>VDFB02000017.1:271712277-272997446 GCA_007258455.2 Sequoia sempervirens
TACTTCACTATTTTTCATCATTTCACTTATTATCTCCTAATACATCAAAAATTTTCATGTATCTACCTAAATTAAAAGAGCTATAAACTCTTTTTTCTCAATCACAGATAGCTCCATGGGGGAAGAGCTCACTAAGGAGAGTGATATTCAACAAGGTGTTAAGTTCTTTTCCAAAATGTTGTCCGCCCCTACTAGACAAGTACAAACTTTAGATATTCAAACTCAAGAATTGTTAATAGTTGTGCCAATGTTGATTACAAAGGAGGATAATGATTTCTTATTGAAGCCATTCACCCTATCAAAATTAAAGAATGTGATTTTCTCATTATCCCCGGATAAGGCTCTAGGTCTAGATGGGTTTACTGTGGTTTTTTTTCAGAAGTGCTGGGATTTTATTGGTTTTTACTTGCTAATGGAAATTGAAGAGTCAAGAAGAACTGGGTCCATGCTTAAACAATTTAATACAACAAATATTGTAATTATACCAAAAGTTAAGGATCCAAAAACGTTTGCAGAATTTAGACCCATTTCACTATGTAATATGATTTTTAAGATCTTTACAAAAGCAATTTATCTCAAATTGCAGCCTTTCATACCCAAGTTTATAACACTTGAACAAGGAGGTTTTGTGCCAGGAAGAGAAATGATTGAGGGTGCAATTGTAACACATGAGGTTTTGTATTCCATTAAAGAGAATAATCTTCTTTTATTTTCAAGCTTGACATGATGAAAGCTTATGATAGAGTGGACTAGAAATTTTTGATGCAAGTCATACATAAGTTTGGATTTAATAGAAGATGGTGTAAATGGGTTCTCTCATGCTTATTAGGAGTAAAGTTCTCAATTATTATTAATTGATCTCCAGTGGGCTTCTTTAACTCAACTCAAGGGGTGCGTCAAGGGGATCCTCTATCCCCTTTTCTCTTTATCATAATGGAAAAAGCGTTGAGTAGATCTATACAACAGGTTCACTCTCAAGGGCTTTGGCATGGTATTTCAATACCCCAAACAAATATTTCAGTCACTCACTCTTTGTTTGCAGATGATACAATATTATTTGGGAAATCTTCAATTCAGGAAGCCACTCAAGTAAAGAACATTCTTGACAAATACACTTCTGCTTCAAGGAAAAAGATAAATGCAAGAAAGTCAAAAATCTATATTTTTAACACAAGTGCACCTCTTAAAAGAAAAATTGTGAAGCTCTTGGGTTTTCAAATAGCATAAATTCCATGCACATATTTAGGTATACCATTTTTTATGGGTGCAAAAAATGCTTCATATTGGGGTAAAATCATAGAAAGAATTAAATCTAGAATCTTATCATGGAAGGCTAGATGGCTATCATTATCAGGAAGAATCTTGTTGATTAAATCAATTTTATCTTCCATTCCTAATTATTTTCTTGTTGTTTTCAAAGCTCCAAAAATAACCATTTCACAAATTGAGAAGCTAATCAAAAGCTTCTTGTGGAGGGGTAACATAGATGATCAGAGGAAGTTGCCACTAATCTCCTTGGATAAAATGTGTTAAGAAAAACTCAAAGGAGGTGCTGGTCTACATAATCTAATAGCACTTGGAATATGGCTTTTGGCGTAAAACTGATTTGGCAAATGTATACAAAGTCAAACTTGAAGTGGTGCAACATATTGCAAGCAAAATATCTTGATAACCCTTCCCCTTCAAGAATACTAACAATTTCAAATCCTCCTAATGGGTCGGAAATTTGGAATTTCATGTTAGGATGTAGATATGCCATTGTCTCCTATATCTCCTGGGAAGTAAATAACGGGAAAAAAATCCTCTTTTGGAAGGATTCATGGAATGGTCACACATTTCAGGGTTTGCAAGTAGCAGAAGGGATTCTTTCAACAATTTGGGGTACTAAACTGATAGATTATGCCCAATCAGTGGATGAAATTATAGGTAATTGATGTAGGAGCATATGTGGTTGACCAACAATCTTGCATCAACTAAAATAATATTTTAATTCAATTTCCTAAGGTTTTGTAGATAATTATCTTGGTGAGGTAATTTGCAAATTTATATTAAGTTAAACATTAAATAATTACCCTTTTTATTATTTTGTTGCAATTTTGGGATGTGGAGACAATTTAGGGGGGGATTTTGAAAATTGTCTAATATTGAAAAAAATTGGCAATAAATATTCTTGGGAGTGGATTTGGAGGGATTTATAAGTTTGAATTATGCATTTAAAACTTCCTAAAAGCATTCATAAAAAAGTGGGTACCCAAGGTGAGTTGGCAGGAGTTACATTGGAAACTACCCTAAAATCTAGGAATGGACTCCAATTTTGGCAATTTTAATGGGAATGGTTTTATGAATGTATTTTTAACATTATGGAATATTTTTGGCATTTATTTTTGGAGGTTTCTTCCCAACTTGGTCATGGATTTTTGCTAGAGAAGCTTTGGGAGCCTGTTTTTGAAGATTATGGGCAATTTGGACTTGGTTTTGGTAGCCATTCTTGGCTAGATTGTGTAGGTTGTTGTTGCAGGAGTAGATTTTCTTGGAGAAGGTGGAAAGGATGTTTGGTTGTAGGTTTGAAGGTGTTTGGAAAGTAGAAAATAGATTTTGAAGTTGTTTCTTTATTGCAACAAGAACTTCTCAAATTGAAGATTGCATATTAAAGGAGCTAGAAGCTATAGGAAGGGGATAGATTGAAGGAGGTCAATTTGTGATTGATCTTTACTGTTTGTAATAGAATTATATCAGTCTTATTTCAGTTTGAATGGAACTTATATCATCCCATATGGCTGTATATGATGTATTTTCATTTTGGTAATGATTTCCATGTAATTCAGAGAAAAGTTGAATAGTTAATGAATCAAACTATTTGCATATTTTTTGTGTGTTATTTCAAACAATTTTTGCGTTGAATCTTATGTTGTTGGGAGTTTGTGATTGAGGGTTGGAACTTAACTCATTAGTGGTATCAGAGCTGGTTGTTCCTGAGTGTGCAGGTAGAAGCGTCGATGTGAGACTATTTGCACCAGGACCTGTGCGTAGAGAGTGAAATAGTTGCAAAGAGAGTGTGGAAAAGTGTTTGAAAAAATGTCTTGAAAGCCAGGAGAATGTTTTGTGATGAAGAAATAATTTCTAGAGCCACAAACAGAGAATCAAGAGCCCATCTAGAGGAGTAATTTCTTTCGAACAAGGTGTAAAGTGAGTGGGAAATGTTGCAAAGTCATTGTGGACAATGGAAGCACCAATAATATTGTATTTGAAGAGATGGTAGACAAGTTGAAATTGAAAAGAATCAAGCATCCTAGCCCATACTACATTTCTTGGTTGCAAGGAGATTTCCAGATATGGGTAAGTGAGCAATGTGCGGTTGATTTTCAAATTCGTAGATATAAGGATGTGATTGTATGTGATATAGTACCTATGGATATATGCCATGTTGTGTTGGGTAGACCATGGTTGTATGATCGAAGAGCTCTACATGATGGTAGGAAGAATACACATAGCATCATAAAGGATGGGGAAGAATATTTTTTGAATCCTTTGCATGATAGGCAAGAGGAAGTGGCAAAATAAGTTGTAGCAGATAATAAGGATAGAAAGAAAAATAAAATGGGAAGGGTTGAATCTTATTGTTCTTTTGGTATTGATATGTTTTCAAGTGAAACTTTGTGTGTAGGGAAGAAGGATGAAAAGGAAAATGTGGAAATCCTTGTTCAAAAGGATAAAGAGGGAAAAGAAGAGGAAAGTGAAACAATGATTAAGGATGATGAGTGTCCTTTGGAGGACTTGGAAGTAATGGAAAATGAAAGTTTAGTTAAGAGTAAAGGTGAAGAAGATATGGCAGTAGGTAGTAGTGAAGAAAAGGTTGAAGAGAAAGAGGTAATGCATTATATGTTTCATTTTTATGATGAAGATTATAGTAGATCTTGTGTAGATGAAAAGATTTCCGTGGTAGAAAAGGAATGACAAGTGTTGACAAAAGGTGGAGTGAAGATTGCAGCAAAAAGGTAATGAGGTGAAATCAGATTTTGGTGAATGCTTTGATGAGATTGAGAATGATATTGCAACAAGTAGTGAGGAGGTAAAACCTTTTCTTTTTAATTATTTTCATGATAAGTTGGATGATTTAGTGAATTCAAATGAGATGGTTCAGTTAGAGATTGCTAGTGAAGTATGGAAGGCAAAAGATTTGTTTGGTATTGCAAAATTTAGTGCAAGTGTATTTTGGAGGAGGTGGTCAGAATATGGTGGGTTGAATCCCACAAAATTGGAAGATATTGTGAGTTGCATTTGGTGGAGGTGGTTGGTTTATGGCAGAGCTGATTCCACATTGAAATGTTGAGTGCAGAGAAGAATTGTCAAAGGAGAAGGATACTTGTTCCAGCTAGGTGTTGGAAGAGGAGAAAGAAGAACAAATCAAAGGTACTAGTTTCAGTAATGGGGTTTTTGAGGGTTGTTTACAACCTGAAATGATGGTTCTACCATTCAACTCCATTTTGTGAGACCAAGCTCACAAAATTTTTCCTACCTCGGGTGTTTGATGCAGGAGCATCTGTGGTTAACCATCAATCTTGCATCAACCAAAATAATATTTTAATTCAATTTCCTAAGGTTTTGTAGGTAATTATCTTGGTGAGGTAATTTGAAAAGTTATATTAAGTTCAACATTAAATAATTACCCTTTTTTATTATTTTGTTGCAATTTTGGGGTGTGGAGATAATTTAGGGGGAATTTTGAAAATTGTCTAATATTGAAAAAAATTGGAAACAAATATTCTTGGGAGTGAATTTGGAGGGATTTATAAGTTTGAATTATGCATTTAAAACTTCTTGAAAGCATTCATAAAAAAGTGGGCACCCAAGGTGAGTTGGCAGGAGTTACATTGGAAACTATCCTAAAATCTAGGAATGGACTCCAATTTTGGCAATTTTAATGGGAGTGGGTTTATGAATGCATTTTTAATAGTATGGAATGCTTTTGGAATTTATTTTTGGAGTTTTCTTCCTAATTTGGTCATGGATTTTTTCTAGATTATGGGCAATTTGGACTTGGTTTTAGTAGTCATTCTTGGCTAGATTGTGTAGGTTGTTGTTGCATGTAACGCCCTGACTTAGTTACGTTATAACAAAGAGCAAAAACAAAGTTAACTGAATAATTTTTTTTTTTATAATTGTTTACACATATGTTATAAAGTTTCCAAGACGTTGTTACATAAACTTAATAAATAAACTCAACACATTGATCAACAACAAAATTACAAATTTGATTTCATGTAAGATCCAATTTATAAAACTACATACAATCAAATATCCCAAATGTCCATTTTACATAAAGTGAGATTTCAAAGAATCTCCATACATCAAAGGTGGTACAATCAGTACAATC
This sequence comes from Sequoia sempervirens, assembly GCA_007258455.2. Taxonomy (NCBI): domain Eukaryota; kingdom Viridiplantae; phylum Streptophyta; class Pinopsida; order Cupressales; family Cupressaceae; genus Sequoia; species Sequoia sempervirens. The sequence goes on from VDFB02000017.1 coordinate 271,717,652, forward strand.
TTATACAAGAGATAAATTTACAAAACATATAGTGTTCATCTGACATCTGATACAATATCCACGAACAAGCTCTGCATCAACAGTCACGAACAAAGTAGTAACTGGAACCTGTTGCAAGCATAGGATCAACTGCAAGAAAGTTCTAAGAAAGGTGTAGCACGGTTTCCTCCCGACCACGTGGAACCCAAAGGTCCACTCCCTCCGTGCTAGGAGATACTGACAGGTCCACAAACAATACATACAGAACATCACGTTTACGGGGTTTACAATTCACAATACGACATAACGTTTACAAATCAAAACGGATAAAATCTCAGTATCAAGTTACATTAAATTGAAATCTTAACAAAAAGAAACACCATCATGATATAGACTAAGAGAGTGTCATCACATTGTCGGGATAGGTTACCCTGGTGAATCTTCCTAGACTACTGGCCCTCTCCAAGAGTTACCCTGGTAGCCTTTACCGATTCCCGGCCCCTATGCAGACTAATGCGGTGTCGTTACATCTTTCAAGAGGACAAGATGGCAACTTGCCATTCCAGGCCTTCTCAGCCTTTTTCTCAACCTAAACGAGCGTTAAGAAGTAGGTGAGGTATACCATTATCTAAATTAGTGTTTACAACTACCCAACCCCTAATACATTAGTTAGGTTTTCACTTAATTAACACACCTACGATAGGTTACCTAGACAATCACTTCCGGATTTCGGCCCCTACCGCAAGCCACTCTTCTATAACATGACAACATAAAATCAATCTAGGGGTAGCTTCCAAGCATAAAGATTAAACCCACAAATGTTTGCATCCCCCTACTTAAGACAAATCGTAATCTCTTAAATATCTCAAAAGACAACAACATAAGGTGTAAAACTTTACCCACACAATAAAGATCATCATAATTGAGCAATAAAATCTTAGTGTAATAAACTTGTCATTATAATTTTCACTTTTCTAGCCTCAGTAGACTAAACAACTCACAATCACATAATAAGATATTCAATTTTAAAAGTATCCTTGATACTAAATCGTATTAAAAACATAGTACCGATCACAACCTCACTTACACCATTTATAAGCCTTACTAATATACATAAAACTGACACATTAGTACTTATCACACACTTATCTTCATACAACTTTAAGGACCTAAAACCATAAAAGATGCTCCTTTCACTATAGTCATGAAACTTATTTAAAACCATATCCATGCATACACTTTAGATATAATTAGGTAAACATAATTAAAAATAAAAACAAAGTAGACTCCATATTTTAATTTACAAATGTCCACAGCATAAAGATTAGACCTAAATAATCATATAAGTACGAATTCATCAAGTTAATTATGTAAGTTGTCCAAATAACAATTACATAAATAAGCATTCGATAATTTAAAAACTATTATATTCATTGGTCATGCAGAATTCTCAATAACATATCTTATCTTATGTAGCGACATTTCAGTTAGAGGAGATAGGTAACATTTAAAATAAAATACAAAACTTAGACTTTAAGTTCCCCCTGCACAAAACTCATAAAAAGAAACACAAGGAACTCGCAGTGAACATAAGTGTATATTCCGCAAAGAATCAAGCAGATATTTTCTAGACAACGCATAACTCTCAGCACCTTAGTCGCCATGCAATTACACTAACAGGATATACATGCAAAATCGAGAATACTCATAGCAGCAGATTAATCTAAAGTTTAGATAAATGCCAGTGAGGATTAGAAACAACGCTGACCACAACGATTTAAAAGATGAAGCAGGGGAGCATACAGGTCATTGTTATTCACAGTTACGGACACAACAAACTGGGCGCTTACGAAAGAATTAAAGAATACATATCATATCAGCAACTGGGCTGGTGAAGAGATAGACGTGATACCAATTGGAAATTATATGCTTTGGAAAGGATTAACATGAGATCTTTTAGATCAAAAGATATACTGAAAACATCTAAAGAAAGAGGCTACGCACAAACTCAAAACAATACTATTTTTCCAACGCCATTAAGTGACAAGTTCTCATTAAGTGTCAAAGGCAATACTAAGGCAGTTCCATAAGGTTTAGCAATATATAAGTCTCTAGATCTTCTATACACCAAACAAGAACCTATTCATCATTATTTAAATTGCAAAGAAATCAATCCATGGCTGGGGTGACACTATTACAAGATATAATGAAGTAGTATTTATTAATCACTTTAAAATTCAGGCGAATTTTTCAGCTATCAGGGAAATATAAGGTAAATATCAATCACACGAATTCAGGGAGACATATATCTACAGTTGGTAAGGAGGGATAAATTGTAACTTCTGTACAAATAAAAATATAATATAAAGCTACAGATGTTGAATTAAATTCAGTCTACTGCTTGAAAATTATACGCTGAATATTCTTTAGAAAAGAACTGTGGACAATTTTATTTAAAAGGGACAGAATTAAGACAAATAAAATGCTTTAAATCTACAGGTATTTAATCAATAAAAATACCAGTATAACTGAAACGTAGAAGCAATGGTGAATTCAAAAGTTCCAAAGAAAATAACAAATAAAATTATTGGAAATGCATACTATTTCCTTTTCGGACATTTTGATAATAAGTTAATTATTCATTCATTTCCTAAAATTTGAATTCATGCTATTATAATATTTTCACAGCCAGATTAAGGGCAACCTCGAATCTGGTATATTATGAATGCAAATTGTTCTTATTCTTTTCCACTTTAATGTTCAAAAACTAATTTGATTTTGTATATTGTTGTTGTTTGTGCAGGTTCAACAATATAGTTTTCTTCTATTGAACAACTAATTCCAACATCAAATTCCAATAAGTTCAGCATAAGAAATAAAATCACAGAAGAAAAATCTGTTTCCCAAGTTTGCTAATTGGCTGAAAACAATTTCTTGAAATTTCTGTCAACTCGTGAAAACCTATCACCAGACTTCAACGAAGAATTTTCCAATGAACTCAGCTTCAAAATTACGCTTCAAAACAAATCCTAAAGAACAAATCTTTTGAAACAATTGTTGTACTGAAATTTTGCTAAAAAGTTGCTGCCGTAAAATTCTTCCCTTCCCGTGAATGTATGCACAACCCTCAATTTTCCCCAAAAGATATAAATTCATGCAATCAAGATTTCAATCATAAAACTCAACTGACAGATCATTTTTGCATTGGAAATAGATCAACCAGTTTAACTCATTCTTTAAAATATCAGAACAGACATCTAACTGACAATCAAAGATACTTATCTCGTTGAAAATATCTTTCCATTTAAACATCAATTTCATATAATTCAAGTTGCACAATTAAATCAGCAATAATAATATTTTAATTAAAATCATAGCAAAGAAATAACTTATTTAATTTAACTTAATAAATTAAATCATTAAAGTTGGTTAAAATATTAATAAACATTTAATAAAATTAAATATTATATTCGCAAACACAAAACAATATATATTTGAACACGACAAGACAAACTAGGCTACACGGGGTAACACAGAGATACTCGTTCGAAAACGAACGATGGTTTAAAAGGACCTGTCAATACCTCCAACAACATATTTATAATGAATTAGGGTACACTCAGACCTGACAAGCAGGTGGAGCTGTTACCTGGTACTTGTGTCTGCAGGAAAACATCAGGGTTAAAACATGTATATATAAACTCATGTTAGAAAACACACCATGAATAAGAATTGCAGCATAGCAGGGTGCTCATGAATGAGTAATGCTACACTGTCTTATCCATCGACACAAACGAGCAAGATCAATCATATACAATCATATCAACATGATAACATAAGCAATAATTATAACCAATAAGCCATATCATGAATGAATCTATCACAGTATCATCGAACCAACATAACCAAATAACCAGGATGTCAATGTATCATCCACAAAATCAAAACAACATAGTATCCATAATCACCTCTGAAAAGAAACAACATAGTATCAAAGTAATCTAACAAGTAGAATCAAACTAAAGAAACTAAGATAGGAAGTCACAACGGGAGGGTCACTACATTGCAAAAGTGGATTTTCTTGGAGAAGGTGGAAATGATGTTTTGTTGCAGGTTTGAAGGTGTGTGGACAACAACAAATAGATTTTAAAGTTGTTACTTTATTGCAGCAAGAACTTCTCATTGAAGATTGCATATTAAAGGAGCTAGAAGCTACAAGAAGGGGATAGATTGAAGGAGGCCTTGTTTGTGATTGATCATTACTGTTTGTAATAGACTTATATCAGTTTGAATGGTTTATATCATCCCATATGACTGTATATGATGCATTTTCATTTTGGTAATGATTTCCATGTAATTCAAAGAAAAGATGAATAGTTAATGAATTGAATTGTTTGCAGATTTTTTTGTGTTATTTCAAACAATTTTTGAGTTGAATCTTATGTTGTTGGGAGTTTGTGATTGAGGGTTGGAACTTACTTCATCAATAATGTAGTTTGGAAGGATGTATCAAGTATGCCTCTTCTAGTTAATGAAAAAGTGTTGTTGCAAAATATTCTGAAGAGTAGAGTGGTGTTTATCTCAAACAAGAGGGACAAAATTATTTGGGCACCATCTAGGTATGAAGGATACACAGTCAAGTAGGGTTATATAGCTTTAACCAATTTTGGGGTGCAAAATAAAAATTAGAGAGCTTATTCTTTTTGCTGGAACCCCATGGTGCTTCCAAAAGCGGGTAGCTTTGCATGGTTAGCCTTCAGAAATAGAATATTAACAAGTGACAAATTAATCAAGTTAGGAGTAGTAGAGCCATTTAAATGTGTTCTATATATGGATGTTCTAGAATATGTGGATCATTTATTTCTCCAATGTTCCTCTGCTCAAGACTGTTGGTACTTCATTAAAAAGAAGTTAAATTGCTTTCTTATTCTTCCTACTCTATGGGATATGTTTACTAGTTGGGTTGTTCTCTTCAAATCAACATTATTCTCTTGCATTTGGAAGATAATTCTGGTAGTTACAATATGAAATATTTGGTGGGAGCATAGTAGGCATATATTTAGGGAATCAAGCTCAATGGTTGAACAAATACAGGGTACAATTGAGAAAGCAATTTTGGAGGTGGTAAATTCCTATGTCCAAAGTCATAAAAATGTCTCCTCTATCTTCACAAGCTAGGATAATGGAAATAAATTGTGTTACCTTTTAAAGGTAGTTTGCATCAGCCTTTGAAGTAGAAAGTGGACATAAATAAAATAAAATGGTCTCCTCCTCATTCAGGATTTAGTAAATTGAATTTTGATGATGCATCACGAGGAAATTTGGGGATATCAAGAGCAAATATTTGCATCTGTAATTGTAAGGGGGAATTATTTGTAGCTAAAGCAATTCATCTATCCTGGGGTACAAACAATCTAATAGAGCATAGGCTCTGTTGCATGGTTCGAAGTTGGAATTTAAGATTGGTGTTCAAAGGATTCATATTGAGGGTGATTCTCTATTGATAATGCATGTAAACAAAAGAACATTCTGAATTGGCACCTTAGCTACATTTTACAACAAACTTGGAAAATATTTACAAAATTTGGGCCAGTAATTCTTTCCCATACTTACCATGAAGCAAATCATTTGGCAGATCATATAAAAAAATTGGGTTGTGAGGCTCAAGAATGCAAATTTTTAAAGGATAGGGACAACATTCTTTCATTTCCAGAAATAGAAACTATAGTAGCAAAGGAGTATATCTAGTTATAAATTCAAGGGTATGAAAGTTAACTCTTAATGACGTTGTACAGAGTATAAAATATCATATGGCATCGGTGAATCATGTGATTTGTATTTTCTTAGGATGGTGAAGTGACATAAGGGCGAGTCCCTAAGAACTCATTGAATCATTTTATAGCCAGGTATGTGGATTACATGCTCTAAGCGCTACTCAAGGTTATTAATATCTCAACTCAAGGCACATTCAAGTATAATTCATAAAAGTTTGGGAGGTTACAGTTTAAGGAGTCTTCATGCTTCAGGAAGTTTCAGATAGAGAAGGGGAGGTTCGTCAGGGTTTTCATGGTTGCCAAGCTTGCTAACGTTCAAGGATGGAGTACTTTCCAAGGAACTATAGAATGGTCATTCCAGTAAATGAGGGGAATATCCATTTTTTGAAGGAATTGAAGATCAACAACTTCTTCAGGTTTTTAAGCCCGGTCATTGTGTTCAGTATTAGAAATGCATTAAAAGGGTAATTGGAGATGAGGTGCTATATCCGCAGGCAAGGAGAATTCTATTTTTGTCTCAATTACTATTAGTATTTTTTTATGATCTTTTTGACTTGCTTCAATCTTTCCAGTCTCTTGAGTTAATAGTCAAAAAGGTAGTCAAGTCCATATATTTTTGCAAAACAACATCCCGCTTAAAGCGATGCAAACTTGTGATCTATGAAAGGGACAAGGGTATGTTGGGGAGCTCTTCCCTCGACATTTTCTACTACACAGGCATGCATCTATCTCAATCTATTATGCCATAAAGATGACACTAGGAACACAGAGTTCCCGTCATTTACAGGTTGTACTAGATAGACATGAGGTAGATATTGGTGTTGAATTGTTCGAGAGAATTAAAACAAGGGTTAACGCCATTTTGGTGTTTTTGTCTCATAATCATGATGCGCCACCCCCTCCTGGTGTGGTTATTCAAGACAATGCTAACTTGATATTCTTCATCATCACTATGTTGTAGTGCCAAATTTGAATGTTGCTCTGCCAACACAAATAGAAGAGGGTGATATGCAGGAGCGTCAAGATGAAAATGAGGTGCAGATCGTGCAGATCGTGCAGATAGAGGAGTAAAACTAATTACTCTATTTTTTGTATTTTGTGACTTTTGAATAGTAGGGTTAGGGCTTGCAAATTTTGTATATGGTATCTGAATTTAGGGCTTTCATGGTTGAATACAGGTGCTACAAAATCAAATATTTTGTTAATTGTAATAGAAGTGTGATATCTGGCTATTAAGAGCCTCTAATACTGATAAATTTTGATCTGTAAGACCCATATTTATATATTATTAATATATGGGCTATTCGCTCTTTGCCTAAAAAAAATAAATATTTTTCCTCTATTAATTGAATAATTAATATTATTTGATTAATTCATCAATTTCACCTTAATTAAATAATTTTGAATTATTTAATTAATTTTCAATATTTCTTTTTTCCTACTTTAATTAAATAATTTTAATTATTTAATTAATTCTTAATTTTCTTCAAATCCACTTTATTAAAAATCTTTATTTCCTCTTATCCCACATAATTAAATAATTTCCTAATTATTTAATTAGCTAAATTTCTTCCAAAATTAAATGAATTATTAGTTGCACATTCCCTCCAAAAGCAATATTCCAAAATTCAAATTCAAATTTGAAAATATCTTCCCTCCAAAATATTCTAAAATATCTTCCTAAATTTAAGGGAAGAGCTTTAGTTAACTAAACCTCTCCTCTTCATGCATTCATCCTTACCCCTTGTTAGCAAACATATTGGTCAATGCAATTTATTGTAAGAAAATGACCTTGAGATGACCTGTTGGGTAGTGACCAATGAACTAATAGCTCCGGAGATCGGTATTGAATTAGCGATCTTTCTTTGAATTAGCTCCAGAGATAATAGTTCAAACCACTAGTGAAACCTGTCTTCTCAAATTGTTTTCCATATTATTGGATTTCTTTCTTAGTGATCCAAGAAGGAAAATTTATTGGAGTCCCAAGGACTTCTCATATTCTTTTGTCTGGAGTTGTAGCAAAAAAAAATGTTTTGGTTGTAAAAAAAGACTTTTTTCACAACTTTTGTGCAATCATAACTTGCAAATTCTTCTTCTATTATTCTAGGTTCCTAGAATCTACATATATAGAATCCTTCACCAAGAACATACCTCAGCCTTTCCAATCCAACTTTTGCAATGTTTGAAAATGGGCTGCCTTGTTCCCTTGACATCAATCTCCCATATTGACATTAGCCTATACTTGAAACACTATAAAACTATGTGCATAATCTCCACCTTACTTCCAAAGGGAAGATCATCTTTTGGTTGAACATAAACATTTACATCACATCTAATGATCCTTCCATCGACTTATACAATAGATATTGTATGCACTTTATTTCAAGCTAAGTATCAAGTAAATTATTGACTCTGTTCACAGGGTTCAAACCAATAAATTATTGGGTCATCAGACAAAGCACACATTATAACATTGCAAGACTATCTTTCAAATTGTTTCATTTAGTGTGACCAATTTTCCTACAATAACTTGCCTCCACCTGGTAAAGAATGTAAGCTAGTATGATCCCGAGTTTCCATTATGACTGTTTCTCGCATCTTCCATTTCAAATTGCATTCTTATTGAAAGTGAATGGCTAACCTTTTTCACATGTTTAAAGCTTCAAGTTCATCTATGATCTTTATGAATTTAATGTAATACATGTTCAGATTAAAAGGCTCAAGGACAAAGATTGTAGTTGCATCTGCACCAGCTGTGCTTGTATTAAAGCGTGGGATACCTTTAATGTATTCTCTTGCATTGCAATGGTTGGAATTTTCTGTGACCAAAAAACTACACTGATAGCAAGTTCGACATCATCTATATGCTGTGATTGTTTGTCGGTTAAGCATTTCCCTTTGTCTGCACTTTCATGTTCATCGGGGAGGTAGAGGGGTTTTGGAACCTCCTTTAGGCTTCGAGACTAATATTGAAACTAGCCCAATATATTGAAGACTTTACAAACTTTTTTGTTGTTGTTATAACCATTTTGGCACCTGAAAGGAATTGTGAAACCTTTATAAGCTCCAACGAATTACATTTTTATTTTCCTTTTCTTGCTTTTGAAAGAGCTTTCAGGATTTGTGACAACCTCCCTCAGCTCTGACAAGTAAATTTGACTTTATAAAATTTTAAACTTGGAAACTTTGCAACCAACATTTCTAGCTCAAAGACGAAAAAATTCATATTTTCTAACTAAAAGCTTCATTTTTTTTCAAAATTTGTACAAGATGATGTGTAAACTCTCTAGAACAAAACACAAAAATTGTTTTTTCTCTGGACACTCGAAATTTAAATTTTAGCTTCATTTAGAAACAATCGACTAGAAACTTAAAAATTTAAAATCTCTCAAATGGTGAGGAGTTTTAGCATGAAAATTGGCCACATGGGACAAAATGAGGTTACGATCAATTCTGCAAAAGGATTTTATACCAACTTATATATATTTTGAAAATTAATTGTTTTTGCGATTTGGTAGGTTGAAGTGTATGGGGGTGCACTAGAAGCTTAAAATTGGTTGGGTCAAACACATGGCCAACACCCCTTAATTCACTCTCCACCATTGATCTGATCCTTCAATATCCACTGTTGATCAAATATCTGCAAATCTATAAAACAAAGCTTTCATGCTTCATTAATTCTCCTCAATCTCTCACATTTGCAAATTGACCTTCATTAAGGTAATTTAAGAAAATTCATCCCTCTTTTGAGCTTTTGCACAATACAGTTATGCTAACTTGAGCAATCCAACATCTCAAAGCATAATTCAATAATGTAGTAAGGACTTGCATTCTTGGGTGAGGTAAAAGTAGGGTTTGATTTAGTTGATTTCATTTATTTCTTATTTATTTCATGCAATTATCAACTTGTCACCTTATTGGTAATGGGTTTAATTGGTTAATTGGGATTTTGATTTGTGTTTAGATCTAACCCTTCCATTTTTTCCCCTTCAATCCATCTTTCCTTCGATCCCTGTTCACATTCTGGCACACCTAGTGGGACCCACATCCTTGATTTGATGTTAATTTGAGTTTTCTTGAGTTACCAGTTACAAAGATGCTTTTGACATAGATCAAAGCTTTTGCAACGCACAATGGTACTTTTGAATGTACGATGACGCTTCTATCACGTATAATGACGCTTTTGAACTGTGAATTGACACTTTTGCTTTCTTTATTTTGCAGGTTTGTAGGTTACAATGATGCTTCTGACGCATACAATGACACGTTTGATTTACAATGACACGTTTGAATTTGCAATGACACATTTGTAGCTTACAACGACGCATTCCATGCTGCACATCAATGCTTTTGATAGGTACAATGACACGTTTGACTTTTGTAGTAACACTTTTGATCTTTCAACGATGCTTTTGATTCAAATTTCAATATTTTCACCAACCCTAACACTTCTTGAGTTTTTCTGGAACACATTTGCACTGGTCTTAGTGAACATTGGGAGGATAAAATAAAACAAACTACTGATGTATTTGATGTAGGAAAACAATCTTTAATGCTTTGTTTTTTAGATTAGTACACATTTAAATTTGGGTTTAATTGAGGAATTGTTTGTTGTGTTTGTTAGGCTATTGGTGTGTATGCTCTCTCCTTGCACTAGGTGCAATCTTGGAGATAAAAATATCACTAGTTTGCACATGTTTTGTACACCCGAGGAATACTAACAAAGTATGCTCTTCTCTTGCACTATGTGTGTGCCTAAGAATAAAAAACACTAGTATCTCCATTTAATTCAATAGGAGGCCTGCTTGGGGATTTCATCACCTCAAAGACAACCTCAACCACATTTATTGATGGGGTAAGTAAAGGGGGGAGAAAAAAATTTATACCTCAAGGTGCGACCAACATCCTTCAAGTCAAGACATGTATAGGTGAAGAGAAGAGGGGAGACCCTCCTCAACTCAGGCATCCTCAGGCGAGCTCACTATTCATAGAAACACTATGAACCTTGTTTTTTAGAAGCAATTCAATCATTCATCAATCAAACTTTTGTGGCAACTTATGATGTGACAATCATTTGAATAGGGGTTTCATACCTAATGTAGCATTACCAATTATCATTTGTTTATTACAGTCAAATATTATTTATTTGGCCTCTACCTAACCTAGGGTAAGCACTCTTTACCATTATTATTTATTGTTTGTGGAGGTGGGCCATAATAGTGGTTTACAATTCCCGAGAGGAACGATTTTAGCTGAAATCATGCATATTTTTAGAAAATATATTTAAGCCTTTAAAAGTTCCATTTTAATGATTCCCATTGAAGAGGGTTTGATCAAATCACCTTAGATCAAACCCCCTTGGATAGAACCTCGCTAGTTTTAAACCATACCTATAAATGTGTCTCCTTTACACCTATCAAAATGCTGATAAAAAATCACTTTTGATTTAGCTTTTGGGGGATCAAATGAATTCATTTAAAATTTATTTCAAATGATTATGGTATTCCTAGAACAAGCTATCCAATGAATATAATTTTAATATGTTTTGGTTTTATATGTACTATTTTTAAGCTTTTATTAAATATAGGTTTTCTTTAATTAAATGAATTTCTTTGTTCTCTACATGTGGAAAAATAGAAGATTATCAAAAAAAAAATTGAAAATATGAGTGCACCAGACATTGAAGTCCTGATCCAAAACAAAATTAAATTAAATTTTGACATATAAAAAAGTGCATTATACTAACAAGGTTGTGTCTCGAATTGTAATTTGTTTGACTCTTTGAAAACTTGATTAAGGAAAAATATTCAATAAAAACTATCTAACCAAGTGGAAGCATCTAGATATCAGAGTTACAAATCTAAATTTGAAAGAATTAAATTTTATCCTTCATCAAAAAAGTTATGCTATACGGTAAAGCGCACTTTTAAAAATGTTGTTTCTGAAAAATCAATTTTGGGAGATGGAAAAAGAAGTAATTTGATTCCAAAAAATTTTTGAAAAAAATATTTTTAAAATCTACAGACAAAATTTGATGAGACTCTAGTTTGCACCATGTTCAAATTCCTCACAGCTTTAGTCATATAGGTGCCCTGAATGTGAAGATTTAGTTAAAATAAATTTCAAGGTCCGGGCTTAAAAAATTGTAAACCACTATTATGGGATCACCCGTGGTAACACCAAAATTGGGGTTTGATTAGGAAAACTCCTATATACAACACAACCTTTCCCTCTCTTTTCATGTGTGCAAGTCAAATATAAAACTATCATCAACAACAAGTTGCAAAAAGTGCAGAGCAAACTTATACCTTCAAAACCCTATTTCAAGCATTCAAAAATCCTCAATTCTAGACAAGGGAACTCTCACTCTTGTCTCTCAAATTCAGGCTCCAATTTTATGTTTAGGTTCTTCTCTATCATTATTTTCTAGATTTATGCTTGTTCTACAATTTCTATTTTTGTTTGTGTGATAAATTGTATTTTTAGATCTAGGGTTTATGTCAAATAGATTAATTAAAATACATATCAAATTTACCATCTTTGCAACATAAAGGAACCAAACCCTATTGTAATAAGGGCTAAATTATCAAGGTTAGGCAGAAAAGCATATAAATCAAACCCTAATAAACAATGAAGCACAAATAAGCATAAAGACAAAACATGAAACAATATTACCAAAAGGTCTTCATTCCACCATTGATTCACCTTCATTGCACTTCTCCATTTCGCTTGATATGAATAATTGCCCTCAGATTTTTGAGTATGCAAGTAGGCCTAATTACAATGACAAAGAAAAGCATTGAAGATTACGATTGACTAGAATGCACTTGACTTGATAGCTTGTAGATGCAATAGACTAGATAGCAAGAGGCAAGGTGACAATGAAAAAATAGATGTCTTTTATAGAATGTCAATTTTGTCATGAAGAGCTAAGATTTAAAAGTTAATTTGACCTAAAGATCAACGACCAAGAATGAAAGATATAGTATGGAATAGGGTTAGGGAAAAATTAGGGCAAATGATAAGGATGGACGGTTGAGATTAAATTATAAAATGGGTGTAAAATGAATGAGAGTCAAGAGAAAAGATTTGATGTGAAGATAAGATTGGCATGAACAAAGAGGTTGTAGGATAAAATTAAATGAATAATTAAATAATAATAAAATATTATTTAATTATAGAAGACATGTGACATGTTGACCTTTTTGAATTAAATAATGATTTAGTTCAAAATTAGAAGAGAGAAGACCAATTAAATAAATAAAATTTATTTAATTTATGATAGAAGAGGCTAATGAATAATTAAATAATTAAAATAATTATTTAATTATAGTGGAAGGTGGTAAAAATCAAATAAATAAAGATTTATTTAATTTTAGAGAGAAAAGGACTTAATTAGTGACATAATTAAATAAATAAAATTTATTTAATTAATCAAAGAGGAATAAAGATAGAAATGAATTATTTAATTAATAGAAGACTTATGACATTAGGAAATAATTAAACAATTTAACATTATTTAATTATCAAGAATGACAAGGGAAAATGATGAAGAATTTAGGAGTCACAGGCCTAGGATAATTTTTAGTGCCTACATTTTGCCCCTCTTTGATACAATGTAGTCTATTGTGTTGTGTCAAAGAAAATTAATCAAAACATGCCCCAATGTGGAAAGGGTAGATCTATGTCCCCTAAGAATTTTTTTACAAATTTTCCAAAAATTCCAAAAAATTTGAAAATTGTTCAGAAAAGTCAAATTGATAGTCAAGAATGCCATGGTAACGAAAGAATTAAGTTTCAGGACCTTCGAGGTAGCTAGAATAAGATTTCAAACATCTCACAGAGTTCAACCAACACAAACCCTAGTCAAAACCCTAATTTTGAGGAGGTATACATTGAAAATTGATAGGTCAAATGGCTCATTTGTGCATTTTGAGTTTGAATATTAAGGAGCTCTGAGAGAAGAAGCTACCAAGATGTCACCTATTCCCCACATCGAGCATCAAGGATATCGTGTTCGGATGTTCAGACGACCGGATGGTGGAGGAGAGCCAGTAAGTGTTTATTTGCCCACTTTGTCAAATTTTGATTTCACGCATTTTTAGGACCTAAAAAATTTAGCAGGCAATTGTGTTGCTTTCGGTTCATTGCATTTATGCAATTGCGAATGACACAATTGATTGTGAAACAATGCAAGTAATTAGAACACGCCTAGGGTAGGTTAAGATTTGAAATTATGCAATGTGATTGCTTTTAAATGACGCATGTGCGGTCTACAAATACGCAATTGCTAATGCGTGACACAATAGACTATGGTTTCGATGCAATCGATTTTATAACCACAATTGATTGGGGATTCGATGTAATTGAGTCCTTGTGACGCAACTATGAAGGCATGCGATGCAATTGTTTTAAAGTGACGCATATGAAGCTTGCGTGATGCAATTGAGATTGTGTGACACAATTGCTGGACTGTGTGATACAATTGACTGCTAAGAAATTTTCCCCAGTTTAAAGTAAAATTTATTTTGTAACTTGTGTTTAACAGGTTTGAATAGGATTTTTGATTGATGCAATGCTTGTACTTGTGACCACAGGTGGCACTAGATCCCATTTACACACGAGAGTCTGTGCCAGCTACATATCAATTATGAGACCAATTGACCAACATTGAAAAGAGTAGGTTGTGGCATCTTGGCTTATATCATGTGACTTTCATGCCCATGATTAGGGAAAATAGGGGTATGTTGACTACACTCGCAGAGAGGTGGCATTCAGAGACATGTTCCTTCCATCTACTGACAGGGGAGGTGACAATTACCCTTGAGGACGTCTATCAGATATTACTACTGCCTATTTGAGGGGATCAAGTTAGATACGATCCTGGACGCAGATATCAGGCCCTTTTGGACTACTATGTATATGAGGACGTCAAAAATCTGGGTGTAGACCTCTATGAGATCAGATGGGAGACATTAGCAAAGAGGTATGAGTAGTTTGACTACATTATGTGTACACTGATTGTCGAGGTCAACATTCTAGATCGTCGAGGACATGGGTTTCGAGTTGGCTAGGGCGAGATGCTAGTGGAGATGATTGCTAGGGACACATTATATGCATGGGGGCCTTGCTTGCTTGTGATGCTTTATTTCTAGCTCCATGATATAGCGTACATAGATAGATAGTCCATGAGTTGTGGGGTTACACTTTTGATGGTCTGGGCCTGGGAGCACATTGTCATGTTCCGTCCACTAGTTGGTTGCCAGTTGGGGCCCAACATTCCATATTTATACATGTATAGAGGAGCAGTGACATAGACCCATGTTGGAGATGTGGGATATTGGAGACATGGTATTGACACCCTTGTTAGTTTTGTTTGGAGACCTTTCAAAGATTGCACCCAATGGCCAGACGAGGATCACCACCTGCCATGGTGCAGATAGCAGAGGTACTTGGTTGGATGGACTATCCAATCACAACATATTATAGAGATGTATTTTTTGGATCGGGTGTTGAGATAGTTTGGCGAGCAACAAGGTGTACCATGGAGTTCTGCAGAGTTTTCCAGGTCATCCAGAGAGGTGACACCATGTGGGCCTGTCATACTAGTGACTACCGTAGAGCAAGATATTGATGGATTGTAGGCCATTCAGTGGGTATGGAGAGGAGGTTCGGTGGATGTAGGTATGATCACCGATTATGATGCATGGTGGGCGACACATAGACCAATTCCCCTGACAAATCCAGACCATCCAACACCAGCGGTTCACAGAGGTAGGGGCCCATGAGGCCGGAGGGGAGGAGGATGGGGATGGGGAGACAAAGGAGGAGGTGGAGGACAAGGAGGCAGGAGGGGAGATGACGGGGGAGATGGGAGAGGCGGAGGAAGAGGACGAATGTAGAGGAGGCAGGAATTGCTCTCTCCTATCAGAGAGGAGGGAGAGGAGGCAAGATAGGGGGAGGAGCCAATTATTGAGGAGGCTCGACAGGATGAGGAGATGGTTGAGGAGATGTGACAAGAGGATGCACCACTTGAGGTAGGGCACTAGGATGTGGCAGTAGAGGGGTTACGATGGAGGTGGAGCAGCCAGAGGAGGAGAGGCAAGAGGATGAGGATATGGGCAAGGTAGAGCACATCCTCTGAGAGAGGATCATCTTGGGAGAGGACGGGTTAGAGGAGGTGCCCATCAGAGATGGAGAGGAGGGGGTGGATCAAAGGGTATAAGATTTGCAAGCCATGATTCAAGCCTTAGAGGTCAAGGTCAGGACACTGCGGGTAGAGAGAGATGGGCTTAGGATAGAGTGAGACACTCTACAGTCAAAGAGGGATGCCGTAGTGATCTTAGCACAATAGGTAGAGCATATGAGTCTATATTTTATTGCCACTTTCAACTTGTCATCCCTAGATATGGTCCGAGAGGTTGTCAGGGCTAGCAAGAGAGAGCAGTGCTACCGAGACATTTATGAGGCTGAGGTACCTCTTGAGCACAGGGCCCCTAGCGCATCTAAGGCATTGATCAATGGACAATCCCATAGCAGGCGATCCCATAGCAAGGGAGAGAGCAGCTAGGGAGTCTCAGGACCGACATGGACATGTCCGTATGACAGGCCACCATCAGAGCACATGCCACTAGGGTCACCACATCGATCACCCTCTGGAGATCATGGAAGCTCAGGCTAGGACATATTTTGACATATGTATTATGAAACTTGTATTTTTGACCGTCGAGCCTGCGAGCTCCATTTTTGAGATACATTTTGACATTGTACTGTGACACATTTTGAGTGATATATATGATATATGATTTTGGGCGGCGATTATATGATGTGTAGTCTATTGCTATACATTTATTATGTCATGGATGATTTATGTTTTATGATATTTATGTAGTCTATATGATTATGTGATGGTTGTGTGTGTTATGCCTTATATGCGATGTCTAGATGGTAGATGGATGCATTTACTTCTATGATGTTATATATATTATTTATATGCCATGTGATGAGTGATGATAATTATGATATTTCATGTCATTTTATGTTTATGTGATGCAAATGCAAACATGTATGCAATATGATGGATGGTCATGAATTATGCTTATGGATTGCGACATGTATGTAATATGTTATACAAAACACTATGATAATGGATGTTTATGTGGATTCCTATATGCCTAAATGCTTATATGCCATGGATATTTTTGTATTTTTTGATGCAGTATGTATGGATTGATATGCATATATGATAATGCCTATATGATTCTTCTAACATGATTATATATGCAGGATGTTTTTGTATGTCACAGGACACCGTCAAAATGCAGGTAGAAGAAATGTTAGCGTAGAAGACATGGATGTTAGTATGGAGAAAGGAATTCAATATTTTTCCAGATAAATAATAGACCTTGCATTTTATCATCATTGGGCAGTAAAATATGACAAATGGACAACAAAAACCATGATATGACATAGACCAAGGTGTGCAAGGTCATCCACTTGTGAGAAATAGACAATTGCATAGAAGGAATGTCCTGGCTCATACTAAAGGAAAAGTTGCCCCAGTCTTTTTTCTTAGACAAACCAAAAACAACAATCAAATAAAAGAGTCATGAGACATCCTTGCCCCTCTAAATCCTTCACAAGACATCCTTAAGAGAGCTAGTAACATGAATCAAAGACAAAAAAAAAAAGAAGATAAGACAAATAGGACAATAGTCATTCAAATCATTTGCCAAGTGTTTTCCAACATGTGTTTTGACCAAGTGACGAGTTGATTGTTTGACTATGCTTGTCTTCAGGAAGGACACATCATGATAAGGAAAATGACCGAGTTTTGACAAATGACAAAATTCTTGTAGTAGAAAGGACACATTCTGCATAAGACTTGGATTTGACTAATTGAACGTCTGATGTCAGTTGACGATTTGACTAAGTTGACCTGAATGTTTCATTGGATGGTTTATCTATTGATTCATGACTTGTTGTGTGACATTTTGAGTGACTGTTATGTGTCTGTATGTTTGACTTATTTTGACTAACTTGACAAACCCTAAAAGACTAACCTAGGGGGCCTTAGCGGCTCATCGACAGATGGCCTTGTCTATGTAACAATGCGCAGAGACCTTGTAGTTCGACATGACTTGATGTTGTCTTGGTGACAAATGATTGAATCATGATTTGACTTTATTTGACCCAATCCTAAGGGATTGAACTAATGCCTCAGGGGCACATCAACAGATGGCGTTGCCTATGTTTAGTCATAGAGGCAACATAGTTTGACGAGACTTGGACTGACAAGACTGACTTTGACTCTATTTTGGGGAGTTTTGCAAGTTATTTGGATGTTTTTGGGTTTTTGACATGTTTTGATTTTTTTTGGATTTTTGCAGTTTTATGATTTTTTTTGGCTTTTTGGCAATATTTAATTTTTTGTCTTTTTAGAACTATGTGATTTTTTTGGCTTTTTGGAATTATTTGATTTATTTTTTCTTTTTTGACATTTGATGATTTGTGTTCAACCTCAAGCATAAAATCCCTTGAAGACGTAGGTTACATACTCTCCCCTAGTCGAGATGAGACCAAATTATTAGGGATGAAATGGGAGAGGAAATTTATTGCTGACGGATATGGGAAGACAAAGGATGTATTATGTCAATTTTTCCAAGCCATGGAAAAGATGTCAAGACATTATTATAAATGATATGGGGAGGGCGAATGGCGTGAAAGGTAAGATTGGAATGATGGTAGACGACGGAGCAAATTCAACTACACATGGTGCCTATTTTCTAGGTTTTCACCATAGTACTTATCCAAAGTGCCACCAAAGTGGTTTTCACTATTGGATGACTTATTTCCCTTTACTATTTTTCTAAATTTTTTCATTTTTTTGGTGTTACCAGTACAACTGTTTGCTAGGTTTTCATTAAGGTAACGATTTTGTTTTTCTTTTTTTGTATTTTTCTAGTCATGGACATGGCTCTCTAAAGCTAGTTGTAAAATTTATGCAAGTGTAGATTGTTGATTGGATATGACAAGGGTTCACCTTCAGAAGTAGACAACTGATATGCTCCTAATCCATAAACCGTCGTGACTATATAAGGACCCAGCCAATTAGGTTCAAAATTTCTTGGTTTTTCTCGTTCCACTTTATTTTTAGGATTTTCCATTAGAACCAGGTCACCAATGTCAAAATGTCATGTCAAGACCTTCTTGTTGTAACTTCGGCAAAGATCATTCTAATATGCTTGCAAGTGATTTAGTGCTATTTGTCTTTGTTCATCTAATAACTCAAGCTCATGTAATCTGGCAACATGGTATTCATCATTATTCATAGCCCCATGCATGGATACCCGAAGGGAAGTCAGCTCGACCTCAATAGGAAATATGGCCTTAGAACCAAAGACTAAGGAGTATGGAGTGGATCCAATAGGAGTATGTATGCTAGTGCGGTAGGCCCATAAGGCAAGATTGAGTTTAAGGTGTTAGACACGACCAACATCATTGATAGTATTTTTGAGGATTTCGATTATGGTATTATTAGATGCCTTAGCTTGGCCATTACCTTGTGGGTAATACGGAGTGGTGAAATGGTGTTGGATATGGAATTTATCGCAGAGTTGCAGACATCTTGGTTCTTGAATGGTGACCATTATTAGTGACTATGGATTGGGGAACACCATATCGACAAATGATATAATTGAGAATGCACTTGGAAATTTGTTTTCCAATAATGAATGTCATAGGAATGGCTTCAATCCACTTAGTGAAATAATCAGTCGTGGTGATGATGAATTTATGGCCATTGATGAAGTGGGATGAATCTTACCTATGAGGTCGAGTCCCCATTGGGCGAAGGGCCACGGTGATGAAATTAGTTGAAGTTCTTGTGCAGGTGTGTGTATTAAGTCTCCATGGATTTGACATTGTCAACATTTCTTGATAAGAAGCAAGCATCATGTTCCATCATAGGCTAATAGTATCTTGCATGCATTATTTTCTTGGTGAGAGTTGGACCACTAGAGTGAGCACCACATATTCCTCTGTGTACTTCTCTCAAGGTCATTTTTTCTTCTTCAGTATCAATACATATTAAGAGGGTGTTGTCAAGGCTTTATCTATATAAAGTGTCACTGATGATGGCGAGTCTAGCGGATTTTCAGAGGAAAGTCTTACGTTGGTTGGCAAAAAGATCAGGGGAAATTATGTTGTCATGGAGGTAGTCGTAGATGTCCTTGTACCAAGGGGAATTAGGACCAACAAGTTCACATACCATCTTCGACTCAGGGAGATTAAAGGTAGGGACCAAGAGTTGTTCTACCAAAAGCTCATATTGAGGCATGTTATTGGGAATATCCAAGAGAGAGCCAATGGTAGCCATAGTGTCTATAGCTTTGTTTTGAACTTGAGGGACTTGATGAAAGATGATCTCTTGGAAGTATTGATGGAAACTATCAACCATTCTTTTGTAAGGCGTGGGTTTTTTCGTCTTTAGTGTCATAATCGTCATTGACTTGTCATATTACTAGTTGTGAGTCACCATACACTTTTAGGTTTGTGATTTTCCACTTTATTGCCATATAGAGTCCTGTTAGAAGAGCCTTGTATTATGCTATATTGTTCTTGCATGGAAAGACTATTCAAAATGACTTAGGAATAGTATCCCCTTGTGGTGTGATAAACAATATGCCAATGCCTAATCCGTGATTCGTGTGAGACCCGTTGAAGTATAGTTTCCAAGTGACTGAAGATTCTACTACAAATATTGATTAATTAGGGAAGTATGTAACCAATGGGTGATCATATTTTATTGGTGCATCCATGAGTTGATCAACAATTAACATACTGGATGCCATATTCACTTAGAATCATTACCCATTTAGCCAATCAACTTGTCAAAGCAACCTTACTGGGGAGATATTTCAATGGATCTATTTTTGCGACCAACTTTGTTTCATGATTGAGCATGTAGTGCCTAAGTTTTTGAATGGAAAAGACCACCACAAGATAGGCACACTCTATGGGACTGTAGTTGATCTCATAGCCTACAAGTGTACGACTAATATAATATATAGCTCTTTCTCAGCCTTTATCATTGTTCTGTGCAAGTAATGCCCCCAGTGTTGATGTTGTTGTAGATATATCTAGAGGATGAATGTATACCATCAATAGGTGGCATTAAAATAGGTGGCGTAAGCAAGTAATCCTTGATTTTTTGGAATGCTTCTTGGCACTTATTTTTCCACACAAATGGTACTGACTTTCTTAACAAATGTTGAAATGGGTGAATCTTGTCAGCTAGTTGTACAATAAACCATCTAATAGATTGTAGTTTGCCCTGAAGTGTGCATAACTAACTTATATTGGTTGGTGGTGGCATGTCAAGGATGGATTTTACCTTAGTAGGGTCAACTTCAATGCCATGTTTGTAAATAATGTACCTGAGGAGCTTCCCTGAGGTCACCCCAAATACACATTTCGTTAGATTGAGTCTCACTTTGTATTCTTCTAGCCTTTTGAAAATGTTATCCAGTACTCTTAGATGGTCACCCCATCTCAATGATTTAGCCAATGATTATCTAACATGGATATCCCTTTGGGGAAAATATTTAAAGGTTTCATTATTGGATGTTTTTTATGGTGATGGTGTGGATTGATGTTGCAAAGGTTTCGAGGATGAATGATTGGAAGGAGAGATGGAGGCTTCTTGTGGGAAATATTCTTCAATATGACCTTTTATGGAGTCAAATGAGACATATATGTAATGGGCATGACTATTATTAATGCAATTATTTTGGGATGAGTCATTGCTAGACATAGATGGATGATTTTGATCATGCTTGGGAAAAGTGTCTCTATATATGCCTAGTTTCTCATTATGTGAGCTATGAATATTGTTGATGTGATTATTTTTGGATGAATTATTGGGATGATCTTTAATAGTGATGTAACCCAGGTCAATAGAATCTTGAATGATATTTTTCAATTTTATACAATCAGGAGTTGTATGTCCTTTGACCCTGTGATATTCATAATATTTGTTCTTTATACCACAAGGATTAGAATTGAGGTTTTTATTGTCAAACTTTAGGTAATGTGATGAGATTGGACTAGACCAATTTTTGTAAGGTCAATTCAATAGGATCCCCTAGAGGAGTGTATTTTTATCGTGGTTGATAGGCTATCGTTAGGTCCTATCTCTTTAGTTGATAAATAGATTAATATATCGATCGGGTAGTGTTCAAAGGCTATATGCAATAGAAGGAATCTTGACTATCTCTCTCGGGTTTTCTAAATGTTGGGATAGATGAAATGAAACTCTAAGCTAAGAGGCCACTAAACTAGAAAGCAGGAAATCATTTATCTAAAAAGCTTGAAGTAACTAAACTAGAAAGCAGGAAATTATGAACCTAAAAAGTATAACGATTAAACTAGAAAGCGTGGAAATGATTAAACTAAGAAGTGTGTAAATTTTTGAAGAAGAAAATATTGTAAAGAAACTATGAAACATCTAACCAACAAAAGATTAAAATCTTAACGATTAACATAAAATGATGTATCAGTTCAAAACTAACAAATAAAAGTAGGTGCTCTGAAACTTCAGACAACAAAGCTTAAAGATTACAGACTCAACTACAACCTACAAGATTAATCTTAACAAAACTACACACATGAAAATAGACTTCACTCCCAATTATCATTTACCAAATAAAAGTAACAAAATTAAAAGTAGAGTACTTATCTATCTAATCTACAATCCCTCGAGTGGCCAGCTCTCGAGTGCTTCTATGTCTAGCTCAGATCACATACATTGGATACTCCAAAGTTACTCCATTCAAAATAATTCCATTCACATTACTCAGTAGCTCCAAAGGTGATGGGAAAATCTCATTTTATTTATATTAAGAGTATAACTCGGAAAACATAATGATAGCATAATGATATTCTTTTGTATAGCATTGCTTCTGACAGTTACATATTTATATAAGAACAACTAACAAAATCCTATATTTTAGTTGGTAAAGATTACCATTGACAAAGTCTTCAACTAATTTTAACAAACTAATGGACTTTAAAGTACATGACATAAAACATTAAAGGGCTTGAGACGAGCCATAAAGTCTTTAAACTGAAAATAACATAAACTACAAAAACTCGGTCCATCATGCATTCTCCTAAAGTTTCGGCACCCATTCTTCTAGCGCTTGTCTTCAATTGTTTTTAAGTCTATGTTGAATCCCTTTGACTAGCATGATAACCGATTGTGGTAATTAACCTATACAATGCTTAAAAACTAAACCATTAAGTTAGCGCGGGTTAGCTTATTTCAATTAATTTCAAGAAATAAAGATTGTACAGCTTTTCACAAAAATAATGCAATTACTTATTCTCAAGACAATTAATTGGCAGGGTAATGATGGATGAAAGATGTGAGGTAAAGTATTTAGTTCATTATATGGATGAGGTTATTTTTACCTCATCAGTGGTGTAGAGTTTTGCCTAGATGGTCCTCTAGGAATGATGAAACCTTGAGTGTTTTTTGGATGTTTAATGATGATTTTTCATTTGATGATGATTGTAAGTTTTTATTCCATAGGTGAGGTTTATCATTAGATTGAGGGCCATTGTTCATGTTTTCCGTATATATTTTTACAAGACCCTTAGCGATGAGAGCCTTTTCAAGGGTTATCACTTTCTCTATAATTTCATCAAATATGTTAACACATTGAACTTGTAAATGAAAGCCTATATCCTAGTTTAGATTTTGAACAAATATGCTCACAAGTGGTTTTTCAGGTAGAGGCCATGGGAATTTTCTTGTCATGTTCCACTATCATTGTAGGAAGGTAGTGAATAATTCTCCATTCTTTTTTTTGGTGTTGCATAAGTCATTCATAGTGATTTTAGGCTCAATATTGTAGGAGAAGTGACTAATGAAATTTTCAGCTACTTCGTGAAAGGTCTTGATTCCATGTGATAAATGAGAGAACCATTCTATTTCTTGTCCTCCTAAACTTTGTGGAAAGAGGCACATTAAGTATGTGTCATTATAAGAAATCTCTAGGAAAGATATGTAAATTATCATATATTCTCTAGAGGATTTCCCTTCCCTTATACTCGTCAAATTTAGGCATTTCAAAGTTACGAGGGAAGGGTATCATACATATTGATTGATCGTATGGGTAAGGACATATATCCCCAAGTGTATTCCTTTTCTTTATATATCTAGGTTCCATGCTAGTTATCTTCTTACATAACCTTTAGATTTGTGATGCCATGTTAGTTTGAGGTTGAATGGTGAAATGTGAAGAGATCAATGATTGATGTTGTGTAATATTAGATGTATTACATGAATGATTAGGATAAATTGGAGGATAGATGATTGATTTTATGGAATATTATATGTATTGAATGAATTATTGTGATTCGGGGTTATATGATTGTTGTTGTGAGATGTGGATGTATTAAATGAATAATTATGATATTGGGGGATAAATGATTATTGTTGTAAGATGTTGTAATTTCAAGGGATGTATGATTGATGTTGTGGAATGTTAGATGAGGGGATATATGAATGATTTTTGTGGGATGTATGATTGATGTTGTGGAATATTAGATGATGGATATTGTGAATGATTTGAGATGTATGGATTTGTAGGAATGTTGAATGTGAAATATTATGGATGAATCAAGGGATTTAAGTGCTAATTGGTATGTTGGATGTGAAATATTATGAAATGTATGGGATGGATGAATATATTTGATGATTATGAGTGGATGTAGTGAAATATTAGATGGAGTGAATTGTTGGTGATAAGCTATTTGCAAAGGGATGTTGTGTTGATTAGGTGGCATATGTGTCTTTTCATCTAAGTAGGCATAACCCCTAATGAGGATGGTAGTGGGATTTTTTAAGCATTTGAGGTGACCAAAGATGGAGGCATGTGAAACTCATGTTGAGTAGCACCCATAGTTGTGGTAATATTTGACTCGCTTTGATTGGACTCCATGAGCTTTCTATGTAGAGACCAAGTATCAAGACCTTGGTAAAGATGTGTGGCATGAAAAAGTTGGATGATTGATGATATGGTAGAAATTTAGAAGCACTTGGGTGGCATTGACACAAGCAAAGATGAAAAAAATGATTTTTTTTTTTGACATTTTCTACGTTTTAGTAAATCATGATTTTGGAGGAGTTCAAAGTAGAATTTAGGGTCACTATTGTTATTATTACCTTGAAATGGTTTCCAAAGGAATAATTTTCAATTGACTAAAATTAGAGCTCTTGGAGATCTTTCCAACAATGTAAAGAAGTCCTAATTTTGACCACCAAGCTAGGAGTTATGACCTTGCCAAATTGGGGTAGTAATGAATGGTATAATTTATGGATTTTGACCCAAGATTTTGATGACATACTTAGTTGGGATGCCTTAGGTCTATTCTAAGTCTTCCTGGGTGACCACCTAAAAGTTTGATCAATGGTTTGGAAGCTCAAAATGAAAATAAGACTCATATTGATAAGATGTACCACAATATTTATCAAATACGCCAAGATATTGATCAAATGTGCCAAGATACTAATGTGCCAAAGTAGGTATCAAAAGTGACAAAGTAGGTTCAAATGCAAAAAAAAAGGTTTTATATGTGCAAATTTGACAAAAAAGTGTTACTGGTTGTCAAGAAATGTTAAGCAAGTGTTAGATCAAAAGCGACAATGTTTTGTCAAATACATAATTCTACAAATTAGATACTTCAAAGTATGGTCAAACATAATTCAAGATCATCAAATGTTCCACAAGTTAGTCATATGTGCCAAAGTTTAGTTAGATGCACAAAAGGATAATCAAAATCGCCATTTTAGCTATTAGATGTACCATAATAGCAATCAAATGCACAATTCTTCTTGAGAGATGTACAGATAAAATAACATGGTTTCAACACAACAAGAGGTTTCAAATGCATAATTTATTGCTCAAAAGTGTATTTTTAGGCTCTGAAATTTAATTCTGTGTAAAATTTGATAATTTTTTTGCAAGTTTTGGATTGATTTTTAATAAAATTTTGGAAAGAGAAAAAAAAAAAACAACAAACAAGATGGCAACTGACTTCAAGGTAGTAGTTTATGAATGGTATTTAACTAGTCTTTACAAGAAAACACACCAAGAAATGTAGTCCAACTATTCATTAAGGGTGTGTTGTATTAGTGTGGGCCCAAGCAATAAAATATTGTAGGATTGCACATGCATGTTCCACTCTCAAGAGGGAATAGGGGTTTCAATGGTACAAGGGCTCACCTTTCCCCTTCCCTTGAATGTTTTGAAACCTCCAAATAAATCTTATCTCTCTTCAAGATGGTACATGTTAAGTAACTTCGAGCATGATATTGTACCTTGCACCAAACCTAAATTAACAATTGAAGGTCTTAGGTCTCTAAAAACAAGGTTCTTAATGGTTCTGAGAATAGTGAGCCCATTTGATAGTGCCCGAGACTAGGGGGTCTCCCCTCTTCTCCTCATTAAACAAGTCTCAATGGATCAAGGGTCTTGTCGCTTGGATTGAACAACACTGGCTACACTTTGAGGTACAAATTTTTCCCCCACCCTTTATATACCTCACCATGAAATGTGGTTGAATTCACCCTTGGGGTGATTAAATCCCCAAGAAAGCCCCTTACTAAAATTAAAAATAAGATACTACATTTTTTATTTGCAAGCTCACACGAAGTGCAAGGGAAGAGCATACTTTACTAATACTCCTCGGGTGTACTTGACAAAATAAATAAAAAAAAGAGTTTTTTTGATCTCTAGGCTTGCACTAGGTGCAATGAGAGAGCATACACACTAAAAGTTCACCAAACATGGCATACAAGATTCATTAATTAAATCCCAAACAAAGTGTGCAACTACTTAAAAATCATAGTATTTAAATTTTCTTGCACCAAATTTTTTAGGAGTCTATTTTTACCAGTCTTCTCTTAGTGATTTCCAAGCTACACAAATTGATTAGATCCAAAAAAATCAAGCAAGCGTTAGGTTAGAAAAATTAAAATCATTGAATCAAAAGTGTCACTATGGATATCAAATGCACCAAAAATAGTATCAAAAGTTTTATTTAGGTTATTAGATGTGTTATTTTACTTGTCATATACATTGTTCTATTCTTGAGCTAAAAATACTTGCAAATAGAGGTAAACCCTAAAAAATAAAAGCACCATTTTAGCATCAAATGTGCCATTCTAACACCAAATGAGCCATTCCATGATAAGATGCATTATTTTGTGATCAAATGCATCGTTCTATGAATAATTGTACCATTCTACGGTCAGATGTGCCATTCTAGCATAAAATATGTCATATTATGATTAGATGCACCATTCTACTATTAGAAGTGTCATTCTGGGATCAATTATGTTGTTTTGCACCTGTGACTTAAAAAATCAAGGAAAATCAATGCAAATGTTAAAATCAAGGATGTGGGTCCCACCAGGCATGCCAAAATGAAGATAGGAGAAATTTTGATCAACAAATTCCATAAATGAAATTGAGCAATATCAAAACTAATTCAATGATCAAATGACCTAATCTCAATGAAGTGTGTACACAATCAAACATGAAAAAAAATAACGTAAATAAATCTAACTACTTTACCTCCACCAAAATTCCTAGCCTTACTCCATTTTAAAATGTAAATTATGCCAACTTGAATAGTATGTGGATTGCTCTAACACCTTAGCATAACCTTGTTAGCAAAAGATATAAAAATAGAGTATATTTTAGATACAAATTTCATTAAGTTTGTGGAGGCATTGAATGGCTAAATGATGGGTGTTTTATAGCTTTTAAAGATATCAAATCAATAGTGTAGGATGTGAGATGAGATCAATGAATTATGATTATTGAGAGATCATGATGAATGTGCACGTGACATTGTCAAGATGAGGGGCTATGATGAGGAGTTAAGTGACTGTATGGATCAAAGGACTGATTGCATGAGAGGATGAAGTGGAAGTGAGTGAGAGTAAATTGTAGTTGCTTTTTATTCAAGTCACCAAATTTAGAGCTGGAGGAAAAAAAATAGAATGATAGTCTTAGGAAATAAATAAAATAATGATTTTATTTATTTTTAGAGGAATGTGCAAAGCCAAATTAAATAAATTAAATAGCTTATTTAGTTTTAAAGGAATAATTAGCTAATTAAATAATTACAATTATTTAATCATGTTGGATGAGAAGGATGTATGATTTTAATTAAATAATTAAAAATCATTTAATTAAAGTAGATGAGGAAAGCTAAGAAAATAATTAAATAATTATAATTGTTTAATTAAAGTGGATGAGGAAAAAATAGAAAATAGTTAAATAATTAAAGATCATTTAATTAAAGTGGATGAGGAAAATTTAGAAAATTATTAAATAATTAAAAATTATTTAATTAAAGTGGTTGGAGGGAAACAATTAATTACTCAAATAATTAAAAAAATATTTAATTAAAGTTGATGAGTGCGAATGTAAAACAATTAAATAATAAAAAACTATTTAATTAAAGAGGGAAATTTGGTAGCTTAATCAAATAATTAAAATTTATTTAATTAACGGTGATGAAGGGGTTGATTAGTGATGATGACGGGAAACAATGATGATTTTAGAAGAAATGTGTTAATCATTTTTAGGTGTCTACACTCCTTATCTTGAAATATCCTCTCGTTCCTTTTTTTCCACAACTCCCATATTACAATGGATGGTGTGGTGATCCATATACTTGAGAAGACTACTTTTTTTATATAATATTGGTCACATATTGAACATTGTGTTTATATCCATGGGTATTGAACTTTGTCAATTTAGTTTATTCATTATTTCCTCTAAAAAATTCTACATATTCACATCTTAGGAGGATATGATCAACACTTTCTTCATCACTTTTACATAGTACACATCTTTGTGGACCCTGTATACCAATATTTCATAGTCTATCTCTTGACAAGATTATTTTTGCAAGGCCACCCATGCAAATACCCCTACTTTCAGAAGACATTTGTTACTCCACATCAATTGAGTTGGCCAATTTTGTTTCTCTATCACTACTTCTTTCAGTTTATATATATTTTTCAAATTATAGTTTTTTTCTTTGGATCCACACCACTTAATCTCATCCTCATCATCCAATATCAAAACTATTCATTTTGATAGAATCCTCTGGAGCTCCCTTTTCTGATCATCTAGGGTGTTGATATCTTGGAGTGATTTCCATTTCCACACTTTGGAGCCATCAACCTCGACATACTCCACATAATCTCTCACCTTATTTCCCCACGTATTAGTCAGTATATCCCTTAATTCATTTAGATTTTGGTTGTTTTTTAATGCTTCATGTCTGTCCCAGGATTCCTTCCAAAACACATTTCTCCCATTTTTTATTACCCATGTCAAGTGGTTTACTATTATGTCCCTACATAAGAGCATAAAGTTCCAAATTGTAGATCCACCTAGTGGATTGCATATTGAAAAAATTCTTGAGGGATTTGGCGAGTCTAAATACTTTTGTTGTACTACTTTTGTCCATTTTTGTTCTAGTTTCTGTTATACATATTCCAAACTATTTTTTCTCTCAAATCCATACTCATTATTGTCCATTACTGCATGCCCACCCCACTCACTTCCTTGGGGCAACATATCTTATCCCATGAAATTATTGGTTTCTTTTGCTCAGAGCTGCTACTCCAAAAGAAATTTCTCATCATTTGTTTAATTATTTCCCCATTTTTCTTTGGCAACTTCACACAAGACATTGAGTATATTGGAAGTGTTGAGATTACTTCCTTCAACACTATTATCCTCCCAATAGAAGTTAACCATTTTCCCTTCCAAGTTTCTAATTTGGATATGTAGTCGTTCACTAAAGACTCCATGAATTTTTTCCTTGTTTGTGCCTACAAAAAGTGGTATTCTTAAAAATCTACTAGGGAGCTTAGCCATTTTGAGTCCAAGGATATTGGATATGTCTCATTATTTTCTCAAATTGGCGTTAAATAAAAACACATCTGATTTCTTCCAGTTTACCTCTTGGCTAGATGTTAAACAATACTTGTCCAATATGTTCTTGATTGTTTTTTCCTCCCTTCTACTTTCCACCCCAAATAACATAGTATAATTTGCAAACTATTGATGGGTGTTAGGTTCAATCCTTGGGGAAAATTTGATTCCTTCCCACTTTCCTTTAGCTCTTGCTCTGTTTATACTTCTTCCTAATGCCTCTACCATAATGATGAATAGGAAAGGGGATAACGGGTCCCCTTGCCTTATTTCTCAAGTTGAGAAAAAAAAACCATGTGAAATACCATTCACTGGAACTAAAAATTTGGGTCTTGAGATACATCATTTTAGCCATTGTACCCATTCCCCACAAAAAATAAATCTCACTAGGCGGTCTCTAGTAAAAATTGTCAATCCACTTGATCATAGGCCTTTTTTATGTCCAATTTGATTAGATCATGTGTTCAACCTTGAATTTTCTCATTGTATGTATGGCTTCATGTGCTAGGATTATTACTTCCACTATGGATCTTCTAGGTGTGAATCCACAATGTTCTTTCAAAATGATGTCTTCTAACACTTCCTTCAACTTGTTGTCCATTAGCTTTGTCAGAATTTTGTATATTGTGTTGTATAGTGAAATAAGTCTAAAATACTTCATTGTCGCTAACTTATTCCTTTTTAGGATTAGTGCTAAAAATTTATTATTGATATTCCCTAGCATAGTGGTCTTATTTCATAATTCTTCAACTGTCCTAGTTAGGTCATCTCTGTCAATTTTCCAAAAGGTTTGAAATAAACCAACAAGAAAACTATCTGAGCCAGGGGATTTATCCAGACCTAATTGAAAGGTGGCTATCTTGACTTCCTCTTTTGTAACTTCCCTGAACAATCTCTCATTTTGGCCTAAATTAATTAATTTTGGGATATTTTCTAGAAAAAGTTGCTCTTGCATTAGTTGTTGTTGTGGGTGGACCATTCAACAAATATTAAAAATGTTTCATTACTTCTTTCTTCACTTCTACTATTTGTAACTTGATTCCTTCTGAATTACTTATTTTAGAAATTTTATTTCTACATCTTTTGGATTTTGTTGAATTGTGAAAGTATTTTGTATTCTGTCATTTTGTTCACTTCTCTCGAATTTTGTTTCCATAATATTTCTTCTCTCATCAATATTTTAGAGTACTCCATTAAATTCGTCTTTTTCATAATCATTTTAATTCATTCCATTTTGGATCACACTTTCATTCATTTGTGAAATATTTTCTTCAAGATATTTTTTCTCTACAAAGATATTCTTGAAATGCACTATGTTCCACCCTTTTAATTGAATTTTGATGTGTGCAATTTTTTTTGTGAACTAGGAAATCTTAGATATAACTATTTTGGGCACCTTAGACCACCACTTTATCATCTCGTTATTCAAATCTTGATCTCTAAGCCATATTTTTTCAAATTTAAAGGGACATCTCTTTGAGGTCACTTCTGGCAAGAATTGGAGCATCACTAGGCAATGATCTGACCTGAAAAGGGGAAGAATGCTCAACTCATGTTGTTGGAATATTTTCCCATTCACCACCCAATAGGAATCTATCTAGTACTTATACAATGCTTGTGAATCCTTTCCTCCTATTGGTTTAAGTATAAGTACCATTTTCGGAACAATATCCTACAACTTATCATCACTCACAAAATCTTGAAAAACTTCATGAACTTGAGTCAAGAGAGCCAAACCTCCATGCTTCTCTAATATATATAAGGTTTCATTGAATTCCTCAACCGCCACAACCTCTTCCCTATCTAGATTTTGTAGAATGTTTGTGTTTTTCTTCTGGGTCTCCCCTTTCTTCACTATCCTTGTAGGGACATAAACATTGAACACAAAATTTTCTTTTGGTATCCAACTAATACTAACTTTGATCAACTACCAATATTGGTTCATCATCAAACTTTTCACTGTCATTTTATTTGGGTTCCATAGTATTCCTAGTCCTCTGGATGCACCCTAAGACTCCTCAAACATTCCCTTCCATTATCTCCATTTAGACATTAGGTTTTTTATCTCCTCCTTATCTAGTTTAGTCTCTTGCAAGAGTATTAAGTTAGCCCTTTCTTGATCAATTTGGAACTTGATCAAGTGTCTTTTATTAGGGGTGTTAAGACCGCTAACATTCCACATTATGGACTTCATGAAAATTTGAGAAGGTTGATCGCCTTCCCTGACCTCATTTTTCTTTGACCCTTAACATTCCCTACAATTTCCAACTTCTCCCTATCATTTTTCCTCCCCTTCTACCCTTTTTCTATAAGCTTTGGCTTCTTCAATTTAAATTGGGATTTTCTATGGTTATTTCTTCCACTATGTCTTCCTCATCCTCCTAAAATTCACACTCCTCTTCTTGATCCATATCTTGCATTTCTTCCACTACAAGCCCTTCCATTAGTAGCTTGTCTTTGGTTTTTCCTGTAGACATCCCTCTGAAGAGTTGGAATCCCATATCTAGTAGATTAGATAATTCTTTTTCATAGCCTTTTATTATGGGTGGCATTCCTTCCTTCTCACCAATTCACTCTATCCTTACAATCCACTCTACCTCCCCCTTTCTAGATGTTTGTATCATCTCTTTACCACTTTCCCCATCCCACATGTTCCTTTGACTTGGCTTTGGTGCCTTATATTTTTTTATATACATCTTTAATTTCCCCTTTTTCACTACTTGTGAATTATTATTACTATTTTCTCTCCCTAGTGGTACCCTATTCCAACCTTCTATCCCCCTTTATTTTCCCTCAGGATTCTCATAAGGCCTTGACATTTTCCTTTTTTGATTACATTCTACTCGGGTATGTCCTTTGGATAGGCACACCAGGCAGATCACCATCTGGTCTTCCATTTCAATATTTTGTCACCAAACACCTCCATCGGTTTTGAATTCTACCTCTACTAGTATTGGTGGAAATGGTTTAGTGTTTATACATATTCAATCATACATTTCATAGTCCTTATCCTTAAAATTTTCACCCAACTTGATGAACGATCCCATATGATATCCAATAAATTTAAGGGTTTCCACATCACAATATTTTGAAGGAAAATTATACAATTTGATCCAAACAATAATTTCTACATTTTCTTTCTTCAATGGATAAAAGTTTGGCTCCCAATCTTTAATAAAGAAACCAAATCCCTCCATCATATATGGTCCTTCATTTAGGATCTTTATTTTGATGGTTCCAACAGGACATTCCACCAAAAAGAAACCATTTATCTAAGGGATTTAAAAGTTGCATCCTTCCACCAATTCTTATCATACCAATACCGTAATTTTTGGAAAGCATGCCATTTACCCCACATTTCACAAAGAAGGCAACGTGTGTTAACCTAGCTACAGTTTTGTTTATACTTTCGTTCCTTAGACTAAAAGAAATAACTATCCCTACTAATTTTAAAATGGGGATTTTATTCGCACCTCTCACAACTTTTTCCCCTTTTGAGATCCATTTCTCCCAAGTCATAGATGCCTTTTGATAAGAGCATTGACTCTTCTAGTTTTGATTTTGATCTTCTCCAAGATGCCACTTTCACTCCTTTGCTTGTTCCTTTTGATAAGATTGTTGACTCTTCTAGTTTTGATTATGATCTTCTTTGACATGCAAATTTCACTCTTTTGTGTGTTCCTTGTGCAGGTGATAACCTACCACACTTGTCTATTGCATTCACCATCCATACCTTGATTCTTTCCTTTCTTTCTATAAATTTGGTTTGTCATATCCTCTATTTCTCGAAGTGTCATAGCTCATCTCTCATCTTGTGTTCCTTCAAAAATTTAATAAACGTCAATCACGTGCCATTGTGTTTCTCTTTTTATTTTTAAATATAAATATAAATTTTATTTATATTAGATGAAAATTAATTAAATATCAATGATATATTCACTTTCAAATAAAAATAATTAAATTTTATAATTACATTAAATTAAATTATTATATCAAATTGTAACCATTTTGTCATAATATAATATTTTTTTAACAATTATTGAAGTATCAAGAAATTTTGCCACCTCTATTATTGTGATTAGAAAGATTGGTTGCACAACCTTTAAATGCCACAACTATGTTGCTTATTTTCCATTTTATATTTTATCAAACAATGGATACATGTGGTGGGAACCTTTCTTGGACATTGATTTTAGAGAACTTTGATATATTCTACATTAAAAAAATTATGATAAGGAATTTGATATTTTTACAAGTAAAATGTGATATGTGCATATTATGGTGTAATGATAGTATAGATAATATAATATGTAATGGCATTTTATTTAAATATATATATATATTAGATAAAAAATTATAAATTTTATTCATATTTATTTTTTAGTTTAAATTGTTTCTTTTTGAGTTCTAAATAATTATACTGAAGGTGTTCCTTATATGAAGTGAACGATCTGTTTATGAAAATCAACAATTGAAAATTGTGAAGAAGGATGCAAGATGATTGAAATGATCTCAACCATCAAATTTTTGAAAATATTAAAAAATATAATATAAAATTAAAGAAAAAATAACTACATTCTTATCTAGTCTTTTTTTTTTTATCGGTAAAGGCAGGGCTAGCCTGCAGAATTTTATTTCAATATTAGAAGAGTATTACAATTACCAAAAACATCCCTAAGAAAATTGCAACTGAGAACAATAAACATTAGAAACCACTACAACCCTTCAAGCATCCCCAAACCAAACAACAAACTACCCAACAAAAAATCCCAACCTAACAACCTGACACCAATAAACTATTTACTAATTTTCCTTTTGTCGTGGGAGCGGAGAATCATGTTAAAATCACATCCTTCTTTTTTTTCCTTTGAACCTTGTGCCAAATATCCCCCAGATCACCTTCTCATGACTGTTCTCCTAGCTCCTCCTCTAAGTGGCACTTTCCTTCAGATGAGGCCATGCTCAAGCTCACAACCCTTTTGTCCAGCTCACCATTTGGAGTGTTACTTTGTTCTTTCCTAACAGTGGAACCCACCACCATCCCATGGCCCTTTTGCAGGGATTCAAATGATGCAGATGTAATTGGTTCCTTCACTGATGCATTCCCAACTAGCTCTTCTTTCTCCACGAAGTAGTGATGGGGGGAAACCTCCTTCCACCAAGTTGCTCGGTTAGCCCTCTTACGTTGGGAACAATGCTCAGCTATGTGACCCGTGTTGAAGCAACTACGGTACCAGAAAGGCACACCTTCATAATCAAGGAACTATTTCCATTCTCGACCTGAATATTTTAATAGAGCAGCAGTAGGAAGGTCTTTGGTAATTTCCATTTCAACTAATATGCATGCATAAGTAGTGTGCAAAAAATTTGGAGAGCCCTCATCAACATCCAAAAATTTACCCAACATGTTTCTAATGGCTTCAAAACAAGATTCAAACCAAAAATGTAATGGAAGATTCAGAAGCCTTACCCATAGTGGAACCATCCCAAAAGATTCAATATTTGGGTTGAAATCTGGGTGTCAAGGTTTTAGCATTAGTAGAAATCTGTCCTCCCAGGTCCATTGATAATCACACAACACCGCCTTCCTATCCTTCTCGTTGTCAAAAACTACCACAAAAAACCCTTTTGCACTTGGATAGATTTGCACACCCCCTTCCAATATTGGGTGCCAGGTCTCCAAAATCCATCGGTGTAACTCTGCAAGCCCCAGCCAGAAACCCCTAAATCTTCCTATCAACCCTAGCTCCTCAAAATACTTTGCATTTTCCACTACTTCACTTACAATACTTTCCTCAAATTAAATGGACGGGGTTTCTCCAGAGCTGTGCATGGGCTTTAAATCCTTCCTTGAATTTGAAAGTTTTAAACCAACGCCCGACACCCCCTTATATCTCCCAATCTAAACCTTTCAACAAACCCTCCGTCCATCTTTCCATCTTCCAGTGTCAAAGAAAAATGAGTTGGACGAGCCGCTGAAAAATGTTGTTGCAGTTTCCTTGAAAATCCATTTTGGATCGCTGCTTCCAATCCTGGTCTTGCCTCAAAGATAGGTGCCCGCCATGCACTGCCTCTGTAAATGGGCGATGCCATGAACTTGTGGAATGTGCAGATACAGAAAAATACTTCTTGTCCCGCCATAGGAAACGCTAGCTGCCGACGAGGCAGAGATGGAGCCATTGCTCAATATATCTTAATCTTTCTTAATTTGCATTCTTATCTAGTCTTAGAAGACAGGATAAGAATTATTTTTTTCTTTTAAATTTTTTAAACTTAGATTTTTAGATAAATAATAATGTTTTTAATAAATATATATATTTTTTAAATAATAACATTAATAATAATAAATCAATAAATTACAAATTGACTTTTTATCTTTTAAATAGGGTTCATTTTAATTTCACTTTTTAAGTTTGGTGTTACTTGTAATTTTATTTTTTAAAATATAATTTATTTAATAATATTTTTTTATTTGTTAATATTGAGTTTATGTTAATATTTTTTGTGATATATTAATTATATTTTTTAGATACATTTTTTTTTGATCGGTAAGTAAGAGAGTTTATATTAATTTGAAAGAATTTACATTGCTTGAACCCTGCCTGGGCAACTTGAAATACCATTCCTCCCTAAACACACCAAAAACCTTGACTCAGGTGACACCTTACATAGTACTACCAGAGTTATGCATTTACACCCTTCAAACCCATTTACCAAAGATACAAAGATAATGCCATTCATTGGCATAGCATGAGACAATCCTGACACAAAAACTATACTTCAAAAAGGGAAACAAAAG
Organism: Sequoia sempervirens; assembly: GCA_007258455.2. Taxonomy (NCBI): domain Eukaryota; kingdom Viridiplantae; phylum Streptophyta; class Pinopsida; order Cupressales; family Cupressaceae; genus Sequoia; species Sequoia sempervirens. The sequence goes on from VDFB02000017.1 coordinate 271,754,233, forward strand.
GGGAATTTCCACCCAACACCTATACCCTAATCACCATACATACTATTGTGCGAAGGCCCAAAATTCACACTTCCAAGTCGAGTCTACAACTTGAACCAAACAATATTTCTTCCTTAGAAAGTTCGCTCCAGCACTAGCCAATCTCCTGTGCTCCATCAATTCTAACCCATTCACATCCAATAGAAAGGGAAAATAATTTACCAGAGCCTCCAGATCATTGAGAAGGTGGAGATACCGTGGGTGTGGAATGCCCTTCCCCTGGCCGGCAACATCCAAAGCCCTATCCAACCCAACCAACATATCCTTTCGGAACAAACACCGCATAATAACCCTTGCCTGAGCTTTGGCCACCTCGACATCCAACAAGCCCACCAAAACCCATGATGAGATGTCTGAATCCAATCTATAAACTTTGACATCCTCCATAAAACCCTTCCCTGTAATACATTTGATTGTTGTAAAGACCAAATAATCAGGATAGTGAATAAGGCGTTGCAAAGACAGGGTTGTTATCTTGCCTTCAAACGCAATTTGCCTCTTCGAGCCCTTCAATTGCATAGGTGTTACCATGCTGCCCATCTCAAGTTCCTTAGCCAAAACCAATAGAATGAAGTGGCTCATATCTATGTGAGAAAAAAGACATAGAAAAAAAGAAGGCCTTCAACCGGTTAAAAGAGGAATTGACCGTGCTCTGCAATAATGCCCGCAGTAGCTGGAAATACGTCCTCGAAGGACATCACATGCTTCACCGAGCCAATAGACAATGATGAATTTAACATCAACTAGATGTTTCTCGAAAAAACTTGTACTTTCTTCCACGCTAGTGCCGCCATCTTGCCAAAAGATTTGCCACCCATCCATCCCACTACAGCTTACAAGAAAAGTTGGGAGTGAAATAAACCTACCACCTAGATGCACCAATGCATCTGCCACATCCACCCTCTATGGTGAAGTGGCACTCACCTTGCCTCCCACTTTTTAGATACATATTTTATTAATATTTCAATTATAATAAATTAAAAAAATAGTTTTACTTTTTATTTAATCATTTATTAACTTTTTTTAGACTGTAGGAATTGGGTAGCCCCTCCTACAAATTGTAGTGCACCTAGTAAATAGGGAGAGACTAGACTCCGTGACATCTTTCCTACAATAGGATACTTTAGCCAATCGAGCTAGGTCCTCCACCCTTAATCATTTATATTAACTTAAAAAGTTTATTATTTGTTATTATTTTTTTAAAATTATTATGTTTATTAATATTTAGATTTTGATATATTTTGACTTTCCATTTAGTTTATTTTATTTTAGTTTTTAATTTAGATTTTAAGTATGAAATTTATTTTTATTATTTATATCTTTTTATGAAATTACAAACAATAATTAAAAAATATTAAAATTAATTTAATTTATAATTAGTTATCTTATTAAAACTTTAATTATTGTAGAATAATTCTATTTTATATTTTTATTATAATTTATATAATTTAAAATGAATTTCAAACTTAAAATATAAATTAAAATTTATAGAGCAATAGAGAGAGGTAACTTTTGATTAGTCATTTCATGCCAACAATCCAAGGATAGCACGTCCTAGGGAGTTACACTTAGGGTTGCATGTCATTTGGTTAAGGATATGATAATTCACCTTTAAAACCTCTTCAATGTGCCCATTGCACACTTAGGAGGAAAACAGATAGAGAGAGAAAGAGAGAAAATAAAGAGAGAAATGAAGAAATGGAGAGGGATATAAAGAGATAAAAAGAGAGATAAAGATACATAGAGGTATAGATATAAAGGAATAAATATGGAGAGAGGAAGAGATAGGAAGAGAGATAACAGAGAGAGAGGAAAAGAGAGAAGGGGAGAGACATAGATAGATATAGTCACATAAAGATGAATAAAGAGATAGATAGATAAAGATAAATAAGAGACAAAAACATATATAGAGGCTGAGAGATCAAGAGATAAAGAGGGAAAGGGGGAGAGAGAAGGGAGATAAATAGGGATAACAAAAAATAGTAAGGGGAGAAAGATAGGGAGATGGAAATAGATAGAGAGAAGAAATGAGAGAAAGAAAGATAGAGGAAGAGAGAAGGAAAGACAAATATAGAGAGAAATAGGAGAGAGAGGAAGAGAGAGATTGAGAGATAATAAAAATATAAAGAGAGGGAACAAAAATATAAATATCTATCTCTCTTTCTCTTCCCATATCTCTCCATATGTACTTCTCCCTACCTCTCTCTCTATATATATCCCTCTCTCTACCTCTCTCTATATAACTTCCTATCTCTATCTTTTTATCCCTCCATCTATCCCTCTCTTATTCTCTCCCTCTCTTTGTATCCCCCTCTTTTTATCTCTATTTCTCTCTCCCTCTCTCCATTTCCATCTCCATCTACATCTCCATCTCTATCTTCCTATCTATCTATCTCCCTATCTCTTTCTCTCTTTCCCACTATATATATCTTTCCCACTATATATATCTCTCTATCTCTTGATCTCTCTATCCATATGTCTCCCTCTCTCCCTATCACTCTCTCTTTCTATATTTATCAACTTCTTTATCCTCCCTCCCTCTCTATCTATTTATATATATTGTTAGGAATTGCATGCAGAAAATATCAATTAAATGCAAAGAAAGATTAAACAAAGGAATGAAAAACATAGAATTAATAACAGTGAGATACAATATTTAACGTGGTTCACCCAAACTCAGGCTACATCCACCAATAGGGAGTCCAATATTATTATCCAACAAAATCGAACCGATTACAACCCACAATCCTTGTAACTCAATACCACTACAAAATGCTACAATACAATGTCAACAGAAACCCTAACCCTTAGCCTTTTATCAAGATTTATGTCAGTTACAAAATAGGGTTTTTTATGTCGGCCAATAGAAAAAAACTCTCGACACCTTTATAAAATAATAAAAATTATGAGAGGTTTCGGGGGCGCTACCCCCAAGCCCCCGCGAGGGCACAACCCCTCGACCTTGTCCTGTATCACGACATTGAGCACGCTAGGGGTGCTGCCCGTGGACCCCGCAAGGGGTGCTTCCCCTTGACTCCGCAAGGGGTGCTTCCCCTTGACCCCGTCTCGCTGCCCCCAAACCCCGGTTAAATAGTTTGGCGGGAAATCGCGCCGATAAAAGTGGGGAAAATTTAACCACTGAGTTTGATTAGGCTCCACATAACAACAATCTCCCACTTGGAGACTGATCATAACACCACTGACCCTGTAGCTCCCATTGGAAATAAGCACCCTAGACCCTTTTGTTATTATTTTATTGTTTTCAACCTTGAAGACCAACAAAGCTGAAGAGGAGCTCAACTTCTCCCTTGGCACTACCTTTGTAAACATATCCACTGGATTGTCATCTGTATATATCTTTTCTAGCCTTAATTGTCCATCATCCAACACTGACTGAATGAAGTGATACCTCAAATGTATGTGTTTGGTCTTCAAATGCAAGGAAAAATTCTTTACAAGATATATGGTGCTCTGGCTTTCCATAAACAAATAACTGTTGGCCTGTCATTTGCCCAATTTTTCCATGAAAGATTGCAACCATATCATCTCCTTGCTTTCCTATGTTGCAGCTACATACTCTGCCTCCATGGTGGATAAAGAAACCACCTTTTGCAACCTGGAGATCCAACTCACTATTGTCCCATGTACAATAAAGACATAACCTGTAGTACTTCGCCTAGTATCAATATCCTCTACCAAATATGAGTCTACATAACCTACTAATTAGTATGAGATCCCCCAAAACATAAATGTTTATTGGATGTACCTCTCAAATACCTGAGAACCCATTTTACTGCATTCCAATGATCCAATCCGAGATTAATCATATTCCTGATTATGACTCCAACAACATGTGCAATATTTGGTCTTGTGCATACCATGACGTACATTAAACTTCCTATAGCTGAAGCATATGGTACCTTAGACATTTTTTCTTCCTCCTCTTGTGTCTTTGGACACATCTCCTTAGTCAATTTCAAATGACTAGGCAAAGGTATGCTGATAGCTTTTGCATTCTCCATGTGGAATCTCTGTGACACCTTTTCAACATAACTAGCCTAAGATAGAGTCAATTTTTTGTTCTTCCTATCTCTGCAAATTCTCATACCAATGATTTTTTTTGTTGCCCCCAAATCCTTCATAGAAAATGATTTTGCTAACTGTTGTTTTAACTCACTTATGTGATCCATGTTAGACCTCGTGACAAGCATGTCATCAACATATAAACATAAAATAATATAGTTGTCATTATCCAACCTCTTAAAATAAACACAATGGTCATAATTACACCTATTGTAGCCTTGCTCAGCCATAAAAATATCAAATTTCAAGTACCATTGCCGAGGTGCTTGTTTCAAGCCATATAAACTCTTCTTCAATCTGCACACCAATTTCTCCTTACCTTTGACCTCAAATCCTTGGGGTTGTTCCATATATATCTCCTCCTCCAAATCACCATGGAGAAAGGCGGTTTTCATGTCATCTAATTGTTCGAAATGCAAATTGTCAACAACCACAATATTTAAAACAATACAAATAGAAGTCATCTTAACAATCAGAGAAAAAATATCAGGAAAATCAATGCCCTTTTTTTGTGCAAATCCTTTTACAACTAACCTGGCTTTAAATATGTTCTTACCTCCATCTTCCTCTTTCAGCCTATAAATCCATTTGTTTGGTAAATCCTTTTTACCTGTAGGCAACTTGCATAATTCCCAAGTCTGATTTTTCAGCAACGAGTCCATTTCTTCTTCCATTGCATGCTCCCATTGAACCTTTGTATCCAATTGCATAGCTTCATCATACCCTTCAGGTTCACCAACATTTGTTAACAAAATAGAATACAAAGAGGGAGAAAATATTTTAGGAGGTCTACTTAGCCATGTTGACCATTTGTGGTATTTGTTGTTGTTGTTGTTGTGGAGCATGAGGAACCACTAGAATATTGTTGTTTGGTGTATCATCCAGCACTACATAATCATTTTCTTTCTTCTCATGTTGTTGCAACTAATCTTTGTACAACACTTTCTCATTGAATATGACATTCCTGCTTCTCACAATTTTTTGATTTTCAAAATCCCAAATCCTATAACCAAATTCATCAATTCCATATCCAACAAATATACATTTCTTTGATTTTGCATCAAGCTTGGTTCTATTTTCAAAATCTACATGTGCAAATGCTTCACAACAGAAGGTCTTGAGAAAATAATAACTCACCTTCTTACTTGTCCATGCTTCCTCTGGAATACTACAACCCAAAGGAGTAGAGGGACCTCTACTAATTAAATAAACAATAGTGTTTACAACCTCTGCCCACATGTTTAAAGGCAGCCCAACATGCAATCTCATAGTTCGTGCACACTCCATTATTGTTATGTTCATATGCTCAACCACTCCATTTTCTTGTGGAGTCCTTGGAACTATTTTCTGCCTATGAATTCCTTTAAAGGAACAATAATCCTCAAATTCTTTGCTACAATACTCACCACCATTATCAGATCTGAGACATTTTAATCTTTTACCCGTCTCATTATCAACCAAGCTTCTCCATTTCTTAAATGTTTCAAATACATCAGATTTCTTAAATCCAAACCTTCCTAGTTGCATCATCTATGAATGTAACATAATATCGAGAGCCACCAAGAGAAGATACCTGAGTCATTCCCCATACATTTGTATGCACAAGCTTCAACTTTTCATCTTTCTTTTGCTTCCCATCCTTGAGAAAACTAACTCTCTTTTGTTTTCCATATACACAACTTTCACAGAAATCCATATTAATGTATTTCAGACCTGTAAAACTTTCTTAGAATGAAGTACCTTCATACCTTTTTCACTCATATGCCCAAGTCTGTTATGCCACGGTGTTGTCTCAAAACCTGCAACAACTGTTTCAGTCTCTTCCTGCGAACCCGCAACAACTTTTCCTGGACTTGTTTGTATTTTCTCTGCAACAACTAAAGTAGAAGGAACAATATGACTTGTACAAAGATATAAGGTGCCTACTTTCACACCTTTTGCTACTATTAAGACACCTTTTGAAACCTTCCAATTTTTATCATTAAAATTAACTAGGCAACCTTCATCACCTAGCCACCTTGTTGAAATTAAATTCCTACTCAGCCTTGGAACGTGCCTTACCTCTTGTAGTAGCCAATGATTCCCATTTTGCAACTTAATCTTAATTCTTCCCTTTCCAACAATCTGACAGGGTTCATTATCTCCCAAATAAACTAGCCCAAAATCCCCTTGGACATAATCAAGAAAATAACTTCTATGGGGCGTAGCATGAAATGAGGCCCCTGAATCTAAAACCCATGAATCATCAGCATTATCAAGGGAAATAATCAAAGCATCCTCATTATATTTGTTACTTACCACATTTTCCTCTTTACTTCCTTTTTGTCTCCTTTATTTTTCTGAGACCGACAATCTTTCTTTAAATGACTTGACTTACCATAGTACCAACAATCCTTCTTGTCTCTAGATTGGGACCTTTTGTCCTTTGATTTTTCTCGTGACTTCCTAGGACTTCCAAAATTGTTTCCTCTCTCCTTTGTTTCACCCCCGCTTTCTGCATTCAAAACACTGCCTGATGTGGATGTTCCACCTGAGCTTTTCCTACGAATTTCCTTGCTCAAAATAACACCAACATCATCAAATTTCAATGTATTTGAACTAGACAGAATTGCTAACAACCATTACCAAGCTATTCTAGCTTTCAAGCAAAGAATACAGAATCAAAAGAGCCCTAACTTCTTCATCAAAGTTTACATTTACAAAAGTTAATTGACTGGTAACCGTATTAAACTCATTTAAATGATCAACAACTGACCCACTTTCTGACATTTTCATAATAAATAAACACTTCATAAGAAATACCTTATTCGAAGCAGAAGGCTTTTCATATAACTTTGCCAGGGTTTCCATGAACTCTTGAGTTGTCTTTGTTGTTGTAATATTGAATGCCACCAATTGTACCAGGCATAAACGAATGGCCACCAATGCCTTTCTGTCTAGAAGATTCCAATTCTCATCACTCATTGTTGCTGGTTTCTTGGCTATTCCTTCCAACGGCCTCCATAAATCCTTTTGATAGAGATAATCCTCCATCTGCATCTTCCATAATTGATAGTTCTTCCCATTGAATTTATCTACCTTCAATTTACCCTCGTCTGCCATTGCTCCCACTCAATTGTGAGACTCCCACTCAACTATGAGACCTTCTTGTAGAGGATAACTAAAAACAACCCGCTCTGATACCACTTGTTAGGAATTGCATGCAGAAAATATCAATTAAATGCAAATAAAGATTAAATAGAGGAATGAAAAACACATAAATAATAACAACGAGAGACAATATTTAATGTGGTTCACCCAAACTCGAGCTACATCCACCAATAGAGATTCCAATATTATTATCCATAAAAATTGAACCAATTACAACCTGCAATCCTTGCAACTCAATACTGTTGTAAAATGCTACAATACAATGTCAACGGAAACCCTAACCCTTAGCCTTTTATCAAGACTTATGTAGGTTACAAAATAGGGTTTTTTAATGTCATCCAATAGAAAAATAACTCCTGAGACCTTTATAAAATAATAAAAATTGTGAGAGGTTTCAGGGGCATTGCCCCCGAGCCTCTGCAGGGGCGCAACCCCTTGATCTTGCCCTATATCACGATAGGGAGTGCGCCAGGGGCGCTGCCCTTGGACCTCGCAAGGGGTGCTGCCCCTTGAACCCATCTTGGGGGCACTGCCCCCAAACCCCCATTAAATAATTTGGGGGAAAACTGCGCCAATAAAAGTGGGTAAAATTTAACCTCTAATTCTGATTAGGCTCCACATAACAACATATATCTCTCTATCTGTCCCCCTCTCTCTATCTCTCTCCCTCTCTATTAATTTTCTATATCACTTGGACTTTACCTCTCACTCTTTCCCTCTCTATTTCTATCTTTCCATCTCTCCCTCTTCTTGTCTATTTATAACTCATTATCTCTCTCTCTCTCTTATTTACTCCATCTCTCCTATCTCTCTACCTCTCTCTATATATCACTTCCTATATCTTTATATTTCTCTCTCCATCTCCCCCTCTCTCATTGACTCCATCTTTCTATCTCTATCTCTCCCTCTCCCTATTTCTCTCTCCTTTCATCTCTCTATTTATATTTATCTCTCTCTCTCTCTCTCTTTGTCTTTGTCTTTATCTCTCTCTCTCTCTCTCTCTCTCTCCCTCTATCTTTCCCAATTTATATTTCTCTCTATCTCTCTTTTATATTACTATTTTCCCTTTCCCTCTCCCTATCATTTCCTCTTTCTATATCTCTCTAATTCTCTCTCCTATCTCTATTTCTCTCCCTCTATCAGCCTCCCTCTCTATTTATTTATACATATCTATCTCCCTTTCTATTTCTCTCCATTTCTCTCTTACTCATATACACACTCCTTGTTTCTCTGTCCCTATCTCTATCTCTATCCCTGTCTCTATCTCTATCTCTATCTCTATCTCTATCTCTATCTCTATCTCTATCTCTATCTCTATTGTTCTTTCCCTCTCTCTACCCCTCTCTATATATCAATTCTTATCTCTATATTTATATTTCTATCTCTCCCACTCTCTATATATTTATCTATTCTAGATCTATATCTATCCCCCCCTCTCTCTCTATATCCCTCACCATCTCCTCCATCTCCATCGCTATCTCTAACTTCCTCTTTATCTCCATCTCCTTACCCCCCCTCTCTATCTCTCTCTCCACATATCTCTCCCTCTTTCTGTTCACATATCTCCCTCTCTCTTCCTCTCTCCTTATTTCAAACATATCATTAGCCTATTGGTAATGGAGACTTATTATCTTTCTGATTCAAAGGTTTTTTTTTAGTTGTGTTTGGATCCCTGTAAGTAGATGCATATTTGATTTGAAGCTATCACTTCTCCATTGAGACCTTTGTTGCACAAAAAAAATCATTTTTTAAATAGCCTACCAATTGAGCTCATTTATACTACACACAAATGTATGTAAAAAATAAACCAAAAAATTCCTTAATTGACCATCCACACTTCTTCATTGTACCCATTGCACACCAAGGTGCAATTGCTAGTTTATTATAAGATATAAAAATTCACATTTTATATCTTTACACTTTTGTTAATGTTACTTTGTATGGATGTTATACATGTGCAATCTTAGTGTTGGTGTGGTCATATATCCACCATATACTTAAAATCATTTAGGCAGTTAGATTACTTAAATTAACTTAAATAATTATTCCTCTTTTCAATAAGCAAGAAATTAGAAAAATATAAATTATTGTTCAATCTAGTTATTTAACTTTTATTGTAACTGATCACATTAAATAATGATATAGTATAACCAATATAAAGGCTTCCTTCTTTAAGAAGAAACATGGAGAATATAAATATCATCATATTTTTCTAATTTATCTCAATTTGAGGAGCTTGTGTAAAGTCATGTTTACGAATTAAATGGATGAAAAATGACAAGTTTCAGTGAGTAGCATGAATTTGGAGATATTGGCAATGTTCCAATAGGAGTAGGAGAAGGAAGGAGGTTGAACCTAGGTTTGCAAAGTCTAGATCCAAGCTTGATTCGTAGAAACTTGGGAATATTTTCCAAGAGGTGGAGAGTGAAGAGGAGACCAAAAGGAGCAGAAAGACCTCAAATTAATAATTTAGTAGGCAATATTAATTTGGAAAATTTGGATGAGATTCCTTGCATTTGAATTCGAGAGAATTGTCTTAACTCAAAGGTGGATAAATTGAGAACGTTATTATTGCCAAATTCATCAAAATTTGACCACTTGGATTGGCCAAAAATGGATGGGTTCCTAACCAAAGGTTAGTTTTTCTATGCTAGGGTTTATTTAGATGGTTTTCCAGTCATAATTTGAACAAGATAAGGTGCTCAAAGAAGACTTGTGGTTCATGGGTAATGCTAGATTATATATCGAAGATTGGATGCCCAATTTTGATATGCATTTGGAATTGTTTCAAGATGCCCCACTTTGGATTAGATTGTACAAATTGCCATAGGTGATATGGTTGGAGGAAGTCTTTTAACTTGTCAAAAAATTATTAGGGAAATATGTTCATTGCTCCAATACCACGGGGGGTAGTCATTGATGTCCTATGCTAGGATCTATGTTAGGATGAATTTGAGCTCACCAATAAAACATACCATCAATCTATCCTCCATTTTGGGTGATTGGTTTTAAGAATTTGATTATGAATGTCTCTCAATTCGAGGCTTTCGATGCTAGAATATTGTTCGTATTGTAAATAGTTACAAATTCAAAGGGGTTAGGAAGGAGGAAAAGAATATCTACTTTACTTCTCCTCTGGCGAGGGTGTGTCTTCATCTAAGGAGATTTCTTCTCTGCATAGTCTGCAACAACTTGATAAGGAGGCTGAAAGTGTTATCTTGGTGGAGAGGAAGGAATTTAATTGGACCCCCATCTACTTAAAGGTAGAGGAATGAGAGGTGTCACATATCCCTAGTGTCCTCAAGGAAACATGAAACAAAAACCCTTTTGAAAGTGTGCAGGATCCTGGGGAAATTGTGACTCTTATTGGGCTCACAAATTTGGTGGAAGTTCCACAAGGGGAAAAAAGTGATCATAAAATAGGCCAATAGGATGGAGATGGAAAAGAAAATGCATGGAGTATTGCTAGCAGGAGCACAATATTCAGGGGGAGAAATGCCATTCTTATGGATGTAGGGGAAAACAAAAAAGAAAGGAAAATAAAATTTAGTAAGGCAAAGATGAAGGCTTTGGAGGAACTGGAGAATGGGACTCGGACATCGATGAAGAGATTCATCAAGTTAGGAGGAGAGCACCTCCATGCAAGGAAGGAATCATGAAGGTATTACATTGGAACATTTGTGGTCTCAATGGCTTAAGAGAAATGCCATTTGTTGAAGTAGCTCATTAAGATTGAAATTCATGACATTTCACTTCTCCAGAAGACAAAGGTGGAGGATTTAGTCTTAAGGAAATACTTATATTATTTTGGAAGAATGGTGAAGGAATATTAATGGATGTATAAGGAACCGTGGGAGGTTTGGCTATACTTTGGAGTAGGCATTGTTTCTCAAGTCTGTTAGTTTATGGTTTCCATTCTTGTCTCACTATAAGGTTTGGGATCTAAATGGAGATAACTATATAATGGTCTCTAATGTTCACAGTCCTAATATTGATAGAGATAAAATTAGGCTTGGGAACACATTTTTTTTTTAAACAATTGCATTTAGGAGGGAACTAGGTGGTAAGGGAACATTACAAGGCTATTTTATGTTTGAAAGAAAAGAAAGGGGAATACTATTATCCTCTTAAAGCTCTTTAGAGTTAAAAAAATTACGAGGATCTCTCTTTAGTTGATATAAGCCCTAAGTCAAGATGGTTTACATGGAGCAATAAGATGGTAGGGGATGAAAACATAATGTGTGGGTTGGATAATTTTTGGTGAATTCAAAGTGGCTTCTCATCTCAGTAAGTTTATATTCATAGGTAATTCATTGTTAGGAATTGCAAGTAGGAAATAGAGGGATGAATTATCAATTATATGCAGATTTAATTAAACATGAACAAAAATAGAACAAAGGAATGAAACAATTCACAAAAAACAGTGAGACAACAAGAGTTTAACGTGGTTCACCCAATTCTTGGGCTATGTCCACAAACAACAGTCCAATATATTAAATTAACTTCCATCAAATACAATTTACAAACAACCTACAGTAATAGATGCAATGTGCAACAATTGATCCAAATGATTTTCATTGCTCTATTTTCACATAGATATTGCTACGTGTGCCCAATGCATAACCTGCATAATCTCTATCACTCCCCTGCACTATACCAAATGATCTACGACAACTCCACACACTCTATAACACCAATTCCACATAGCATAAGGCAACCAAAACTAAAACGTGACTATCCAAATCCATGATAATTGGTTTCTAGTTTGCAACAAGCAAACTCTTCAACTTTTGAGTAGTTTTCCAAACTATTTATTAACTAAATTATAATATAATTCTACAATGAATTTCCTATAACAAAATTACCAATTTTTGCTTAAGGGGTATTTCCCTTGAGCCCCTTGTAGCCCCCGCTAGGGACATTTCCCGTAGACCCCTATCATGGGCTCCACCCCTGAGCTCCCGTCGAGGGGATAATACCCCCTGGACCCCACAAGAGGGGATCTACCCCCCTTGCATTCCCCCTTTAATTAATTTGGGGGAAAAAAATGCTGGGTAAAGTGGGGAAAATTTAAACATCAAGTTAGATTAGACTCCACATACCAACATTCATTTTGATGGGTCAAATCATTGGCTTATAAGTCTACATATTAACAAAAATAAGAGACTTATTGGAATACCCTTAAAAATGGAGGCATTTAGGTTCAAACATCCTACTTTCAAAGAAGCTTTAGAGGTATGGTGGAGAATGGATGTTAGGGGGTGCATGATGTATATATTTTACAAGAAGTTGATTGAAATCAAGAGGTGGACAATAATTTGGAACAAGAGCATAATGGGGAAGCTTTTTGAAAATAAAACAAAGGTGAAATTAGACCTATGAATAGTTGAGGCTTCTTTGGCCTTGCATGGCCTTACCCTTAAGCTTAGGGAGAAGATGAAAATATCTATTGGAAAAAAAGGTATAATTCTAAGAATGGAGGAAATTTTTTGGTAGCAGAAATATATAATCAATTAGCTAAAGGAAGGGGACCACAACAAAAAGTTTTTTCACTTGTCCACAAATATTAGAAGACATAATGACATGATCATGAGTACTCAACTCCACTCTAGTTTGATTTTTGATTATGTGGAAACGATCAGGATAGAATTTATTAATTTTTTTAAACAATTGCTTGACTCAAGTTCGCCAATTAACCAAGAGGCTCAAGAGACATTGCTAAGAAATGTCTCAAAGATAATTAATGATTCTCATAATGAGGAATTATTTCTTCCCTTCTCTATGGAGGAAGTATGAAGAGTTGCCTTCTCTTTGGGGGCTAAGAAATCTCCAGATCCAAATGGGTTTCACTGAAAATTCTTTTAGAAGTTTTCGGGTATAGTTGGGGAAGATATGTAGAGGGTTGTTGAGGAGTGTAGATGAAAAATATTTATTCTAAACACTTTGAATTCAACTTACTTTCTTTCCTTCCTAAAAATAAAACTTAGAAATATGTTGATGAGTTTAGATAGATTGCCATGTGTAATTTGGTGCACAGAATTATCTCTAAGGCACATATCAATTAGGCTTAATAAATTCTTAGAGGGTATAATTTTGTAGGAACTAAACCATTTTATCAAAGGTAGGAAAATATTGCATGGTATTATTTTTTCTCATGAGACTATCTATTCCATTAAGACAAGGAAGAAGGGAGGTATAGTGGGAAAGTTGGATATGAACAAAGCCTACAATAGAGTCTCATGGGATTTTCTTATTAAAATCATGTGTAAGTTTGGTTTTAGTGAGACATGGTATAAATGGGTATATAGCTACATCTCTTATACCTCTTATGAAATTTTAATCAATGGTGTAGCGATGGAATTATTCAATGTTGAAAGGGGTTTAAGGTAGGTGACCCCCTTTCCCCCTTCTTGTTCCTCATGATTGTGGAAGTCTTGGAAAGAGCTTTGAAGAAGGAAGCTAGTGATGGGAATCTAAAAGGGCAATTTTTTTTTGGTGGTATAAGTAATATTACTCACATGTAGTTTGTTGATGATACACTTCTTTTTGGTGAAGCCACGACAAGGGAAGCTAGATGCATAAAAAAATATCAATACAATATGAGCAAGTAGCTAGACAAAAGGTAAACGTGACAAAATCTAGAGTTTTATTTCTAAAATATTTTTGCATTGAATTTTTTATAGGTTCAAAATATTCTGTGGTTTGAGGTGGACAAGTTTCCGAATAAACATTTGGGAATATTATTGTCAGATAAAAGATCTTTGGAAGAAAAATAGAGAAATGTAATTAATTAAGTTTAGGAGAAGTTAGCCTCTTGGAAGGGTAAATGGCTTACCATGGTTGGTAGGATAACACTGATTAAGGATTCTTTGGTCTCGATATCCATATTGTGATGTTCTTTTCAACTCTCTGGAAAAGTGGATTTCATCTTGGATATGATGCAATTCATCTTTCTTTGGTAGAGTACTAATAACACTTTCAAGTACAATCTTGTCAAGTGGGATGATATATGTAATCCTAAAATTAAGGGGGTCTTAAGCTTAGTTATTACAAGAAGATGAACAAGGAACTAGGTGTTAAAATGGTCTGGAGAGTTTATGAGGAGAAAAAGAAACATTAGAGTAAGGTTCTTCAAGCTAAATATTTGCAAAATGGCTCAGACAATATTTTTAGGAATTATATGAATCTCCTTATGGGTTCCAACATTTGGAATTTTATTAGGTCTGTGAGTAAGCTAAATAGTTTGGACATAAAGTGGAAATTTGGAAAAGGGGATGAGATCAATAGTTAGATAGGATCAAGCATTGAAGGACATCCAACTTTTTGTTAGTTGGCTACTCATCTTGAGCTTTTGGAGGGCACGATGGTTAAAGATTATATGGGTAATACTTAACAAAGATGAGTAAAATTAATCTCTTTGATTCTTTATCTTGAAAAATATTGTCTGTTTATCCAAGATAAGCTTACTGAATGACCTATTTCAAGTGCCAACAATGAAGATATGATGGTGTGGGGAGGTCATAGTAATGGTAAGGTTTCTACTAGCTCAACTTTCCAATTTTACTTTTGTAATACAAACAACAAAAAATACTTTGTTGCAAAGAAAATTTGGAACTCTAAAGGCCTTCCCAAGGCTAACTCCTTCCTCTAGATTTATTGGAAATTTCATGCTCTAACATGAGATAGATTTCATGTTATGGGTAAGATGGGCCCTTTGATATGTGTGATATGTAGAAGAAAAGGTGGGGAAGATGGCTATATTTTTATTCACTATGACATGGCCTAGAAGGTTTGATGTTTCTTTCTAGATAGGTGGGGGCAAGTATGGGTCAGACCCTTTGACATGGTTTGTCATTGATGTCAAAGATACTTTGTTTAGTTTGTCATCTGCTCATTTCACAATCTAGTGTTGGCTTCTTGATCTTTCAATGATATTTAAGGCACATGGTTTGTTAGTCACTTTCTAGTGTTGTTGCTATGATGTTGTAAAGGAAGGGATGTTTCAAGGTGAGTTGTTTTCATTATTTTTTATGCAGGTTGCAAAGGTCAAAGCTCAGAAAGTACTTTAGATCAAAGTTTTGTTTGAGTTTCTCATGGTTCATTTCAAGGATTTCTTGGTTGCAATTGATGTCAAAGTATGGTATATTCTGATGTTGATACTCAAGGAAGGATTCTTGTTCATACAGTTTCTGGTGTTGATACTTATTAGCATTAATAGATGCTTTGTGCAAGAGTTTTTGAATGAAGTCTTGGTTGATAAAGTTAGTGGTATAACTGAAGTTTGGTGTGTGGTTCAAAGCAAGGTTCATCAAATCATCAAGATCTAAAAGCATTAAAGTGTCAAGGTTTCAAAACTCTAAAAGGTTCATCAAGGGTATAAAGGCTCATCAAAGTAGCAAGTGTTATATATATTGTTTTGTAGAGGTTGGAGCGTTAATCATAGGTATTTGCTTTCAAAACCCTAAGAGTTTAAAGCCTTATAAGTAAGGGTATTGTGGAAAAAAGTTTATTATTTTTTGCTTTTTATTCTAAAAGAAAAGTGACTTGTTATTGTAAGTCAAAGGCATTTAAAGAAACTTGCACAAGGGTTTTTAAGACATTCATTTACCAACCCTTCCATTGTCTATAACCGGTTGAGCAAGTTATAAACCTATTTTATTTCATCTCAATGAGAATCGATGGAGGCTATTCAAAGTTGGTAGTGGCGGTAAAACAAGATCAAAGGCTTATATTTGAACTCCTCAATAGTTTCTTCTACAGGTTTAAATTTTGACGGGGAGCCTGATAGTTAAGAGTTATGTGGTAGTTTGTAAAGGGAAGATGAAAAGTTTTGAGCGTGCCAAATTTGAAGAATATCATTCTAGACAAACAAGTTTTTTGGATTCTAACGGTTAGTGATTTTTTGGAGTTTTGTCATGCATTTGGAAAGTAGATGGATGTGATTAAGTTTTTTGAGATGTGAAAGGTTTTCTAACTGTTTGCACACTTTAATGAACTGATGAACAATGTTGAGATGAGTATGGTGTTGAGAATTCTGAGAAGATAGAAACATTATGTCTTTGCCAAGACAGTACAGATTTATGAAGTTTTGATGAAAAAAAAATAAAAGGTTTTTTTGAGAAGGTTCCAATCAGAATTATGGTGAAACTTTGTGAAAATGCATTGAATACAAAAAAACCTGT
Source organism: Sequoia sempervirens (assembly GCA_007258455.2). NCBI lineage: Eukaryota > Viridiplantae > Streptophyta > Pinopsida > Cupressales > Cupressaceae > Sequoia > Sequoia sempervirens. The sequence continues at coordinate 271,770,687 of VDFB02000017.1, forward strand.
GATTTTGTGAAGATATGCATAATGAAAGAGATTTCAATGACATAAATAGAAGAGGTTATATGATGTTTGAGATAGTGTTCATGGTCTTTATTTGATTTTCATTAATAATTTTTCCATGGCAAATGATTGGAGTCCAATGAACAAATATTCATATGATTACAGTACTCTGAATATGTTAATCTTCATGTAATTGGGTTTTAATGTTGTCTAAGGTTTTATATATCATAATAGAGGGTTAGAGATTGATAGGTTTATGATTGTCTTGTCAGAGTGAATGTCTTTGAATACTGTTTATGTGTTTTTTATGCACTTCTCAACACAGGCAGTGCATAGGTGCACTACCTCTCTTGAAAGACAATCTTCCACAATTAGATTGCAGAACACTATCCCAAGGTCTCTAATGTCAGGTCTTGACAGTGCTTGGAATATCTCAGTTGTTTGATGTGATTTGTTGGAATCACAAGGCGGTCTAACGGATAAGTTACAAAACATGGGAAGTTGGGTTTGCAAATGCAGTTTCAAAGTGCTGGAAGTGAATAAATAGTGGTTATCCACTCAAAACAGCAAGTTAAAACTCATCAAGTTCATCTAATTTAGCTTCATGGTGATGCTTTGGATCCTACTCTAACCAAGGACTAAAAGAAATAGCAAAAGGAGAAGGGTTAAGAAAGTTGTTCTAATCCTAAGCTACGAATGAACAGTAACAATGGTGGCTGCTACAGTAGACAAACTCCCTAAAACTAAGTTTTGCTTGACCAAGAGAACCTACAGCTACACAAAACCAGTGCAATCTCCTAAGTTCTGCTGATTTTCAAATTGCACATGCACATCATGAACATGCAATCGAACTAAGTTGCAGCAATGGAATAAAGAAGCCCAGGCTAACTTTACACAGCAGTTTGTCATCAACAAGTGCTAAAAGTATGGGCTGAAAGTTCATCAAATACCATAATAGCAATTTCCATTATCACTTCCATTCAAAAAACTAACACTAAAACTAACATGGAAGGTAGAACCATGCATGCAAGATGAGAAAAATCAAAGTGAACATCCATAAAATCATGCAATGCTGTCTTCTATTGCTCCAAATGCTTTTTACACCAGCTCTCCAACCCTTACAAATGAGGGGCAAGCCCCTATTTATAGTTTTCCAAAGCCCAAATGAATGGCTAGGATTGAATTACATCGAATGGCCCAGATTTGATTACATTAGGGTTTCACCTACCCCCCAATATTTAGCAATTTAAAAAACATCTTTGTCTTTTCCCTGTTTTGTCACCTAGTGCCACTCACTGTAGCAATTTCGTCATTTAGCTGATTGCCCTTTTACTGTAGCTGAAACTGCTTGAAAGCTGCCCTTTTACTTGATGTGTTTGTAGTGCTCTTCCTTTGATCAAACGAGCCCGTCAACGATTGGCATCAATGGATTGGTTGCCTTTGATTTAGATGGACAGCTACCTCATGCCTTCTTCAAGACCACCCTCTTGTATTTTTGTCACTAACTTCCTTGGCACGGGCCTTCTTTTAATGCTAGCTATATTGATGAGTGCTACGAGTTAAGGTGGGCATGAAATGAATGGTGACAGGCGCTATGTGCATTCCTTGCTCAACTTTCTCGATGGGTCTCTTGACAGACGACGGTAAGCTCCTTTAATCTTCCGTACATGAAACGTCATAAGTGCTTTCATACAAAAAACAAGGAAAACGTTAGTCAAATCTTGCAAAAAACCTTGTTATATTCATCCATGCATCATCAAAAAATCATAATATTCATATTTGGGGCTCATTTGGATCAAAAACATCAATGCAGGCCCAAGGGGGCGGGCAGCGAACAAGGGACAACAAACCGGAAGGGAAGTTCCCGGACCTCACAAAACATAGCAAAACTAAGATTTTTCAATTATAGCACATGGGAAAAGGGGAAGGAAGAGTGCCCATAAATCTTCCTTAAAATTGGACTCATTTTACAAAAACTGGAAGCTCAAAATGGCCACAAAGAGACGGAGTCCCGGAAACGGCCACGGAGGTTGGGTCGTCGGGGGCTGACGGATGTTCAAAACGGCCGTGGAGGGACGGAGTCTCGAAAACAACCACGGAGAGACAAAATCCTGGAAACGGCCATGGAGGGGCCGGGCTCAGGAGGCCGGGCCGCTGGGGCTCCACGGATGTTCAAGATAGCCAAAGGGGGACGAAGCTCTGAAACCATCGAAACTTAACGGAACGTTGACGAAACCTTAGCAATTCATTTAAGCACATCAAACACATCCCAGATCCAAAAAAGGTTGGCCCCAAAGTAAAAAATGTGGAAACTGGAGTGACGGGGGTCCACGGATGTTTCCAAACAGCCAAGGAGGAAAGGAATTCAGGAGGGAAAGTTCTGAAACCATCAAAACTTAACGAAACGCTGACAAAACCTTGTAAGTTCATTTAAGCACATCAAACACATCCCAAATCCAAAAAAGGTTGGCCCCAAAGTCAAAAATGTGGAAACCGGAGCGACGGGGGTCTACGGATGTTTCCAAAATGGCCATGGAGGGGCCGGGCTCCGGAGGTAGGGCCGCTGAGGCTCCACGGATGTTCCAAAACAACCAAAGGGGGACGAAGCTCCGGAACCACCGAAACTTAACCGAATGTTGACGAAACCTTGGCAGTTCACTTAGGGACCCGAAACACATCCCAAATCCACCAAAAAGTTAGACCCAAAGTCAAAGATGTGGAAACCGGACCGACAGGGGTCCACGGATGTTTCCAAAACAGCAGGAACAAGACAAAAGGCAGAAAGGGGACGGGCAACTTTATTAGTCCGCGGATTTGAATACCCTAAGTAGGTGAATTTGGTAAGGGGAATTTGATCGTTTGATGGCATATGACCAATTTGGGCTTGGAAAATGGGGCACACAAAACAAGACAAGAGCAAAGCATCCTGTCGGGAGCAAAAAAAAGGGGGTCCCTGCCTGCGGCGGGGCGTGTGTGCAAAACATGCACAACAAATGGCGACTCGCTGGGGAAATGCTTTAGAGCATTTTGATGACAAACTGAAATCATGAACCTAGAATCTCTGGTTCCGACCTTCACACTAGGGAAAACAAACCAGACGCCCAACCAAAGGATCAAAACAACTAGCCAACCCAACCTTCAGTATGCTGAAAATCCAAGTGTGTGCAGTTGCGTTAATTCCCATCCTTCAGTTGCTACAGGAACCCAAGCTCCGTCAAGTTAATCTACGTAGTTTATTCTAACTCCAAAAGCATCTGGAACATTGCCTCGCTGCCAGTCAGGTGTCCATAGCCCTGACGAGGTTGTCGCTGCGATTCTCTTGAACATTGCTCTACTACCAATCGGGCGTCCATAGCCCCGGTAGAGTTGCTCGGATACCCCTGAAAAGTTGAATTTTCTCTTTCTTTTAATTTTCAATGTTTTCTTTCTTTCTTTCTTTTCTCTTTTCAACTCTTTTATTTCAACCTACAAGCATTGAAGCTCGCGCTCAGGGTTGAGAATCATAGTGGAGCTGAAGCAAAATTTTAGATTTTTCACTTAACTAGACTTCACAAAAGGCCCTACAGTGACCGTCAAATTCTTAAGATGTGTAAGAGCTGTAAGATTTTAGAATACGTCAGAGTCAGACTAAACCAACAACTTATCCTCTTTGAATCAAACACCCAGATCACTTGACACTAACAGAAGACCTTCACCATCCACTCTAAAGACTTGATTAGAGTTTGACAAAGAAATATGTAGAACAACCCTAGACGATAAGTATGGTTGCTGTGTGCATAGATGTACCCAGCTAAAAGCAGATGGACCTCGAGCAAAGTAGCAGCAAAGCGAAAGCAAACAAAAAACAAACAACCTACAAAGCGAGCAACCTACAGGAAAGCAGGAAAGCGAAGTATTTATAGGAAACCTATACTACTCGAAATAGGCTATGTACAAAGATATTTACAAAGCACTATGTTTAGGCAAGGCGAGCTGACATTAACATTCATTGGATTTTGTAGTGCATGCACAAGCAAACAGGCGATTGTTATTGTTCTTAACCATGCAAACTTGTCTTTAAATTATGAAAAAAGAAATTCAATGTTACACCACTCAAGTTCAATCATGTCATCATAAAAAATGAGCAATTGAGGAGGCTCGCTGAACCCATGGTTAATCCATAAACATGCTCATTTTCCCTCGTTCCCATAATCAAAATAATAAGTGCAATTATCAGAAATAATAGGGGCAAGGAAGGATAGAACCTGGATGTCACCATATGGAGGTGGTAGCATTGGATAGTCAAGAGCAAGCACAACATCGTTGATCGTTGCATCAATAACCTCGAGCGGGCGGGGTGGAGGATGCGACACTTCAGACATTAAGCTTGCATAAGGCTGGGAGGACGGGGCAGCAAACAGCTCTTCCAATCCACCAATGGGACCTATAGCCTCGGTTGAAAGTTCTTCAAAAAGAAATACTTCTCCACATTGATCATCAGCAAACTTGGGATCCACTTGGTTGCTGTCCTCATACGACAGTATGTTGCCTCATCTCCTTCCCCAAGTATCAACCTCCTTTTCATGATGTTCAGTGTCATGGGATGATGACATATGCAAATCTATCCTATTGCAGCCATCTGAATATGAGGGAGGATCAACAGTGATCATGGCGGAAGGGATCCAAGTTGCATCTTGGAGTTGGTCAATTTTGTCATACTTGTTAGAAGCCATCAAAACACCCCCACCTTTGTCTTCTTCCCTTTGTTGTTCATGCATCTCATTATGACGTTCACTCGTTTCCTCTTACTCACTATCACTGTAAATGGAGAAGGAGCTCCTCTCCCAATCTAGAAACTCTAGTGCATCACTATTCGGGGGCTCAAGGAGTATGTATTCATTGCTACTATCTTCTGGGATGTGCTCTTCCTCGACATGAGCATACCTCCGTAGTGCAGCTCCCAATGGAAAGAAGTCATCAATTGATGGCACCTCATCAAGGGGACCAAATTCTACTGCACAATTTCCCTCAAAAGACTCGCCAAAAAGCCCACCGTCCATGGCACACAACTGCTCTTCAAGAGGAAGAACTTCTTGATGACTGGTGGACAACATTTCCACTTGATCTACTTCATCACTCGGAAGTCTAAGACTATATTGCTGTCCTTCTTCTATTGCTGCCCCAACATCCTCTTGAGGCCTACCTTTAGCTGAGTCATCACTCAGTTCAGGTTCTTGGTCTTCACATTCCATCCTTGAAGCAACTACAGGAAGTGGTATGCTTGGCTGCCTCACTTGTCCTTTGACTTGCTTAATGGCTTCTTCGCATAGCTCACATGCAAACTCCGAGTGTGATGAATCATGAAGTCTGCACCAATTTGGCAGTAGCAGTACCTCCAAATCCACTTGAAATGTTAGTTTGGACCAATCCTTTGCTAATCTAGAGATGAGCTGGTCATATCTTTCCGCTATTGGGTCCTCATCATCACTTGAAGAAGAAGCTTGATGGTAGACAGCCGTGGTGAGTGGTTGCTCCCACTCCTCCAAATCTGTATTTTCAGATCCTTGATCGCTGTCATTGACGAAGGAGAGATCTTCTAATATGATTTCAATTATACCTTCATCGTCATTTTTTGCTGCTCCAATGTTGTCAACCTTTTCCTCTTTCCGATTTTTAGCATTTGAGCTGGCTGTCCCAGCATCCATGGCTGTAGACTTCATTAGTTCATCGTCACCTACCAATTTCTCTTCTTTTGGAGTGGAGGACTGCCTTCGATTGGTGGAGGGAAGACCTTCTAAATTAGTTTCAATCAGATTTTCATCAATGCACTTTGCTGTCAGAAGACTTTCAGCTCCTCCCTCTTAGTTTTCATTTTCTATGTCTGCTATCCCAACACCAACTTGAGTCCAACTAGTTGTTTCATCTTCAAGGTGTTGTCCTACAGATGTTGATAGCTCTTCTACCTCATGGGATGAATTCTCCTCATTGAGAGTTGGCTGCTCCAACTTGTTCGAACAACCCTTGGCTTGAGCAATGATGTTGTCACATGATGGACACATAAATTCTGAATGCGGTGCATTGTGAAATCTACACCAACTTGCCATTAGTACTTCCTCCAATCTTGGTCCATCCTTGCTGCTCAAATGTTCTTGGATCAACTCCTTGAATGCTTTGCTTTCCATGGTTGTCAACTCTTCCTCTGGGTCTTCGAGAGCCAAGGGCTGGTATATTTCCCAAAAGGGAATTTCTCCTTGCAAGACCTTTTCAATTCTGCTCAAGAAAGTCAGACACCCCAACTCGTTGTGCCTGCGAGTGCAATGGATCCGACATCTATTTTCCAATGCAAATTGTTGCAATGGCTTCTTCAGTCTCTTGTTCAAATCTGCATGCAATTGAGTGATGTCAATTTGTGCATGCTGCTCCATTTTGACTCCACTTCTACTTGCCTTAAAAATTTTCTGATTTTTAGCATTGAAAGAGATCTCCCTATCTCAGATTTCTTCTTGAAAGTGCTCTATTCGATTTCCAACTTTCAGCTTTGTAGCCTCAACATGTCAAGCCCTCCTTCTAGCACCAATTCTGTTGATGTGTTTTTTATGCACTTATCAACACAGGCAGTGCGTAGGTGCACTACCTCTCTTGAAAGACAATCTTCCACAATCAAATTGCAGAACACTATCCCAAGGTCTCTAATGTCAGGTCTTGACAGTGCTTGGAATATCTTAGTTGTTTGATGTGATTTGCTGGAATCACAAGGCGGTCTAACAGATGAGTTACAAAACATGGGAAGTTGGGTTTGTAAATGTAGTTTCAAAGTGCTGGAAGTGAATAAACAGTGGTTATCCACTCAAAACAGCAAGTTAAAACTCATCAAGTTCATCTAATTTAGCTTCATGGTGATGCTTTGGATCCTACTCTAACCAAGGACTAAAAGAAATAGCAAAAGGAGAAGGGTTAAGAAAGTTGTTCTAATCCTAAGCTATGAATGAACAGTAACAATGGTGGCTGCTACAGTAGACAAACTCCCTAAAACTAAGTTTTACTTGACCAAGAGAACCTACAGCTACACAAAACCAATGCAATCTCCTAAGGTCTGCTGATTTTCAAATTGCACATGCACATCATGAACATGCAATCAAACTAAGTTGCAGCAATGGAATAAAGAAGCCCGGGCTAACTTTACACAGCAGTTTGTCATCAACAAGTGCTAAAAGTATGGGCTGAAAGTTCATCAAATACCATAATAGCAATTTCCATTATCACTTCCATTCAAAAAACTAACACTAAAACTAACATGGAAGGTAGAACTATGCATGCAAGATGAGAAAAATCAAAGTGAACATCCATAAAATCATGCAATGTTGTCTTCTATTGTTGCAAATGCTTTTTACACGAGCTCTCCAACCCTTACAAATGAGTGGCAAGCCCCTACTTATAGTTTTCCAAAGCCCAAATGAATGACTAGGATTGAATTACATCGAATGGCCCAGATTTGATTACATTAGGGTTTCACCTACCCCCCAATATTTAGCAATTTAAAAAACATCTTTGTCTTTTCCCTGTTTTGTCACCTAGTGCCACTCACTGTAGCAATTTCGTCATTTAGCTGATTGCCCTTTTTCTGTAGTTGAAACTGCTTGAAAGTTGCCCTCTTACTTGATGTGTTTACAGTGCTCTTCCTTTGATCAAATGAGCCCATCGACGATTGGCATCAATGGATTGGTTGCCTTTGATTCAGATGGACAACTACCTCATGCCTTCTTCAAGACCACCCTCTTGTATTTTTGTCACTGACTTCCTTGGCACGGGCCTTCTTTTAATGCTAGCTCTATTGATGGGTGTTACAAGGAAAGGTGGGCATGAAATGAATGGTGACAAGAGCTATGTGCATTCCTTGCTCAGCTTTCTCGATGGGTCTCTTGACAGGCCGATGGTAAGCTCCTTTAATCTTGCGTACATGAAACGTCGTAAGTGCTTTCATACAAAAAACAAGGAAAACATTAGTCAAATCTTGCAAAAAACCTTGTTAGATTCATCCATGCATCATCAAAAGATCATAATATTCATATTTGGGGCTCATTTGGATCGAAAACATCAATGTAGGCCCAAGGGGGCGGGCAGCGAACAAGGGACAGCAAACCGGAAGTGAAGTTCCCGGACCTCACAAAACATAGCAAAACTAAGATTTTTCAATTATAGCACATGGGAAAAGGGGAAGGAAGAGTGCCCAGAAAACTTCCTTAAAATTGGACTCATTTTACAAAAACTGGAAGCTCAAAATGGTCACAGAGAGACGGAGTCTCGGAAATGGCCATGGAGGGGTCGGGCTCCGGAGGCCAGGTCGTCGGGGGCCAACGGATGTTCAAAATGGCCGCGGAGGGACGGAGTCCCAGAAATGGCCACGGAGAGACAAAATCCCAAAAACGGCCATGGAGGGGCTGGGCTCCAAAGGCCGGGCCGCCGAGGCTCCATGGATGTTCAAGACAGCCAAAGGGGGATGAAGCTCTGAAACCATTGAAACTTAATGAAACGTTGACGAAACCTTGGCAATTCATTTAAGCACATCAAACACATCCCAGGTCCAAAAAAGGTTGGCCCCAAAGTAAAAGATGTGGAAACCAGAGCGACGGGGGTCCACAGATGTTTCCAAATAGCCAAGGAGGAAGGGAATTCCAGAGGGAAAGTTCTGAAACCATCAAAACTTAACGGAACATTGATGAAACCTTGGTAGTTCATTTAAGCACATCAAACACATCCCAAATCAAAAAAAGGTTGGCCCCAAAGTCAAAAATGTGGAAACCAGAGTGACGGGGGTCTACGGATGTTTCCAAAATGGCCACGGAGGGACGGAGTCCCGGAAACGGCCACGGAGGGGCCAGGCTCAAGAGGTCGGGCTGTCGGGTCTCCACAAATGTTCCAAAACAGGCAGAGGGGGACAAAGCTCCGGAACCACCGAAACTTAACCGAATGTTGACGAAACCTTGGTAGTTCACTTAGGGACCCGAAACACATCCCAAATCCACCAAAAAGTTAGCCCCAAAGTCAAAGATGTGGAAACTGGACCGACAGGGGTCCACAGATGTTTCCAAAACAACGGGAACAAGACAAAAGGCAGAAAGGGGACGGGCGACTTTATTACTCCATAGATTTGAATACCCTAAGTAGGTGAATTTGGTAAGGGGAATTTGATCGTTTGATGGCACATGACCAATTTGGGATTGGAAAATGGGGCACACAAAACAAGACAAGAGCAAAGCATCCTGTTGAGAGCAAAAAAAAGGGGGTCTACGGCGGGGCGTATGTGCAAAACATGCACAACAAATACCAATGGTCAATGTTCTTTGAATTGGAACTTTGAATTTTGTATTTAGAATGTGAGGTGTTAGAGTTAGAGAGTTGGAATGAGATTGGGGAGTGTTGGCATTTCAATTCGCACCTCTGGAGTGCATATTGGAAACAAACAACTATGCATAGATAAATTGCTCTTCAAATTTGGAGGGGAAGCTCCCTCTTTGCTGATTATGCTTTTAAAAGAAACAACTAAACTAATGACCGATCTTTTTTGTTCTCAGCTTAAGAGCACAAGGTTTATAAAACTCTCTGTGTCGTAGCTGAGATTTTCTTTGGTTTCACAAATCCAACTACAACTAAGCTTATGCTAAAAACTATCCTATCTCCTCAAGTAATTCAAAGTGAGAGGATCTAGGAGCAATTGGGAATGGTTGGATCACTTAGATAAACTATCTCTTAGAATGCATCCAAAGGATCATTGCTCTTTTAGATTTATGCTGAAATAAAGTCTATGCAAGTAAACACTCAAACAGTAAGCCAAATCTCAAGGTTCCCAAGGAGATGAGGTGCTCTATCTGAGGTGTAGGCTGAAATATAGATTACTAGAAACAACATTAAACCATAATCCTCATCTCTAAAATCCCAAGGAGGTGTAACACTCTATCTGAGGTGTAGATCAAAAGAAAGATTATTGAAACGACAAACATGAAAGACTTTGAGAATTTTGGATCAAAGGCACATGGCTTCCTGACTTATTATCTCAACTTCAATCAAAGATTACACTGCACATCTAGGACATCAAATTGTATGATGAAACAAACACACAATAGACAATTGAACCAGCTTTATAAGATGACATCAAACAATAAACTGAACAATGATTTGCAGCCACAAGTAAGCATACAATCTTGTTCTTACCCAATGTGAACCAATACTAAATAGAAATATTGTAGGAGAAAGTGGCTCAACAATTTGTTATCACAAGAAAAAGTTAAAATACAATGAGCAAGGTTGCTTTTATTTATAGAATCTCAAAGGAGTAGGGAACCCTAAAATCTCCTTGAGTTAACATTCAGTGATTGCCATCATGCAAGATTTATTCCTATGTCTAAATGCAGTTAACTAGAAAAACTACTTCAGTTAACTAATTTTAAACTAAACTAGAATTCCATATTTACATAGGTGTCTCCAAAAATAGACATGCACGATTGGTGGGACAATGAGTTAACTTGGAAAGAGGCATCAAGTTAACTGCTATGTCTAATGCCTATCTTGAAAAGGTGGGGCATCCTGACTTAGTAGTTCACTGGTTGTGATTACGAGAAATCAACTCCTCCAATAAGTTGTTAACTGCTCATCATCTGGAGGTTGTCACATGCCTTAACTATCAATTCATTGCTTGTCAACAACTTGAGCAATTCTGGAAATATCTGCACACTTCAATTGGCAGTTCACTGATTGGTAACTTTGGCAACTCAATAACTAGAGTGATGATCTTTGTTTCTTTTGTAGCTTTATGCTTCTGACGCTTTTCTTGATTCTTCTCAATGGAAGAGTGTTGCATAATGAAACTGTGAAGTTTGACTGCGAACACTCTAGTTGTGAGAAATACACACGAACTCGGTGCACACGTAGTGTTCCAACAGTATTCAACTCTCTAAACTAGCCTTGAAAGGCTATCAACTATACAAGGTATGAAACCATGTGGACTTTGTGTGTCTACGCTTGTCAAATTGTTTGAATCAACCATCGAGTGCACTTGATGCAGATCGGTGTCAGTCGTTCTAAAGGAATCATGAAGCAAGACCGATTTGGTCTTGAATTCAACCTGAGAGAATTGTATTATGAAAAACTCAACTGTTGACTGTAAACACGGATATGTTCAGGCAACTTTTTTTGGTGATCCTAAAAATAGCTTCTGGTGAGGCCAAAAATAGCTTGTCAAGGGGCAGTTTTTATGAAAATTTTTGAGACATGGATTTTACAGAGAATATCTTTTTGAACAAACCCACAACGTCAGAAATTCAAAAAAGTGATTTTTACTTTGACATCCAATGACCTCTCAGGGTAGAAGCTGCAGGGGGCAGCAGGACTACATAAGCTTTTTTCTCAAAAAATTGAGGCACATGGGTTTTTTTGACACCTGAAAGCTAAACAAACCCAATTTCTCCATTTTTTGAAATGATGACTTTTTTTGGAAACTCTAAAAATAGGGGGTAGTGGGGCAATTTTCCTAGAAAATTTTGGCACGTGGGTTTTGTTGCCAATGTTGTGTTGAACAAACCCAGAAAGCCAGATTTGTGAAAAAATGTTGTTTACTTGGACGTGCAAGAGAAAACCTAAGGAAAGGATAAAAGAAATGTGAGGAGGAGAAGATAGAAGTTATAAACTACCTCTTTCAATCCTCAAGAAAAAATGTCTCTGTATAAACCCCATTTGATGAATTCTTGGCAAGAACAAAATGAAAAGATGAAGCATGGAAAATTATTCCTCTATGCAACCTGAACCTAGAACTACGAAGAATACTGAAAATGACCTTCGTTAGATCCTTCAAATGGCGTCTGGAGAGAAAATAGTTGATTTTAGCTTCAACCTACAAGAAATAATGGATAAATGATTCCTATGCAAGAATAAATATCCATTTTGGAGGTGGGAGTGTCTGTTAGGTGCACCAACCCTAATTGAGGAGTCAATTTCTACGCATGCCTCACTAACTGAAAGTTCTTCTCTAATTTTAGGAGGCCATATGCAAGAGGAAGCATGCAAAAATTGTAATTGAGATTCAATTGGGTCCACTTTGACTTTTGGCATCCAAGATTTGGGGAGTTAGAATTTTTTTAAAGATTTTCAACTTCTGTTGTGATGAACTGCCTCTATTTGACCCTGAATTCCAATCGCTCGATTGATCCTAAAGCTAAGATGAAAAATTCATCACAAAGCTAGAACAATTCTAAAGAGATGTTGTTGGGAGCTAAAAACCCTAAAAACTGAATTTGGTGGCTTGAAATCTTGGGTGCCTTTTGCCAAAAGGGTACTTTTTTCCCCAGACTTAGGCATTTATTGGATGCTTTTCAACTTCTTCAATTTGACCCTCCAAGCTTCAATCTGCAATTGTCGTTGATTGATGAATCTTGTGAACATGTTGAGATATGGAACAAAAAACCAGTTTCTATTCCAGAAAGAATGATTGGTATTGAAACATCTGAAAGTTGATTTATGAGGCTCAAATTCCTAGGTGCCCCCGGTCTATAGGGGCACTTTTATGCCTGAGATATATTTTGCAATTTGTAACCTTTGATGAAATGCTCCAGTTTGACCCTTGTTGCTGGGAGTTTGACTACTTTGATGTTCTTGTTGACGATCTCATTGCATAGATTGATCAACTTTGAAGAGATGTTTATGGGAGTCACAAAGTCTGAAAACTGCATCTGAGGCCCCAAAAAATTGGGCGCCTTTTCCAAGAAGGGTGCATTTTTCTCAACAGCCAAATTTCCATGTTTTTCAACTTGCTTTCATCTCCAACGTTTTACGCTTGATCTTCATTCACGAGCATTTGATAGGTCCCGAGAGCTGGCTATTGGATTCATCACATAGTCAGAAGGATTCTGAGCAGATCTCTTGGAGAAGAAACTATTGAAAACCTCATCTGGTTGACCAAAAGTCTAGGCACCCCTGGCTTGCAAAGGTACATTTGACCTTTTGACTTTCATTTCATCGTCCATTTTACGTGCTTGCTGGATCAACAACTACTGTCGTTTGATACGTCTTATGGATTGGCGTACAGATTCATTGCGAAGCTAGATTGAAGCCAAGAAGATCATCTGAAGATAGTTAATGCAAAAGCTGACATTTGATAGACTTTATTCTTGGGTGCCCCTAGGCTACAGGGGTGCAAATTCCATAACAAACTGTCATCTTTGATCATTTTCTGATGATTTTTCAACTTCTTCATGCTTTGCAATTATCGTGTTGCTGTGCTAGGTTGATTGTATTGAAGCATCGCTATTGTTGACACAAGTACATTCACCATTGTGACTGCTTTCACCATTTCTACATGTACAAACATTATAAAGTTGACTTGGGCATTGATTGCAAAGGCATCTCCCTTGTTGCAAGGCGTATTGTTTCCATACTTAGAATATTTTTACATTTTTCACCCTTTTGAAAATCCCCTCCGTCACGAAGCATCTTTTCGAGCATCTTTTTCCATAGAATATTTTGTGATGCATTTGAGGCTTAAATTTCAATACCTAGTACTGGCCATCTACCATTGATGACCTCAGAGGTCCTAACTTTTCTCTTGAAAAAGTGAAGTAGACCCACCAGAGCTAAACTGACTTTTTCTTGATTCTGACTTGACCAATGTGATCGTGAAGTGAAATAAGCCAATCAAAATTATTTTCAGTCAATTCTGGAAAGATCCTATTTTTTAGGGTTTTTCCTAAAAACAGGGGCTTGAAACCCTAATTTTCAAAATTTTCAAAATTTGTCAGTATCCTTTGGATAGTAAACCCACAAAAATTCCATGCTTCGTTTGACCTAAAACTAACTTTTGACAACAATTCTACAAGATTTAGACCATTTTAATCAAAATGCCTTATTGAAGCAAAAAATTAATTTGGGGTACAACAGTGAGCATGGGATTTTATGTTCTTGATTGAAATGTGTTAGACAGAGAAATGTGTTCATGTATTTAAGGTGATGGAGCTTTCATGAACAAAATATGTTAATTGCAGAAGGAGTCAATGAACTATATAGAATTGTGTTTTCCAGATGGTTGACATATGCTATAGTAAGGTTGGATAGATGTTTGATAGAGCTGTGGTTTGCACAGAAACAGAGTAACCCTCTAGTTTGTTTTTTTTTTCTTCTTAAATGGTGTTGATTGGATAGTAAGGAAATTTGGGTTTCCAGAGAGGCATAGTGTTCAACTAGTGAGGCTTGTATTGCCAGTGAGGCTTGTATTGCCAGTGAGGCTTGTTTTGTCATTGAGGCTTGTATTGCCAGTGAGGCTTATTTTTCCAGTGAGGCTTGTATTGCCAATGAGGCTTTTTGTAGTGCCTGTGAGGCATATAATTTGTTTTAGCCAGTGAGGCTTAATAGAGCAAATGTTCATAGTGGTTTTTTCACCCTGTTAGGGTTTTTCCACTCATAAATTCTATGTTCTATTTATTCTTGATGGTGTGTCACTTTGTGATTAGTTGGTTGTTCAGGTTTCAAATGTTATGCTCTGATTTGTATATCTATATGATTCTTATAACATATATTCTATGGAGTCTTTGAATAATCAAGTGTATAAAGTTTTACAATTGGTTTTATTTGACCACTAATTTGCCCCCCCTCTCAGTGGTCTTGTACTCTAACAAGTGGTATCAGAGTAGCAGGTTCCCTGAAAAAGTTTAATCAACTTGGGTTGATCTTGGTGGTGGAGTACAATGTAAAAAATCAAAAGAAACAAAGAAAAAAGAAATACCTAGCAGAATGCTATGCAAAAAACACAACCTAAACCAAGTACAAAGGTTGATGAAGAAGTAGTTAAGAGATATGACATACAAACTGAAAAGGATACAAGGTTAGAAGATGATTTTATAGTTGGGAATATTGAAAAAAAAGATCACTTTGTGAGTGACTTTGAACAAGAATATGATGAAGATGATTGTGAAGTTGATATTGAAGGTGAGCTTATTTGTGCTCTTGAAGAGATTGAGAAACTCAGATTGGAGAATCAAAGGTTAAAGTTGCAGCTCCATGAAGAAAAGATGTCCAAGACTAAAATGTTTTCAGACCTTCAAGATGCAGAAAAATTGATAATAGATTTGAAAGTTCAAATTGTAGAAGTCAAGAAAATAGAAGAATAAGTTAATAATCAACTTAAGGAAAAAGAGGTTGATTGTGTGAAGTATGAATCAAAGATAGTTTCTTTAAGAGATGAATTAGGAAAAGCATTTTCTAAATTACACAAGTCACTTTAGTTTGAAAAGAGTACTGAGTGTTTATAGGAGATGTTGAGCAAGCAAAAAAATCACAAGGACACTACTGGGTTACGTTTTGAAGAAGGGCAAAATTCTAAAATCAGAAAAACTTCAAGGAAGAAAATAGATTTAGACTACCATAATGTTGCTCCTAAGGCTAGAGATAAGGAGATGAAAAAAGGAGGTACCCCTACTCAAGCGAGTAATAATAGGTTCATAAGTTCTTTTCATTCATAACAACACCATAGGTTTAGGTATGAATTTTTTTTCATGGTTATTGTCATTCATGTTATGAGTTTGGTCATCGGGCAATGGACTGTTGGATGCATGCAAGGAAAGTGGGATGTAATAAGAACTCCTTTGAATGGTTAAATAGAAGAAACAAGATCATATGCTATAGATGTCATAGGTTTGGACATATTGCACAATTTTTTAGGAGTGATCTAATGAAATCAGTTAACCACCATAAGAAGATAGGCATTCAGAAGGTTTGGAGAAGAAAGCAAAACTAGGAGAAGGATGAATCTAACTTGTGCACACTGCACAAGTGACATCTACAAGTGGATAAATAAAAGCATAAGGTTAGGGGGAGATGTTTATAGTTCTATTATTCAGCCCCTTAGATAACAACCAAGAGGTTGTAAATAAAAAATGAATTCATGAAAATTCAATTTGTTGTTGCTCATGATTTTGATATTAATGAAGTCATACTCATGATATTGTTGTAAGTTTTTCAAAGAAGGCTTGTTCACTATCTGTTAAAGCTACTGGTCCACATGGTATTCAATGTGTTGTTTCAAGTCTTTTTGGTATTGCTTCAGGAGAGTGCTACAATGGAGGTCTTGTGGTCTTCAAGCTTGTTGGTGTTTACATGTGATCTCAGTCAAAGGTTTTTAAGAAGGCTCTTCTTTGACTATCTTGCTCACAAGGTTGCAAATGTTCCACAGTCATAGCTTGACAATGCTTCTTTATTTGTGGTTTGAGTTTGAGAACTTAACTTGAGATAGTAAATGTATGGTGTATGAGGCTAGTTTGCAATGGTCTTCATATTTATTATTACAATGCTATCTCCTCTTTTGGTGCAATTATCTTTGACAGTTGTCAAGTAATGAATGCATAAGTATCCCTTGATGAAGCTTGGTTATTATAGCTCAAACTATTGGTATGGAAGTTGCTTGTTTGTTTAATACAACATATGCTTGTTGTTGACAATGTCCTAGGGACTTTGAGGTTCATGACAGATGAAGGAAAATAAAAGGTTTGTAAAAGCATAAAATATCAACTCAAGGAAATTAGCAATTGAATAGGACAGTCACACTAAAATATAGTCAACAAATGAGAAAGGAAGATTGGTGGTAGTAAAACCCTTGGATTATAATGCATAGTCAAGTTTTATGGCAATAATCACAGTCTAAGGGAGGTTAGAATGAAAACTTCATCAAGACCAGGACCATGACAATTATATAGAGGTATTCCTTGAGGTATTCCTTCATTCAGTTAAAGGTAATGAAGTTTTTCATTGGCTATGCAAAGGTACCTGTTTCTTTATTACTAGTGATGTTGTGTCATGAAGGTGCCTTCTCTTTATCTTCTTGCATATCTTGTGATATGGCTTCATGGATAGGGAATATGAGGTATCATGTTGTAGAGGGAGGTTGCTAGTGTATTGCAAATGGACAGTGAATGAAGTGACTCAGTATATAATTATTTTTGTTTGATGTTTGTACCTTGATATTGATATGTTGCATCTCGATAGTGGTATGGAGCTTTAAAGATTATGGAATTTTTTCTTTGTTAAAAAACATACATAGTATAGTGATGCTAAAACTGTTGTTGCAAGGACATAATGAAGGAATCTCCTTTCAATGAGTGTGTAGATGCTAAAGAAATCTTGTGTGTTGATGTGCTTTGACAGTTAATTTTCTTGTGTAAGGTAGCTAGGTGAAGCAGTGGTATGGCATTGCTTATGTATCACAGTGTGGTATCTTGGGTAATGATGTGTTAAGATTGTCTCATTCTTATTCTAAATTCCTACATAGTAGTTTGGTGTCTAATGGAATTTTGATAGTGACATGATGCTCTTTCTTATGCAAATTCTCCTTATCCTTGCCCAAGTTCAATATTTATGCTTTGTAATCTTACAATGCATACTCGGAGAACAATGGTGTTTTAGTTCATCTGTCTCTAACAATAATTTCTTGGACAGTGATAGTACAAGTATAGCTGAGTCTACTAGTCTAGTGCATTTATATGCTTTCAATGGATTTGTGACTGTGTCAATGAACATGGTTTTCTTGATCATGGTGACATAAATGAATGTACAAGTGTCCTTGTTTTGGGTAATGGATAGTTTGAGGGAGCTTTGATATTGCTACAAGAAAAATGTAGTGCATGGGTTTCGAAATAATGCATTGTAGATGGTATCCAATGTTCTCTTTGTACTTGCTGAGAGTGGTGCTTCATAGGGGGGGTTAGTACTCTTTGCCATTGTTTTCAAAAGGGGAGAAGAGAAACTATGTGCATGATTAGTTGACATCAATGCCAAAGGGGGAGTTTGTTGACATGGTTTGTCATTGTTGTCAAAGATACTTTGTTTGTTTTGTCATCTGCTCATTGCACGGTCTAGTGTTGGCTTCTTGATTTGTCAATGATCTTTAAGGAACATGGTTTGTTAGTCGCTTTCTAGTGTTGTTGCTATGATGGTGTAAAGGAAAGGATGTTTCAAGGTGAGTTTTTTTCATTAGTGTTTATGCATGTTGCAAAGGTCAAAGCTCAGAAAGTACTTTAGATCAAAGTGTTGGTTGAGTGTCTCATGGTTCATTTCAAGGATTTCTTGGTTGCAATTGATGTAAAAGCATGGTCTATTCTATTGTTGATACTCAAGGAAGGATTCTTGTTCATACAATTTCTGGTGTTGATACTTACTAGCATTCATAGATGCTCTGTGCAAGAGTTTTTGAATGAAGTCTTGGTTGATAAAGTTAGTGGTATAACTAAAGTTTGGTGTGTGTTTCAACGCAAGGTTCATCAAAGCATCAAGATCTAAAAGCATTAAAGTATCAAGGTTTCAAAACCCTAAAAGGTTCATCAAGGGTATAAAGGCTCATCAAAGTAGCAAGTGTTATATATATTGTTTTGTAGAGGTTGGAGCATTAATCATAGGTATTTGCTTTCGAAACCCTAAGAGTTTAAAGCCTTATAAGTAAGGGTATTGTGGAAAAAAGTTTATTATTTTTTGCTTTTTATTCTAAAAGAAAAGTGACCTGTTATTGTAAGTCAGAGGCATTTAAAGAAACTTGCACAAGGTTTTTTAAGACATTCATTTATCGGCCCTTCCATTGTCAATAACCGACTGAGCAAGTTATAAACCTATTTTATTTCATTTGAATGAAAATTGATGGAGGTTATTCAAAGTTGGCAGTGGTGGTAAAACAAGATCAAAGGCTTATATTTGAACTCCTGAACAGTTACTTCTATAGGTTTAAATTTTTACGGGAAGCTTGCTAGTTAAGAGTTATGTGGTAGTTTGTAAAGGGAAGATGAAAAGTTTTGAGCATGCCAAATCTAAAGAATACCATTCCAGAAAAAACAAGTTTTTTGAATTCTAATGGTCAATGATTTTTTGGAGTTTTGTCATGCATTTGGAAATCAGATGGATGTGATTAAGGGTTTTGAGATGTGAAAAGTTTTCTTACTATTTGCACACTTTAATGAACTGATGAACAATGCTGAGATGAGTATGGTGTTGAGAATTCTGAGAAGATAGAAACATTGTCTTTGTCAAGACAATGCATATTTAGGAATTTTTGATGAATAGAACATGAAAGTTTTTTCTGAGAAGGTTCCAATCAGAATTATGGTGGAACTTTGTGAAAATGTATTGAATACAAAAATACTTGTGATTCTATGAAGATATGCATAATGAAAGAGATTTCAATGACATAAATAGAAGAGGTTATATGATGTCTGAGATAGTGTTGATGGTCTTTATTTGATTTGCATTAATAAGTTTTCTATGGAAAATGATTGGAGTAATATGAAAAAATCTTCATATGATTACAATACTCTGAATATGTTAATCTTCATGTGATTGGGTTTTAGTGTTGTCTAAGGTTTTATCTATCATAATAGAAGGTTGGAGATTTATAGGTTTGTGATCGTCTTATCAGAGTGAATGTCCTTGAATACCAATGGTTAGTGTTCTTTGAATTGGAACTTTGAATTTTGTATTTAGAATGTGAGGTGTTAGAGTTAGGGAGCTAGAATGAGATTGACGAGCATGGTATTTTATGTTCTTGATTGAAATGTGTCAGATAGAGAAATGTGTTCAGGTATTTAAGGTGATGGAGCTTTCATGAACAAAATATGTTGATTGCAAGAGTCAATGAACTATACAGAATTGTGTTTTCCTGACAGTTGACATATGCTATAGTAAGGTTGGATAGATGTTTGACAGATATGTGGTTTGCATGGAAACAGAGTAACCCTCTGGTTAGTTTTTTTTCTTCTGAAATGGTGCTAATTGGCCAGTAAGGCAGTTTGGGTTGCCAGAGAGGCATAGTGTTCATCCGGTGAGGCTTGTTGTGCCAGTGAGGCTTGTATTGCCAGTGAAGCTTGTATTGCTAGTGAGGCTTGTTTTTCTAGTGAGGCTTGTATTGCTAGTGAGGCTTGTTTTTCCAATGAGGCTTGTATTGCCAGCGAGACTTGTTGTAGTGCCAGTGAGGCATACAATCTATTTTAGCCAGTGAGGCTTAATAGAGAAAATGTTCAGAGTGGTTTTTTCACCCTATTATGGTTTTTCCACTTATAAATTCTATGTTCTATTTATTATTGATGGTGTGTCACTTTGTGATTAGTTTTTTTTTATGTTTTAGATGTTATGCTATGATTTGCATATCTATATGATTCTTATAACATATACTATCCTAAGTCTTTGAATAATCAAGTGTATAAAGTTTTGCAATTGGTTTTATTTGACCACTGATTCACCCCCCCACTCTCAGTGGTCATGTACTCTAACAAGACCTCCTTACATTCCTAGCATCCTAAAAGGTTGGTCTCTTAAGATTAAAATTCTAGGATTACAATTAATTTGGAACAATGTGCCTACCGTGATTATGTGGAACATATGATTGGAATGAAATAAGAGAGATTTTCAAGGAGTGAGAAAATGTTGAAAATAATTTGGGATTTGGTGGAAAATTATATCTTGGGATATATAAGGAGGAGGATTGGTATATAAGAGATGACGAGGTCAAGTGGGCTAATTCCTAGCCTCGATTTAGATGGTTGGGATAGGACATGCAATTAACAAAAATGAAGATGAATGAGTGTGTTGGGAAATGCCTAGACACCAACTATATTAAATTAAAATTTGACAATATAGCTAAAGGAAATTGAGAGAAGGTTGGGGGTGATGGGTGTTTTCAGGAACCCAAAGGGACAACTTGTGGGCCTATACACAAATCATTTTAATACAAACACAAACAATATATCTCATGGGGTTTGATGGTTGTCAGGGACTAGGGGTGGATGAAATTATGGGTGGAGGAATATTTATAGTTGGTCATTGGGGCAATGAAAGGAGGTTTGGTTTAGAATTGGAGACTAGAGGTCATTATTGAAAGGAAGTTGAGTGTGTGGAAGCAACTTCCTTCACCAATCTAAGTAGGGGAGAATTGCAAAAAAAATTCAAACACCTTAAACAATTAAATTATAAACATATGCACATTCAAAATATGCAAAACAAATAAACAATGCAAACCATAACACGGTTATTTACATGGGAAAACCCTTATGGGAAAAAACACGCAAGCCAATATGTATTATTCAGCAACAAAGGTTACAATATAGTGTCAAAGTAATTCTCTTCATGAGTTCTCACACTACAACAAGAATTTGGATCAATTTCGGAAGCACATCAACATCTAAGCAATTCTTCAACCTATCATACATCAAATGCAATAAGGCATCAAGTGTTTATAACACTCCAACATGAAGAGAGGGTGCCAAAAGTTGTCAAAACCAAAACTCACACCTAGGGTGTTTCCATGAGTTTATTATGGCATGTTGTCATAGTCACGACCCATAATTAATGGAATTTTCTATTTCCAACACTTGTCTCCTCAAAATTAGCCACCACTCAATATGCAAGGCACCTATACACATGTAGTTACCAAATGCACACTTGGGTGCCCCCATAAATATAACCTATCTATCATAGTGTGAATTGGAAACCATCATATATGACTCTTACAACTGCCATAATTTTTCAATTTATCATAAACTTGACATAGAAACTAATGACAAAAGCCACCAAGTTAGCCACAAATTTAGGACCTCCAAAGTGGGAAGCCTACCTCCACAATTTTAGCTTACAAATTGCACATGTCACCTTCCATGTATGATGCCACCTCATTGATAGGTCCCATAAAGTGATTACAAATTTGGTAGGAAGTAAACTTAGGAAATAATTAATCACCAAATAACAAAAAATTAAATTAATGCTAGGACTCAATGGTTGAGACACCTTAATCCCAACATTCTCCCACTTGTTGAAGACCTGTCAAGAGTCATTTGCAATCAACTGCTCAAGGACCCAAGGCCCATGGGAACAGAAGATGACCTGAAATTGTATGTGGTCACTAGTTTTTTTAGTGCATCTTCTATATTCACTAAAGTGTCATCCTTCTCCAAATTCACCTTTCCATATTCTATCATATCATGAACAAAATAAAATTGAACATCAATGTGCTTTGTTCTGGCATAGAAACTAGGATTCTATGGTAATAAAATGACACTTTGACTATCACAATAGCTAATGATTTGTCCTGCATCAAAACCAATATCAGAATACAATCTCTTAAGCCAAATGGATTCCTTACAAGCATGAATAGCTGCCATGTACTCTACTTTTGTAGGGGACAAGGTGACTACAACTTGCCACTTACTCATCCAACTAATAGCACCAACAAACATCATGAACATATAACCATTGGTGGATCTTTTGTTGTCAATGTCACATGCCCAATCTGAATCCACATATACATGAATACTCACTGAATGTTGACGTCCAGTAGGATAACCATGAAAATATAGGGAATTCTCAAAAGTACCTTGCAAGTACTCGAACACACTTTTAATTGCATCCCAATGTACCCATCCAGGATTATCCATATATTGACTAAGGAATCCCACCGCTTGGGTAATGTTTGGCCCTGTACAAAAAATTTCATACATTAAACTACCAACATCACTCACATATTGTACTCTAGTCATATCCTCCATCTTGGTAGGAGATTTTGGACAATCCTCCATAGAAAGATTCATCCCTTGCATTACAAGAACTAGTTGTATGCAATATGTCATTCTGAACCTCTCCAACATTGAGTTCACATACTTACTCTAGCTTAACTAAATACTTTTGTTATCTCTATCTCTCTTATGATCTTCATCCCTAGAATATACCTAGTTGCACCTAAATATTTCATCTCAAACTGTTCTGACAATTGAGACTTCAAATTTGAAATCATGCTTTTAACATTCCCAATAAACAACATATCATCAACATATAAAACAATTATGAGAATATGACCATTATCAAATTTATAATACACACAATGGTTAGATTTAGATCTTATAAATCCCAATGACCACACATAGGTGTCAAACATCTGGTACCACATCCTAGCAAATTTCTTAAGACCATACCAAAAAAAATTCAAATTGCATACCAAATGTTCTTTACCTTTAACCACAAAATTCTCTAGTTGTGGCATATAAATTTCTTCCTCCAAGTTACCATGAATGAACGATGTCTTTACATCCATCAAATCCACTTCTAGATCTACACTATTGCAAGTGATAGTAGGAATTGAATGGATGCCAGCTTTGCAACATGAGAGAATATCTCACTATAGTCAATTCCCTCCACCTGAGAATACCCCTTCTTAACCAATTGTTCCTTATGCTTCTCAATAATGTCATTAGAACAACATTTATTCTTCAACACCCATTTACAATCAACGGATTTGCATCCATCATGCAAGGGTTCTAGATCCCAAGTATCATTTTTTTTCAATGCAACCATCTCTTCATCCATGGCTTTTGTCCAAGAATCTATATCATTCATACACATAGCCTCTCTAACATTCCTAGGTTGATCAATATTAACAATCAAATAAAAATGCAACTGGACTTTGGCGTTGAATCTTAATGGAAGTGACATTAATACCTTTTGTATGATCACCAAGTCATCAAAATTTTCACCAAGACCCCTTATTGTATTCACAATTTCATCAACACGGAGTAGGTAAGCGACTATGTTTTCTTCATCCTCCATCTTAAGAATTTTAAATTGTCTCTGGTGGGTTTGGAGCTTTGGTTTCTTCACCTTATCATCTCCTTCATAGATATTCTTAAGATTATCCCAAATATCCTTGGTAGAATAGCAATGCACCAATTTCATAAACTCTTCTTTCGATAATCCACATCGGATTGCATTCATGGCTTTTGCATTATTTTCACTTTCCTTGTTTTCATCCTAATCCATTGGTGGAGATGATTGAACAACTACCCAGCCACTACCGATTGCCAAATATCAAATCCAAGTGCCATTAAGTAGGTGTACATTCTTATGCTCCAAAAATCATAGTTGCATCCATAAAAATGGAGCCTTGTTGGAGGAGAATCCTTCTTGGCATGTCATGTGTGCTTTTGAGATCTTTCTTCTAGCACTTAGGCTATTTTGAAGGAACCTGCTTTGATACCAATTGAAGAGCACACACTTATATGAGAGGGGGGTGAATCAATATGAGTCTTTTTAAATTTTTGAATAATTAACCATAATGAAATCAATCAGAAAATACCAACAATCAAGAACACATCATTTACATGGAAACCCTTTCGAGAGAAAACCATGGAAAAATATTGCTTTATTGATTCTCTTATAATTTTAGTAGGCATCAACCTACTGGAGACATCAATATCTTCTTTATCTTCGTAGGTACCAACCCATTAGAGACCAATCCCCATAACTAAGCACCAACCCAACAAGAGACACCAATCTCTTCTATTGAGAGGCACCAACCTCTACTATAAATCTACTCATAAATTTTCTATAATTCACTCTTTGGATTTGTTTAAAAATCTGCCATAATCTACTCTTAAATCTATTATAACTTATGCTCACAAATCTCCTTCAGATCTGCTTATAATTTTGATTTAGATCTACTCCAAAAAGCTTTATAAGTTTGCTCAAATATGTTTCATAAGTTTGCTCCAATATACTTCAAATCTTCTCATGCATTGAAAGATATCTATTAATTGCTTTCCTTCAAAACCTCCAATCAATCTTCTTTGATATCGTACAAATGGAGGTGAATTCACGAAAGTGTATGATGCTTCACAATGGTTGCAACTTTTTGATATATATTTTCCATTTCATCATAACCTAGGGCGCACCATTTGAGGGGTTGGTCTCTATTTAAAAAATATTATTTTGTAATTTAAAAAAAGTAAGTTGGGTGCTAAACATGGGTTGGCCCACTCCAAAAATAATATTTATTTAGAATTTAATTCCCCAAAGTGAGCACTACAAGAGTGTAGGTCGGCCATCATAAAAAATATAAACTTATTTATTTAGAAGCAATTTCAACATCACTTTTCTTCAATGGATAACCTTTAGTAGTCCACAATTTGCTTCAACATATTTCCTTTGACATATCCTTTGACATCAATGAAAATAATCCAATAAAAAAGTGTAAATGACACAACTTTCATATGGTAAAATTTATGTTTTCACATACATAGCATAGCCATAAAATGTAGAAATGCATTTTATTGAAATCAAGATAAAATTATATGAATGAATTTTCACATTCCATGATGCAAAGTTCTAATTTTGACAAAAATGTCATTGTTATAAGGATCTATCTTGTTTTCATTCAAAATCAATGTTGGGAACTCCTCATGAGAATTATGAAAAATATAAAATAGATTTCATAGTTAAGAGAGAACTAGAGGATTGATGTCATGTAATAGTGGTTGATTTAACTAAGTTAAACCTCTATTTAATGTGAATGACTCTTGGTATTCTACATGTAGCTCCTTGAATGGACTAGCCAAAGCACTCTCCAATTGAGTTCTTTTGGTAAACCTCATGAATGCATAAATGAAGACTCTTGAGGCTAGCCACCTTCCAAGTAGGAGAACCTTTGTTGTTCCAACTTGTTGGTGTTTTATCAACACACCCCACTTCTTTTCTCTTCTACAACCATTGAGCCAGGTCTTTAATGTGGCAAGATGGTCTAAAGTTGTCGACTTTAAGAGTACTATTAAGGTGGGGGAATCCATAATTTATCAAAAGAAAGACTCTAGTTAATGACCTATAGGGAGAGATCTTAAAGCTCAAACCACTCTATCTTCCATTCTTGTGAATCAACCATGTTTCTCTCTAAAGGAAGCACATGTTCTTATGTAGGTCCACGATCCTAAATCGACCTATATGGTGACTCTTGACTATGTCCCTTGACATGAAGAATGGTGAAAATGCAAATTTCCCTTAGTGGAATAAAATTTTAAACAAATTAAATTGGCTTAAATGCAATTTCATTATATGGTTGCTATGTTGAAACAAATGTCTTGCTCTAGATAATATAAAAGAGAGAATTTTTTAGCCCTTCAAACTTTGTTCTATGTGGCATTGAGGAAGAATTTTTTCTCACATTTTCTTCCAATGCCCCTTCATCTTAGGTATTTAAGGATAATAGTGGAAAATCTAGAACTAACGTATCATTTATGCTACTTCCTTATCTAAGTTCTACCTGAGTATGGGTCAACCACTTTCTTCAACTACTTCTCTTAATGTCATTGGTATTTTGGTTCCATTTCTCTTGTAGATCTATCTTGAAAATATCCATCGTATTTTCCAAGATCACTAGAGTTGTATCTCACAAATATGACAGAAGGTCATGAATTATGTTAAAGAGACCATTATTTTCAATTTTTCTATGGATGAGATCATCTATCCCTCTAATCTTCAACTTTGAGCAAGATTTGAGCTACATTCTATTGTTGCTCCATTTTGTGATTGTTTCCTTACCTTGAAGGCTTCTAGAAAGGTCAATAACACAGGTAAATGGCTCCCGCTTGCCAAGTTTCTTTAAAATAAATATTAATGGCTCTTCTCATGACAATCCAAGTGTTGCAAAGCTTGGAGAGGTTGGTTGTGTTGAATATAGAACTATTCACTTTTTCTTCTCTACTATTATGGGGGTCATTGCCAATAATCAAATGAAAGCACATACCATTCTTTTGGATCTTGAAAAATATTGCAAGCTAGTCTAGGGAAAGATTATTTGTGAAATGAATTCCTTAATCATGGTTTATATTCTAAATAAAGTGAGGACCCATGAGTCCTTCTAGTGGATGATGACTCTAGTTGAGTAGATTCTTCATCTTACTCTTGATTTTGAATATATTTCCTTTATTCATATTCCAAGGAATGGAACTTGATTGTGGGTTACCTTACCAAATGGGATACTAAGGAAAATTGCAAATAAAGTGTCTTTGAAAGGAGATATCTATCTCCTAAAAAATCCTCTCATCTTCTCCAACTAGTTTAGCCTAACCCTTCCTTTTTTATTTTCTTGTAGCCCAAGCTCTTTGATTTTTACAATACTTAAGATTCTTCTTCAAAGGTCGTATGTTGGTACTATAGCTTAGTTTGGCTTCTTGGTCATTCTTTTTATCTCCTTCTATCATGTAGAGGATAAATGGATTCACGTTTTCAAACATTATGGTTGTCAAATGGACTCTCCAAGCTCTTTCTGGAGAGGGGTTGGTGGAAAACCTTTCTAGGTTTTTTCTCTTCTTACTTTATTTATGGTTCTCTACATTTGGAAATATTTGTGTTGTGAAATGTAATGGTTTTCTTAATATATTTTTTTCTTAAAAAATAAATTTTGAAAGGGGGCTCGACCCTTTTACAACTAATCAACAAGAGCACAATAATCAATAACACAAAAATCCTAGAGGAGAGAGGGAAACGACAAGAATAATGAAGCCAAGATACAACACTAGAACAAACTCATCCTTATGAAACTCCAAGTGTTTTTTCACAAAATTCATTTCCTTGGGCTATATATCTTCCAACCGTTGACTACACATCTTAGATCTAGGGCTGACTTGCTCCAAAGGACACTAAATTTTGGGACCACACAATAACATTTTAATGTTTGTTATACAGTTTTATATAGTAGCCCTACTAATATTCATCACCTTCAATTTTAGCTTGATATCACACAACTTCTCTATAGTATTTAGTCTCTCATCGTGATTTTCTTTAGCCTCCTTCAATCTACATATCTCCTTGAGATCATCCCAATTATTTTGATTCAAGTTAGTTTCCTCCTCTTGTTGCAAGGTGTCCCCTCTAAACTTTTGCTCAAGCATGAAGGTTTTTATGTTCATCCTATTAACTTCCAAAAAGAACCATCTTAAGATGTTGTGATGGACACTAACTTCCTTTTCCAAGCTATAATCCCCATCACCCAATAGTTCCAACACAAAGGGAGCTTCACTAATGCCAAAAGTTGAGGTGCAAGAAAATTACCAATCCTAGAGGATGGCTCTAGGCATTAGTCATCCACTAGTGAAAGAATAAAATTAAGAAATAGGTCCTTAAGTCCAACAACCTTTTCTTTTTATTGACAGTCATACCCTCCCCAATCAAGCCTTTAACCATAGAATCCTCTACTAAAAAGAATATTATTACTTTTGTAGTTTTTATAATGTTTGTTTATAAAAAAAAAATTATTCCTAGATACTATTGAGCATATTTTGTAATTTTTCTATTAACATATTTTCATTCCTTTTGCAACTCCATCATGTTGTAGTGCATATGAAGTTATATTTCACTTTACTATTCCATATTGCTTACAAAGTTGTTTAAATTCATTTGAACAACCCTTCGTCATTATCTATCCTAAATATCTTTGTCTAATTTTTTGCAATATCCTTGAATTCTTTGAATGTTGGAAATTTTAGTTTTGTGTTTAATAATATATATACTATGTTTTATTGTAGAAACCGTCTATAACAAAAACATGAAATCAATATTTTCATTGAGACAGAACAAGGATATATCTAAACACATCACTATGTATCTATTGATTTCAAGAAGCTTATATTAAGATGTTTTATCCAAACTATCATGCATACTACATGATTTGTTATAATCATTTTATTTAGGATTAATAACCTATCTATTAGTACTCAAGCCTCTAACAAGATTTATTGTGTATGGCTATTAAAAAAATCCAACAACCTAACTAACCTAGGTTACAAAAATATTTAAAGCATATCCATAGTTGTTAATGGGTGCAACTATTAAAACATAGTGTTGTTGTAGCCACCAAGGTTCAAATCTCCACTAGGCTAGGCAATATTAATGTTAATGTTAACCAATAAAAAAATTAAAGCATATCTCCAATAATATTTAATTATTTACCACAACATTATACTACATTAGGTAATACAACCCTAGCACAATATTCCCCTCTTATTACATCCTAGTCCTAAGACATTGAGATTATACATATATTTGTATGTGAACTAGAACATACACAATTTTTCATACGTAAAATCAATTGTGGGAATGACCACACTTCATTTTCTCTTTGAGATATGGCCTCACCAAAATCTCAACCAAGAATAGAGAAACACTCAACTATCCCACTTCAAAGTTACAAATAGAGCTACACAATTGTTTGCAACAATTAATAACAAGAATGGCCTTACTATGCTTCTTCACATGAGCAAGAACACACCAATAATTCATCCTCAAAGTTGTGAAAAAGGAAACTCTAATGCAATGACAAAGGAAGAAAACTCACTCTCTCAATCTCTTTTGACAAAACTCAAAACATTCCTTGTTTGTCTATTCATCTCAAGTTCACATTTCCATTTACTCATATCATCAAAACTGAAATCAGGGCCCAAACATCTAATTCAACATTTAAAACAACCTCTCCATGGTTGAAACAACATGAGAAAACACATCATACATCCCAAGAAATCAAACTTCTTATTTTGATTGCACACCCTTCACAATCTGCCCCCTAACGCTTGTAGGTCTCTAATTGGACTGTCAAAACTTTTCCCCCAAACTATGCACTGAAACCCAAATCTATTTACAAATTTGAGTTCCTTTTATACTTTTTAAAAACATACTCTGAAATGGGTATTAAGTCCTTTGTAACAAAAACTTCAAAATCTGTTGTCTTAGATCAGAACTAGGCCTAATTAGGCCTTGGTGCAAACAAGGTATATTGATTTTGATGTCTCCAAACCTAAACCCACTCTACCAACGCTTGGAACATGTTATTTTAGACCTTCACATGCTTTTAGAAACACCAAAAGTCCATTTACCAAAGTATTTTCTCAACCCTAAGTGTTAATCCTCTTAAACTCTGTTTTACCAGTCTTTTTCATATTTTTACAGACCTAGGGATTCTTAGAAACAGCCCAAAACCTCGACCATAGACTTTGCCACTTTGATATCATTTAAAATAAATATCAAACATTCTTCTCACCATTTTTTAGAAGATTCCAACGGTGCAATACAGAGAAACACAATTTTCAATACACACTGGTTACCCTAACAAGATTTTTGACTGTTTTATGAAAAATTCAAATATCTCACTCCAAATTTGATCAATTTGCATGAAATAAAGTGTGTAAGGAAGGTGATTGGATAATTTATCACTTAAAACCATTCAAAAACGCATATATTTCCGTACATATCCGTATAGTACCAGAAAACAGTGAAATTCTGTAGAAATATGCTTAAAAACAGTGCTTTCATTGATCTGATTCATTTATTCAATCACCCACGCTTACAAAAATGGTTACAAGGCCTATTTAAAGGAATACATCATTTCTTTTCAGTTCCCAACTAATTTTCAACTACCTCCAAGCAACCTGACCTTTCATCTTCCCATGTTTGCATTTTTTTGGAATTTTACATTTTTTGAATGACAACTTTTCACATTTTGCAAAATGAACACAAAACTTGAACATTTAACACTCTAATGACCTGGACACATGAGAAGTAGTCTTAATGACCTTGTTACAACATTGAAACATCAAGTTTTAATCAACCTTCAAGATTTCCTCAATGGAGCATGATATTGTAAAGGTGCTCCTGCACCACACTCACAACTTTCCTAATGCCTTGTGAGTAGGGACACACACAACCAACCACATATGATCAATGAAACCAAGGCTTTCAAATATTTTTTTATAAAGAAGGAAAAACACAACCACTCATAAGTGTGCTATGGACCTCCACTTGATATGTCTTGATCATCACTTGAATTAGCCATTGCTAGAAACCTTCTCTTTTGTATAGTAGAAGTAATGAAGCTTTATACCCTTCGCAACTCTGGTTTACCACTAAAATATTGAATGAATCTTCAAGCTAATAGAAAACTCAAGACTAGGAATGAATCTTCAAGCTAATAGAAAACTCAAGACTAGGAATGATATAATTATTACATTCAACACTCTTATGCTTGTCTTAAGCTTGAATAATGTTTCAATGTTAATCTAATACCTACATCATTGCTCCTTGAATCATCTTGCTACTACTTTTGTTAAATATTATGTGCACACCTACATCACTCATTTTACTTAAAAATATTTCTTATTGTCAAGCTTAGAATATACAAAACCATTGCTCCTTGAATCATCTTGCTACTACTTTTGTTAAATATTATGTGCACACCTACATCACTCATTTTACTTAAAAATATTTCTTATTGTCAAACTTAGAATATACAAAACCCTATAGAGTGATTTGATCCCTCCATCTTTAAATGTTACCTTTGACTCTTTCACTCCCTACAATCTTAAATTATTAGTTCTCCTAACAAGACATTCAAGCCTCCACCATAACTTTCATATTCACAAACCCACTTCTTATGGGAAATCATGAGGCACCTAAATCAATCAACCATGTATCGTAACATGAATGTACATTGAAAATGATAAGTATACATTCACGCTTCTTCAATTAAAGTCTTTGTTTCTATGGACATTCACGCTTCTTCAATTAAAGTCTTTGTTTCTATGGAAAGAGTATTTTCAAGTGCCTTAACTTTGTCAACCTATTCAAATACAAGACTTCCTAAAATACCTAGTTTTATCACAATTCCAACATTTCTTCATAGGTCTTCCTAGAGATTAAAACTTATCTCTAAACTTCAATTGTCAATCTTCTAGCTTGTTTTTGTTTTCCTCTTGTAAATGATCTCTCACAAACAAGATATCACTTGTTCGGTTCCTCATTGATTTCATCACTTCTTTTCATTAAAAAAATGTACCTACCTCAAACTTTAATGTAAACAATATACTATTAATGACCATAACATGATTATTCCATCAATATGGAAATTAAAATAACAAAATAATACATTTATATTCTTCATTCATTTTAACATCAATTAAGACTAACCCACCACAACATTAAATGCATTTACTAGGATTTTTATATGACACAAAGACCCTATCTTATCCCAAAATTATAATTGATGTCTCCTAAGACGTTCAAAAATATTAAATCTAAAAGGCATAGCTAGATTGAATAATTTGCTTTCCTATCAATCTTCGTCTAAGTTTCTTATGTCATCATATTTGAGAGACACAAAACACCCATTAATCTGTGTCCTCAAGATGCATTCATAACTCAAAGATTCGACAACTAAATTTCCCCATCTCCGTCCTTTAAGTGCTTGTCATTTTCCTTTACAAAAAGCTAAATGCTAATTACAAAGGTAATATTGCTCTTGCTCTCAAAAGGCTAGTTAAAAGCTTGTTTAAAAAAACATAAAAGAAACACTTATTCTATGGACTCAACCATTCGCAATATATTATGATACTTGTGCAAGTATTTATAAACACATCAATAAAAGATACTACTAAGTCACATTATGCCAAAAAAGTGCACCTGTAAAGATAAAAAAAAATTGTGATAGAATATGAAACCTCCAAAGAAGCAGATGGTTTAACAAATACAAGACTCTCAAACACCATGTTTGAGATGTTAACAAGAAGAAATCAAAGTTTAAATTAATCACAATTGAAAGTCTTTATGCACAACTTTTAGTCCATGCAGACATAAAAAAGGGTCCACATAAAAAAGGACATCCTGGAGCTAATTTAGATATACTTTTATGTCAATACCATTATCTATAAGAGATTGGACAACAGCTCTTATTTTTCCTTCGAACTTGTCTCTATCTCGGGGAGTATACACTGCACTGTAGACATCAGCCTCTCTTGATCTTTCAGCTAAGATTCGACCGACTGCCAAGCAGGCAGGAATATCTGCTTTAGACCGTAATATAGCCTTTATATCTTTGGAATTTGTACCAGCAACTGCTACCTGCTTGGATGTGACCCTGTGTGTAATTGATGCAGAAACAAAGCGTTTTGAAATGAAGACATCCAATGTGAAGGGCTGCATAAAGGCAACTGTACGTTGCTTAAATGATATATGTTTATTTGTGTTTTTTGATACTTTTGCCTTCATATATGTATATGGTTTGGGGTTGTCTTGATCCACAAAATCCTCCACACCAAAAAAGCTTCTTGGTTCACATGCTTGCTGTGAAATTAGCAAAAATTCAAAGTCAATGCAATTTACAGCAAGAGTTGAAAGTAAAATTATGTCAAAATGACCAAATACTATGTAAGCTTTGTACAACTGAATACTTTTTACACAGCTAGCAAACAGACAATCGTAAAGCCTCCTTATCCACTTAAGTTGTGAACCAGTACAAATTTTGAAATTACTAAAGCAGAGCTTTATCCCACATAAGTGTCTTACAAACTAGTTGTAGACTAAACCTAATGATCAATGTACCTTCCAGACCTTAGCTGAAAATTTGAAATGAAGATGCCTCAAAATTGTTATTGGGCTACACCTCCAAAATCCTAAGCTTTTAAACTTTATTAAACACTAGGGTAACATCATTAGTGAATAGGCAACAACGGAAAAATAATTTTGTAATACAGAAACTATAGGCACGCCAATTATTCAAAATTCACTAGGACATTAAAGCAAATAAATTCAGGTAAAAAAGAAAAAGAAAAATCTATTAAAAGTCAAGTTGCCGAATCAAAATCGGGTACATGGGTATGGTACATGAGCATGGTGAGCTTGTATGGCAAAAATATTTGGGAGGCAGAATACATTCTAGAGTGCATCCGTACAATAGCCATATAGAAATCATTTATATACATATTTGCAGCGTAAAAACAGGAATGAAGTTCAGAATACCACATATTATGTGTATCCTAAACAAAACTACCATAAATATTACAAATTTGAAATACAATAATACTAACTCGATATCTACTATCAATTTGTCAAATTTGAATGTCATGATAAATATTCATTTTTCAATATTAAAATAATACAATTAGTAATCAGCATCATATGGGTCATCATTAAAATCAATATTGTCATCATTGACATTGGATGATGTAGTTACATTAGAAAAATCACATGCAGCCCCACTGCCACTCGCAATAAAAGTATGTTAGCAATCTAACTCTTCAAATAGTCAAGATTGTCTGACAATAAAAACATCCAAGTCAACTTGCTCTAGAGCTACATCCTACAACTTTGTTGCCCCTTGTATTTATTTTGTTTGTAAGTAAGAAAGAGCAAATTCAAATGCATGTAAACTAACTACTTTGCTTTACTTGATTACAATTAATTGCACATCACTAAGTGGATGGAGTATGCACTTTAATTTCTCAGGCAAAGTGAGAGAGTCAGGGTTGTTAAATTTTAATTATAAATCAAACTTCAAATTTTAAAATACAAATTTTTAAAATGAAAAAAAAAAATCAAATTTAGAGTGTGCTAAAAATTAAAAAACTTATGTTTTTGATTGCAAGACCCTAAAGGTGTGGCAATGTATGGCCATTGCGGTACCACCAAGAGTGAACATCCTTCCTATAAATTTTGCAAGGAACAGAAACATTTTGACCAATGGAGGCTACAAAATCAACAAACTCAGTCATAACTACATCTTCCATAGCAAGATTGGGGAAGAGTTCAATAAGCACTTTTTTTTACCCTTTGCTAACTTTTGCCTCTTTGAATGGTGGCACTCATTGGCATAGCAAGGATTTCATGACTATAATATTCAGGAATCATGCAAAAGCAAGAAGATGTAGTGGGTGGTCATTTTGTTCCATCATTCATCACAAATTGACTACACCTCTTTGAAGGAAGTTTCTTCAGGATCTTGCTCTTTTTCATTTATGATGGACTCCGTTTTTTCAATCATTGACTCAATGCCATCATATACTCACCCAAATATGGTTCATCCATGTCAATAAAGAGGATCATACTCATGATGGGCTTGTTGAAATGGATAAGATATTCCACCCAATCCCACCAAGTGTCATCTAGGATCATTTGCTTTACAAAGTTATTTACAGTTGTCACGTAGCTTGAGCTAAATAGGATTAAACATCAACATAGATTGCACAAAAATTGCTCACCAATACAATATGATTAAAATTGTAAAATCATACGATTAATATTAAATTTTTTTGAATTAACATTTGATTAATATAAAAATTACACTAGTTTGTTTGATTCATAAATCTCAAAATTAATGTTTGCAAAAGTCAACTTCGTGAATCACAAGAATGGCAAGCAGATAAAAATGGAACACGTGGTTATTGCGGCTGAGTCAGTTGTTTGGTGCAGGTTAGATGCCTAAGTCATTGGCTGTTTGAACACACCTCCTCTCCTTTCCTAATTCATGCCTCTCCTCTTGTTACTACAACAACTTTCCTTGTTGCTGCGCTTAATGCAAGAAATGTACTTTCATTTTTACTTTTACCCTGTTGCTGCACTTCACACACAGAATGGGTAGATATGCCTTGAAAAATTTGTGGGTATAGCATTTAGGGATGGTTGTTTAGGGTTTTGCAAGTCAAAGAGTCAACAAAAAACTCCTTGAAAACTTCACCAATGCTGGCATTGTTGTGGAATCATTCTGGAATCACCATGTTGACCTCGTAGTCACTAGGGTTTGCCAAGCAACATTTCCAAACAATTCCGACTGCTACAAAGTACAAACGAAACCACCACATTGGATCCCAACCCATAACCAATTCCAGTATGACTCATACATGGAAATGATCAATTTTCCAATCGATTCAGCAACATGGATTAAAAGCAAAAAAATAAAAAATAAAACACCACTTTATCAAGTAAAGAAAGGTTTTCCTCTTAAAAAATCAAGAAACTAGTTTCAAAGTTTCTCAAAATAGAAAGAAAGGATTATCATAGCATAAGAACATTCAATAACTTTTAATTGTTGGAGACAGCAGTAAAATAACCAGGGGGTTTGACCAATAATCCTTTCTACTAAAACACGTATGCATTAAAATCTTTATGTATGTAATACATGTGTGTTTTAACATATAAACGTGCATGTCTAGAAAGGCAGCTCTGACACATCTTTGTTTGGAAGGATTTGTTTTGAAATGTTTTACTACAGTCTATAAGGTTGGGTTAGAGATACTTCTTTAATAGCTTTTAAGAAATTAAGTTTTATTTTAATTACATCTGCTAAGAAGAAAACAATTAGGGTGAACAAGGTAATTCCATTTGCAATTCTTGAAGTCTAGACCATTAACATGCAATGTCAATAATTAATTTACTCTACAGAGACTATATATGTGAAATGGAACATGGAACAGAAAGCTTCACCTCACAGAAACTTGTTACAAATCAGTAAAGTGACCAACGCAAATTTTGCAGAGTACAGTGAAATGAAGAGTCAGCAGGCTACCATCTACTGCTGATGAACAGATAGTAAAGCAGCAATATCTAGCTAATTTGAGAACCCCTAAGGGTGTATCCAGTCGATCAGAGTTCTGCCACCATATCTAAGCAAACTCTGGGTCAAGGTGTTAGTGATGTCAGGGACAACAAAGACATCCCAGGAGCTAGGCTAGTCCAAAGTAGAAGAAAACCATATTGCATGGGACAGAGATGATTTAGAATACAAGGGACCAAAATGGATCCTATAACTGATCTCACATGTCGGATAATAAGCCTAAGTTGGTTTCTGCCTATTGTCTGATTCCTTTGCTAAAATAATACAGTACTCTGCTGTAGCCTGGGGAAAATTACTGAGCAATCATGTTCAATTCATTCTCTGAAAGATGTAATAATCTCCAACATCTTTACAGACTGTTGTATCTGTCAGATTAATCTATTATGGGTGTTACTTCAGCACTTTAGCTTTAACCTTGTAATCAGAAATGCAAAGATTGAATGTGAGTACACAAGTCTTCAGGAACATCATCTCCATTCTTGTATTTTGTAAAATAATAACTGCTGATTAAATTTGATATGATGTTGAAATCTTTAGCTAAATATAACCAAGCTGCTCTGCATATACGAATTTTTGAGGCTTCAATGAAACCAAAAACATGCAGAGGGAAAAGAGCCTAAGAATTTGGCGTGAATATGATAGTTATAAGAATTTGGTGTGAATATGATAGTTATAAGCTTACTCCCAACTAAATAAACAAGCAATGCGACAGTTTAAGTTCCTGCTGGCTTTTGATCAAGTCTGAATTGTTGGTATTCAGCTACTAAGTAGTCTCTTGATTATATTTACTGTAAACCAGGTTCTAAAAAGTGATAAGTCTCATGACCCAGCATAAGCACAATTTAGGTCAATGGTATGTGATTCCCTTCACTATGAAAAGCCTATTGGAAACCATCGCACCAATTCTTCATGATGCTTAGAGAGGAAACATCACAAGAAATATCAGAGGTTCTAATTAAGATACTCTTGAATTTCAACTAGGGTTGATAGCATGACCAATGAAGAGAGAAATGATGATAATTGAACGCTTTAATGTTGTGCATGCTCCTTAGTGCCTTATGTTTGGATTATAAAACCTACTATACAGTAACCTTCACTAACACAAATGCATGCATTTTGCACTTGCAGCTTCTTCCACCAAATTATAGACTGATCAAATAATCTTGAGACGGAGCTAGCTCAGTAGAGAGTAGAAACACATAAAAGTGAAGGAAAGCAAAAATTTGACCCCATTACGTGAATGTAAGAAAACTATCCAGTTCGTAGTTGCAAGCCATAGGTACATCAAAATTGACTTTGAGATTGCGTGACACAAGTGTATAGCTCATAGCCACATGCTGGAACTGCTTTAGCAGCTGAGAGAATGAGTCAATATAAAAAAAAAAAAATAAAGAAAAAATTTATTTCAAGTCTACCATTGTTGCCTAGTCAATGCAAATTCATTGGCGTAGAAGCTTGATGGTATTACAATCCTACTGAATAACATTTTCTTAGATTCACCTTCCCATCTGGTCACTGTTTCAAAGACTAGGCGTATTTGTTATGTTCCAATTTAAGTGCCTAAAGTATTGTTCTTTTCTTCTCTAACAAATCCCGATTCACTAGACAAACCCATGAAAAATTAGACGCATAATTCAACCACACTTATCTCCTTTCACTTTGTTGCTGCAGTGAATAGTTAAATCAATGTTAAAGACAACTGAAATTATTTTTAATATGAAATATTGAGAGAAGACATAAACCTTTCCACTGTGGATATCCCTTGCAAAAGCGGAAGATGCACCTTGATGACTTATGCTTAATCTATGTCCCCCATTGTTCCACAGATTTCTTGCTAAATGCTTTAACATTTTAAACAATAGAAAATCCTGCAACAAATGTGTCTCTTTTGAGCCTCTTGTCTCAATAAAGCATTGCTACAAATACCTGACAACATAATATTCAATCAGCGTAAGGAAAACCACTCGATTCAATTCTAGGTTCATCATTGATTACTACAAAGATTAAAAATAGTTTGCTAGTGCAAAATGTTTTCATAAAAAAAATGCATAGATTTTAGAGTAAGAATAGACACATTTAATAACAGTTTCATACTTCTTTAACTGAAAAGTATGTTAAAAATGGAAAATGGCATCTTGATCCTCCCCTGATATGTCAGAGATTATCACTCAGCTCAGGTAGCCTAGTCATTCTGAATGGCATGTGTGGGAAAAGAATTATGAGGTTCAGGGTATAAGGGTTATTAATAAGTTATAGAGTTAAAGAGGAAGTCAGGCTTGTCTTCTTTTGATAAGAAAATCCCGAGAAGGACATTGTGGCTTAAAGCGCCTCGGTTGGCATTAAATCGTTTTCAAATTCCTCCAGGTCGGCCTACCATTCCTAGCTTTTTTAAGGCAGTACCAAACCCTTTTGCCAGATTCAATTGTCATTCGAGAAGGAAGTCCTTTGTTAACCACAACTGACCAGCAACAAGATCAAATACGACCCACGCTGGGCATGGCAGGCTCAGAAAACCCTCCCGCCTATACTTGGAGATATTGCTTTGCTCTTTGAAGAAAAAAGCGTAACTCACTGCCTTGCTGAAATTGGCAAACCTATTGAGGGATTTGATAATATAATTCACAAGCAGGACTTAAGGACTTCTCTTTCTCCTTGCCATTGTCGATTACAGAATGAATAAAGAAAACAAGAGGAATTGATTTACAAGATAAGGCTTTGTACTAACCTTCAGGCCCCTTCGGAGCATTCTCTGTAGCTATGTTGACAACTCCGAATAAAACCCAGAAAACCCTAAATCTGCAGACAATATAAATTTGCAAGGATTGACAACTGGCATATGGTGCTATTTCCCAAAATTAAAACCCTTCGAAGGGCCCAGAAATGTTATAGAGTGCCTATTTAGCTGATTCGAATGCCGATGGAAAGATTAAAAATAGAATTCATCTTCTATCCAGTAATGTGCCTTGTCCTTTCACTGCGTAGATAACGTACATGGTAATGACGGTCTTCCTGCCGGCGTGTTTAGTGTAGGTGATGACATCTCTAATGAAATTCTCCGGAGATTTTTTGAAAAAGGCTCTGGTGTGTTCTTTGAC
Source organism: Sequoia sempervirens (assembly GCA_007258455.2). Classification (NCBI taxonomy): domain Eukaryota; kingdom Viridiplantae; phylum Streptophyta; class Pinopsida; order Cupressales; family Cupressaceae; genus Sequoia; species Sequoia sempervirens. The sequence goes on from VDFB02000017.1 coordinate 271,809,954, forward strand.
GAGGCTGCAAAAGTTGCCACATAAACTTTAAAAAAACCCCCAAAATCTGCACAGATATGTTTAAGTGAATTCGAACCGTTGATTTTCGAAAACCTATGGATGAGATTGTTTTATGAATCCTGCAGATGAGATTACTTGAATACTTGTATTATTGCTTCTCAGCCGTTGATTCCAAAAAGTCCAGCATTGTTGATCAGACATTAAGGGTAGTAAGTTTAGTGAGTTTGATTGCAATTGAAATTTTCTAGTTAAGTGCACTTGAACAATAGTTTTATTAGCAGGGTAGTCTAAAAGTTTTAATGTTTCAATCATGTATTTATTGTCTAGATATAATGAGTGGTAGTGGACATTTTATGATCATAAGAGACGCACCATTCTTAATTACTACATGTAAAATGTAGAAAGATGACGATTGATTTCACTATACATTTGAATTCCAATAAATCATCACATGACGAATTGTTAGAAATGTAATCATTCAACTCTCTAATCTTCCTTATAAGCACCTACACCAAAATATCACAAAATGAGCTCCCTAATCAATCTTTAAAGTGTTGCAAAATGGTAAGAGAGAATGTGGGTTTTATAATCTAAGAAAGTTATCCTCATACATCTTTATTGATTTGGAATTTTGCTACATACCTTATAAGTCACTCTTATATCACAAATTCTTAGTAATATAGAATTGCAGATTTAATTTAATCCAAATAAGTATTTAATGAGGACATAACCTTAAACAATTTTACTTAGGTTTATTATAGTAAACCTTTAATCTTTCATTTACTTGCAAGACTCAATATGATTGACTCAAAACTATATGATTGAATCCATATAAATAATCACATCAACCTCCAATTAAATCACTCAATGGAATCAATCAACCAATCTTAAAAATAACTTAAAACTAATTATGTAGTTCAAAATGAATAGTGATATATAGTGAAAAATATATTTGCTACCTATTTTTCAAGTAAGAGTATTGATAATTGGTAAGCCGTGTTTCCAATTGCTAGAGTTCTTTTATTTCACTAATATTTGACCATACAATAAAAAATAAAATTTTCTTTTGGTGTGTAACATTTAATTATACAATTTGGTACTCATATTTCACTGACATAGATAAGAGGGGATGAAAGCTTATAGAAATATGAGGGTAGATGTCACTACATGCACAAATGGTCAATGGGTCATACAATTACACCATAAGATGCTCTTGCACTTTTTGTTTTATTTTGATGAAGAACACGAAATAATTAATAATTATGCTACTTTATGGTGGAGTAATTAGAATTATATTATTAAAATATTTTATTCAATGGGCAATTAGGCAAGCACCTAGTTTCAAGGCAATAGTAATAAATGAGAAAAATCCTTGTTACTCAAAATAATCCAAACTTTGTGCATCTGTTTAGATTCAAGGCTCTTGTTAATCCCACCAATTATGGGAGGTTGTGTAACATATGGATCCCCCCACATAGTCCAAGCATTTGCATTTCCAAATGCTTGAATATGTATACATTGGCCACTCACTAGTAAAGATATTACTATCAATATTCCTTGCACTCTTGGTGGGTCTAAATCTGCAAAAATCCAAATCAATGAAATCCATCCAAATCTATAGCTTTGCTTTCTAAAGACTAGGACTTCTATATCACAAAGATAATTGTGAAATTTGGTAAGTATATTTTTTGGAGAATGACAACAAAGCGAAAATAGGTTGATTATTTTGTAACAACCACCCCTCGGTTTCTTTCTTAAATCAATTTAGAAAGAATACCAAACTTTATGGACTGAGCATCTTCCACATAGCTTAGAAGTGTAATCATCAAAACTTCTCCTTCACCATGTTCGCATCAACTCAACATCATGACTTATATGCTTCCACATAGGAGAGGTAAGCTCCCAAGGTTAAGGACATTCCTAGACTTAGACCTAAGCCTCGGGGTTCATTCTTGATGACCTTGCCTACGTATCCCTTCGTAGGAAATTAGAGGGTTTGTAGTTCACCCACCAATGTCATAGAGAGTTCATTCTCTCCTTTGTATGAGATCTTTGATCTCACATTTAAATCATGACTATTCATTAAGTGTAAGCTATCAACATAGCCAATTACAATATACTGATATCACCTCATCATTAAGTGTTGGTTTCATACCAAACATTACCAATCAATAGTGTGCAAACATATGCAATACACACGGGGTTATATATTTTTATAATCCCCCAATGCCCATAAGGAGTGACTCAAGCATACATCACATCTACACAAGGTGACTAGCTCATACACATTGAACATAAACACAGTGACTGGCTCCATCATATGTCACCTATGCACATGACTAGCTCCAATATATGTCACATATACACCATGACTAGCTCCAATATTCGTCACATATACATAATGACCAGCTCCAACATACATCAAATATACATAGTGACTAGATCCAACATATGTCACAAGTACATTAGTGACTAATTCATATGCACATCACAAGTACAATAGTGATTGGTTCATACACATATCATAAGTACATTAGTGATTGGCTCATATGTACATCATAAGTACAATAGTGATTGGCTCATACATGTCACATATACCATAGTGACTGGAAAACACATCCATATTAGCTAACAAACACTTTCCCTTAGTGCATCCCAGATAGAAAAGGAATGTTGATATATTGCACACTACACTGTGGGTCCCATACTTTTCCTTGATCTTTTACACCATTAGATAATAGGGAAGAGGATTTAGTGCGTCTCATACTACACCGAGGGTCCACCCTCAACCCAACAAGGCCAAGTATACCATTTCCACATCAAGATATGCCAAAACTATACTATGAGGTTGGTCCAATTGTTACCTACCTATTCTTCATTAGAAACTCTCTTCCATGCAGTCATTCATACAACTAAGCAACCAAGGACATCTATTACTAGCATAGTATGCTCCGCGACTACTGTAAATCTCGAGCATCATAATACTGCTTCTTGACTATTGTTAATCTCGAGTATCATAGTACTACTTCTTGATTATTGTCAATCTCGAGCATAATAGTACTACTCCTTGACAATTGTCAATCTCGAGCATAATAGTACTACTCCTTGACAACTGTCAATCTCAAGCATAATAGTACTACTCCTTAACAACTGTCAATCTCGAGCATAATAGTACTACTCCTTGACTACAATCAATCTCAAGCATAATAGTATTTCTCCTTGACTACTATCAATCTCGAGCATAATAGCACTTCTCCTTGACTACTGCCAATCTTGAGCATAATAGTATTGCTCCTTGACACCTGCCAATCTCGAGCATAATAGTACTGCTCCTTGACACCTGTCAATCTTGAACATAATAATACTGCTCCTTGACACCTGTCAATCTTGAGCATAATAGTACTGCTCCTTTACTTATGCTTAGCACTACAATTGGAAGATAGGTTCTTAATGTAGAATAAGTACGTCACAATTGACTGAATAGAAGCCTATACATAGTCAATAAGTTTGAGGTTAATTTTCACAACACCTATAAGAAATCACCCAGAATCACGAGACAAGCTCAACTCAGTATGTGACCACAACCAAGTAATCAATTCCATTTCCTTCATTTAGCTTACTATTCATAGACACATTATGTATCAAATACAAGTTATCAGGTTTTATTAACTCTTTCATAACCATCTAATACCCATTTCAACCTCATTTGAAGCCTATTGAAGAGAGAAGGTCAAACCAATTAGGAACAACCCCAAAAATCTAGGAGTTATCCCCCCTAGACCCTCCCCCTTTAGACTTGAGGTCACAGAGGCATCCTTTGCCCAAGGACCGCCTACATACCCACTTCCAAATGGATCAAAGTCACATGTAGTTCTCCTACATGGTTTCTCAAAGGACCTACACACAGGTTCCCATAACCAAGGTTTATCTTATCAACATAGGGCTAAGCTTATTACTCAACATGAGTTTAGCTCAGTTTACACAAACACATAGGAAACCACTTCCATTCGAAATTCACATAATACATTAAATATAGAGGGTGTTATATTCAAGGGGTCAATTCATATCTAATATTCATCAAAAGCCTTTTTGATGTCCAACACCCAAATACCATTCTAGAATCATATAACATGTCTTATTATTCCAATAAGAAAGGAGGATAAAGTGACATTATAGTAATTTATTATGTATATTTCCTCTACAATAGAATTTCCCAAATGATCACATAATTACATACATGATACACTCTCAATATTTATAAGTATCTAGAACCTCATAGTTATTGAATTTTAAGTCACATTGGTATTGAGCCTAGGGAAGATGAGTAGAGTTATTGGGGCATTAATTATTTTTATAATAATGACATTAGAACTATTTAATAACATTTCCCTACTAGGAACTCTTCACAGTTCAACTCTTCATAACTCATAATAAATCCACCCTTTTTGGTTTAAAACCTACTAGGATAATCAATGCAACAGAATATGTCATAATTTAATCTTCAAAAGTCCTTACATAGGATATGGTCATTGTAAGACCTCTGAGTAGCAAGCTAGACCTAGCAATTCATATAGCCATGTGTTTTCCCATATTGGTGATAGGATAACAAGTTATATATATTTAATAGCACCTTGATGCTGAGTGTAACTTGTATCATGCAGATTCAATTTAAGATTCATTCAAATATACTTCAAGTAATCCAATTATATCAACTTTGAACATATATCTTAAAGGAACTAACTTCAAAAGGTTTACTCATGAATACCTCCCATTTTAAAGCAATTAATTCATTTTCACCTTGTAAGCTATGAATTCACAAGTCTCACCCTACAACATGTAATAATAGTTTTCTTGCACATGTAGTTTATATTTTCAAATTTAGGACTTCTCATTTAATGCATAAACATGATCAAATGCCAAGACTCAATATTCAATACTCACACTACCAAGCTCAGATGTACCAAACATGATAACTACTCCCTTAATAGTGATAATCTACTTATCAATTTGTAATGAATAATTATATCATACAATATCTTATTCTTCCATTATTAAAATATCAATGAGAATAACCATTAGCTTTTATAAGTGGTAATCTAGGATATAAATATAGGCCTCTTAACATTAATGTAATAATACTATTATTAATTTATTTAATTTCCCTCGATATTAAGGAGAACTCTACTTTTCCAAGAAGATAAATTTTAGTCCTCTATCTACTAAGTAATGCTTACTATATGATTACAATAATACAGTACATTGTTGGTGTTTCTTTAAGGTGTTAGGCACTACCTAGGATGTTCTTTAGTTTAATAGTGTAACATTATCTTGAAGATTATTCATGTTCCTTGATTTCTATTTATTTATTTAAATTTTCTTTATCAGCTATGAATGACCTTTGCATATATTTAAAGTTTAAATTGTATGTAAGAATATACATACTCTTTATACAATGGGTTATGCATCCAAATATATGGACACATACCCACATGTGTAATAAAATTGCATAAATAGATCTGAATTACAAAGTGTTTCAGATTGTAGTTAGTGCTAGAAGGATTATATAGCACTTAAGTTTGCTTCCATTCCATGAAGGATGGGTAGTTGTATATACATCTTTATACTATTCGTCCAAACTATAAATATGTATGCCTAGACCCAAAAATGAAGGTAAATAGTGTTGAAAATCTTAAAACCACTTACCTAACCATGTATCTCTATTCCTCCTTCCTCACTAATTTAATTCCCTTGAACTGATTTGTATTGAAGTCATGAGGGGTGGTGTATTTGATGGCTATAGTATGCACCTTTATCACATTTGTAGTTTTTCTTATTGACAGGGAGGGTCGCCATGCCCTCTTAATGGCACAGACACCCCTTACTTTCCTTATACCATGCTCCTTCACTAGAAGTTGTATCGGTTTTATTTCATTTGCCCTTTTGATGGGGATATAACATATTCATGCACATGAGATAATTCATGCTCATGATACTAACGAGCTACTAAAAATATCCAAGATGTTTATCCTCTCAACAACAACAACAAAAAATGTTTGTGGATCTCCAACTTTTCCTCAAGTATTGAATTCATTATTTTAATTTTGTAGAGGCATAAAAGAAACTATAGAGCGAATATTAGTATACAGATTGCTAATGTGTTTCTTCTCACATTAGTTATATTCTACTTGTAATATAATAACGTGCTAGCATTTTAATTTGCACCTTCTAGTACAACACAAAATGAAATAGCATGTAAGAATAAATATTTTTTTGAATTGGAAGGGGAAGCTCCCTTATAACAGAAAATAAAAATAAGAACTCAAGGAAACAAGCTCTAGATTTTTCTAATATGTACAAGTTAACTATAAAGGTTTTGGATATTTTTGGTTTTTGAGTAAGGGTACGAGACTTATCAACACTTCTACTCAAGGTGAGAGATTTTATATCTTTTTCCTATAGGTATACACCTATAATAGCTAAAAAACGCTCATGTTTCTAAAAGTAGAGACTACAAAACATAGAAAAACATAAGAATTTGATTAAAAATATCAAATAGGATTTGACAAATCAATTATGTTATCATTTATAAGCTACAACAACTTCTTCAATAAAACCTACAATATAAAACTTGCACTTTTCAAAAAGACTACTCAATTTGACAAATGAATAAACACAAGGTAGCTTAAATAGTAATCTCAACAAAAAAATAGGCACAAAAAGTACCATTTTAATCTAAGTTCCAATAGCACTTATTTCCAAGAGTTTACAAGTTTCTTTGCTTAAAAAATACATATGTTAAGAATAGTTTGCTTGCACAAAAATCAAGAAAAATATTACTACCATAAACATTGTGTTGAACACACAGAATATTGAGAGGGGGGGTGAATCAGTATTCTATTAAACCATCCAATTACTAACCATCTAATTTTCAAAGCATACTTAACAATTATAAGGAATGAAAGCATAAACAATCCATAACACACACAACACATGAACACCAAGATTTTTACGTGAAAAATCCCAAGGCAGGAAAAACCATGGTGAAGATTAACTCACAATATGTCATAACTAGTTATAAGATATTACAGAGAGGCTTGTTGCCAAGAGGACTCACTATCCAAGTGAACTCATTGTTCACAGTGAAAAGAAAGATACAAAGAGGTGGCTTCACATCCATAATTTGAATTGAGAAAAGTGCATCTAATCATATGTTGGATTCAATTCCTTTGAAGCTCATAACACACTTTGATCAACTCAGACTAAAAGTCTTTGCTCTACTTTGTATTCACACACCTTTTCTCAATAATCACAACTTATTCACACAATTCTGTAAAAATTCGCATTAATGCTTGTATTTAGACCATGAATTCATCATTTTCTTCTCTTCCTCAACTCAAATCAACCTTGTACATATATTGAACTCCATCTCAAACATCAATTAGATCGGCATAATTATATGTAGCCTTAAATCATGGAAAACATGCCTTGTCGGCACCCAATTCAAACCAAAATTTCCTTCGCACCAAAAAAAAAGCAATATAGGTCGGCATGGACCTATAACAACTCCCTTTTCCATTCACAACACATATGTAATATTCATAACTCTTTGCATACCTCAAGTTAGCCAAGCATAGAACCAAAAAGTAAAATACTCCAATTGATCATCACCATAGGATATGTGGACCACAAAATGTCATGCCAACTAGAAAATATAATGTACTGACTCCTATAAACATTCTCCCAAAACTACAACGTCTAACTCAAATCTTTGGAGGAATGCAAACCAGTTAGGTAATAGCTAGTACACAAGAAATTGTGTAAACCATATCTGTCAAACTTTTGTTACTTGCACCTTTTGAACCACTTATCCAAAACAATTGAAATTCTAAGATAAGATGCCAATTACATCCATGAACAACATAAGTAGATCTGATAGGGAGAACAAATACAAACCAAAATACCAGAGGGAACTGTGTGTTGAAGTTGTCAGTGTAGAGACTTAGCCAAAAACCCTTTTGCAAAACAAAACATGGACTTTATACTTATTTTGCGTTCATCATGTAGTGTTGACATCAATTACAACTCATTAATGAAAACCTTCTTCATTCTTTCAACAATCTCCCCCTTTGTCATTGATGGTAACATGTGCCAAAAAAAACATTTCTCCACAAGTATCTCTCCCCCTTTGACATCAAGGGAAAATGGTGCTCCCCTCAAGACATATGTACAAACTGAACTTGCTCCCCTTTAGGAAGCTAACCAAAAACTCCTAATACATCCACATATGTATAATGAATCTGAAAACATGAAAAATTGAAAGATATATAAAAATATAAATGGTCAACCTAAAGATTTTGACCCCTGAAGCTTTTGAAGAATTGCTTGCTAAGCAAATTTTCCTTCTTCCCAACTCTTCTTCACTGTTGCAAGCACTCTATGTAGAGACTCAAGCTCTATCAATGTTTCTTCTCCTTCTTCTATAGTACTGAGTGTAATATTTGTCTTTGAAACTCTATCGGAACTGGCAAGGGCACTTGAGATTGGTTTGTGCTCTATTTTTACCAAGTCCCTTAGCTTCGCAAGCTACTTGATAATCTCTTCCTTCTGGCTCTACAAAGTGAAGAATTTGTCATGCAAGTACACTATAGTAGTCTAGGTCTTATCATCTCTATCCAATTCTAGATCAAAATCTTTTGATGCATTAGCTATATGAGACTCAATTGAGTCCATTTCATCTTTTATCCCTTGTGTGGCATCTGGCCACTTCATGCAATACAAAAACAGTGATTTTGCATCACCCTCACAAACTAATACTCCCTCCAAGAATTCTTCAACTTTTGTATGTGTAGATGCACATTTTTCTATGTTATCCTTCAACTTTTCTCTTTAATTCTTGACTCAACCTTTGTTTCTACTTGTCTTTCCAATCTAGAGGCATATTCCTTGAAGGAATCAAACAACAGTTTGAAATTTTCCACTGCAGGTAAAGATGTATCAACATTAGTTCATGGAATGATCTCCTGTAATGCTTTTATAACTTCATCTATTAATTCATTTCTCTTTTGATATGTTTCAATGATTTATTTTCTTGCAAATGCATTAAACACATCACATAGTTGCAATTTTTGTATATGAGGTATCTTGTCTAGATAACACTACCCTGCGACATGGCAACTGCAACAATTGAGAGGAAACGACCAAATGAAACTTTAAGTGTTTAGACAAAAAACCTTCTAAAGGATTACCGGAGGAGGATTCACCAAAGGGATTAGGTAAATCCTCAGACTTCTCTACTTTTTTATTCTTTCCGATATTAGAAACTTCTTCTTTTTCCTTTTCTTCTTCTTCACCGGAGATCTCATCTTTATCTTTGTATTCATCTCCTTCATCCTTGTCCTTCTTTCCTAGCTCATTATCTTCATTTTTATCTCCTTATCCTTCCTTTTCACCATCATTCTCTCCTTCCTGATTCTTTTCATCCTCATGCCTTTTCTCATTGATTGCATCATGCTTCTCACCTTCTTGATGTTCTGTTTTGTATCTATCAGAGGAACATATGTCTTTGGGTGGCCTTGATATATAGTCTCCTAAGTTACCAGAGGAATAGGACAATATTCTCATCTTCAACAATATTTTGTATTGGTTCATCTGTATCCAAAGGAATATATCTAGATTTTCTTTTGTATTAGTAGTACTTATGTTTTCATTTATCGGATCTTGTCCCTTTCCAGTAGAGGTAATGGTAATCATGTCATACTTTTGTGCAATATCAGTAACTTTTTATTTTGTTTCCTTCTATATTTTCTCAATTTGATCTTGATCTCTTCCCATTAGAATTGTGATCTTTCATTTTGATCTGAATTCTTTGCTAAGTACTTGGGCTAGTGTGGCCTTGTCAACATCAGATAGAGAAAATCAAATTTTCTCCACAACATCTAATTTGAGCTTCTCTTCCTTTCTTTGGCTTTATTTTCTTCTTTTCGACAAGATTTTCCAAACAATATTAGGAACTTTCTTCCTAATGTTCTCCATATATACCTCCATTGTGACAATGAATTTGATAATTGCTTCTATTATTGTGGCTATATTCTCCTATTTTTCTTTTTTTCACAAAAAATTATTTCTTCCAATATCTCATGATGCAACATACCTTTGAATAATGAGTCCAACTTCATTAGACTGAGTAATCTTTCCATAGATGTCTTCTTTTTCTTCTTAGGTTTTGTTGTGTGTGATTTCTTTTTCTTCCTTTCCTTTACTTACTTATGTACATGTATCTGAAAGGATTCTTTTTCCTCTCAACTTCTTCTTCATCAAAAGTATCAAAAATATATGTTCTTTGCTTCTTTGAAACAACACCACTTTTTTTGAAGGTCATTGAAGAATCTTCTTCTTCCTCTTCTTCAAATTGTACACTCAAGTCATTTTCTCTCCTAGCTTTTTCTTTTATTCTTTTCGATGTAGTAGCAATAGAGGCCATCAGAGTAGTTTTCCTTCTCTTTCCATGCCTTGTGGCTTCTTCCACCTTAGGTTCTTCTATTACGAGAGCATTGGTCTCCATTCTCTTTGTTTTGTTGGAGGTAGAAACTAATCTAGAGGGCTGTTGAGTACTAGGGGGAATAGTGGAAGCAGTTCTTCACGATCTTCTAGATTTGGTGGTCCCACTTGCCATTCTTACTTATTCCTTTGCAATTGCTTTCATTTTTTATATTTCTTCATCTATGAGGCCTCTGTCCTTGAAATAATCATGTACCACTTTTGCCACCTTCTTCTCTATTTTAGGCTTTTTAAATTCCATGTGCACTTTCATATATTTCTCCTCATGTGTTCCACGTCTTTCTTGAGTAGGATCCTTAGGACTGTTCAATAAGATACCAACATAACCATCTGCTTCATTTTATGTGATCTCATATACAAGTGGTTGAATCCAGACAGTTTTGGGTTCCATAGCCTCAATGATGCATTCATCATTTTTGACTAAAAATGTGATATCATACTGATATTTTTCCACTACAGACTTAGGGATCCTTTCCCGTTCATGCATTTTCTTCTGAAATACTGTGAAGAAAGCAGTAAGTGCCTCATCTTGAGCATTCATATCAATAATGTTGCATAAATGTTCAAATATTTGATGGGACACATTCATGTATCTACTCCATGTAATGTTGCTTCTTCTTGGAAGCTCCTTCAGAAAATAGAATAGTAAACAAACTACCAAAGAGCCAAATTTTAAAGGATACTTCTTATCTTTAGTTTTCTTTAGATTATCAAAAATTTGTTGCTGGAGCAACTTACACAAATCATAATCTTTTCATTTTTCTACCATTTCATGAGCTACATGAGTTGTTGTAGTGGACACATAATTTTCTCTATTTGTGTAGTATATCTTGTATCCAATGACCATAGTTACATATCTTACTACAGGATTTTGTATGGTATTCATAGTGAGAGCCCTTTGATCAAATGTGGCTCTTGCCAGTTCCATTACATCCTTGTCCTTCACAAATTTCAACACAGGTACAGGTCTGGTGTCACAAATTCCAGTAATCTCCCTTACATGGCTTCCTTAGTTATCAAACCAGGCATATTAGTCCATAAGAATTTATCATGCACTCTGCTTAATGCTATTCTCACATACTTAAGATCATTTTCATAGACAAAGCATGGAAACATCTATCCAGACATCCATTTTCTTCTTCACTAGGTTTCCATACTCAGGTTTGATGTCAAAATTATCTCCAGTAAGTTGGCATGTCCATAGGTCTATGATTTTTGTATGGTTGTATTCTTCCATCTTCTCATGGATGTATGCCCTAACATCCTCAGTAGGCAAAACCCTATATGGAATACCTGAAAATGCACCAAGCGGGTCATTCTTAAACACTTTCAAGGGATATTTCTTGAATTTTGGTTGTGGTTTCTCACTCACATTTACCACTGCAGGTGTTTCCATCTCTACTAAGTTCAAATTCTTTGGAAAAAAAATTATATTTTAGCTTTGGACAATGGTAAATACCCTTTTCTTACTCAACCAGAATTAGGGTTTGGATGCTTTGCTTCTCAAATAGTCTTCAGACTCTTGAACTCGCTTCAATTCACACTCCTTGCTCCAAATGCATAAAGGTGAATGGAATTGACAAGGGAGAGGTATATAATCCCTTCAATTTTTCCCTAAATTTACATTTAATTCATCAAAAAGTAAAGCTGGTAAAACCTTCTTTGTGTAACAACAAACCTCAAATCACTCCACAAATATCCGCATTTTCATATTTTCTTCTGGAGTCTTCCTGAAAAGATGCATACTATCCATATCTATCTCATATCTTTGTGCTAAGCCATGACACGCCATATTGACATGGGGTTATATGATTTTCTATTATTGCTCCCCCTAAGCCAGTGCCTAGGTTCAATTCCCAGAGGAATTATCTACACCAGAGGGTGGTATAGATTCATTTGTAGTCTTTGATTCTTCCTTGTTCTTAGGTTCTTCTTTCTTTCTCCAAATCTTTTCCATTTCCTTCTTTACTTCAATCAGGTCAATCTTTTTAACTGGTTCATTTCTCTTTACCAGATTGCCCTTAGATTTCTATTTTTGCAAAATCTAGCAATATGTCCAAGTCTATTGCAACTATTGAATATGATATTTCTTTGAGAATTATTCCTTTCATTCATTCCAAGTCTACATTGATTAGATTTTTGTACAAATCCATAGCATGTATAGCATTAACCATCGAAATATTGAATCATTCTACCATTGTTGTATGCATCCATCATTTGATTTCTACATTCATTTGCTCTATGCCCAAATCTCTTGCATATAAAGCATTGACTAGTAAAGGATGGAACATTTTGATTCATTTTGCTTCTGCATTCCATTGCTCTATGTCCAAATTTATTGCAAGAATAGCAAATACCATAAAAATATGGGTACCTTTGAGCATTTGGTTGTCTGATAGGGGGTCTTCTAGCATTTTTTCTTTGATTCCAGAACTTGCTACTAATGTTCTTATCTTCAATCTTCTCTACATTAGGTATCTGATCTTCTTTCAAGATTTCTCCCTTTTCAAGTCTTAAATCACCTTTTTATTTGGATGCTTTCTTCCCTAAAATTAACTCATCAAGAATTATAGAACTTTTCTTGAATTCGTCCTCATGAATTTTTTCTTTCTCTAGATCTGATTTTAGATTTACGACTTCTTGTTCAATCCTTATGCATTCACCAGTCTTTCTTTTTACCATTGCATTCAAACATTCCTCAATTCTCTTTTTTTCTTCCACTTGCACTTTTAGTCTAGTGATGTTCTCATTTGCTTGTTTCAATTGCTCATTGACCTCCTTATGTCTTTCTCTGAATTTCTTGATTTTCTATTTCAATTTTTTGATGTAGTCATTCACTTCTTTAATATTTTCCTTTAGATCTCTATTTTCAACTTCAATTTTGTCCAGGTCTTCAAGAGCAAGTTTGAGTTTTCTATCTTTGTCAAACATGAAATCTTCTTATGTGTATCCGATATTAGGAATCACTTTTAGAGCCATGTGTTCAAATTCCAAGATCTTCCCAAAGTGGTTAAGCTTCTTCCAAGGAACCAAGATATGATACCAATTGTTGAACACATGAAATATTGAGAGGGGGGTGAATTAGTATTCTACTAAACCATCCAATTACTAACCATCTGATTTTCAAAGAATACAACAATTATAATGAATGAAAGCATACAAAATCCATAACACACACAACACATGAACACTAGGAATTTTACATGGAAAACCCAAGGCAAGAAAAACCATGGTGATGATTAACTCACAATATGGTATAACTGGTTATAAGATATTACAGAAAGGCTCACTACTAGGAGGACTCATTGTCTAAGTGAACTCACTATTCACAGAGAAAAGAAAGATACAAAGAGGTGGCTTCACAACCATAATTTGAACTGAGAAAAGTGCATATAAGCATATGGTGGATTTGGTTCTTTGAAGCTCATAATACTCTCTGATCAACTTAGACTACGAGTCTCTGCTTTGCTCTGTATTCACACACCTTTTCTTAATACTCACAACTTATTCACACAATTCTACAAAACTTCACATTACTGCTTGTATTCAAATCATGAATTCATCAATTTCTTCTCTTCCTTAACTCAAATCAACCTTGTATGTATATTGAACTCCATCACAAACATCAATTAGGTCAGCCTAATTAGATGTAGCCTTAAATCATACAAAATGTGCCTTGTCGACACCCAATTTAAACCAAAATTGCCTTCACGCCAAAAACACAAGCAATATAGGTCAACATGGACCTATAACAACTCCCTTTTCCATTTGCAACACATTTAATCTTCATATCCCTTTGCATACCTCAAGTTGGCCAAGCATAGAACCATTTTAAATACTCCAATTGATCATCACCATAGGATATGTGGACCACAAAATGTCACACCAACTAGAAAATACAATGTATTGACACCTATAAGAATTCTCCCAAAACCACAAAGTCTAACTCAAAACCGCAGAGAAATGCAAACCAATTAGGTAATAGCTAGTACACAAGAAACTATGTAAACCATATTTGTCAAACTTCTGTTACTTGCAACTTTTGAACCACTTATCCAAAACAACATCCATGAACAACATACTAGAACTTCTTAAGTAGATCTGATAGTTCGAACAAATGCGAACCAAAATACTGGAGGGTATTGTGTGTTGAAGCTGCCAGTGTAGACACTTAGCCAAAAACCCTTTTGCAAAATAAAACATCCTTCATACTAATTTGACATTCATCATGTAGTGTTGACATCAATGACAACTCATTAATGACAACCTTCTTCATTCTTTCAACACATTGGTCACTCACTGGGTAAGTTATTACTATTGATTTCCTTACACTCTCATTGGAACTAAATATGTAAATCCAAAAAAGTGAAATCCATCCAAATCTATAAAATTATTTTCTCTTAAAAGAAAATCCTACATATTACAAACATAATTGTGAAATTTGGTAAGTATATTTTTTGCAGAGAGAAAAAAAAGTAAAAAATAGGCTAATTATTTATGCACCTAAGATTATTCATGCTCCTAATACCAACAAGTTGCTAAAAAGATCTAAGATATTCATCCTTTCAAAAAATAATTTATGTTTGTGGATCTCCACCTTTTCCTTGAAAATTGAATTAGCTATTTTCAACCCACAAAATCCTAAAAGATAAACTACAAATTCAATATTAGTTTGTGGTTTTCTATTAGGTTTTCCCATAGATCAATGACAATGTGGTCATTATATAAAAATATGTTACTATTTTAATTTGAACATTCTAAAATAGCATAAAATAGAACTACATGAAAGGATAAACCCATTTTTGAATTAGAAGGGGGGGGCCTCATAATAGAAAATAAAATTAAACCCTAGAACTAGAGGAATCGATCCCTATTACAATACATTTATAAGTTAAATATTAAGGTTTTGGACATTTTTGGTCCTTGGGTATGTTGAGAAAATGGTGTGTTTTTCACCTTGCATAGTGCTAAAAATGTAAAATTAATATTAATTTATGGTGCAACTAGGAAATCTATGGATGCATGCATCACATGGGTTATTCTGGGTGACACTTTGTATGTTATATGCAACATTGGGATAAATATTTAATGTGGGTTGCACATTGAGAAATATATAATATCGGGAAAACTTAGTACCATAAATTAAATGAGGGGACATAGTTTTATAAGCTCATAGTATGACACAACATGGTTTATGTAATATCACTTGGTGGTTTTTTGCAAGATTATTTCAATAAAAGCAAGCACATGAGAATTTGTTGTGGTTGCTAGTTGACTATCATAACCTTTGGCTTGATGGCTAAATTTGAATGAGCTTCTCTTGTAAGTTGCATATGTGAGGAGATGAAGCATGGATTGAGATGTTTGGTTACATGATTCTCATTTGATTGTTCACATAGAGTGCAATTAGGGAGCTTGATATTTTAGAAGGATTGTGTGAAGACTCTACAAGTGTATTATAATATTTGTTCATGAGACAATACATTGAGTGTGTGAGTGCTTTTGTAGGTTAGGTTTTTTCCTCATGTTGGTTTTCCTAAGGCACATCTTATGTCATATTTTGTCTATTCTTTTGCATTGTGAATTTTTGAATACTTTTTTGCATATTTTTATCTCATGGGATCATGTGGAAATACATTATTATGGTTACAAATTTCCTTTCATTTGATATCAAATCCTAGTTGCTAGGTTGTGTGAGGAGATCTCCCTATTATTGTTAATATTTGGTAGGAGTAGATTCTTCTACATAGTTGAATCTATGGTATCGCAGGAAAAGAATGAATACATTATCAAGGTTATAGGTGTGTTTTTACACTTGACTTTTGTAAATTGAGGATTTGGTCAAGATTTAGAAAATGGATGATTTTTTTGGGCTCTTTTGTGAGTGTTTTAGAGGTGATATGTTGATGAAGACCTCCTAGATAAAAAAAATCTCACCATTGCGTTTAGAAGGCCCCGAAACCTATGGATCCATATAAATAAATGACTATCTTTGGGGTTAGATATATTTTTCCATTTCTAAGGGCCCCATAAAGGAATTTGTAGGTCAAAAATTTTGTACAATTTTATGGAATTTTGTATTGTCATACATATATGTACCATACAATAGGTTTATTCATTGGTGATTTAGTTGATATTCTATAGGGAATATTTCTTGACATATTATGAGTCTTATGCCAGGCTGCATCATTAGTTGCATAGTCATGAATCTATATAAAAAGTTAAAAAATAGAAAAAATATGATTGGTCCCTTGGAGCAGAGTTTGCAAGGGTGATGTTAGTGGATGAATCAACAAATATTTTATGAGGTATAGTGTGTGGTCATATGGTGGAATAGTCACATGGGGCTTAACTCATGAGAATTGAGCCCAACACTACCAACTAGAAACAAAGCCTCCACTTAGCCTATTCACCACCACTAGTGTTACTCACCAACTACCATGCAACCACCTATTTGTAGTTCGAGTTGCCTATTGGATATATTGTTTTAAGAGCCATAAATTTTACCCAAGGATTTATATTTTTTATGTTCTTATTGTTGACGAATTTTTTTTTAGTATTACATGATGGTATCAATGGTATTTCTAGAATTTTTTTTTATTTTGGATAGAAAATGCTAGTTAGAAGCTAGTTTCTTCCTAATTTTTATGTCATGTATTATGCCCACAATATCCAATTTTGGACTTCTTATAAGTGACTAAGAGAATTTTGAGTTCTTCATAGTGGATCAAGTTTGGAGATGTTGATATGTGACTTATTCACTACATTTATATTTGAGATATTTTTTAGTTTCTTTACCTATGGTGATTTGTGAGTTTTTGGAAAATTCAATTTAGAAGTGACTTGGTGTTTTAGTCATAAAAAACTTGCATGTTTATCTTAAGTTATCCCTGTTTGACATGGTTACCAATGTATGGGTGAATTTGTATATTGTATTGTGAGATCTACAAGTTAGTAGTATTTTAGACTATCTATACTTAGAGATTGCATAGATAAATCAAATGTGGGTCATCCATACCCATATTTATTTAGGTGGAGATGAAAATTTTTATTTGGATGTCCTAGCTTGGTCACCTAGTTTATTGGTTTGATTGTCATTATGAATTATAGAAATGATGATACTTGATATAGTTGTGTTATGGGACCTAGAATTGTTGACTATATAGTGAAAATATGTGAGACTTAGTGTAAGTTTGATGTAGGCACAATTGGTGGTGATATTGGTGTCATGGAGGTTCCTTGTACACTTGTAGCTTTAACACATCATGATTGTTTATACAAATGCATTTTTGGTGGTGGTGGATTGATTCTTGATCACATGTGTTGGTTTATATTCTTGGCTTGGAGATCTTGGTTCTAGTTTATCCTTTGGAGTTGTTCTTTTAGTTGAGTGTGTTTGGACCATGGATGATATTAATTTAGGATATTTTTATCATGATTCCATGTGTATCTTGGTATGATGGTTTAATGGGATCTTTGGCAATGATGATGATTCATCACTTGGTGATGGAGGAGATCTTGGATCATGCTCATTGTATGCAATCGGATTTCCTTGACATCATAGGTTGTATAGATAGGATATGGTTATCTTCACATGATTTGGAGATATTGAAATCTTGGTACCATGAAGGACTTTTTGATTCTTTGGTTGAGGCGTTGGTTACAATTTTTTAATTTGACTGATGATCCTTGTTTAGAGGATAGTTGGTATTGTTCTATCATGGAATCTTGATTTTGGATTAGATTTTTGGCATGATAAAGGCGATCTTAGGAGAAAATATGTTCACTTGTACATATAATATTCTTTGAGGAGATGTAGATCATGAAATCATAAGGAGTTCCTAATTTTGTTTTGATCACACAATTGGACTTTGACAATGATTTGGGATACTTTTATTGGTGAGTGATGTGATAATTTTACTTGTGAGATTATAGCTATTACAATGTTGCATTGGAATTTGGTTAGCATAAAATGGTTAGTTTTACAACTATTTTATATTTGGTGAGGTTATAGATCTCTTTATTCTTATAGATCATGTGTTTAGAAGGTTTCTCTTTCTTGAGGTTTCAACTAGAAATTTAGGAAGCCTACACTTGGGTTGGAAATGAGTTCAAAATGAACTTATTGAGGATATTTTTCTAGTCCAAAGAGTCATCATGGTTTGGCGTGTCATGGAGGAGTAATATCCCCTAATCTTTGTCTGCTTGGAAATGAAACATCTAATAGGTATTTCCCACCTTGTTTTCATATGCATTTTATTTCATTCTTTATTTTCTCATGGGAATTATTCTTTAACTATGGATGCTACTTCTAGAGGGATTATTTGAGGATTTATTGGAATGAGTTTTGTTAGGAATAAATTTGATAGTTTCAAGTTTTGCTTGAGTCTCAACTTTTTTGTGCATTCAGGCCTCATTTCTACCATTAAATATAATTTATCTATGAAATCTGCATATAATTTTTCACTTGTGAATTTTGTAAAGTGATGTTATCCATCATGCTCCATGTACTTATCATATGTTCGAAGTTGCAAAAATATTGAGAAATTTTAAGTTTGGTGTGTTTTTGGTCATTTATTAGTGTTTCTACAAAGTTGTGGAATTTTGATAGACATTCAAACATTTCTTACAAGTCCAATGTTTAATTGCAAAGTCCAATTTAGCTTAAAAGTTCTACAAATTTCTTGATGCCCTTCATTCCTTCCCTTTTCCTTCACTTCCTCCTTTTATTGAATCTTTATGGTGATACAAATAACTTATCCTTTCTTGCAATCTTCCATCTCTCCCTCTTTACAAACTTTCAAAGTGGATCCATATGTTTTCCCCTTCACTTCATCTACATCTTGTGTCTAATTCTACAAAATTTCTCCATGTCCTTTCCTCCCTTTATCCTTGTAAAATTCCAAGTTGCATATCCAAATTTCTCCCCATCCTACCTCCACTTCCTCCATCTAGTCTTGTATGTTTTTCCCACATCCCCTTCTATCCTTTTTATGCAAAATTTAGGACTTATAAACCTCCAAATGTCTAGTTCATATGTGTAGTTCTTATATCCACTTCCACATCAAAATCCTACAAAGGTTTCACATTCTCTTTTCCACTCATTCCCTCTTGTGTAGATTTCAATCTAACTTCTAGACACCATGTTTCCCAACTTGAATATCACATAATAATGTCTAGTCCCACATGTTTTCCCTGCATTTCTTCAAAATACTTCCTATGGATACTTTACCCCTTATGTGGATTTTCTTTGGACTTCAAGACTATCATTTACCCATATAGTTTTGATCTCCAATATTAACCTAAAACCACACATCCTCCATTCTCATAGCTTGTTCCACTTTCAAGGTCTACATTTATTCCATATTTCTTCCTTCACTCTCCAAATCTTTCCTAAAGTGTCATTAATGTCTGATTTGACTCCTACAACTATCATACTGGTCTTTCTCACCCAAAAAAAAACATGTATTCCAAGGTTGCAAATACAAGTTTAAAATAGTGGATGATGAAGGATGTCATGTCACCATGGATGAGGTGCTTGAAGTTTCAAATTTAGGTAATCACATTCCATTTCTAGGCCACCATTTATGTAGATTTCAAGGGATTTCAACTTGTTTCAAATGCCACCTTTATAACATCCACATATTATTCAAATTATTGCAAGGATACAATGACTAAACAATGCACTATAAATACAAGTTCATTTTCCAAAATATCGATGTCATTTCCCATTTTCACATGACTCCAAACATCAAGAAAATTCTTCCAAATATTGCAAGTCCATTCGCCTGTTGAGTAGCTCATTTTTCAATTTAAAAAGAGATAGCTTATTTGCAACAAATATTGATAACTGAATGTCTCCTTGGCCATTTGTGTATCTTTAAGTAAACTTCCAAGTTACAAAGTATGATAGGTTATTTTTAGCTTAATATTTTTTCTTACCACATTTTTTGGTATAATGTAATATAAATTAGATGAATGTTGTGCAACACTATAAATCATTCTTTGTAATTATATTTTCAATATTGCATATGGATTTATAGAGTATGTAGAAGGATGATGAAGCATGTTGAATTATTGATATCATATATATTTTATCATTTATGTGGTGTGTCTTTTGGTAAATACAAATTTGTAGCCTAATATAAGGTATAGCCATGGAATTTCTTGACCCTCCATGCACTTAAGATGAAAAATATCTTGACTCGTTAGTTTAGGAGTAGGATAGTTTATATGCACTTCATGGTTCAATATAACCAAGGAAACATTTGTGGTGAGCATAAGGATTTAACCTTATGATAATCATGTCCTATATACCCATACCTTATAGCTATGTAATGTTTATATTTATTAGCTTAATAGATGTTATACATATATTAGATTAGTCCTCAATCTAGTGAAAACTTTTAGGACTAGGAATATGTTGGATATTGCTATGATTTTGTCTACTTGTCTATGTTTATGTAGTGTAGGAAAAAGTATCCCTTTTTCACACTTAATTTGGGAAATATTAATAATAAAATGAGCTAAATGATGCCTTAATTTAGTGTTGTGATATGTATTTTACATATTCACATTAAGTTTAGGACCCTATTAAATAAAATGGACTTAATTGTGCCTTATTTTTGGTGTTGTAAGGTGTACTTTTACACTTTCACACTTATCTAGGGCTTTATTAATTAATTTAGGTTAATTTTCCTTAATTGGCCCCTTTAATTCAAATCCAAGCCTAATTAATTATATTTTCTAAAGAGGAAAACTCAACATTCATTAATGAAATAACATAGCATTTATCATTGGAGAATGTGTGTCCTAGGTAAGTGACCTAGGACCCATTTTCCCAATGGCGAATGGGTCCTCACTTAGGCCTATGACCTAAAATTTTACTATGAACTTTTGGTGGTAATATTTCAATGATTTCAAATGTGTATTCACATGTCGACTTGTGTTATTTGAGTTTCAGGAATTAATATTAACATATGTATAAATAAGAGGTCATTTTACTATGGTTCACCTAGCAAAATTTCAAGAGAGCATTCCTATATCAAGTTTATGAGTTTAAGAGAATTTCAAGAGCATTTCAAGGCATTCAAGAGTAGATTTAGTGAAGAATTATTGCATTAATCAAGATCCATTATCATGTCAAAGTCTTCTTGCATCACACATGTTATTTGAGCGAATATGTTGATGTAGTGTTCAAGATCCATTCAAGCATTCAAATGCATTATTTCAAATCAAGTTTCAAGATCAAAGATCCACATCCATTAAAAACATTTCATGCAAGTTGCAGATCTACATTCCAAGGTTCAAATAAGGGTTTGGTGAGTTGTGACATAGGCTTGTTCATTCACCATTCCTTTCATGCTATTTCATTTCATTTCAAGGTTTAATTACCAAAATGCGGTTTGACCAAGGCAAACCCCCATTTACCAACAACAAAACATTTTTCCCTCTTGCTTTGTGTTTGCAAATTTTAGGTAGAAGATCTCTTGAAGAGAAAAATTGCAAAGTTGTCAAAGTTGCATTTGTTGTCATCATTCTTGCGATTTCATGGAAACTCGCCTATAGGATTTATTTCTAGTTGTCTGACTATAAAAATTGGGGATCTGAGAGTGCAGACACAATAGAAGAGAGCCCAAAAACTATTTTTATAGAGCCCTACCAGGACTCATTTTCCATAGGGCGAATGAGTCCTTAGTAAGCTTTGAAAAAGCACTTTTGGTGACTAATACACATCACTTTTCCTTTCTCAGATCTGCATTTTAGTTTCTGGTTCCATTAGAATTGAGATTAATCTATTAGATGCACTTTGTAGATTGCATTTTGGAGGTAGTTTGCTATTTTTAATCTTTCTCCCCAAAGTGTTATTTAATCAGGACCCCTATCCTTGCAAAAAAAGGGAATTAGTAGATTCACACTTTGACTTGACTCACCTCAAGGTTGATAGTACTTTCATTGTGTGGATCTCATTTCCTAATGAAATAGTGGAGAAAAGGTCTATCTACTATCATTTTGTTGAACCCCCTTTTGCTATCAATCAACCCTCAACACCCTATTTTCCACCTTTTCATTCTAGTGAACCTAAGTTTTATCATTGCATTTTTTAAATTTTGGAGTCCATTTTCACCATAGATTTAGATCTTGCATTCATTTGCATTTCATTGTATTGAATTGAGTCTCATTTAGGGTTGTTTAGCTTGCATTAGTTTGCATTTCATTTAAGGGTTTTAGGATTGCATCTTTGCATTCTTTAAATCTAAAAAATACAAAAAAATCAATCATTTTGCATATCATTTACATAACATTGCATCATATTCATTTGCATTTTTAAATTTTAAAAAAATCGCACATCAAATTAGGTCTCCTAGTTTTTCATTTTATCATATTTTGTACTTGCATTCAACATTAGTTTCATAGAAAATTCAAACTGTAACTTGTTGTTTTTTATCAGAATCTGGAAACCACTAGAATCATCTCAAAAATTTGTAAAAACTTTTTTAAAAATCCTAACCTAGGACCCATTTTCCCCTGGGTGAATGAGTCCCTGATCAAGGTCATTTCCTAATTTTTTGAGCATAAAACATCTGTTTCCGCATTCTATTTTGTTGTTTTTAGTTTTCTGTTTCAGTTTACATATTTTCTATTAAGTGGAATTCATCATATTTAGCTTCATTTTATAAATTTAGGGCATTGTGTGATTTCAAAAATGCATTTACAAGACATCATTTTTCAAGTTTTTGCATTGTGTAATATAAAATTATCTTGTTTAGAATTTGAAAATTGTGTTTACATATATTTGCATTGCACTTTACATTCTAGTTTACTTCAATGCATTTGACTTTCTTTCCATTTTGGGTGTGGAACGATTTTTTGAAACTTGTATGAGCTTTACAACTTGGTGTCCTATTAGCATTACTGTTGTGAGACGTAGTTCTAGAATCATGTCATCCCGCGATGCACCATTCGTCGTGGATCTTGGGTTCTCCAACTCTTTTAATAATAGTGTTAATCAACCCTCTATGGATCATAGCCTTCATACCTCATTTACAATGACTTCCCTACCTACAAACAATGTGCATGATGTTGAAACAATGATTGCTAATATCTCGCAAGAAAACATAAGAAGAATGGATGAAGAAATAGAAAAGTTGCAAAACTTTGTGAATACTGAAAACATTGATGCTAGTGTCATTCCTACTTTAGATAATGTGAGGAAAATTCTTGAAATTGAACATGGAATAGAGATTGTGTGAAGTATAGGTCATCTTGTTAATAAGAACATCCCTACCATGACTATTTGTGCTCAAGCTTTGGGGTATACTCAAATTCAAGGTGGAAATTCAATTTATCCCACAAACCTCACCTCTATTCCTACACATACTAGTACTCATGTTACCACAACCATTCAACCTACTAGCAATGTCAACACTTAGGTATTTCCACTAGGTTTCCCTCTACCTTTGTGCATTCAAATCTCATATCTCCTCAACCATCCCGCCTTACAAATCTACAATTCAATTTCCCTCCACAAACATACACCACTCCACCTTATTCACCTCCATCTCACAATACCAACAATGATGCAATCCTTAACACACTTTTGTAAAACATGTCATCCCTTCAACAAAAAATCACCACCTTAAACCAAAACAACTATGGACAACCTTCACAATACATCAAAACTAATCCCTTATCCTTGGAGTTACTGAGAACACAAATGCCACAAGGTATAGAGGTTCCTAGATTTGAGAAATATAGTGGTAAATGAGATCCCATTAGTCATGTTTCTGCTTAAACTACCCTATGTAGTGACTTTATTTTCAAAGATAAAATCTTGGCTAAGTTATTCCCTAGATCCTTGAAAGATGATGCTTTAGAGTGGTTTTTATCCTTACCGAATAATTCAATTGGTTCATTCAATGAACTTATTTATTCATTTTACAACTACCAAATTCACATGGGTCCCAAGATGACCTTAGCTGATTTAATGACATGTAAACAAAAGGATGATAAAAAGGTCACTGATTTCATAGTGCGATATCAAATGCTTTATTCATAGATAAACATTAAGATTCTTGATGCCAACATTCAATGGATGTTTATTTCCAATTTTCAAGACAAAATTAAAACAAAGCTTGAGCTAATGAGATTTCGTTCCTTCACACAGTTATCTACAACCCTTCGTGATTACCAATATTCAGCTAGTATTCATGAAATGAAAACTCCCTCTAACCATTATGAAAAGTCTGAATCTACACCTCAAAACAATTACCAACCTTTCAAGAAACACAATAAGGGATTTATACAACTTAATCCCCCTCAATCCAATCAACATGTTAACACCCAAGTGGCTGCTATAAAGACGAAAAAACCATATGCCATTGTGGATAGAAATAGATAGTTCACACCTCCACCCAATACCCTTCATAATACCATATTGCAGCTCTTAGAAAAGAATTTGATTTCCTTGCCTCCTATTAGAGATAGTGATTCTACTAAGCCTTTACCTCCAAAATATAGACCAAATGCCTATTGCCATTTTCATCGAGAAAATGGACATGATACAGAACATTGTAAGCGTCTTAAACATCTTGTGCAAGAACCTCATTGATTCTAATCATATCCTAATCAAAGGTGTTAATTATCAAGTTAATAAGTCTGTGGCTCCTCCTAATCAAAATTTGCAAATATTTACCAATCCTATGCCTAATAATAATATATCCTTTGTCAAAGCTAGTGAAACAAAGAATGATGCAGTGATGAATGTTGAAACAACTTATGAACACATAAACAACAACCTTGTAGATCTTTTGATTGCATTTATTGATGCTAAACCTTGTAAGGGCCTAACTAAGATTCCACTTGACATTGCTTTCTCATAACAAGACATACTTAAACATGCACTTGATGGTCCTCTTTACATAGCTGGAAGAATCAACAACAAACCTACTAATGGGATATTAATTGATCCTGTTTGTGCAGAGAATGTGATCCCTGAAGAATTTCTATTTGTGCATGAGCTTTATCAAGATACATATGAAAAAATGAAAGCATGGATCAAAACACATAATGGTTTTTCTTTCCCTATGATTGGATTGATAAATCTCCCTCTAAAGGTTGGACCAAAAACATTAAATGTCTCATTGACCATCATCCCATCATCAGACCAATTATGTGTGAAGTTTTGTTATCCATGGCTTCACTCCATGAATGTCATCCCGTCAGTTGTGCATAAATGTTTAAAGTTTCTATTTGGCAATGAGATATTTACAGTGCATCATAGTGGCTTTAATCCCGTGTCTTCTTGTGGGAACTTCTCATTGGATTTATTTTGGCCTAAGCCTATTGAACCTATTAGACCTCGTGAAGACTTATTTTTCAAATCCTATCAAAATTTTAAGGAAAAGAGCATAGAAGAATTATCCCTTAGCAATATGCCTCAACCCGTGATTGAGCCACCCATCCTTGACAAGACCATAACCGAGCCTAAAGCCCTTCCAAATATCTAAGACCAGCCTATGAAAAATCCTTCACCCATTTGATATAAGAGATCACGAGACAATCAAACAAATCCCATTGTGCCTCCTAAAGTTAAGCAAGTTTACAAAGCTAAAGAGAAAGTGGTTGAACAACCTCCCATGGTTACTTTTGTTCCTCCCTTAAGGGAAGAAAAGAAACCTATGGTTGATAAACCCGCTCCTACACAAACACAACTTGAAAACCGCATGAAAAGAAATTGAAATGCTAGAGAGCGTAGGCGTAGACGTCATGCTATTGCTCATTCGTTACAAGAAAAAGAAGAAAATAATAACATAGAAAATCAAAATCCAAACTTGTCTCTATTAGGGCATAGTGCCTCTCCTCCCTTGCCACAACATAAACATAAACAAACTTCTATGGATATTGTCATTAGATCCTCTATTGTGATTAATCTAGATGATGACATTGAAATTGCTAAGATTGATGAGGAAGTGCATAATGAACTAAATCTAATGCTTTCCTCTTCTATGAACTTAAATGATGATTCTACTAATAAGAATTTTTGAACTTGGTGCGTGTCCCAGTTCGACACTTGATCTTGTACCTTTGGCTAGTTATCCTCCTTTCACATATATTGAACAATATTGGGATGCGAACAACTCATTATAGGTTGACTTGCATGTTCCTTACTAGTATATAGCTTTGTTTTCTTTTGCATGTTTCTTTGTGTGATTGCATGTGTGTAATGTGATCCCCTGTATTGTTCTATTTGATGTATCTCTCTCTTCACGTGCATTCCTTTATTTGTACCTACATTCTTTTATATGTCGAAAACATTTATCTTGTGTTTTCCTTTTGGGGATGACACAAGGCATTGAGATATTTAGGTCTCTTCCATGTTGACTAAAGGATTTTTCTTTGTTTTTTCTCTCTATGTGTCATTATTCCTGTTCTACGAGTATTTGGGGAATTATGACATTTTTGAGCTCTATAATAATATTGTAGCAAAAATATACTAACCTCGAATCCATAGGTCCCTTATGTGTTTTTGGGGGAAACCTCTTTTCCTTTCATGATGTAGTTTCATTTAGGAACATATGACTTGGCATAGGGATTTCTGAATAAGCTCTCATGTCTTCCTTATGGTTAGCATTGAATATCTGCTACTTTAAAGCTATTTCTCACATCAATGGTGTTAGAAATTACTTTAAAGTGGGGGCATACATCGACACTCATGTTTCTTTATGTGATTTTATTTATTCTTGTGATGCGTCCTTTTCTTGGTGGTGCCATTGGGTATGATGTCCTCTGAGAGTGTGATATTTCTTAGCATATGACTTTCCTCTTAGTGGTGATGCTACATGTTGTATTCCCTAAGTTGTGATTCTCTTATTCTAGACTTGTCCTCTATTGGAGAAATTAGGCATGATGATCCCTAAGAAGAAGACCTTATATGAACTAAGCGAAATCCCTTTGAACAAACCTACATATAAATAAAATGTTCATAAGTTTTTAGAATAATACTTGTTAACCTTATGAAGCTCGAATCCTTAAATCCAAGGCCACCAAGCATAACACACCTTGCTTTCTAGTAGAGCCTTTCCCATGTTCATGAGTGCTTAGCATAACACGACTTGTTAGGCTTTGCGGAGCTCAAAATTTTGTATTATGGTTCCTTATTGAAGTTGTTAGGAGGATAGCTTTGATATGGTATGGAAGCCTAATAATATTCTCTCATTTTCCACCCATTTGGGGCTCACCTAGTGGACAACCTGAGGTTCCATTTTGCCATGTGAGTGTATGCGTTGTTTACATAGTGGAAATTGAGTTATGCTTGTGAACATATTGGAAAAACAACCTAGACTTGATCCACATCGAGTTGGGCAAACAGTCGAAGCTTGATCCACCCCCTTTCTCCTAGGCTTTGATGTTGTATGATTGAGTATCTTTGTCATTGTTGCATACATATGTGTCTTGAATGTCTACTTTAGTGTGAATTTGACATGGGGTCATACTCTCACTAAAGTGGGGGCTAAATGTAGTGTAGGAAAAAGTATCCCTTTTTCACAATTAATTTGGGAAATATTAATAATAAAATGAGCTAAATGATGCCTTAATTTAGTGTTGTAATTTATGTATTTTACATATTCACATTAAGTTTAGGGCCCTATTAAATAAAATGGACTTAATTGTGCGTTATTTTTGGTGTTTAAGGTGTACCTTTATACTTTCACACTCATCTAGGGATTTATTAAAAAATTGAGGTTAATTTACCTTAATTGGCCCCTTTAATTCAAATCCAAGCCTAATTAATTGTATTTTATAAAGAGGAAAAACCGACATTCGTTAATGCCATAACATATCATTTATCATTGGAGAATGTGTTGGAAGTGGAATTACTTTGAGAGGGGGGGTGAATCAGAGTAATATATTTTAAAACTTTTTATGAATTGAAATGAGATTTAAACTCTTTGTACAAAATGTGACTTTATATATGTAATGTAAAAACTAAACTTTGAATGATTGGAATAATGACTTAATCAGATACAACATGAATACTTAATAACTCATGTCAAAGCATGGTGTATATTGTTCATATAATACTGAATGAACAACTTTTTGATGCTTTCTTTTGCAAGTATACCAAACTTTCTGATGACAAAATTTAACATTCAAACTTTGCAAATTAACAACTGAACCTTGAACTTTTAGGAAAATTTGAACAATGATAAAGTATCAGAGCATTGCATGAACCAACTCAACATAAATGACTGAAAGAAAGATTATGCAAGATAGACACAAACCACACAAAAGAGAGACACATAAATTTGTCAAGTGGAAAATCCTCTTGGGGTAGAAAAACCACTCCAAAATGCCTTACAGGCTTAATTCCAAACTTATTACAATATTTTTCAGAGCACCAACTCAGTAACAATGTGAAGCACCAACTCCAATAGAAATGTGGAGCACCAACTCCAATAACAAACTGAAGCACCCACTTCAAGTTAGAAGCACCAACTTCTTTTCGAAACAAAATCTCATGATAACGCAACCTGTTGGGACCTTATAACTGCCTGATCATTTGCAGTCACAAAATCACAATAGGATACAAAAATAATATTTTCAATAATGCCCACTACAAAATGTATTTGCATATGACAATACAAATACTCTCACTAAAAAACTCAATGTAATATTTGTAATACAACCAGAGACATATATAATATAAACCCTCTTTTCTCTTTTAAATACAAAATGATATCACAGTAATAAACCCTCTTTTCTCTTTTAAATATAAAATGATATCGTGCAGTAATAAACCCTCATCCATTTTTCAACAATACTCTGTTTGGTTTTGTATCTCCTCTTCTCTTCTCTTCTCTTCTCTTCTCTCTTTTTTTGAGTCATGGCTTTGAGCCATATATTTATACAATGAACATAAAACAGTTATCTTTCTCAAAAACCCGTATCCACAATACCAGGGTTTTGATAAACTAGCAAATAATGTAGTTAAATCATGATACCCATAATGGGTTTGAGTAATAACCAATGAAATTTCAAAGAATGCCACTGTAATAATGAAACCCTTGAGTATAAACTTGGGTTAATGGAAATTGAAACTAATCTCCAACAAATTTACTAATCTTCAACAAGTTTCTTAACCACAAAATTAGTTGCTTAAAATTGATGCAAGATTTTCCAGATTGAAAGCCAAATACCTGTCATGGCGGCCAAAACATTACCAACTGATTGTGTGAAACCTTCATAATGGTCTCACTAAAGCTCATCCATCTTTCATCTCAAAAACCAGCTACAAACTATGGCTTCACAATCTTCATGACGGCGCTGATAACAAAATGATTTTGCTCTAACTCCTTTTGAAGACTGTAGACTACCTTTTCAACTTTTGATAAAGTTTGGAGTCTGAACCATTATTAGCCAAAACATAATGATCACCAATAGTAGTATTAAAAAAATCAAATGATAGTTGTCAACACAACCAAATGTTACTGTCGTGACATTGAAAAGTCAATTGCCTTGTAATGAACAATGATGTTACTGATACAAATAAAATGATAAGCACAATAGTGTAATGTATGCTCGGTGAAAAATAGTAAGCCTGATATATGAAGTATGCTCGGTGTAAAATGGCCAATAATATAACCACCAATATCCATTAAATGGCTTTTTTATTTTAATGACAAATAAAGGCCGATGAAACAAACATTGTAACCATTGTATCATGGTGAGCCCGGCTAGGGAATAATGAAATAAAAATAAACATGCCACATGTGGAGAACCCAAATGTAAACCAACATAAGTGGAGAACCTGTATAAACCAAGTCAAAGCCATGAATGGCTTTAACTTAATACCACTTAATATGAAATACAAGCCATCCCTTGTATAAGAATGTTGCCATGTAAACCATTATAAAGTAAATATTAAAGAATTGCCTTTGTGAAGGATACAAAAAATATCATGCACCAAACCTGTAGCTGGCATTTTATAATCCCATTACTATGATTGTCAAAGTGAACAAATATACTGCCAATGACATAGTATGTCTGTGTTGTCAAGGATGAAACAATGACATAAACCGAGCACATAAAGTGAATGCACAATACAAGTCTTCATGAAAACTGAAGCTTACCAAATTACCTTTAACCTGAGCAATGAAATGCTATCACCTGTATGTGTCTCAACAAAACCAAGTAGAGATTGAGAATAAACATGCCAATGTCGATAACAACTAGTAACATTGAATCAAACTGAGTGTCAACAACATGAGTCACCTAAACATCAACTGCACAAGAATCCAACATAATCAGTACCACAAAACTGAAGATAAACCATCAAAATCACTGTCCATATATTAACCACTAATTATGCCAATGAATATGCCAAGTACTGAAACATGATAAGCCAAATACACCAAAGAATTTTCCAATGCCAAACCACAATGAATATGCCAATGCCAAAACAAGATCCAATCAGTAATGCCAAACCATAATGAATATGCCAATGCCAAAACAAGATCCAATCAGTTTTGACATCAAGGACAAATAGGACAAAAGAGAAGTCAACAAAATGTGTGTCCTAGGTAAGTGACCTAGGACCCATTCCCCCAAGGGTGAATGGGTCCTCACTTAGGCCTAGGACCTAAATTTTTACTATATTTTTGGTGATATTTCAATGATTTTAAATGTGTATTCACATGTCAATTTGTGTTAGTTGAATTTCAGGAATTAATGTTAACATATGTATAAATAAGAGGTCATTTCACTATGTTTCGCCTAGAAAAATTTCAAGAGAGCATTCCTATAGAAAGTTTATGAGTTTAAGAGCATTTCAAGGCATTCAAGAGCAGATTTAGTGAAGAATTATTGCAGCAATCAAGATCCATTATCATGTCAAAGTATTCTTGCATCATGCATGTTATTTGAGCTAATATGTTGATGTAGTGTTTAAGATCCATTCAAGCATTCAAAGGAATTATTTCAAATCAAGTTTCAAGATCAAAGAACCACATCCATTGAAGCCATTTCATGCAAGTTTTAGATCTACATTCCAAGGTTCAAACAAGGGTTTGGTGAGTTGTGACATAGGCTTGTTCATTCATCATTCCTTTCATGCTATTTCATTTCATTTTAAGGTTTAATTACCAAAATGGGGTTTGACCAAGGAAAACCCCCATTCACCAACAAAAAAACATTTTTCCCTCTTGCTTTGTGTTTGTATATTTTAGGTGGAAGATCTCTTGAAGAGAAAAATTGCAAAGTTTTCAAAGTTGCATTTGTTTTCATCATTCTTGCAATTTCATGGAAACTCACCTACAATATTTATTTTTGGCTATTTGACTATGAAAATCGAGGATCTAGGAGTGCAAACGCAATAGAAGAGAAACCAAAAACTATTTTTACAAAGTCCTAGCCAGGACTCATTCTCCATAGGGAGAATGAGTCCTTAGTAAGCTTTGAAAAAGTACTTTTGGTGACCAGTACACATCATTTTTGCTTTCTCAGATCTACATTTTAGTTTTTGGATCCATTAGAATTGAGCTTAATCTATTAGATGCACTTTGTAGATTCCATTTTGGAGTTAGTTTGCTATTTTTAATCTTTCTCCCCAAAGTGTTGTTTAATTAGGACCCCCATCCTTGCAAAAATAGGAAATCAGTAGATTCACACTTTGACTTGACTCACCTCAAGGTTGATAGTCCTTTCATTGTGTGGATCTCATTTCCTAATGAAATAGAGGAGAATAGGTCTATCTACTCTCATTTTGGTGAACCCCCTTTTGCTATCAATCAACCCCAACACCTATTTTTCACCTTTTCACTTTAATTGTTATTAAATATTGTTATAGATTACCTCTAGGAATACCCTTTTGGGTCCACATGAGCCAAAACTAAAGCATATATTATCTACTCTTTGAAATTGTCCCATTATCACTCATATTTTATTAATGAGCTAGTCTATCCACCTTCAGGAATGATATATCCCTAGCATTGAAGTGGGTTGATCCATTTAGGAGTGTAAGAAGTGATTTTGGGACCCAATAAAATGATGTTGTTATTAGAATATGATATATTTGTTCTTATTTTGAAATCTCCTATAATATAGTCATTGAAGAATTATTGCAACTATGCATTTGCATAAGTTGATAGCCCATCAAATTATGTCAATAGTTTGGTATTGCCAAGGACAATAAGTTCTCCATTGATACTTGAAGACCTTTTTTTAAGAAGTGGAGTTCGTTTATTCTAGAGTGAAGAGCGACAACTTTGTTCAAGGCCAAATAAAAAATTGTCTTGTGAATCAAAGAAAAAATAGAAATAGAAAGAAGAGGTCATTTAAATTATCCCCAAGAACCTAAGGATATGAAAACCAAAGTAGAAAAAAAAACATGCTAAATGAAAGGTAAAAAATAGGTATGCCTACTGAACCTCTTCCTTAAAATAATAAAGTTGGTACTTTAGGGTAGAAATATCATGCTTGCAAATTTGAAAGATCAATTACATATCTTGCAAATGATTCTAGTGATGAAATGGTTAAAACCAATAGGAGAAATAATAAGAACGAATTTTATACATCCAAGAATAAGGCAAATAGGAGTGGAAGGAAAAAATTGCATTCTATAACCCAAATAATCAAACTATAAGCATGCATAGTCCTCTACATATAAGAATCATAAGAGTGGGTTTGTACCTTGAATCTCCTATATCCTCTCTATATCCTCTCATAGAATTGATCATGAGCAAGACCTTATGTTTCATTATGTCAATACAACCATATAATTACAAAATAAGCATATAGAAAAATTAATGAGAGAATAGATTTAATTGATTGTTTCAAACAAAGGTGGAAAGAGATTCAAGCTCAAATTGAGCTACAACAAGCACAAATCACTCAAAACTTCTAACTCTTAGATAAAAACCAACACATGCTCAAAATTTCCAAAAACTATACTAAAATTAAGCCCCATATATCATAATCAATAGGTCAATAATCAACTAAGTATTAGGCCTCCATTTAGAAGCCAAGCTCAAACATTCCTCCCATTAAAAAACCTTTGGGGGCTAAAAGATAGATGTAGCTAGATTTCTTGGTATCCCTAAATTTATAATACATTTTTAAATAAATGATAGAAAATATACAAAGATTCCAAGGGGGAAGAATAAATTAAGACACTTCATTATTATCATAGATGAGTATGAGATTGAGGATGAGGATGTGATGATAAAGTTGTTTGTGAAAACTTAAAAAAATGTGTGAAGTGGTATAATAACCTCCCGGACAACAATATTCCTTCATGGGAAGATTTCATGAGTTTTTAGATTATAGTACATGGATACGATAGATCCCAATTTTTCTATACATGAACTCACAATTATAAATAAAATGGTGGTTGACTACAAAATAGTAGATTCATCATGAAAATGAGGAAGGTGCCACCAAATATTAAATCTAATGACCCAATGTGTCTTATATTTTACTTTGGTGCTTTTGATGCCAAAATTGGATACTTCCTTAGGGACAAGATCCAAAAATTTTGAGGGAAGCAATGTGAGAGAATTTAGAAAGCACATCAAATAGGTAGATATCAAGATATCATAACATGGTAGATGAAATAATAATAAACCTCTCAATATTGAAGAAAAGTTGGATGGATTGATGGTGTAGTTAAGGATTTATTGCATAAGGTACAAAAAAGAATGATAAGGGGTTTCCACATCACAATGTTTCAACTCATTTCAATGGGGTTTAGTGTCTAGATAATAGATCATATAGTAATTATTGGTCCAAGTGACCACAACAACATGATATACAATGACTCTTAGGAAAGGGAATTTAAAACATCAAGAAAATAACTTTGACCCTTTGCAAATGGATGATGTACATTTCCAAGATACATCATTATGGTGTGAAATTTGTTTTTTTCCACATAATCTATTCCATTGTATAATTGTGGTATCAGTAAGAAAAAATAAATACTTCCTTAATGAGAAAGATATTATATAATATTATGAGGATGAGCTTGATCAATAGAATACATTTGACTATGAATCCCTAGAGGAAGATACTAAATATCTTGATTACAAGGCAATTGACTAAATCCTCCAATATGATTGCAATACTAGTCCAAATCAGTTTGAGTTGTATGTTAATAATTTTGAGCACTTAGGGAACCCATGATACAAAAATAGAAAGCAAATATACCACCAACTAAAGAAATTACATCATCACATATGTAATTATAAGGCATGTCCATAGTAGATATCTACTAATAAACATACAAGTACCAACAAGAGATAAGGTTATTGATATGACAAGTAGGGCTAATGTAGGTGTTGGTGAAGGAGACTATAAGGAAGATGGTGGGGAAAGGAAGAAATACAGTACAACAATAGGTATCCAAGAAGAAACAATTGTCTAATCCTCATAACCATGCTATTCCCTCTTGTATTATAGTTGTTGCGAAGGGGATGAACAAAAAAGCACAACAAACTCAACTTCAACAAATAAAAGGAAATAAGTGAAGATAAAGAAGAGAAGCAAGAGATTAGTGGTAAGGATATTGCTTCTTATGGTCTAACCATACCTTATATTCCCGATGCTTGTGATTTAAATATTTCACATGATGCACCCTTTCCCTATTAAAAAATTATTCATATGGCTCTACTCATGAGTCAAATTAGAGTCTTTGTGCCAATAGGGGAACTCCTTAGAATCCCTAAGCACAGGGAAAGCGTTTTTTCCTATTTCATAGCTAGAAAAGAGATATACCAACATGTTGATACTCCTAACAATGTAACAAATGAAAAAGATAATTAATAAATTATTAAGGTCTACATAGGTGATTCCCTACCTAACAACAAAAATAATGTTGACCACTTCTACACCATGTTGCTAATGAATCGATGGCTAGTTCATAATTACATGTTGGACTTCAAGGCTTCAGGTAATGCCATGCCTCTTTAGATTATGAATTATTCAGGTCTAAAGGTGTTCAAATCCTATGGTAAATGTTTTCCATGGATTTCAAAGAGGTGAATGTTGTGAGAATTGTGAATAATATGGAATTCCAACTAGCTACATACCCATACAAAACATTCTTAATGGATATAATAAATGTATTACCCATCCAAACAGGGTATGAATAGCTAGAAAGTGGGTAGTCTCAATGTGAGGTAGTTTATAAATGGATCTATCATATGCCACTTTTCCATTATAGGGAGAAGAGGTTAAATTGTAAAGAAAAAATAATATATTTCATATCATTGAGGATTGATAAAATAATATTAGGAAAGGTTTCTCAATCTTACTCCTAAAAGTTAAAATTATAAAAGAATGACTTTAGGTTATAAATAAAAAATTTAATTTTTGGGTTATATAATTGGTTTTTGGTCAAAATAAATATTTTGGGTTGTTCAACATCACCTCTAGGGGTGCTTGTTTCATAGGTCTCTTTGAGCTCTATAATTTTAAAAAAGGGCCCAATCAACCTCTTAGATCAAAATTTATGGACTTTGAAAGTTGGGCCTTTTGCATAGGAAATGTAGAAAACATGTTGGGAAAATAAAAGAGTTGTAAAAGGGTTTTACATTTTTTAACCAACTTATGGTGTGTTATGATACATTATAAGACATCTTAGGTTGGAGATAATGGAATGCCCAATTTTGTGAGTGGATTATAAATAGGTTATGACAAGTGGAAGGAGCTTGATATTTTTAGCTTGTGGACTCATCTTGATAGTTGGGTGTTGAATTTATAAGCTAAGGATTTAGGTGCCACATTTGGATGGTTTTAGCTCATATTTTTATAATTATCATTTTATGGTTTCATGTATTGTATCTCCTATGTATTAGGTTCTTGAGATGGAGGTTGTGTGATATTTTTATAGATATTGTTAATTTATCATAATTATTTTATATCTCTAGTTGGTGATACTCTTATGAAGGCTTACTCTGCAAGTGTATTATAACTATGTTTACTAAATAGTACGTCAAGATGATTTGGAGTATGGGTTTTTTTATCCCACAAGGATTTTCCCAACATAAACCTGTGTTATAGATTTTTTTAATGTTGATAAGCATTTCTTATTTATGTAATTGCTAAAATATTAAAATTTGCACAACACTCTCAAAATTTACTGTAGGAAGAATTTTTGTGTACCTTGCTTCCTTTAATTTGGTATCAAAGTATGGTCACCTCAAATTATAGGTGTTGAGTAGAGGGTTTTTTGTAATAATATTTGTTTGAGTGGGAGCTTATTCATACAAGGGTTTGATTTTATTGAAGAAGGATATTGTAAACACATCAAGGATAGAGATGGAGAAGTTCTCAAACACAAAATTTGAGATATGGAAGCTCAAGATGGAGGATGTGCCCATAGAGTGAGATTTATGGGCTAGAGTGTCTATATCAAAACTTGCAGCTACATCATAAGAGGACTAGGACAAGGTGGATAGAAAATAAAAGGGTCTCATTATACTCTATTTAGTCGATGCAGTGTTATTGAATATGCATAAGGGACTATCATCGTGAGCCTTTAGAATAAGATCTTGGAAACATTATCTTGCTAAATCCCTAGTGAATAAGTTTTTCCCAAGAAAGAAGCTATATATGCTCAAGATGGAGGATGATGGGTATGTGGTTGAACATCTAAATGCCTTCAATATGGTAGTTATCCAATTTCATTCCATGAGAGTGAGAAATAGAGGAGAATGAGTGGTGTATGAATTTTCTATGTTCTTTTCACATTCATGGGACCACTTGGTTAAGGCCATTGGGTGCACTAACACCAAGTTCAAGATGGGAAAAGTGGTTGCATCTTTGATTTCTAAAGAAATGAGAAGGAAGACTTCTAAGTCAACTAAGGAGGCCCTAACGCTTTTTGGAAGATCAAAAGAAAAAGGAAAGAAGGGAAAAAATCAAGATAAGTCTAGATCTGAATCTTGTGGGAGATCCAAATCTACTAGAAAGTTCAAGGAAAAATATTGGAACTATGGAAAATATGGGCATATAAGAAGAGACTATAAGGAGGAGGAGAAGAAGAAAAAGGTATATTTTGAGGATGAGTTTGAGAAATTCCCTCAAGATGAAGTTGATGCTTTTGTCATTTCCTTAGCTACTCATGTATTAAAATTTTTAGTTGATATACTTTCATACCTCTTCCACATGACCTCATATCACGATTGGCTTACAAAATATGATAAATATGATGGTGGGATGATGTAACTTGGAGATGATTCTCATTTGAATATTGTTGGCCATGGTAGATTCCTAATTTGAGGGTAAAAACACAAAGGTATTTCACACTTTTTAAAGAAAATGACCAACACTAATCCAACTTTTAAACTTGAATCACTAAAAAGTGACATATATGTTTTAAATTTTGAAATGATGTAAACTAATAAAATATTTATTTTTTAGTATATTTTATGTTTGTATTTTTTTTTTTTAAATTAAAAATATTTGAATATAATTTTTATAAATTGACACTATAATTTAGTTGTTGAAAAAATGCTAAAAAATGAAGTTACATGAGACATCAATCTTTATATAGTAATTTTTATTTTTATTTTCAATTTTTTTGTGTGTATTTATAACTTAAAACTTTAGTGCATGGATATATTTTTTTCCAATTTTGATAAATATATATTTTTAAATAAATATTCAAATGTGCACATATTAAAACATAGTTGTTTCCATTTGACGTCAACTTTCATATTATCTATTTATCTAAAATGGAAAAAAATTATACCATTTTGAAATAGATTCTTTTACCTAGAGCATCATATTTTTTTCAATTTTTTTAATAACTTTTACTATTTTTCCTTGACATGGTAATCAGCCTAATATTTTATGTTGATAACCAACTTTTAGTTAAAATAAAAATAAAAATAAAAATAATAATTGAATTATTAAAATATATATATTTGAAAACTACACTTATGGATCTACAAAAGGGTAATTTTTATATTTGTAAAAAATGTTATATACATGAGTAGAAGTTGTTGAAACATCAATTTTTTTAAATAATTTTTTTTTTTGGTAAATTGGCCTTAAAGTGGTGTTACATATGCATTTAGCCAACAATTTTAGTTGAAAAAGTTGTGGACATATCTAACTTAGCTAGAATGAATCTTACAAGATCATACGTTTGAACAAAATTAATTTTTAGTTAGAAATACTTAAATTCACTTGTGTTGATAAGTTGGCTCAAAGTGTGACACAACTTTGTACTTTTACCCTTGATTCCCTAATAGAAAAGTGAAGGCAATCAATGCTTTAATGTGTATCCTTGGTTTGACATTGTAGACACCTAAAAATGTCACATATTCTTTTAATTCATCATTTCTTGTCACCATCACTCATCACCCCATTCATCACTATAAATTAAATAATCTCCAATTATTTGATTAAACTAACCCATATACCACATTAATTAAATAATTTTTATTTATTTAATTAATTAATCATTTTCCCTCATCCAATTTAATTAAATATTTTTTAATTAGTTAATTAATTCTCAATTATTCTTGTGGGTGGAAGGGAGGGCAGCCCTTCATGTGTAATGGAGGGCACGTGGTGGTTGAAGTGGACGAGGTTTGGCCTTTTTTGGGGCCTTGGCAGTAGAGCACTCATTCCTTGGGGTGGCAGCCTTGGTTGCCACCCTAGAAAAACACATTGGCAAAGTTCCTGTAGGTTGGATGACAAGTTGGCGCCCATATCGGGCACTTAATACTAGGTATGGCATGTTGTTAGGGTGGTGGATTATGAGTACCAGTTTTCACGTTTATGTGATAGCCCGTAGAGTAGTTTGTATGGCATTTGAGGACAAGGATGACTTCTCTCGTGTGAAGCGTCATGGCATTTATTTCTTTCCCAGTTGAGGTTTTTTTAATGATGATAGTCTAGCATCTTCTCTGGTTTAAATGAAACGACAGAGGTTGTAGTGGCCATTGCTTTAGGCTTGGCTCTCGTAGTTTGTTTGCATTTCTGGTAGTGTATGTTTTGTTGGGTGCTGTGATGGTAGGGAACTCGTGTTTCATAATTGAAGCCTCAACTGAGGGTTTGGCTTGGTTCAACACTGATACACTGATTTCTTTGGGGGCTAAGACACGTCAAACGACCTTTAGGGAAATTACGGACTAGCGCCTCAAGAGGATTATGCTTAATAATGATTATTTGTTGGTTGTGGCGGCTAAAATGGTGCTGGGAGACAGGAATTTAGTCAGAAGTGAATTTGGGAGGGACAATACCTATGTCTCATCTAGGTTTCTAGCATCTCTTTTAGACAACTGTGTGTCGAAGGTGGAAGCCAAGGTGTTGTTGGAAAAGGTTTTCAAAAAGGATTTGTTGTTGGGTGTCGATGAGGTGTTGAAGGCCACCATTGTGGGGATGGGTATTCCCCACCCTGGAGATTTGGAGCTACTACAAAATTCAAATGAGGCAGTGAAGTTCTTTCCTTTCATGGTAGATTTAAAGGGTCTGGCTCTTATGTGGCATATAATGATCGTTGTCGTGGCTGTGGAGTATATGAAGATTTTTTCGGGCTCATGGTTGTGCAGGACATCTACTAGATTGTGGAATTTGAGGCCTTTGCAAAGGCTAATGGTTTTCTGTGAGTATGGGAATGTTTAGGGTTTGTTTTTTGCTCTGTCTACGTCCTGGTTTAGTTTGGCTTTGGTAGTGCGACTAGTAGTTGTAGCCTGGTTTTGTATATTTTGTAAGGATGGTTCTTTTGCTTTTTATGCGTATGGATGATAGTGGTGTATGGATGGTGGTTCTTGTGGTTGGTAGTTGTAGTTGGGGTTGCTTTGGGGCTATGGACTAAGGTCCCTCTTTGTTTTTCTCATGTTTTTGGGTGGTTTTTTCATGGCCGGTAGTTGCAGTTATCATTTTGGTAGATATGGATTGGATAGTTTCCTGCATTAGCAGACAATTGTAATCTTTATTTTAAATAATATAAATCTAAACCTTACGAATAAATAAAAAATCTCAATTATTCTTCCATCTCCATAAATAAATAATGTTTAATTAAACAATTATTTAATTAAATCTTGCATTATTTTATTATCCACATAATTATATAAATTTTAATTAGTTAATTAAAATCATGCATTCTCCTCATCCACATAATTAAATAATTTCTTAATTATTTAATTAGCTAATTTTATTCCTCCAAAATTAAATAAATTATTCAATTTATTTAGTTTGCACATTCCTATAAAAATAAATAAAATCATTTTATTTATTTCCTAATAATAACATTTTCTATCTTTAATCTTCTAAAGCTGAGTTTAGTGAACTCCTCTAAATTTAGTGACCTTTGCTAAATTTAGTGTGTGAATTGAACTTCATTCCACTTCATCTCTCCATGTAGCCTCATGCATGATCCTCTTGATCTCTCATCAATCCTCATCTGTCGATCTCACTTCACATCTCACATTGTTGATCCAATATCCCGAAACCTATAAATCATATATCCTTTGATCATTCAAGCCTCCTTAAATTGGTAGCCAAACTATACTCAATTTTCATCTTTCTTTTTCTTAACAAGGTTATGCTAAGTTTATGAGCAATCCACATATAATACTAAAAGAACATAATTCTTACATTTGATAATGTAGTAAGGCTAGGCATTTTCGATGGAGGTAAAGTAGATTAGGTTAGCTTGATTTACATTATCTTTGATTACTTTCATTTGGATAGTGCACACTCTCTATTGAAATTAGGTCTATTTGATAATTAGATTAGGGTTTTTGAATTGATTTCCTATTTGTATTGAATTATTGATCATTTGATTTATTCCTATTCACATTCGAGCATGCCTGGTGGGACTCACATCCCTATTTTTAACATTCAATTGAGTTTCTTGGATATTTTTAGATATAGGTTATATTTACGTAATTAAACCTAGAACAATGCTTTTGATGGCAGATCAACATGTGCATTTGACATTCAAAATAATACATTTGAAACCCACAATGACATTTTTGAAGCTACATCAACACATTTGATTTCTTTGTTCTCACTGTTTTACAGGTTTAAAAATTTATAGTGACACAATTGAAAGTTACAATGACACATTTGACTATGGATCAACACAATTGATAGTGCAACAAAGCATTTTATAGCCACAATAATTCTTTTGATAGGTAAATCAATGCATTTCTAGGTATATTGATGTATTTAAAATTCACAATAACACATTTGGTATTTACAATGATACATTTGATCCAGTTAATTGAATTTCTTCTAATCCTAATATTTTCTCAATTTTTGGAACTAACATATCTTTGTAGCCTTGGAAAACACTGGGAGAAGAATGGTAAAAATAAATTGTTGATGAGTCTAATGTAGGGAAAAAATTTAATTGCTTTGATTTCTAACATAGTTAACACTTCGTTTGGGCTCTAATTAATGAATTCTATGTCGTGTTTGGTGAATTATAGTGTGTATTCTCTCTCATTGCTCTTTGTGCGAGATTGGATATCAAAAGAACTCTTAATTACCCATATTATGCACAACCAAGGAGTACTAGCAAAGTATGCTCTTCTCTTGCACTTTGTGCGAGCTTGAGAATCATAAACACTAGTATCTTATTTTTATTTATAGTAGGATTCATACTTGGGGATTTCATCACCTCAAGGTAAACCTCAGCCATGTTTATTAGCAGGGTATATAAAATAGGGAGAATGAAATTTGTACCTCTAGTTGTGGTCAACATCATTCAAGCCAAGCCACAAGACCCTTGGAGTCCACTGAGAATTGTTTGGTGAGGA
Organism: Sequoia sempervirens; assembly: GCA_007258455.2. Classification (NCBI taxonomy): domain Eukaryota; kingdom Viridiplantae; phylum Streptophyta; class Pinopsida; order Cupressales; family Cupressaceae; genus Sequoia; species Sequoia sempervirens. Next base: position 271,852,286 of record VDFB02000017.1, read on the forward strand.
GAAGAGGGGAGAACCCCCTCATCTCAAGAATTTTTAGATGGGCTCACTATTCTTTGAACCATTATGAACCATTTTTATTTAAATACCTAAGACCAGTGGTCATTAATCTAGTTTAGTGCAAGGTATATTATCATGCCTAAAGTTGCTCAATATGTATCATCTTGAGGAGAGATATAATTTCTTTAGAGGTGTAAAAACCTACAAGGGAAGGAGGAAGGTGATCCCTTGTGCCACTGGAGACCTATCTATTACCTCTTGAGAGTGGAGTATGTAGGCATAATCCTATAATATTTTATGATTGGGCCCACAGTAGTGTAACACACCTTTATACTAGCTAAGTTGTACTTATTGGCAATTTTTTTTATCATGAAGACCCATGTATACCAATCATTTTCTAATATTATCTATTTTTTTTTATCTCTTTCCAATCAAAACAAGTCAAAATCAATCTCACAACTTGTCAAAATCAATCCATACCTTCAAAATTTTAGCTATATTCATAGAATCACACATTTGACTGTTATTGTGATGCATTTGATTATCCTTTGACATATCTAATTATCCTTCAGTGACATGTTTGATCTATAGATAAACACTTTTGATCATACTTCCATGTATCTGTTTTGAAACCATTTTAACTTGTTTTGTCAATCTAAAACTTTCCTTTTCACACAATGATGTATATGATAGTACAATTACACTTTTAAAACCTAGAGAGACACCTTAAAAACATAGTGATGCCTTTGAAAAATATAGTGACACCTTTGATATCTACATTGACACTTTTTCCCATATTTAAATACATATGATATCTATATCAACACCTTTGATACCCATAGTGATGCCTTTGAAACTTTGATTGACACATTTTCATCTCAATAGATGTAAACCTCTCATACCAAAGGTAGATCAAACCAATCAATAATTCCCACAACAAATGGAATACTCTCAAATCCATAAACCATTTATCATAACTCTCCAAATAAGTCCCTAGAACTAGATCCATAACTCAAGACCAAAACAATGAGAACAAAGAAAATCCATAAACCATGCATATTCTTCTTAACAAGTCTTCAAAATGTTTATATTCAAGACTAACTCATATTCAAAAAACAAGATACAAAATAAAGAACGCATATGATATTTAGGTGGGCAATACCTCTCAGATTAGTAGACCAAGAGGGATACAAGATTGTCCTATACACACAACACCAAGAAATGAAAATCTTCTCTTTAGGTCCATAATAGATTCAAATCCATAACCAAGTGTAGGATCCTTGATCTTTTTGTTGAAATCCCCATCAAAGAGTATCCATCTCAATATATGATCCCATAAATAAGAGACCTCTTAGCCTCACCCAAGTTTCTCTAGTATCCATGTGTAGAAGAGGGGGACCAACCACACCAAGGCTCCAAGTCACAGAGAGCTAAGAGCGGAGGGCTACTCTAATCTACCTTAAGTTGGATAAGAATTTTAGGTCAAGTATAGAGAATGAAGAGCACTCTCAAGTGCTTTTGTCACTCTACTAACCCGAGAGATTGAACAAAGCTAAATGAGTAGGTTTCTGGAACCCGAACTGTACCTCAAGCAACTCTCTACCTGAGGAGGACAATGCAAGTCAAGAACGACAACATGGAGAGATGGAAACCATACGACTAGAAAGTGAAAAAGTATAGAAGGAAGTACAAAAACCTACTAGCGATCTAGCAAAAGAAGATTAAAGTACCAAACAAAATGATAAATGACAGAATGAATGAAATAACTAGAAAGATGACGAAAGAGATGATGAAAGTAAATGTGGTGAAGATCAACTCACGAAGAGTACAGTTCACTAACAAGTTCCACATGAGCGTGTACCTTCTCAGTCAAGGTGCCCTCAAGAACGTAGAGGAGGATGCAAGCTTGGTAAGGTATACCTTGTCGCAACATCGAAGAAGTAGTCCCTCAAGACACCAAGTTGCAATTCCAATGGTGGAAAAAGTGCAACAAGACATAGAGAAGATCTATATGAACTCAACTAATGTGTAGAAGATGGATTGAATTGCTTAAGAGATGTTCCAAAGATGAAGTGAAAGTGAAACAAAGCCATTTGAAGATGAAAAGGAAGGGAAAGAGCCGTTCTCGGGTCGATAGGAAGGTGTAGAGGCATTACACTTCATCACCAATGGAGAACATACCATCACTATAGATTCTAGAGGTAGGAATCTGTCAAGAATGACAACATGTTGTGTAGATGTCAGCACGCCACGCACGCGTCCCCAATAGAAATTACCCCACCAACACAAAGGACAAGTGCCAAGTGGATGCACTACAGGTACGTGATGTGGAATTTCTTAGTCAGGTTTGATTTTCTAAGATGGGGGGATGTAAAAGGGGAATTTTCAAAAGAGGTGCAAATTCACTCCTATACATATTTCCCCCACTTTAGCGAGCACGAGCATCAGTGAATGTTCAGTAAAGTAGATTGAAGAGTTTAGAAATGTATACCTCAACCATCGAGGAAGAAAACCACAATCTGGTGAATCCCAAAAGTGCAGGGCAGGAAAATAACTCTACAAGTACTCTCTCTTGAGGAGGATTGAACAAAGGACCTCGTAAATCCTTAGAAATATAAAGTTGATGAAAGTACACCGAAGGCCTACAGACCAACGATGGAGAAATCCCACAGGATGCAAGCATTTCATAGATCGTTGGACCTGTAAAGAAGGTGCCCCTCTAAGTACTCTCTCCTGAAGGAAGCCTGATGTAGGGGACTTCGTAGAGTCAGATTGGAAAGCAGCTTCACAGGTGCACCTACAAAGCAACATGTTAATCTGAAAATAAAACATGTTAGAAAACAACAAGCAAACAAGCAGATAGTCACACAGACAGTCAAAAATTGAAGGAAAAGCTTTCAAAGGGGTCCCTCAGGAACCCTTTAAAAGAAAAGGGGTCCACTCATGGGATGCTTAGTTTGAAAGTGTAAGAGATTTTTTCACAAATCAATTCAACATCAAGGAATCATTTTAAAAGATGTTCACTTCATTAAGGAATTCGAAAGGAAGAAGATCCCCTCCCAAGGGGAAGGTTAGACTTCACCCACAGGAGAAGGTGCTTCCTCCTTGGAGGAAGGTTTTTCAAATTCTTTTCTTTGCAAACCCATGATGAAGGAAGAATATTCCGCTAGGGGTCCTTGTTGAGGAATACGATTTGAAAAATATTTTGAAGAGATTTTCAAGAAAAGATTCGTTGGCCACCGAATGTATTTTCTAAAAATTAAAGTGACATGATAGCCCCCCCTTAGGATGGTGTGTGTTGAACACCAAGGAACGTGATATCCTAAGGAGAGAAAAGCAAGAATGAAAAAGTGATGTTGTGGCCCCTGAAACATAGTGAGATGTAGCTGTGGTAATGTTTTCACAAACACGAGGGACAACACATAAGCACCACAACATCACAAAGCAAGCATGAAAGATAAGAGAGAAAAAATGCAAGAAGAGAAACAATAACATTACAAACAAGGGACATAGGGGTGATATGTTATTTCAAGGTTAGAGCTGCTCATAAATATAGATAAATATAATAATAGTATATAAATGAACTATCATCAACCTCCTATTATATTAGACCATATGGAGAATGCACGAGAAGATAAAAATAAAATAAAAATTAGGTCAACATGGAAGGGAATCCTAAATGCCCCCAACACTTTGCATTGTCCCCAATTATAAAAAATCAATACACATAATAGAGGAAGAATGATGTAACAAATAGAGGAAGTTTTACGACACAAAAAAACTCCTGTATCCAAGCACCTATAAGGGTGACCAGGGTCATCCAAGAACACATAACACAAGCACGGGGGAACACAAAAACACACACACAATCTACTCTACATATACAAAAGAGGCAGCTCCTAGTCCTCATCAACCAAGAGGTCATCGACCTCCCAATTTAGATCATTGTAAGGGGAAAGTGGACAAGCCTGCAAAGGAAAAATATCAAGGGGGGGACCCTCCGACCCTCCCATAATAAGAGCCAAGGAAGAAGGCCCCTCGAGGTCTTCTCCACTCAGTTCTTGTGGGGTGAATGTCAGTGACTTTGTGAAAATCGTTGATAAGTTCGAGACCTCATCCATAGAATTAAACACACACTTCACAGGAGTGCCATGTGTTAAATCAATTGATGAGGGAGGCGGTGCCTGAGATTCACTACTAGGCTCACCAAGTCGAGACTTCCTCCGTCACCAAGATGACACATGCTAATGTAGAACAACCCTCTAAAGAAGGTGAACCCCTCTTTCGATCCCCATAGCTAGCAGGTTCATCCTCCATCTTTCGCTTTATCGTAGGATGCAAGATCCCCACGGACGAGACAAAAGGAATGGAGGAGGAGGAGAAAACTACAATAGAAACTATCGAGGTATTCGATATGTCCATGAGATTTGAAAATGGTAGGATGTCTGGGAGGGACATCAGGAGGGGCAGCTCGACCGAAGGAGTGATAAATACCTGTACCCTCTTCGAGTTAGGGACATTTATGCTCACAACAGGAGCCAGAAGTAGCACCAAAGTTGAAGGAACTAAAGCAAAGGGGACATGAGAGGATGATGTAGTAGAAGACGCTGGAGCAGAAACCATCGAATCCCCCTCCTTCCTCTATAGGGCAGCCTACTCAATGGCCAGAGCCTTTCTCTAACGCTTGCATTCATGCGCAAGGTAGCTCCTGTGACTCCAGGAGCTAGAGGCTGAAAGCTAAGATGGAATGGAGGACTCTTGTTCGACCATCAAAGTGTTCACAACCATTTTCAATGGAGGGAGGGAGTCCTAGATGGGAACAGGAGGGAGAGTTTGAGAAGAGGTTGCAACAACAACAGGGGGAGTTGAATCTACCACCTTTGTGGTGAGCCTCTTCCCATTCACTGCCTTGGGGGGCATGAGCGGTAGGATACTGTGGAGGCTGACACATAGAGGACCCTTCCCCTTACCATATCGAACATGCCAAGGTACCATGGGTAAGATAGGAAGTTTGAATGTTGGATGCTTGGGCTTTTGCTAAGTGGGAACCATTGGGTTCTCCAACAAATTCCTAGGAACAAAAAATTATGACACTGCAATAGGGTGAGAGGAAGTGATAGGAAAAACAACAAAAGAGGAGGAAGAAGAACCTTGAGTACGCTTCCCTTCCTCCCTTCTTCGAGCCAAGGTGACATCGTCATCAACCTTCAGGAAAGCCCTATGCGAGATGACATAGGGAGAAGGAGGGTACCTCAATTTAGGTGTTATTCTCCCACTCTTGTACTTCACATAGGTTCGATACAAGAGGTCCATCCTAGGAGGAATTGGACCTATGGGGGTAGGCCAAAAATGATCCAGCGAGTAGCCACCATGTCCAATGGAAATTTTATAGCCGATGTCATGGACTACATGCACTGTACCCTCATGGATGAATTTTAGACATTTATGCACCACCGAGGGAACTGTATTCATAGTGACCAACCAGAGGATACCCAGTTTCACCCTAAAGAGTTCAAACCCTGGGATTATGTCAAAGAGTAAATTTATGGATTTGGGTCCAACTAGAACTGACAAGGTGATGCAGTCGATGGGAGGTACAAAGATCTCATCATGTGTATGGATGGTACTCCTAGATTCATCATACCCATCTCTGTGCAAGAAATTAATTAGCATAATCTCCTCAAAGATGACATTCACCCGACATGTGGGGTCAACAAGAACACCTATTATAGTGTTTCCATCGATTCATGCGAGGATGTACAAGGGAGATGGCTCTCTGTTGTAGTTCATCAGCAAGTCCTGTGAGGTGAAAGTTATGCTAGGGGATCCACTCATAGGCTGAGCAGATGGGATGGGAAGATGTAAAAAGGATGCCATGTTACGTATATTAGAAAAAACTTTCACAGAGCCCCCAAGGGTTTTGCAATGAGATAGTGACCCAACTAAGGTTTCGTTCCACAATGCCTACAAAACCTTCCAACTATGCCACTAGGGGTCATAAGTTGGGTTGCAAGACTAGGCACCTTGCAACACTCTCACCCACAACACTCCTAGGAAACAAGGAAAGGGTCTTTCAACATAGCTAAATGGAACCAAAATGGTTCACGTCGGGTTCACCAAAATGTAGAAGAGGAGGACCAACCACACCAAGGCTCTAGGTCATGGAGAGCCAAGAGCGAAGGGTTGCCCTAATCTACATCAAGTTGGATAAGCATTTTAGGTCAAGGATAGAGAATGAAGAGCACTCTCAGGTGCTTTTGTCACTCTACTAACTCGAAAGATTGAACAAAGCTAAATGAGGAGGCTTCTAGAACCCAAACCATACAATACCACTGAGAGGGGGGGGGTGAATCAATGGTATACAAATTCCAAATGATCTTGAAATAACCTTTCAAAACTTTACAACATAACTATCATGAGAACATATATACTCAGAATCAAAAACTTTGGTAGACATTATTAACTCAAGACAACAACTCAAACCGTTAACAAGACTAACATGAATATCAGGGCAACTTCTAATGAACTAAGATGAAGCATCATATATGAACATCATGACAACTTCAGCTAAATTTAGTTAGGCATCATGACAACTAAAACTGACAAATCAATATCAAAGATGCACCAACACAATATCATGAAGTAATTTATGATAAACATTGACTCATGAACATAAGACTTAAGAGAAAGGAATATCATTCTAAACAACGATACATGATTGATATGTATTCATTCAAAACAAACAAACTATAGACAAAATGTAAATGCAACACAATTTTTCCTGAGTGGAAAACCCTCATGGGGTAGAAAAACCACTCGTAAAATTGCCTCACTGGTTAATCAAAATGCTTCACTGGAAAAACATCACTAGCTACAAATGCCTCATTGGCAACACAAGCCTCACTGGCTACAAATTCTTCACTAGCAACACAAGCCTCACTGACTTGATCATTTAACTTCACTATAAATTTTTGAATAGAGAATAATTCAACTACAGAGGATCACTATGTTTCACTACAAATCACATTTCATTTTCGATCCAATACACTTAGTATCCTAAAGATTCATTTACTAGAATCTTTAAAATATCAAATGTACCAGTTACAATATGTTTTGCACATTGCTTGCAAAACTTCTTTACATAATTATATTTATACATTCAACATGATAACTCTGTGAAAAGCATCAAACTCATAATAGTGTGAGATCACTGTTCAAATAAACAATCTATGTTCCATTTCAAGCTACCATATGTCCACAATGAAACTTTTAAATGTAACCTTTAAAACCTGTTACAATAATTGCCTCTTAATCTACCTTTTATAAAATTAAATCGTTCTCATAACTGGTAAATCATCACTCAAAAATATGGTTTGATAACTGCTGAAATGTATCAACATGGAGCAACTTTGATAAATCCTTAAACAACTACTAAACATGTAACAACATACCCTTTGCAATATTAATGCATTAAGCACAAAAATGTATATATGTAAAGTTGACATGCTGCCCTAAAAGTAGGGTAACCAAACTATATACAACAAATACATATATGCTTCAATAAAACCCTTGTCGACAACACACATAAACCCTTAGCTCTAAGCATCAAAACATTATATAGATGCAAGACCTTATCCAACATATCGGTGCCGACTTCAAAACAAGAAACCACTTTCAGATATTACAACTTTGTAAAGAAAAGAAGTGTGTTACCATCTTGAACTCAATTCAAGCTTTCAAATGAAGGTCGATATCACATGGAGAAACTGAAAGCAAACTACCTAAAACCATTTCTCTTCATCTTCAGCCACCATACCACCATTCTTCCAATCTTCATCAAGCCCTAAATTGTCCATCATCCTCACTAACAAACTACCTTTGTGTTTAGTTGATAGTTAAAGTAAATTAGGGCACAATTATTATGTCGGCCTTTTCTCATGTTTTTTTCTTAAAAAACATAAAATCCATATATATGTCGGTGTTGAATGAGTGATATATTATCACCAAATAATGCGTGTCGACTATGACTTTGCACAAAGTTGCTAGTCTTAAGCATAGAAGGATGCATAACCATTAATGACCAACTCAAATAACACTTCAAACTTTATGTTGGTGTTTAAACTCATTGCTACCATAAACACATAATACCCAAACACTTGTGAATGATAAACATCAAAATTCCAAATAATGTGTGTCGATATTTTCCATAATAGGACACCATAATGCCTTATATTGGTTTGATAGCCAATTCCAAAGTGCCAAGGTCAATATGCTAAGATCAATCATTGAGCAATATATTGATCAATGATAGATGAATGTAATCAAAATTCAAACCTTAAGTTCCACATCACAGTGTTGTTCCCAAAAGTATTGTTGTTTGAGCAAGGATCCAACATAAATGTGACCTCAATATCAAAACAATGTGAATGCTAGACATTAAGAGTATTAAAAAAAACACAGTTAAATGTAGAATACCTAAATACTTGCCAACAATATAAGTGCCAAGATCAACTCTTGGCATCAATGCCATGTCAATTCAATGTCAATATACTAAACCAGTATATATGAAGATATGAATTGTTTAATGAATATGATATCAACTAAAGATATACAAATACACTGTCCCCCAAAACTAAAATTTTACCAAATCCTCATACCACTGTCCCCATGAATGAATACCAAATCCTTATAACCTCTGAATGTAGTGCAATCAAACTGAAACATAAGATATACCTGAGTGTGTTGATGTAAGTGTAGACATGCAAAATTAACATTATGCATTCGATCGGATTCAGTCAAATTAGGTCTCACATTAGGCCCATTCATCACTTTCATCCATTCATTAAATAATTTCATCTCCTAGGATCATTTATTTAAAATCAAATAAACATCATCATCAGCCTTTTAATAAATCAAACATCATCACTTTAATTAAATAGATCAAACATTTATTTAATTAAATCCATATTTCATCCTTTTCTGATTTAAATAAATCAAATATTTAAATCCTAAAGGTCAACTCACCTAATCAGCATTAAATCAGCATAATCATCATCTATTTAATCTAACCCTGATTAAATGTTAATCCCATCCCACTTGCATTATCTAGATCTAGCCACTTGCACATATAAATCAATTTATTGATTTATTAAATCCAAGATTTTCCATCAACATGGCATTTATGGGGAATATTCCCTCAATTTTGAATTCAAAGGCAAGTTGATTTGTCCCTCCAACAGTGCATTTATTGCTCATTTTCTTGTCCCCCACTTAGCATTTACTCTCAAATTTGAATTCAAATTCTCCCTCTCATGGGCACATTTCCCTAATCTTGCACAACCATTGACCACTCATCATTTGACAAGTGTCATCTTCTCATTAGAGGATCTTTAGTCCCACATTCACCATCTTGGCCAATCTCTCATCATCAAAATCTATAAAAGAAGGCTTAATCCTCATTCATAGGATCCACAATTTTATGCAAGGTTACTCTCTTGGTTTGAGAAATAATCTTGTTTTCATCTCCATTGCACTTCATCATCTTGAGCTTTTTATCAAGGATTGGGAAAGGGTCACTAGCACATGTGACACCAATCCACTATGGAATAGGTAATTTGTTGAATGTTTTCATTATGCTTGTGGTTTTCCTTTATCTTTGGTGGCATCTTGGAACATTTGCAAAGTATTTCATAGGAGTGTTCTTGAAGGATTTGTAGGTACTAACCCTTGTTTGAGATTAGTGTTTGTAGATTTTGAAAAGCATGCTCACAGTAAGTATCACCTTGTACCTCTTGAATTCATGCTCATGTTCCTCCTTTAAATTCAATGATAACACAACCAAGTTGATATCAATGGAAAAATTGCATTCCAACAATGGAATCATGATCTAACATCCCCTCCTAGGAGATCACATGAAGAGAAATATACATCATCAAATGATGAATCCACATCATTGCTAAAGCTTCTACTAAACTGTGTAAACAAGATATCCAAGCATCATGATAACCATAACCTAACTAAAGATCCTGCGTGGACCCAACATAATAAAAAACTCAACACTGTGAGATCTCCCAAAAGGTAAAGTACAACCACAATCTCCAAACCAAGAAGATACAATTTCCACACATCTTTTGTCAAAAGAACTAAAGTTGTCATTAAAATCTTATTAAAATCTAAATGCAGAATCCAAGAGCTCCTTATGACACCAAAAACCATTACAAAATACCATCCATCTTCTAATCAAAGATTATCCATGGCTCACTACACACTGTAACCAAAATATTTAAACAAAGAAGATAAAAAACATTATGTAACTACAAAAAACTCCCACTAAAAGTAATACCAAGTTATACATGGTATTGTGACCAATATTATTGCCAAAACTCTACTTAAAAGTGAACAGATCTTCTCATGCACCATAAACAACTACTGTAGATTCAAATGAAAAAAATATAGTAGGTTCTCCTAATATTTTAACCATACCAATGTAATAATGGTGACCAAGAATATGTCCTACCAAACAAAATCCACATTAGAAATTTTGACAAGATCTACCCATATGCAAATGTATCTCAAATGAGAAATACATAATCAGTGTTCCACTCTCAAATAACTAAAAAATATATTCAATCCCACATTAGTATCATGCAAAAAAAAAAAATTCAGGTATATAACATGTGGATTTTCAATACTCAAACACCATAAATAATGCTAGATTTTATTTGCCAAAAAACCCACATAGGAATAACCATAGATCAATAAGAACCCTTCAAACAACCATGCAAACCTGTAACCATCTTCATCCAAAACATCTTGAATATAGGCTCATTGCAGATCTACATTTCACATATTTTAGTTAATATGTAAAACCATCTTTGTAAATCTGAAATCCATTTAAACATCCAAATATTTACATCAAACATGTCATCTAAATAATGGAATAAACATAGATCTACAAACCCATAGCTAAAATCAAGAGTAAATTGCAACCCAATTTAGGAAAACCAAATTGTTTAGGAGCTTATAACATATGAAACATATCAACTCCACAACTCACAAAGAGGATAGTGGCTTATCTTCCATTGCTTTCATGTAACCAAGGGCTAAAACCATGAATCCAACATAAGCACTCCATTATGTAGTCCAAATCGAGGGTGTTTCTCCATATGACCAAGATGTCTCTACCCATCCAACATGAACACCTTCTCATTGCACATGACCACAAGGTAAAGTAACAAAACAACCAAACAAGAGGATACACACATATTATCAAACAACATCTCCAAGTTACCAAAACATCACCAACTCCATAAAGATCCATAATCATGAGCTTCCAATTCTCAACATAGATCACATTGATAATATCCACAACTTCTAATCTCACAAATGTGTAAAAAAAGGTAACTCATAGAACATTTGTTGCAAACCCACAAGCCTTCCAACAACCTCCAATTCATTCTAAAAAATTCCCACAAGCTCGCCTAGCTAACAAATCAAAAAGAACGATTGTACCCAAAACCAAATTCACCTTAAGCTCTGATACCAAATGATGAGAAATAAATAGGTTCTTATACCAATTGTTTGGAAATTCAATCTCTATCCAAATATGAATTCAGTGGATAAAATACAATGCTTGGACTAAAACAACATGAAAATATGAAACTTATATGCAAATCTGAAAAATTAAGTTTCCTTAATATGGAAATACCATGATTATATCCATCTTCTTTATGATGCCAAAATTAGCCAATATATCATGCTTATTAACACCATATTATGTGAAATTATAACAATAATATATAAAAAATAACATCACCATAAGATAACAACAATGAGGCACAAATATAAAACACAAGAGCATCACATAGCACAATATTTACGCGAAGAAATCCTTGTGAGAAAAACTCCACCAAGAAGAGAGGCCAAGTTTGCATTATCTTCAAAAAAATGAGATTAAATAATATATTCACTTCCATTCTCCTCTTTTCCTCCACCATGGAAGCACCCAGGTGCACCTGTGAACAACCTCCTTATGCCTCAACCTGTCCTTGTTCCTGCAATGAAACTCTACATCCACTTATTGCACATATTTTCTACATCCAAGAGGTTGAATTTATAGACTTAAGGAATCTAATGCACCAAACATACTTCCCAAAGATAAAACTTCATTCCAAACATCCCCAACCCTCAAAACACCTTCTTGGAATATGAAAGGACACCAATTTTGGCTCCAATACTTTCCCTACAACTTGGGCGCCCAAACTTGGGAGATAAACATTAGATTAAATGCAATAAATGATGGAATACCAAGAGGAACTTGTTGCCTCATTCCAAGATTCCACTTGGAGAATCCCAATAGTCACTCATTTTCCTTTTATTCATCTTTTATTATCCCATTCTAGGGTAAACCCACAAAAATTGGTTTACAATTCCAGTGAGGAAGGAAAATTGCAAACAACGCCCCCATGGTGAAAATGTTGGTTTTTGGGGGTTCGAACAAACTTTTGGTTCGAGCGAACCCCAAATAGGGTTCACTCGAACCCCCCTTCGAGCGAACCCTATTAAATGTTGGGTCCCGCATATTTCACATTTCCCGAAATAAAAAAACAAAGGGAAACTTTGTGGAAAGGGGGGTTCGCTCAAACCCTAGTTTGAGTAAACCTAGGTTTGAGAAAACCTCCAAGGGGGGTTCACTTGAACCTGGGTTCATTTGAACCACCCTTTTCCCCTTCTCCCCCTCTAGCACCAAAATATCCATAATTTTTCCCTTCAAAACTTGAGTTGAGGATGAAAATGGAGGATACTTCACAGACCCAACTGGATGATGGTAGTCCTCAGAACAAGTTATCCATCGAATATAATTTTAATATGTTTTGATTTTATTATGTATTTGTTTTTTTAGTTTGATTAAACATAGATTTCTCACAGAAAATCACTAAGCTCTCTATTCTAAACATGTGGAAAAATAGCAGATTATGAAAATAAAATTCTAAAAAATATGTGCAGGCTAGGTATTGATGTCCTTGATCCAGTAAAAAAGAATTGAATTTTGATACATACAAAAAAAGTTATGTTGTATACAGTCCACCTATGTCTAAATTGTAATTGGTTTGACTTCAAAACTTGATTAAGGAAAAAATATTCAATAAAACAAGTTATGAAACCAAATGAAAGGGCTAGATATTGTAGTTAAAAATCTAAATTCAAAAAAAAAAAGAATTTTATCCTTCATGAAAAAAAAGTTATGTTGTATACGGTGAGCATCACTCCTTAAAAATGGTGTTTACTGAAAAAAAAATAGTTTTCGAAGGAGATCTATGAAAAAGAAGTGCAATCTTATTCCAATTTTTTTGAAAAAAATATATTGAGAATCTACAGACAAAATGTCACAAATCACTATTTTGCATCATCTTCAAATTCCTCATGGTTTAGCCACTATAGGTGCACGAAAGTGAAGATTTATTTAGAAAAAATCAGTTCAGTGTCCAGTTTGGCCAAAAATTGTAAACCAGTATTGTGGGATCACCCTCTAAGTGTCCAAATTTTGGGAAAACAATGTTAAATATTTATGTACACAACTCACCTTTACTGCTACTAGTGACACCCATCACCCCTTATGAATATATTACAAACAATGGTGACAATTAATATTACAAAATATTTTCTCAGTACACCCTAAGTGCATAGAGACACATTCCAATAATGTTGGAACCATTCATTTACAAGGTAGATGACACCTTAATCCTAACAAATTCAACTTCCAGCATCCTCCCAAACCAAATTTAAGAATCAAGGATAAAATTATTGCATTAAAAATATAATATTTGAATAATATGTATGTGCAATACATTGACACTTTTGACTTTAAGGTAAACATTTGATGTTATGTAAACTTGTTTTGCTACCATAAAGAGTAAGATATTGTAACATTTTAGAGCAGTTCAAATTAATAGATAATTTTAAAATTCACAAGTGGTTAAGTTTTAAAAATTGTAACTGTAGCTAATGTTTTTTAGAAGCTATAAATTATATTATATGTATGAAATTTAAAATAACCTTGCTCCATACACCATTATTTAAAAGTTAAAAATTTCAAAAAACAAGAAATAGAGAAACTTAGCTAGTACATGGTAGAATATCTACTAGAAGATGTTGATATTTATGTTTAATTATTTTCTAAAAACATACATTTTAATGATAGATAGTGACATAATTTTCTTAGAACTCTTATAGAAAGCTTCTTTAAAGTAAGGAAAAATGAGACAATCACTTATCCTACAAATAAATTGATATTTTGAAACCTACTAAATTTTTGATTGCATTACATCTAATAAATTTTAATCTTGATAATTTATCTATATATAAAGTATTTTTTGAAAAATCTTTAAACTTTCTTTAGAAATTACTCAAAATAATATATATATATTTTAAATTACAACTTACAAATGAAGAAAGTCACAATACTTTGAATTAACTACACAATAAAGAATATGGAAAGTGTGTCTTGCAATTAGAGGTTGTGTTTTCTATCAAATATTAGGAGTTTAACTAATACACTTAATGAAAGGGAAATTTATGAGCCAATTAGTTTTCCACATCAAAGAATGACTTTTTTGTATAATGCCAAGAAAAAAATACACGATTTATAATTACTTTGACATCAATAGAATAAGAGATGAGTAATCAATATAAATAAAATCCTTCATGTCTCTTTTAGATTATATACTAATCTCAATTGATGTTAATGCTACATTCTAAATAGTTGATTTCTTATTAAAAAAGTAAGAAATAATTATTGGAGCTTTCATATTATTCTTCTTTTCATTGACCATCTTCTTATGGATATTTTTCTTTTTTCATCTTTGTAGATTTTTACAAATTTTTGAGAATGAGAGAGGTGTGAAATCAAATATTCTTTAAATAAGTTGATTATTATAGATAAACCCGTTAACATTTTTTTATGGAAAATAGAATGTTACTTGAGAAAAGAACGATTAGAAGACAAGGCCTATGAAAGGTTGAAAATTGAATTCTAGCTTTATGAAAAACTAAATGTATCTATGAATAGAGGCTTGAGCATAGATGTGTATTATGTCTATCATCTAGAAGTGTTTTCTTCTTCATTTTTAACAATTTTAAGTGTAACATAGTTGCACGAGTTGGGAGAGATTTATAGGTTAATGCAGGTTTTCCCTAGCCATGCACCTAATTTTATGGACTAGTCTAAGTATTAGTTTCTGACCAAGGGGATTACTTGCAATGTCCTTTCCCAAACTCTCTATTAGTGTTGCAAGTTTCAAAAAACTACTATTCAAATAAGTAAACATACTTGACTATGATATACAATGACAATAATTTTGTTTGACATCCATTATTTTATATTTTTTCTATATCTTAAGATGCACCAATGAGTCCAATCAACAATCATAATATTTTTAAAGAAGAAAACTTTTTCGCTACTTCTTTCTATTTTACTACATTCTACATCTATACTTTGATGAGGATAACCTTTTCCATATAGTTGAAAATATTATTGATCAGTTGATGTTGTTTAATTGAAACCTCCATAGCATGAGGACCTTTTGGAAAAGGTGTTGAACAAATCTATCTAATATGATCATCCAACTTGATTTCCCCACTCATTTCTTCAAACTAAGAATAATAGATACTACATGGCTATAATTGCATATTACTATTTCTTGACTTATCCCTTTTGATCTAAGGTAAGGGAATTATTGGAAGATTTACAATATCATAAATCACATGTTATAATTGCACTCCATGTAGACATAATATATTCATAGCCTTTAGTGAAGAGGAATTTTTAGGTTCTTAGCCTTGATCCATAATAGATTCTATTATTTCAATGGGACCTTTTGATCCAAGGTGAAGGTTCTCTTAGTATAGATCTATTCAACACCATTATGTGCATTAACTACCAACCTTACATAATTTAATGGCTTGTGGGAAAAATCCAAATCAAAGCATCTATAACATGTTACTCATACAAGTGTTGATGACATGAGGATCCTTTTAAAGCTAAATATGGTCTAACATGATCTATAGATGATTCCACTTAGAGATTTTAAATCTAAACTTAATTTCTAATTTGTACAGGCTCTACCACAAACACCTGAGTAATGGGTTTGGACCTTACAAACCTAGAATTATCACTAAGCCAAAAATTCATTGTCTTATCTAATCCAATGCCAAAACAAGACTCTAATCAATATTGTGATAATAAATTAATGATGAAGTCAACCCTCTTTAAATTAAGGACCTCTAATAGAATAATTATATGTCTTTGGAAACATGACCACCAATATCCTTCCAAACCAAACTTAGGAACGAAAGGTTAAATTATTACATAGTTAAGTATTAAGCTCAAAAAATATCTATGTACATGGACTATTTTGTACTTAAAAGTCAAAATATTATTATAGCTCTGATAACTATTAATTATGTTTAAAAAACAACATAAGTGAAAACCTTACACATTATTATAGCTTTGATAACAAGGCCCAACTAATTTTATGGATTAGCCCAAGTATTAGTTTCTCAAAGGGGTTTAGTTGCAAAGACCTTTTTCCTAAACTCTTGTCTATTGCATAGCTAGACTACATCTAGAATTGACCCTTTTGATCGAAGGCAAGGGCATTGCTAGATGATTCATAACATTATTCATAAACCACATGTTATCACTACACCCTACGAATGCATACTAGATTCCTAGCCTTCAATGAAGAGGTAGTTTTATGTTCTTAGCCTTGATCCATAATAGATTCTATTACAACAATGAGCCATTTTAGTCTAAGTCATAACATGTTTTGGTATAAATCTATTTAACACCTTCATGAATCATTAAGTGTTTTATTAGTTTTATCATAGTATTTAAGGTGAAGTGTGTTGAAGAGAATCTTTATCATGCAGTATAGATTAAATTCATATTTACATTTGGGAATATTTATTTATTTATTCATGTTATGAAGGGTCATGGGATGAAAACTATGCCCATTTAACATATGTACATTCTTAGTGACGAAAGATTGGAATTAAAACTTACTAAATATGTACTTTATATATGTATGCCCCATTGCATGGTTGGTGTATTTTTTGAGACTTAATGTCGTTTCTATATTTAATTATTTTCTAGTATGAAATTTGATGCCCCTCTATCACAAAAACTTGCAAGAAATATACTAAACAATATAAGTAACTAGATATCAAATTAGAATCCTAAAGGTACTCAAATTTCAAGGCACAAATGCAAGAATCCTTAACAAGTCTTACATATTTATTTATTGAAGTTTAATGTAATATATTGATTTATAAGCAATATATTTAAGAGGGAATGCTTTGACCTTTTTATGTAGGTTCTTCACTACTTGAAGATAACTTTGCATTTATTTTAAATACCAAAGTTAGTAATGTAATGTGAAGAAGAGTAGAAAATGTCATTTGATTTTTGCAAGACTTGTATAGAAAGAAGGAAGACTTAGTTACAGGAGAAAGTTTAAACATTTTTTGTGGAATGGGCTATGAAACATGCATGTATATCTCTACTAACAATTAAGATTGAATTCTAAAATAATGTTGTGTTATAAGAAATAAGGTAATAATTTTATATGGAATGGCCAAATTTTGAACAAACATATATTTCTCTACTCTAAGAAAGGGTTGCATGTTGATTTATGATCTAAAATGAGAAACAAAGAGTTTCAAAAAGAAACGAACTCCCTCAATTTACAAATTGTAAGGTAATGAAACTCAATTTAATGTAATTGGCGTGCTTGCAAGATCAATGTCCTTTAGATAAACTTTGTTGGTGTTGATAGTAAAATTTTCCAATGTGACAATTCTATTTTATAGTGACTCCTTTTATTAGTACTTGCCTTTAGACAATACTATTGCAATGAGTTTTGTTTTTCTTAGTTAATTAGTTATTAATAAGTTAGCTTTCAACCAATAAAAAAAAATACATTTTTTAGAAAAAAAACAAAATTCAATTTTATAAAATGAACTTGCAAAATATTTAATTTTATAAATTATAAAAATTAATTTTCATGAATATGATTGGTTAAAATATTTTGTGTGTTATTGACAGATTTTTAGGAAAAGTGAAAGTTAACTATTATTTTACCTATTTTTCATAAATTTGAACTATTACTTTACCTAATTATTTTGCTAAAATGGTGGAAATAGACATTAATTTGGAGTTAGAATTTTGAGACATTCATTGCAATTTGCAATTAACTGCAATTGTGGCCTAGAAGTTTGACTTTGTCTGCTCAACCACGATGGCCGCGACTCGGCGAATTACTCCATGCAAACTACTGTTTGAAGTGTTCTAATTTCTTGCAGATTTGTACTCTCCAATGTAACCCTTCACACCTGGCATAAAGGCTAGGTCAACTCATCGGTAACATGGTTTGCATTTATTAAAAAAAACATTACTTTTGTTTTGTTTTCCAAAAATTATGTGCAACCTTGAACCGCCAATGGACGTCCACTATGAAAACATCGTTTTCTTCAAACTCCTTCAACATCGGCATGCTGGAATATAATCGTTTTTATCATTTCAACAAATGGGTTTTGATTTTTTTTTAATGTAATTTTTTAATTTTATTTTTTAAAATTTATTATTTTTGTAATATTAAATATTATATGTTTAGTAAATTTTTTTTAATTTTAATTGAACTAATAATAATTATTATTAATATTAATTTGTTTTTTTTATTATTAAAGTTCAAATAACTTTAATGATATTTTTTTTTTATTTCACATATATTATATAATACATATTGTTATTTAACAAAACTATTATATAAATTTTATGTTTAAATAATTATTATTTAATTTTTTAAGAAATCATTATTTAAATTTATATTATACAATCAATAAATATTATTTAATATAATATAATAAGTTTATATTATATTATACATATTATTATCTAACATAATTATTAGATAAATTTTATATTTATATAATTATCATTTTCTTCTTGCAATTAAATTATACTATTATTTGATTTGATTTTTATTTTGTTTGATTTTTATAATATTTAAAATTTAAAAATACAATTATTTGTATATAAGATAATTGATTTTTATATAATATAATTAAGATAAAATTAATAATTATTAATATTAATATAAATGAATGTAACTATCTTTTATTCCATTAAATTAGAATATAAACATTCATTATCCTACAATTTATAATGATTAATATATTGTTTACATAATTTTAATAAAATTTAATATTTATGTAATATTTTTCAATATTATTATGTTAATATTATAATTAATAAAATGAATATTTAATTTTATTTACACTAACAAAACTTACTTTTATTTTTATTAAATTTAAAATACTATAATTAAAATACTATAAAGGCAAGTACTAGCCACTACATGACATTTGTTAAACATGTAAAGATGATTTACGGCATATTGACCAGGCAACAATGAAATTTAAGTTGTTAAAAAGTGGTTTTAAATTTGACCGTAATTGTTAATAAAGTCCAACTGCGACACTAACAGTGACCGCACGAGCGTAACAGATAGAATAGAAAATATAACAGATGTTAAAGCGATCTAAGGAAATACAAAATGGAGAGACTAGCAAGACGCACCAGTCAACACTTAGAATATACAAGCGAAGCCATTAAAAGACTTTTAAAACTTTTACAGAACATTATTATCCAATGTATGGATATAAAGAGCTAAGAATCCGATTGATCTTTGCTGTTAAGTGTTTAACAGTATAGAATCTACATTTGAATTTTGAAAAGTTTACGATTTTATTGATATGGTAAATACAGTTTATCTGTACGGACTTGTATAAATTATAAGTGCCTCGTTAAACAGCGTTTGACGTTCTGGTGCAAATTAAGTTGTAATGGAGGAGACGTTCCTTATTCCTTGGCAGGAAACAGGTTGTCATTTGTTAAGTAACGAGGCAGTTTAAGCAGTCCGCATGCCACGCTGCCTTAAACCAGGCTTCTAAATTCTCTGGAACTCCAAATTTCTATGTAACTGCCTCCTAAATTCTCTGGAACTCCTAATTTCTATGTAACTGCCTCTGATTCCCACCACTTCCATTTTTCAAAATTTTCAACCTTTCAATCTCTCGATAGTAAATTCAAAATTGCAGGTTCCCACGTCTTGAATGTGAATGACAAGGAGGAATTTAATTGAAATTGAGACTCATAAACCTACGATTTCACATGCATACGTATGGATAACACCATCTTACAACCTGTTCTTCCATGTCAGAATTGATTGTCTGTTGTGGATACTATTGTTTTCGCGGGATTGTGGTGGCGGGCAGATTTACAGTCGCGGGCCTTTAAATGCTTAGTTTTTCTGTTCCGAAGCTTCATTCCTGGAGGCGGAGCGGATATGGTAAAATAACTGGCTTGATGTGCAGAAAGGGTCACTGATCTCAAGCATCGAAAGAAAATAGATTGAAAGCAGGCAAAGGAAATATGTCAATCTCTGAAAAAATTCTTTATTTGATATCTGATGATCCTCCGCTGGAAAAGACGCGGAAAATAGGATGCATGTCTGGAATTCTCCAGCTGTTTGATAAGAACCATTTGCGCAGTTTGCATGGCAACAAGAGGATCACAGCAGGTAATTATGATTATTTCTTTGCTGTTATTATTGAGTTTTACAGTGTTAAATGGATATGCGGTCGCAATTAATTCGATGATTATCTTGAACAGGCCGTTCGCCCAATTTAGAGCGCGCGGAAAGTAATGATGATCCTAGGGGTTCCACTGATTCCTCCAAGGTACCAAGGCGTATGCTTGCTTTCAGAAGCGCTGAGGTTGAGTCGGACGAGGTATCTGGAATATCTGAAAGTGAATTTCCCTACCGCTTATCGCCAGGCCTGAGAAACAGATCTCGTCGAAGAACACGCTCCACGGAGTCAGTACAAATTCCTTGGCAATCTGAGGATGATTCGGTGGACAGTTCAAGAATATTCACGGCAAGGTCCAGGTATTCCTGCGACGGCAGAGATATTCCGAGGCCGCCTCCCGCCGTTGATCACAGGGATGAATACCGCAGCTCTTCGCTGAGGGCTATGGAATTTCCCAGGCTCTCTGTAGGTGTGATGGATTCACCCAAGAGGCGCCCAAGCAATGTCGTTGCAAAACTTATGGGCTTGGACGAAATGCCCGATCCCATCTTACAGGCCCCTAAAGCAACGGACCCCGCTCCACCAAAACCCTCGCCGCTACCGAGTCCAAGGCCCCTCGCTGCCAAAATACTGCTGGATATGATTCACCAGCCTGTTTCTCTTTCTCAACCAAAGCATAGTTCTGATCCAATGATTCCAGCGCAAGATCAAAATGATAATCCCGCTCGCTTGGACGGCTCGGAAAAAGATTTCAACTTTCATTCGACTGCCAAAATTCCAACGGCACCAGGCGTTCAAAATTCGTTAGTTGATGCAGAGCTACAAGCAGCTCTTGACAAATCCGGGGAAGCTGTGAAGAGCTACACTTGTTCTGATTCAAAGCTTCCCGCTATAAGAACGAAACCTGTCGAAAAGTCTGAATCCTCCTCTCCTGTAACAAATGAATCTGGAGCTTTTGCTTCTAGAAGCTCTAGCAGAGCACTACAGAAGGCAAAAAAATTCAGTGACGATGTGTCGCCTAAAAGATCAAAACCGATCGCAAATAAAATGCCGCAGGAAATATCGAACGCCGCCTCGACGCATAAGCCTTCGGCTCGGAATAGATCTGAGATTTCACCTCCGCGCCCCGCGAAGGACGATGCTAAAGAGAAGAGAATGAAAAAAGCCATGGAAATCAGACTAGACAAGGCAAATTTTAAAAGAGATGGAGATTCTCCAGCCGCCCGCTGCAATTCGGACTCTAAATTCAGCGTTCAGTCTCCAAAGGCAAACCGAAGCTTGGATTTTAGTTCCAAATCCAGGGTAAGATAATTCGTTTACCTTGTGCATTGTATTGGTTTCTTATTTTTATATTTGTTCCCAAAATGAAAATTAGTTTTCATTGTGATTTTGTTAGCGGCGGCGAGTAACCGCTAAAGGTACAAATCAAGCCTGCAAGGCAGAGCAGGAAACCACCGCGAAACCCTGCGTGAAAGAGTTTATTCCCGACTTGCAGCCAGAAGAGCCAAATTTAATGCATTCTACTGAGAGTATTTTGCAGAAAACCAACGCAAAACCCTGCGAGAAAGATTTTATTTCCGACTTGCAGCCAGAAGAGCCAAATTTAATGCATTCTACTGAGAGCATTTTGCAGAAAACCACCGCGAAACCCTGCAAGGAAGTTTTTATTTCCGACTGGCTGTCAGAAGAGCCAAATTTAATGCATTCTGCTGAGAGTATTTTGCAGAAGCCAAAACCTAGAGATTTTTTTCACTACACTCACAAATCTCAGAGCAATGACCTCAAAGTTCGAGATTTTGTGACAGAGCTTTTCAGTGCTTGTGGTCTGCTGAAAGAGGGCGACGAAGAAAAAGATATAAGCATGCATTTGTATTTTCCTGGCAATTTCTCAATGGACTCTGAAATTTTCCATGAATTAGAAAAGAAATATGTAAATGTTGAGGAAGCAGATGCAAAATGTTTAAATTGGCGGCTGTTGTTCGACACGGTGAATGAGGTGTTGCGAAGAAAATCTGCTGTGCCACCATACTCACGACTTCCACAGAGAGGCAGAGGTTGTCGCAGTAGCAGGCTGGGTGGGCATGATATTGTAAATAGTGTTGTGGTGGAGGTTTTGAGTTTAACAAGTGTTGAATGGGAAGATACTTGCAATGGAGTGAAAAAACTTATGAACAACGATTTGGAGATATCATTGTCGAATGATGCAGACGCCATTGAAGTGGGCGAGGTGGTCTTGGCTATTGAACGAGCAATATTCAGAGATTTAATGGACGACTTTCTTCGTGATATGTTATTTTAGTTAAATCCCTAATTCACCAGCATGCCCACTGTAAAATTTCTGATCTGACAGCCTCTTCTACAACCTGTAATTTTGATATCCTTCTAAGCTGGATTTTATGTTTTCGAGTTTTAGACTACCTAGAACAGATAGGGAATTGATCTAAGTGTCTTATGTGAAAAATAAAGGAATACATATTTTACTCAAATGGTTACATTTGACGGGGAATGTAATATAGATAATATAACCTATCATTAATTGGAGAATCTATGATTTTGGAAGGCTATTAGTGGATGTAAAGAGGTTCTAACACTGTTCATTATCCATTAAAGAATATATATATTTTTAATGTGTTGTTATTCGATAACAAAGTAGAGTAATGTGTTCATAATCGAATTATGTAAAACACTCTCTTTGTGTTTAGTTGTTTGATGAATAGATTTCTATATGTAGAGATATGTTTTCATTGAGAATTATATTTTATAAAAAAATATATTCTTACATTATAAGAAGAGATTTAGTCATAATACTATAATACAATATATGTACTCATTTTGTCATGCAAAGAATTTTTTATTTATTTTTCCTAAGAAAACTCTAATATTTTTTTTGTTTCCTTTTATTTATTATTATTATTATTTTTACATTTATTTTTCTATTAATATAAATATTTATCTCATAATAACTTTGGTCACTCTTATCGCGAGGTATTAATATTGATATTTTCATTATAAGGCTTGCTAATATCTTTAGTATATCATTAGTATACTATAATTAATATTAACGTTAGCATAATTATAACTATACTGTAAAATTAATGTTAACATTATTTTTACTATTATTCACAGTGATGTAAATTATTATTATAGTAGAAAAAACTTGGACTATACATTTTAAATATCTTGTTCTAAATCTCAAAATAGATATATTAAAATTATCAGACCCAGATCTCTCTTATTGTTAAAATAAAAATTATTTAACACACACCTATTTTATATATACAAATATTATATATAATAAATAGTTTAATTTTCTTACATTTACTTACATTTTATATTTAATTATTATATACAATAAATAACCTAAACCATTTAAGTATATTTTATTTTCTAAAAGGAGCAAAATTTAAATAACATATTTTATTTGCATTATTATATGAACAACTTTTTATTTATTTATTTATATAAAAATAATCAAATGATAAATAATAGAGATCATGTATAAATAACCATTTATTTATTCATTATTATATAATTTATCTATTTTAAAAGAATAATTCTAAAAAATCTTTTTATTTACATAGAAATTAATATATTCCTCCTTTTTAAGGGAACGATTCTCCTCTCTTTCCTTTATATAAGGAAACATTTAAGGAAGAAGAAAAAATGTAAAGAAAGAAATTTCCTTTTTAATTACTAAAATAAGTGAACACTATAAAATCATTTAAAATTCACCTCACTCTTAATACGTGTAGATCTAAACTTACATTATTACCAGAACAGTAAGTAAATCAATATACTAAATGTAATACCACCGTTATTACCATCATAACTAACTTGGGTTCTCTCGTAATAATTCTTTCACTCTGTAGTTGGCGTTACCAAATTACCAATGCAACATCATTTAAGGAAGTATTAAAGATATTTCCTCTTACAAGGTGGCACGCTAAATCAGAAGGAAATGTTTCTTTTTTACTATGGTTGAAATATATACTATGGTTGTCCTTTTATTGTTGAATAGATTTTTTTGGAAGGACTTGACACAGAAAATTTTCTGCCAATATTACAATTTCATAGTAAAGTGAATTACTACTCAAAAAATACTCTTTTGACACAACAAATAAATGTAAAAACATCATTCTTTTTATCAAATTAATTGATTATACAAGTCTCTGGAATGCAATTTCTATTTATTTTTCAGACAAGAGAAAAGTATATAGAAATCTTCCATTCAAAAGAGAAAACTTTATACGACACAAATTCAATTCGATTCCATTTAACAAATGGTAATGGTAAAACAAATCCCTTGTAAAATACAAAAATATTAGAATGTCCAATTGCGTAGCTGCTAATCAAATGAAATTGGTGATGCATTATGTTCTGCTCTTGCCTGATTTTAGACATGGAAGATATATAGTCAACTTTGGATTCTGCTCTTGCTTGATTATAGACAAAGAGCCACAACAAAGCACTTGAATACCAGTCATTTCAAGGAGCACAGGAAAAGATGAGAAATCTTCCATGTACAATTGATACTCGGTGTTCTGCCCTGAATACAATGAGGATGAAATTCTCATAAAACTCAGAGTGAAAGACTGAGTTCTGTTTGGCTTACTGGTCTTACTTCAATGGTTCAGCTGGTTGCAACTATCTTCCTTCATTTGAGAAAGTTAAGGAAGCCACTGAATGTGAAATATAATATTGCTCTTCAGCATATACTGTAGCTTATTTGCTCCCCTGGCTCTAGACATGCTCAACGATATGGAACAATGGGTCTGCTGATTTAAAAAAACTCTAATTTAGGACTACATAATTCTATTAGAATAAAAGCATTAAAAATTTGACTCTGTCCAAGAAAAAGAACATTGAGATGAATGTAAAAATCATACCTATGGGTGCAAATCCATAGAAATTCCTTGTTAAGTAACACTTCCCCTCATCACTTTTAACTTTTAAGTGGCTCAAGTACCATAGAACATACATAGCAAGTAGGCCTATTATTTATTACATATGGATTTTGGAAGTCTGATATCTTTAAGTGTATGTTGTAACCCAGTTTTTTTTCTGATTGAAAAGGCGAGAGAAGAAATAATCAAACGCAAGAATGAACAGCTGAAAAGCGAAAAGGATGTGATTGATACATCTCACCTTTTATCTGATTCTTGAAATATTTGAAAGGAATGATACTGTATACATTTGAGTAACAGTCTTGTGCAGTGTGTAATGAACTTCTTGAAACATTTGCAGAGACTTATCGGGCATTATTTAGGATACTTTAGTGATTAGACTAGGAATTGAGGCAGCTTAGCTACATGTTAGTTGTGCATACACCAATAAGAATTTGCTTAAATATTTGTGAAATTTGAACAAAAATCTTGTACACCAAAAGCATATCAATGTTCATCAGTTAGGAGTAATCTAGCAGGAGACAAGAAAGAACATATCTACCTCCGGTTGAACTATAGCACTCCATGAAATATATGATAAGCATCCAAGACCAGAGTCTCCAAAGCATATGAGAAATTTATACATCCTCTAACTAGTGATTAATTTATCCATTCCACTCAACCCATTGACCTGCAAAGAGTGATGCTATACTGGTTTAGACAGAAGTTGACTTTGATAACGACAAAGATATTGAAAGTTCAAGGAGAGTGTGTGATTACTATTGCAAATTGAACCTGGTGGTCAACATCATCTCAGCATCAGTAATCCGCCAGGAAACGGTACACGATACCATATACTATTTATGGAAGCTAACTGTAGTAGCTCCTCCCTACTCGTATCACCAGCAGAAAGCGATCCTCTCTTTTCAACCGAGGACTCACAAAGATCACACTATGGGCCTTTTCAATGACAAGTTTTAAAACACCCTAAGAGCAGTATGTACACACAAAAATGCTAGTTTTGTGAAAAATGGCAATTTTCTTATGATACTTTCTGTTATTTTGTAGATTTCTCAAAAAGGCTAACCTTTGACTTAGATGCAATGATTGAGAGGTATCTCTTCAATCAAATTCACTTGGCTATATCTGTTGGCAAATTCCTCACCCAGAATTAGTTTTGGCAATCTACCCAATTTAAACATGCATATTAAGGTAGAACATGTCTCTGGGTTTTAAACTTACGCCTCCACTATGAGAGCCTCGACGATTTACCACGTAAGCTCATCCCGTTCAACTACTTATAATGAAATTGTTAGTTTAAAAATAATTTTCTGTCAAATTTTATATACATATCCTAAAATCTTGTAGCCTGAAAATATATTTTACAAAGAACTGCTCAACTGCGAACAGTTTTGAAATTTGTCTAGACACATCGGCCGACATAACTTTAGATTACATACCTAAAACAGTATAAGGGCTTACTGGAAAGTGGAAACACTTTGTGCATGGATACTTTCTCTACTGGTTTCTGTCACACTATGGGCTTTTGCAATGAAAATTTTTAATACACCCAAATATAGATAAGAGCAGTATGCATACACAGTAAAATTGATAAACGAAACCGCCTAGATGCATCTAAAGACCAAAAAATCCATCACTTATAAATCCGACCAAAACATTAATAAATTACCCAAATATCTTCATAAATAAATTAATAATACCCAAAAAATCTAAACATTTTATAAACCAACATTTGTAGAAACTTAGAAAGTGCATTGTAGGTCAAGACGACGAAGGTTGGTGTAAGATATTGCCATCCAGGTCAAAGGTTACCTCAACATTCGAATTTAACAAAATAATAAAGGAGAACGCACCAAATGATTCACCTTCAATGCATTCAATTCAGGGCAGGGTGCAAGTCCAGAATAACTTTATATGGGGGAGATAGTTGCAAGCTCTCAAGCACAGATTCACAAAATGAAAATGAAGGAACATGAATTTCGCAAAGGAAAACGAAATAAAAACAGATCAACTAACAGACTGGGATTTCTTGGTGGGCATGAAATCGCGACGAAGATCAGCAACAATGCTCTTGCTCTTGAGATCCCAAATCTTGGTGTACTGTTGTGTGGCGGGGCAGAGCCAGTACCTGTTGGGGCTGAAGCAGAGGGCTTGAATGATGTCCTCGGCATCGAGTGAATAAAGCCTCTTGCCCTCGGCTAGGTCCCAGAGCATTGTGACCCCATCCTTCCCATCGCTAGCACAGAGTGAGCCATCAGGAGAGACGACAATAGTGTTCACATAGCCGTTGTGGCCTACAAGCGTGTTCTTGAGCATGAGACCAGAAAGGTCAACATTATATGCAAAAATTTTACGAAACCCTACCACTGTAGTTTTTTTTTCAAATGAGACGAACCAAAACCTATCTACCTACTGTTGCTCCTTCAAACTATTCACAACCTACAAATATCTGGGACTTATGGCTGAAATCCGATTTGATTCGGGGATTTTTCAAACTATTCACAACCTACAAATATCTGGGACTTAGGGCTGAAATCCAATTTGATTCAACCACAAATCACACTCAACCACTAGTTGGACGGTCCATGCATTGATTACCCAATATTTCTACGCTATACCAATTGGCAAGTGGGTTCAGAGTTATTGGCAAGTGGTTTCAGAGTTAAACAGGAAACCACAAAGCTTGACGGGAAACCATGCCGGCGTGAGACTTGTTTCAGGCCAAACCTCATGCAATATATAGCCTATCGGCTAAAAATACCCTATTAGTGTTTTTAAGTTATATAATATGTATTAGAATAGCTAATATGATTCGAATTGGAGATAAAGCTTCTTTGTTAAGCTGCCATAATTTAAACTGTTGAATAATGACCTTCAGTATAGTAATTTTAGACACTATGGAGCCGGAAATTAATTTAGACATCAATTCTGGTTATCCATCAACAACAACTAAGTTTTTCAAATGTTTTTCTGAGCAGTAATTAAGAATAAAAAATGTCTCATCCTTATAATTTCACCCTTTTACAAGCAAGTTTATAATTGATAGAAATTAGTTCTGCAAAAACTTTCCTGGTTGGTAGTGCCACGACTGTGGTTTGTACATTAATAAGTGATTAACGTAATTGATAATTGCGTCAGATATTTTCAAATTCAACAATTTGTGCACTTTTATATTGAGTTGATTTTTCAATATACAGTAAAAGATCAATGGGCTTGAATTTATTCATGTAATTGGTAATTTTCCGAGGTCCATGTTAAGTAGGCCTATTATTTATTACATATGGATTTTGGAAGTCTGATATCTTTAAGTGTATGTTGTAACCCAGTTTTTTTTTCCTGATTGAATGTTCTCTGTTTGGCCAGGAAAAGGCGAGAGAAGAAATAATCAAACGCAAGAATGAACAACTGAAAAGCGAAATAAACAAGACCTTGCAAGTGGTGAGTGATAATCAGATGGAGGATATAGACATAATTCTTTTAGAATGAAATAAAAACACAACAAAAAATTATTCGACCGGGTATAGATTTGCAAAATACAAAATCACAGATACCATGGCAAGTGACTTAATCACAAGAAAATCAACCACCCAAAGTCTTCTTTATTATATGGATTCCTCAAAACAACAATGAATTTGAGTTGATTCACCAAAAAGAGAACAGTAAGTGACATGCTTATAATAACTAGGAGTTGAGAGACTTTCTTATTGTCTGTAATTGATATAAAGATTTTAGTGGAACTATTATATATTAGGAGCGCTAAAAACAAAGGGTACTTCTACCTACAAGAAGAAAGGAAAAAAAGTGAATATTGTTTCTAATTTTTTTTGTTCTTCTCTCCTACAGGTCAAGATTCATCACCGAGAGTCCCAGATGTAGTGGATAAAGAGAGGGAAATATGGTATTCTTATATTTTTTAAATCTAACTATATGCTTTAACGTAATTTTAATATAGAATATTTTTCACTAAAAAAAAAACATCTTCCTCTTTGAATCTCCATAATTTCCTTCAAACTTACTAACACTTGTATTCCCGTAAACTAACCCCTACAATTCTATGCGATTTTAGGCTTTGTAATTATATAATATATAATATATTATATAAATCCGGTTAAACATATTATTTGCTTTGTAATTATATAATATATATCTTAAATTTATTATTATATATTATTAAATAAAAACCATATAATATATGTTTAACCTTCATTTTTTAATTACATAATATATATCTTACATTTATTATTATATATTATTAAATAAAATTAATTATAATAAGTATATTTTTTACATATACTATTATTTTAATTAATTTATAGGAAATTTAACATTTTAATTGATTTCTTAGAGAAAAATGTATTATATAATCTATTAAAATTTAAATTCATTTTTGGAATAATTTTTTTATTTAAATTAGATATATTTATTTATTATTACATATGATATTTGAATTCAAATAACATTATATTTTATTTTATTTTTTAAAATTATCAACTTTAATATAATTTGTTTCTAAGTTTTACTTTTTATTAAAGTGTGATATATCCATCTCTCCATTCACCTTATATATTGCACAAATGTATGCAAAAATATACCAATTTGTTTCCTAATTGACCTTCTACACCTGCCTTAATAAATAAATAAAGAAAAGTCAACATTAATAAATACATTTAAAATAACATATATAATAATAAATAAATATATTTAATTTAAATAACAAATTTACCTTCAAAATTATAATTAAAATTGTCTCACCATCTCTCTCTCTTTCATTTTCCTCTTCTCTCTTGCTTTCTCTAACAAGGATAATTAAACTATTAGTTTTCTTGCAATAGTGTACATTTTAATTTCTTCTTCTTTGAAGAACTTTCATCATCAATGGTGGCTAGGTTCTCTTTCTTTGGGTGGATTTTCTTACAAACATACAAGGAAAATAAGAGTTTTTGACTTCACGCCTATGTCTTTTCTTCTCAACTCCTCCTGCAGTAATATAGTTAATTTTCTATAGAACAAAAAATATATATTTCTAACTAAAACTTTAAATCTATTAACTAGTTATGTGGAGTGCGAATTCATTTATAGAAATATAGTTAATTTTTTTTGTGATATTTATTAGTATTGGCCAATTAAAGTTTAATTTTGCAGCCAAACAAAATTGCAAATTTCCTTAATTGGATTTCATCAATAATGTTTATTATACGGAAGTTGTTAAAATTGTAACTGTTTATTATAGAAGTGCAATTTAAATTGTAAAATATTGTGTTTTAGATTTAATGAAATAAAATAGGTGCTAGTATATTTTTTTTGTGATATTTATTAGTATTGGCCAATTAAATTTATCAACAATCAATTGATATTGAACAATTACAATTAAGTTACTTTTTTTATTATTTAATGTGGTATTCTTTAGTATGGAAAAGTTATAGTTAATGATTTATTTACAATATAATATCCATTAGTATCAAATAGTTATCAATTGGATATTTAGTTGTTTGTATAGTTATTGCTTGATATTAAATATAATTGTCTTTTTAAAAATAATATTAGCAATAATTATTATTCATAAGTAGAATTGTAAAAAATGATAAATTACCACTTAAAAAACACATATATTATTGGAGCATAGGGTTAAACACTGACACAAAACATATATTATTGCAACATAGGTTGTAAGATACAACTCAACATCGTCAATTAAATATCAATGGATATTATTGACATCTCCAGTAGTTCCAGTGGGCCACTGTTGTCAGCCAATTCGACACCGTCAATCAATGGAAATCAAAACTCTACAAGTCAGATACAAGATTTTGCAAATGACATTACAGTTAGTTGCTTGGACTTGCTACAACAAGCGAAGGCCACTGTTCAAAACATGCAAAGTGTCCAAGATTTGGACATTCAGTCAATGGAAGTAACATTACATGAGTTCCATTCAACTTGTGAGAAGTTGAGTTCATTTTGTACTTTCCTTCGTGAAATGAAAGCAGACGAGTTCTACGGACAAGGTGGCTCTATCTACATTAAAGAAGCGTTCCAAAATTACTTGAACCATCCCTATATTGTTTATAAAAAAAATTGTCGTGTCTAAAAATTTTCCTTAAAACTCACATTTTTAATAAAAACCTAATAATTAAGTTAATTATCTATCTAAGTGTTAGGGTATAGTACTAACTCATGCTCTATTCTTGATATTCACATAAGTAACATTATTTGCTAACAATGGTATATATGTATGACATTAGTCTTGTCACTAAGATTGATGTTGAATGGGCTTAGTATAAATGCATTATTGAAACTAATATTATAATTAATACAATTATTATAAAATTTCAATAACATTGCTTGCTTACTTATTAATATTATTGTTATTGATTAATAACATATTACTTAGTATAACATCCCCACTTCAATATTACCTATTAGACATATTATTTATACTATAACTTTATTCTCCACACCACTATAATTATTACTAACAATATTAATAATTCTAGTATTTCGTAATCCATTAACATTTATATGTCTAATTGATTTACTATTATTACTTGATTTGCTAGTATTATCAAGAAATATAGATCTTATATTATCCATTAATATTAATTTTGTCGTGATCATTAATATTTACATTAAAATCGTAGACTTTAACTCTTATAATTATTACTAGCACTTGCACCAGAGGGGTGCAAGGGTTAAGCCGATAGAAAAATATATAGAAGTAAACATGGAAAGGAAGTGTAGTTTAAAATATATACAATTTTGTTTGCAATATAAACAAAACGTTTGTAACACTTTTGCTACTCTGTGTCAATGGTGTGTCAAGGAAATTGATAAAGATTTTAATATCAACCCCAAATTTAAATTCTAATTGTCAACATTATTTCCTTCTTGTCTTGTTTGACGGAGATGTGGAGAATTCCCTATTCTCACTTATCCCATTTATGTTAATTAAGATTATACTTTGATTTTATTACGCATTTTGATGCATTTAGGCTATTAATGATATCAAATCTCTCTTGAATTGATCACTAGGGTAGTTGTATAGGTGATATTGGAATAGTTGTTGGAGCATGTATGTTCCAAGGTGGGCCATTGTAAGTATCAAATTTTACTACTACATATAATGGTAAGTCTGGTGGTTTAGAGCTTTCTGTGTATACAATATCTAA
Organism: Sequoia sempervirens; assembly: GCA_007258455.2. Taxonomy (NCBI): domain Eukaryota; kingdom Viridiplantae; phylum Streptophyta; class Pinopsida; order Cupressales; family Cupressaceae; genus Sequoia; species Sequoia sempervirens. The sequence goes on from VDFB02000017.1 coordinate 271,885,002, forward strand.
AACCTATATATAGTGTGAGATTTCGGCCGATACCTGTCTCACGCCAGCATACAATTCACGGGTTGTTGTTTCAACACTTCTACACATCTTAAATCCTTCATTTCTAAGTCTCATCCTCTTAGACCTAAGTTTACTTCTTTTGGTGAACATTTAGAGTGGCCTTATTGTCTGTCCAAAGTTCTTGAGGAAACACAAGGCACATGGTCTTTAGATGAGAGTTAAAATCAACATTTTTCCAAGTTTTCAGGATAGAGGGATTGTGGGACAGCAAATATTTTCCTAAATTTCGGGGACTAAGGAATGGCAAGTGGACTACTATATATATAAATATATATACAACTATATATATATACACAAAATGGATATTAAATAATTAAGAACACTATACAGCTGATATTTGATAATTCAATGTCAATAATCAAATCATAAATGTGAACAGTAAATTGATAAATCAAAATGGTTTATATGATTGTTATATTGTCGATTACAAAGGAGCTGAAAATCCCAACTAGTGGAACTAAAGCATGGTTGAACTAACAAAAGAGCATAAGTATAACTAACAAAGGCAAAAGAGATGTGCATAAGGTTTAAGGATAACTTGGGACATCCTAGGGACCATGCATTTGTGAAAATTAGTTGTAGTTGATAGGTTTGGCTATGAATGAACCTGCACAATAAGTACGACTACATATGAACCCGCAAGTCAAGTTTAGGGATGTATGTATCTGCCTCATGTATAAGACCAAATTTCAAGATCAAGCAACCAAAGGGAAGGAAAAGTATTTCTCCTTCCATCTTGTTTAGGCATTTTGAATCCTCTCTATGGTTTAATGGCTCATATGAATGTATAAATAAACCCCAAGGGGTCATGTATTGCCATTGAATAGGTGGTTTTGGCATTAGTGATCATTCTAAAGAGTTATAGAATGATTGTGCAGCTGAATGCAGCAGTGAAGCATGTTGCTTAAGCGAGTCTCCATAACAAGGCAAGCTTGTAGAGCATTACAGAAGTGCTAGAGGAAGGATACAATGTTCTTGGATATTCAAATTAAGAAATTGGCTTGTATATCTAGCATGATGACAGTAGAAATGAAGAGGCACAACCCTACTCTTCTACCCACATTGGGTTGCTACATTATGTTAATCCTCTCTTTTCAAGTTTGTTTCAGCCTTTTACTTGCTTAAATTCATTCCATGCGACTACTTCACAAACTCAAGCACTCAAGCAAGCATACAAATTACATGTTCAATTGATTGCAAGCATAGTTATTTTTTACAATAGCAAGTAGCACTAAAATTCGGTCAATACAAGTTTGAGAATCAATAATACATTTTTGTTACACTATTGCTTTTGTGCATTGGAACTTAGTTTTTGCAAACTAATTTACAACACCATTGGCATGTATTTGCTTAAGTAAAAGATGTAGAGAGCAACCCAAAGCTCAACAAACATCATTTTTCTGCCTTCTGCATGTTGGTTTCAATAGCATATTGCATTGGATCAGCAAAAAGTAAATTTAAACCCATGCTGGTGAATCGCACATTAGACCCACAATTCATCAAATACTCCTCGATCGCCAGTCTACCAAACCAAAGGACGAGTACCCAAAGTTTTGATTTATAAGAAGCTGCAACGCTTTGCTGGCTCCGGTGGTCTTGGAGCACCTGGAGACTGCATTTGGGGCATCGGTTCTTGAAAGAGTCAAAAGCTTCACTATTGCAAATAATTTCTGTTACAGTGAGCAGGAAAGGAAAATGTAAGTAAATGGGACTTTGCACATCATAAATATATTTAATGTTGTCACTTGAGAGGCTTAAAAAACAAATTAGAAAATCAGTGTTGTCTTGCTTGCTCTTTATATATGGAGATATAAATAATCTGCCAAGCTACTATGATCAACCTTTTGCCCACAAAATTATTCAGTAGTATGATACAGTGTAGAATCTGAAGTTGGGTACAAAAAGCAAGGGAGGGGAAAATCATATTAATGTTTTAGATCTAAACACTCTACAATTGATTACTGCTTCACTCTGACGTCTATTTGAAAAGGGATGGGATTAGTGAAGGGAAGAAGTTTTCTGTTGACTTTAAGATAGCCCGGTCATTGATCAGCAACCCAAGCGTCACCACCACCGTCCTCAGAAACACTCCCGCTAGAAAGCTCCTCGGGCTCCCTGTCCACATCCTTATTGAGGCTCCCTGACTGCCATGTCTGTCGGCCACCATGCGGAGCGTTAGAAAACAAATGCGGCCTCTTTATAACCCCAGCTTCAAAAAATCTCACAGAAAACGCTAAAAAAATTCGCCTTCAGAAAATGTGGGGGAAAATTGAAAGAAAACAATAGTTTACCAGGCTGTTTGCAGTCGACAGTCCTCCAAACAATTTGATGGGATTGCCAACCTGTCTCATGCTCCGGTGCAATGCAATTTACCTGGCTATATGCAGTTGAGAGTCCTCCGCAATCAATTTGATGGGATTGGTACAAGTGCAAAGTCTCCACAATCAATTTGATGGGATTGACAGAAGTGCAAAGTAATCATCTTTTATCACTACATTTAATGGCTCGAACCAATTCAAAAGTCGGTGAAATGAAGTGCATAGATATTTCTTTGGAATAAATGCATAGAACGATTTCTTGGAAGATTTAATTTTTTAGCTGCCAGTCAGCACCGCTTCCACTTTCACCGCAGTCCTTTCGTTCAGCACCGCTTCCACTTTCACCGCCTCAACTGTTGTACAAAAAGGCTACATAGTGTAACAAAAAAATTACCAAGAGCCTGCTGCATTTACGAAGAATTACACATTGCAAAGAGTTAACACACTGCACAGAGTTTGTTAGCGACAAGGATTACAGAAGAAGAACAATTAGCAGAGAATTTATACGGCAGTCCAGAAAAAAAATTGGTATGATAGTTACGTTATATCTGCACATTTTTACTATTTTACTGATTTCCATCTATTAAACTTTCACTGTTTTCTCCTTTCACTCCTGTATTTCTGGAGCTGTGGATGCAAAGTATTAGAATCGAATCTAAATTAAAAAACAAAATTGTTTCAAACACAAATGCATAATTTTACTTTCAAAGCTTACCTGATTTAGTTACTAAAGTGCTTCCATCAATATCCCCACTCTTTACCTTCAAAGGTTGTGTTTTTAGCGCACTGGTATGAAATATTGGCTTCAGTAGAGGGGTAAGTGTTATTTGGAATGGGCCAGTCTAGCAAAGTTTAAACTTTTAATATCTTTGGAACCAGGCGCTGCACTTGATTTCTGAGGCTGTTTATGCAATACCAAAGGCATCCAGCCTTGCGCTACAGGAATCCCCGGCCTGCTCAGCATTCTCCTTCCACTTCGCTTCCTCCAGATATTTGAAAACCCTTTGAGGTAGTTGTTTATGTAAATGCTCTGTCAATGTAAAAATAGGGAATTGAATTGTTTGACACGTTTCTAAGAGCTTTTGTGGACAGCGAGTCTCCTCCCACAACCCTACAGCTGTTTGTTATTTTAACTTTGACATTTACATGCCACAATATTACCACTTCCACTTTCGCCGCCAGAGTTAGTCACTCCAATAGATAAAAATCACAAAAGTAGAACAAGTAAAAGCAATTTTAACTTAGATATTTACCAGTGACAATCACATATTTTTCCAATTACGTTTCTTAAAATGAAAGTTCAAAGTTAGAATAATTAGGACTAGGATTTACTTAAAAAACTCCCACTGTCGTTTGAATCCAACGGTGCAAAAGTTGATCCAGAATTTTTAAAAGGAGGCTTGTGTGTAAGTGTGTAGATAAAGTTTCAAGATTAAAAGAAAGTTGTGGAGGTTAACAAGAAACTATTGTTGTGATTCCCTAATATACCTAAGTCTTATCCTAAGAGGGGATTAAGGTCTTTTTGTGTAAATATGTTGTGTAAATTTTTGTTAATTAATTTATAATTTATGATTTATTTTTATTATTGTTAAAACAAGGTTTAGTTAAGTTCCCTTAAGTCTCAAATATCATGTTTGAACTTAAGAGAAAATTTTAGAGGTGTTTTAATGTTATTTTCTTATTATTTGAATCAAATTAAACCCCTAAAATAATTATTTATGAGATGGGACCATGTTGAAGTTTTTAATATGTGTTTTGGAAGAGTTTAGAGCCTTTTAATTAAATACTTTATTAATTATAAATTCTTTTTATAAAATACTAAATATAAATTATTTATTAAAAAAATTTAGTGTTTATAAAAAATCAACTTTTAAAATTTTAAGATAGAAATTTCTTTTTTTAAATATTTTACTTTAATAATCTTTTAAATCTTAATTTATTTTACTTTAGAACTTATACTATATTACCCTTATTTTTTAAAAATCTAACTATATGCTTTAACGTAATTTTAATATAGAATATTTTTCACTAAAAAAAAAAACATCTTCCTCTTTGAATCTCCATAATTTCCTTCAAACTAACTAACACTTGTATTCCCGTAAACTAACCCCTACAATTCTATGCGATTTTAGGCTTTGTAATTATATAATATATAATATATTATATAAATCCGGTTAAACATATTATTTGCTTTGTAATTATATAATATATATCTTAAATTTATTATTATATATTATTAAATAAAAACCATATAATATATGTTTAACCTTCATTTTTTAATTACATAATATATATCTTACATTTATTATTATATATTATTAAATAAAATTAATTATAATAAGTATATTTTTTACATATACTATTATTTTAATTAATTTATAGGAAATTTAACATTTTAATTGATTTCTTAGAGAAAAATGTATTATATAATCTATTAAAATTTAAATTCATTTTTGGAATAATTTTTTTATTTAAATTAGATATATTTATTTATTATTACATATGATATTTGAATTCAAATAACATTATATTTAAAAAAAAAAAAAAACTTTATCAACTTTAATATAATTTGTTTCTAAGTTTTACTTTTTATTAAAGTGTGATATATCCATCTCTCCATTCACCTTATATATTGCACAAATGTATGCAAAAATATACCAATTTGTTTCCTAATTGACCTTCTACACCTGCCTTAATAAATAAATAAAGAAAAGTCAACATTAATAAATACATTTAAAATAACATATATAATAATAAATAAATATATTTAATTTAAATAACAAATTTACCTTCAAAATTATAATTAAAATTGTCTCACCATCTCTCTCTTTCATTTTCCTCTTCTCTCTTGCTTTCTCTAACAAGGATAATTAAACTATTAGTTTTCTTGCAATAGTGTACATTTTAATTTCTTCTTCTTTGAAGAACTTTCATCATCAATGGTGGCTAGGTTCTCTTTCTTTGGGTGGATTTTCTTACAAACATACAAGGAAATAAGAGTTTTTGACTTCACGCCTATGTCTTTTCTTCTCAACTCCTCCTGCAGTAATATAGTTAATTTTCTATAGAACAAAAAATATATATTTCTAACTAAAACTTTAAATCTATTAACTAGTTATGTGGAGTGCGAATTCATTTATAGAAATATAGTTAATTTTTTTTGTGATATTTATTAGTATTGGCCAATTAAAGTTTAATTTTGCAGCCAAACAAAATTGCAAATTTCCTTAATTGGATTTCATCAATAATGTTTATTATACGGAAGTTGTTAAAATTATCAAACCTAGATCTCTCTTATTGTTAAAATAAAAATTATTTAACACACACCTATTTTATATATACAAATATTATATATAATAAATAGTTTAATTTTCTTACATTTACTTACATTTTATATTTAATTATTATATACAATAAATAACCTAAACCGTTTAAATATATTTTATTTGCATTATTATATGAACAACTTTTTATTTATTTATTTATATAAAAATAATCAAATGATAAATAATAGAGATCATGTATAAATAACCATTTATTTATTCATTATTATATAATTTATCTACTTTAAAAAATAATTCTAAAAAATCTTTTTATTTACATAGAAATTAATATATTCCTCCTTTTTAAGGGAACGATTCTCCTCTCTTTCCTTTATATAAGGAAACATTTAAGGAAGAAGAAAAAATGTAAAGAAAGAAATTTCCTTTTTAATTACTAAAATAAGTGAACACTATAAAATCATTTAAAATTCACCTCACTCTTAATACGTGGTAGATCTAAACTTACATTATTACCAGAACAGTAAGTAAATCAATATACTAAATGTAATACCACCGTTATTACCGTCATAACTAACTTGGGTTCTCTCGTAATAATTCTTTCACTCTGTAGTTGGCCTTATTACCAAATTACCAATGCAACATCATTTAAGGAAGTATTAAAGATATTTCCTCTTACAAGGTGGCACGCTAAATCAGAAGGAAATGTTTCTTTTTATTTTTATTATTATTATTAGCCGATAGGCTATATATGGTGTGAGATTTAACCTGAAACCTGTCTCACGCTCGGAAACAACTCTCAGTTTCCATGAAACTGTCAGTAGTTTGCTGGTTACTGGTTCCACCAATGAAATCACATCTCACCTTCTGCGTACAGCCGCTGCTTCAATCTACTCGCAATAAATGAAAACCAGATATAAATGAAAAGCAAGACAACTTGCAACAGTTTTTTCACTGGCCTCCACTCTCGCTATTAATGACAAGAAATATCCTTGTTTTTAATGCATTCAGGTCTACAGATTTTGTATATCTTGGCTTTGAATGCGTTCAAGATATGTTCAATCTCATCGCCTTTCATCACCGCCATACGCCTGAGCTTGGGCATTGCCCCTTTATGGATTTGAATGGACCTTATCTTCACACCCCTCAGCGTCAACAACTGCAATGCAGGAAACGCACCATCTCTTCCAAAATTCGAAGGCAATTCCATCAACACCTCACAATCTACGATTTCAAGAACCCACAACAATGGCAGTGCTTCTAGACAAGGGAGGTTCCTCAGGCTACAACAATGATTCAAGCAAAGAAACTGTAGCTCTAAGAAATCACAAACCCAGCTAGGAAGTTCCTGCAATTTCAGGCACTTCGTAATATCTTTCCTACTAACTCTGCCCATTTTTTTTCATCGGCATCGTTGAAAGCATAATCTTGAGGTCAGTCTCTTGTCGTGGTTTGAAGGAGTTTTTTTTAGGGGTTTTGCATATGGCCAGTTCATTTTTTTGGTGTTTTATTTCATTCTTTTTTTTTGTGGTGGATGCCCTTGATTCTGTATTTATGGCAGCCACATGAGGCACCTGTGAAATATTGTTGGTCAACCACTTTGTATGTCCGTCCATCTTGTTCTGCCCATTGAGAAGGATCATCTACGTCATATTGAATATCAACTAGATCTCCATTTGTCATGACGTATTCCATAGGGTGTCGCCATGGCCAATTCAAACCCATTTGTCAGTATCCCTAAGCTTCTAAAGTTAGTTGTTGCACCCCATTAAGATGATAGTCAACGTGCTTGCAAAGTTTTATTTAGCCTCATAGAAACCAACATACAAAAAATTAGCAGCAGTGTGTATACCAAGCCTGGACTTTGTACATTTAGGATCTTCTGTAAATGACTATTTGATGCATATAGGAGAGTCCTACAGGTTGGGCTGAACAAAGTGGGAATACCATGGTTGGTAGTGAAGGCGTGCAAAAGTTTTGTAAAGCATCAATCAATTAAGGAGTTTTGATTCCTTCCGCACAATGTGAATTCCAATACTGATACAAGGTTGATGCATATAATTTACTTGTAAGGTATTATGCAATTGAGCTACAATTTCATTTTATAATGTTGCTTATATTAGTGAAAAAACTGTAAATTTGAACTAATGGGCTTATGTAGATATATGACTTCACTGTACATCAATTATTTTTAACTAAGTAAAATAAAACTTCTAGAAGAAACTGAACCACTTACTCATCGAGTTCTCTCTTTCTCCCATTGTCTTCAGTTTTACTTCCAGCAGCTGCATTTCAGCCACCTCCCATTTGTGCTTCATTTCTAATCTTTAATAATTCATCATTATTTACAAGTATTATTGGTTGACAAGAGGATGTTGATACATATGAAAGAAATAGATATGCCTCAAGCTATGACATCTTGTTTACATAGTCCCAAATTTAGCAGCTATGCAATATCTATAATTAAGCCATCCCTACTCAATTCAATGATGGCAAACATGGAAGTAGATTTGTTGTATGCACACCAAATATTATTCATGGCAATTTCATGGGTAAAATTTGTTTTCTGTTTAACTTGAAGCCAACTTTAGCATATGAGAAACTATCCTAGGATGAAACAATGGCAGTGCTTCTAGACAAGGGAGGTTCCTCAGGTTGCAACGGCGGTTCAAGCAAAGAAACTATAGCTCTAAGAAATCACAAACCCAGCTAGGAAGTTCCTGCAATTTCAAGCACTTCGTAATATCTTTCCTGTTAACTCTGCCCATTTTTTTTCATCGGCATCGTTGAAAGCATAATCTTGAGGTCAGTCTCTTGCCATGGTTTGAATGAGTTTTTTTGAGGGGTTTTGTATATGGCCGGTTCATTTTTTTGGTGTTTTATTTCATTCTTTTTCTTCTTTTTTTTGTGGTGGATGCCCTCGATTCTGTATTTATGGCAGCCACAGGAGGCACCTGCGAAATATTGTTGGTCGACCACTTTGTATGTCCGTTCATCTCGTTTTGCCCGTTGAGAAGGATCACCTGCGTCATATTGAATATCAACTAGATCTCCATTTATCATGACGTATTCCATAGGGTGTCGCCATAGCCAATTCAGCCTCATCTATCAGTATCCCTAAGCTTCTAAAGTTAGTTGTTGCACCCCATTAAGATGATAGTCAATGTGCAGCAAAGTTTTATTTAGCCTCATAGAAACCAACATACAGAAAATTACCAGCAGTGTGTGTACCAAGCCTGGACTTTGTACATTTAGGATCTTCTGTAAATGACTATTTGATGCATATACGAGAGTCCTACGGGCTGGGTTGAACAGAGTGGGAATACCATGGTTGGCAGCGAAGGTGTGCAAAAGTTTTGTAAAGCATCAATCAATTAAAGAGTTTTGATTCCTTCCACACAATGTGAATTCCAATACTGATACAAGGTTGATGCATATAATTTACTTGTAAGGTATTATGCAATTGAGCTACAATTTCATTGCTTATATTAGTGAAAAAACTATAAATTTGAACTAATAGGCTTATGTAGATATATGACTTCACCACATCAATTATTTTTAACTAAGTAAAATAAAACTTCTAGAAGAAACTGAACCACTTACCCATCGAGTTCTCTCTTTCTCCCATTGTCTTCAGTTTTACTTCCAGTAACTGCATTTCAGCCACCTCCCATTTGTGCTTCATTTCTAATCTTTACTAATTCATCATTATTTACAAGTATTATTGGCTAACAAGAGGATGTTGATACATATGAAAGAAATAGATATGCCTCAAGCTATGACATCTTGTTTACACAGTCCCAAATTTAGCAACTATGCAATATCTATAATTAAGCCATCCCTACTCAATTCAATGATGGCAAACATGGAAGTAGATTTGTTGTATGCACACCAAATATTATTCATGGTAATTTCATGGGTAAAATTTGTTTTTTGTTTAACTTGAAGCCAACTTTAGCATATGAGAAACCATCCTAGGATGAAACAATGGCAGTGCTTCTAGACAAGGGAGGTTCCTCAGGCTGCAACAGCGGTTCAAGCAAAGAAACTGTAGCTCTAAGAAATCACAAACCCAGCTAGGAAGTTCCTGCAATTTCAGGCACCTCGTAATATCTTTCCTGCTAACTCTGCCCATTTTTTTTCATCGGCATCGTTGAAAGCATAATCTTGAGGTCAGTCTCTTGCCGTGGTTTGAATGAGTTTTTTTGAGGGGTTTTGTATATGGCCGATTCATTTTTTTGGTGTTTTATTTCATTCTATTTTTTTTTTGTGGTGGATGCCCTTGATTCTGTATTTATGGCAGCCACAGGAGGCACCTGCGAAATATTGTTGGTCGACCACTTTGTATGTCCGTTCATCTTGTTCTGCCCGTTGAGAAGGATCACCTGCGTCATATCAAATATCAACTAGATCTCCATTTGTCATGATGTATTCCATAGGGTGTCGCCATAGCCAATTCAGCCTCATCTGTTAGTATCCCTAAGCTTCTAAAGTTAGTTGTTGCACCCCATTAAGATGATAGTCAACGTGCTTGCAAAGTTGTATTTAGCCTCATAGAAACCAACATACAGAAAATTAGCAGCAGTGTGTATACCAAGCCTGGACTTTGTACATTTAGGATCTTCTGTAAATGACTATTTGATGCATATACGAGAGTCCTACGGGCTGGGTTGAATAGAGTGGGAATACCATGGTTGGCAGTGAAGGCGTGCAAAAGTTTTGTAAAGCATCAATCAATTAAGGAGTTTTGATTCCTTCCACACAATGTGAATTCCAATACTGATACAAGGTTGATGCATATAATTTACTTGTAAGGTATTATGCAATTGAGCTACAATTTCATTGCTTATATTAGTGAAAAAACTGTAAATTTGAACTAATAGGCTTATGTAGATATATGACTTCACCACATCAATTATTTTTTAACTAAGTAAAACAAAACTTCTAGAAGAAACTAAACCACTTACCCATCGAGTTATCTCTTTCTCCCATTGTCTTCAGTTTTACTTTCGGTAGCTGCATTTCAGCCACCTCCCATTTGTGCTTCATTTCTAATCTTTAATAATTCATCATTATTTACAAGTATTATTGGCTGACAAGAGGATGTTGATACATATGAAAGAAATAGATATGCCTCAAGCTATGACATCTTGTTTACACAGTCCCAAATTTCGCAACTATGCAATATCTATAATTAAGCCATCCCTACTCAATTCAATGATGGCAAACATGGAAGTAGATTTGTTGTATGCACACCAACTATTATTCATGGTAATTTCATGGGTAAAATTTGTTTTCTGTTTAACTTGAAGACAACTTTAGCATATGAGAAACCATCCTAGGATGAAACAATGGCAGTGCTTCTAGACAAGGGAGGTTCCTCAGGCTACAACAGCAGTTCAAGCAAAGAAATTGTAGCTCTAAGAAATCACAAACCCAGCTAGGAAGTTCCTGCAATTTCAGGCACTTCGTAATATCTTTCCTGCTAACTCTGCCCATTTTTTTGGTGTTTTATTTCATTCTATTTTTATTTTTTTTGTGGTGGATGCCCTTGATTCTGTATTTATGGCAGCCATAGGAGGCACCTGCGAAATATTGTTGGTCGACCACTTTGTATGTCCGTTCATCTTGTTCTGCCTGTTGAGAAGGATCACTTGCGTTATATCGAATATCAACTAGATCTCCATTTGTCATGACATATTCCATATGGTGTCGCCATAGCCAATTCAGCCTCATCTGTCAGTATCCCTAAGCTTCTAAAGTTAGTTGTTGCACCCCATTAAGATGATAGTCAACGTGCTTGCAAAGTTTTATTTAACCTCATAGAAACCAACATACAGAAAATTAGCAGTAGTGTGTATACCAAGCCTGGACTTTGTACATTTAGGATCTTCTGTAAATGACTATTTGATGCATATAGGAGAGTCCTACGGGCTGGGCTGAACAGAGTGGGAATACCATGGTTGGCAGTGAAGGCATGCAAAAGTTTTGTAAAGCATCAATCAATTAAGGAGTTTTGATTCTTTCCACACAATGTGAATTCCAATACTAATACAAGGTTGATGCATATAATTTACTTGTAAGGTATTATGCAATTGAGCTACAATTTCATTTTATAATGTTGCTTATATTAGTGAAAAACTATAAATTTGAACTAATGGGCCTATGTAGATATATGACTTCACCACATCAATTATTTTTAACTAAGTAAAATAAAACTTCTAGAAGAAACTGAACCACTTACCCATCGAGTTCTCTCTTTCTCCCATTGTCTTCAGTTTTACTTCCAGTAGCTGCATTTCAGCCACCTCCCATTTGTGCTTCATTTCTAATCTTTAATAATTCATCATTATTTACAAGTATTATTGGATGACAAGAGGTAGTTGATACATATGAAAGAAATAGATATGCCTCAAGCTATGACATCTTGTTTACACAGTCCCAAATTTAGCAACTATGCAATATCTATAATTAAGCCATCCCTACTCAATTCAATGATGGCAAACATGGAAGTAGATTTGTTGTATGCACACCAACTATTATTCATGGTAATTTCATGGGTAAAATTTGTTTTCTGTTTAACTTGAAAACAACTTTAGCATATGAGAAACCATCCAAGGATGAAACAGGGCAAGATTTTCTTTTTTTGGAATAAAATTAGATTGTGTTCTTTTCATTTCTTTTTCACTTTATTTTGATGGATCGAGTAGATCTGGAGAAAATTTCTAAAGAAATTTGTAGGGATGCGAAGATTTTTTGAAAGATATAGGGTTTGAGAAGAAAATTTAGAAATTTTATGTCTCTTTAAGGGAGAAGGGAAAGGCTTTGGCTTATTTTGGTGGAAAGAAAAGAAGGATTTAAACTATGGAAAAATAGAAAATGAAGGATTTTGATTGTTGCAAAAAAAAATCAAGGATTGTGCATATTTTGGTCAAGGATCGAAGGATTTTGCTTGTTTTGGTATAGAACGAAGCATTTTCCTTGTTTTAGCCCCCAAAAAGAAGGTTTTCGGTCCCTTTTCTTGTTGCTTTTTGGGAAGAAGTTGAGGTTTTTGAGTAAGAATGAGATTATTTAGCAAAAATATGTTGCAATTTCAACATTTGAAAATATTTGGAGTTTGAGAAAAAGGCTAGGAGATATTTTGTTGCTTTAGTAAGAAAATGGAGGAATTTGAAACTTTTGTGCTGATTTGGGGGAAGAAAATGAAGGATTTTGAAGATTTTGTCTTGCTTTAGCAAGGAAAAAAGGATTTTGCAGATTTTGTGTTGCCGTTGGAAAAGATAAAGTTTTTTGAACCAGAATGAGATTTTCTAGGTAGAAAATTGAGAAATTTGAGCAAGTGTAGAGATTTTCCTTTAGAAGAAAAGGCTATATTTTTTTCTACTACTTTTGGCAAGAATGAAGGCTCCAAAGGCTTTCAAATAGAGCAAAAATCTCAAATAATAGAGGAAAAGGCATCATTTTGCTTGATATTTGCATTGATTGGTTGAGCATTAAAGGGGTTGTCAAAAGTTTGAGTCATACTTTTTTCATTTTTTACAAAACTTTAATTGTTGAAGCTCTTTATGACCATTTCTATTAATTTCTTCCTGGAGCTGATGTAGACAGTTTAAGAATCAATAGAAGGGATAAATTAATTTTCTGAGTATGCCGATTTTGGATTTTTATATATTTTGTCATATTTAATATTTGTAAATACTGGCTTGGTTAAAGTAACTTATGTCCTGACTTGGGCCATATTGTTTTCTTTCTCATTGGCAAAGGATGTCTTCATATGGAAATGTGATAGGGGGTAAAATTAAGCTGAAAGGCAAAGCTCTGGATGTGAAAGCAGAGGCATTAAGAAGAAGAAGAAACAAAAGAACCAATATGAACGTGATTTGTCATTGCTGAAGATCACCGCACAATAGCTGAAAAACGATATGATGAACAAAGAGAAAAACTAGATGATAGAAGGTTGGCAAGGTTGGCAAACAAATCGTACACAGATCGAATTGAAAACTTCAACCAATATTTAGCCAATCTTAGTGAACATTATGACAATCCTAAAGTAGGGCCAGGATAATTTGAAACTACTTTGTTATTCAACCCATAATTTCTTTGTAATAGATTATGTGTACGCGGGATAACTTTCAAGTTTTCATTTATATGATAATCACAATGATTTTATGACTTGGATTGTAAGTTCCATTTGTTAGAAATGCAATTTACTGTAAAACACTACTCTCATACTCTCAAACTCTGAGTTTCGCTCACTAAATATTTAGGCATGTATTAATGCTTTAGAATCATGTATTTATCATTGCCCATAAATTGTTACTTAATTGCAGGTCAAATCTGCTTACATTTGGCATGTAGCAACCGCATATATTGTATATGATTGCCATATGTGTTTTGTTGAAAATATCAGAAGAATTGAGAGTGTGCCTGCATGTTATCTAAATGCCAAATTATGTAAGTGTTGATATATTCAAACTAGACATCCTTGCCCATTTGCAAATTCTAAATTAGATATATTCATTTTATTTGAGGTATACATTTTAGAAAAAAAATTAAAGAAAACATAAAGTAAGAAACATAAAAATATCAAGACTCTAAGATAATATGAATTAAGTGGATCTTCTACAATTTTTGTTATTATGCATTAAATTACCTATTCATATGGTATACAATTTGATTGTATATATTTTAAACCACACTTCCTTTACTTTTATATATTTTTCTATCAGCGTAACCCTTGCACCCCTCCTGGTGCAAGTGCTAGTAATTATTAGCCGATAGACTTTTATTGTGAACTTGCCAGTCCACAAACCATCGGGATACCTGTCTCACACATGGCATACCATTTGACAGCCCATGAGTTTTACCCGTAAATCCCTCTCTCGAAACAGCTTGCTGTTAAATAATTTGCCTGACGTTGGTTGCATTGATGGAGTGAGTAAATGCAGTCAATCTGCTCTAGATCGATCTTGTACACCTGTGTTCTGTAACTAAATAAATGCAGAAGATTTGGTTTGATTTATTTTCAGATATTTTATATGCTTTTAATGCAATACTTACCAACTTCTATCGCCGCTTGTAATGTCTTCGCCCCTACAATGTGTATGAACACAAATGAGCAAAGGAAACATGTTGCGGTTGCTGCTGGGAGAAGTGAAGCAAAGCAAGGATAATGTGTGTAGAGTATAGGAATTCCGTGTTGTGAGTGATTGCAAAAATGAGCAAAGGAGATGAGGAGTTGCAGCTATGGAAGGCCAAAAGTCTAGAAGTGTTTATATCTTCCATTTTTTTTAGGGCGCTAAATTTATACGTTATAGTATGCCCTTGAATTATCATTGTTCAGAATATGCATTGTTCTCTTCTGAAACAGATAAGAGTTCAGTATGTTGTGTTTTGAGCTCACTAGAACTTTTGCAGCAGCAATCGCCTCCATTGTTGTTCGGCTGACTTTTTTGCTTTTGTTCCTTGCAATTTTCGTACACTCTGTGCGTTCAGTAGGTAATCTTCAATTTTTATAAAATTGGTATTGGGTTTAACGTTTCTTTTATTACTTTGAATTATCTCAACTATTAGTTAAGGAAAACTGGAACCGATCAAGATACAAGCAATGGTATTTTGAAATTTCCATTTTTTAATTGCCTGCAAGTTGAGTGACAATTTACTTTGTAATGGAATTGCTAAGTGCGTGTGGTCTTGGAAAATGTTACAGCATCCACGCATCAAGCTAGGTTGCACCATCTTGGTTGGCCCTCCCTCTCTTCCTTGCATGCCCTCTGTCTAACCCTACCTCCACACAACAGCTGAAGGGAGAGACGATCTGCTGCTGAAAATGGCAGAAAATGTGTAGGAAGGGGGGATTTTCCCTAGCTACGCCCCACACATTCCATACCCTATTTTTGTGTGTCATTCTTGAGCCTACTTCCATAGCGATGAGTTAGGGAAAAAGGAAAAAAGTTACCCTAAAATATTAGGGCAGGTGATTGATTAGTGGTAATAAATTTTTCGAGCATTAATCCTTCCGCTGGCGTGAGGTTTATTATTACCTTCTCTCTTATGTTTCCTTTCAAACGAAGATTCAATAAGTTAATGTAGTCACGTGAAAGTTAAGATCGGTTCTCTTTGGTTTTTTGAACACTCATTTTCTTGTTAGATCGACTAATTTGGATTTAAGGGATAACATAAACTGCCTACGTCTAAATTTAGAAGGGTACTCAAATTAAATCATAGTTGAGGACATAATTCGAATGGCAAGTGAAGCCAAGTGTTAATTTAGAATTGTTATGCCCATATATATTAGAGTTAAAGTTTTTAATGCTGGTAATAAAGTTATAGCTAAGTTGGGGGATATTTGGACTAATGACAATAACAACAATTTTTAAAAGGTAAAACATTTTTTCCAGGGAACAAAATAATAGTGTAAAAGTTACAATATTTCCTGAGAGCACTGCAATCATTTTTGTATCCTACTACTGTGTATTCCCTTTAAACAGAAAAATGCTCCTACTTACCAGATTGCATTTTAGGCTTCTCTTGTTTATATATATTTAACATAATTTCTATATAATAAGTCAAGATATATCTTTTTTAAAGATTTATTTTTAAATTAGTTTTTAATAAAATTATAATATAATAAATATTTGTTTTTGGAAAATTGAAAAATCTAATAAATTAATAAATAGCAAATGACAATAAACAAAAGTGAAACACAACCAATTGTCTTTTTAATATGGTAATTTAATTATTAAAGAGTTTATTTAATTTTTTTTATTATAATCACTATTTTATTATAAATTAAATTTTAAAAAAATTAGCCAGTAGATTTCCCTTCTCTCCCTCTATTTTCATCCCAACTCTCTGGAACAAATCCTTACCTTACAGTACCCAGTTATTAGAACTTTTGGTATTTTGGTTTATTCTCTGTCAAATTTAACTGGAACTTTAATTTATCCACAACTTCTCTCACTCTTTACTTTGCACCAAGATTGTATTAGAGTAGTCTGTAACATGGAGTCTAAGCCTCTTCCTCTCTCATTCCATGTCCGAGAATTCCAGGTTGGTAGTATCGTTTTCATTTTGGCGATGAATTTTACAATTCATCGAAGGAAAATTCACCACCATGGAAAATTCATGATGGAAAATTTTCCTTGGTGAATTGTTGGCGATTAATTTTTATTTTTAAGTTTTTTTTGGATTTTATGTTGGTTTATAGAATTTGTTTTTATTTTCTTTTTTGTGTGTTTGGTCAATCTTAATGTTCAGTTCAAGTTTCATGGATTCTAAAATTGATGAGTTCAAGTTAAAAAAATAATGTTTTCATTATCAAAATTTTAAATCTGTTTGCAGTTTCTTCTTTAAATTCTTTTACATATTGTATCTTTCAATTTATGGATTTCTCATCTAACAATGTGTTTCATTGCATAGAGATTCCAGGGCGTCAAAAGAAGACCTTAAAAAAGACATTGCAAAGTTCTTATTTTACTTTGATTTATGTACACTTGATAGTAATTTTTTCAAAGCACTGTAATCAACATTGTGTTTCAATTTGAAAAGAGGAGCTTCAAAAAAGACAAATGGATACTCTTATATAACTTTTACTATTGCAAACTCAATACAAATTGTTCAAAGAGATTGCATTGTGTAAACATATATTTTCTTATACAACCAATTATATTTTGTTACAATTCATTTACGATTTTTCTTTAATTTCCTATCAACGTTTCCCTTGAACCTCCTACAAGTGCAAGTGCTAGTATATTCTAATTTGATCTTGTATAATGTGCTGAATTTTGAGGCCTAGGTGGTGGTAACTTCTATTTATCTCCACATGGATTTTAACATGCACTTTGTTTATTACAGTAATTAATATCTGGGTACTTTAGCTGGAGTCGATGGTTGAGTTTATATTAAAAATATTAACAAGATATTTTATGCCCTTTTGTGGAGCTCAGTCATGTGTTCCTTTCAAACGCTATTTGCTTGTTGAGTGTGGTGAATGGAACAACACCATGGAGGAAATTTCATCAAGTTTTTTTCTTTTTTTGTTTTGAAAATGTGAAGATGAGGGTCGAACCCCTTGTAGAAGGCCACACCCAGCTACAGGGCCGTGCCCTTCTCAGCATTAATTTATTTATTATTTTATCTTGGCACTCTTACATCGTTTCTATTTTCTTTTCTTGAGCTTTCATTGTAGGTTAAGAAAATTCTTTTTGCACTGTGCATCAGAACATGGGTGTTCCTTATTTGGGTGCATCTTTCTTTTTTTTTGTGCTTTATTACTTCTTGATCTGTTTTCTTTACTGTTGCTTAATTCTTTTATATATTTTTTTCTTTTTC
Organism: Sequoia sempervirens; assembly: GCA_007258455.2. NCBI lineage: Eukaryota > Viridiplantae > Streptophyta > Pinopsida > Cupressales > Cupressaceae > Sequoia > Sequoia sempervirens. Next base: position 271,902,994 of record VDFB02000017.1, read on the forward strand.
TTTTCCAGAGGTCGATTACACCCACATCGTTATGAGAACCATTAGGAAAATCCTTCTATCATTTCAAGATTGTACAACATTTCCTCATTTCATAGTTCACCTAAGTCCAGGTTTTCCTTCCTTTCAAAACAAAATTATAAACAATAAAACTTCATGACAATGGTGAAAACTCAAACTAACCTGATATCAAGATGGAAACATTATTTTTATGCATTATTGATGTTGCTCATCTATAGCCATTTTCAATGTGACTATAATCTACACCATTGCTCACAAAGAAGATAACTAGAATACAACTTTAGAAAATAAATCCAGATTGCATATTCATTTTTCCATTCACTCACATCCTAGCTACAAATTTCTCTAGCAACATTTTAGGGTTACAATAGTGTGCAAATTCATTCTCTTTTTTTTTCCAGGATTACAATAGAATGCAAATTTCTCTTCAAAGAATACAAAAGTAAGTAGATTTCCTTTTCATTTTGAGATACATTTTCAAACATTAACATAGTCCTTCCTTTGTATTATGTCATGCCAGAGATACAATCTACGTGCAAGTACACACCACAAAGTTTTATGTCACATACAACTCATGGTTATCCTACAATATCAAACGTTATATTTCCAGCATGAAGCAATATTTATTCCCACCACATGAATACCCATAATTAGCATTTACAACAAATGAATGCTCATACATGTTCCTTCAACAACATAATGCAGTAGTAAAAACTTGTGCAACAACAATTCTTCACAAGTACCTCCCTCTATAGCTATTTTTCTACACGAGCACAACAATTATTGACCCAAAACTAGTGGGAGCTCACCTCCCAGCCATAGGGCTAAATAGCCCACCCTTAAGCTAGGGGAAAACCAAGGTAACTAGGTTGCTCAACTTCACATTTCCATCCATAACATAAACATAATGCAACAACATTAAGACAAAACCAACAAACACCTTGCATAGGAAACATGTGTAAAACATCACATTATACATACAACACATGACCCATATTCATGAACCCAAAATAGGGAGGAGTGGGGACATCTACAAGGAGAGGGGAGCTTAGAATTTTAAACAATGATAGCCATTGACTTCATTAATTCACACCACAGCCAGCGAACATATTTCCATTTCCAACCTCCATTCCTCACTCATCCACCTCCATACCACATTGATTCATAATCATCATCAAATCACACACAACCCAACACAATTCTAGGGGCACTCTTACCCAAATAACAACTCCCCACCTTGGACATCTCTCCCACTCTAAACACCTTCACAACAATGAATCCTAAACATGAGGATTTGATCACATGACAACACTTCCAACAAAACAAACACAACAATACACAATCATCACAACATAATGTTCATATTATTTCAAAATTAAATACTACAAGGGCAGAAAAGAAGGGAGAACAAACCTATAAAGCCTTCAATTTGACAATGGGGAATCATAAACATCAGCACCCTTCCTTCCAAGCCTCTTCCTTCCCTTCTCTTTTTTTTTCAGAATAGCTACGAGGAAACTCTATGAATCAGGAATCCCAATACAAAACTCCCTGAAGACCTTAAACACTCATGATCAATTCTCTAAATGACAAGTGTTTTCTTCCCCTTTGAACACACTTCACCCCTCTTGATGAGTAAGCTCTTGAACATGCATTAAGCTTTGAATTTCGTCACTTGGAGAAAGTGCTTCCAAAAAGGGGGCCTAAGGCTTCCAAATTAATCTTTGAACTTAAAAAGTTACCCCCAAGACTTAACCCTATGACCTAGGTCAAGAAAATTCCACCAAACATAACTATAATCCCCTTAAATCACACTAAGACTTGAGTTTTTAATGTTACCACAACCATTTCACTATACATGATACCGTCTGATAAAACAATCTGCTTACACAACATAAAATAGCACATCACAAACCAACATGACACATGTCACCTTGATGTTCCCCAGATCCACTGGTCATGGCTAACCCGCACACTCAACTACACATGTTAATCCATCATCATAATAAAAAAAAAAGGTAGGTGATTGCAACATGATATCTATGTAGAAGCATTTTAAAACATTAATCCATCATCCCATTTATTCACCTTATGGAATAAATAGCATATTATTAACAAAATCAATTCCAACAAGACAAACATAATTGCATTACATCCGATATCCACAAATCTATCTAATCACCTAATCATATGCCCATAGGGTAATAAATGACAAAAATAATTAGATTAGCACAATTAACCACATAGCATTGCAAAACCCCAAATAGATAAGGATCAACATACATGTAGAAGTGTACTATGCCTATGATATTGTTAGTGTATCAGAGCTAGAATCCATGATATCAAAATAGTCAAAGTCAAAACTGTCTATGTGTATCAGAGCTAGAATCCATGATATCAAAATAGTCAAAGTCAAAACTGTCTATGTAGATCACAACATAAATCATATAATTTCGGGTACTAAAAGATGGGTCTCACATCCTCCCCCCCTAGGGTTGGACTTCCTCCTAGAAGTCCTCAAAAGCATTGAATGGTTCCTTAACAATAAATATACATGAACATATCTATGTTCTAATTTTTTTCTTATAGCAAGAATTAACAATATATAATTTCATCAAGCTATGAGGCTAGTATAATCTTTCTAATAATAATATGTGTGTGTGTGTGTGTGTGTTTCTCAAAACTATTCACCAAATTATCAACACCATATGACTAATCTTTGATTGACAATGATCAACACAAAAAAAATCTACCACATTAGTAATTCATATATATGTTTCTCAAAGCTATTCGCCAAATTATCAACACTATATGACTAATGTTTGATTGACAATGATCAACACAAAAAAATCTACCACATTAGTAATTCATATATATGTTTCTCAAAGCTATTCGCCAAATTATCAACACCATATGACTAATCTTTGATTGAAAATGATCAACACAAAAAAATCTACCACATTAGTAATTCACACCATTCTTAAATCAAATTCAAATCTCCATTTTAAAGAATACATAACCAGTTCCAGATTATATAAGAAAACATTAACAATAGGAGTATTAATTTATTTCCTAGGCTCTCAATCATGAATAAAAATCAAATTTAAGCATTTCACCCTTGACTATATGCATTCTAAGTAGAATAATTGAACCCACAAAAATAAGATTAATAGGTTTGACCATATATTAAGGTGGTTAGTTTCACCATTATATGATAATGTCCTACCATTCATTCTTATCTCGCAAACCTACTCCTATAATATAAATTAATTTTCCTCAATTCTCAAGGCTTGGTAACTACTCAAAACAATATGAATGACTATCAATTTAGAATGAAAGACCAACTATATGTCACTAAAAGATCAATAGATAGAGTAACAATTAAATGCTAATGTGATATGTGCAATTTTATTGATTGAGCATTCTAAAACTTCACTTTATAGATGAATAATAACTAACATGTTAAGATCATATTTTGGACAACAATTCCTAACCCAATTCCCAATTATTAATTAAATAATCCTTGATTTATCGATTTGCAATTATAAATCATGTAATAACCGCCCTACTGTTAACATTAAGTATCTATCTAATAATTAACATATCCATCTTATTGAATGCATAGTTAAAGAATCCTAAGATAATTTTCAAAGAGTATAGGTATGCAAGGTGGTAAGTGAGATTACAAGTATCATATCATGTGATAGTACATAGAAGATAAAAAATTATTAAGGGCACATTATTTCTATGTGAATGATACCTGATCATATTTATTTGAGTTTATGAAATATTGTTTCAATGTGTTTTATGATTATTTAAAGGGAAGAAAATTTAGATGCAACAAAATATATCACATGTCAAGCAACTATACATCAAAATTCACAATTCTTGAATATTTTATTGCTATGCAAGACACAAATAGGAAAATGTTCAATACAAATGGAGTTTCTTTGAAGAGGGGCATGGTAAAGGAGAGCATGATAGAGTTAGAGCATTTGTGCCAAGTAAGAGATCTTACAACACAATAGCTTAAATTTATTGGTGCCACTAGATTTAGAGATATATTTATGAATTAGTGTAAAGCAACATTGTCTAGTAGATCTTTTAAAAACTCTAAAGTTCAATGGTTTTTCGGTTAGTATGAGAAGAAGTCATCTTGCCATATAACATGATTTTGACATGGTTAATGGATTTCTAAATTAGCATTTATTTAATAGTTCAATTGTGAGCACATGGACTATGTGGAGTAGGGATTGGGCATGTTTTTTATAGTATTGTGTTATAGGCTAGTGGGAACCAAGTAAAATATAGTATGGGTTGAAGAATGACATCATAGACCCTCAACACCTATACAACCACATCAACATGAGATAGTTTGTAGGATAATCAAATTTTGGTATAAAACGATTTTGACCATGTTTCACACCTTGTACAATTTGGTATTGATTTATGTATTTAATAGAATGATCACTTATACATGTATATTTGTTTAAATATTAGCATCCTAATGTGTATTTGTTGTCTTGTTTTACAAGAAGTATATATGTTATTGTTACAATTAAGAGAAGTTGTTATGAATAGGGTGTTTTACACCTTGCACAAGAATGAATTATTTTAATTATGTAAAATAAATATTTATTTGTAGTGCATCATTAGCAGATGTGTTTAGCCACATTAAATATTTATTTGGGACCAATTGTAAATTTGTATGTGACATTAGTTAGATATTGTATGTGTGAGTTGCATATGAGAAAATAATTTAATATTGAAAAATGTAGTACCAAAAAATAAATGTGGGGTCAATGGTTTTGAGGCACATAGTTTTATCTTACTAGTATGCTTTTTTGTGTGAGCTTGATTTTATAAAAGCAAGCACGTATTTAGTGGTTGAGGTTGTCTAGTTGGTTGGTTAGTGGTTTTGGCTTGTCTATCATTGTATTGAGCTCTCTTCTAATGTGTAGTACGTGAAACATGATATGGGATATGTGGTTGCATGGTTACCCATTATGCTTGGGCACATGGAGGATGCATTGTAGGAGCTTGGTGTTTCAAAAGTATTCACAGAGAATTTATAAATGTATTGTAATATTTTGATTTTTGAATAATACAGTGATTATGGATGCTTTTGGAGGCTAGGTTTTTTTCCCTTTTGAGGGTTTTCCTAGGATATATCTTGTGCGATATTTTGGTATGTATTTAGTCTTTGCATATGGTTATTTTGTAAGCTTGTATGCACACTTTTATTTCATGGGGTTATGTAGGAAATTATTTGATCAACCTTATTATTTTTCTAACAGAAACAAAATATAAATATAGTATTGATTGGTATTAAATTTGAGTATTTGATGGGTTTTATATGAAATAATTTAAATAATATGAACTTATAACTAGTTTAGATTTCTAAATTCTATTCTAAATAAACTTGGCTTCATTAGATAAATAAAGAAAACTTATTTGAAATAATATAAATCAATCCCAATATTCTATATAAAATAGAATTAAACTTTTTAGGTAGATATAAAAATATGTAATTCTAGACAAATTAGATTTGATCCAAATAAATTGAGCCAACCCCATTATTAAAAAATACTTAAATTACTCATACGCATATAAAAACCATCTGAAAGTAAACTGTCATTCTAAATACATTTGAATTATTTCAAATAAAGTGGACTTATTTCAAATAAATTGGACATATATCATATAATTTAAAAAAAAATAGGCTATCCTATAATTTCAAAGAAATTGAAATCAACTAGAGGGTACAAGATAGGTGTAATGTCCCATTTTGATGGAGTCGACTGATCGAAATTTGCACTCCGAGAAGCTTCCGTATTATTTGATCGATCAATAATTTATTCTCTATGGCTATGCTTATATTATAAGGAAGTGACTTTAGATGTAACTCTCAACAATAGTATGGGTAGCGATAATTATCATTTACAAGGAAGTGAATGTATTAAGGAGGGAATGATTAATACTCTAACTAACAATAGTTAATATTGACTGCTAAACCAAGGGTCATGTCCATTTGATGGACATCTCTATTCAAAGAGACATGATCAAGGGATACCACCCTTCACGTGAAGGCAGAAAGATATAAAAAGAAGAGTATGGTATATGAAGGAAGTAGGAAAACTGACAGATTTATACATTTAAAGTATCAAAACTGAAGTGTTCTTCAAGAGCTCATGATCAACCAATCTGATGAACACACAAATAAACAACAGTAACCAGATACAATGTCAAGCACACATCACATAAATATAAAGACAAACTCAGAAACAATGAACTAATAGAGGTCTAAGACTCATGCATATTCAAAGCATGATTTTAATTGATGAATCAGAAACAACACATATTTTTCTTGTTCCATTCCCATTATCAAACTAATAATTAAATTAGACTCATTATTCAAAATTCATATAAGGAATTGGCATCCTAACACATTTTCCTGAAACTATTGTAGATGATCAAACTTATATGTTATATTTGAAAGTTGCGGTGATAGTATCAATAGTAAAGTGTTATATATAATAGTTCATTTTATTTCATCCATAGTTTGGAAACTTAGTTATCTTACCTTAATAATATTGGATGACAACCTTTGTCAATATAATAAGAAATAAATTGAAAATCTATCGATTCGGAGCATGGGTCATTACAATAGAGATTGTGGGTTATGTGGTCTGTGGGAGGCCACTTTAGCTTTTGCAACTATTAGTTTTTCGTTCCCCATGGGTTGGTCTCTTCCTTCTTAGCCTAGTGATTTTTTCTATATAATTTTGGTGGTTATTTTATCTAATCCTATGCAAATGATTGTGGGTGTTGATTCTTAGTAGCTAGTGATATATGGTTGGTCTTGGGTGCACTTTTATGCAACCATATATAGCTTTTGACACTAATGGTTATGTTTAGAGGGGCCCATGTCTAGAGGGGTCCTAGAGGGCCCCCTTTCTTTTTCATTTGAAGATGTTGATTGATCCAACTAGCCTAAAACCTCTAGTCATGAAATTATATCAAATCACTAATGCAAGCTATACATGATAACTATATTTGATTAGAGAATTAATAATTATCCCTAGTTTAATGGTTGTGTAATGTCCCCTTTTATCTAGTATCATAGTTTTGATGGATTAGCCTATCATCAAGTCCTCGTAGGCTGATGTTGGTGATCATAGGGCCTTGTTTTGGGAGTTTTCTTCTTTAGAGTCTAGTGATATTCAAGGTTAGCCTTCTTCAAGTGTTTCATGCTTTGTTTATACACACTTACTATTTTTAGTAAGTCACTTGGACGTTGTGGTCCAAACATACTATTTATAGTAAGGAATCCAGATGAGAAGTTTGAGCAGTGGGTTACCCCATGGTGTTGGAAAAATCAATATTATGTTGATATTTGTGGAGTTATGGTTTATTGATTATTATTAAAGTGATAACTTTAATAATAATTAAATATAAGTGAATATCATTAAAGGCGTTAATGACTTTATAATATATCATTCTTTTTTACAATATAAGGTCATTATTTAAAAAGGCATAAAGTGGACGCCATACTTAAGTTATATTGTTTGCTAATAAAAGAAAATATGCTAAATTATATTTAATGATTTAAATAAGCTTTGGAAATCATGCTTTTTGATGGAAGTATAAAAGGCTTCAAGAAAACACATTATTCATTCATACACTTATACAATTTCATGAGCATTTTGCTATGTAGGAAGAACTAGAGTTTCTCGAAGAAAATTAATCTTTGAGAACGAAAACTCTCTTAGATTTTGCAATCCACAGATGTGAAATACCACCCAAAGATTTCCCTACAGGTGGCTTCACTTAGGAGCTACAATTGTGCTTTATTGATATATAGGAAAGATTTAATAATAAGGGTTTTGAAGAAACCTACTGCTAGAAATTAATTGGTGAACGATTTCTACACTGCTGGTAGAAATTGTGTAAGGGTTTTAACAGGTTCTTATTGGTGATTATCTACTTACCTAGAAATTGGGCGCTATTGCTACTGAGCTAAGTTTGCATATTATTTCTGAAGGATTGAATTGGGGTATCTTCTTGTGTAGACAAGGAGGTTATTGGCTAGTATATCAGATTAGTGAAGTGTGACCCCCTTCTCACCCTCACAATGCATCCATATTGTCACGTGGGTGTCTCCAAGAGAGTGGTGTGAGTTTTTGAGGCATGGTCGACTAGCTACAAGTCATATTTTTCCATTGTGGTGTCTGGTTTCAATCACACATGGGTCATGTGGTTAGTTCTTTCCAATAAACAGGGTTGTGAATGTCATTTTTGGAAGTCTAGGTTTTAGGCGAGTTGAGTTGGCTTCATATTCTACCTCTTTGGAAAACATGGGGTTTAGAAATGATTTTATAGAGACATTTGTTGCATATTCAGACAATAACCAGGTTGCTACTACCAATCTACATGCCTTACATTGAGTTTCCAGGTTAGATCTATGCTTGTAATTGTTAATATAGAGTATTATGATTTGAACATTTGTGTATCTTTGAGTTATATCAGTCATTGTGTATACCTAGGTTGTTTATCATGAGACTTTGGTATGTTCAATATACAATCTGTAGTGGATAGTTTGTAGCTATTAATACATGTATGTCAGGGAATCTCAAATATATAATGAACTGTGGAGCACTTGCCTATCATGAACTAGAATTTATCACTGTCAATCTAAAAATATCTAATTGTAATCTACTCTATGAGATGAGCCATCTTAGATTGCACCTTAGCATGCTTAATCCATGATGAACTCAGAATATACATTGAGGTTGTTTTATAGCTTAGTTTAAATAACAATAGAATGCTCAATGAAGTATGACTACACACTCAAATCATGTCTACTTAATTTACAAATTCAATATGTCAGTAAGTGTTTGGAAAAATTAACATTGACTTGGCAAGGAACATTCTAGCGAACTCAAAGAGTAATTATTCTATCAGGGGTGGGGTATCTCAGTGGTATCAGAGCATAGTTTTCCTACCATCTTGTTGGGTGAAATCAAAAATATTCTGAGTATGATAATGGGTTACCACAGGGGTGAAGAACAATACTCCATACTAACAATCAACTACTTAATGTTCCTGTCACTAGGGTGACAAGAACTCCAATCTTCCTATATCTTGTCACCTGACCCATTACAACTAACCAAAATTAATAGCTAACATAAAATTTGAAAATTTAAGATGATGCCCATGCATAAAAATTATGCTAAAAAATTAAATCAAGAACTTAAATTTACAAACAAACTAGCTAAACAATTCATTTTTAACAATAGCGAGCTTTTTTAGGACAATAGAGGCCCTCTTTTACAATAGCAACCCTATTTTAGGATGATAGTGGTTTAATTTCATGATAGTGAATCTGTTTTACTACAATAATGGTTGATTTTAACAATAGTGGTCATTTTCCTAAGTTGTTCAATCATGTGATCGTTTTCAATGACTGCAGTCAAACAATAGCGATTACATTTTATAGTGACTTGTTTCCACGATAGTGCAAAAATTCAATGAAAGTGGTCATCTAACCTAGTACTATAGCGTATTATCACATCAATAGCAACAAAACTTGAAAATTACTGCTATCATCCTACAAAACTTTGAACATTAAATGCGAAAACATAAAAAGATGAAAGTGAAAATGGAAAGTAAATGTACTGCAATCCCTGCATCGGCTGGCCACTGGATTTGACGGACTACATCTGCTCTATGTTGGGCACCTGGAACTCAAGCCATCACAAATCGACAATCGCAACAGGAAATCTCTAGAGATCTAAAATTACCTAAGGCTGAGAGTGTAAATGAGGTTAAATGAACCCTAATTTCCTATTTTAACCTCCCCAAACCCTAATTTTAACCCCTAGAAACTCTCTTAGGTTAAATTTTGAGTACCCTAGATCATATTGAACCTCAAACATGAGCCCTAGGGCCTAATTTCTCATCCTCTATACATCAAAATTACACCTGAACCTTGTTGTGAGCCCGACCCGAAAAGTATTTTTTTTAGCTGACCTCTTGAGAGGGTATCCCAACATCTTATCATCCTTCCACTAACTGTTGGGGCACAGTGGGGAATGTTAAAAAAAAAATCTTGATCTAAACAATGAATTATTTGTAACAACGCATCAAGTACATTGTGTCAAAGAGGGGCAAAGTGTAGACATGTAAAAATGGCTTAATGCATATCACACATCCTAAAATTGCATTTTTCCATTATCGGCATCACTTTCATTATCATTATTTCATTTAACATCATTTGCATCATTAACCCTATTTTCCTTTATTAATTAAATAATCTTGAATTGGTTAATTAATTCACTATGTCATCATTGATTTAACCCTATTTTCCTCTATTAATTAAATAATCTTGAATTGTTTAATTAATTCACTATGTCATCACTGATTTAACCTTATTCCTCCCGATTAATTAAATAAACATTATTTATTTAATTGTCTCTAACATTACTTTCTTCTAATTTAATTAAATATTTATCATTAATTATTCCTTCTATAAAGGGTTTTGGGTCGGGCTTCAAAACCTATTTTTCCCATATAATCAAAACCTTATTCCTCCTGATTAATTAAATAAACATTATTTATTTAATTATGTCTCTAACATTACTTATTCTTCTAATTTAATTAAATAATTATCATTAATTATTTAATTAATCTACTTCCCCTCTTCCAAATTAAATAATTAAATCAATTATTCAATTTCCCAAAATTTACTCAACATGGTCTATTAATAAATAATTTTTTTTATTAAATCAAATACATCTTGCATGTTCCTCACAAGATTAATTAATTAATCATTCTCACACATTTTGATTGAACAAATCACGTCTACTGATCACTCAATTTAATTTCCTAATTCCACTGATTACTCCAATCCCACTGATTATCCAATCAATTCCCTTAATTGGATTAATCAAGTCAGTTAACTAATCAATCTATTTCCTCTCAGTGGACATAGACTGTTGATCCTAATCTTTCATCTTTGCATCCAAATTGTTCATCTGAAATAAATAAATTTATAAAACAACTCTCATCCCTCTCATAATTAATCTAGAGAATTTGTAGTTTGAAAGGTCATGTTAGTGTGATTTGTAATACCCCCATGTTTCTGATACTATTTACTACTATTGGTTGCTTTTATATGTTAGTGTGATACTGAATTGTGATGGTGATTGCTTCACTGACCTGGTGTGTGAGGATGCATAGTTTAGTTGTTTGCTACATTTGATATTATTAGTATGATTTATGATACTCTGTGCGTTGTTTGGATTATTTGCTTATTCAATAATCTTTCATTAATGTTATTTACATCAATGTGATGATTCTATGATGATATTAATTGGATTCAACATTAAATTATGATGCAGTTGATAAGTAATCATGTTATCTTATGATAGTTTGTTTAGAATGTTATTTCATCATTGATATTGTAATTGTGAGCATAGCTTAGGTGAGAGGACAGTGTAGCACCACTCGTTTATGAGTGTCTTGCTACGTTGCAATTCCTTCTCACGATAGGATGTTTGATTATATATATAAACATGTGTTACTTGACGTTTATTGGTATGCAGGATTGCAGGAATAAGTCTCGATTCCACCTGCTTCGGCAGGACAGGGCGAGCATTAAAATTTACCCAACAGGTAAATGTTGAAAAAGAGAGTAGATTTGGAAGTATCCCCGTCCCAAGTCCGTCGTCTGTTGTGAGTCATTGTGTCATGACTGAAGTTTTGTCCTTACCGTTGTGTAGTTAATTGTTGAGTTTTTATTTAATTTATGGTTAGTGTTTAATTAATTAATCTTATGTTATAAGATAATTAATTTATGTTGCATTGTTATTTGATTTAATTGTGAGTTGGTAAAATATTAAATTTAAATATTTTGTAAATTTAAAAGTGAATTAGTTAATTAAAAAAAATGTAAATAATTATTTAAAATTAATATTGTTGAGGATAATTAAATATTACCATTTTATTAATATTAAATTAGAAAATTATGTGCGGATAATATCTTGATTAAATAAATTATTTGTAATTAAAATTGTAGATAAGTTGTGCTTTTAAAAGCTGGAAAAAGGACCAATAAGAAAAGAGGATTTTTGAGAAAAGAAAGCGGAAGAGCTTTATTAATTCTTTTTTTTTTAATTTATTATTTTTATGAGGAAATGATTCACACACAGAAGATTTGTCCGTTGTTTTTGGATCTGTAAATGAAAAGAAAAGAAAAGAACGATAGTTTTTTTTTGTGCTTCTGGGTAAGATAATTGTTTGAAGAAAAGATAGATTCGAAAAGAGAGTTGCAGGAGGAAATCGAGAGGAGGCTACAGAAGGGATTCTTCTTCAGACGAAGGACTCCAGGTTTTCTCCTTTTAAGTTATTAATATTTTATTGTTCTGTAAACAAATTGGGTTGCTATGTTTTTAAAAATTGATTAAATGAAGTTATGTGATTTGAAGATTTATTCGTATGAAACCCTTGATTCTTCTGTTGAAAACATTAGTAAATATTTTTGATATTTCTTCAATATAATTTAGTTGTGAAACTTATTGTTTTGAAAAATAAGTCATTTAGGTTGAGGTTGGATTTACTTGTCAGATCTATATTAGTTTTATTGAAAATCTGTTGTCATATGATTGTTTGAATCTCTGGGTAAATATATATAGATATACACACTTGTATATATATATATATATTTAAACAAGATTACATATACACATATTATTATTTTGTCTGAATCGTTAGAATGGATATATCTTTATATTACAGAGTTGGTATTTGATTATTTAAAAGAAAAAGAAAATATACTTAATTAATTTGGTATTCTTCTATAATTTTTCTTTTATGCGAATTAAAATTTGATATATAAAATATATATATATATATATATATATATATATACTTTAAAAGTATTTGGGCGAATTTTATTTTTGGGAATTCGTGTTTTGCTACGTACGAAATTTTATATTAAATAAAAAACAAAATTTTAAAAAAAATTATGTAAAAAAAATAATAATAAAAAAATTTAAAAGTTATAAGGGGGTGGGAGGTCGGCCGAAGCCGTACCCCCATGACCCCCCTGTGGTCAGCCTGTTGCAGCTGCCACGGGCTGCGCACAGCAGCCCAGGCTGCACACGACAGCCTAGATTGCTAGTCGCAGCCTATGGAGGCTGCGGCCTGCCACGGCCTACCACCTGTGGTACTGTGTACCACAGGCCGAGTGGGCCTTGCCCTTGAAATTCGTACTTTTCTTTGAATTAAAATTTTGATTTGGTTTTTATGCGATTTCTTTTATGTGATATATATATTATATATATATATATATATTTGGATTATTTGTTAAATTTTGTAATGAATTTTTAAATATTTGTTTTAATATATATATATACTATTTTTATGTATATATATATATACGTATAAAGGCGTATATAAATGTATATATATATATAATTATGTATATATGTATGTTGATAGCTATTTATACTGTTATGGTTATGAAATAAATGGATAAATTTACAAGTGGTAATATTATAGTTTAATTAGGAAATTGGAAATAAATTATGTGATTATAATTAAATTGGTTAGTTAAATTTAAAAGTTTCATTGTTATAGTGTAATAGTGCGAATTAAAAATAAATTATGTGCTTTGAATTTAATCGAATTTTCTCGAGTTATTAATTTTGAGTTGGTGAAATTTGTTGTTTATTTAAGTGAGTTTTGTGGCATTGAATATGTAATTACTTTCTCTTGAGAATATTCATTTATTTTGGTTGTGGTTTTCTTTAATTTGGGTTTAGGTCATGTAGAAACCCTAGATCTATTTGTTTGTCTTTCGTAGGAACCTAACTTGTTGTTTAGGACTTCCATAGGTGTGATACCGTGATTCATGTTTGATCTTGTAATTCTTATGTTTTGGCTTTGGTTGATTTACACTTGGATTGTACAGTTTGTGAACGTTATACATATGATTTTGGGCGAGAGGGTTATGCCTCGCGGTTGATTCAATTTTTGGTTCAGTAATTCTTGTTGGTACAATCCTGTTGTGTTGGAGATTTTGTTTGTGTTGAGTGTTTAGAGAGAGTGGCTCTAGTGGGGGCCGGCGCACAAAGGGGCTATCAGGGTAACCCACATAGAGTTATAGTAATCAGTGATAACCTAAGCAATAAATCACGGGTGGGGATTAAACATTAATAAGATAATTGTGATGCCTCGTCTGCCTATTAGTGCTATCGTAGACTAAAGGGGACTGAGAAGGCTGTGGTTGGCAAGGTCATCGCCTTGTCTTCACGAAAGGTTAATGACTCTGCATGAGTAACACTATGGAGCGGCGCCTTGAGATAGGCTGTCAGGAGAACCATAGATGGAGGCGGCACCTTAACTTGGTTGTCTGGAGAATCCATGTAGAGATGGAGGCGGCACCTTGTGATAGGTTGTCTGGATAATTCATGTTAAGCCATGCGATGACACTCTCCTCTAACATTATATTTGTGTTGATTTATTGAAGTCCTCTGGAAGTGATTTGTTGATTTGTCATTGGTTAGTTTTGGAAGTTGTTTTTTGATATTATGTCTTGAGTTTTATTGATGTTGTGTTTGTGACTAGTTGTGATTTTGGAAAGTGGATTATTGTTATGTTCAGAAGTAGTTTTTGTTGTTATGCCTTTTGGTTTTATCGTTGCTTGGTTTCTATGTGGTCTTTGATGTTAAGTTGTCTATTTGGAGTTAGTCTTTATTATTGTTAGACGTGCTTGGTCGGGGATCCTTCCTTGTCTACTCCCAGCACGGGGGTGGTTGGGTGGAACGTGCTTCGCACCCCGTTGGGTTCCCTTTTTGGTTGCAGATGTATCTTTTATTGCAGGGTTTTGGCGGATGTTAATGATCCAGTAATTCTTTGTACCATATGTATGTTATACTTCAGATGTAATGTATTCATTGATGTATTGTCTCCCACGTGTGTTGGGATAACCTTGTTGTAAATTGTATATGTGGTTATTGAGATGTATTTTCAGTCAATTGTATTTTACTATCATTTGGATGTAATGTATATTCAAGCATGTATTTATTCAGGAACGATCATTTGTAATAGTTGTGTTAAGTTGTGTTATATCTGTGGTAATATAAATGCTTCATATCTTTATAGTATCTTTCGTTGTCATATGTACATATATTATGAATATGGTTATTGTTTAATAGATATTTTAAATGATGAAATGGGAATGAATAGATTTACGTAATTGTTTAATTATTGTTATCTTATTATCTTTGTTATGGGTTAGTGTAGTAATGTCCTCGTGTACCCCAAGGGATTTAGTTGTGCAACTTAGAACATTGTTATATTGGAACACTTAAGTAAGTTATTATGTTCTTTTAAAAAAAAAAAGTTGTGTTGTTATTAGTTCCTTTGGGGTTTGCACGGCGGGGCGTTACATGATTCTCGAGCAAATTGAGTAAACACTCTTGCATTTTAGGTCATCATCATCATTATCAAGCTTTTGTAAACCATGGAGGCTTCGTGTTGAAGAGAAATCCAAACATATCAAGATCAACACGAATACACCTCGACATGGGATGGTAAGATTGTGTAGTTTGAATTCATTTGTGTTTCCATTTGATTGTGCTAACCTCGTTTGTTGAGTTCATAGCTACATGGCAATTTCATTTCATGAGTAGGTTGGGTTTTATCCTTTTGTTTTGATTTCATTTGATTGATTTCACTAATACTAATCCTCATCCATAATTCCCCCTTATAGATATCATCATTAGACACGTGGTATCAAGAAAGTGCATCTGAGAATTTTCAATGCAGGTGATAGTGATGAAGCAATAATAGTTTTTTTCTTTGAAATATCCCCATAGTAAAGACTTCAAATATACATGTGATTCCAATGAATTACCATCCTCGTCCTCTAAATCCTCAAGCTAAATGAACATCCAATAGAGGGGATCCTAGAAGGAAAGATGGTGCAAAGAAAAGATTCATCTAATCACTCTTGAGGGGCATACATCTAGGAAATAGATTCTCCCATATGACATGTAACAAAGCATTACAAAGATAAAAAATGATAATATTTATGGTCTCTCATTTTGGAAGACAAGTTTAGGATTGTAATACTAGCTTGAAGTACTCATAAAAATAGACGAGAGAAGAGAGATAGGAAAAAGGAAAAGACAAACAATATTATAACAATTAAATTGTAAGTTATCTCAAACCCTCTTATTCCATAGCAACTATAAACAAAAAAAAATGGCTTCACACTTGCAAAATAAAATAAAATAAAAAAATTGAGTGCACTATGCAAATATATAGAGGTACTATAAATAAAATTTCCATGATACATGTCATTTCAAAGATATCTCAAAATTAGGTAAGTTTACTTGTGTGACATAAATGCATACCTTAATCCAAATTATGCATCACTCTCAAATAGGCATGACTCATAGGATAATGGAATAAATATCTTCACCATCTATTGCTACATGATATTGGTATTCCTAAAATGGACGTGTTAGCATGCTTCATAATGTGTGGAAATAAATTCAATACTAAGAGGAAAAGACAAGTCAACAAATAATATTCATTTGCATATCTTTCTATTTGAACAATCCTTGAATTATTTATCAAATGGCCACACCAATCCGGGCGAGATAGTATTGATTTTGTTGACATTAGCGTATACCTAGAATCCAATGCTATCTTGACCCATTTCATAAAATTATTAATTCCACTCTTGAGGAAAATGTCCTTTTCCAACTCAAAACTAAATAATATGGGATCTATTTTATTGCTTTACAAAGTAGAATTCAACTACGTAGGAACTGATTTCTCAAAATAAACTTTTCAAATATTATATCTATAAATCCCAATTTAGACAATCCCTCAAATTTATCTTCCTTATCCCTTAATAACATTGAAAAAATAGAGATAGATGAAAGATCTCACAAAAAGGTGTGTGACCTCAAAAATGATTATGATATCCTTCAGACTCTTAGAGTCATATCTAGTATTTTTATTGATAATATTTATAATAGCCACTTTATAAATATATTTCATGTTAATTTTCATCATTTTTGGATTAACCCCATTCACATGTTGACTAGCATTCTTTAAGTTTACATAAAATTCTTAGAATTCATCTATATTATGATAAAATTTATAATTATTTGTTTGAGAATTAACTTGATGTGATCTTTAGCATCCTACTTGGCCTTAAGAGTCAAGTACCATATTTCACCTCACACATTTTCAACTTGCTCTTGCAGCACTTGCAAATCATCCTAAGGAGTCTTTTTATATTTAATTTCCCTTACTAGAGGAGGATTTGATACTAAAGCTCTAATTTTATGCATGTATTTTTTTAATGTTTCCTTCTCCTCCTTGAACTCATGATTTATCTAAATAACATCCTAGAGGAAAGCACAATAATCCTTATACAATTTCTTGGCCACTACTTCACTAAACAAAGTAGTATGCATGCTCGAGGCTATAATCTTAGGAGCAAGGCTATCGGTTATTCTTTTAAAATTAAGGTCTGAATTATCCCTTGGAAAACCTCATGGATAATTAGTTTCAGTACCTAGCCACAAATTCTAGTGTTTTCCTTTGGGTAAATTTAGATCCTATTATAAAAATTATGTTCTTGCTCAATGTCTTGGGAAATATCTCCACTTTATTCATTCCTCCTCATGATGTCAAAGCTCATTTAATATCCCAATTGAATAGTAGGAAGCATCTACTTTCTATTTCTATTTATCTCACTTGCTTCGGGGTGATTTGATCAACACTCACATCGAATTTTGAATCACCCTCCCCAATATCCATATTGAAATCTAGAGACTTTGCATAGTCTTATCTATTCTTGAGATTATTATGGGAAAATATTTTTATTGTCATGAAAAATCTTTTAAATCATTTATTTCTAACAAACTAGTCATCAACATGAAATTTTCACATGCCTTTGTTCTAACACCTTATATTCAAACTCACCTTTCAATTCATCTAGCACAGTGATAGAATCAAGAGTAGTATCTTCGATTCTCCATGAATTCTTAGGAGACTCTATTTCTCTAAGGATGTGTGTGTGTGTATTGGGTCATAATAATAAATGTATTTTTTAAATCTAGGTGGGACCTAAGGAGATGGAGAATCCTCCAATATATTTTCCTCTTTTCTACAATATAGAGAAGCCCTCAATCAACACTCTCTTACCCTTTACTTATGTTAGCTGATGATTAGATTCTAATTAGATTTCATTTATTTTATGTAATAACCCATTCTAATTATTACCTAATTATATTATTTCAAATGACATTATGAATATTCAATTTTAAAAAGACATAACTAAGTAGTTGTTGTCAATCATAGCAACACATATCTAATTAAAATGAGTCAAAGATCTATATATACAATTTCAATTTCAATTACAATATCCAAGTTGACTTGACTCATAAGGCCACATAGTCAATACAATGTATAAATATTACATCAAGGTTACATCATAGACCCAAATAGTCTTGAAAACATCCAAGGTCTCCTCTTGACACTCACCTCCATTGGTGGACGAGAACATGGTTGAAGTGCTTTACCGCCCAACCATGAAGCTTACGCTTCCCCAGAATTCTTCCGACTTGAAGAATACCCGACCCTGCATGGAAATTTTAGCAAGAGAACAATCTGCAAGGTGGAATCTGGTGTGTTCCCAAACATCAACATGCATCTCTATCTATGAATTAAAAAAATGCAAGATCTATGCTAGGAATGGCAAAGAGTGTTATCACAAAATCCATACATACATAATGGGCTAATTTGCTTGGCCAAGAATAAGATTAATGTTGCAACAACAAACAATAGGTTTTGGTTAAAGCAAAAACCTATACTCTCTTAACTCCATTTCAACACCCATCCCGAAAGGTAACTTTCAACATCAAGTTATCTCATAAAATAGATAACTACCCTCTAGTAGCATCTACCCTTAGGTGCTCTAGTCTATTTAGGCATACTTGTTCTACTAAAAAAAGAGAGTATTTTGTACTCACATATTTATGGAAAAGTAATTATGTCTACTTATTTCCTTATCTTAAATAAAATATAGAAAATGAATCATATGGAATTGATCAATACATTATCCATTCATCTCAAGCACATGTCACATGATTACATTCATTGTAATTCAATATTCATTTAAGAATAAAGTATAAAGGTAACAAAAGAAGGTATGCCACAAGTATGTATATGTACGTAGAAAAAGGTCTATGTGCATACACATATATGCGCCAACTTAATTTATTGATTTGTACATACATTCTAAAATAAAACCATTATATTAGAATGACTTCCATACAATAAGGTTTCTGATTGACCTATCCTTTGTCAAAAATACAAGAAATAGAAGAACTGAGAACAAGTCTATTGAACAGTTTCTACATACTTATTTATTGTTTGTAAAAAATAAGTTGTTTGCAACTAACCATACTGTTTATAACAAAACGATGATGTTTACAGCTAAACATATACTGTTTACAACAAAACAATGCTATTTGTAGTAGAACATAAACTGTTTATAACAAAATGATGTTGTTTGCAGTTAAACACATACTGTTTATAACAAAACGATGTTTACTTGGAACTAAACACATTTTTTATAACAAACGATGTTGTTTACAACTAAACACAATATGTTTATAACAAAACGATGTTGCTTACAACTAAACACATACTTTTTATAACAAGACGATGCTATTTACAACTAAACATAATCTATTTATAACAAAATGATGTTTACAACTAAACATAATCTGTTTATAACAAAATGATGTTGTTTACAAAATTTTACAGATTTAGATCCTTATTAACCAATGTTGCATTCATTTGAGCCTCATTCAGGGACCCATAGCTATTCATTTCAATCTTGGTCACAGATTTTGTTATAGCATAACTTTCATTCTCATATTTAAATTCAAAGATTCTTTCATCCTAAGAACAATTGTATATAATGTGCATATAAAGAAAATAACCAAACAGTTTCTTGGTACTGGTTCTTGAAAGGTAATAAGACTCAGACGACTACTGGTCATTTTATCAAGAAATATGTTACACATATAATGGGTACATCCTTATCATGATTTAGGTTTTAAGAACCCTCGTTTACTGACTTTATCAGATTATGTTACTGTTGTTCTATGGAACGACCGAATGTTGCTTTGTACTTTTAATAGTGCCTGGGGCCTAATCCATGCATGTTGGCCCATGGCCAGGGTTGGATTCGTCCAAGAACAAAAAGAATATCATTCTTAAGAATGATGGTTTACATGCTAACCATGCCAACATAAAGATGGAGTGAAACATCGCTCTGCCATCATCCTTTATGGACAAGGCGACAAGAAACAATCAAACGTTGCGACATAGAAAAATAAACACAACAACAAGATAAAATAATATCATTTACAAAGAATGGGGCGATATATGCCCGACCTTTGCTTAACGCGAGAGGAAACACAATACAACATGGATACCCTTCAATCCAAGATAGAAGAAAACAAATTTAGCACCCATATGGTGCAAATATCCTAATGGGAATTCATTTATGCATAGTATGGCATAAACATAAGATTTTGGTGGAGAATTAATTGCCTTCCCTCAGAGGAGGCAATAATGATTTATGAATCGTTTCATATCTATTCACAGGCTATTGGCTTCACCAATAGCCATGTGAAAGGCTATGCTTAAATCGCATGCAAGTGACTAAATTACAATGGTGATATCATATAACTCACAGAGAGTTAAGTTATTTGGCTTCCATTCCACTAGAGTTACATGCACATAGTATGTGTAACAAGAATGGCCGACATGGCCTTCAACAGAAGAAATAATAAATTTTAAATCAAAGAAATTTGCATATCGAGTTCATCATACATGTTTACTATGATTCAAAAGATTTGTCGATATTATCCAACATACATTGCTCACAAGGTAACTGAAAAATGCAACATATTCAAAGAAATTTCATCGAATACCTCTATTTGGGATCGATTTCCTCTCGGATTTTCCTCAGGAAGATCGTTGAACTGCTTGTTCTCCTTCAGTCTTGTTGATTCTATGATATCAAAATGGTATCTTTTTTGCTTTTTCCCATGCACCCCACCCAAAAATCCGTTTCAAATCTTAATGGGAATTGATTTTAGCCGCCCCCATAATTCAAATTTAAATATTTTCCATCAATTTGGTTGTAAACCATGACTTTATGTGATTTTTCTCATGATTGCATTGGAATTTCATAAATTCAATAGTGATAATTTTGATTCTAATTCGATTCTTAAGGAATATAAATATATGTATATGCATATATCATATATATATGCACACATTGTTCGTTCTTTAATATATATATGTGTGTGTGTGTGTACATATATATACAAGTGTGTGTGTGTGTGTGTGTATTTATTTATAGATGTTTATATGTTTCATATACCAACATTTAAATAAAAATGAACTTACACACATTCATTTATATGTTAATTCATACAATCATTTTCTATCAAATTCAAACACACACAAGATCAAGATAGACAATTAAATACAAACTCACATGTATTTTCATTTCACAATTCTACCTCTTCAATCATCGAATCATTTCAAGTTAGATTAATAAAATATCCTATATTAATTTCAAATGCAGTCATCAAGCCATTTGTGGTGTGTGCACCCAGATTCCATCAAGCTAACCATTCAATCTAGTTAAACAATCCTACTTGAACCGTGCTCTCATCCTTCAACCTATTTCCCTGCATTTGCACACACTTGGACTTGCATAGTTCATCAGTAATGTTCAATCATGATAAAATTATAAGATAAGTCAAAAGATCACATAGTCAACGATGATCAACTTCTTTCGAACTTTCAAAAATATCAAAATTTTTAATTCAACATATTGAATTTCCTCAATAATTCAATTTATCATATTATATTTAAAAATGCAATAAAATTGGGTTATGACATTTTACTTGGTTGAGCTATTAAATTTCCTAGGGTAGGTGTAGAATAAATAAGGGGCTAGCCTATTGGAATCCTACATATTGTGTTCTAATTTTGTAATAAGAGATTTATTTTTTATAGGGCCCTTGATTTTTATAAGGAAACCCTTGAAGTTTTAAGGGAAATCCTACTTGAGTTTTATTTTAGTTGTTTTATCCTAAACATTTTTTCTCTCATGTACCTTTTCTCATCATCATCCTTGTAAATTTTGATGAGGCTCTCCAACTCATCAAACTAGTGTTAATACCCAACAATCTCAATTGCTTGCATTATCGTGTTGATATGAATCCTTCAAAGTCATACTTCCTCTTATTTGTAAACTCTAATCCCACTTGGAAAATGATATCACCTACCCTTTAGGACTCAATATCATAAATTCTCCAACATTAGAATGATATGAGATGATGAATTTCCTCTTATATAGTTTGAAATATGCATAATTGACTCCACTCATTTTCCATAGAGCCTCTAAATAAGAAATTTTGGTTGAAACTCAACAATGTACCTTACAAACTAAGAAACTAGCTTGTGTTAGCTAGCTTTTGCAAACCACTGGCATCTTGTCATTATTGAGAAAATCTACTTTGTCAATGAAGGTGACAAATACTAGGTTTTCAATTGTAGTTTTTCCTTTTTCAATCTGCTTAATGGTGTGAGCCCTTATCTTCTTGGTAGGTCCATTCATTTCTTCTCTTTGGAATTTTTGGAGTTCAATCTAGAGGATGAACATGTTATTTGATGAGAGCCATTTATGTCCCATTTTATGCCATGTTTTAGCCTTTTTCATATGCCTTCAATCCCATCCCCATATTCCATTTCCCATATCTTATCATAGCATTTTACCATTCTATGTTGCATATAATTAAATATATATTAGTGATATTCAATATAGTTTTGGGATAAAAAATAAGAAAAATAATTATTGATTATTTTTACTAATAAGTGTTTTTATTTTAAGCCTTGGAAAATATATCTTATAGCATGCAGACTTACTGTCACACAACTCTTTCTTCAATTATTGCCACATGGACTTCTTCCTTTGCATTCATCCACTTCAGCACTTGGGGTATTCTTTCAATGACCACATCTACCAAGCAATCTTCAAGTTGCATGGTCACACAAATTAGCATATGATTCAATCATTCAATGCTGGCCTTCACCTTAATATTCAGAATTATTAGAGGACGCATCTTGTTTTTCTTCCACTATCTCCTGGTTGCTTTAGTTACCTCAACACATGGACTTATCTTCCAATTGTCTTACCACTGTGACGTTAGATGAGGTTTTCATTTTACAAGATCTAATTAAGGAGATAGAGATGTGCCTGCTAACTGTAGGAGGAAACTGAAAAAAACATCTATTTCCTATTTTCGTTTGTTATTATAACAAGACTGATTTTAATTTGTGGCTAGTAGAAAAAGGTTTTATGTGAACCATTGTAATATAGTTTGTTTTCCATAGGCCAAAACAAACAATATATTCATGTATGTAGTGTTGTACCCAAAACAATTTTTTTGCTTCATTAAGGCAGTTTGATTAAAATGGTCTAAATCTTGTAAAATTATCATCAAAAGTTAGTTTTAGGTCAAACAAAACATGGGCTTTTTGTGGGTTCAATGTCTAGAAGATACTGGAAAATTTTGAAAATTTTGAAAATTAGGTTTTTGGGCCCCTATTTTTAGAAAAAACTTTTAAAAATAGGATCTTGCCAGAATTGATTGAAAATAATTTTGAGTGGCTTATTTCACTTCACAATCACATTGGTGAAGTCAGAATCAAGAAAAAGCTAGTTTAGCTCTGGTGGGTTCTTTTCACTTTTTTAGAAGAAAAGTTAGGACCTATGAGGTCATCAATGGCAGTTGGCCAGTACCAAGTGTCAAAATCTAAGCATCAAACTCATCATAGAAGACTCTATGGTGAAATATGTTCAAAAAGATGCTTCGCGATGGAGGGGATTTTCAAAAGGTGAAAAATGGAAAAAATATTTTGTCTGCAAACACTTCGCCTTGCTGCATGGAAGGTGCTTGTGCAGTCAACGTCCAAGTCAACTTTGCAGTATCCTTACTCATAAAATGATGAAATGAAGTCACATACTCACGTCAATGGCAATGATGCTTCAACACGGTCAATTGAGCAAGTGACACAGTGTTTGTGAAGCGCGAAAGAGGTGAAATCATCATAAAATCACCAACTCTGGAGCTAATTATGCCCCTGCAAGCTAGGGGTGCCCTTGAATTTGAAGGTCCATATGCAGTTGTGAATGGTTGCAAATCCAGTCATCTTCTTCAGATTTTTGTCAACTTTCCAGCAAGTCATCAAGCAAATCCATCATATTTACAAAACACCAACAAACGACGACAGATGTGAAAGATGTTGAAGGTAACAAATGTCAAAGATGGCAGTCAAATTACATAAATTGCGCCCCTTTAGACTAGGGATGACCAAGAATAAAGCCTATCAGATGTCAGTGTTTGAATTTGCTATCTTCAGATGATCTTTCCGGCTTTAGCCCAGCTTCACGATGGATCTAGTGAACACATAAAATGAAGGATAAAATGACAGATGTACCTCTGCAAGCCAGGGGCGCCTAGCCTTTTGGTCTATCAGATGATGTTTTCAGTACATTTCTTCTTCAAGAGATCTGCTCAGAATCCTTTTAGCTACGTAATGAATCCAGCGAGCAGCTCTTGGGACTTGTCAAACACCTGTGGATGAAGATTCAACATAAAACAACAGAGATGAAAGCAAGTAGAAATTTGGATGTGTTGAAAAGATGCACCTTCCTTGAGAAAGGTACCCAACTTTTTGGGGCCTCACATGCAGCCTTTTTACTTTGCAACTCCTAGGATCATCTCTTCAGAGTTGTTCAAACTCCATGATGAGATCATCAGCATGAACATTGAACAAATCTAGCTCCTGGTAGTGAGAGTCAAAGTGGAGCATTCCATTCAAAGTTACAAAGTGCAAAATCAATCTTAGAGGCTCAATTACGCCCCTGTAGGCCAGGGGCGCCCTTGAATTTGAGCCTCAAAAATCATTTTTTAGAACTTGCACATATAGTCATCCTTTGCAAAATTCTTCTAACTTCATGATGGATTCAGCATCCAATCAGCAAGAATTGTTAGTCATCGATAGCTGAAGATTGAAGCACAGAGGGTCAAAATATAGAAATTGACCAAGTCTGGTGAAAGATGCAACCTTTTGGGAAAAGGTGCCCTAGAATTCAAGGCACCAGACTCAGTTTTTAGCACTCGTAGCTCCCAACAACATCTTGTCAGACTTGATCCAACTTCGTGATGAATCTATCAGCTTAGCTTCAGGATCAACCAAGCATCTAGAATTCATGGTCAAATGTAGGTAGTTTGTCACAAGCAAAAGTTTAAAATCCTTAAAATTTTCTAACTTTTTCAAGCTTAGGCCCCAAAAGTCAAAGTTTGACCATTTTAAACTTCAATTATGATTTTTGCATGCTACCTCTTGCAAATGGCATCCAAAATTAATGGAGAAACTCAGATCGCGATGCATGCACAAGGATTAACTCAATTAGGGTTGGCACACCTGCCTAACTAGCAGTACCACCTCCAAAATGCTTATTTATTCAAGCATAGGCGTCACAACTTCATTATTTCTTGCAAGTTGAAGCTAAAATCAGCTATTTTCTCTCCACGTCTTTTGAAGGATCAAACAGAGGCCATCTTCAGTGTTCTTCGAGGTTCTTCATTCAGGTTGCACAGAGGAATAATTATTCATGCTTCATTTTTTCAACACGTTCTTGCCAAAAATTCATCAGATTAAGGATTGAAGAAGGTGTTTTTCTTGAGGATTGACAGAGGCAATTTACAACTTCTATCTTCTCACGCTCATATTTCTTCTATCCTTGTCTTAGTTTTTCTCTCGCATGTCCAAGTAAATGACATTTTTTCACAAATCTAGCCATCTGGGTTTGATCAGTACAACGTTCTTTACAAAACCCGTGTTCCAAATTTTTTTGAGAAAATTGCCCCAATACTTCTCACTTTTTGAAGTACTATGCTTTTTTCTGAAGATTCTTTTGCATGCCAGTGAAAAGTTCAACATTTAAAAAAACTAAGAATCTAGGTTTGATCAACACATTGGCAGCTACAAAACCCATATGTCAGAATCTTTCAGGAGAAAAAGCTTCTAAAGCGTCTGCTACCCCTGCTGCTTTTTTCTAAAAAGTCTTTGCATGCCAAGTGAAAAAGCATTTTTTTGAATTTTTGACATTGTGGGTTTTCTTAGCAATATGTTCTCTACAAAACCCACGTCTCAAAAAATTTCGTAAAAATTGCCCCTCAATAGGCTATTTTTAGCTCACCGAAAAGTTGTTAGAACATATCCATGTTTACAGTCAACAGTCTAGTTTTTCAATGTGTAATTCAGTCATAATGAATTCAAGACCAAATCAGTCTTGATTCATGATTTCATAAGAAAAATTGACACCGATTTGCATCAAACACACCTAGAGGGTTGATTCAAACAATTTGACATGCATAGTCGCTCAAAGTCCACATGGTTTCATACCTCCTATAGCTAATATCCTTCCAAGGCCAATTTAGAGGGTTGAATATTGTTGGAACTCTGCGTGTGTAGCGAGTTCATGTGCATTTCTCACAACTAGAGTGTTCACAGTCAAACTTCATGATTTCATCATGCAACACTCTTCCATTCAGAAGAATCAATAAAAGCATTAGAAGCATCAAGTTGTAGAAGAAACAGAGATCATCACTATAGTTACAGAGCTGCCAAAGTTACCAATCTGTGAAATGCCAGTTGAAGTGTGCAAATATTTCCAGGATTGCTCAAGTTACTGACAAGCAATAAACTGACAGTTGAGGCAAGTGGTGATCGCCAGATGATGAGGCAGTTAACAACTTCTTGGAGGAGTTGGTTACTCATGATCATAGCCAATGAACTAAAAGATCAAGGTGTCCCACCTTTTTAGGATAGACATTAGACATGATACTTAACTTGATGCTTCTTTCCAAGTTAACTCATTGTCCCACATATCATTGCATGTCTATTTTGGAGACACCTATGTATGTATGGAGTTCTAGTTTAGTTAGATTTAAATGAACTGGTGTTGGTTATCAGTTGACTCTCATATCAATAAGAACTTGTGCATTGCAAAGTCCAATTAGTTTAGTTTAGAATCAGTTAATTGAGGTAGTTTTTCTAGTTAACTATTAAGTTGCATACATTTAGACTTAGTAATAAATCTTGCATGCTTGCCAGACTAATGTTAACTCAAGAAGATTTTAGGGTTCCCTACTCCTTTGAGGTTCTATAAATAAGAGCACCCTTGCTCATTGTATTTTAACTTTTGTTGTGATAACAAATTGTTGTGCCCACCTTTCCATGCAATATTACTATTATGTATTGGTTCACTTTGTTTAATATAAAGCCGGTTTGATCATCTATTGCGTCTATGTCTCATTATGCAATTTGTTGTCCCAAATTTATTATTGTTTTAATAATATTTATTTTATATCTACACCTTAGATAGTTATTCTACCTCCTTGGGAATTTAGAAATAAATATTATTGTTTGATGTTGTTTTTAATAACCTTTCTTTCATATCTACACCTCGGATAGGTATTCTACCTCCTTAGGAATTTAGAAATAAAGATTATCATTTAATGTTTGTTTCTAGTAATCTACTTTCAGCCTACACCTCGGATAGAGTGTTCCACCTCCTTGGGAATCTTGAGAACTAGCTTACCATTTCATGTTGTCTCCAATAACCTTTATTTTAGCCTACATCTCAGATAGAGTGTTCTACCTCCTTGGGAATCCTAAGATAGATTTTATCGTCAACCATTCCCAATTGCTCCTAATTCCTCTTGTTTTGTTTTTTCTAGAGGAAATAGGATAGTTTTAGCATTAGCCTAGTTGTAGTTAAGATCTGCGAAAACTAGAGAAAACCTTAGTTGCAATGTTCTTGGTTATATAACCTTGTGCCTCTACCAGTTGATTCAAAAAGATAGGAATTTAGAATAATTTACTTTTTACGCATATCAACAAAAGAGGGATCTTCCCCTCCTAATTTATATAGCTAATACTGTGCATAGTTTTCTATTTCCGATACACACTCCAGAGGTGCGAATTGAAATGCCAACAGTTTTCTAGCACCCACCATGGGGCATGAGGCATAAAACTTCATTAAAAGCTAACGCTTTTATGACACGGGAATGACCCTCTAGTATCCTATTGCATGATCCATATAGAAGCAATGGATGATAACAATGATAATGTTGGAAATGCTAATAGAAATCAATGATGTCCACCCCCATTACCTTGGGGTAATAACATTGGACCTTTGGCTTTTCAGGTAAATCATGAGTTACCTAAAGAGTTAAGGAAACGCTTTCCCTGGTTTCGTGATGATGGAACTCAACACCTAGAGGAACATTTTCTACGTTCACAATGGCTTGCTCCATCTTGCACGTAGCACATGAAGACATCGTGATACGTCTCTTTATCGAGACTCTTACGGGAAATGTTGCCAACTGGTTCAATCAACTAGTGCCAGGTAGTATCACAAGCTGGGAAACTATGAGAAAGGAATTTTTGGTGAGATTCAAGCTCGTTGAAGACAGGGAAAACTTTAGTGGCGAATCTTTTCCAATTGGCGAATAATTGAAATTGGGACCTCCAAAAATGGCGAATAGTACAAGCTAAAAAGGATGTCGAATCGCCAAGTTTTTACAAAAAATAATTTTGTCCCGATTAATTTTCCTATTTAAACGATGCATCATTGGAACTAATTCGCTAGTAGTTTATACTGTAATTACAAATACTAATTATATTCGTCAGTAATATTATATTCCTACCATTAATTTTGGGGCTTTTATTTATTGTCATCGATTAGCTTTTTAATCGGATGGTTGCAGGTTAATTATGTGACCTAATATGCATGTGCCTTTTAAGAGGCTTGTTGAGGCCCGAAATTTGTTTTGAGCCACACAATTAAATCTAATCATGTGGCCCAAAAAAAATTTGGGCCTCAACAAGCCTCTTAAAAGGCACATGTGTAGTAGGTCGCGGAATTAACCTGCAACCATCCGATTAAAAAGCTAATCGATGGTAACATTTTCACTTTTCATTTAGTCTTAATTTTAAAGTGAGATTTTTAAAAAACACTTAATCTGTGTGTGCTCCAATGCATTTTCGATAGTGAATTTATGCTTGGTGGCGAGGGACTCTGCCCCTCGACCCCGCCTGTATCGCGACAGGAGTGTGCCAGGGCCGTTGTCCCCAAACCCCACGAGGGGCATTGCCCCCTCGACCCCCACAAGGGGGATTTTCCCCCTTGACCCCCTCAAGGGGCGCTGCCCCTTGACCCCGCCAGTGGTTGCTGCCCTCAGGCCCCTACTTCAATATTACAAAAAACAAAAAAAAATGGGGTAACTGCGCCGACCAACTATGCAAAATTTTAAAGGAGAGATTCACCATTGTAATTAATTGTTTTTGTGATTATTCGCTAGGATTCGCCACTATGATTATTATTTTTACTAATTATTCATTAAGATTCGCTAGGATTTTACAAATTTTTTTAATAATGTGCATAGATTCCCCAAGAAAATTAATAATTTTTTTCAAATTAAAGGAAAGATTCGCCAGGATTTTACACCTTTTCTGAGGGGGGGGTTTCTTAAAGTTATCCCTAGTTGAAGACAGGCACCTGTTGTTTTCCCAACTTACAAATTCAAAGATGGAGCACAATGAGCACATGAGAGATTTTGTAGCAAGATTCAATCGTATTGTTACAAGACTTTCTTCTACACTCGATCCATCACCAGAGATTTTGATAAGTTGTTTCATAAATTCTTTTCCATCAGAGATAGCCTTCTTCCTCAAGACAAAAAAAGAAACAGAGTTGAAGAATGCACAAGAACACACCATCAAGTTGGAGGATGATATGATTACTTCTGGCTTGATGAAAATAGATTCTATCAAATCTCTAGTTCAACAACCGTACCAACCAAAGAGAGATAATCTTCAGCCATGATTTCCAACATCTCCACCAAGACCAATGGTTGAAGTTGCACACCATGCAGTATTTTGTTGTTTCCATGAAACTGATGCACATACTAGATCCACATGTCCTAAGAATATGAGGATGAACCAAATCATAGGATATACTGAAGCTGCTCCCATTTCTAGTTTTGTACCAACACCAAGTTCAAATGTTGTCTTACCAGAAATGGACAACTTTGATGGCAACTCTACAGCGAGATACTTTGATAAAAAAAACCTGTCAATCAAGAACAAGAAGAAGAATATCGTCACTACGCTCCTACGGTGAATCATAAAAATGTTTCAATGCCTGTGTTCACACGTGCTTAGCAATTCAACGCACAAAAAGAAGGAAGGAAATCAAACAAAAAGGGTAAAGAAGTGTCTTCCACTTCTGATCCCAGATCTTCACATGAGGTCACTATGTTAGTTGCTCAAGAGACGTCTTCAACAAGTTTTGACATCGTAGCTTCCATGATGAAGACCAAGGTACAAATCTCTCAACTAGAATATCTTAAGGATCATTCAGAACAACTAGATCAAATCCTCAATGTTGTAAAGAAGTAGGCATTGCTCAAGTCATCTGTTCCAGCAGAAGAAAATCCTGAAACCGGTCCTAGTAATTGTGTGATTTTTTTAGAGATAGAAACTGAAGACAAGGACATTGCTTGTTCTGAAAAGAGATTGATAGAGGACTCAAGGTCATGGAAAATACAGTTCTATGGAGGTTGTTCCAATGAAGTAGGGGAAATGATCATATCGCCTAAAGGACATTTGCACCCATCTGTGCAATTGCAATTCACTGAAGTTGAAAAAGAGGCGCTTTTGTTAGGCCTCAAAAATACCGAAGACATGGGAATCAAAATCCTATGTGTTAAAGGTGATGTAGTGCTGATCAACGAGATGGTCAAAGGAAATTTTCAGGTTGGAAAAGATCACCTACGGTATTGTAGAAATTGATTTTGGAACTCAATCGATTGGTTTGAAGAATTAAACATCTTGAGGATGGACTATAGCAGAACTAATACTTCAGGGGTATCAGCTTTCCCATTTGCATCATATTCTGACTTTTGTCAGAGTACCTTTTCTTGGATATATGAATACCTGAGAATCTTCATCCTAGAGAGATTGCCTCCTGCAATGCCCATCAAAAGAGAAGTGAAGCCTTTTAGGCAAAAGTGACATCAATGGGAGGCTCTTCCCGCTGCCATGCAGCGGACAATATCCAAAGCACTTCATCTCTTCGAGGGTGGAGTAATTTTCTTTCTGTAATTTTTTGTTTGTTTTTCGTTATGTCGTAATGTATTTCCTCATTTCGTTAAGTTTCATCATTTTTTTAGGTGATTTAGGTAGTCTTGTTTTAGGCATTTTTAGGAAAACTCCAAGTGTTAGGTGATTAGGAAAAAAGGGTCCTCACTCCATGCCCAACTGATAGTTACTGGTCTACTAAAACTCAAATATTTTTGGTTCTCCTATGTCGTAAGTACCCGACATGGTCACCAGACAAAGCCTAATGTTCTACCCAAAACAATTTTTTTGCTTCATTAAGGCATTTTGATTAAAATGGTCTAAATCTTGTAAAATTATCATCAAAAGTCATTTTTAGGTCAAATAAAGCATAGGATTTTTGTGGGTTTAATGTCTAGAAGATACTGGCAAATTTTGAAAAATTTAAAAATTAGGGTTTTTGAGCCCCTATTTTTAGAAAAAACCCTAAAAAATAGGATCTTCCCAGAATTGATTGAAAATAATTTTGATTGGCTTATTTCACTTCATGATCACATTGGTGAAGTCAGAATCAAGAAAAAGTCAGTTTAGCTCTAGTGGGTCGTTTTCACTTTTTCAAAAGAAAAGTTAGGACCTCTGAGGTTGTCAATGACAGTTGGCCAGTACCAGGTGTCAAAATCTAAGCCTCAAACTCATCATAGAAGATTCTATGGTGAAAGATGTTGAAAAAGATACTTCACAATGGAGGGGATTTTCAAAAGGTGAAAAATGGAAAAATAACTCCAAGTCTGGAAACACTTTGCCTTGCTACATGGAAGGTGCTTGTGTAGTCAACGTCCAAGTCAACTTTGTAGTATCCGTACTCGTAAAATGGTGAAATGAAGTCACATATTCATGTCAGTGGTAGTGATGCTTCAACACAGTCAACTCAGCAAGTGACACGGTGTTCGCAAAGCGCGAAAGAGGTGAAATCATCATAAAATCACCAACTGTGGGACTAATTGCGCCCTTGTAGGCCAAGGGCACCCTTGAATTTGAAGGCACATATGAAGTTGTGAATGGTTGCAAAACCAGTCATCTTCTTTGGATTTCTATCAGCTTTCCAGCAAGTCATCAAGTGAATCCATCATATTTGTGAAACACTGACAAACGGCGACAGAGGCAAAAGATGTTGAAGGCAACAAATGTTAAAGATGGCAGTCAAATTATAGAAATTGCACCCTTGTAGGCCAAGGGCACCCAAGAATAAATCCTATCAGATGTCAGTGTTTGAGTTTTCTATCTTCAGATGATTTTTCTGGATTTAGTCTAGCTTCATGATGGATCCATTCGCCAGTCCATAAGACATATTGAACGACCGTAGTTGTTGATCTAGCAAACATGTAAAATAGAGGATAAAATGAAAGTTAAAATGTTAGATGTACCTCTGCAAGCCAGGGGTGCTTATCCTTTTGGTCTGTTAAATGAGGTTTTCGACAGTTATCTTCTTCAAGAGATCTGCTTAGAATCCTTCTAGCTATGTAATGAATCTAGCAGTCAACTCTCGAGACTTGTTAAATGCCTGTGGATGAAGATTCATCGTAAAACATCAAAGACAAAAGAAAGTTGAAATTTGGTTGTGTTGAAAAGATGCACCTTCCTTGAGAAAGGCACCCAACTTTTTGGGGCCTCAGATGCAACCTTTTGAATTTGCAGCTCCCAAGATCATCTCTTTAGATTTTTTTAAACTTTGTGATGAGATCATCAGCATGAACATCAAAGCAATCTAGCTCCCGACAACGAGAGTCAAAGTGGAGCATTCCGTTGAAAGTTACAAAGTGTAAAATCAATCTCAAAGGCTTAATTACTCCCCACAAGCCAAGGGCGCCTTTGAATTTGAGCCTCAGAAATTAGTTTTTAGAACTTGCACATATAGTCATCCTTTGTGGAATTCTTCTAGCTTTGCGATGGATTCAACATCCAGTCAACAGGAATCGTCAGTTGTCAGTAGTTGCAAATTGAAGCACAGAGGGTCAAAATACAGAAATTGACTAAGTCTGGTGAAAGATGCAACCTTTTGGGAAAAGGCGCCTTTGTAGAATTCAAGGCACTAGATTCAATTTTTAGCACTCGCAGCTCCCAGCAACATCTCATCAGACTTGATCCAGCTTCATGATGAATCTGTCAACTTAGCTTCAGGATCAACCTGGCATCCATAATTTAGGGTCTGTAGGAAATTTGTCAAAAGCGGAAGTTGGAAATCCTTAAAATGTTCTTTCTCAAGCTTAGGCACCAAAAGTCAAAGTTTGACCATTTTAAACTTCATTTGTATTTTTACATGCTACCTCTTGCATATGGCATCCAAAATTAATGGAGAAACTTAGTTTGTGATAAATGCAGAAGGATTAACTCAATTAGGGTTGGCGCACCTACCTAACTGGCAGTACCACCTCCAAAATGCTTATTTATTCAAGCATAGGTGTCACAACTTCATGATTTCTTGCAGGATGAAGCTAAAATCAGCTATTTTCTCTCCAACGCCTTTTGAAGGATCAAACAGAGGCCATTTTCAGTGTTCTTTGAGGTTTTTCATTCAGGTTGCACAGAGGAATAATTATTCATGCTTCATTTTTCCAACACGTTCTTGCCAAAAAATCATCAGATTGAGGGTTGAAGAAGGTGTTTTTCTTGAGGATTGACAGAGGCAGTTTATAACTTATATCTTCTCACCCTCATTTTTCTTCTATCCTTGTCTTAGTTTTTCTCACATGTCCAAGTAAATGATAGTTTTTCATGAATATGGCCATCTGGGTTTGATCAGTATAGTGTTCTCTACAAAACCCATGTTCCAGAATTTTTTGAGAAAATTGTCTCAATACTTCTCACTTTTTGAAGTACTATGCTTTTTTTCTGAAGATACTTTTGCATGCCAATGAAAAACTCAACATTTTGAAAAATGAAGAATTTGGGTTTGATCAGCACATTGGCAGCTACAAAACCCATATGTCAGAAGTTTTCGAGAGAAAAAGCTTTTGAAGCCTCCACTGTCCCTGCTACTTTTTTTTTTTTAAATCTTTGCATGCCAAGCGAAAAAGCATTTTTTTGAATTTATGACGTTGTGGGTTTTCTTAGAAATATGTTCTTTTCAAAACCCACGTCTCAAAAAAATTCATAAAAATTTCCCCTCAACAGGCTATTTTTAGCCTCATCAGAAGCTACTTTTAGCTCACTGAAAAATGTTGTCAGAACATATTTGTGTTTACAGTCAATAGTCTAGTTTTTCAATGTTCACTCAAACTGAGTTCAAGACCAAATCGGTCGTGATTCACGATTTTATAAGAAAAGCTGACACCGATTTGCATCAAACGCAGTCAGAGGGTTGACTCAGACAATTTGACAAGCATAGTCACTCAAAGTACACATGGTTGAACATACCTCATATAGTTGATAGCCTTCCAAGGCCAGTTTAGAGGGTTGAATACCGTTGGAACTCTACATGTGCAGTGAGTTCGTGTGCATTTCTCACGGCTAGAGTGTTTGTAGTCAAACTTCACGGTTTCATCATGCAACACTCTTCCATTGAGAAAAATCAAGAAAAGAGTTAGAAGCATCAAGCTATAGAAGAAACAAAGATCATCACTCTAGTTATAGAGCCACCAAAGTTACCAATCAATGAAATGTCAATTGAAGTGTGCAAATATTTCCAGGATTGCACAAGTTGCTAACAAGCAGTAAACTAATAGTTGAGGCAAGTGACGATCGCCAGATGATGAGACAGTTAGCAACTTCTTGGAGAAGTTGATTGCTCGTGATCACAACCAGTAAACTACAAGATCAGGACATCCCACCTTTTCAAGATAGACATTAGATATAGTAGTTATCTTGATGCTTCTTTCCAAGTTAACTTGTTGTCCCACATATCATTGCATGTCTATTTTGGAGATACCTATGTACATATGGAGTTCTAGTTTAGTTAGACTTCAGTTAATTGATGTTGGTTATTAGTTGGCCCTCATATCAATAAGGACTTGTGTTGTTAATTCCAATTAGTTTAGTTTAGAATCGGTTAACTGAGGTAATTTTTCTAGTTAACTGTTAAGTTGCATACATTTAGACTTAGTAATAAATATTGCATGCTTGCAAGACTGATGTTAACTCAAGGATATTTTAGGGTTCCCTACTCCTTTAAGGTTCTATAAATAAGAGCACCCTTGCTCATTGTATTTTAACTTTTGTTGTGATAAAAAATTACTATTCCCACCTTTCCATGCAATATTGCTATTCTATAAATTGGTTCACTTTGTTTAATATAAAGTTGGTTTGATCGTCTATTGTGTGTGTGTCTCATTATGCAATTTGTTGTCCCAGATTTATTATTATTTTAATAATCTTTCTTTCATATCTACACCTCGTATAGGTATTCTATCTCCTTGGGAATTTAGAAATAAAGATTATTGTTTGATGTTGTTTTTAATAACCTTTCTTTCATATCTACACCTCAGATAGGTATTCTACCTCCTTGGGAATTTAGATAAATATTATCGTTTAATATTTGTTTCTAGTAATCTACTTCCAGCCTACACCTCGGATAGAGTGTTCCACCTCCTTGGGAATCTTGAGAACTAGCTTACCATTTCATGTTGTCTCCAATAACCTTTATTTCAGCCCACACCTCGGATAGAGTGTTCCACTTCCTTGAGATTCTTGAGATAGAGTTTATCGCCAACCATTCCCAATTGCTCCTAATTCCTCTTGCTCTATTTTTCTAGAGGAAATAGGATAGTTTTAGCATTAACCTAGTTGTAGTTAAGATCTATGAAAACTAGAGAAAACCTTAGTTGCAATGTTCTTGGTTTTATAACCTTGTGCCTCTACCAACTAAGTCAAAAAGATAGGAATTTAGAATAATTTAATTTTTATGCATATCAGCAAAAGAGGGAGCTTCCCCTGGGCCTAATTTGAAGAGCAGTTAATATTGTGCATAGCTGTCCATTTCCAATACGCACTCCAGAGGTGCGAATTGAAACGCAACATGTAGTTGTTATAGACTATGTATATATAAGCAGTGTAAGTAGACATTTGTAAGAATATTTTTCCGTATTATCTCTGAGAAATAAAACAACATTCTACTGATTATTCCAATGTAACCAGCACTTTTTCTCATCACCCAATGGACTACGGAGGCAAGGCCCACTTCTTAGGATGTCTGGTGATTTCTAGCTTTTATAGTTATAGTAATGTGTGTTTGATTTTTCATAGCATAATGCTTCATTTTGAATTAGCGGTTAAGTGTGATTGTTGTTGTGTTATTACTATTGCAATTTGATTAAGCAATGTTTATTATTAAGTGAGATTGTTAAATAATTTATTAATATTCTATCGAATTTTTGTTCATTTACTAAAATAATTTAAACTATGAATCTGCAATCTAGAATTTATACAGGGAATTATTGTTGTTACTGTGTAGACTATTACAATTCTTGTCACGGTTAATAGTTCCTGACGCAATTCCTATCACACTTCCTGTCATAAAACAAATAAGAAAGTTAAATCATATTTTCATTTAGGCAATTCTTGTGTGTTTTTAGTTGCATTCATCAACACTCATCTCACTACCTATAGCCCTTGTGCATATAGCCACAACACCTTTCGCAGGCTTATGTCCCTCAATTTAACACTTAGACCAAGTTGAATCTAGTTATTAATCCCTCTTATTCTTTACTCCAATTTTGGCCTATCACTAGTGGCCTATTTTTTTAAGTCTCCTTGCTAAAAGAGACCACCTTAACCAATTTTTTCTTGTGATTTGTCTTAAGTTCACTAATACTCTATTCCAATCCTTCCCATCTATTGAATGTAGTTTCATTATGAACCTTCTCATTGCTAGATGGTTCCACTCTAATGAGATTCCCCCATGTTATATCTCTTTTTATCAAACCTAAAGTTACCCACAAAGTAGTAATTAGAACTAGATTCTATGATAATCATGTTTTTCCAATATCTTCAACTTTCTAACTAACAAGGTTTCAAAACATCGTTATGCTCATCCTTTTCCTTGCCTTTGCATATGTCACAAACTCTCCAAATAAGAAGAGATGGTAAAGAATTAACTTTCACTCTGTGCTTCCTCATTAATTTTATTTTTGATATTTTGTGGGGCAGATTCCTCTTTTTTTTGTGCTTGAGGCCCTTGATATTTCCACCTAGGTCGGAAAGGAGATATGGAAACATGTTTCTCTCCACACACACATGTATGCATGTATTATTTTTTAAAATTCAAATAACTCTAGGATTTCCTTGGTTTCCCCTATGATGGTTTTATATGACCAGTGAGGATTGATATTAGAATAAAGCATAAATATATTATTGTTTTGGATTTGCCTTCAATTATTAAGTTTGTAATACCATGAGCCTTGGCCAAAATTGTATATTGTAAGGAAATTATGGCTTCAACCTAGTTATTGTTTTGGACCCCAATATCATCCATGAATACAAAAATAAGTAACTTTGATGTCCCTTATTAAGCCACCCCATCCACCTAGCCCAGGTTGTCCTTGGATGACCCATCAAAGTTATGTTTTCTCCAAACAAGGTCAGGGGAGTTCATTTAGTACTTATTTTTAGAATATTGGAGACATCCACATTTTTCAATTTGTCACACATATTCTAGTTTGCATTCTAAATATTACAACATATTAGATCATGACACCTCTTGTTGAAGTTATTTCTCTCTTATTCTGATGTCATTCCTTTATACTTTTCTTTTGTTGCTTCCATTACTTCTATTATTCTATTTTACTTCCTCCATTATTCTCCTAACTCCCTTTTTATTTTTATCTTACTAACTCTTCCAAAAATAAATTATGTTGCCTCACACCATAAGCCCTTGAAATCTTAGTTTCTGCCATTAACTTTACCCTTCCATACATCGAGCACTACTAACAAACATCTTAGAAATACTACAATATGTATTGTTGTCTAAAACCTTCATTTACTATACTAGTCTAGCATAGAGCACCTAGACTATCTACACACCCAAATATTATAGATTTTATGTAGGACTGAAATAGACCAAACGTGGATATGCTTGAAGAAAAATTCTAAATTGTCACCAATAATTTTCTATCCTATTTATACAAGTCCAACACCAATTGATTTGTGTAAGAATATTAAACCAAAAATTTGCAAACACAACAAGAAGTTACAGACAATCATGTATATCCTCCAACAAAATGATGATTTTTTGTAAAAAGTTTATCACCACATCATACAATTCATGATTATGATGAAAGACACCACAACAAAAGTATGGTATTTTAAAAATTTATTCCAAAGGTTCTAACAGTAGTCTACATGTGCATCATCAATAATCTTCTACAACTTTAAACTTTGAACTTAGGGCATTCTCTTTACCTTTCTTTGTCTTTTCAATACTTCATTTTCATAAGAGAGCATTTTTTTATAAAACCTTTGGTACACTTTATATATGCTTTTAAGGAATGAACATAGTTTATCTTACACAATTATATATTTAGACAAAATAAAACTTATTTCTTTTCTATGTCTTTTTATAAATGTTAGATCATTGTTTTCCTTACATTTTTAAGCATTTAAAGATAAGTAACACATTTTTTTTATTTATGCGAACCATATTTTTAACACCATAAAAATCTAACAGATTTTTCAATATTTTTATAAGTAGAGATATATGATATCTTGTATATTATGTATTTCCATGGAAGATCATAATTTTTTTTCAAAATGCTGCAAAATATTTTGAAAGAATTCTTTGAAGTGTTGTCTAACATAAACATTTTTCTTTCTAATGATAACATATTTTATTAGACCTTTGTAATTATCTTTGTATTGTTATATCCAACATACTAGCACTCCATTCAATCTAAAATAAGAAGATGATTGTTAAACAAACTTTAGTTTCAATAAGTTTAATATCTCACAATACTGAAGGTTTGGAGTAAAATCTTTTTGTAGGGATCCATGGGACATCAATCCAACCTACTCACCAATTTTCATGTAAAGCGGAGAAATTTTAACTTTTCCGCCTGCGACACCCGACCTGTCAATTGAATTTTGGTTTTGAATTTTGATGGTTGATTATAACTACATTCTTGACGATTTCATTTGACAAAATGTCTCATTTTTCTCTTATTCTGTCCATTCATTTTTTAATTGAATGGTAAAATAATTGTGTGAGAATATGAAATGGCATGAAAATTGAAGAAAATTATTAGCAATAAAAATGAAGTAAAATTATTAGTGGCGTGAAGACTGTAAAAAACAAAAGCAGATGGAAGCAATAAACAGGTCGCACTTTGCAGAGAGAAGTGTAATACCTCTCATGTTACTGCTTGTTCTTGACATTCTCTGTGGTTTTGTTTGGCACATTGTGGTTTTGATGATACTGTTGATATTATGTTGTGGTAGCTTAGATTGTTACTGATTATATTACTCTTATGATGTCATGGATATTATACTGATATTTTTATTTACAATTGTTTTGATGGAGTTAATTGGAATGCAGTAGACTAGAGAATAGTAATTGATGATGTTGATGTAAATTAATGTAATTTTATAATGCAATAGATGATGATATGATTTGGTAAGGGGACAGGTAGCATCACTTGTTCACGAGCACCCTGCTACACTGCAAATCCTTCTCACGATGCTTTGTAATTGATTATATGTATATATGTTGTGTATCACCTTGTTGGATTCAGGCTTTGCAAGAATAAGACTCGATTCCACCTATTTCGATAGGTCTGGGCGAGCATTGTACCAACCCAATGGCAGGAAGTTGAATAAAGGTGACATGGAAGTAACCCGTTCCAAGATGTCAACTGTCTTGTACCTTCTTGGTTTTGTGCGTCTTGGTCATAGCCACTTTGTTGTTACGTTAGTTTTTGTATGTTATTGTGATTTTATGACTTATCTAATGTGGTGTATGGTTTTATATTGTGATTTAAATAATTAAACAATTAATAAAATAAAGCATAAAATAATTAATAAATAAATAAATGTTAGTAGTAGTTTGTGAAAATATTAAATTTATTTTGAGAAAATCTTGCAAATGGTTGATTTCAATTATTTTAATGGGCATGTGATTATTTTAATAAAGTGTTTGTGGAGGTGATAAATAAATAAATAAAAAGATAAATTTTGTGGATTTGAATATATTTAAATTTTATTTTTGGAGAAGTGACTTCTGGTATTCACGGGAAGAGGAAATGGAAGAGACTTTCTGAGTATTGATTTTATTTAGGGGATTTTTCTTTGTATGGGGTTGCATTCTCTTTTCTTGCGGATTCTGGAGAAATTTTGCATTCACTTTTTCTGTCAATCTGGAGGAGTATTGCATTCTCTTTCTATAATTCTGGAGAATTTATTGAAGAAGAAGGTTCAATTTGAGGGAGGTTCTGGATCTGTTGCTAGAGACAATCGGCAGCGAAGGATTTGCTCTGCAAAAAGGATAAAGCTTCCACAGTTTTTCTTCAGGCACAGGACACCAGGTTCTCCTTCTCCTTTTTAATTATCTTCTTTCTGTAGCAACAAATGAAATAAGAATTGTTCTTTGGGAATGAAATTTCCTCCTGGGGTTTGAAATTTAATGCGTGTGGAAAGAAAATCTTCGAATCTTTAGAAATGTTTTGGACTGTTATTCAATCAAAGGAAATTTTACTGGGGTTCGGGATTGTTGTTTATTCAAAACGAAATTTTGTTGGGATTCTGGAATTAAACAGTATTACTGTAGTTTTGTTTTAAAAATAATAATAAATCAATTAAAGAATAATTCCCTTACTGTGAATTCGGGGTTGTGTATATTCTCGTTTATATATATATATATTTTACAAACACATTTTATGTATAAATGTAAATACATACAGTAACTGGTACAATTGATTATCATTCTCTGTTTTTGAAATATTTTAAATACGGTATATATATATATATTAGATATATATATATATATTAGATATATATATATATATATATTAGATATATATATATACACATATATATATATAAATATTGAATGAAAATTTAATTCTAAAGTTTCAAATTTCGCCGTACCTTCGTCGGCTTTATTGATGTTATTTCTGGTATTATAAAATCCTGACTGAGTGATGGTTCGGCCTCGACCGTACCCACCACCTAGCAGGCCGTTGTACTGTGCGGCAGACTGCGGACTACCCACGCCAGTCCTTCGGACTGCTGTGACAGTCCGTAGACTGTCCGCGGCCGGTAATATTATGTGCCTTTGGATGGTCCACTTTCCATTTGAAACGAGTTTCGAATATGTGTTTTATTTAAAACGAAAATTCTTTTTTAAATTATAACGTATGGTATGCATTTATAAATAAATATATATATATATATTTATTAATTCGTTTAATTATATTTTGTAAGTCACAATTTCACTGTTAAATTAATTTAATTAATTCTGTCTGTAAACAGATTGCTTCTTTTTCTGGTATGAATAAAACAAGATTTTATTATAGTGAAAATATGAAAATAGAAAGGAATTTTTATTAATTTGTTAAATTATGAATTTTGATAGGATAATATAGTAAAAAGGCAATTTACGAATATATGTCAGCATTGATTATTTAATTCTTGTTTTAGTGTGTATATTGTGGAAATGGAATTTATTATGGAATTAAATAAGTTATCTTTTTATGAAGTTGAGTCTTGTAGACTTGTTGGGTTCGGGACATTGTGAGTTCATTGATGTGGGAACCCCATTTGTGTTTAAACTGTAGTCTTCCAGAGGATTGTAATTTTTGTTGGATTTATGCCTTTTCTTTATGAGTATTTGATATGTCATGATTTGAGAATGGGGTGTATAGACTTGTGAGATTTTGATAATGTACCCATTTAGCGAGATGGGTTATGCCTCGCGTGTTATTATTGTTGTATTTCAATGTGCATGATTGTGATGGAACAACCCTTGTTTCTTTTTGGTTTTGGTTGGGTCTCTAGGGAGAGTGGCTCCTCATGGGGGTCGGCACCCCGCTTAAGGGGAAGGGCACAGGATAACCCACGAGTGAGTTAGTAATCAAGTGAAAACCTAATAATTAACTTAGGAGGGTTGGGTAGTAATATCATTATAAGATTTAAAATATGGATGCCTCGTCTTCATTAGTGCTTCCACAGACTAATGGAAGGCTGAGAAGGCCGTGGTCAGTAAGGTCGTGACCTCGTCTTCACGAGAGGTGTACGGCTCCGCATTAGTCACCC
This sequence comes from Sequoia sempervirens, assembly GCA_007258455.2. Classification (NCBI taxonomy): domain Eukaryota; kingdom Viridiplantae; phylum Streptophyta; class Pinopsida; order Cupressales; family Cupressaceae; genus Sequoia; species Sequoia sempervirens. The sequence goes on from VDFB02000017.1 coordinate 271,945,567, forward strand.
TATGGACCGGCGCCTCCAGTTGGGAGGAAGGGCACAGGATAGCCATAGATGGGACCGGCGCCTCCAGTTGGGAGGAAGAGCATAGGATAGCCCATGTAGGACTATGCGATGACACTCTCCCCTAGTTGCCCATGTGTTTTACTTTATTGTGTTCCTCTGGAAGTATGTTATGGGAGTTGGTTTAGATTGTCTTTAAATGGATTTATTTTGATTTATGGAATATTGTCTTGATACATCTTTAGTGTACTTTGTGGTCTTGTATGATCTCATTGATATTTGACTTATGACCTTGTACTCTTATGGTATTGTGATATGATGTTATTGTTTTGTTTCATTGCAATTTGGAGTATGGTTTTATGGCTCTATGTTTGGTACTTCTTGTATGTTTGTACATCGATTCTTGTCAGTTGACAATCTTGGTCGGAGTTACTTCTTTGTCACCTCTTAGCACGGGGGTGGTCGGGTGGAACGTGCTCCGCACACCGTTGGGTTCCCCATCAACGTTCGTTGGCTCAGTCTCATCCTATTGAATATTTGTACCAGTTGATCTATATGCATTTTGATAATCTTGTATATTGTATTCATCCCACATGATTGGGAGTCATGATGTAAACTATATGGTTATGATGTATAATTTGAAAGATGTTGTAATGTAGTTATCAACTTTGTATCTTTATTTGGCTATGTGATTCCTCATGGCATTACTTTATGATGGAATCTATGAATTCATGTTATGTTGGCATTTATAGTTCCTTATTGTTCGTATGGTATCTTTGCGTTGATATTTGTAATGTTTAATTCGATGTGACCTCGCGTTCCCCAAAGAACAAGTTGGTTATGTCATTTGTGTTGTAAGGAAATGAAGTATATGATTATGTATATGATTATTTAATATTTGTATATTGATTATTTGTTTTTAAAAAAATTGTGTGTTTTTTATGTGGTTGTTCTTTGGGGTTTGCAAGGCGGGCGTTACAAGAAGAATGAGTAGAGGTCACATATTTTAGAGAGGATTAAAAAAGGAGGAAGAAAATGCAAATTGGATGAACAGAGGATTAGAGATAGCAGTAGGAGAAAATAGGGATGGGAGGAAACAATTAAAACAGAACTTTGAAGATGCAAACTAATGAATTACTGATGAAAAAAAGGATGTGAGGAGTGTAAATTTGAGATGTGCAGAGAAAATTGAAAGGGTTGCATAGTAGAAGAGTAGAAAAGGTTTATGGAAGGAGGATTCCATTAGATTATAAACAAATTGCAGATTACATAATATGAGTGTATGACTGAATTTTGGTTTTATTAATAAAATTGAAATTGTCACTGATTATTGTGTTGATTTGAGTTTAAAATGAGACTGCGTGATATTATGATTGATTGAAATAAATTTGTCATTATGATATTGTTATTAGGATTCAATCGTGTACACAAGTCAAATCTACCTTTGTTCTTGTGAAATTTTAAATTGGGTTTTAATTGACAAAGAAAATTGTCAAATTAAATTTGATTTGGTTGCAAACAGACTCTGGAAGATTGTCCTCCGTCATTTAATATTATATTTTTGATGCATTTTTTAAACAAACAAACAAAGTAATCATACTTGTTTTAAATGTGAAGTTACATGTTTTGTGCGATAAATATTTAAACAAGACACTTGTATTTTTTGCACAACGAAATAACTATTAAATTTTTAGTTAATAAAACCCACAACAATCTATTTAAATTTTTGTTGAATGTAAATGTTTTGTCATATAGAAAATGTATCTTAAATTTAAGAATATAACAGTCAATTCCAACTAATTTTTTTATGTTAGACAATTATATTGTCGATACCTTTATTCTTCTAGGGTCTCTTTGAGCATTGTGATGTATCCCCTAGAGTTGTTGAAGAGACATCATGTTATGTCATCTCCACAACTCCTAAAATCAGATTGGAAATATTGATAGTTGATAAATAAAATCACTAAGTGACAGTCCATATCAATATAATTAGTATACTTTTTATTAAAAATGCTTATTTATGTTTTTCTATATATAATCTTTTTTTAATTCTTCTTAGTTGCAGAAGGCTCACACTATAAGTTATCATATCAATCGATTTAAGAGGGCATATCTCATACTATTTCCTACTATTTTTTCATGTCCTAAGAATCCAACAACACTAACAATGTGAAGAAAAATTTAAGAAATGATTAATGTCATTTAATGTTGCAATTATGTTTATAGTCTAGTATATTTTATTTCAAATAATGCCCAACTATTCAAATTTTTTTAACCCAAGCAAGACTCATGTGTGAACAACAAATTTTCTTTCCTATTTCAATACCAAATCATTTTTTTCTCATCTTGTTCCTTGTCTTATTTTAAATCCTAAAAAAAAAAATCAAAATAAGATACATATCACATGAGTGAGAAGGAGATAATATTATTTTAGAATTTTCATGTTCATGATAAGGAAAAGGGTATTAAATGACCTATTGCATGAGAGATGCCTCCCAAAAAAATTATTTATGTACCCAATAAATAGATCCTACTATTAAGATATAGTAGACAATACATATATTGAAATTGTAAATAATTAATGCACACTATTTATTCAGATGATCAAAATATAATGATATATCATGCTTATATAATCCTTTTAATTTTTACCAACACAAGTACTTACCAAGACTTATCCACAAACTAATCTACCTAATAACTAACAACCCAACCAAAATAACACTAATATTATATCTATTTTATTAACACTCCAATACACCAACATTTTTTTATCTACTAACCAATAAATTAAAGGTGTGATATTTCTTAACATTCCCCACCTTATTACATCACTACAAACAAAGTTCAAATAATGGTATTGGACTAGAACATGACAACCCAAAATATCACATACTATCAAGTTTTTTAACAAGGACACATAGAATTTTAATAACAATAAACAATAATGGATAGGAAACACACAACAAACACATTGTTCATCATCAAAAGTTTCTTAACATGGCATGCACATTGTAAAACAATGAATTCACAGCAATTATAGATAAGGACACACAAGCTAACCACACCATTATTCCTACTATTAGGGACACGCATGATAACCACACCAGTTTTCGTATGATTGGGGATAATTACACTATACACAAGTACAAAAAATTCCCCCTTGATCAAGGGAACCAGTATCAAGATTTGGTGCCTTTCAAATGGTGTATCATTTTCCAGTAAAAAAACAAATCAAAATGGAAATTTTCTTCCATCCTCCTAGTTAGTCCTCCAACTTCCTCTTTGACCTTTTTAGATATTGTTTGCTAGGTGTAGCATTGGAATCTATAATACAACAAACATTAAAAAAAAATCAATAATTTTAATAAGTAGAAGTGTGTCAATTTCAACTTAAAAAATGCCCATTATAGAATTTATTTTTTAAATATGGTAAAATGTCTCCAAAAGTAAAAAATTGCCTTGCCAATAGATCCATATGGTATCAAAACTTCTAAAAGTGATCCAAAGAATATTTTTGCTTAAAAAAATGTTCAACACTCTTATTTCATAAAGAATGTATACATAGGCAATATGATGTGAATAAACAAGAACCTTGTGAGAGTTGAACTTGATATCTCATTCATCCATATATAAAATTAACTTATACCGAATGCACTATAAACATGCAAATGTAACATCTCTTTCTTGAATGTATCCTCTCTTGTTGTTTAAGAACAAGCCTGATAAAAATAATAGTGCCCAAGATTTCAACATCCTTCTTGATCACCAACTTACTAGACATTATACATGAGAGATAGTAAATTCATGTTAAATTTAAAGAGTATTAAAATCAAAAAAATCAAAATATGCAGTCTTTCAAGGGTGGGACTTGCAACTTTTTTCTCATAAAAAAAATATTAATATTCTATTGTATATTGATTTTATTTTAAATCTCGCTCATTATTGAAAAGTGATTCTTTTGTTTCTTTTTTATTTAGTTTTAAACAAAACTATTAACAAATTTTAAAATGATTTTATTAACAACAAACCCTTGCTAGAATATAATATGACAAAAGTCATTTGGTCTTCAATAATATAATTTTTTTTATAAAAATATCATGTGTAAAGCTAGTCAAACTTGAATTAATTTCTAACAATATAAAAGGTGAAGTATTTGGCAAAGGACAACTTCATATTATTGAGAAAATTTTAGTATTTTATAGATTAAACAAATGAAAAAGGCACACAAGTATTCTTCCTTCATAACTTCCCATTACTCTATATCATATTAAAGTAGTAAATAATTAGTGCACGAGAAATTAATGAACAAAAATATTATTTCTTGGGATAATCAAAACTAAAATGATATCATAGGCTTATGTAAGCCTTTTTTTCTCTCAAAATAATGCATATCTCAAGAGAGCCACATAAATGGTGATTTTGGGGGCAAATAATATTAGATTCCCACACACATAACTTCAAACATGTATGTAAATTCTTGAGAAGGTTGATCTCTATTTAATCTAAAAAATAATATCAATATTTTTGAGAAAAAGTTAGGAGGGGACATAAGATTAGAAGAAGATAAGGGTGCAAATAACAGAAAAGAAATTTGAGGTGATGTGTTAAGAACTAGTGATCAATCACCTCTCCTTTTAACATTCAACCAATTTATCAAACAAGGAAATGTCAATAATATGGTCAAAGTTGGATCAACTCACTTTTATTAGAGGACCATGAGTAGACAACCAAAAATAGCTAGGACCAAATTTGATTCAACTAACTTCCACTTAAGGGCCATAAAAAATGAACCAAACATACGTCAAATCAAAAGTAAAGGGTATGCTCTAAATTGAGATATGATAAACAATTCCAAAACAACATGTCCATTCATTAAAAAATAAAATGTTTACAAAAGAGAAAAACCCTATACTTATATATTTCCAAAAAGGGAAAGGAAACCTTAACCATTGATCGGGTAGGGTACTCCAATGGATCAAAATAAATAACATGGTAATGCCTACACTCCTCAAATAAGGGGGCAAGCGAGAGGTGGTTTATTTTTACATTTACAATAAAGGAAGCCTCAATAAAAGAGAATACAAATAACATGTATCCCCAAAAAAATTAAAATAAAATGAGAATTCTATTAAAATTTGAAGGTAATGAAGAACTCTCTATAATTTTGGCAATATCTCAAGGAAGCATAGTTGCAAATTTTAACTCTAGAAGACCAAGTGAAAAACTAAATTTGAAGCTTGATGAGGTGGTGGGCACATTTCTTCTTAAGGCGATGAAGTGAAAAAATTTATATTCCATCAAACATACCATGACTATGAAACAAATTTCAATAACAAAGGGAAGAACAAGGAAAAGGACAAGTGTGTCAAATCTAAAGGGAGATCTAAGTCTCATAGTAGATCCAAGGTGATGTCTAGGAACCACAAAAATATCAAGCACATTATAAGGAACTACAAGGATAAAAAGGAAAAGGAGTTAGAGAATGATTCAAAATTGAGGGGCTCCAATGATGGTGGCTTTGATGCTTTTGTTAAAGACCTTTCTATGCATATGCATGAGGGTGTATGGCTTATGGATTCTAAAGCATATTTTCATAAAGCTTTCAATAAAGAGTGATTCTTTATTTATGAGAGCTTTAATGATGGATGAGTGTACTTGGGGGATAATTCTTTATTCAAGATCATTGGAAAAGGTAGAATCATGCTCACATTTGAAGATATAAGAAATAAAATTTTCTACAATATTTTACACATTATGAGTTTGGTGAGGAACCTTATTTATTTAAATTGAACAATGTTGGTGTGTAGGTGGTTTTTAAAGAACGTATGCAAGATGGTGTGTGGGGACATGGTGGATTTTCAAGAATGATATTGGCTAAGGGATTTTGGATTGGAAATTTTTTTGTTTGGATTTGAACTCCTTTTTGTTTGGATGATAGCACTATGAAATGTAATAGTTCATATATTCCTTATTCAAGGAATCATAAGCTTCCAATAAAGAAGGTCATGTTATGGCACAAGCATATAGGCCATATTGGTGAGAAAGACCTAAGGCTCTTGAAATCTAAAAAATTAGTAGTGTCTAGCTAATTGTTCCCTAGATTTTATTTTTTGTGAATATTATATATGTGGGAAATAAAATCAAATTAAGCTTTATGTCAACTTGGTTAGATCTATAGGCATTTTAGATTTGGTTCATATTGATGTGTTTTCCCAGTGAATGTATCATCTCTAGAAAAATCCCTTATTATGATCTTTTATTGATGAATTCTCAAGAAAATAATGGGTGTTTTTCCTCAGGCGCAAATATTTTCAAAGTTCAAAGAGTTTAAGGCTCTTCTTAAGAACCATATAGAGGGGAAGATCAAGATTTTGAGGATAGATAATGGTAGAGAATTATGTTTAGCAAAGTTTGATAGATTTTTTAAGGAACGTGGTATCATGAGGCATAAGACAAGTCCATACACCCCTCAACAAAAAATATTTGCATAGATATTGAACAAGAAATCGATGGAGAAAGCTAAGAACAAGAAATTCATGGAGAAAGCTAAGAACAAGAAATTGATGGAAAAGATAAATTATGTTTGTTTGGAGAAAAAAACTAGGAAAAATTTAGGAGCACAACTTGTTCCCTAATTAGTAAGTCTCATACTTAAAAAAAAATTGTGAGGCATATGTTCATGTGCCTAGGAAGGATATCTAAGTTAGATTTTGAAGAAGAGAAGTGTATCTTCATCAACTCTAGAAACGGTGTGAAAAGGTGCAAGATTTGAAATCCATAAACTTGAAAGACAGTGTATGGTCAGAATGTCTTTGATAGATGAGATTTTCTTCTATGCCTACATAGCCTAAAATTGAGAAAGAAATCATGTAGGTGAAGCCAAATAATTAGGAGGCTAAAATTGTGGTGAGCCATAAATTTAGCAAGGAGTTGATGAGGAGGAAATTTTGAAGAGTTTACAAGAAGAACGACCTCGCACCCCACCCTTGAGGAGGTCCACTCAATAAAGAATGTGGCCTACTAGGTACAACCCACATTATTTTAAATGTATTTTTACTTTTCTTCTAATGAGGATGAATATAGAATGGTAAATGAGGCAACGGATTCTACAAACAATAAGTCTTAAAAGTGGACATGAATGAGGAGATGGTGAGACTAGAGAAAACAACACATGGGACTTGTTGAAGCTTCCTAAGGATAGGAAACTTGTCAAATACAAACAGGTTTCCATAAAGAAATATAGTTCAAAGGGGTATATTTGAGAAGTTTAAAGTAAGATTCATGGATAAGGGTCATTTCCAATAGATGAAATTACTTTTGGTGATATTTTCTCTCTGAAAGAAAATTTATAGCAATAATAAGCATTTTCACATATCCTAAAGAGAGAGAGAGAGAGAGAGAAGCATGCAAACAAGTATTCAAAATCCACAATGTAAAATAATATAAAGCATACCATCAAGATGACACAATATGTACCCTAAGAAATCCCTCAAAAGGAAAATTTTTAAGTTCTAAAATCACTCGTACTTAATGTATTGTCTCATAAAAAATATTACAATACACTTGTAAAATATCCATGCAAGGCTTCTAAAACATCAAGCTCCCTAATTGCACTCCATGTAAACAAGAAAATGAGAATAACCACACATCCCAATTCATGCTTCCTCTCCTTGCACATGCAACTTACAAGATATGCTAATCAACTTTAGCCAACATCTCAAAGGTTATGACAACCAACTTTAACAACTAATCATATGCTTTCTTTTAGAGAAACAAGCTTGTAAAAAATCACTAAGTGGTACTACATAAACCATGCACCATTGAACCACAAGCTTACAAAACCATGTCGGGCCCTCATTTACTTTTTGGTACCAAATTTTCCATTTTGGTACTAAGTTTTTCTAATAATAAATATTTTCTCAGTGTGCAACCCACATTAAATATTTATCCCAATATCACATACAACATACAAAGTGGCCCTAATGATGTCTAACATGTTTGATGCATGCACCCCTAGATTTCTTAGGTGCACGACAAATAAATATTAATTTTATGTTACTAGCATTGTGCAAGGTGAACAACACACATTTCCCGATGTTCTCCCACGTGTATACATTGCATAAGGGGTCAAAAGTAAACTCAAACACAAATGGAATAATCCCTATAGCCAACATGTACCTTCAAAACATCCAAGTTCTCTATGTGCTCCATCAAGATAATTGCAGTAATAACCAAGGTGACCACCATCTCAAACATGAATTCTCTCATCCTCCCTCATGCCAATGCACAAAATATAAGATATTATCCAAAGAGATTCCACACTAACTATTATAAAGAAGCATGAATCATGCCTCAACATGACATCTTACTAATCCAATGGTAACAAATAGGCATGAGTAGCCACCAACAATTAATCACCATAGATGGAATAGAAACCACGAGTTTCTAACACATCTAACTAACTATACCTCCAACCTAAAGTATCATGGAAAGTATTCCTTATATCAACATATCCAACCCAATGCAAAAATTAATCACAAGTCCTTGATATACACTATCCTACACAAAGAATTCCTCCAAGGTGATAACACAAATGTGATAAAAAACCTCAAGACCCTCAATATCATAATATAACGAATATTTCCACCAAAGGACACATACACATCCTAGAACTCCCATTGCATAATTAAGAGCCAAATCTAAAATAAATCAAAGAATTCAAAATTCCGCCAATAACACTCACATAAAATGTGTACAACAAATGAAAGTATTATCATTTAATACCAAGGAACACCCATAATGATATGCAAAACCTACAAACTAAACCATTACAACATAACTCCCTCACCACTAGTCTCCATAATTCTCCTAATTTCTCCACGTCATAGAAGAAACAGATTAAAGAGATTCCATACTCTTACTAAAAATTTATCAAGTACAATAAAATTAGATGACCACAAACATGGTGATTACAAGACTCCACACAAACCTCAACTCCAATATCATGTGAACATGAACCTCCAAGAAGAAATACAAAACCATAGAGAGAGAGCGTAAAAATCAAAAACGTGTACCATATCCTTCTATCAATGCCTCTAAGTGCTCAAGTTGTGACAATTAAGATCTTCACAAACCACAAATACAAAACCCTTATCAACATCTAATTCTTCAACTAAAATATCTAATATAATATGAATCAATAGACCAACCGACATGTTTCTCAATATGAACTAAGATCAAACCAAAAGAACCATTTTCAAACCTAAGGAATAAGCCTAAAACCATCCTCCACTCCTCAAAAATTATTCATAACAAGGTCATATGCAAAATGAGACAAAGGGAAAATAAGCCATGCCAATCAATGCTCAAATAAGCCCTCCAAAACTAACATCCATAACTCAAGATTCATTCCCAAGAGAAAACAAAGCATGAAATGAAATGCGTCTAAAAACAAGGTGGGACCTATCAAACGATTCACTATTGAGAGGACCAAGAGTGGGAAATGGGATTGCTCCTCTAGGATACACCAAGCCACAATGACTCTCTTCAAGAATAATCTCCTTGATAGGTCCATGTTTAACTCACATCTAACCTAGGTGTAGGCTCATTAGTCTTGCTATTGAAACCTATTAAAGAGTAACCATCTCAACACACAATCTCCAAGAACAAGAGAGAATGAATGCTATTGAAACCTATTAAAGAGTAACCATCTCAACACACAATTTCCAAGAACAAGAGATCTTTCATTCTCTTCTCCTCCTCCTCCTCCTCCTCGACATTGAAGACTTGTTTTTGAACTTTACACTTTGTTAAATGACTACAAGCACATAGCTAAAGTCCAAATAGTTATTTTTATGTTTTACAAAAACACAACAAATCCTCACAATATTGCATGCCTACACATTCATAAGCCATTTTTTCATGTTTATAGACTTTTTCCCTTCCTTTATCCAAGTGTGTGTTTTTTAATATAGAAGGTAGTCAACAACTTCTTACAATGTTGCCTTTGCAAGTTGAAACCTTTCACAATTAGACATGCTTCAATTGTTTGAATGTCCACTTTAATGTCTTTTAAGATAGTCATATGTCTTTCCTCTCTTGGCATTTAGACTAATGTGTTGGAAAGCGTTGGAAAGCATTCACATTCGATTAGGCCAAGACGTTATTTAGAGCTTAAAACAATAACATGCAAAACCAGAACAAACAAGGATCCAACAATTACTTACTAGACAAAAAATGTCTTTTACTTGACTTGACTACTAACACCATACAAATAGTATGTGTATGGATACAACATGATCCACCATTAGCATAAGCTTCCTAGGTGGATTATTTATCTTAACGACTAGGTGACCTTTCTATATGCACACTTTACTCTTGACCAAAAGATTTATATTGTGACTCCTTTGCACTTGTCTACCATTTATGAGGCATCCTATCTCAATGGTCTTCAAATACAACAAATACCCCATCTTTAAACATCTAGGAAATGAGACATGCTTTGTTTCTATTTCAAGTTTAGCAAGTTTTATTTTTAATTCATGTCCTTCTTGTGGCCTACTAAGGCTATTCATTCATCTAATTCTAATGTGTTCCATTTCTACACCTACATGCAAGAATAAAAATAAATGAAATAATCTACCATTGAAGTGATTTCATACTCCTACAAATTTAAGCATGCAAATCATGGCAAACAAACATGCCCTTGATGTACTCGCAAACAAGGATTCAAGCTTTCTAAAAAGTTGAAATGTCAATACTTGGAACCTTGTCTAATATCACAACCCTACATTCTTGAATTTCTCATTATCTTATTAAAGAGATGGAATCTAGATTATGATAACAAGTAGTAGCACCCTCTCTATTCTACTAGTTAATACGCAAAAACTACTAAATCTCTTTAATTAGATTTTTCTTTGATATTAATATAACATGCAGTTACTTGAGACAATTTTGCTAGCATAGAACATGTAAATATATAGATAATTATTACATAAATAGATTGTCATTCCAAGACAACATTTATGAGTTATTATCATGCTCCTTAGAGCATTTTTGCTTCAAACCACCTTGATAAGGCATGGTCCTCGGCTGTTTGCCCTTTGTTTGTAGTGATCAGCTCCTCAATTGAGCTGCTCACTCTATGCTGATGTTTAGCAGTTTTTTAGCAGTTTGCCCTTTGTTTGTAGTGATCAGCTCCTCAATTGAGCTGCTCACTCTATGCTGATGTTTAGCAGTTTTTTACTGCGTTCTCCTTATGTTAGTTGCAATTAATGTTCTCTCTTGCTTGATATGCACAATAGGGTTTTGGGTTCTTCAAGAATCCTACCATTACCCTTCATCAAAAAAAATTAACTGGTCTTATCATATTCAATTAGATTCTAATAATTAACTTGTGCTCACAAATTAAAAAATGTATGTAAAATTGTTTTGATACGGTCTTTTGCCAATTATAAGGTTCTGTGCAGTTGTAAGTAACTAAGTCAACTGCTCAGCCATGAGATGGTCAGGATCAACTAGATGATGAAAGAGATGCAATAGAGTAGTTTTAAAACAAAACAATGAGATGACATGTACCATGATTTCACAACTGCCAATAAGTGCTTTTGTATTAGTCTTTGACTTACCTACCAGAAAGTGATTTGCATTCGCTCCACAATTGTTAAAAGGCTTTTGTTGTAATACGTTCTTCAGACAAAAAAATTGAGGATAAAATGTTGAAAGGGGAGAGTGATTTTAAAGGTCTGAAGGATGGTAGTTTGCTACTTTAGATAAGGATTCAATACAACAAGATATTGAATGAAAAGAAAGATCGTGCAAGCCAATTTGAAAGGTTATTTAGTTTGAGAAATAAGTTTCAAGTGTGTAGTGTATTTTCTTATTGCAACATTTTTTTTAATATTTTGCTTTCATCTTTAGTGGAATTAATAAAACTAGTTTGGGAGTTCACTTTTGCTTCCAGTTATGTCTCCCTACTGTGAACTAGATGTTAGGTTGATTATTGTTCGAAGGACTCTCAACTATGCCCTCACAAATGAAAGCAGAAATCTTTAAAATCCTATGGCAGAATTATGAGGTAGTCGTTACATTTACACAATTGTTGTATAGAAAGGAAAGGTGTTTATGAGTATCTGCCGCCAAGCACAAACTAATGAAGCAAATTGTTCCCCACTTGTATGATTATATGACACTTGTATACTACATTGTCTTGTGCACTAAATGCTACTGTGAGATATAATACTTAGTCAATTTGGATAAGATTGAACTTCAGATAATCTACAATAATTTGTTGAATTTTTTTTCAAAAAAACATATTTGACCTTAAAGATACTACGTATGAATATTTATTTCACACCTTCAAGTGCCATTTTGTGCTCTTAAATATACTTTCAAATGAGGTAGGTACAATCTTACAAGTTAAAGGAAATAGACGTCGCTAACAAATAACTTTAAAATTGCAAATGGTACACAGTCAAACAAGTTTTTTAAATTGTGTTTTCCTTGTATGTTGTTGTATTCTTTGAAGTTAACCAAAACAACCATTTGGATCTCGCACCTTAGGTTTTCATTCCATACTGTATTGATAAATGAAAAAAGATTCAATACACAATTACTTCAATTAAGATGTTTGGTCAAGTTTCCTAATAAGAATTAAATTAATAGTAATATGATAACGAAAAATTCACCACGATAAATCAACCTTCTATGGTTTGTTTACAAAATTTTATTTCTGCATTGATAGGGTTCTAAACCTACATATTCCAGAATTAGCATTTATATATATTCAAACATACATAGCTGTCCTTTCTTCACATTAGCAATGATTCTTACCAATGTGAATGCAAAGCTGGTTTTCCAATACATAATCAAGTCATCTCAAAGAGACAATATCAAAAAAATACTTACCATGTTGCCAATGTGCCCTGAACGTCTAAAGTTTCATCGACTTTGAAAGGAAATTAATGATCTTTTCTGATCTGCATAGCATGCTATTACTGTAGAGGGACCCAGCGCTCATATAGATATTTGACAGCATTTACTAAAGAACCCACAATGTTTGAATGAGAAATCTTCAATGCAAAACATCTGGAAACACTTTATGCATGCAGTAAATGATCTGGAAAGAACCATTACAATGCTTTGACTAATTATCCATTGATTTTGACATCTCAGCACTTCCAACAAAATGTGAGCAAACATAAATTGGAAATGTTAACAAACAATATGACCAATAATATAAGCATTCTTACTCTTTATAAGGCTCAAACTTCTCATATAACCATCACTAGATTTACCCCCGTTCAAAGGGATAAGAAAGATCTCTGGAAAACTGCAAGAAGCTTTGAAGAAGCACAATCAAGACAGAAAAGAATGTTGGACTCCTCTAGAAGGTTTCATAAAGTTAACAATTTTGATGGAGCCTCTAAAACCAACCCGGGTAAAGCAGGTGGACAGATCCTAAGGGATGCCAGGGAAGATATTTGTATGGAGGATCACTGTTCTTTGGTACAAAACCAATAATGAAGGAGGATGGGAAGCACTATTAGTAGGGGATAGGTATAGCAGTTGAACATCAATACAATAATGTGATTGTAGGAGATTCCCTGGTAGTAATAAAACTTTCATCTAAAGTCTCCTGTTCCAACTGGTATTTTCACCGCTTCGTCGAAGAAGTTCAAAGTATGAAGAAGAATTTTTTGGCACTCAGATTCAGGTATTGCAGAAAATCTGCTAATGGAGCTGCTGATTATTTAGCCAGTGTTGGCACAGAATAGAGCCCTATAACAACTAAGTAAAGCCCTCATGAAGGAACTTGGCAAGAATTGGGCAAATACATTAGGCTTTGCCCACCATGATTAATGAAGGTGGTCATACATAAACCCCCATGAACTTGATAAAAAGATTGGAAGCAAAGAGAGTTAATACTCCATTTATCTCATAGGCAGTTGGGGATAAAGATTATGGGGCCTGAAGGTTTTCTAATCATGCATTTAGTAACATCATAATAGATTGGAGTTGGCTTCAGCCCTAGTTGGCTTAATGGTCACTATAGAGGTACATGTGAAGTAAAGGTTCAATGTTTGTGGGCTTCTTGGATTTTAAATACTTAGCCTTGCCCATTTTTTGGCAATATGACTCTAGTTATATGTTCTCCTTGTTGCAGGTGGCAGGGGGATTTGGCTTGCTATAGGGATGGTGAGCAAAAGGAGCAGGGCTCAAGGCAAGGGTATCAAACATAATTGCTTTGTCTCAGCTCGTTGTCTTAGGTGCATCTTCCATTGTGACAATGATGTTGCCTTAGGGTTTGTGTGAAAAATCTTGGGTGGGCACTGCCTGGCAAGAAGTAATAGGAAGAAGTCAATTTGTGGAAGGATTTTGTTACAAACTTGATTGTTTAAGTCCTTGATGTGGAAGTAAGGGTCTGCTTGTTGCAAATGTTTTTTGCCAGAACAATTTAATGATATGGAGGTGGCTAGGCTCTCACAGTCCTTGGGGATGTTTGACACAAGGAGTAATTAGACCTTGCAAGATCAGAATCCATGAGATCTTCAGCTGCATTACTGCACAAGAATGAAGAATTGGTGGCCCTCCGTAGGGAAGTTGATATTGTAAGAGCCTATTATTACAATTTAGTGCAAGTTCTAGCCAACCTTCATGTTAGTCATCAGAACGGGTATGTGGAGATGGAAAGCAATTTTTCTATCCCTATTTTCTGTGGCTCCTCCATCCATCGTGCAGATAGGAAGGACTTAAGATCTGGCCTTCAGTTTCCTCAGTTGTTTGGTGAAACACAAGTTGTCACTCAAATGGGTGCAATACCTGGTACTTTTGGTGTGTTGGCATGGATCAAAGAGTACATGATTGCCGATGAGGAACCAGCAGCAAGGGGCAAGATGTCAGAGATGATTTCATAGTGACCTTTCTAGTGCTGTTTATGTTTCCCATGGTTGGTCATGTTGGCATTGGTGCCTTTTGTCATATGTAAGGCTGATTTTGTACTTCACGTTAGGACTTGTTTTCGTACTCTAGCTTTCTAGCCTTTCTTTCAGCATTGTAAGTATTATTATAATATACATGAAGGGTGGGGCCCCAATAGAAACCCTGGCCATTTTATCTAAAAAAGCAATCACAGGCTTTAAGTATTTTGGTGAATATGAATAATCTAGAATGTGCTTAAGAGGTTTTATAGTGGCTACTATTTATTATTTGTTTTCCAAAAGAATCTGCTGCAAGTAAACAACAAGCCATGTGGGACCCTCCTCCAGCACCAAGTGAAGCTCAAATTAGATGGAAGGGTTAGAGTTACAAGTACTCACAGAGCTAACTGTTGATATGCAATCAATTTCAGTACTAGTTGAAAAATGACTGATCCAGGCTGCTTATCAAGGAATTAATGAAGCAATACACATGGATATCAAAAACTTGACCATTGAGAGGTATTCAGTGTTCAACCTTCAACTACTACTACGTCCTAGTGCTGATATTGCCTCACAAAAAGATGCTGATGATTGAAAATATATCATCTGTACATACTAAACAAATGGTAGATTCACTTATTGAGTGACTTTCTGACATAGGTTAAGTGTTGCAAATGGTATGCAACCCTATGTAGGAATAGCTGTAAAATAAATCTTATTTTCCTTTATTTAGGAAAAACCAGAAGGTTTTCTTGCAAATTAAAAGAAATATACAAACATGTATTTTCAGATTATTGGAATTGAGTTATCAAACCATAAAAACAAATGTCAGAATAATTTTCAATTCACAATTCAGTCAGTGCCTATTTTCTGCATGATTAACCCCACAAACCATGACAAGTAGAGCACTACAAACCATACATCTAGGAGAATTATACAAAAACAAACTGGTATGCCATCTTTTTGAGTTGAAATTGACATCAAATCCTTTCCACAAGCTAAAACCAAATCAATTAGAACATATTATAGAACTTCTGGACAGTCATTGCTTCTCTTTGCAAGGTATTAAAAAATGCATGTGCCAAGTTCCCATTGGTCATAGCATCCTAGTTTTAGAGACTACCCTAGGCCTTCCTCAACTTTTGTTTGTGACATGAAAGAAATCATAATTCAAGAGCATCCTCATAGTAAGTTTCTCGATTCTCACCTATGCTTTCACTTCCATACATATCTCTTGTTGCCTCTGGAATCTCTTCCCGATTCTCACCTATGCTTTCACTCTCATACATATCTCTCGTTGTCTCTGGAATCTCTTCAAATGTTTCTGGACTTTGATATGATGTCTCAGAACCATCATCGATGATCTCACCACTGATTACATCTGAAGCAACACTTGATACAGTGTAAAAAAAATATTGCACTCCATTTATCACATCATAAACCATAAGCCCAACTCTTCCTCCAAACCAATTTCCCACATGACTGCCAATCAGATAGCCTACACGGCCAAGTCTTTGCTCCCCATAAAAACCACCAGCATAAGTTCCAAAAAAGGTTCCAATACCTCTAATGAATCCTTCAGTGATCGTGCCTCCATAGTACAAAGCTTCAAAAAAGTCCCATCCTCCAGCCAACATTGGTGCAGTAATACGCTTGGCTTTCTTGCTTGCCAACTTTGCTGCTTTCACTCCTGCCTGCTGTGCCTGCTTTGAGGCTGCTTCAATACTTAATCCCCCAGTTATAGCTTCTGTCAAGGCAATTTCAATAGCTTTTCTCCTTTCCCTTTCTACATGACCTGCTCTCAAATTGTATACATATGATTTTCCTCCTACTTTTACCATACAGGCCAATGTTCCTGAGCTCATGTCAAAACAATTGACCCATGCAAACTTTCCACTTTTTGATACAGAATCATCTCCAACTAGTTGCCTGCATTTCTCCGCTGTATGTACATTGCAATAGAAAATCAGCCTTAGAATATTGGAGATTAATGATGAAGTTATCTGAAGCATCTGCATCTGCTAAATCACCAACAGATTATGTGTTTCAACAAGACAGAAGCATCATGATTAGAACTAAACTGTGAGCAAAAGTGAATATTGAGCATACCGGAATGATTCAAGTATTTTCATTTACATCATGCCTAGTGCAAGTTATCTCCAGAAAAAAGATTTTTTTATGGTTTCCTGAGCTAAATGTTGGATTCCTTTGATTTGGAAATTTGTCTACTTGAAGCTGTTATAAATCTGGGCAATTAAAATGTCAATGAAGGAACCCAAACAGGGACAGATTGCAAAAATTATAACTATGCTGCACTTGTTGCGTCTTCTATTATTACAAATTACATAGCCAGTAGTTGAAATCAGTTAAGAGAAAATTCATATTGTAATAGTGTTAGATTGCTGAGACTCTACCAATAAGCTTTACAACATAACAATCATGAGGAAACACTCAAAATTTCATCAATAGGGTCATCCCAACACTTCTAATCAGAGTAGCCGGATACACCCCTGCCCCTCCCCGGGCGCACGTATCCCTGTATCCAATACAGATACGGGTACGATACACCGCAGATACGCGTCGGACACCGTACCCAGACGTGCCTAAAGAATCTTGATTTTCCAGCCGTGCCCTATACTTTGACTTGATTTTCAAAATATCTGACATGAATCTTCCTAAACTTAATCTCAAAAAACTTCAATCGTGCAATTTTCTTTTTGTTTTGTATAAACAAAACCTACACCAAATGAGGAAGACAACTGAAATATTTTTCTATTTCAGCAACCCATTTTTCTAGGTCTTCTTCCAATGCAACTCTACTATTTTTTTGGTGTTTTAATTTTTATAGATTTAAAAAAGTTAATTGTTTATAGTTTTATATTTATATTATGTTGTTTAAACATTAGAAATTTTGAAAAAAATAAATTTTTTCTTTAAATATAAATAAAATTTATTAATATAAATTTAATTGTTTATTCTTCACTAAATTATCAATGTTTAAATTTTAATATTATTTAATTTATATTAACTTATTTTCTTTTAAAGTACTGAAAATCTCCTCTAATAACTTAGAAAATGTACGTGTATGTGTTTTTTTATGAATGTCATATCCAGCCGTATCCATATTGGGGGTCTTAAAAAATGGCTGTATCCTTGTCTGATACTATATCCGTATTTGTATCCGTATCCATGTCCATGCAACTTTGCTTCTAATACTATTTGCTTATAGAGCTAAGACGAATTATTAATTCATGATGACCTGAAACAACTCCAGGACATGTATGCAACTCCCCAGAAAGTGTTCAACAATAAATTCCCCACAAATTTGTCTTGGATTTAAACAGAAGAGTCAATGGCCCTAGCCCAAACATCAAACCCATACAACATGAATAAAAGATCAGTAGCAAGAATGACCACATAAATGGTGCCAATGTACCCTTAGGAAAATCAAGCATCCAACTACTTCAATGAATGATATTCACTTTATGACTTACTTGTTAGAAACAAACATAACATATACGATATACATGATCATGAATATAAGTTCACAATCAAAAACTTAATAATCCATCAAGGAAATAAACCAAGGCGTTAACAACCTAGCTACTTCATGCAAGTATAACATAAGATCTCTGTTAAAAACTAGTATAAAATCAATATCCCTTTCTTTTGCTTAGTACTGATAAGTGCATAAAATTCATGGAATTAAATATTATGGTTGGTAAGGACTGAACAGTGATTAACATAATATAGAATAGGACAATGGTATTACTACATTTTATGCAACTTTAAAACAAACTCAATCATTTAATATTGTCAATTCAATTCTTTATAAGTGTATTCAAATAAATTTTTCAATTGTCTTCAGTCTATATTTATTCAACCCCTACTTCTTGACTTGATGCTAAGGATCATTAAAATATATATATGGGTACTATGTATTCCTACAATCACTGCTTTTCTGAAGTCTAAACGTCTTATCTTTTACCTTCCCCGGCCTCCATCACCATCCCCACCCCCAACAAATATTTTTCCGTTTACTCATCCTATCCCCTCCCCTCCCACATACAATCTACATGCTTCCCTAACACACTTGCATTTGTATTCAAAGTTGAACATTTAATCTTCAACCTCTTTTTTGACTTTTTTCATCTCACCTACCCTCTAACCAAAACCCACTTCCATTTGCTTCCATTGCCTACCCCTAAACGTATATCCCAATTGCAATTCCCTTATTGAATTTATTTTCAGCCTTGGCATGATTAATTTCCAGGACTCTTGTCACAGCAAGCACACCCACAATACAAATAGGATTCATCACTACTTATTCTTCTCTTCTTTTCTTCTCTGATTTAAACAATTGTTCCCTCCTTAGAGCTCTTTTCCAATGCCACATGCTCCTACCTACCTTCCTTAGCATCTACCCATCTCTCATACAGATCCTCATGACAAGGAAGAGCATTGGTGTTGCTGTATGAACTGCTCTTCTATTAAAGAGAAGTTAAATATAAAGAACATTCTATTCTGTACCCATATCTACAAGAAAATTGAACATTCCTTCCAGTATGATGCTCAGATTTATATGGTATTCATTATCAGGCTGACCACAAACTTCTTGAAAAGAATGAACAAACCATTTAACAGATGGTGAGAGGCAATTGGTGAAAATGATGATTTGTTTTCCTTTTGTGTCCATGCTAGCAGTCTACATGTGCAGAGACCTCCTATAGAAGTTGCTGAACCCTTGAAGTTCAGCCCACCAGAGAAATTTCTCCTCAATGCTATGAATTTTCAGAATCTGATGAAATAAGCTTTAATGATTTCTTATTTCATTGCTTGGGTCACAAATATTCAAAAGATCTCTGTTATAAGTTATAACTGTAAGAAACTCAGGAGGTAATTTCAGCCAGACCTCCTAAACATTGGCTCTCAAATTTCCATTAAGATGCAACAACAAAAAAGTCTCCATATATTTTCTGAAGCCATAAAAGGAGATGTGAGTTACTGCAAGTGTTTATGCATTGCACACAACCCTTTAACAACATATCAAAGAGTGCAGAGGAAGAAAGGAGGAAAGCAGGGCATTGTAGTCACACAAAACCAAAGATCAACTGCCAGTCACTATTGAGGAGGATGAATAAATTGGAGTCCAAGCATGCAGCAATAAGGGTAAAGAACCTGTATATCCTCCATGCCACAGTGCATTTCAGTCATCTCTCTTGTTTAAGAGGTCTACAAATCTAACCCTCCTTTAGTTCTGCATCTTATAATGTAATTGTTGGAATTGATTGTCATTGATATCAAAGGAGTATGAGAAATTGTTAGAATATTGGCATTGGTGTCAAAGGAGTGTGAGAAATTGTTAGAATATTGGCATTGATGTCAAAGCGAACGAACGAGACTATTGTCATTGATGTCAAAGACAAGATCAGAAGAGCCTAATAAAAAATATCTCGGAGGTGATGTGGAACACACTCATTAAGAATACATCATTTAGTGTAGAGTCTTTGTTCTAAGCATATGATCCTTCACTCACTTGATGGATCAGTTTATTTACCTGGCATGAACAAGAAGTCACCTCTTGTTCATCGATTTGGAGAATTGATTAATTCAGGGATCACTATATTAAATTCCATTATTAGAAGATCTCAATTGCAACTTATTGCTGGCCGACTTCCTTTGGACAAGGTATATAAATATGACTTGATCACCCAAAATTAAGGTGTGAATAAGATGCAGCATTTAATGCATAAGAAGAGCAGTGATTAATGCATAAGAAGAGCAGTGAATAATGCATAAAAGGAAGCAGTGATCCATAAGAAGTCGCGATTCTTTAAAATTAAATAAGGAGCAGTGCTTATGAAGGCAGCGGTTAAGATTACAAGGAGGCAGCGATTATGATATTTAAAGAGGCTGTGATCCATATTAAAGGAAGAAAATAATATTTCAAAGGCATCAATTATGATATTTAAAAGAGGTTGCAATCCATATTAAAGGAAGCAAATAATATTCCAACGGCAGCGATCATTAGTGAAGAGGTGATTTGTTTTCAAAGGTTTTAAATGGTTAATACAGTTTGTGTATCTTTGTTAAGAGATGCCTCCCTTCATAGAGTACCAAAGATATAAAAAGAGAAAGAATTGTGGAAAGAAGAGTGGAGAACAAGAAGATATATCATACAAACATCAGCTGATTTATGCGAAGAGGATCTAATTGAAAATCATTCAAAGGCAGATTTGTAAAGGATTGAATCAAATATCAATAAGGGAATGAATAGAAAATATATTATGAAGTGCTTCTTACATGATAAATAAATTAATTAATTAAATAAAGATTAGTTTTTAACCAAAAGTCACAAGGGTACGGTGAAGGGTTGTGTCTCATGATGAGACAAGATATATAAGAGAAGTCATTCCATAAGATGATGTGTGGGTGAAGGTTTTATCATTCAAAAAGAAGAAGTGTATGGAATTATAATATGTAGCATGAAGTAAATAAGAGGAATATAGAAGAATGAAGTGAATGAATATTATTAATTAAAGATTTGGTTAAGAATAGTCAAGAGACATGTTGAAGAGCTATGACCATTGAAGAAATAATATATATATATATGAAGAGACATATCTATTCTAAGAGATGCGTTATTTCACAAGGTTTTGAAGATACAAAAGATGATTGCGAGTAGAAGTCAGAAGTGTGAAATGTGAAGATAAATAAGAGGAAGGTGTGTGTGGAAATTGCATAGAAGGTTGGTGCCTTAACAAGAGATCGGTTTCTCTTATTGGGTTGGTGCTCACTTGCAAGGATTGGTATCTCTTACTAAGTTGGTGCTCAGTCGTAGGGATTGGTGTCTCCAGTGGTTGGTGCTCAGTCGCGGGGATTGGTGTCTCCAGTGGTTGGTGCTCACAAATCATATACGAGTGGATTGGTCTCTCCAGTAGGTTAGTGCCTACAAATTGTGGGCATTGGTGTCTGAAATATCCCAAATAGGATATTTGCGAATTTTCTGATTTTTTTGAAACACAAACTCTGATCTAATTTCTGCACTTGAAAATTTCTGCTAAAACCCTAGTTTCTGATGTAAATTTTCTGATTTGAAATAAGCATGAACAGCAACATAGACTTGTCCAAAATGCCTCAAAGAATATGACGAATACATTTAACAGCAAGCATGAATGCAACCAGCAATATGAAGCATCAATTTGTCCATCCAAAACATGCAATATTTGATTTCCAATTTGTTCAATTCTGCTGCTACAAAATCAGACCTAATACTTATGCAAGTTCACCACAAATGGGCTCCAACCATGCCCAGAAAAGTACAGTAGTTTGTTGATATGAATAAACCCTACTTACAAGCCAAAATATGCAATGAAATGCTGATCTACACTAACCCTAGCAAGGCGAACTACTCCAGCTATCACAAGTTGCAAAGATGAATGCAAATAGATGATGTAAATGCCTCCAAAACCCTACCACAATGGTGTGCTGGCCTGCTGGTCTGTAGGTAAGGGTTTGCAACCCTTGAAAATTGTCAAACCCTTCAATCTTGCCAAAATTCACCTCTCCAAAACAAGGCTCACCAATAGCAACTTAGGCACTCCACAAAAACCCTAGGTCAAAAGAGCATCAAATCTGCCCTCCAAAGTCACCAATAGCTGATCTAAAATCTGAGCATGAAAATTTATCATCAAAATCCGTTGAAGCGCAAATAGACCTCTGTCATGAAGTCCTCCATTGATGAGCTAGGTTTTCGTCCAACTCACCCACTATTCACGAGGGTTTTCGTCGTTGGAATGGCTACAATAACTGCTTATCAGAACTGAAGAATAATGCACGATGAATCAAAACCTCCAAAATGATATTGTATATATCATAGTCCCGGGACTCGCCCGGACGCGGCGAGTCGCGCTCTGCACAACCCTGGCCGCGTCCTGGGCGCGCGGACGCGGCCGCGTCCAGGCCGGATGCGCCAGACGCACCGAACGCGTAGCGTCCAGGCGAGTCCCGACCCCTGGACGCGGCCGACGCAACAAAGGCCAAAAAGGCCCAAAAAAAACAGAAACTCAAGTTTTTTAATATTTTTTTTTTTACTTATATTTTCTTCCTAGCCCTAAAAGCAACCTCATTTGATTCATTTGGAAAAATAGGAGAAGAGAGAGTTGTGAAGAAAAATAGGAGGAGAAGAGAGGGCAACCAGCAAGTTGTTGAAGACAAATCCAGGGTCATATATCATTTGGGGAGCTTCATACCAGCAAGGAGGTGCATTGAGAGCTCATTACCAGTGATTGGGAGGAGTTTGCATTGCATTCCAAGCCAAATCTAAGAGGTAAGTTTGATTTTAATTGATTTTTTTGTGTTTTTTTAACAAATAATTCATTGTAATTTGTAAAATCATTGTTTTTTTGAGTTTGCATATATTTTTACAAACCCTACTTGCAACTTAAATAATTTTAGAAACCCTACTTTTGCAGCCACATTCATTTGCAAATCAAACCATATTATTATTTTCACAATGTCTCAAACCCCGTAAAAGACCCTCGTTTGAAACATGAAATCTTTCCTGTAATGAAAAAAGAGGAGAAAAATGTAACCTACTGCAAAACAATATATCATGGAGGCATAAATAGATTAAAATACCATCTTGCACGCATACCCGCCCATGATGCAAGGTTGCCCTAGAGCACCTCCTGAGGTTGTTCATGAAGTGCAGGTGCAATTAGAAACTTTTGAAATGCAAAAAGAAATGAAAAAGAAACAGAAGCAGGAGTTGGTGAGTGTTGGAGTTGGACAGGGACTTGGTGCTGTTGGAGATGCTTCTTCCATGCCTCCATACCGTCCTAGTGCTAGTGCTTGTGCTAGTGCTTTTGTTTCTGCATCAGCTATGCCTATGCGTACTCCTAGTGCTGGTGGCGCTGCTACTGCTAGTGGTAGTGGCAGTATTAGCATTGGCCCTAGAGTTCGTAAATCTAGGGTGGACTCATATTTTGTACCACGCACTACTCCTGGTTCCCAACCATCGCTTGAGAGCATGGGTTGGAACAAGGACGCACATGATGCAGCAAAAAAGACAATTGCAACTTTTGGTACTACTACACCATTCCCTTCCATGTAGCCGGTAATTCTTTTTCGTTTAATTGTTTTAAAATTTATATTTAAATTTTAGAATCTAGATGTATCTCATTATCGAATTCAAATTTAAAGTTAAAAACTTAAAACTTTTTCATTTTACAATACTTATGTAACTTATTAATTTATTTATGACATGTTTTAGGTCACCTTTCTGGCAAAACATGGTTGATGCCATAACCATATGTGGGCGGGGTTCAAAGCCCCTAGTGAAGATGAATTAAAGGGCCCACTTTTGACTCAAAAGGTGGCAGATGTGAAAGCACAATTAGAGGAGCAGCGCAAGCAGTGGAGGATGATTGGTTGCACCATCATGACTGATGGTTGGACCGATAGGAGAAATAGGACGCTGCTTAATTTCCTAGTTTCCTCCTGAGGTAATTGTACTTCCCTCAATGCATTGAAATTTGAATTTGATTTAGTGATTAATAATTTAATATGGCTGATTTATGTTTTTTAATTTATTGAATAATTGGTTTTGCTTATTTTTTCAGGTGACACCATCTTCATGAAGTCCATTGATGCTTCTGCCCAATTCAAAAATGCCACATACCTGTGTGAGGCTATAGAGGAGGTGATAGCTGATGTGTGGGAAGAGAATGTAGTGCAAGTGGTGACAGATAATGCAGCAAATTATGTTGTTGTTGGTAGATTATTGATGGAGAGGCACCCTACTATATTTTGGACTCCATGTGCCGCCCATTGCATTGACCTCATGTTGGAGGATCTTGGCAAACTCCCATGTATCAAAACATGTGTGGAAGCAGCAAAAAACATATGCAAATTTGTATACAATCACACATGGGTGCTTAACCTTATGAGGCAATACACGGGTTGAGGGAGTTGTCTCGTCCTGGCATCACCAGGTTTGCAACAAATTTTATCACGATGCAATCCTTGATTCGGTCAAGGGCAGCTTTAAGGCGCATGTTTACTAGTGAGGAGTGGTCTTCCTCATCCTTTTCTACAAGCACTGCAAGGGATTGCTGTGGCTGATTGCATTTTTGATGAGCAAGGGTTTTGGACACCAATGGACGAGATTGTGAAGGTAAAATTTAATTATTTATTATGTTTAAATTTTTAATCATATCTTACTTTTATTTGTTTATTTTCGTTCACACTTATTTGTGAAACATGTTTGCACTTTGCAGTTTATTGAGCCCTTGCTAGTGCTCCTACGAGTTGCAGATGGGGAGAAGCCCCCAATGGGCTACATATATGAGGGCATGGATAGGGCCAAAGAGGCCATTAGATCAGTCTATGGTGGAGTTGAGGAGAAGTATCGTCCCATTTGGGATATCATTGATAGGAGATGGCAAAACCAACTTCATAGGCCCATCCATGCAGCCGCATGTTTCCTAAATCCGGCCTTCCACTTCCCCGTGATCTCCGTGCAGATAGAGAAATTCTTAGTGGGCTCTACACGACGATAGAGCGGATGTTGCCCGCTGTTACTACATAGATGGTGCAGGAGATAGATGCCTTCACTAAGGCACAAGGAGACTTCTTTGCACGTCAAATGTGCAAAGATAATAGGACAACATTACTGCCAGGTAAAAATATATTTAAGGGCATAATTTTCATCTTTTTATATTATAATTTATTATTAAATGTTGAACTTGAACTTGAAACTTGAAATGAGATTGATTTTGTTTCTTTTTCTCATCTCAGATAGCTGGTGGCATATGTTTGGTTCTAATACACCGATCTTGCAAAATATTGCCATTCGTATATTGAGCCAGCCATGCAGTTCATCTGGTTGTGAGCGCAATTGGAATGTTTGAGCACATACACTCCAAGAAGCGCAATAGATTGACAGTGGAGAGGATGAATGACTTGGTATATGTTCATTACAACCTTCGGCTCAGATAGAAATTTACCGATCAGTCTAGAGGAGGTTGATCCACAGTCTGAGTGGATCATCTGAAGAGTCTTTAGTGACGAGGACCTTGATTGGGTGGACCAAAGAGAGAGGCCGAGGTTGTAGCCATGGCTGAGGAGGAGGCTAGAGCACGAGGAGACATAGCTGTTGTCGGTGAGAGTGGCATGGAGAGTCAGACACAGGCAGAGACTATGGCTGCAGCTGCAACATCATCCAGGACCCTTAGACGCCTTCGTAGGAAGGATGCTGGCTCCACTATGCCATAGGGCATAGAGTCATTGACTTATAGCTATTGTTTTACTTTTGATATTTCATATTTGTATGGAACATTTGATGTCATGGATTTCATATTCCATGAGTTTTGTATACATTTGACTAATTTTATATATCTAAGTATGCTATTTCCTTCAGCAACGCAACTACAATTTGTGTACTTTATACTTATGTAATCGTTGTATACTTGTGCATGTGATCAAATTTGATTTTATTTGTGTTGTATTCAATAAAGGGTGCTTGAAACAAGTTTTAAATCTTTAAAAATCTCTAAATTTCTAGGGTTTTTTCAACTTTTTTTCATATTGCCGTGTCTGTGCCGCGTCCGAGTCCCGAGTCGCTGAGTCGCCCTCGCCGAGTCCGAGCCGCGTCCGAGTCTCGTTACTATGGTATATATTATATATAGCAATCAACCCTTATTACTCCAACTTGGCCGACCTAATTTGGGCGCCAACTTCTCCCTTTAAAATTTGCTTTTTATTTTATTTTTAATTCCCCCATTTGGGCACCAAACTCACAATTTAAAATTATTATAGTTTTATTTATTTATTTTCTCCTTATAACTCCCAAAAAGGGGTCACCCAACCCCAAATAAAATATATAAAAATATTTTAGCTTCACCAAAAATTATAATAAATATCATTTAACCTCCTCCTTGAGCGCCAAAATCCAAAAAATAATAAAATCACTTTATTTTTTCTTACTCGCCTCCAAAAGGGACATTACAATCCTCCCTTCCCAAATTGCTTGTCCTCAAGCAATGACAAGCATACCACCACCTAGGTCCCATATCATCACACTACCGCATCCATCAAAATTGAGGAGATAGATGTACCTCAAGGAACTATCAACATCAACCAACTCTCCAACTTCGAAGGATTCCCCATGAATGTGCAAGATGCCCTTCGTAGGTGCATAGAAGAACATATCATCCCCTCCTATGTTGCTAACATAAATCAGAACAGCAACCTCCCGACTGAAAATCAGACCCAAGTGAGTGCAATTATCACCGCCAATGTTATATGATGATAGACTATCATCCATACACCATTCCCCAATAATGGAGAGATGATTGAAACCTCTCCAAAACACCCAAACAGCTGCTATCCTCCAAGTAGCCTGCAGGATTTCCATGTGCAATAAGGTAGAACAGACATCTCTTAGCAGAGAATGGAGTGGATCCTCATGAACTAGGGCAGGAAGGCCAAGATCCTCATGCTTTCTTCCAATCCCTAAGACATAGTCCAGCTGGAACACAAGCATTAGTAACTCAAAACCAAACATTATTGCATTATCTTCATACCTTGAGTCATAACTCAGCTTCACCTGCAAAGTATGCCCATCAAAGGCAAGTGCCTCCATGGCATGCATCACAACCCTCTAAAATAGGGCAGCCTCCAATGCTACCAAGGAATCAATATGATGATGAGGTTGCTCTTTGTCATTAACCAACTCTTCATCTTCAAGAAAGTCCAATGAATTACGACAAACTAAATCACTTATGACTCCCTCTCCATGTGAACATTTTGCACTAGTGGCTGATCCACTAAGCATATGCTCAACTATTCTAACCTCCTCTAGGGTTTGGGCCTTCAAAGGGCCCTCAAACCAAGGAAACTCATGATGCAAATCAAGTATATGAACAAAATTATCCGAATCACACCTTCCCACTTGTCCACCCAAATCTGCATACTCTTCTTGTTTGCTTTCCTTTGCTTGTTCCACCACTAAGTATTCTTCCCTAGGAAGAAATAGTGATCTAAGGTGTGACTCCCTTTGCCTCTTTGCTTGATCTAGCTGGTTACAAGTTACAACGTTCCTTGATCTCTTGCAAGTGTTGTTTTGCTTGGGCAGCCAACATCTTTGCTCTCCTACTCTTTGCAACCACCCATCACACATATCTTGTGTCTTCTTCACATCTTCTATAGTATGGTATGCAGAATCAAGACCTTTGTGGCTTGAATCCACCACACATTCCTCATTTTCGACACTCACATCTTGAGTGCCAACATTGGGAGATCCCTCAACACCATTCCCCTCAATTGACATAGCTGCTATCTCCTAGTTATGCACAGAAATATGACTGCTGTCATAAAACAGAAAATCAAAACTTACTTCATACCTCTTTGTAGTGCCTTCAAGGGACTCAAACAAGTCTTCATCCTTTGTTAGTTGTCCATTGCCAAATGCTGGTCCAAGAGGTGTATCTAGCTGAAAGTTGCACGCCTCTCTAGATATGATAAGGCTGTCCTGAACCTCCATCCTCTTGGCTATCATGTCCTTTGGTAGACCCTTATTGATAGCTTTCAACACTTACTGTTTTGCTTTTGATGTGAACTCTAACTCCATCCTTTGGAAGTCCTAAATATATCAGCCAAGTGATTGTAACCATTGGATCCCCAACACAATCTCGGTTCCACCCATGCTGACTACGTAGAATACATCAACTAATGAATAGCCATCCAATTGAATGCCCAATTGGAGTATCTTCCTAGTGCAACTCATCTTGAATCCATACACCAACATGACACTGAGTCCAGGAAACTTCTCTACTTGCAATCCTCTCTTAGCCACAAAACCTTCATCAATGAAGTTACGTGTTGCACCACTGTCTACTAAACATGAGACCCCTTGCCCCCTCACAATTCCCCTAAAGTAAAAGGGATGATACTTAGGGATACCTAAAAGAAAAGCAATAGTACCTTGTGCATTAGTATCTAGCTCTAGTTATGGCTCCTCATGATCACTCTCCGAAGTGGTGTCTTGGACTTCATCATCCTCAAGGTTAGGAGTGACCTCAATGTAATGTACTTTGCCTTTCCCAAGGCATCTATGTCCTGGTTCCCATGGTTCCTTGCAAGTGAAATAAAGTTTCTTCCTCCTTAGCTCATTCCTTGTATCAAAGTCCAACTTAGGAGGAGTGGGCTTAGGCTGGTTATCACTTTTCTGAAGTGGTTTATCTTCTCTAAACCCTTTCTTTGGTGGCTGAAATGGTGGAGTAGTAGTATCAAGATCAAGTGCAAACTGAAGAGCAACATCAAGTGTACTAAGCCTATGAGCCTTCACCAACCCCTTCAACTTATCAAATGTTCAACCCTTCCACAAATAACATTGCCACCCTTCTCTCTGTCATATCTGGCACCATCACAACAATTGTTGAAATTCATTGATGTATGAATCCACACGCCCCACTTGTTTCAATTGTGACAAGTCTATGTAGTAGACCTCAATATCCTTCCTATCAAACCTTGTAATGAGTTTGTTTGTGAACTCCTCATAAGAATGAATCATTGCATGGTTTTGTGTCACAAGCCCATGATGCCACCAATCGTAGGATACTCCCTCTAGATGCATAGTTGCAAATTGAATTGCATCCTCTTTCGTCATGGGTTTAACCTTCAAAAATGTGTAACTTATGTACCCACACTCTAGCAGTTGTCTTACCGCCAAAATGGGGGAGAGGAACCTTGTTCAATGCTTCTTTGTACTCCTTGTGTAGCCTTTGAAGTTGCCTTTGTTGCTTGCCTCTCTTCTTATTCCTCCGCTGGTCCATATATTGATGTAGTTGATGGCCGCCCTAACCTTCTCTAGAAGTGCTTGGTACTCATCATATGCATCCATTACATCATCATTAACATGAGTGTCTTCTTCCTCTTCCTCCTCGGGTGCAATTTCAACAAAAGTAGGCAGAAGTGGCCTATCCGATACTGTAGTAGTGGCTCTCCTTGTATAGGTAGCTGCTCTACCCATGTTATTGTCGTTGGCACTGCTGTTTGCTCTTGGGGTATGCTGGTCAACCCTCAAATCTGCAATCGCAGCCACTATTTGTTGTTGTAAATTTTTCAACACTTGTTGTTGCTGCTGGGAAAAAGCATGCAAAAAGTCTCCCCATGGCTGATCATTCCTCCTTGGACTACCTTCACCCATTTCTTCATGTTGTCTTGCTCTTCTATGGTAGTAAAACTAAAATGGTGATTGCATAAGAGACCCTCAAGCTAGCAGGATCCAAGCTCTGATACCATTGAAATATCCCAGCTAGGCTATTTGTGAATTTTCTGTTTTTTTTGAAACACAAACTCTGATCTAATTTCTGCTAAAACCCTAGTTTCTGATGTAAATTTTCTGATTTGAAATAAGCATGAACAGCAACATAAACTCATCCAAAATGCCTCAAAGAATATGACAAATACATTTAATATCAAGCATGAATGTAACTAGCAACATGAAGCATCAATTTGACCATCCAAAACATGCAATATCTGATTTCCAGTTTGTTCAATACTGCTGCTAAAAAATCAGACCTAATACTTATTCAAGTTCACCACAAATGGGCTCCAAACATGCCCAGAAAAGTACAGTAGCTTGCTGATATGAAGAAACCCTACTTACAAGCCAAAATATGCAATGAAATGCTAATCTACACTAAGCCTAGCTGGGCGAACTGCTCCAGCTATCACTAGTTGCAAAGATGAATGCAAATAGATGATGTAAGTGCCTCCAAAACCCTACCACAATGGTGCGCTGGCCTGCTGGTCTGTAGGTAAGGGTTTGCAACCCCTGAAACTTGTCAAACCCTCCAATCTTGCCAAATTCGCCTCTCCAAAACAAGGCGTTCCACACTAGGGTAAAACCCTAGGTCAAAATAGCATCAAATCTGCCCTCCAAAGTCGCCAATAGCTGATCTAAAATCTGACCATGAAAATCTATCATCAAAATCCATTGAAGTGCAAGTAAACCTCCGTCATGAAGTCCTCCATTGATGAGCTAGGTTTTCGTCCAACTAACCCACTATTCACAGAGGTTTCCGTCCTTGCAATGGCTGCAATAACTGCTGATCAGAACTGAAGAATAATGCACGATGATTTCAAAACCTCCAAAATGATCTTGTATATATAGCAATCAACCCTTATTACTTCCAACTTGGCCAACCTAATTTGGGCGCCAACTTCTCCCTTTAAATTTTGCTTTTATTTTATTTTTAGTTCTTCCATTTGGGCACCAAACTCACAATTTAAAATTATTATATATATATATATATATATTTTTTCTCCTTATAACTCCCAAAAAGGGGTCACCCAATCCCAAATAGAATATATAAAAATATCCTTAGCTTCACCAAAAATTATAATAAATATCATTTAACCTCCTCCTTGAGCGCCAAAATTGAAAAAATAATAAAATATTATTTTTTCACTTTTTTTTCTTGCTTGCCTCCAAAAGGGACATTACAGTGTCTCCAGTAGGTTGGTGCCTACAAATCATATAAGAGGGTATTGGTGTCTTCTATGCCTATAAAGATTGTAAAAGAGATTTATATAAAAGTAATATTTTTCCATGGTTTTCTCCCGTAAGGGTTTCCATGTAAATCATGTGTTGTCCTTGTGTTGCATAATTGTTAGATCTTATGTGAATGATATTGTGCTATTGATATTATTGTGGTTGTTAGTTCGAAATAGAAAAAGATTGTATTATACTGATTCACCGCCCTCACCCGCACCCCACCCTCCCTCTCAATATAATCGCATGCTCATCAATGACTATGTTATATACAATGGAACTTTACAACCCTGCTGAATTGTTTACAAATGATCTATTTCCTCTACCTGATATGACCAGCACTCCTCCCCTTGTTAATGGTCAGGGCTCAACTTGAGTGATCCATGCTCAAACCATTCCCTTTCATCCCACACCATTGCTGCTTCTACAAGAATTAAAATCCACGTCCATAAGTAAACCCCACACTTTAGTCCAGCAGCCACACCCAAGCTAGATTTTTTGCTCACACCAATTCAACTTTTTCTAGAGACCCTTCATATTTTGCCAGTGTTACCCGGGGACGCATCCCCGGGTCTAAACCCCCCCATCCCTGTCCCGGAAACATCCCGGGGATGGGGGACGGCCAGGGGACAGCAGCAGTGTACTATGTTTAATATCACATGCATATTCACAATGAATTCTGAATTCTGAATGTATATTGAGTATTGACAATGAATTCTTAACACAAATGTTATATGCTAAGTTTCTATTATGTATATATGCATGCTTTATCCATGTTCTCATATGAATATTTAAAGTTTCCCTACATA
This sequence comes from Sequoia sempervirens, assembly GCA_007258455.2. NCBI lineage: Eukaryota > Viridiplantae > Streptophyta > Pinopsida > Cupressales > Cupressaceae > Sequoia > Sequoia sempervirens. The sequence goes on from VDFB02000017.1 coordinate 271,977,855, forward strand.
TTTTAACTTTTTCAGATTAATACGATCCATCATCATAGTAACCAGATTGATATCAAGATATAGATGTCTCCAAATATAAATCAACATTTAGAATCTGCATATGAGTCTAAAAAGAGGTATTACCAACTAGATAGTAGATACAAATAGCACTACAAGGGTCACAAAATGATTGAGCCTTACAGGGACATTGGCACAATTTATGTGGTCATTTTTGCTATTAAATTCTAATGTTGTATGGGTTTTGACTTTTGTGTAATCATCCAAGTTGAATTTGGAGGGTATCCACTGTTGAGCACCTCCCAGGGAGTTGCGTAAATGTTCTGGAGTTGCTTTTGGTCTTCATGAATAAATAATTCATCTTAGCTCTAGAAGCAAATAGAATTAGAATTGTCATGATTGTAATTTTCTGAAGCTTAACAGTAGAATCACAGTAATCTACTATAATTACAATTTAGATTTATCCTTCACTGATTTCAACTATTGGTTCTGCAATTTGTAATTATATAGTATCCAAGAAGTACAACTAAGTCGTACCATTTTGCAAGCTGCCCCTATTTGGAGACAAACACTGTATATGGGTCTCCAATGTTAGAAAGAACAACCAGGATTAACTGTTTGTCTGTCTCCTCAATCTTTGATTCCTTTAGCTTGTCTTGTGAAATAAATCCTCAACAGTGCAAATGCCATGAGGATTCAAACATGCGAGTGCATTTTCCAACTTGTGTTCCTTGATAGTATCTGTCATTTCAAACGTACTTCAAATCTTCTCCCTAGCATCAATTGGAATCTATAAGTCATGAATCTGAAACTTTAGATCTGGTCAAATCAAGAGGTCAACAAGCCCAATGGCTTTCTCACATCTGAAACTTTAGATCTCGTCAAATGAAGAGGTTAACAAGCCCAATGGCTTCCTCACATCAGATGTAGAATTTTATCCTCACATCCAGACCTTTGCTTCTAAGTTGTTCTATCATAAACTCCTTCCATAATTGAAAGTTTTGAAGAGTTAGTAGAGTAACTTTGCAGTCTGGCATGGGTGATCAAATGGGCGTTAGAGAAAGAATAACATAAAACAACAATACAAATATTTTGTTGTTGCAATAAGAGTGCAAATCAACAAGAATTATAAAAAGGCACAGACAATGGTGCCAATACAATATTTAAGAATATTTAAAGTTTTCAGCTTATTATTTTGCGGTTGCAATTTGAGAATGCCCCAAAATAAGAATAACTTAGATTTAAAAAATATTAAAAAAGAAGATATAGAAGTTATTACAGGGTAGAAATATCTACCCCACTGTGTAAATCCCGAAAAAAACATGTAGATTAAAAAATAAAAATTCCAAACTCCTCTGTAATAAAAAAGTTATGGCCCTTGGAAGTTCTCAAAAGGGAATGATGGACTTGCCGTCTAAGACTCTAGAAATGAGTATTCTCCAACAAAACTGTTTTCTAAATAGGATATGCTACCATGTAGCTTTCTGAGTTAGGTTTCCAACAAGTCTCAGATTCTCAAAATAACTTCTGTAAGCAAAAGTAATGAGCAAAATCAATACACAGAACGTGCTAGAATTTAATCTGCTGGGAAAGAGAGTTACGTAAGGTGTGAACAGGGAATGATCACCTTGGGTGTTGGGGAGCCACATGGTCCTGCTCCTTGGAAGAGGAGATGGACATGTTGCATCTTTAGTGAGTGGGGGGTTAATTTTTGTGAGGACACAAACAGATAAAAAAGGAAGAAAAGCGCTCTGATTTCAAAAGGTTTTTTGGTTGCATTTTCTGCAGTTCTTGGGGAAATTTGTTGCACTAGCTTTGGGAAGAAACCAAGGATAAGCGAAAAGAGTTGTCGAAAGAAGATTTCTCTAAAAATCTAGAACAACCAGGTAGGCTTTTAAACCAATTTTTATGTTTTCGAATTTGTGGGTTGTTCCATTTACACTTTCAGTTTTCAGTGTCGATCCCATATAAATAGAATGCTAATATGATAAAATGAATTAAGGAAATTCACAACATTTCTTCTGACAATTCTCTATTGTATGAAGGAAGCTCTGTTATCTAGTGTTCCTCCATCATTCCATTGCATTATCACTCCTGTTATTGATTCATAGGTCTACCATGGAGTTCACATAGCCAGCCTTGGAGATTTGCAGTAAAATTACAGTTAGGCTAGAAATAGTCTAATTCTTTACAAACTGTCCACAGTGATTATGTCCTCGGACAAAATTTTGTAATCACCAGAACTTGTTCTGTTTTGATATTCTGCCTTACAACTGATAGTCTTTATGATTCTGTCATAAAAAGAGGCTATGCCTTGATTCCAAAACCAATCAGCCAACATAAAAGACATAGCAATTGGCATGCCATCGATTGGGATGGTATGTCATTTGGAAGTTCCTGAGTCAGTTTTCCAATATGGCTTGAATAAGAGAGGGCCTTGGCAGGGATTGAAAATCATCTAGAGTTTGTGCAGAGCATAGAATAAGGAAATGTAGCAAAGAACAGAACCTGCCAGATGCAAAACAAGGAAGATACATGTTTACTGTTTAGTTGTATGCCATAGCTTTTTGAGCTTGTAACCTTGCATTCATTGGCATTAATGGATTGGAAGCACAGCCCCAATTGATAGAGTTTCCCCACACTGGATTTCTCCTTGGTTAATCCTGACTGTTTATCATTATGTGTGTGTTGATCATATTTCTTTTGCATGTTACATGTTCCAATTTTGTTCCTTTATATAATTCTTTCAATACGAACTCTAGAAATGAATGCCCATTGGGAATAGTATTAAATCTGGACAAAGTAGAAATAATGCTTCCTTCCAGTCCTAACAAAGTGAGGGACTCACATTTTGATTAACAAAGGTGTCTGATGCAAGAACATCCAAGATGTAAGAGCAATCTTGCACGTTTCATGTTCCAATTTTGTTCCTTTATATAATTCTTTCAATACGAACTCTAGAAATGAATGCCCATTGGGAATAGTATTAAATCTGGACAAAGTAGAAATAATGCTTCCTTCCGATCCTAACAAAGTGAGGGACTCACATTTTGATTAACAAAGGTGTCTGATACAAGAACATCCAAGATGTAAGAGCAATCTTGCACATTTCATGTTCCAATTTTGTTCCTTCATATAATTCTTTCAATATGAACTCTAAAAATGAATGCCCATTGGGAATAGTATTAAATATGGACAAAGTAGAAATAATGCTTCCTTCCAGTCCTAACAAAGTGAGGGACTCACATTTTGATTAACAAAGGTGTCTGATGCAAGAACATCCAAGATGTAAGAGCAATCTTGTATGAACCAAAACTATATATTTTCATATGTGTTTTGTCTTATAGATTTTTTCAAACTTTCTAATTGTTTTGTAGCAATGTGTGGCAAGTTTGTTGCACTGCATCTCACCACATTTGCATTACTCTATTGCAAGCTTAAAACCAATCACAGCAGGCACAATCAACAGGCTTTCATACTGCATTTCACCGCATTTGGATATTTTGTGGAGTTTGGAACAAGCCAACTAAGCATCATGCCTTTCCCATTCAAACTTCATGCATTTTTTATCGTCTTTGTTGGGTATATGAAGCCCAACGGTCTTCTTGGCCATTTTTACCATGTCCTTTCACCTTCCTTCTTGAAGGCATGTTTTTATTCGAACTTGGTAATGTAAAAGCTTCTTGATGAAGATATATGTTGTAGCATATGGATGACTGTAAATACAAAGATCAATGAAGATTTTCCCCTGCTTGAAAGTGGACATCACCTATCGGTGAACCACCATAAAAATTTTGTGTTCTTGTTTGCGTATTTGTCTTTCAAATCTGTTTTTAATTTTCTGCAATTTTCTTTCATTTATACTGCGATAATTCAATCAACAATTGGTATCAGAGCTTGGTGAAGAAGCTCGATGGTGAAGCGGTTCTTTGGAAATCGGTGAAGAATTTCTAGAATTATGGACGAAGCAGATAAATGGAAGATAGAGAAGTTCACAGGGCAAACCTTCGGATTGTGGAAAATACAGATGGAATCGTTGCTGATTAAGTAGGATCTCTCACTTGCACTGGTAGGGAAAACCAAAGGAAAAGGTTCGATGTCAAACGAAGAGTGGGAGAAATTGGATAAGAAAGCAAGGGCCACTATTTTTCTTTCGCTATCAAGCAACGTTCTCTTCAACGTTTCTGCTGAGAAGACTTCGAAAGAGCTATGGGACAAACTTTCAGACATGTACGCGATGGCGTCGACATCAAACAAGGTTTTTATCATGAAGAAGTTATACAATTTGAAAATGAAAGAAGGTGGGATCATGTCCAAATCACCTAAATGAATTTAATACTTTGGTCACTCAATTGATTTCAGTGGGTATAAATTTAGATGATGAAATTAAAGCAATTAAGTTATTATGTTCTTTACCGAACAGCTGGGAAGGGGTTGTGATGGCAGTTAGCACTTCAAGGGCTACCAAGAGTAAACTAAAATTTGATGATGTTGCAACCACACTTCTCAATGAAAACATGATGAGGAAAAATCAAGAACCCTCTTCCGATGACGCCTTGACTGCTGTAAGCACTGGCAATAGAGGAAGGGGTCAAAACAAACACAAAAATAATAACAGAAGAAGGTCCAAACCTGCTTCAAGATCGAAGTCCAAGGGAAAAAATGGTGATTGTTGGTTTTGTGGCAAACTGGGTCACACAAAAAAGAATTGTTGGAATTACAAAAAGGCACAAGAAAAGGTAAGCAATAATGAAGTAAACACTACCTATGATTAAGATGATGGTGTTTTGGTTTTCTTAGCGAGTGACTACTGTAGACTCATGGGTGCTCGATTTTGATGCCTCTTTTCATGCTACTCCATGCCAGGGGGCTTTCACAAACTACCTAGAAGGTAAGTTCAATAGAGTTTTTCTTGGTGATAATAAAGAATGTGAAATAATTGACAAAGGTGATGTGATGTTACAATTTAAAAATGGAAATAAATGGATTTTGAGGGATGTTAGATATGTTCCCACATTGAAACGAAATTTAATATCAATAAGCCAGCTTTATACTCAAGGGTGCAATGTCAAATTTTCTTTAGATACTTAGAAAGTAACCAAGGGTGTCTTGGTGCTTGCAAAAGGAAACAAATTGGGTAACAACCTTTATGTTTTAGAGTGCCATGGTGAAGTGGGAGCTGCAATGGTGGTTGTGGACAGCAGTTCAGCACTTTAGCATAAGAGGCTCGGACATATGAGCCAAAAGTGACTTGAAGTCATGCTTCAAAGAGATCAACTACCAGGCCTAAAATCCGTTGATTTGGAGTTATGTGAGCATTGCCTTTATGGCAAACAAAGACGGACCAGCTTCTTGAAGACTGGTCATGACAGGAAATCTACACCTTTGCAGCTCATGCACTCAAGATGTTTTTGGTCCAACAGAGGTAACCTCCATTGGAGGTGCTAATTATTTTGTTACTTTTCTTGATGATTGTACTAGAAAAGTATGGATTTACATGATGAGTAGAAAATCAGAAGTGTTTTCAAAGTATAAAACTTTTAAGGCCATTGTTGAAAATCAAATTGGGCACAAAATCAAATGTCTTAAAACTGATAATGGGGGAGAGTTTTGCTCTTTGGAATTTGATGCCTTTTGTGCAGATAATGGTATACGTAGGATTAAGGTCGTTCCTTTCACCCCTCAAGAAAATGGTGCAACTGAGAGGTTGAATCGAACGATTCTTGAGAGAGTTCAGTGTATGCTCTCTAATGCCGATTTGGGGAAAAAAATTTGGGCAGAGGCTTGTAATACAGCGGTGTATTTGATCAATCGAGCTCCTTCATCTCGATTGGGTTTCGATATCCCAAAGGAGAGATGGCTTGGGAAATGAATTTCTTATAATCATCTTCGCATGTTTGGCTTTGAAGTTTTTGCTCATGTTCCAAAAGAGCAGCGTACAAAGTTAGATCCAAAATCAACGAGATGTATATTCATCGGTTATGGTGAGGAATAGTTTGGTTTTCATCTTTGGGATCCAATTGCAAAAAAATTTACCTATAGTCAAGATTGGGTCTTTAATGAGAATTTTTTCCCTGCTTTGCAAAAATAGAGGACTTCATCAAATGAGCATATACAGGTGGATATTTTTGACAATGGCAAGTCACATAGCTATTCAAAGCCCTTGTAATTTTCAACACAGCCTCTAACAAGTTCCACGCAGCCTTCAATTGTTTGTTCACTACCACCAAATGTTTCATCACTGCCTTTATGTGGTAATGTGCAGCCTTCAACAGTGACTACCCAGCCTCCAACTGTTTGTGCGCAACCATCTAGCATTAGTGCCCCTCATTATACTTGTGCATAGCCTCCATGTTCAACGCAATCTTTGCTTCATTCAAATCCTACGCAGCAATGTTCAACACAGCAATATGTAATTCCCTCTGCCCGCGCCAATTTATTTGGTCCCTCCCATCGCATGAGGCTCATGTGCCAAAGCACGAGAACTTACAGGAAGTGGGAGATTTAAATCCCAAGCTAAATTTAAATTCTGGCACCTCTATTTATACTGATACCCAGCAAGTAAATAATCAAATAGGGGCAGGTAATTTGCAAAAAACTGGAAGTATACAAAGGCAAAACATTGGAGATAGTGTGCAGGAGTAGGGGAGTGTGCAACAACAGGGAAATTTGCACTTTGAATTGGAGGGAGTTCAACATCAATTACAAAGGTTACGTTTGGACGATACATTGCAACAACAAGCTCCTCAATTAAGATCTACCCGTGAGAAAAAGCATCCAGCTAAATTTGATGATTATGAGTTATTGCTCTTCGATTAGTGAGAGCCTACAACTTTTAAACAGGCTTGCAAAGATGAGAATTCAATAAAATGGATGAAAGCAATGCAAGACGAAATGAGGTCACTGATGGCAAATGGAACTTGGGATTTGGTTACCCTTCCACCAAATCGAAAACCATTGAAGAATAAATGGGTATATCGATCGAAAGAAGATGGAGATAGTAAATGCTACAAGGCCAGATTAGTTGCGACAAGTTTTGATCGAAAAAAGGGGATTGATTTCAATGAAATTTTCTTGCCAGTTGTTAAGATGACAAAGATTCGTGCTATTTTGGGCATGGTAGTTGTATGGGATCTTGAGCTTGAACAACTTAACATCAAAACAACATTTCTTCATGGGGATATTGAAGAAGAGTTGTATATGGAGCAGCTTGAAGGTTTCACTAAACAAGGTCAAGAGCATTTATATTGCAAATTGAAGCATAGTTTGTATGGGCTCAAGCAAGCCCCGAGGTAGTGGTACCTTAAATTCGATAGCTTCATGACTGAGCATCAATTTAGTCGTTGCGAATCTATGTGTCTACTATAAGAAGCTCGTTAATGGTGAGTTTGTTATACTTTTGCTTTATGTTGATGACATGTTGCTTAGTGGCACCAACATGAGGATAGTTCATGAATTGAAGCTACATTTGGCTCAACGTTTTGCCATGAAAGATTTAGGGGCAGTGAAGAGGATTCTTGGGATGCAAATAATCAAGGACAGACGGAAGAGAGAAATCAGATTGTCTCAAGAAAAATATATTGCCAAAGTCTTGGATAGGTTCATTATGAAGAGTGCCAAGCCTGTTAGTACTCCTTTGGCTGATCACTTTCGCTTATCATTAGCGATGTGTCCAAAAACTCAAGAGGATCAAGAACACATGAACAATGTTCCATATTCATCAGCAGTTGGGAATCTCATGTATGCTATGGTTTGTACTTGTCCGGATATTGCTCATGCAGTGGGAGTTGTGAGCAGATTTATGAGTAATCCAAGTAAATCTCATTGGCAGGCGATACAATGGATTTTACAGTACTTGAAAGGTACATCAAATCATGTTTTATGTTTTGAAGGAAAGGATACTCAGCTGTGAGGTTATGTTGATTCAGATATGGTTGGACATTTGGACAAACGGAGGTCTACTACAGGTTATGTGTTTATATTTGTCGGGGCTGCAATTAGTTGGGTTTCACGATTGCAACAGGTGGTTGCACTCTCATCTACCAAGGCAGTGTTGATGTTACTTAGTAGCGTCGGGCTGCTTCTTCAGATCCACGCACTTGAAGGCAATTCAAATGTTAGCCTTAACGGCTATTTGAATTGCGAGCTCATCTTTTGAAGAAGACACAACTTTCTATTGGAGGCCGATCTTTTGAAATGGCGCGACCTTTATGATTGCAATTAACAATTATTTATTGTAATTAATATTTGTTGAGAAGGCACGAATTTCAATAGAGGCCAACCTCTCTTGTTAGTGATTTATATTATTTGTATTTACATTTTATGAAGGCCAACCTTGCTCTTGAAGAGGTGCAACCTCTCCACCATCATGTATATATACAACCTCATTCCATTCCATTCGATCATCAAGCAAGTTCATTCCATCCTTCACTCAAGTGCGAATTGTTTCAAGAGCAGATTGAGATCTGTAGGAGGCTAAGTCTATTGTTGGCACATTGCATCACTGTATTTCTGTAGTTACATCAGATTATGGTGTTATCTCTTGGCCCTCTTATTGGCCTTCATTGAAAAGGAGACTTTGTTTTGAGACTCAATATATAAGTGATATATTGTTGCTGGGTTTTTCTCCCTCAGGAGGAGGGTTTTCCCAGGGTATCTGCTGTGTTGTGTGTTTATTTTTGAATTAATTTCTGTGCACTTAAATCTGATATTAAAATTAACAGGCAGAATACATTGCTCTCACTGAAGGAGCAAAGGAAATGATATGGTTACAGCGGTTATTGGAAGAATTGTGGTGTTAGCAATCTGCTTTCACTTTGTTTTGTGATAGCAACAGCACTATTCACTTGGCAAAGAACTCCACTTTTCATAATAGAACCAAGCATATAGAACTTCGATATCATTTTATTCGACATGTTCTTGATGAGGGTAAGTTGCAGGTGGAGAAAATTGATACTAAAGTGAACCCGATGGATGCGTTGACAAAGGTAGTACCAAGGGAGAAGTTCAAATTTTGTAGAGCTTCTCTCGGCATTCTGAAAAAGTGACAATAAGATCGAAGTAGGGGAATGTCTGATATGTTGCAGCAGTCGTTGGACTTCAAGTGGGAGATTGTTGGGTATATGAAGCCCAACGGTTTTCTTGGCCGTTTTTACCATGTCCTTTCGCCTTCCTTCTTGAAGACATGTTTTTATTCAAACTTGGTAATGTAAAAGCTTCTTGATGAAGATATATGTCGTAGCATATGGATGACTGTAAATACAAAGATCAATAAAGATTTTCCCCTACTTGAAAGTGGACGTAGCTTATTGGTGAACCACTATAAAAAATTTGTGTTCTTCTTGTTTGCGTATTTGTCTTTCAAATCTGTTTTTAATTTTCTGCAATTTTCTTTCATTTATTCTGCGATAATTCAATCAACAATCTCATCCTTGATTCTTGTACTAAAGGACCTTATCTAGACTATTCATTTTTTAATGAAACCTTATTCAAATTATGTGCCAAATATTTGAATCTCACGTCAATTCCTAAGGTTTCCTATTTAATTTTGGGTCCTAAAAGGGATCATCTATGGAACCACATTGTATTTGGAGATTCCGAGCTCAAAGTACATTGTTGAAGGTGAATTTACACACTATTGTGGTGATATGCTCAATTATAAGGCTGACTGAAAGAAAAATCATTTAATTTTCGGACCATTGATCCTTATCATATTCGCTATGACGATGTAATATGTATTCTTGTGGCACATATCCTTCTATATAAAGAGAAGCCTGATACAATTTCAAGGCACCAGCCCTAGGGCAGATTTGACAAGCAAGTTATCATAAGCCAACATACGTGATCAAATTTCTAAAATATCTCATAGATCTACATAGTAATCAAATGGCTCAGGCCTAGCATGTACCATAAGCTTTTCTATTATTTGCTACATAGAAAGTGGTGTATGTTTACCTAATTGTGTGGTTAGATAATCTTTAATTAGACCATCCAACCACGACTACACCACTCATCTACAATAGTAATCTAAAATAACTTTGTGTAAATTGTTGAAGAAATTACAGCAGTTTAAATAAAAAAGAATTGCAGAAAATAAAGAACAGAATTTAAAGATCAAATGCAAACAAGAAGAACACTAAATTTTTATAGTGGTTCACCAAATGGCTACATCCACTTTCAGTAGGGGAAAATCTTTTATTAAGTTCTGTATTTTGCATACATCCATATGCTATAGCATACAACCGTCTTCAACAAGAGAGCTTTTACATTTTCCAGTTAGAAATAATAATAATGGCTTCAAGAAAGGAAGGACAAGAGACACCATATGAAATGGCCAAAAAAACCGTTGGGATTCAAGAACCCAACAAACTCCTACTTGAAGCCCAACAAGTGCTGCAACATACCAAACATTCCCCTACTTGGTCCTTTATTGTCACTTTTTTAGAATGCTGAGAGAAGCTCTACAAAATTTGAACTTCTCCCTTGGTACAACTTTCGTCAATGCATCCGCCAGGTTCACTTTAGTATCAATTTTCTCCACATGTAGCTTACCCTCTGTTGTCCTCAGTTTTTGTAGAGCAAAAATTGGACAACCTATACAAATTTTTCTCTAAAAGTTCCTATTTTTGGTTACTCTAATGCACGTTTCTCAAGGGAAAATCGTGCTTTGTATATTCTATAAGGTCTTTTGTCGTCTTGGTTACTTTCATTTTGGTTTTGTGTCCGTTTCGGTCTTGTTTTTGTGTCTTTCCTTCCTTTGGTCGGGTTTCGGACGTCTTACTACAAGTATGGAACTTTCAAGCTCTAAAATGCAAGTGATACTTGAACTTGCAATCAAGTCCTTCAGACCTGATTTCCTTTTTGGCCTTTTAAGTCACTTTTTGTGTTTTGTTGTTTACTTGCAATGGGGGTCTTGAGACCCAATTTGCAAGTGAAAGCCCTTTAAGTCACTATATAAATTTCATGTCACTTGTAATGGGGGTCTTAAAGCCCGATTTGCAAGTTATAGAGGTTTTTAAGTTACTTTTTGATAGTATGTAACTTGTAATGGGGGTCTTGAGAACCGACTTACAAGTTGAAAAGTAAAAATCAAGTTGTGTGAAGTGCTCTTTCAAAAACGACTTGTATTTGCTCTTGAAAGATCCGACCCACTTAAGCTAGTGACTCAAGTAACTCGTAATGAGCATCAAAAAAACCCGAAATTAGTTTTGCAAGTGTTTTTGTGGATTTGTAGCTTGCTCTTGCTCATATGTACCCCGATTGGAGAGATTTTTGGCATGAAGAACACTTGGCAAGGTCTGCAACTTTATTGAATTCCCCATTTTTGCTCTACCATTGCCACGTTTTTGCAGATTTAAGTTTGATTTTAATGCTCTTCCCTCCATGGTCAGATCCCCACAAGGCGACTTCAAGTTAACTTGTAACTTGCAGTCGGTTCTTCAAGACCCGATTACAAGTGGAAGCGTAAAAGTTTTTCCCTACATCGCACTTACTGTCAACCTTCCAAAACTATGCTCCACCTGGTTTCGGGACGGAGACACCACTGGTACGGGGTACTTTTGGGTCATTTTTAGGGGACTAGGGACGGCTGATAAAAAAATAGGGAATTTTTTAAAAATATATAGAAATTTCAAATGTTCATAGCATAACATTGATAAAGCATTCATTCTAGACATTTGTATAAGCTTAATACATATCATTAGACTTGAATTGAGATTTCACATGAGAATCGACAAACAAATTAACAAAATTCAAATGCTTTTCATTATCAATGTGCACACGTATCATATAAAAGTCTGATAATTATAACCAAAATGCCCAAAGGCTCTAAGTCTCAACTATGCAATGACATGCTAAACATAAAACTAAGAAAATATATCGCTGTCCAAGGTCCCTAATCAGCATAAGGTAGGTCTAAATCAGCATCGCCCTCGCCATTAGAGCTCGAGTCTAAGTTAGTGTCAGTGTCCATGTCAATAGAAGGATCTGCCTCAACCAATGGAACCCCAACCAATCCCTCATGTGCATTCTCCTCAATCTGCATAGCATCTTTGGGATTAACATCCCAACGTAAGGCTGGAGTCTGACGATACTAACTAGTTTGGCGATCCTTCACTCAGCTGCTCTTCTTTTGCTCTCCTTCACTTCACAAGCCAAATGTAAAAATGAGTTTCTTTTTCTCATTTTACTATATTGGGCATAGCAACTGGGTTTGAAGAGGTTTCTAATATCAACGTGAGCTCATAGTTCAGAACAGTGAGCAGACATGGATCCTTTCACAGTGGCTGTGAGTGAATATCTGTGCCCAGTTAGCTTGAATATTGGTCACCTGGAGTGGGATATGCCTTGGCATGAAGATTACTCAGACCTGCACTCATTTGCAAGGAGATTCCAGTGACTATTTGGCCCAGGCGTGAGCTTATTCCAGGTCTGGTCTGAGATATATAATTATCTGTAAATTGTTGTTGCTGCTGTTATTCAATCAGTTAGTTATCTGTAGTTTCCTCACTGCTGTAGCCCATTCTCAGCATCATATATATGCAAATCTGTCCATATTAGTTTCCAGTTTGAATATGTGTAAGGCTGTAGCTATATTGTAACATTTTATGACAGTAAAATTTAAGGAAATGAAACTCAGAATTTGATAATCAGATCAATGTATGAATGCCATTTTAAAGTCTATTATATTTTATGTAAACTATTTTAGGGCATATATAAGGCATAAATTAGGTTAAGTGGCATGGGGCGTCCCTTGTGGGCCCACCCATGCCTTTTTTTCATTTTAAAAAACTTTAATTTTTTATAAAAATGTATTTTTTTTGTTGCTGGGCCATAGGGTACTTCTAGAAGTACCCGGTACGGATGGGGGACGGCTGGGAAGTTTCGGGTACTTCTAGAAGTACCCTACGTCCCCTACTGCCAAAAGTCCCCTAGAAGTACCCCCTAAGGACGGCCAGATCGTCTCAACTTCACTCCAAGACGGAACGGTCACGCCCCCCGGAGCATAGTCCAAAACCCGAAATTGGTCCAAAATGCACTCAAAAAACACTTGAAAATGAGTCTCTAGGATCCAATCACAAGTGCAAAACTTGTATTTTCCCATTACACATATGAAGTTGCATGTTCATTCTCCACAATTGCAACTCAATGTTCTTGTTTTTCCACACATGTAATGCAGTCTCCAAAACCCGAAATTCACTTGTGAGCCCATTTTTGCATCAATTTATCCCTTCCCTTGTCAGTCTTGTTTGAACACGTGATCTATCAAACCAACAAATCAAGGCATGGGCATTGTTTTATAACAATTTCATCTTGAATAAGGTATTATGGGTTCTTCATCAGTGAACAAAAGAAGAAGAGATACAACAGTAATTCATGGGGCAGCTTGAAGGTCAATAATCCTCATGAAGCCATCTAGGGACAAAGTGAATCGAGCATGGAAAAAGAACGCAACGAAGAGAAGAATTTCCTTCCTAAAGAAATGGTACTACTCCAAGCCTGTGTAAAATTTTAATGAACAGATTATATGCACAGAAAATTAATTCAAAATCAGACAATGACACAGCAGATACCCTGGGAAACCCTCCTCTTGAGGGAGAAAAACCCAGCAACAAAGATCTCACTTATATATATAAGTAATGGCAACAATTCGCTTTACAATGAGGCCAATTATAAGGCCAATCTTCAGCACCAACAGAAGATACAACTACAGATAATAATCTGTACTTCTAAATCTCTAAATCTGCCTTTCAAGGAAATTCGCAATCTGCTCTTGAAGAGATTCGCACTCTGCTCTTGATCAGATTCGCACTTGAATAAAATGAATGAATCGAACTTGAATGATTACAAATGATAAGTGAACTCCTATATATACAATTTGAAGGGGCACCTCCTTCTATAAAGCAAGTCGGCCAAGTAATGAATATATATCTCAAAATAAATGAGACCAATCAATGGTAAGTCGTCCCCATGAGAATTCGCGCCAATGATGAAGGAAGGTCGGCCTTGGATGAAGACGTGTCTCTTTATCTCTTTAATAAACTCGAGCCATACATATAAATTAAATAGCCTTATGGCTATCATTTAATTTATCAAGCTGGAATATTTAATCAAAGCTGTATGTTATCATTAACACTCCCTCTCAGCTAGAGAGAATACTTCCAGCTGCTCAAAACAAATCACCTCAACATGATGCTCATCACATTGGCTACAACCAGATGTGAAAGAAGAATATCACCTCAACGTGATATTAGATATCGCCTCAACACAATATCAACCATAATGGCTACAACCATACTATGGTGTGTACAAGTGTTCATCACTTGCGTGATATTGTCACCTCAACGTGACATTCACAAGTACAAGATGTGTCATGGAGTCTCACACATGACATCCACGATGACTCAGGCTCAGAGAGTGGAAACAAGGGCTTTCACCTCAAATTCCTCCGTCTCAGAGGAAAATGCATTAACAAGGGCTTGCACCTCAAATTCCTCCGACTCAGAGGAAAATGCATTAACAAGGGCTTGCACCTCAAATTCCTCCGTCTCAGAGGAAAATGCATTAACAAGGGATTTCACCTCGAACTTCTCTCACAGAGAAGAACTCATTAAACAAGGCTCATTGATACTGAGACTCTTACTCAGTCAAGGCTGGATTCTCCACCATACCAAGCTTATCTCAAAGTACACAAACTTTATCCTAGCGAGAGGCTTGGTGAGAATATGTCGCCCCGCTTCATCAGTGCTGATGTACCTCAACTGTACAGCCTTCCGCAAAGCCATATCTCTCATGTAGTGGTACTTGATCTCAACGTGCTTGGTTCTTCATGGAACACATGATTTGACAGAAAGCTTCACACAACTCTGATTATCACAATGAATGATGGTAGGCCCTATTGATTGTCCAAACAACTGGCAAGGAGCTTACGGCCACATCAGCTCTCGAGCTGCTGTCACGAATACTCCGTCATTGCATTTTGCCAAGGTATGACCGCTTCCTACCGCATCCAAGAAATCATAGTCGAACCCAACCGGCAACAACGAGGCGTCTGACCGTGACACAACCCGCCTAATCGTAATCGAAACCATAACCTGTTCACATCTCAAGAATACCTCAACCCATATCCATAACTCGGTGGCTACACAAGTATCTCTGTGATATAAGCCGGCTGCAATAAGATGTATCTGCTCTTGATCACACATAAACCGCTATGCACTTCACCGACAGCAAATATCGTGTTTAGTGTTAATCTACAGATGTTAAGGATCCAATCACCGTCTGCATAATGTAGGGATCCACTAAATCTGAACTAGCTGCAACCTCCTTCAATTTATGTAGATTGGTCTCCATAGGTGTAGACATGGATTTGCAATCCATCATGCCAAATCTCTTAAGTATATCAATGGTGTACTTTCCTTGACTTAGAATCATCTCATCTGGTTTCTGCTAGACTTCTAATCCAAGGAAGTAATGGCGATCCCAAGGTCCTTCATCTCAAATTCAAGTCAACTCCTTCCTTACACTATGAATCAGTGATCTTCCAATAAGGATCGATCAGTCAACATATAAACCAAATTAATGCATCACCATTGATTACCTTGGAAGTAGAGATTTGAATCAAAGATCATTTTCAAGAAGCCCACTTGGATGTGTGCACCGACTAACCTTTTTCGTACTACGTACTCCAGGAGCCCGCTTAAGACCATACAAGGCCTTCTTCAGCTTGCAAACATGTGACTCCTTCCCATGAACCTCAAATCCATCAAGTTGCTCTATATAAACCTCTTCCTCAATCACTCCATTGAGAAAGGTTGTCTTCACGTCCATCTGGTGAATCTTCCATCCTCTCGATGCAGCAATAGCAATGATGGTTTTGACAGAAGTATAGCGAGCAACAGGAGCAAATGTTTCATCATAATCAACTCCCTCTTTCTAAGAAAACCCACGAGCCACAAATCTTGCCTTGTACTTCTCAATGCTTCCATCTGCAGCATGCTTAATCTTGAATAGCCATTTAGAAGATACCACAGACTTGCCCTCGGGTCTAGGAACAATATCCCAAACATCATTTTTAAGAATTGACTGATACTCCTCTGTCATAGCATCTCTCCAAACTTGAAGACTAGATGCTTCCTCAACACAGGTAGGCTCGGATTCTATAATCTGACTCATCAAGGCAACATAACTGGAGAACTTATGTGGCCTTTTGCTTTCTCTGAATGTGCCTCTAGGAGCTGCAAAACTTTCAGCCTCTTGCATAGTACGCTGGCCCATAGAGGTCTCTTTCTCCCAATAACAATGTCAGTAGGCCCATCAGTAGGTTCCAAGGGTTCAACAGAATCAATATCTTCTTTTGGTTCTGAAGTCTCCTCCTGAATCTCAGGAGTATGGTCAACTTCCATATCCTGAGGAGACTCTTCATTATCAATTTCCATATGAATCCCCTAGATC
Source organism: Sequoia sempervirens (assembly GCA_007258455.2). Taxonomy (NCBI): domain Eukaryota; kingdom Viridiplantae; phylum Streptophyta; class Pinopsida; order Cupressales; family Cupressaceae; genus Sequoia; species Sequoia sempervirens. The sequence goes on from VDFB02000017.1 coordinate 271,994,304, forward strand.
TCCCGAATGCAACATCTTCCTCAATGTGACATCCCTATTGATCTCGATCAACTTCTAACCTAGAATGTAATTTTGTAGGCTTTTGATGTCTCACTGTAGCCACAAATATTCCCTTCTTTCCAGAAGGCTCCAACTTAGTTCTCTTTTCCTTGGAACATGAACATAGACAGACATCCAAAGATCCTCAAGACTGACTTCAGGCTTCTTTCCTGTAAAGGCTTCTTCTAGAGTCATATTCTCCAAGATCTTATGAGGACTTCGCTCTCAACATACACAGTGTCCGGAAGCTTCTGCCCATAGGAAGGTTTGCAAATCTTGATCATGGATCATGGCTTTCGCGCTTCCACGATCGTCCTGTTCTTTCTTTCTGCAACACCATTTTGTTGAGGATTATAGGGAACCATAACTCCCTCTTAATCCCTGCATCAATACAAAAATTCTGAAAACTACCAAAGGTGTATTCTCCACCATTGTCAGATCTGAGGACCTTAATTCTTTTACCAGAAAGATTTTCTACCAAGGCTTTAAACTCTTTAAACCTATTCAACACTTCCTCAGACTCTTTAGATTTCAAAAAATAAATCCAAGTCTTCCTAGAATGGTCATCAATAAACAAAACATAATACAAGAATCCACTTGAAGAAGGAACAGACATAGGTCCACATAAATCAGAATGAATAAGATCTAAAATACACTTAGATCTATTTTCTCTACTATGAAAAGGGGATTTTATATTCTTACCCAATGCGCAGCCTTGCAAGTACCTTCGTGCTCCTGGTTGAACTTAGGAAGACCCGATACCATCTTCTCCATGATAGGTAAGGCTCGGAAGTGTAGGTGAGCCAATCTCCGATGCCAAAGATCACATAGACTTGAAGAGTCATGAACCAAAGCATGTAAAGAACGTGTGCAGACCTTGTAAAGGTTTTCATGTCTAACTCCAATAACTTGAGCATCCTTGAAGCTAGAGTTCTCCATCCACACTAGAACTTTGCCTTTGGAGAAGGCAACTTGATATCCTTTATCTTCCAAAGCTGAAATAGAAATAAGATTGCGCTTGATTCTGGGAACATAAAGAACATTACCCAACTGAAGTGTGATGTCGGAATCCAAATGGAGTGAAGAGGTCCCAACTCCTTTCACGCAGTAGCTAGCATCATCTCCAATGATGACTTGTTCGGAAGACTCCTTTTCCACCAAACTTGATAAGTGCTCCTTAAAGCCGGTGATGTGTCGTGAAGCACCACTGTCGATTATCCAAGTGTTGGTGTGGAAGGTACACTGCTTGATAATGCCGAATAGAACAAATATTCACTTGAATCCTTTTGAGGAGAGGCATCATCAACATCCGCAACGGTAACTTGTTGCTTAGGTCTAGTTGGACAATACTTGGCGAAGTGCCCAAACTTGTCACACCTAAAACATTGAATCTTGGACATATCCCTCTTCTTCTTGAATGGAGGTGCATCATCATTTCCCTTGTCACGATTCCTCTTGAAGAATCATTTTCTTCCATCTTTTCCTTTCTTCTTTGAAGCATGGGAGGCGAGAACATGAATGTCTTCATTCTTTGAACTTTGACCAACGCCTCTTGCCACCAACCTTGATTCCTCTTGAATGCAATCTGATCTTAGGCGATCAAACTTAGGCAATTTTGATCTTGCACTGATTCCCTGAATGTAAGATTCCCAAGACAAAGGTAAACAATTGAGAGCAAGCATAGTCAAGTCTTTGTCATCAACCATATGCCCTATTGTCAAGAGCTGATCTCTCAAATCTGCAATCCTCATAAAGTATGCAATCACTGATTCACCTTTCGCCATCTTCACATGATGAAGTTGTTGCTTCAGTGCAAGCGCTCGGCTGGTATTGTTGATTTCGTACATCTCTTCCAATGTTTTGAACATGTCTCTCGCAGTCTTCAACTTAGACATGATAGGCACAATATGATCCTTGACGAAATCAACCAATATCTTCATTGCTTTAATATCTTTCTTCACCCATTGTAACTTCGCTTCTTCCTCCTCAAGTTCAGGAACGCTGGACTCTACGAACTCACCCAAGTCATTTTCATGCAAGGTAAGCATGATCCTAAACCTCCATGATGTGAAGTTAGATGCACCCTCGAGTCTATCCTCGATCTTCAAACCATTCACCATCTTGACTAAGTGAACAAATAGGGTATGCTGATTAGCAATAATCTGATCACGATCCTCTCAAACCCGCTCTGATACCATGTAAAATTTTAATGAACAGATTATATGCACAGAAAATTAATTCAAAATCAGACAATGACACAGCTGATACCCTAGGAAAACCCTCCTCTTGAGGGAGAAAAACCCAGCAACAAAGATCTCACTTATATATATAAGTAATGGCAACAATTCGCTTTACAATGAGGCCAATTATAAGGCCAATCTTCAGCACCAACAGAAGATACAACTACAGATAATAATCTGTACTTCTAAATCTCTAAATCTGCCTTTCAAGGAAATTCGCAATCTGCTCTTGAAGAGATTCGCACTCTGCTCTTGATCAGATTCGCACTTGAATAAAATGAATGAATCGAACTTGAATGATTACAAATGATAAGTGAACTCCTATATATACAATTTGAAGGGGCACCTCCTTCTATAAAGCAAGTCGGCCAAGTAATGAATATATATCTCAAAATAAATGAGACCAATCAATGGTAAGTCGTCCCCATGAGAATTCGCGCCAATGATGAAGGAAGGTCGGCCTTGGATGAAGACGTGTCTCTTTATCTCTTTAATAAACTCGAGCCATACATATAAATTAAATAGCCTTATGGCTATCATTTAATTTATCAAGCTGGAATATTTAATCGAAGCTGTATGTTATCATTAACAGTGATAAGGTTGAAGTTCGCCAAGGACACAAAGATCATTAAGAATGCAAATTCTCGTTCCAAGTTCGAGATGTCTTCACCAATCCTGAATACTTCAAGTTCTAAAATCCTGAAGCAGCATGAAGATCATTGCAGATGAAGGATGATGTAGTTAGAGTTGTGTCTTGGACACTTAGAATAATTTCAATTATGCATTTGTAATTTTGTTTTGACAAATTACATGTAAAGTCAGAAATTGTAATGGCAAGTGGCCATGCTACTCGCATTATTGAAGATTGTAATTACATGTAATCAAGTTACAAGTCAAAATAAATTTGGATTGTAATTTGGAATAAGTCAATTGCAAGTAGTTAGTGGTTGAGAGAATTTCTCAAGTTAGTTGGGATCCTCCCACCTTTTTCTCAAGGCTTCTCTCCTATAAATACTTGAGGGGGTCTATTGTAATCTTATCTTTTTGGCAAGCAAGAAAATTCTGCAGAATTTGTACTCATAAAGACTTTGAGCTTTATAGTTATAAATTGTTATTTTTCAAGTAATATCAAAGAGTTGGAAATTTCAGACTTTGTGTTGAAGTCCTACTTTGCATCCATTGTGTTCTTTTGTCATTTTGGAGCATTACTTTGTGATTATTTGGAGATTGTGGAAAATCGCTAAAGAGAGTTTCACTTGAAATATCTGCAGACTTTGTGCTGTGAATGTTGAAGGTTGAATTCATAGTTTGAATTTAGAAATTGAGAAGAATTGCAAGTCTTTGTGCTCGTAGTAATTCCCATTTGTAGTAATTAATAGGTGCATCATACTCGCAGACTTTGTGCTGTCTTATGTTGTATATTGTCATTAGGTAATCATTCTAAAAGGGTAGATAGGATTTCAGATCTTCAAGACTTTGTGCTTGGTGATTGTTTTCCTGTCCTGGAGGAGGTGACAGAAGTCTTTGTGCTTTCAGGAAACTTCATTTCCTCTCTCTCAATTTCATTTCAAGGCTATTGTGATAAGTTTTCTTAAAGTTTGTTGTTACTTTTCTGTGAAGAGAAAATAATATAATCTTTCCTGAAAGAAAAGGAAAGATTGTTGTCCTACTCATATTAGTTAAAATTAGTTAAAGGGGGAGCCTTCCCTTAATTAGGAGAGTTTTATCTCACGTACTGTGGCTGAAATCACAATTTTGTACACTTTCCCAAGTATACAAAATTTTCAATCAACACCCTCACCACGAACATGATGAATGAAATGATATCTAAGTTCTATATGCTTGGTTCTATTATGAAAAGCGGAGTTTTTCGCCAAGTGAATGGCATTGTTGCTATCACAAAACAAGGTGAAAATAGATTGTTTACACCACAATTCACCCAACAGCCACTATAACCATATCATCTCCTTTGCTCCTTCGCTGAGAGACATGTATTTTGCCTCAGTAGATGAGAGAGCAACCACTTGTTGCAACCATGAAACCCAACTAATTGCAGCCCGGCAAAAATAAACACATAACTAGTAGTAGACCTCCGTTTGTCCAAATTTTCAGCCATATCTGAATCAACATATCCTCGCAGCTGAGTGTCCTTACCTCCAAAACATAAAACATGATCTGAGGTACCTTTCAAGTACCATAAAAGCCACTAAACTGCTTGCCAATGAGTTTTACCCTAATTACTCATAAATCTGCACACAACTCCCACTGCATGAGCAATATCCAGACGAGTACAAACCATGGCATACATGAGACTCTGAACTACTGATGAATACGGAACACCTTTCATCTATTCTTGATCTTCTTGATTTTTTGGACACATAGCTGAAGATAAACGAAAGTGATCAACCAATGGAGTACTAACAAACTTGGCATTCGTTATATTGAACCTATCCAAAACTTTGGAAACATATTTTTCTTGAGATAATCTGATTTCTCTCTTTTGTCTATCTTTGATTATTTGCATCTCAAGAATCCTCTTCACTGCCCCTAAATCTTTCATGGCAAAACGTTGAGCCAAATGATGCTTCAATTCATGAACTATCCTCACATTAGTGCCAGTAACCAACATATCATCAACATAAAGCAAAAGAATAACAAACTCACCATTAGCAAGCTTTTTATAATAAGCACAGGGGTCTGATTCACAATGAATGAAATGTTGTTGAGTCATGAAGCTATCAAATTTAAGATACCACTGCCTCGGGGCTTGCTTGAGCCCATACAAACTCCGCTTCAATCTGCAATACAAATGCTCCTGACCCTGTTTAGCAATACCCTCAGGTTGCTCCATATACAACTCCTCTTCAATATCCCCATGAAGAAATGTTGTTTTGATGTCTAGTTGCTCAAGCTCAAGATCCCATACAACTGCCATGCCCAAAATAGCTCGAATCGTTGTCATCTTCACAACTGGCAAAAAAAATTCATTGAAATCAATCCCCCTTTTCTGATCAAAACCTTTCACAACCAATCTGGCCCTATAGTGTTTATGACCTCCATCTTCTTCTTTGAGTCGATACACCCATTTATTCTTCAAAGGTTTTCAATTTGGTGGAAGAGTAACCAAATCCCATGTATCATTTGCTCTCAATGACTCCATTTCATCTTGCATAGCCTCCATCCATTTCACTGAGTTTTCATCTTTGTAAGCCTATTTAAAGGTTGTAGGCTCTAACTGATCGGAAATTAATAGCTCATAATCATCAAATTTTGTTGGACGCCTTCTCTCCCGGGTAGACCTCCTTAATTGAGGAGCCTGTTCTTGCAAATTTGTGTCTTCCAAATTCAATCATTGTAACTAATGTTGAACTCCTAAATCAAACTGTAAATTTTTCCTTTCTTGTACATATTCTCCAATATGTTGCCTTTGTCCTCCAGTCGCCTGTGGCAACAAAGTGCCCTGTATCTGTACATTGCTTTGTTGTTCATTTCCCTGTGCCAAATTCCTTAAATGTCCTGGCACACAATTAACAGTTGTCATTGGCTGCGATGACATAGCTTGTGAAAGATTATTTAAAGGCTGCGTTTGAATAGGAAGAGATGAACATTGAGCAAGCGGTATGGAAAAAAGAGAAGGTTGCGCACTAGGATGAGGAGTGGCGCTAAAAGTAGATGACTACACTACATTGTCATAAGGCAGCAAAGAGGCATTTAAAGGTTGCTCAAATAGTTGAGAAGACAGCATTGAATTTAGAGGAGGCTGCGATGAATGTGATGGAGGCAGCGATGTAATGATTGAAGGCACATGAACATATTTAGTTTGCACATCACCTTGTGTAAGCTACGCACAAATATTTGTTGGTTGCGTATTAACAAAGGAGGCAGGGGCAGGAACTAGTGAGGATTGCACAAAAAATTCTCTACCAACGTTACTTATTGCTGCAACTTGCATCAATTGACTCATAGGCGGCAAAAACAATGTCACAGCCTGAGTTGAACAAGGAGGCTGCAAATTAACACACGGTGGCACATTAACAGGTGGAGGCTGCACAGTAGGATATGAAGAGGGTGTAGAAATAACATAAGGCTGCGAACCAAGATTAGTGCCATTATCAAAAATATCAACCTGTATGTAATCATGTGAAGATGTGCTCTATTTTTTCAAAAAACCTTTTCATTAAAAACATCCCAACTGCGGGTAATTTTTTTGCAATCGGATTCCAAAGCCTGAAACCAAATTGATCCTCACCATATCCAAGAAATATACATCTTTTAGATTTGGGATCGAGTTTCGTTTGCTGCTCCTTAGGAATGTGCACAAAGGCTTCACAACCAAACACACGCAAATGGTTGTAAGAAATGTGTTTCCCGAGCCATCTCTCCTCCGAAATATCAAATTCCAGTCAAGATGAAGGAGCTCGATTGATCAAATACACCAATGTATTACAAGCCTCTGCCCAAAACTCTTTCCCCAATCCGACATTAGAGAGCATACACCAAGCTCTCTCAAGAATGGTTCAATTCAACCTCTCAGCTACACCATTTTCCTGAGGGGTGAAAGGAACTACTTTAATCTGACGAATACCAATATCTGCACAAAAAGTGTCAAATTCCAAAAAGCAAAACTCTCCACCATTATCTGTTAGTAGGCATTTAATTTTGTGCCCAATCTAATTTTCAACAATAGCCTTAAAAGTTTTAAATTTAGAAAACACCTCTGATTTTCTATTCACCATATAAATCCATACTTTGCGAGTGCAATCATCAAGAAAAGTAACAAAACAATTAGCACCTCCAAACGAAGTTACCTCTGTTGGACTGAAAACATCTGAGTGCACAAGCTCCAAAGGTGTAGATTTCCTCTCATGACCAATCTTCAAAAAGTTGATCCGACTCTACTTGCCATAAAGGCAATGCTCACATAACTCCAAATCAATTGATTTTAGGCTTGGAAGTTGATCCCTTTGTAGCATAACTTCAAGTCCCCTTTTGCTCATATGTCCAAGCCTCTTATGCCAAAGCTCTGAACTGTTGTCCACAACCGCCATTGCAGCTCCCACTTCACCATGGCACTCTAAAACATAAAGATTACCTAATTTGTTCCCCTTTGCAATCACCAAGACACCTTTGGTCACTTTCCAAGCATCTAAAGAAAATTTCACATTGCACCCTTGAGCAATAAGCTGGCTCATTGATATTAAATTGCGTTTTAACATTGTTGGCGTTTAAATTAGCACCTCTGGAGTGCTGATTGTAAACGTTCAGCTATTTCAAATGTTTTGCAACACTTCTTCGTTATTTAAAGAGGAGAAGTCCCTCTCTGCTGGGAGCAATGCGTAGGGAAGGGAAATGTTAACTAAAGTTCCTATCTTTTTATGCTTCAGCGGCAGGACACAAGGGTGCACAAACACAATGCGCCGTAGCTAAGCTTTTTCTCTGGTTTCTGCAGATCTCAACTACGACTAATCTAGCTTTTATCTATCCAATACCTTCAAGGTAAACAGAGCATGAGGGTAAAGGAGCGGGAATGGGTTGGTTGGATCACCTGAATTCGCCGTCTCCCGAGAATATGACCGAGGCTCTGAACTCTCGGGTATACACCAAGATAAGGTTGGTACAAGCAAACACTCTATACGGTAAACTAGATCTGAGACCTGCCAAGGAGGAGGGACTCCTATCCGAGGTATGGGCTAGGAAATAGTTCACAAGAAACAACAATTTTACGATGCCTTGGCCAACGAGCTTGCTAAGGAGGAGGGACTCCTATCCGAAGTATAGCTTGGAAGACAACACATTAAACAACAACAAACGATAACTTGTCAATAACAAATGTCCAAGGAGGAGGGACTCCTATCCGAGGAGGGAAATGAAACAACGAGCTATTAAACACAAGACGTGGACACAACTCAAAAAGATTGACCAAAATGCAAGCGCCTTCTGATATTCTCCTTCAAAGCTTCATCAACGAATTACAAAGGTTGGGAAAGCAAAGGCACGAAATCATGCACAATTACAATCGACCAACAAACTCTCATCCAAGAGTGAACAAGTATCCGCTTTCAAAGCTGTTGGCAACAATGGCGCAGCAATTTTGCATAGCAAGTAAAAGTTAAACAAATAATGAGCCCAAGGCTCTTATTTATAGAACTCAAAGGAGTGGGCAACCCCAAAATCTCCTTGAGTTAACAATGAGTTCTTGCCAATCAATTAGCAAGATTTATTCCTAAAAAGGGGGAACAAGCAGTTAACTGGAAAACTACTTCAGTTAACTGAAAGTCAACAAAGAGTCAACTGGAAACTACTTCAGTTGACTGAAAGTAAACTAAAGGTAAACTTTAATGAAAGTATCCCTCCAAAATAGACATCCACATTTAGTGGAGATCTAAGATCCACAAATCATGGAAGTCAAATAGACATCCTTAATCAGTGGGATCTGACAATGCATGATTTAAGGAAAGTGGAGTTAAACTTGGAAAGAAGCATCAAGTTAACTCCAACTACATTTAATATCATCTTGAGTTGACTTGGAAAGAAGCATCAAGTCAAACTCAAGTCTCATGAATGCCACTTGGAGGGTGTATGGCGTCCTTCTTTGGTGCATTTATAGTTCGCCACTAATCAGCAGTGTCTCTATCCATTGATTGACTTCATCAGCTTCTGGGGAGTTAATGCTTTGTAGAATGATGACGTGGCGTCGTAGCATGACCTCACCCATTGTGAGCTGATTTCGAAGTCCATACACTGAGATGCGCCTGATTCGTGGTAGGATTGTAATGCTTGATACAAGCTTTACAAGTTCTACGCCTCTGTGATGGGAATTGATGCGGCCTGCGCAACCCGGATTCTTCAATATTCTGCAATGTGATTTGATTCATGCCTTCTAGCTGCTCCAAATCAACCACTGGATTTACTTGGTGTAAATTTGTGTCAACTGTTTTCAAGTAATCATGGAGTAAGACCGTCTTGGTCTCGTATTGTACCTGGGAGTACTGCATCTTGAAAAACTTAAAGATTGACTGTAATCTTGACCTTGTTCAGATGATTTTCGGAAACCCTTGAAAATAGCGCCCGCCGAGAAGTATTTTTCCGAAAAAATCTGGCACATGGGTTTTGTTCGTGCTTCAATGCTGAACAAACCCAGTTCCTCAGAATTTGGATTCTGAAACTTTTTCGAAAAACCCCCAAAAATAGGGGCAACAAGTTTGCTGATTTTGGAAAATTTGTCGAGATGGGTTTCTCTCAAAAATAATGCTGAATCAACCCAGTTGATCTGATCTGATATAGCCTGTTGCTTTTTCTGTCAAATGCAAGAAAACCTAAGACCAGAAGAGAGGAAATAGACAGAAGGTGGATTGGAAGTTTTATCTGATTCCCTGAAAAAATCTATCTCTGGATCCAATCCTCAAAATAGCAATCCTCTTCTGCTTCAGATCTGCAAGAAAAATTGAAGAACGGATGAAAACCTTGTTCAGATCTATCAATGGCGTCCTTGAGAGCTTGTGGCTGATCTTGATCTCTTAACCTGCAATGAAATAATGAAATGGGACGCCTTCACCTTGAATATATATGTTTAAGCTTCAGATCCACAAGTTTGGGGACCTAACTCAAGCTCAAAAGGTGATTTTGGCTTGATCTAAAGTTGAAAAGGTGATTTCCACCAATCGTGGAGCGTTTTAGCCAACTTTAACTCAAAAAGCTCTTGACTTAGTCAACAAATTGACCCTTGACTTCTTTAGGCGTCCCTTTTGCTTTCTTGTAAGTTTTTAAATATTTTCTCTCCTGAAAGTCCTCTGTTTGATCCTGAATCAAGCGTTGTCTGTTGATCCTGAGATGTCGTGGACACATTCACTGCGGAGCTGGATCCAAACTGAAAAGAAATGCCTGGGAAACACGTTGATGAAAAACTGAGTTTAGGTCTTCAAAAGGATGGGCGCCTTTTCCAAGGAAAGGCGCTTTTGCTAATGCCTTAGTGAATTTTCAAACTTCGTTCTTCTGCCTTTTGAAATGACCTCTCGTGCTTTGATCTCGATTTCTCGTTGATCAGAGAGTCAGATGATTTCGCTTGATGCTTCATCAGGTACCCAGCTCTGTTCTGTCACGAATGACTGACTTCAGAAAACCTGGATCTTATTTTAAGGTCCCTTTATTCAAGGGCGCCCCTCCTTGAAAAGGGCGCTTTTGTCTTTTGGCTTGATTATTTCCATCTGAAAAGTGGCCTACTTTGATCCAGATTATCCGTTGACTGCCCTGTTAGGTGTTGGTGTTTGCAGTTGCGTTTCCGAGATCTACTTGGGCTGAGAAGGTTATCCTGGGAAGCCTTTTGTCATTTATCAACATCTGCTTGTCAAGAAAGAAGGGCGCCTTTCTTTTGGAAAGGCTCTTTTTTCTTAGAACTTCGCCGTTAACTATGGTTTCCTGATATTTCCTCAACTGCCTCTTTTTGCTTCACGCAGCTTGCTAGTGATCTATTCATCGGATGATCTGGATGTTTGTTTCATCGTTGAGTCAGAATCAAACGCCGAGAATGATCGCTTTGGATGATCTTACGATTGCATTTGACCCTCAAAGATCATGGGCGCCTCGCTTGAAAAAGGCTCTTTTCAGCATTTTGAGTTCTCTTCTTCGTAACGTTTCCAGAGTTAGTCAAATTTTGACCTTTTTCACTTTCAGGAATCTCCTTCATCAAACAGCATCATTTTTGACCTTTTCTGCCATGGTTGCCTTGTTGAAGCTTTTGAAGCTTAGCTTTCAACACCTGGTACTGGCCAATCTGCCATTAATGGCTGCAGAGGTTCTAACTTTGTTCCTGAAAAATAGAAATAGACCCACCAGAGTAAAACCTGTCTTTTGATGATTCTGACTTGACCAATGTGATCGTGAAGTCTTTTAATCCCATCAAAATCATTTTCAATCATTTCTGGGAAGGTCCTATTTTCGGGGGTTTCCCTGAAAATAGGAGCAAAAAAACCCTAATTTTCAAATTTTCAGAATTTTGCACGTGTGTTCTTTGACAGAAACCCACCAAGATTCTATGATTGGTTTGACCTAAAACTGACTTAACATGGCATTTTAACAAGATTTAGCTCAATTTATACAGAATGCCAAAAATTTAATTTTGGGTACAACAAACATAGGAACATGTCTCACATCTATTAAGATCCATTTATTTCCATTTTTCAAAGACAATATGACATCACCTTTTCCTACTATTTCACATTCTTTATTATCTCCAAGAAAAACTCTACCAAACTTACCTTCTTGGTAGTTTGTGAAAGCACCCCAACATGGAGTAGCGTGGAAGGAGGCACCAGAATCGAGCACCCACAAGTTTGCAGTAGTATCACTCGCTAATAAAACCAAAACACCATCATCTTTATCATATGCAGTGTTTACTTTATTATTGCTCACCTTGTCTTGTGCCTTTTTATAGTTCCAACAATTCTCTTTTGTGTGACCCAGTTTGCCACAAAACCAACAAGCACCATTTCTACCCCTGGACTTCAATCTTGGAGCAGATTTGGACCTCCTTCTGTTATTATTTCTGCCTTATCTTGACTCCTCCCCCTATTGTCAGTGCTTACAGTAGTCAAAGCATCCTCAAATGAGGGCTCTTGATTTTTTCTCCTCATGTCTTCACTAAGAAGTGTGGCTGCAACATGATCAAATTTTAATTTACTTTTGGCAGCCACCGAAGTGCTAACTGCCATCACAACCCCTTCCTAGCTGTTCGGTAAAGAACATACTAAAGAATTGCTTTGATTTCATCATCTAAATTGATACCCACAAATCAATTAAGTGACCAAGGTATGAATTCATTAAGGTGATTCGACATAATCCCACCTTCTCTCATTTTTAAATTGTATAACTTTTTCATGATGAATACCTTGTTTGATGTCGATACCATCTCGTACATGTCGGAGAATTTATCCCAAAACTCTTTCGTTGTCTTCTCAACTGAAACATTGAATAGCACGTTGCTGGACAGCGAAAGAAAAATAGTCGGCATTGCTTTCCTATCCATTTTCTCCCACTCTTCGTCTGACATCGAACCTTTTCCTTTGGTTTTTCCAATCAATGCGAGTGAGAGATCCTACTTAATCAGCAGCAATTCCATCTATACCTTCCACAATCCGAAGTTTTGTGCCACGAAATCTTCCATTTATCTACATCGTTCATGCTTCTGGAAATTCTTCACCGATTTGCAAAACACCGTTTCAGCACCGAGTTTCTTCACCAGACTCTGATACCAATTGTTGAAGAAATATTACAGTAGTATAAATAAAAAAGAATTGCAGAAAATAAAGAACAGAATTTAAAAATCAAATGCAAACAAGAACACCGAATTTTTATAGTGGTTCACCAAATGGCTACATCCACTTTCAGTATGGGAAAATCTTTTATTAAGTTCTGTATTTTGCATACATCCATATGCTACAGCATACAACCGTCTTCAACACGAGAGCTTTTACATTTTCCAGTTAGAAATAATAATAATGCCTTCAAGAAAAGGAAGGCCAAGAGACACCATATGAAATGGCCAAGAAAACCGTTGGGATTCACCAACCCAACATAAATATCTTGTATATTGTGCTTTCGCTTGTTTTAACTTTAAGTGGGTAGATCTTAGAATATTTCATAGAAAAAGAGAAAAAAATCAATCTATGCAAAGTATTCTAAAATAGTTTTACAACTGTGTAGCAGAGTTGATACATTTTAACATGTTAAAAATGCATAGATCGGTTACAATATCCAGAAATATAGCATTTTCCTAGTGTCAGGACTTTGGATAATTTAGGGCATTGCTATTAGGTTTGCAAAGTGCAAAGGACTCGAAAATTTTGAAGAAGAGGGAGATTTTCAGATAGCGTAAAAGCGCTGACAAGAGGGATGCCGCATGCTGGATGAAATCCCAAAGTTGACTGGTGACAGCAGTACGAAGAAAATACAACATACACAGATGACTAGATAATGATATGTAAATCCAACAAACAAGAATTAGAAGAGATGAGATTTTACCCAGTTGGGTTGGAAGAATTGAATGACTTAATCCTCAAAGTTGTATAGTGTGAGCATTGCTCAAGGAGGCACTGAATTGACACAAACAGGTATACAGTATATGTAGCCATCCTAAATTGAACGGAATATTTACCTTCAATTTTTCTGATCTTTGGTGTACGGATGGCATTGGCTTTTTATTTTCGAAATACTGTTAGGCATACTTATCATTCTACGGTTTTCTAAACTAATTTATTAAATATGGCCATGGGGTTTTAGAAATTGACACGGTGGCTTATGTTGGAAGAGAGAGCTGTGTACCTCCGATGGCCAGAATAACCAGAGCAGCCACGACGAAGAACCAACCAATTCTTCTCTTTTCAACGTCCATTCAAATTCCTTCCCTTGCACCTTGCGCTGAGTATACTGTGAAACAGCTAATTCCAGGAGCATATCCCGACAGCTTTGTAGCAATTGGGCCACTTTAGACTCCACCCAAGAACTTTCTGCTTTCGGCCTCTCCCTCCATGCCTACTTTGACGTTTTTATTCGTTCCCGCCGTAGACCAGGTTTCTCTGGCATTCGTTGAATGTAAATATTTTCCTAAAATTGTCAAACGATTGTACTTTTTGTTTTTTTTAATGTTTAGGTTTATACTAATAGTGTTTCTGGAATGTTCTAATTTTTATTTGACTATTTTTATTGGACTATTTTTATTGAAATGATTTTTTTAATTTAATTGTTATCATTATAATTTGGTAATGGTCAAATATGTACGTTTATATTGTTTTTTATTTAGTTTAGTTTTCAATTTTTTATTAGAATATTTTTATTGAAATGATTTTTTAAGTTTTATTGTTATTATAATTTCGTAATGGACAATTTTATATAGTTATATTATTTTTCATTTAATTTTGTGTTTATTTTAAGAGAATGATTTGATGTTTGAATCTCCTTTATTGATATAAGTATATAAGTATTTTTCACATCAATATTTTTAATCTCTATGATCCATCATTAAGATGAGGATAATTAATAAATAGATATTTTAAAAAGAAGAAAGGGGTTAGAAATAAGAAATGGAAACCAAGAAAAAGAATAAAAACCATACTAATGAAAAGATACTAATGAATAATAAATCTCAAAACAATAGATAATATAACTAAAAATATGTATAAACAAATAACAATTGTAAAAATGTTAAAAACAAAACACAAAAAGGGGACACATGAAGATGTCTAAAATCTCAACCCTTCATATGATGTTATTATAAATAAGGAGATTCTCAAATTATAAAAATAATGAAACAATAGAGATTATCACAAGGGCTATGAATTGTTAAACTAACAATAATATGATTGAAAATAGATATGATTAGAGCAGATGGGAGTTATAAGAAATTCAAAGTAAAGATAACATAGCATAGGGAATGTCATATTAATATGATGACACTATTAGAGGGATGAAACTAGATTTATAAAATTGTTAGAATTACATTATTGTTAGTAATTTAGTGTTATTGTAGTTAATAGTAATTATGATTTTGAAAATGACATGTTTGTTGAGAAAACCAATGAATAGTTATGGAGATCCCAAAAGACCGCTTCATAATCTTGCTAAAGGAGTCATGCTAATTTATAAATCTAATATTACATTAGCTCATTTCTTTCCTCAAGGGAGGAACAAACCAAATCAAGAGGAGCTAGATCTGCTAAACAAATATTTGCAAGAGAGGAAGATGAGAAAAGAAGACCTGAAAGGAGACCATCCCAAAGAAATGGATATTGATACCCCTGCTATCATGAACATGGATCCTAATCAAATTTTTCCTCCTCTTGGGGCTTACGATGTTGACAAAGCATAATGTAGTAACGGTGCTATAGGAGCTTGGAATTCATTTTAGTTTGGTTATCACTCTTATAGTGTTTTGAACTATAGCTCAATCTACATATTTTTTCCTATGATGGCATGTGATTCTCTCTAAGGCTTAAAGGGGTGGCAACGCCATCCGATGTAATATCTTTTTTGTAAACTATTTCTAATATAATAAAAACCAATGAATAAATTCAATGAAATTATAAATTTAAAGTGTGAATCCAATTTACTCAATTAAATATACATGTGAGTAGTCAAATAAATTTGAAATAAAACTTGGAGAAGCATGCAAGAATTAAAAACAAAAACAAACACAAAACATTGAATGTGAATGGAGAAACCCTTTCAATGAAAACTCCATTATCAAAGATAGGACAAGTTTGTATTAATCTAATATAGTGTAACATCAATATATCTAACTATCTTTTTTTAATTAATGACATAACAATGCTCACACCCATAGTGACCCATAAGACAACCATCTATTACATCCAATTTACAGAGAACAAGAGGGGAAAACCATAGATCAATTCCCACAACTCAAATCAATGGTATGGAAAAAATTGAATGACTCAATGTGATAACTATTTGATGCACCATAAACAATGTCTCTTGTAGAGGTACCTTTGACCATTCACAATCAATGGCACACTTCCCCAAAACTTGACACTCTAAAATAGACTCCATTATGCATGAGGAACCCACCCAATAGTGAAGAGATGTTCTACTCTTTAAACTAGCACCTAAGATGAGAAAGTGGTGTTGATGAATTCAAGCCATTGTTGTCATAAGCAACCTCCAACCTTAATTTCACTACAACTAATATTACAAGTTACAAGGAGAATAATATTAATTAATTAATCCATCAATCACCTACATGGGCATTAAGGTACCTATTTCCAAGATGTTTTAGAGACATGTAATATGCATTAGAATTAGAATTTGATATCACATTATCCTAAGATTCTCCCACTTGATATTATTCATTCTAATGACATGAATAGGAAACATAAAACAAATCAAGTATAGGAATCAAAACCCATGACCACCCCCCACACTGGAAGAGAAACTAGTTATGATCATTGGTTTTATAAGTGAATCTACAACATTCTCCCCATTGCCAACCTTTTGAATAATGGTCATACCATTATACACCATCTCATATTCAAAGTTATATTAAATATCTATGTGCTTAGTACAAGCATGGTACATTCGATTTTTGGCCAAATAAATAGCACTTTAACTATCACATTTGATCCAAACAAACCTATAAATAAAACTAACTCATGAGCACAATCTTTATAACCAAACTACCTCTTTACAGTCATGTGTAGCATTAGTATATGTTATTTCAATAGTGGACAAAATAATTTTAGGCTACCTTCTACTCATCCAACAACACCATCAAACAAAGAAGACATGTAGCCACAAGCGGGCCTCTAAATATCCAAGTCACCTTACCAATTTACATCAAAAAATTCTTGTATGTCCAATAAATTCCTCACATCATTATAGCCATTATAACATAAAAAATAATTAGAAGTTACTCAAAAATATATAAATACCCTCTTAATACAAGTCTAATGCTCTCAACTAGGATTAGACATAAATCTACTAAGAATTCTCACTACTTGGCTAATATATGGTCTATTGCATACCATTGCATACATTTGGCTCCCTATAGCACTAGCATAAGGCACAATATACATATCCTTCAAAATCATCATCCAACTTAGGACATATATCCAATGAAAGCATAGCACCTACAAGTAAAGGAATATTCACCTAGTTGTAATCATGCATAGAAAACTCCTACAATATAGTGTAAACATACTTATTTTAACTAATTCAAAGTTTTATGTGAGCTTAGTCCATACTAATTTTTATTTCCAACAAATATTTTGTTTTCCTTAGACCCTTCATATCAAACCCTAATTTTTAATCTCCCTAATCATCCTCTTATTGTTACTAAAAAATGTGCCATCCACATACAAGACAATATTTTAAATATGACTATCAATAAATGTAATGTAAACACAATGATCATCTTAACCTGATTTCAATGAAAATACATCAAAATTCTTATACTAGATTTGAGGTAGTTGTTCCTAATCACACAATGACCATTTTTTCCTAGAGAACAAATTTTATTTTTCTTTTACCTCAAACCCATCTAGTTATTACAAACAAAATTTTCTTTAAGATCCCCATGCAAGAAAGTAATTTTTACATCCATTTTCTCTACTTCAAAATCACAAGAAATACTAATAAAAAGTAGGAATATAATGGAAGACAATCGGCAACAAGAGAGAAAATTTTACCAAAATTAACTCCTCTCTATGAATAGTCATTAGCCACCAATCAAGCCATGTACCTCTCTAACTAACCATTTAATCCAAATTTCCACTTTGTGCATTCACTTTCAACTAATGGGCTTCTTTCCATCAAACAAACTCATAAGATCCCAAATGTCACATTTGTCCAAGTCCATCATCTTTTCTTGCATGGTCTCCATCCAATACTCATTATCCTTTAAAGAGAGAGCTTCCCTAAAAGCTCTCAATTCATTGTTAACACAAATTAAAGTAAACACACAATGGGAATCATATGGGCTATACCTCTCAACTAGGTTTTATTGTCTTGCGGATCATCTCGAGACTGGAGTAAGGGACTTTATTTGCTCCTTTGTATTTTTTATATTCTTAAAATCTCACTTGAATTCTCTTCTTCCCTTCCATCTACTAATACATAATTTTATGCTCTTCAACATGTGAACCTCCGTACTTCTTAGTCGTAGTCTCAAAATGCATTATTTTTCTTTCTTCATATTTCTTTGGCTACACAAGATCTAAACATAATCTAAGCTCCCTAAAAATCACATCCTTAGAATAAATGATTTTCAAGGTTAGAGGATTTCAAATCTTAATGTTTTACATTATTGTAATAACTAACAAAGATGTATTTTGTACTTTTGATCTAACTTTGAAGATTTTTCCTTCATCATATGAACAAAAACCTTATCCAAAAACCATTAAATATAAAATAGAGGGATTTTTATATGTCCACACCTCATAAAGAGGGTATGTGCAGGATCATGGGGGTCCAAAAGGTGGTGATATGAAAAAAAGGCATTTTTTACTTGTCAAAAAATGTGAAATTCCACTTTGACTTTTACTAGGGTTGGGTAGAAAGTACATGTTGCCATGGCAAGCACCAAAGTGAAACAAATATCTCTTAAAAATAGATATTCGTTTAGAACGCATAACTGATATCCATTTAGTTCAAAAACATATAAAATAATATTCAAAGTATTGATATATATACTATATTATTATATATTAATCTATACATTATTATATGTTAATCTATATATTAATATATATATATATATATATTATATATTAATATATTAATATTATATTATATCATTATATAATATAATATAATATGACGTAATATATATTTTAAATATATTTTACCTCAGTCTATGTCATCCCTTATACTAAGGGACGGGGGGGACCTAACCTTTTAAAAAAAAAAATCTAAACTGAAACAAATATCCACTTCCTCTATATTAAAAAAAAAGGCTCGGAGGCCGAGAGTCATTTTTTCCTACCTTATTCTCTGCTATGCATGAAAAATATTATAATATTATACAATATTATATATATATATATTATATTATATTGTAATATCATATTATAATATATATATATATATTGATCGGTGAACACTTTTGAACTAGAGCTATGAACCAGTGAGGCCACAAACTAGGGGACCTCATCCTCGAATCCTGACAGGCCAAACCCGTGAGCACGAAAGCCCAACAAGGACTGAGCCCGAAGGAGAGAAAGACCCACATGGGTTTGATACAGAAACACCAGGCATGAAAGACCCGCGTGGGTCCGACACAAATTCCGCGAGAAACACATGCCAATGAACTGGATTCACAAGCAACACACTCCACCGTGGGTCTGGCACAAGTCTACAAGCGCTCCAACCTAACGAGGGTCTAACACAGTTAGCTACCTCCTTGGGACCACCAACTCCTCCTGAGCACCTCCCTCCATCCTCCACCGCCTTACATGTACCAACCGCCTATGTACGCAACCTCCAACACGTCCATCAAGGAGGGCTCAAACCGGTATACACTGGTTCGGGCCATGCAGGGATTTGAACCTTGGTTGCACCAATAGTAGTGCAACCACTTCACCACTACACCACAAGGTGATCCCCAATATATTATATTGTAATATCATATTATAATATAATAAATATATTATATTGTAATATCATATTATAATATAATAAATATATTATATTATAATATATAATATATGATTTTGTATTATCATATATAATATATGATTTGAATTATAATATTATATTATAATACAATATATATATATATATATATTATATTATAATATGATATTACAATATAATATATTATATTATAATATAATATAATAAAAATATATATTACCGTTTATATATTATGGTTCGATGAGTCATTTTACATGTCTTAATATATAAATGGTTGGGAGAGACCTGAGAGAGAGAGAGACTCATTTTACCCTACCTAGATAACACACTCTCTCTCTCTAAATGCTCCCTACCTCTTTCCCTCCAACCCCCTGTCTCTCTCAAGTATCTCCCTCCCACTCTAACTATATAACTCCTCTTTCTCAGGTCTCTCACTCCCTCTATCCCTCCCACCCCCTCTCTCTCACGTCTCTCCCTCCATCTATCCCTCCCACCCTCTCTTTCTCTTGGGTCTTTCACTCCCTCTATCCCTCCCACCCTACCTAGACAACTCTCTATCAATCCCTCTCTCAGGTTTGTCCCTTCCTCTATCCCTCCCAACCCCTCTCTCTCCAACCCTAACCTAGATAACTTTCTCTCCCTCTCTCTCAGGTTTCTTCTTCCCACCCTACCTAGACAACTCTCTCACTCCCTCTCTCTCTAAGCTCTCTCCCTCCCTATATCCCTTCCTCTCTCAAGTCTCTCCCTTTGTCTATCCCTCCCACCCTACCTAGATCTAATTCTCTCTTTTTCTCCCTCTCCCCCTCTCAAGTCTCTCCCTCCCACCAAGTACCCAGATAACTCAATCTCTCACTCCCCCTCTCTCTATCTCTCTCTATATATAATAATGTAGTATATAATATATATAGTATATAATAAATAATATATAGCATATAATATAATATACTATATTTATATATGTAGTATATAGTATATAAAATATATGTAGTATATAATATAATATAATATTTAATATTTAATAATATATAATATAATAATATAATATAATATAATATATTTTATCTAGAATCTTATTGCTAACAATTAATTACATCATAATTCCTCTACATCTCTTATCACATGACACTTATTATGAATCCTCATTTTCTTTGAACATGCTTTGAGTTGACTTCTTACTAGTTACTTTTCTAGCTTCTTTTTCCACATTGTCTTCTCTTATTTGACCTTTCCTCTCATTCACTACCAACTAAGTTTGTCATCATTAATACTAATTTATTCATTTTTCTTGTCACCTAAGGATTATTTCTCCTCTTTTTTCTCTTATCAATGCCAACAACTAAATCTAACATCCCTTTTGACACTCTACTATGCCACTCATTTATTAGATCTATTGCTCAAAAAACATTATCATAACCACCTCAAATACCATTAAGTTTCATATGATGGAACACGATACCTCCCTCTACTTTGTGTGGCTCTTCACATCACTTACATATTACACACATAAAAACCAACACTTCAAGATATCAAATGTAATAAAAGAAAAAATATAGCATTCATTTGAATTAATTACAATATCATCATCATTATAAATTTATATAAGGTTCCACATAAGAGGTATATTTCATAATATTCCTCATGCATTCATATTCATACATAATATAAATTTAATAAAACACAAAAAACATACATAAAAAATGATAATTGAATTATCATAGTTGAGACATTTAAATATCATATAGATAATTCACTTATCACCAAAATGTTTAATCAAGGTCTTTAGAGTTAAAACTAATCTAGGCATAATACTCTAACCAAGCTAATTCAAACAAAGTTGTGGGATTTTATATTGTGACACACTCCTCCCCTTTACAAAAATATACCCAAAGTTCAACTTAAAATAGTTTTATGTATTAAATATTTCATTTCCCCATGTCACAAATTGATGTTGCATTTCTCCCATTGCACCTTGACTTGATTAACTAATCATTGTCAAAGATAAAGTGTTTTATAACAAAATATATATTTATGAATTGATTCCCCCTTAAAAAAAATTCTTCACTCATCTACATATATGACTAATAAATTATATATGTTGGATCTATACCATATTTAGACAACAAGAATACATGAAACAAATTGTGTATCCTACTCATACTAGGTAGAAATACAAGTTTATGGGCTACTCGACAAATTTGTTCTAGAATCTTAAAAGGCAACACAAATTTATTTAGGGGATAAATTAGAGTTATTAAACAATCTCTTCAATCATTTATACAAGCTAACTCTTAAGAATGTTTTATCTCCTACAATAAAAGTTCTATATATAGGTTTAGTTTTTATCTCCTACAATAAAAGTTCTATATTTGGGTTTAGGTAAATTCATTGTTAGCAATTCATTGTCAACAATTCATCATCGTGACATATTCATCGTGTATACAACTCACCACCAGTAATTCATCACTGTGGTATATTCACCACGTATACCTTTTTTATACATTCAGCAAAATCTCTATACTTTTTCCTTTATGGGTGCTCTTGGCCACTTAAATATTGAAAAATGTATACATGGTGAATATACCACAATGATGAATTGCTAGAGGTGAATTGTATACACGATGAATATGTCACGGTGATGAATTGCTGGTGGTGAATTGTTGGAAATGAATTATTAGTAGTAAATTATTGATGGTGAATTGTTAGACGATGAATTTTTCCTAGAGCCATATGTGTGTGTGAGAGACTCTTATATATGTCTTGCACTTCCTTCAATATCTAGCATTTCAATATAACTTGATCCTCCTTTTATTGAGTCATATATGATATATAACAATAATGAAATCCTCCTCCAAATAAATTTAAAGGTGTTCTAAATGCTCTCACATATAATGCTTCATATGGTGTAATACCCAATAAATTATGATAACTATAATTGTAAGAAAAATCCACTAGAGAAAATTAGTTCTCCCTCTACACTTGTTTAACCACCAAATACATCCTTATAGTGTCCTCTAAAACATGGTTAACTTGCTTTAGTTTGCTTATCCATATTTAGTTTAAAGACTAATGCAAAAAATGCAAAAAAATAGAAAAATCTAGAAAATCCTATTTTATTGGACCACAAGTCTTATCTTCAACGTTTGGACCCTAAGAATGAGAGGGGATTTACAATATATAGACAAGAAAGAATAAAAATCCTCCCAAAAGAGACATACATCACATCCAATGTGCCCAACATGCAGATCCAAAAATTCAAGAAAGTTCATAACTGAACTTCAATTGTCTTGATACAAAGTTGATTTTCTAGAAAACCAACACCAACGCACTACTGTGTCTATTAGTTAACTCCAGTCCCAAAACTGTGCTCCCCTATCCTAGGAGACAAGTCACCAAAACAACATCTACATTGTTTGACTAGTCAAAATAAATAATTCCCTTTAAAAAAATTCAAAATTTACTCTTTTTTGCTGCTTATATTCCTCAAACTTGGTTGACACTTGGGCAAGTGCTTCCATATCGAGGCCATCTACCCACTCCATTTTGAATTTAGACTTCTCAAAACTGGTAGAGGTTGTAGCTATACACCTCTCTAACTATCGGATTTCATTTTTAACCCACCTAACATCAGCTTTGGTGTTCATTAACTTATCCAAAATAGTCTCCTCTTCCCCATTTTCAAAATTAATCTCTTTTTCCTTCATTTTGTTTTCCATGTATCTTTAATTACTTGGAGAGTGTCTAACCTGTGATTGCTAGGCAACATGAGATTAAGGTTGATGATGGTGATGATGAAACTCTTAAAACAAGAATAATCTTGATATAAATCCTTATGTAACTTAAGAAAGCTTAATCTATGTTCCATAATGAGTTCCATTTTGAAAGATAGTGTTAATACATTTACTAACAAAACTAATGTCTTCATCTCCTAAAATTGCAGGTTGCTTCAATTCCTCTGGACTAACCTTGTTTAGTTCTTGGAGCTGCTTTAGATCTATCTTATACTTTTCATCTTCATCTCTCAAATTATCTATGTATTTTTGTAGTTGCTCTTCTAGAGTGCAGGCCTTTTCATATTGTTGATATCCAAATATCAAAATTTATTCAATTTCTTTCTTGAATTTCTCAATCCATCTATCAAAAATATGAAATTTCTTCTTCATCTCTTTAAGTTCATCTACCTCTTTTCTTCTCATTGGTAGTAGAGCTTCTGATGAATAAGATTGCTTTGAAATAGAAGTGAGACCCTTGAGGAATACCCTCATCTAATCTATTTGAGCCTTAAGCTTATCCTTTGTCTGTTTGTCTTTGCTCATCATATCTTTCACTAATTCCACCACCAAATCTAAGGATAATATTTGATCTCTCCTTGTTTGCTTCCCCAAGTTAATAGTTGACAACTGATAGTTGGATGCTTATAATTCCCTTTCATTGTTATCAACAAGTGGGGTGGCAACTTTTGCAATTATCTCCCCAACCTCATTAAGTATAGTGGTGTGAAAAGTCCTTGGCTTCTTCCTTAGTTTAGCTTTTTCCACTTCAACCACCATATCTTGCCAACGTAATGGTTGGATGACCACTTGTTGCCTCTTCTCAAGATTTAACTTCAAACAAGTTGGATCTCCCGAAGAGGTAGAGACTTGTTGTTCTTCTATAGGAGTTTCCTTGGATTGATCCTTTGTCAACTCTTTAGTGCTTGTGACCTTTTTGGAGGAAGCTTTGTCCTTCTTTGCTTGTCTTTACACACTCTCTATGAGCTCTTGTTGTTCTTCTGTAGTAATCACATGCTCTTCATCCTCCTCTTTCTCATCTTCATGCTCAGGTTAATCTTCTCGGAGTTCATGTGCTTCTCAACCTTGATCAGGTCTTACTTCTCAAAAGCTATATCTTCTGCCCTCCTTTGTTCCTCAAAATGTGTCAACCTCTTGAACTAGCTTTGTAAGTCCTTAGTGACGATGGTAGGCTCTATTGCTATTGTATCTTTGGTGGGAAGAACTTAAGCAATTAGCATTACTCCATAATGGGATCAGTCTCTATAGTGCCTTGAGAAAATTTATTTTCCTTTCTTCTTTGTGTCTTATATTCATTGGGTATTGAGGAAGATCCCTTACTAGCTGACTATTTCTTCCTCTTATAAGGGCATTCATTTCCCTAAAAGTTCTTTATTCTAAGTTCCATCCATGTATTGCTTCTATCCACTACCTTCTCAGAAATATCATCAATGGATGGATCTTCTCTCTCTAACCAATCAATGGGGTCCAAATTCTTTGTGTCCACCTTGCCAATATCATACATCAAGTCTAATTTTTTCCCATCATTAGAAAATCCTTCAAGAATATCACCTCTTATATCAAATTACTTCATTTGGAAGATGGTTAGTCTATCATAGCTTCTCTTTCTCACCTTGAAGTCATCTTGGAGGTTTTCCTAGAACTCTTCAATGTTGGGTGTATGACATGGGAACATAGAAGCACTAAGGGCCTTCATCTTACCCTTTGGATCAAAATTGCCCCTCAGAATATACTGCTTAAGATTGAGGGTCTGCAATTCCTCCATGGATGTCTTGGTAGCTACAATGGATGGGCATGAATAATGTCCCAATTGGAAAGGGTATTTCAACCCTGTCTTATGCTTACTTGAGAAATTCAAGTGCACCTCCATCACTTGCCTTGCAAATTCAATCAAAATCAACCTGTTGCTGCAATACCTTGGTAACAAAAATGGTGCCTTGTCAAACCCAAAAATTATGATATATGTGGACTTGGGGAAATGGATAAACCATTGACCCCATTCACTTACCAAGGCCATAACATCCTTGCTCAATCTGAAACCCACATCCCCTGTTAATTGATTAATGATCGGGTACATAAATGCAACATTTACCCTCTTAAAATGATTTTCTACCTCTTTTAATTCTAGTTGGGGGTAAAAATCATAAATCTTACTTTCTCCTAGGGCCTCCCCTCTAATTCCTTTAGTAGTCAATCCTGGGAAGTTTCCGACTCTGGCTGCCAGACAGATATGTACTTGAGGTCATGAAAAACTGCTTGGTGTCTTTGATAGTGGTTATCTGAGAATGAATTGTGTCTGAGACAATTTGTCCCCAATCCAAGAATACTTCTCCCTTCAGAATGATGTTGATGAAGTTGAACATCCAAGTTTCATAGGTCCTGACCTCTTCTTTACCCAAGGGTCTAGACAACAAAGTGATAATGTCTCCAATTTTAAAATAGAATTCTAACCTCACAAGCTTTTATGGCATCTTAGCCACTAACTTCCTCTCTATCCTTAACCATTTCATATTCAAGTGTTTTAAGTTCTCACTAATTTCCTTCTGATACTCTTTAATAGCCTCTTCTTTTGTAGTCATTTTCAGATTGGAGTAGGTAGGCAAATCAAACACTTCTCTAATCATGTGGGGAGAAAGATTGATGATTTTGGTGCCCAGAGCATCATAGCATTTTCTCTGGACAGGGTTGTATGATGTTGTTGCTAGGATGAGCTCTAAACACTAAACTGCCATTGGAAATGAAGCCACATGAGCCAACCTGAAATTGGCTATCTTCTAAGCCCTAGGGGAAGCTTCTATAGAGAAAATCTCTTCCTTAAATGCCTCCATATTTATTTGCCCAAGCTTGGTGTCTGTAATTTTCATAACTGGTGAATTTGGAGATACTAGGGACTCCCTAGAATATGTACTTCATCGTTAGAGGCAATTTATCAGCCTTGGTTCTCTTAGCTTTTAGTTCTCTAGGGACACCCTCTGCACTTGAATCCTTGTGTGAAATAAACATCTAGATAACCTAAGATGAAGATAAATTTTTTTATGTAAGAATCCTTTGAAGATCCAATGGGAGAACTTGGCTCAAAAAGAAATTTTAAAATTTTGTCTTATTGGGTTTTGAAACCCTGCATGAACCTCTATATTCTTATCTAATTTGAGCCAATGACGAGAATCAGGATTAAAAATGGACTTGGGACCTTTCCTTGAAAATTCTAATTGGGACTTGAAACCTCGATGGAACAATGCATTCATTAATTGGGAGTCGGGTTTGGGTTTGGCTTTTGGATTTGGACTCCTTTCAAAAATGTCCGATCAAGAATCATAACTTTGGTTGGGCATGACCCTTTTGAAGATCAATGCTTGAAATGGACACTAGACCCTAACCCTAACATGTCCATTTGGGTTTTGAAAACTCGAACGACCTCTTCATTTATCATGGTCCAATCGAGACTCAAAGTCCTGAACAGATCTTGATGTATCAATGTCGGGTTTGGGGTGCATATTGGTTTTGGCCCAATAGTATGATCTGATCAAGATTTGAAATCCTAAATGGACATGATGGATATGCCTTCAGGGATTTGAAAACCCAAAGGACTAAATGCCTTAAATCATGTTCCAAGGTTGAGTGATAGTGCTCATCGAGAACTAAGACCCAGAACAGACTTTGGTCCTGATCTTAGGAATGTACCATTAGGAATATGAATCCCGAATGAACTTGGCTTGCAGGGATTAGGATCAGGAATGGGTCAAGGATTCTGGCTTTCCACAAATGCATCCCTTTTGAGTTTTAAACTTCAAAAGGTCATGAAGGAAACTTAGTAAAAAAGGTTAAATGACTTAAAAAAAGGTACTCCATGGGGATTGAGATAAAAAATGGATCCCAAGAGGGAGAGCATTACCCAAGTGCTTTTCCTCCAACCACGGGCTTAGCGGTCCCCCATACACCTTCCTAACTGGAAGTGGCCCTACCCTTCAATGAAGAGTTTGGTATGGAAACCTCTAGTAATGCCTATCTGAGTATCTAGTGTTGTCTTACATAACAAGTACGGTCATACAACTATGGATACCCTCCAACCATGCATGACACTACTAACTAGCTATGCAAACTCGGATCACAGTGAATGGACAAAGTGTAAGAAATGACTTTCACACCTACTTTGGCCAAAGTTTTGATATATATAATCAATCCACTTTCTAAGAAGCGGTGTCGTAACTTCACCCACCTCTAACTTGACTTGGAAACCCTATTGACCTGTGATTAACTCTTCTCTTGGTTTTCCCCCATGGTTAACTATCATAAACAAGCTCTCTTTCAAAAGTAATGACACACAAATGTCTAATTAATCAACCAAATAGGTTTTACTCAAATCTCTTGAACACCCTGTTACATCCTTGTAACAATCTAGTTCTGACAACTACCTCTTATTCAAGTTTTTTCTTACTAAGTCGGTAACTGACTTGACTGGTTATCTTCTTTTGACTAGAGTACCCAAGTTATTCTCTTGCAATATTTAGGGTCTAGGAAAATACCTCTTACTCAAGTCCTTAGTTTTAATTACAAGAGTAACTACTCCCTTATTTCATACACAATTAGTTAATACTGATGACATGATGTCATCGACTAGACACACCTGGTCTCAATCTAAAGTATTAACAATATGTCTCTATGTATAATAATCTAGTATTAAGCTTGAATTGAATATTACTTCTTTGTGGGTGAGTGTAGGATCATGGGGGTCCAAAAAGTGGTGATATGACAAAAAAGTGGATGATGACTTCTTTTTTTAATCCGAATATGATGAAACAAAAAGAGTTTATTGAGAAAATTTTCAACTTTCTGCCAATATAAGATATGCCTTATTTGGAATTAAATAGATAATTATGATTGATTTTCTACATGCATTCTAACTAAAGTCCTGATTTATTGGATGATTGAAAAATGTTTATAATTCTTAAACAATTTAACATTTTTTGAATCTGAAAGATGTGACACATTCTATGCTTCCCATACTACAGGATAAAAAAAATGTTAGAGTAAATGCATATTTACTTAAGTTTTAACTTAGGCACATAGTTTGCATTTAATAGGGTATTTAGTTTTGTATTCCTGTATTCCCATATTGGGTGGTTGCACACTCGTTTGGCATTTTTTCATGGCTTTATAAGCCTATAACATTGTGTACATTAATCATCTCATATTCAACATACATTTCTCTTCGGTGAAAGAGCATTGGCTTCTCTTATTTCTGAAGGTGTCTGTGAAATTGGTATTTCCTGGGAATTTGTTGCTCTATCATGTTATCAGGGCCTCCCAATTTACAGTATCTTCCCTAAGATTTTTTTTTAAGAGTTGGATAGAGATCATTTTTTATTCGGCATTTGAATTTTTTTTAAATTTTCAAAATTGCCTCATTCTTCCGATTATCTTATTCTCTGTGTGGCGCATCTGGAGGTTCATGATTTCTCTGGTGGTAGCGAATTGCAGAGAAGAGGCCAATTTATTTCTCCTATGGTTGCGTTTCAAATTTGGAAGTGAGAGGCCTAGTTTTTGTTGGTGGGTGTGATTCATTTTTGTTTGGCAATGATCTAGAGGTAGCGTGATCTTTTTGCCTGCATTGAGGCTGATTTATCTCTGAGAGGGCCCAATTTCTTGTCATTGTTTCTTGTCATTGTTGGGCACAATTTACCTAGTTGAAAGGTTGTGTTTGAAGCTGAAGGAGGCCGCATTTTTTCTTCACCAGAGGCACTGGAACCTTCCTGAGCCGAAATTCAAACTTCTGCTATGATTTTTTTCTCAGTTGGGAAGCATTTGAAGGAGGCATGATTTCCTCAGGCGTTCGATTTTGTTGGCTACCTTTATTCTTGGCTGGGCACGTAGGCATTTCTTTCTGTTTCAAACTTTATATTTATAAAGTTGCTATTGGAATATCCTAGGGTTTCCATGATTTACTAGGCGTGAGTTTTACTCTTTACTAGAGTTTTTTTGCTTGGGCGTGCTAAATTTACATTATTTTTTTTACCCTGGTTGGGACTTTAATCCCATATTCACTAGGTGGACTCCTTTTTGTCTATTTAAATAACTTGACACCAGTCATGATGGTGTGAGAAAAGGCTCACGGTGGTTTGTTAAAGGCTCTCGCGTGTAGAAGTGGTGACTGCTTGGGATGTTTCATGGTGGAGTTTGTGCTTAACATTCACATTGAAATCTAGCAGTGGCCCCCCCTAATATTCTGTTAAAAATTAGGTTTGATTAAATTTTGGAAGTTATTATACTTTGAAGACATTATCTCTCTATTTTTTTGAAGAATTAATGGGTTTTCTTTTGGAGAAAGGGAATTATTGGCAATGGGGTGATGTTGTTATCACCCATCTTCGTAAGGATAAACTATTTTGTGGAGAGAATCTATTGCCATATTTGCATGATGATGTTCTTGTTCCAGATACATGTAGTAACTATACCATTTGGAAAGCATTTAGGGCTAGAGTCTTTGAAGTCATTTTTGAGCATATAAATGATGAAGATCTTTTGGACTCACTTTGTCTTTTTGAGAGTCCTTATGCTCTTTGGACTTACCTTCAAGAATCATATGGAGATTTTGATACTCCTCCATCTCTCGATGACTCTCCTTCTAATACTAGTGTGTCTTGTTATTCTTCAGAGAAGATAAACCATGCTTGTGATCCTTTGGAGATAGTTCAGACTTCAGATGAAGTTGTAGTTACTTCAAAGGTTATTGATTCTTTGTCAGATATAGTTGATCCACCTTCATCATGTACTTCCATCATTCCTGATCAACATGATTATGATTGTCTTCCTGATTGGGATCCTTATTTGTTGGACATTGGTTCATTGTTCTTGGAATCTCATATTTCAGATTTGAAGGACAAATTTGAGGGTATATCCCTCCTATTTGATGATAATTGTGGCACAACTGTTGTCACCTCATTTCAATCTCTGGATAGTGTTCAGGATCAATTTCCAATGGTACCTTGTTTGTCACCTTCTGTTGTGATTAGGCATGTTCCTGATTGGTTTGTGGCATCTTTTTCCAAGGTCTTGGTGACACATGAGCGGATTTCAAATACACCATCATACATTTTCATGCTTCTTTTGGAAGCATACCTGCATTTGTATTTGGTTTTGTTTCTTCCGAAAGGGAGACAAGTTGTTTGTTGACACTGGATCAAGTTTTGTCTTTAGGCACTTACCATTTTTGTAGGTGATTACACATTGTGGGGGGGCTATATAGTCTCTCTCTTTCCCTCTTGTGGGGGGGACATTGATTGTATATATATGATGTATGTAGTCCTTGGGGGGTGTGACTGAGTCCTCCATCCATGCATCATTTTTGTTTTTCTTTTCTCTCTTTTGGAGAGGGGTTTTTTCCCACTAGATTTTTCTCCTTTTCTCCGCTTATGAGAGATTTCTTTTTTTGCATTGTACTTGGGTACCTAACATGGTTGTGTGGCCAGGACCCATATTGCATCTTCATTCATTCTCCCTAAGTTGCACTTAAGGGGGGGTGTTAGAGTAAATGCATATTTACTTACTTAAGTTTTAACTTAGGCACATAGTTTGCATTTAATAGGGTAATTAGTTTTTTATTCACATATTCCCATATTGGGTGGTTGCACACCCGTTTGGCATTTTTTCATGGCTTTATAAGCCTGTAGCATTATGTACATTAATCATCTCATATTCAACATACATTTCTCTTCGGTGAAAGAGCATTGGCTTCTCTCATTTTTGAAGGTGTTTGTGAAATTGGTATTTCTTGGAAATTTGTTGCTCTATCAAAAAAAATATATTTAAATTCATAATTTTTTGACCAAGTTATGGTGTTCAGACAAACAAGTTTTAATAAAAAAAATTATAAATATTATTTACTTGCAAAAAAATTACAAAAAAAATGCGGCACATTTGGTCATGTGTCCTCTACTTATATTGAAAGTTTAATTTTCTTTTCTTTTTTGCTTGTACTTAGGTTGGTCAGACATACACCCGCTTTTTGTTTTTTCTGGAAAATTTAATACTACTGCATTGAAATTTCAAATTTTCACCAAATAGATTTACTTTTTTCCAAAAAAGGACTAGTATCCTAGAAACTACATTCAATTTGCTACAAATTTTATACAAATTACATATTTTTCAAATTATGTTAATAACTTATTCAAATTTTTATGTCAAGTTGTCTAACTCTGTTTTTCTAAATTTTCATTGCCACTTAAGGGCCTAGTTTGGACCCCCATGATCCTACACCGACCCTTGTATTAAGTTTCAAACTCTTTTTTGTCATACCTAATATAGCTTCGTCCTTCTAGGATGCCATAACCAATTTGGTTATTCATGACATTAAATATCATTTTATTTGATTCGATATTAAATATTATATTCATAGTAATGTCCAATAATAAGTCAATATATTAAGCTATTTCACTTTTGATAACTCAACTAAGAACCATTCGACCAATCTCCAGATTCCTCACAGTTCCTTCCAAGTTATCCTTCACACAATTTATATAAGGTACCTATGTATGTACATAGACATTCATATATCTTTTCCTTCAATATGACATATATATTCACATGTTTAAATGTATGATAATTTCATATCCAATCTAGAGAACATTTTCTACTTGAGAGGAGTTTGTGCTTCTGCACCTTAAATTCTCCTCGTATTATGGCTTTGGTTTGTCGAGACATAATGTCCTCTTCTTTAAGATTAAATTATCATGAATAGGTAATGATAATATAGACTCTTGGTCAAAATATAAAATAATATCATTCAATAGATAATAAGGATGTGTACGTGCTTCTAATACGTTTTCAAACCCTCTTGTTGAAATCAATATAAACTCATTTGAGCATTATAAATACAATACTGTATAATTGGGATAATATCATGTTACCCTCTTTCAATGATTTCTAGATTAGATCGTGTCAGAATTTTTGCATCAATGTTTCAGATCACACTTCGTGATCCATCATAAGGATGAAAGCAAAGAGTTGAAGGAGAAAAATGAAATGTTGTAGATCAAGACAACCTAAAGAGAAAATGAATAAAGAAGGAGAGAGAAGGATGCACGAAGACCAAGAAGGACAAGACAAGGGAGAATAAAGAAATAAATGAAATTAAAGGCTAAAAGGAAAAAGAGGAAGAAATGACAATTAAAAGGCCAAAAAATGCAAAACACAAACCCAACTAGAAAAACAACTAAAAAAGACAAAGAATTACAAAAGAATGGGAAAAGGAATTAAAGAAAACATTTATAAATATAAATAAACTAAGATGGAAGAATGGCAACCAAATGCAAGAGCGCAAAATTACAACCTCAAAATCACAAGCAAATAAATAGATAAACAAAAAAATTGCACATGAACAAAACAAAGAGAAAAAAAACAAAAAACACACTAAAAAAGAAATAACCAAAAAATAAAACAAGGCACAAAATTCAATCCAGAAGAATGAATAAACTTGAAAGAAAGCAAAGAAGAAAAAATAAAAAAAGAATACATCAAAAGAGAGGAACAAGTACACAAACAATAGACAAAGGAGAAAAAAAAATACAATAAAACAATTAAAATAAAAATCAAATGGAAGAAAACACAAATAGAATATGTATATATGTATGTATACATATATACAACCGACTAAGAAAAGAACAAGCAAAAAACATAAAACCAAAAACAAACATTGCAATAAGAGGGGAACATGCCTAAATTGCAATTTCACAAAACACACAAAAAAGAAAGACAAGGAAACTTATAGGATGTAAACAATTACATATCTA
The DNA here is from genome assembly GCA_007258455.2 of Sequoia sempervirens. Classification (NCBI taxonomy): domain Eukaryota; kingdom Viridiplantae; phylum Streptophyta; class Pinopsida; order Cupressales; family Cupressaceae; genus Sequoia; species Sequoia sempervirens. The sequence goes on from VDFB02000017.1 coordinate 272,027,292, forward strand.
AATACTAATACATAAACAAAGTGAATAAATTTTGTATATGTATTCACTTTGTTTATGTATATGTATTTGGATATGTATTTGTAAACAAAAAGGCAAACAATTACAAACAAGGATCTAACAAAGAATAACAAAAAAATAAAATAAAAGTTACACTTACACAAACAATTACGTATCTAAATATAAATACATAAACATAGTGAATAACTTTGGTATGTATTCAGTTAGTTTATGTATTTGTGTTTAGATATGTATATGTTTATGTCTAACCAACTAAATACAATTATATAAACAAATACATGTCTAAATACAAATACATAAACAAAGTTCAATTAAATATATTCATTTTGTTTATGTATTTGTGCTTAGAGATTACATTGACCTTATCAATCAATATAGGGGAGAGGGTCCAATAGTGGTGCTGGTATCAATAGTTGTCATAGTACATGTACATTCAAAGCCCAATATTTTAAAAGTATGGAACTACTAATTGCAAGAGAGGACCCAATAGTTGAACAAAATATGCCTATTACATTCAAAAAGCAACAAATCATATGATGCCACATTGACACACTAAAAAATATGACTTAATGCACCACTATTGGTCTAACTTTTTTTGGGGGTCTATTATGACCCCTCAACAAAAAACATGTTGATGACACCTTTTCTCTCGGTCTATGTGGGTGAAACGAAATATTGAATTGTCCACGTCCCTGGCGGAGATATAATTTTTTAATGTCATTGTTGCATGTTCATTGCTATGTCGACCCATAAAATTAGGGTGCACCAGTATTAGACCCTCTCCCCTAGATACCACACTAATAAGTTCACAACTCATCGAGATTAGTGGTCATATTGATATAGGTTAGAACTAGTGAAAACTACTTTATGAACTATGGTGCTTCAACACATTTTTTCTCACCTCCATGCCAATTTGACTATTCAACATTGTTGGGAGGAGACTAAAATGGCACAAATTTCCTTACCCAAAATATTGTATATGTGGGAAAGAATACACGCAAGGTGAGCTTAAAGAAACGACTCTATCCATGACAACTTCCACATTTGAAAATACGAACGCCAGATTGCTACGCGTACCAGAAGCAATGAACTTTGACAAGGTATTATGGTGGTGACACTTTTGGAATTCATAATCCACTGGCCGTCTATGTAAATGAATTCGCACCTTACACGTCTACGAATTTGAGTTTAATATTACACAAACTATTAATACATCCTTAAACCAGATTTGGATTCACATACTTCTTCTTCCTCCTCCTGCTAATATGTTGTTATCTCTATCTTTATTGTAAATCAATTAACAACGACGACGTCAAAACAAGATTAGAAGCTTCCTTTGTTTGGTTTGACTGATAATGAGATTGTGAGTGGCTTCCTTAGAATTTTTCAATATCCTCCAGCCTTTGTCTTACCAAATAGTTGTACAACTCGTTTTTGTTGAATTCTCTACACCAACAGTAGAATGAAATTTCTTCCAAATAGCAATAGAGATCTCACGTGGAGCGAAAAGTAGCTGTTAGGGATAAACTTCAACAAAAGATATTAATTTTCAGCAAGCAAAATATTTCAAACTTAGGATTTTCAATATCCTCCCTTCGAGAGAAAATCTAACCATAATATATACTCATAATATATGTCATTATTAAATAATTTGGAATACCATCCAAATCTTAAGAATAAAAATAAATTAACAAATAATTAATTAAAACTGACTTTTGACTTTTAACCTTTATATAAGATGAAATAAAATAAATTAATAGTATATAATCTATATTATAACTTATTTATGCCTTATGAATCTCCATTAACCATGCTTGCACAGATCATCAAGCATCAATTTGTGGGCCTATAAGGGAGGGCAATATGTATAATGACACCTAAATTTCTCATGCCAAATTAGAAAAAAATTGTTTTGCACCTAAATATGCTTTAGAGGGGTCCACATGTACCCATAGGCATTTGAAATTCTTCCTAGTTGTAATTGTTTTGAGAGCATTGTTGATATTCTTATTCATACTTGGAAGTAGGTGTTGACCCCTATTTAAACAATAGAGTATTGAGTCAAAGATGTGACTAGGGTTTACATGTTACATGGGGAGCACAAAAGCCTACAAGAGGGGAGTATGGATGAAACTAGAAGTCTAGGAACAATTTACAGTTAATGGGAAAGGGCCAAAAGTTTGTGAAGGATGTGTATGGCAAAGTGATAGAGTTGGGGCACACTTAGAAAATTTAAAAGGAAAGTTTTTTTTTCCAAGTATTAGCTATTAGGGTTTGAGGGTTTAAGAACAATTTATAGTTACTACAAATCTGCATGGAATCTTTAATGGTCTATAGGATAAAGAAGTGGAAGGTGGAGAGCAAGTTGAAATTTATAACATTTATAGGGATCATGAAAAGTCCACAAAGAGAAAAACATACATGGAAAATGGAGGTAGGGAAGCCATCTGTGCTAATTGTTTTAGTATCCTTACTTCGTCTTCTAAGAAAAATCTACTTTGCTCTCTTTCCTTTCCTTGTTCTTTCTTAATGATTTTCCTAGCCTGTTCTAGGATTTGGTCATGTTGTTGCTTGGTGGGGTGGAAATTTTCTTCCCCTTTTGAGCTCTCTTCTTCTACTAGTATCGTGTCTTGTTTTCTAGTATTTGTACCCTATCTAGTGACTACTGTTTCTTTACCCTTTTTTGTTGTTCTAGGGTCATTGTGATATTCATCTCCGGTGCTATTTCCCTTTGTGGTATATCCTTCATCCCTTCTTGCCTTCCAACATCTCCTTGTTTCTTCTTCTGGATTATTGGGTACCTTTCGAAGAAATCTCTCTCCTTTGTTTGTATTGGAGTTTTTTGGTTCATCTATTTGAGTTTACAGTGATGTGCTTGTGTGGGGGGGAAAATTTGAGAGCATGAACAAGATAAATATAATGAAATAGAAACTAATTTCTAATAAAAAACAACAATCTAGATCTATTCCTTCACTCATGAAATGAAACTATAAAGCTAATGAATTCAAGAATGTTATTGAAAGAAGACAATAAACATGAACTCAAAACAATACAATCTTACCATCTCGTTTTAGAGTGTATTCACAAGATGTTGGGTTGTTCATATATCATTGTGAAGCCTCGATTGTTGCATGCGAGAGCTTTGAAGAATGATGTGTGTGTTGATCGAAGAAATGTGTTGAAGCATTGTCAATGTTGGTTACGATCTCAACAGTACTTCATTGTGCAAGATAAGTTGATCCTTCAATCCTTTTTTGAGAGGAAAGAGGTTTGTTATATAGAATTTGTGATTTGAAATGGACTATCAGGATTGCGTAGTAGAATATCTTGATCGATGGTCGAAAGATGTTGAGAGGATTTAGACATGAATAATCTGTGGAAAATAGATTACATGATTAGTGTGATTGAAGAAATAGATTCAATAATCTGTGGGATTGAGAAATAGTTTGATCAGTCAGGGATATAGATTGATCAATCAGGAATATAGATTGATAAGTCAGGAATAGATTGAAAATTCAGGGGATCGTAATTTGCTCAATCAGGAAAGTGGTTGAGAATGATTAATTAATTAATTGATTTAATTAATTAATTCTTCTTTGGAGTTGAACGTGTAAATCAAGTTTGACTTTTGCAAACAAAGTTGCATTAGTTTGATTTGATTTTTGATGATGATTTGAATAGTTTATTCAAATTATTCAAATTTGGAGGGAAAGCGGGTTAATTAAATTATTATGATTTAATTTAATTCAGTTGACTTAGGGGAATAAAGTGATTTAGCGATGTAATTAAATAATTGGTGTTATTTAACTTAATTAGGAGGAATAACATTAGATTAAGACTTTATTAAATAAATAAAATTTATTTAATTGGTTGAAATTGATGAAACGTGAATTAAATAAATAATGTTCTATTAAATTCAATTAATAGCAGAAATAGGGTTTTAGGACCTTATTAAATAAATGGAATTTATTTAATTAGTCAAAAATGATGAAAAAGTGAATTAATTAAATAATATTGTATTATTCAATTAATAGAGGAATTTAGGGTTTTTGATCTATAATTGATGTGAAATGCAGTGATATTTGATGATAATGATGTTGATGATACGAAAATGTCATTTAGTATGTGTGATAAGTGTTAGGTCAATTTTACATGTGTACATTTTTCCCCTCTTTGAGACAAAGTACAGGTTGCTTTGTTTCAAAGATTCAATGTTAAGATCAAGATTTAAAAAAAAAATATTCCCCACTGTGGCCCGACAATCAGTAGAATGATGGTAGGATTTTGTGTTGCCCCCTCGAGAGGTTGGCTGAATTTTTTTATTTTGAGGTCAGGCTCACAACACTGTTCTATTTCAGTTTCGATGTGTAGAGGACGAAATATTAAGTATATAGGTCTTTTGTTGCCCATTCAAATGTTCCCGAGAACTTTGAATTTGAACGTAGGAAGGTTCCTAAGTAAAAATTAGGGTTTTGTAGGTAAATTAGGCTTTTGAGAGTTAAAATAGGTAATTAGAGTTCTAATTACTTCATTTGCACTTTGAGCCTATAGAGAATTCTTGCCTCTGGATTTCTCATTTTGTTAGTTGTCGAGGAACTATGGTGTTGATTCAGGGAGCCTCACATCATGTAGATGCGGTTCAAGAGTATGGACGGCCCATAAGCGTCAGTGCCCCAATATGTACCCTCTCGATTCTTGTTTTCATCTTTCTGTGTTTTCATAATTAATGCATGAAGTTAAACTAGTCAATAGCATAGGATTTAGGGTTTTAGTGCTTTTAAATCAATTCAATGCTTTTGCCATTTTGAAAAGCTCGCTTTTGACATACTTTTGCCCACTTGATTTCATTTTGTGCCTTTGACGTACTTTTTTGCTTTTGCAATTCACTTTTGCTATAAATTTGTGCTTTTGTTTGCTCTTCCTCGTTTTGATCACTTTTTGATAAACTTGCACCCTTGCCGAAATTTTGCGCTTTTGACTTTTGCGCTCTTGCTATTCCTCATCGCTTTTGCCTAAATTTCCTCGCATTTGCCTATTTTCTTTGCTTTTTCCAAAAACTTCATTGCCTTTGCTACAATTTTTTTGCTTTTTACTTTTTGGAACCCTAAGTTAGTTTATTTATTGTTTTCATTTCATTTTACGTGTTCAAAGTGAATCCTTGACATTGTGGGTTGAATGATTGTAGGTGGTCCTTAAACCATTGCAGTCAAGGGAGTGATGATCCCGAGATCCATTCGATTTGATTGTTGGTTTTGATGTATTAGAGCAAGATTTTCTAGATGCCATCGAGATACGTCACATTTGTTACATGCCTCCCATCTGATGTCACACTGCGATGATGATCGAACTCATGGAGCGGTGGCATTCAAAGACTTCTTCATTCCATTTACCTACAGGGGAGGCCACTATTACTCTCGAGGATGTGTGGAGGATCCTTTGCATACCCATGCACGAAGAGTTGGTTACATATCATGTTCAACGGGGTACGCGCGCTATGCGGCGTGTGCTTGGTGTGAGACGTTTGGAGGTTCGTCAGTTTGAGATAGATTTATCTGATTTTGTTGGTTGTATTGATCGTATTTCTCTTATTCTTTGTGGTTTGGTTTCAGGGCTGGTTGTTCCTGATAGGAGAGGTCGTCAGTTCCCTGTGGGATGGGGTATATGTATCAAGGAGAGGTTTGAGCATGGGACTAGATATGCATGGGGTCCATGTCTCCTCACCCACCTATATAGAGATATGCACAAGGTTGCATACCGTGGTGGGAAATCCATTTCTGCAGGTGTCTCTCTTTTACATGTATGGGCCTAGGAGCACATCACAGTTTCTCGGCCTGATGGTATATAGGATCGTATTGCTGGTGATCCATATTGTGATCCCACAATACTGGTTTACAATTTTTGGCCAATTTGGACACTGAACTGATTTTTTCTAACCAAATCTTCACTTTCGGGCACCTATAACAGCTAAACCATGAGGAATTTGAAGATGATGCAAACTAGTGATTTGTGTCATTTTGTCTATAGATTATAAATATATTTTTTTCAAAAATTTTGGAATCAAATTGGACTTCTTTTTCCATCTCTTTTGAAAACTAGTTTTTTTCAGTAAGCACCATTTTTAAGGAGTGATGCTCATTGTATAACACATAACTTTTTTTCTATGAAGGTAACTATGATATCTAGTGCTTCCAATTGGTTTCATAGTGTTTTATTGAATATTTTTTCCTTAATCAAGTTTTGAAGCCAAACCAATTACAATTCAGACATAGGTGGACCGTATAACACAACTTTTTTTGTATGTATCGAAATTTAAATTTTATTTTTTTTGTTGGATCAAGGACTTCAATATCTGGTGCACTCATATTTTTAATTTTTTTTGATAATCTTCTATTTTTACACATGTGCAGAATAGAGAGCTATATTTTTGGTGAAAAACCTACTTTCACAAGAAATAAAAAATAAATATAATAATAAAATTAAATTTATTTAAAATTATATTTTTTGGGAAGCTTATAATAAGGACTACATACTTACAACAAAAAAAAATTAAATGAATTCATTTGATCCCCCAAAAGGTAAATCAAAAGTGGTTTTTTATCAACTTTTGATAGGTGTAAAGGAGACTCCGTTATAGGTATGGTTTAAAACTAGCGGGGCTCTATCCAAGGGGGTTTGATCTAAGGTAGTTTGATCAAATCCTCTTCAATTGGAATGCTTTAAATGGAAATTTTTAAGGCTCAAATCATTATATTTTCTAAAAATATGTGATTTCAGCAAAAATCAAAATCTTTGAGAAATTGTAAACCAGCTTTGTGGGATCACCCCGTTATGAAGATTTTCTATATTATACCTTGCCTGGGGAGCTTTCATACCAGCACTATGTATTTGATGATATGCTAGGTTTTATATGGAGACCATATATGCATTGTGAGGCTTGGCCTAAGGATCAGGAGCAACTAGTATACTGCCAACAAACTAGATGGTTGATTGGTTGTACTCACTCTCTTTTGGGGAGGTATCTTCTTGACAGGGTATGTAGGCAATTTGGAGAGAGACAGGGCTTCTTTCTAGACACCTATGAGGCTCGGTTTGGTTGGACCACTAGAGAGGTCTGATTATGGGGTCTACAGGCTGACCGAAATGCTACTATTGTTGCATTTAGAGCTCTTGCCCCAATCGGATGGGGTTGGCCAGTGGTTTTAGTGGATCTGGGTACCACTTTCAATTTCGATTAGTGGTGGGAATGAAATATTCCTTTGAGATTCACAAATCCTAGCAATGATCTCATAGTAGGTAGAGTAGGCATCACAGGTTGACGAGGAGAGAGACAATGTCTCGAGATTCTAGCAGAGCAACTTGGTAGGGACCAATAGGATGGTGCATAGGGTGACCAGATGTAGGGTCAGGGACAAGTTCTAGGTTCCTTTGCACCACTTAGGGATGGATGTGCTCAACTAGTTATAGAGATAGGGCGGCGATGAGCTGTGGAGGATCAACTTGTCACAATGACAACAAAGAGAGATGGTTTCAAAGCACAACGAGATATAGAGATTGGACATCGTCTCGTTGCTGAGACCCAGTTGTAGGTCATTACCACAAAGAGGGATAGCTTGACAACAGAGTGTGACAGTATTTGCGGCGAGCGAGATCAATTATTACAGAGGGCTACATATTATCAGACTCTGTATGATGCTTTTGTTCCTCGAGCACAACAATGATCGAGATTCAAAGAGCCTAGTGTTGTGGGTGGTGGTACTAAGTTAGGTGGGCAGTTTGTTAGACAGCCAAATCCAGATGGTGGTCCATAGGCTGGTCTATAGAATCCTCCTTTTCCTGCCAGGTAATGGTATTTTGTTCTTGATCTTTATGATGTTTTATTATTCAAAGACTTTATATTGTAGACATGATTTTGTATTCATTGGCCCAGTCGAGGCCTCGTATATATGTATATTTTTGGATTATCCTATCACACATGTTTTGATGATGATGTGTCATGAAATTCCCATTTTTGATGATGATATATATGAGATATATCTTCTTCGATTCAAATCATTTATATGTGTTTATGTGATGATCATGGATGACTATGTATGATGGTGTATGCTTATACATGTTTTTGTACTTTTTTGATGTATGCATATGATGTGGATGGATGGATTGTTTATATTTTATATCATATGATGTTTTATTATGTATGTGATGATGTTGATATATGATGGATGTATGCCGTCTATTCATGATACATGATATTTCCATTTGTTTATTATCATCATGATATGTATTGACAACATTGTGGATGCAAGATGGATATGGTATTAATGATATTGTGATGCAGGATGGATGTTAGTTAGAAGAAATATTTGACGATGGATAGAAATTTGATGTTGTTAGTTGTTGATGTGTTGCTTTCACTTTTCTTGGAGGCTTCACATTTTAAACAATCCCGTTTGATGTAGTAAACAAATATGATGCACCAGGGTATTAATAACCAAGGTGACTTCATATCCATTGCGTGGAATTTGACTCGACATACAAAGAATATTCTTGTTCATACCAAACATACAAAAAATTGCTTAAAATATATGGTTGAGTTGTGTTAAAACCTTTCAGACTAGTTACACAGAGAGGTATGAAATACCTAACATGTAACTGCTACACGAATTGTTTCAAAACAACTTCCATACACTCAATAAAGAAAGTATTCGCCATGGTAGTATCACAAAAATATATTATTAAAAACAAACAAAAATGATGCTCAATTTCCTCCATTCATTCTTCTCTAAATCCTTATGGACATCCTCGAGAGATCTTGGGAATGAGTCAATAAAATAAATCGTAAAAATATAAAAACAAAGTTACAGTATCACTTGCCATATCTATTTTGAGGTTTCAGGCTATTATTCATTGTTAATCATGTCTATCATAGGAACGGATCCATTAAGGAATAGCTCAAGATGTTGGTGAATTTTCAAAAGGATAGGTAGTTGATACTTTTGTCATTGTTTTTGTCTGTTTGTAATCAAAGCTTTATGATTGTTTTCTTGAAAGTTCTAGTTGTTGATGTTGGTTTTGTTTGTTTGTTTGTTTTGTCAAAGGGTGAGTGCGACGATTTGTTTATTATGGGGGAAAAGTTTATTGTGGATTTGGATGATGGGGTTAGGATCTTTTTTTTTTCTTGAGTTTTATGATGCTATTTTTGTTGTTTTCAGGGGACTAACCTAGGGCCTCAAAGGCTCATCAAAGATAAGTGTTTCCTACGTTGTATACGCAAAGGCTCGTAGTTCGCTTGGTTTGAATGTTTTTGATCTTTGTATTTTGTGAATGTTTTTAGGTTTTGTATTTTTTGACTAAGTTGAAAGAAATCATGATAGAAACCTAAGGGACTGACCTATGACCTTGGGGGCTGATAAGCCTTTCCTATGTTGTACATGCAGAGAACACGTAGTTCGAATGGTTGACTCAAAGCATAAACTTGTTTTTGGGATTGAAACAACATTGATAACTTGGATTGATATTCCACTTTTGTTCCTAGAGGATATGTTGCGGGAAATATACTTGAACTAGTTGTGAGGTTCAAGCAAATGTTGATATCTTAGAATGTTGAGTGAAGGAATAATCCAACGATGTTTTTTTTTAATGTTTTTTTAATGTTTTTAATTTTTTGTTGTTTTTTGAATGTTTTTGATTTTGTTGTTTTTCATATGTTTTTGATTTTGTTGTTTTTCAACCGTGATAGGATACACAAGGATCAAATATATTGTAGACATGATTTTGTATATACATTCATCGGCCCAGTCGAGGCCTCGTATATATGTATATTTTTGTATTATCCTATCACACATGTTTCAGTGATGATGTGTCATGACATTCCCATTTTGATGATGATATATATGAGATATAACTTCTTCAATTCAGCTCATTTATATATGTTTATGTGATGCTCATGGATGACTATGTATGATGGTGTATGTTTATACATGTTTTTGTACTTTTCTGATGTATGTATATGATGTGGATGAATGGATTGTTTATATTTTATATCATACAATGTTTTATTATGTATGTGATGATGTTGATATATGATGGATGTATGCCATCTATTCATGATACATGATGTTTTCGTTGCTTTATTATCATCATGATATGTATTGATGACATTGTGGATGCAAGATGGATATGGTATTAATGATATTGTGATGCAGGATGGATGTTAGTTAGAAGAAATATTTGATGATGGATAGAAATTTGATGTTGTTAGTTGTTGATGTGTTGCTTTCGCTTTGCTTGGAGGCTTCACACTTTGAACAATCTTGTTTGATGTAGCAAACAAATACGATACATCAGGGTATTAATAACCAAGGTGACTTTCTATCTATTGCATGGAATTTGACTCAAAATACAAAGAATATTCTTGTTCATACCAGACATACGAAAAATTTATTTAAAATATATGGTTGAGTTGTGTTAAAACCTTTCGGACTGGTTACACAGAAAGGTATGAAATACCTAACATGCAACTGCTACGTGAATTGTTTCAAAACAACTTCCATACACTCAATAAAGAAAGTATTCACCATGGTAGTATCACAAAAATATCTTACAAAAAACAAACAAAAATGATGCTCAATTGCCCCCATTCCTTCTTCTCTAAATCCTTATGGACATCCTCGAGAGATTTTGGGAATGAGTCAATAAAATAAATCGTAAAAATAAAACTATAAAAAGATAAAAACAAAGTTACAGTATCACTTGCCATATCTGTTTTGAGGTTTTAGGCTATTATCTGTTGTTGATCATGTCTATTGTAGGAACAGATCCGTTAAGGCATATCTCAAGATGTTGTTGGTGAATTGTCAAAAGGATAGGTAGTTGATATTTTTGTCATTGTTTTCGTTTGTTTGTAATCAAAGCTTTATGGTTGTTTGCTTGAAAATTCTAGCTGTTGATGTTGGCTCTATTTGTTTGTTTGTTTTGTCAAAGGGTGAGTGCAACGATTTGTTTATTATGGGTGAAAATTTTATTGTGGATTTGGATGACGAGGTTAGGATCATTTTTATTTTTTGAGTTTTATGATGTTGTTTTTGTTGTTTTTAGGGGACTAACCTAGGGCCTCGGGGGCTCATCAAAGATAAGAATTTCCTATGTTGTACATGCAAAGGCTCATAATTCACTTGGTTTGAATGTTTTTGATCTTTCTATTTTGTGATTTTTTTTGGGTTTTATATTTTTTGGCTAAGTTGAAAGAAAGCATGATAGAAACCTAAGGGGACTGACCTATGGTCTCAAGGGCTGATAAGCCTTGCCTACATGTAGAGACCACACAATTCAACCGGTTGACTCAAAGCATAAACTTATTTTTGGGATTTAAAAAACATTGATAACTTGGATTGATATTCCACTTCTGTTCCTAGAGGATATGTTGCAGGAAATCTACTTGAACTAGTTGTGAGGTTCAAGCAAATGTTGATATCTTAGAATGTTGAGTGAAGGAATAATCCAACAATGTTGTTTTGTTTTTTGATGTTTTTCAAATGTTTTTTATTTTTTGTTATTTTTCAGATGTTTTTGATTTTGTTGTCTTTTTGGATGTTTTTAATTTTGTTGTTTTTTGACTGTGATAGGATACACAAGGATCTAATCCACAACCATCTTCAACAAGTTTCCCCCAGTTGGAGACAAGACTACTTTCCTTAATCAGTAACAAGCCATGGTTGGATACATGCTTTATTATGAAATGAATGGGTGAATTCTTTATATAGTATCATTAGATAATGATGCAAGTCTTATTCAAACATAGTGCCTGTTTGCCAGGTTTTCACTATGGTACCTTTTCTAGAAGCACCATAAAGTGGTTATCACTCAAAGAACGTTTTATTTCTCTTTATTGTTTTCTTGATTTTTGATTTTTTTTGCTTTTTTATCTTTTCCATTATTTTTGGATTTTTACCCTTTTGCACGGGGTATTTTGACATGCTTTATGTGTAGAACTTCTTGAGATGGTTGTTGTTCAACAGTTCAGCTAAGGGTTCTCCTTCAGGAGTAGCCAACTAATAAGCCCCATAACCATAGCTTGTTGTGATGATAAATGGGCCTAACTGGTTGGGTTCAAATTTTCCTTTTCCATCCTGATTTAGTTGTACCTTTTGATTCTCTTTGAGCACTAGGTCACCAAATTGAAAGTTCTTGTCCTTGATCTATTTTTCATTGCTTTGTTTGATTTGATTCTGATAAACCTGAAGATGGTTTAATGCGCTCTAACACCTTTCATCTAGGAGCTCTAATTCATTTAACCGAGATACCTAATATTCTTCATTGCTAACCATGCCTTTTAATGAGATTCACAATGAGGGGATTTCAACCTTGATAGGTAAGACAATCTCTAATTCATAGACCAAGGAAAATGGTGTGGCACCTGTAGGTGTTCAGATGCTGGTTCGATAAGCCCTTAGGGCTGGGTTCAGTTGCAAATTCCAATCATGACTGGATTCATTAATAATATTTTTTAGGATTTTCAGTATGGTTTTATTAGATGCTTCAACTTGACCATTTCCTTGGGGGTAATAGGGTGTGGAGAAACTATGTTAGATAGAAAATTGGGAGAAAATTTCTTGGATGTCTTGATTCTTGAATGGGGTTCCATTGTTCATTATTATCATTTGTGGAATTCCATACCTACAAATTAGATAATTTAGGATGAACTTTGATATCTATTTTCTAGTGAGGTAGGTTAATGGAATTGCCTCTATCCATTTAGTGAAATACTCATTTGCTATGATAATAAACTTGTGCCCATTAGATGAAGCATGCAAAATCTTACCTACCAGGTCTAATCCCTGTTGCGAGAAAGGCCATGATGTTGTGATGGGTCTCAACTTCTGTGTTGGTGCATGAACAAGGTCACTATGTTGTTGGATTTGACAACACTTTCTAGAATACTGAATGCATTCTTGTTCCATGGAGGGCCAATAATACCCCATTCTGAGCAATTTTTGGAGTAGGTTAGGTCCACTAGAGTGGGACCTGCAAACACCTTGGTGTACCTCTTGCAAGGTCATTTGTAATGTACTAACCCTTCTATAAAGTACAAGATTTCTTATTTTACACTAAACGAGTAAATAAACAAGTAACAAATCATTGCAATAAATTTTTTTCTTTTCTTTTATTGATAAATTCCAATCAAAATGCAAAACATACAACATGAATTCCATTTCATTTCATATATACATCAATGCAAGAAAACATACAATTACATACATAGCTCAAAGAGCTTTAGAACAAATAGTTGTAAGATGGTCCAAGATCCTTCCTTTCAAATCTTGGTTCTTTTGTCGCTTGCTATAGATGAGAAGCATCACTCAGGCACTTTTTCGCCAACAATAGACTCTTAATGCAGTTCCCAACACATCTATCATTTGATAGATGACCCTTCCCTTTGACGAAGAGATTGGTAGAGTAACTGATAACGACAACCAATTGAGCATAGTGTTGTCTCCTACATAACTAGAACTTTGTAATCCCACAATCCCGAACTAGCATGTAATAATGGATCATGGTGAACTGATAGTGTAATCTCAGTAGTCACATAATCTATAGTGGAGTCTTGGAAATTGCACTACTTTGGCCAAAGTGTTTTATTCAATAAACGACTAAGAGTCATCTATCACATACACTACTTAGGGCCAATTTGACTTAAGGCTATCTTACACTACGCATAGGTATTGTCCTTCAATGGATAATTTTTCACCCCAAACTAACCTATCACCATTTTAATTTACTTTAAATGAATATATATAACAAGTAAGTACACAAGCTCCCTCCCATATTGGATTAACTATCCTAGGAGTAACACAAGTTTTCCTAGTTAAATTAATAACTTAGCTGGGTGTACCTCAAGTGACTCTTGCATTCAATCAAGCCTAGTATATAATAACTATGATATACAACAATCTCTTATTATGGAGTTCTTACAAACAATATATAAACTGCCTAAAATCTTCAATTCCCTTTTTCAAAGACATTCTTAATTATTTCTATTGCACATACAGAAATTTTTTTTTAGGAAAACATAGAAAACACAATAATTCCAAGTAATTAACAAGAAGAATAGATCCCCATGCCTATTATCACTTATCCCAATTAATGGAAACAGTGTAGCCTTCTCCAATAGTAATGAGCTTGAAATCAGCTTCTCACTTGTTGAAAGATCACTTCTCTCAAACAATAATGATATATCTTACTCACAATAGATCACTCTATTGCTCACTCATAAAACAAAACAATATGGCTGGTAATAACTCATAAGTGATGAGCAACAAATACGTATGTCTCTTGGGTAAGAATGTGTCTCTCACAAGTGAAATGGAAGAATGCGTCTCAATTGAAATTGTTCAACTATTTATAGAGCAACCAAGCAATCAGAAAGCCTACAGTTTAGGCATGTAAAATGACAACAAACTTCATGCAAAGCACTCAACAATAAGGTGGCGATGAAATAAGCTCAAACTCAACAAAACTTCCTACAGATCGACTTACATCTTTGACAGTAATTCAAAGACCAATTCAAAAAGCACATGGAGAATTTGAATTCTTCTCTAGCAAAGACATCTACATGAAAATGCTTCAAGAGGTGGCACCAAAGCCTCTCATCCAATATCAAGTTGGCGTGGTTTCAGAAGGAGTGAAACAGTCAATAATATTTCTGCAACACTTAGCATGTATCGACTGAAATAAAGGAATAAGTTGATTTAGCCAATTAAAGACATTGGACTAAGTCCATGTTACTCTTTTATCATTACGTCAACCAAGTCAAGGTTAAATAGGTAAAATGAATTCATATGTTTTTACATTCGTGACATGGCAAGTGATATGCGACTTTACTTACACTACTGTAAGCATTTTCAAATCGACTTCCAATTTCATAGTCGTTGATAACTATAATCGACCTTTATTGCCATAGTCATTAAATGTCTAAAGTAGCCTTTATAAATTGACTTCTTATTGAATAAGAATTAGTCGAGTTCTAATAACATTAATATTATGCTAAATATATATTATATACATATATATATTTAAATACCTTAACGTATTAATATAGATATGTATGTATATATATATCTAAATATATATATATATATCTATATATATATATCTAAATATATATATATATATATATATATCTAAATATATATATATATATATATATATATATATCTAAATATATATATATCGTAAGTCAATAGTGTTAGCATACATTCGATATATATGTGTGTGTGTGTGTGTAAGAGTATAGGCACTATAGTATATAATAAACACATATATATATATATGTATGTATGTATGTATGTATATGTATAAATGTATATATAGATATATCATATCGATGCATCTGTATGAGCATGTCAATTTTCCAATGTACGCTTGTATCAATTTACATATACATATGGATGTGTATATACTATATGTATATATATATATATGTTCACATCTGATTCACATAAAGCCAATCATAATTACTACCATATTGATAAGTGTTTATGTGTGGTACATCTATACATGTGCATATAAATGTCGTTGGATCCTATTGAAATGCATATTCATATATATACATATACGAGCTTCGTACATCCCACTTGTCAATATAATATCAATAGTACAAGAAAGATCTCAAAAAATCAAATAGATAAACATCACCCACAAATGCATGCAAAAGTAAACAAGACTCTCAATGAAAACATACTAGCTAAGGATGACTTACCTATTACCCACAAAGTGACTCAATTCAATCATTCTAATGTGGTGTGTGTATGCTCAGATAGTTTACTTTTACCGATTACCCGACCAAGATCTTCTCTTGAGTGATACTTCTCCTCTACCTAGAGGAATGAAACACATACATACATCCACTAACACATGCTCATGAAAGTCAATTGCTCATAACATATGCAATATAGATAAATATCTCCAAAGTTAGAATAATTATAATTCAATAACCTTTCATTCACATAAATGTAGTATTTCGCCATGAATAACATCAAATGAGACAACCATCAAATGTGATAATATTCATAGTGATAACAAGGTACACACATATTTTATTCATCTCTAGAATTCACATTACATCTATTTTAACCCTATGCAGTAATAGTAAATAGTAACTATACAATTGTGGTGTAACATACTCCCCCCTTATGAATCATCATCTTCGATGACCTAAGGTATTATTCAAAACATAACAACTAATATTAATTTATTCAACATTCTCAAAAGCATCAAGAATATGAGGAAATTTCTATTGAATTTTTGCATTGTCCTCCCAAGTAGCTAAGTCTTATGCGTACTGGTCCCACTGGACTTTGCATTGCAAAGCCTCTCTATTACACAAGTGTAGCTTACGTGTTCCTAGTACCTTGATGGGCTCGAGAATCACTACTTTGGGGTCCCTTACTTGTAAAGCGGTCCAATAAATAACATGATTATCCCCTAGTATATACTTTTTAATGTAGGATACATGGAAGACATTATGCATTCTAGCAAGAGCTAGTGGCAATGTGATTCGATAGGCTACTGGATTCACTTCTTCTAGAATCTCAAAAGGTCCAACATAACACAGGGCTAACTTAGAAGACTTTCCAAATTTAATGGAGCTCTTGTGAGGTTTTACTCTCAACAAAACTTTGTCACCTAAGTCAAAATTACAGGGCACTCTCTTAGCATCAGCGTAACTTTTCTGTCAATTGTTAGCTTTAGCTAACCTTTGCTTAATAATCTTAACTTGCTCATCCATTTCAGCCAACATTTCTAGCCCAAGACTCACTCGATCCTCAATTTTATCCCAACTTATAGGAGTTTGACACTTTCGGCCATACAAAGCTTCGAAAGGAGCCATCTTAATTGTAGAATGATATGAGTTATTATAAGCGAATTCAACTAAGGGTAAGTAATATTCCCACTTGTATTGTTGATCCATGCAATACATCCTAAGTAGGTCTTCCAATACTTGGTTTACCCTTTCCATTTTTGCATTTGTTTCTGTATGATATGCTGAGCTAATATTTAACTAAGTCCCCAATGTAGAAAATAAGGTTTGCCAAAACCTAGAAGTGACTTGTGCATCCCCATCTGAAATAATCTTTTCAGGAATCCCATATAATCTAAACACTTCCTACACAAATTTTCTTGCTATGACAGGTGCTCCATCAGTTAGGTTCCCTAGTATAAAATGTGCCACTTTCGTAAGCTTATCTACTACCACCAATATGGCATTGTGCTTATTCCTTGACATAGGAAATCCTTGCACAAAGTCCATACTTATGACTTGTCATTTCCTTTCTAGTATGTCATGTGGGCATAACAAGCCTGCAGGATGATGATGCTCAACTTTCACCCTTTGACACTCAAGACACCTAGCCACAAAACTAGCGGCATCTCCTTTCATTCCCTTCCAGAAGTATAATGGTTTTACATTAGCCATCATTTTTTTCACTCCAGGATGTTTGGAATATGGCGCTTCATGTATTTCCTTCCATACTAGATTTCTCAATTCCTTTACATCAAGTACATACATTCTACCCTTGTATCTAAGTAATCCATTAGGTTCAAATTGAAAACCTTCATACCTAAAATCTTGAGGATTATTTGTGAGTGCTTGATTAACTTGCAAGTAATACCCATCCTCTTTGTACTTTTGGAGTACTTTCCCTTTAAAATCGGTTTGAATTGCTACTAAGGAAGCAATGTGTCATCTTCAACTTAATGCATCAGCAACTCAATTTTCTTTCCCCTTAATATAATTGATATTAAAATCATAGTTAGTAATTAACTCTAACCATCTTCTCTGCCTAGCATTCAGATTAGGTTGAGTAAAAAGGTACTTTAACCCATTATGGTTAGTCTTCAACTCAAAGGGTTTTCCTAACAAATAGTGCCTCCACATTTGCCATACATGAACTGCAACTTCTAACTCTAAATCATGCAATGCATAATTCATCTCATATGGTTTCAGCTTTCTAGATTCATAGGCAATTACTTGCCCATCTTGCATCAACATGCCTCTTAACCCTTCTTTGCATGCATCTGTGAAAACTATAAAATTACCTTCAAGATCTGGTATTTTTAAGATTGGTGTGATGGTTAACTTTTCTTTGAGTAGGTAAAAAGCTTCTCGACACTTCTCATTCCATTCAAATATTTTTCCTTTCTTTTGTAAAGAAGTAATTGGAAAAGAAATCTTAGAAAAGTTTGCGACAAACTTCCTATAATATCCTGCCAAACCCATGAAACTTCTTACTTTTGACACATTTTTTGGTATAGGCCACTCAATTATTACTTTGATCTTCGTTGGATCTACAACAATTCCATCCACTGAAATCACATTACCAAGATAATGTACCCTCTTTTGGAAGAATATACACTTGGAAGTTTACCATACAACCTATGCTCTCTCAAATGTTGTAGGACCATTTCTAAATGCTTGCAATGTTCTTCCTCATTTCTAGAATAAATCAAAATATCATCTAGAAAAACTAGTACAAATTTTTCAAAGTAATCCCTAAACACACTATTCATTAGGTTCATGAATGTTGCCAGTGCATTTGTTAGACCAAAAGGTAAAAAAGTGAACTCATAGTGTCCATATCTGGTTTTGAATGAATTTTTAAAGATATCTTCATCTTTAACCCTCAATTGGTGATATCCAGATCTCATATCTATTTTAGAGAATACAATGACATCCCTCATTTGGTCAAAAAGATCATCGATGTGTGGAAATGGGTACTTGTTCTTAATCATAGCTTTGTTAAGCATTCAATAGTCAATGCACAAACACAATGTACCATCCTTCTTCTTAATAAAGATGACTGATGCTCCCCAAGGTGAAATACTTGGTCTTATCAGTCCTTTCAACAACAATTTGTCCAATTGTGTCTTAAGTTCCACAAGTTCAGTGGTTGCCATCCTATAGGGTACCTTAGAAATAGGTTTTGACCCTGGAACTATATCAATAGAGAAATCAAATACTCTTTTCAAAGGTAATCCTAGTAACTCATCTGGAAACACATCCAAAAATTTCCTCAAAATTGTGTACTTCTCTATATCTAATTTTCTAGTTTCATATATTTCCCCATCTTCTAGTTCTTGTAAAATATGGTACTCTGAATTATCACTATCCTTCCCAAGTTCTTCAATCTTATGGCAAAGAGTTTACACCTGTTCTTCTTAGCTCTTATTAGTTTCATTTTCGTAATTTGTCAAATCCTAACCTCTCTAGGTATTCCTTGGAATTTAACTTGATTTCCAAAATCATCTAGGCATTCTACAGTCTTTGCATGGTAGTCTACTATAGCCCTATGTTTCCACAACAAATTTATTCCTAGGATAAAATCATATGATCCTAGAGGTGCACCATAAAGGTTAATTTCTATAGTAAAACTAGGTAGTTCTATTCTAGCCTTGAATAAACATTGATCCACCTTTGCTCTTGTCTAGTTTGCATACTCTACATTCCAAGACATTTCCATGTGTCCCGCCTTCCTAGATAATTGTTTAGCTATTCTAGGTGAAATGAAATTCTTAGTTGCACTAGTATCAATAAGAACAAAAATAGGTAAGCCAAACAAAATACCTGGTTTTTCAACTAGAGTTACTTAGTAATCTGCTTGTCAATCGTCTATAGCTACATGTATCCTTTTTTGAAACATGGCCTACTAGGTGGGTAATGAATTATCATATGGTCATATTCCAAAAATTTTATTGGGACATTCACTTGCATAGTGATCCCCTCTGCAAATAAAACATCCTAAAGTTGGTCCTCTTTTCCCTATGGTTTCTCCAGACTTTTTGGTATTTTCATAAGCTTTGTTAGTATTACCCATGCTAGAATCATTCCTTTTTCGATCTCTCCTAAACTCTTTTCCATTATTGCAGAATATTTTTTCTTTTTTCCTTGAAACATTTTGCAAAGATTCCTCCTTCTTTGGAACTATCTTGTTAGGAACTTCCACATCCTTCTTTTGCTCTTTTCTTTCTTGTTGAGTTGAATTAGCTTTAAGCTTTTGTTCTTGCTTAATTGCTTTTTCATATACAAGATCCATTGTTGTTGGACCATGCATATCCACTTCCCCTCCAATATGACTATTTAGTTCCATTATAAATTTCCTAATACGGAAACACTCATCCTTATGATATATGGGAACATAGCGCAGAAGTTAGGTAAACTTCTCTAGTATTCGTTGATTGTCATGTTACCTTGTATTAACCCCTGGAAATCTGAGAGTTTTTGGTCATGGAAAAGTTGTGCTAACCATCTTTTGCAGAAAATCTCCACAAATTCTCCCCAAGTTAATTTCCATGAGTTAATGTTAAGTTCCAACTTCTTGTTCATCCACCAATTAGAGGCTTCTCCTGCTAACTGATACACACCCCATGCGGCTTTAGTAACCTCATCATAGTTTCGTATTTCAAAATAATTTTCCATTTGAACAAGACATACTTTAGCCTCATCACCTCCAACACTACCATCAAACTTGGGTGGAATTATCTTCTTCATGTCTTTTGATATTTTGGAAGACACAATCTTCTTATTCTTTTCAATAGATGGTGAAGGTGATTTTTCCTTCTCATGATTATGGTTTTCACCATGCCCATGGGAATAATTTTCTCCCTCATGATCATTAACGGGTACTTCCTTTTCTACCCTATCCTTAACTCTTTCTTGTTCAAGGTTAGCCAACCTTGCCAAGATTTGGTCAAGTGTAGCTTCTACTCCAGTGGTTTCTTGTCCAACCTCCTGACTTCCATCAGGATTAGTTCGTGTCCTCACATATGTCTTCACCATGCTTATGTGATTGGTTTCAACTTGAATGTTTTATCCATGTTAGCCTAAATTATGTTATCAATTATCTTATGGAAAACATAAAAGTAAACATTCATATGTACACACAAGAATTCCATATAAGATTAAGCACACACTTCTTTTGATAAACACATAATTTTATTCATTTCATGAGGATTTCAATATCCTTTTGATTACATGGAGCGACTATTCACATAGTCAAGTGGAGAGTATCCTTTGGATTCACTCTCGTACATATAACTTAAAGGAGTATAACCTATAGACTGAGAAAAATGTTGTTCCCTATCTTTTTGTTCATCTCTCATCTATTCGTACCTATACCAAAATGGATAATAACCTTCAGATTTATCATCCAATACATAGTTACGAGAAGCAATGTCAATATGGTGTTCATCAATAATGTAGTCTTCACTTTTCGTAGACATTTGTTCATGAGACCATTTCTCGTCTGGGGGTGTCCTTGGTACATATCCATTAGACTCTTTACTTGAAAAATTTTCTATTACTTCAACTAGTGGTAGAACCCTAGGATCTCTAAACATGAACATAGGACTAATACTTTCTTCTGAAGGCATATCCCTGGAAAGTGGTAATGACTAGATTTTCTAGTGAGATGGTTGGTAGGTAATTGTACATAGCCTCCATCTTCATCTTCCTCTTCACATCACTGATCTGAGAAAGTGCATGACTAAAATGTTTTTGGTGTCACTCAACCAGATAACATCATCATAGTTGGTTCCCTCTATGGTTCTAACGATGGCTTATTTTTCCTTCTTGGCCTTGAGGTAGCACTCATTTCCGATTACTAACTTTCGAGTTGTTAATCTGAGATGCACCATCTTGACACAAGAATTTCACAACATTAGGTAATGTTGGAAGGAAAAAATGACGAGCTCATAGGTTCTAGTAAAAAAATATCTTATTTTACACCAAACGAGTAAATAAACAAATAAAAAATCATTAAAATAATTTATTTTCTTTTCTTTTATTGATAAATTCCAATCAAAATGCAAAACATATTACAACATGAATTCCTTTCATTTGATATAACATCAATGCAAGAAAAAATACAATTACATACATAGCCCAAAGAGCTTTAGAACAAATATTTGTAATATGGTCTAGGATCCTTCCTTTCAAATCTTGGTTCTTCTGTCACCTGCTGTGGAGGAGAAGCATCATTCAGGAACTTTTCCACCAACCATGGACTCTTAATGCAGTCCCCTACACATCTATCATTCAATAGATGGCCCTTCCCTTCGATGAAGATATTGGTAGAGTAATCGATAACGACAACCAATTGAGCATAGTGTTGTGTCCTACATAACTAGAACTTTGTAATCGCACAATCCTGAACTAGCATGTAATAATGGA
Source organism: Sequoia sempervirens (assembly GCA_007258455.2). Taxonomy (NCBI): domain Eukaryota; kingdom Viridiplantae; phylum Streptophyta; class Pinopsida; order Cupressales; family Cupressaceae; genus Sequoia; species Sequoia sempervirens. The sequence continues at coordinate 272,049,532 of VDFB02000017.1, forward strand.
TCACGGTGAACTAACAGTGTAGTCTTGGTAGTCACACAATCTATAGTGGAGTGTCAGATATTGCACTACTTTTGCCAAAGTGTTTTATTCAATAAATGACTAAGAGTCATCTATCACATACACTACTTAGGGTCGATTTGACTGAAGGCTATCTTACACTACACATAGGTATTGTCCTTCAATGGATAATCTATCACCCCAGTCTAACCTATCTCCATTTTAATTTACTTGAAATGAATCTATATAAAAACTACACAAACTCCCTCCCATACTGGATTAACTATCCTATGAGTAACACAAGCTTTCCTAGTTAAATTAATAGCTTAGCTGGGTGTACCTCAAGTGACTCTTGCATTCAATCAAGCCTAGTATATAATAACTATGATATACAACAATCTCCTATTATGGAGTTCTTACAAACAATATATAAACAACCTAAAAGCTTCAATTCCCTTTTTCAAAGAAACTCTTAATTACTTCTATTGCACATATAGAAAAGAAATTTCAAGCAAACATAGAAAACACAATAATTCCAAGTAATTAACAAGAAGAAGAGATCCCCATGCCTGTTATCGCTTATCCCAATTAATGGAAATAGTGCAACCTTCTCCAACAGTAATCAACTTGAAATCAACTTCTCACTACAACACTTTCTCACTTGTTGAAAGATCACTTCTCTTAAACAATAATTATATCTCTTACTCATAATACATCACTCTATTCCTCACTCATAAAACAAAACAATATGGCTGGTAATAACTTAGAAGTGATGAACAAAAAAGACGTATATCTCTTGGGTAAGAAGGGTCTCTCACAAGTGAAATGGAAGAATGCATCTCAAGTGAAATGGTTCGACTATTTATACAGCAACCAAGCAATCAGAAAGCCTATAGTTTAGGCATGTAAAATGACAACAAGCTTCATGCAAAACACTCAACAATAAGATGGCGATGAAATAAGCTCAGACTCAACAAAACTTCCTACAGATCGACTTACATCTTTGACAACAATTAAAAGACCAATTCAAAAAGCACATGGAGAATTCAAATTCTTCTCTAACAAAGACATCTACAGGAAAATGCTTCAAGAGGTGATGCCAAAGCCTCTCATCCAATATCAAGTTGGCATGGTTTCAGAAACGAGTGAAATGATCAATAATATTTTTGCAACACTTAGCATGTATCTACTGAAATAAAGGAATGAGTTGATTTAGCCAATTAAAGACGTTGGACTAAGTCCATGTTACTCTTTTATCATTACATTGACCAAGTAAAGGTTAAACAAATAAAATGAATTCATACGTTTTCACATTCGTGACATGGCGAGTGATACACGACTTACACAACCGTAAGCATTTCCAAATCGACTTCCAATTTCATAGTCGTTGATAACTATAATCGACCTTTATTGCCATGGTCATTAAATGTCTAAAGTAACCTTTATAAATCGACTTCTTATTGAATAAGAATTACTTGAGTTCTAATAACATAAATATATAATAAACACATTATACAAGATGTATGCATATATATATGTATAAATGTATATGCCTCTATATACATGTATATATAGATATATCATATCGATGCATCCGTACGAGCATGTCCATCTACCAACATACGCTTGTATCGATATACATATACATATGGATACGTGTATATACTATACGCATATATATGTTCACATTCGATTCACATAAAGCCAATCACAATCACTACCATATTGATAAGTGTTTATGTGTGGTATATCTATACATGTGCATATACATGTCATTGGATCCTATTGACATGCATGTGCATATATATACATATACTCTTCGTACATCTTGCTTGTTAATATAATAGCAATAGTAAAAGAAAGATCTCAAAAGCTCAAATAGATAAACATCACCTGAAAATGCATGCAAAAGTAAACAAGACTCTCAATGCAAACATACTAGCTAAGGATGACTTACCTATTACCCACAAACTAATTCAATTCAATCATTCTAATATGGTGTGTGTATGCTTAGATAGTTTACTTTTACTGGTTACCTGACCAAGATCTTCTCTTGAGTGATACTTCCCCTCTGCCTAGAGGAATGGAACACATACCTGCATCCACTAACACATGCTCATGACAATCAATTGTTCATAACATATGCAGTATACATAAACATCTCCAAAGTTAGAATAATTATAATTCAATAACCTTTCATTAACATAAATGTAGTATTTTTCCATGAATAACATCAAGTGAAGTAACATCAAATGAGACAAACATCAAATGTGATAACATTCATATTGATAACAAGGTACACGCATATTTTATTCATATCCAAAATTCTCATTACATCCATTTTAACCCTATGTAGTAATAGTAAATAGTAACTATACAATTGGGGTGTAACATCATTTGTGCTTCTTATACGTTAAGACATCAGGGTAACATACCATCTAGACTACGATGGTATAGGGTATCTCCTAGGATTGTAAAGACGAAAGTTCTACAGGTGAAGGTTTTTTTTTGAATGGTCATTAGGTCAAGTGGTATTATACCGTGTTGGATGTTGTCAAATGTATCTTGGTACCATGGGGAGTTAGGACCAACAACAACACATACCAGTTTTGATTCTGGGATGTCGAATGTAGGTACTAATAGTTGTTCCATGAGGAACTCATACTTAGGAACATTTTGTGGAATATCAAGAAGCGAGCCTATTGTTTCCATGGCATCGACAACTCTGTTGTTGATCCGAGGAATTTGTTCAAAGGTTACTGTGAAAAAATATTCCTTGAAGCTATCGGCCATCCTTTTATATGGCATCAACTTATCATCTTTTGTCTAGTACTCATTGTTCACCCGTCTGATCACTAGCTGAGAGTCTCCAAAGACATGTAGTTCTTTTATTCTCCATTCAATAGCCATTTTGAGCCTTGTGATTAAAGCTTCATACTATGAGATATTGTTCGTGCATGGGAAAGTGATCCTGTATGCCTTGGGTATACTATCTCCCTATGGTGTGAGAAATAGAATACCTGCTCCAGAGCCATGTTGAGTGTGGGACCCGTCAAAGTATAGAGTCCAATGGCCTGTATGTTCTGTCATCAAGATACTTTCATATGGAAAGTCCACTGTGACAGGCTTGTGATCATCTATGGATGCTTCGGCCAGCTGGTCTGCTATGATTTGTCCCTTGATGACTCTTCTATCCACATTCTATATCAAATCATTCAAAATCATCACCCATTTATCAATCCAACCTGTTAAGGCTGCTTTTGCTAGTAGGTACTTTAGTGGGTCTACTTTTGAAATCAACTTTACCTTCTTGTTTAAGATGTAGTGTATCAGCTTTTGTGTTGCAAATATGACCGAGAGACACACTCTTTCTATGGGAAAGTAGTTCAAATCATAGCCCACTAGTGTTCAGATGATGTAGTATCCGATCTTTCTTTGTTATCGTCATCTAGGTGGGCTAGGAGAGCTCCCAACGCTGCTTGTGTGGTAGACATGTAGAGTACCATTTCCTTGTTTGGAATAGGCGGCATGAGTACAGGAGGAGTAAGTAGGTACTCCTTGACTTGCTGGAATGCTTTGTCACATCTCCCATCCCACATGAAGGTGATGTCCTTGTGTAGGAGATGAGTGAAAGGGTGACATTTTTTTGCCAGTTGTGTGATAAATCACTTGATGGATTGCAACTTCCCTTGTAAACTCCTTAGTTGCTTTGTTGAGGCATCTCCATTATAGCTTTTAATTTTGCAGGATCCACTTCAATCCCCCTTCTTAAGACTATGTACCCTAACAAATTTCCAAATGTTACTCTGAGCAGACACTTCTTAGGGTTGAGTCTCAAATTATATTGTTCAAGCCGATCAAACACATTTGCAAGATTGGTCAAGCAATCTTCCCTTTTGACTAACTTTTCTAGAATGTCATCCACATAGTCTTCCATGATTGTGTGTAACATATCGTGGAAGATGGTCATCAATTCTCTTTGATATGTTGCTCCTACGTTCTTTAGACCAAATCATTACATTCCGGTAGAAGGTCCCCCACGCACAAGTAAATGTTGTTTTGTGTTGAACGTTTGGAGAGATTTTTATCTGGTTATATCTAAAGAAACCATCCATTAAGGATAACATCTCATGCCCTATTGTTAGATTCATGATCATGTCTATACTTGGAAGGGGGAAGTCATCCTTTGGGAAAACTTTGTTTAGGTCTCTGAATTTTGTGCAAATCCTTACTCCCCCAGTAGTCTTTGACACTGGTACTAGATTTGATATCCATTCTAAATAATCAATGGGTCTAATGAAACCCACATCTAGTAACTTTTTTAGTTCTACCTTTACCAATAATGCTATCTGAGGATGCATTTTTTTGAGTTTTTGCTTGATAAGCTTTGCTCCAGGGGAGACAGCTAAATGATGTACCACTAGTGCTAGATCCAGTCCAAGCATATCTGCATAGGTCCACTCAAAGTTTACTTTCCTATCGTTGATGAATGTTGTGAAGTTTTCTTTCTCTTCAGGATCAAGCGATGCCGCATAGTATGTTATCTTTGGGTCCTCTGTTGGGCCAACATTTATGGACTCTACTTCTTCTACTAGGAGTGTTGATCTTTCTTGATAATCAAATATGAGGAGATTGAACCCTCCATCCTCGGGTGCCTCGAAGAGGTTTTCACTATCAAATGTGTCCTTTATTTTCTTCTTTTCAGGATCCGATAGAGCCACATTGTGGTCTTCTCTAGGGGATCATTTTTTTATTTTTATGTTTTCTCTTTCATTTTTGCGACTAGAAGATTCAATCTCTCCACCAAAGTATGCATCCTATTCAAGTTCCATGATGAACCCTACTTTGTGATCTCTTGTTGGTATGTCTGTTCAAAGTCCCATGAACTCTGCAATTGCGTCATTATTCTGGAATTGATCCAGAATAGGTGTATGTTGTTTTTGGTCCCAATCTATCAATTGTGGGTACCAAAGTGGTAGGCTATCATCATTATCCGCAAAGCTTACAGAGGTTGCCGAAATGGTTAGTATGGCTCTAGTATCTTTTTCCCATTGGGTGTCTAGATTTTCATTACTAGAAGTGGGGGAACCATATCCAGTGATAAAGGAAGGAGAATCCCATTCCTATTCGTTAGAGTCCATTCCAGAATAATAATAGACATTGGGAATGGTTTTGATAAACTAGAGAGGGAACCTATCAATGCTAAAGTTGTTGAATAAGTCTTCGATGGGTAAATTGTTGTCCATGATATGGTAGATATCCAACGCCTTAACACTAGCAAAAGTTTCCTGTTTCTTAAAAGAGGTTCGTCTGGTTTTTTGAGTAACCACGTCTTTCGGCTCATAACCTAGTCCCATATTTTTAATTCTCTACTCCACTATGATAGGCTCCCATTGACCTTGTTTGTGTAGCCCAAGGCCACTTGTTCCTTGATATCCCATTTGTTTAGATAATTCATTACCTCTATTGTTAGGATTAATTAGAATGGGTTGTGGCTTTTTCTGGTTCTTTTTGGTCCTCCTTGTAAATCATGGATGAGAAGTCATCTTTGATCTCTTCATCCTTCATATCCCCTCACTTGGTGAAAATAATGGGTTTGGCAATCATTTGCATTGTCTGAGCATGCTAGATCTCTTTCGGACCTCCATAGACTTTGGGTGTTGGTGGAAGCATGCTGATGCAGAATGCTTGGTTGAAGTGGTAGTTTCCATTACCCTTGTCTAGTACTTGAACTATGGTTTCCATTTTTGGTTGCTCATGTAACACCTCTCTAATATCAGGCTGGTAAGATAGCATTTGATTTTGATTTGGTATTCTAACTGCTAAATACTGTTATAATGAGATTAGACATTGATGATTAGTTATTATTCTGGATTACAAGCTTATATGGCTATATACTGTTATCATTGATTTAGTATGATTATGGACAAGAAAGGGATGATGTCATAACACTGATATTCGAGAGGCTTACAATATCATGACTCCCTTCCTAATGATTGATGTTGCTTTGGACTATATGTATATGCACATGTACTTTGACATGTAATTGGAAGTGATGCAGGTACCGAGTATCGACTCCGCCTGGATCCTCAGGCCTGAGCATACTCATATCCCCGATGGTGGTTACTGAAGGTAGTCATAGGCCAATCTGCCCTACCCTAGCCCACTGTATCCTGTCAGGGCAGTGTTTTCCTTGTTGATGTCTTACCGTCCGGTTACCTAACGGTATGTTTCGGAGCACCTTTTCGCCGTATGTTCCGGCACACTCTTCAGTTGTATGTGCTTTACCAGTATGTCATTGTTATGGTTTTTGTGAATGTGTTATGAAGCCATATATTTTGGTTGTATGTGTTATGACGTGTTTTCATTGGCATCTTTTTGTGGTATTTCATTGTGTTTAATTGAATTGAGAGTTGGAATGGTTTCGTTTCCATGAGGTTTTAAATATGTTATTTTAAATGATTTTTATTGATCATTCGAAAGAATGATATATTTCATTTGGAAATTTTAAATGATTTTGTTAATCTTATTTGGGGAGCTTTGTATATTCGATGATTTTAATTAGTTGTTCCTTTTGGGGGAGCTTTAATGCATAATTTGATTTTTTATTTTTTTAAATAATAAAATAAAAATGCTTTATTCCCTTTTGGATGGTCTTTGGGGAAAAACATAGAAAAAAAAAGGGAGCTTTGTTTTGAGGGAGGACTTTTATTTTTGGGAAAAGAGGAGAGAGATGGCTATTTTGGAGGGTGAAAAAGAAACCCTATGTTTTTGGTGATGGAGTTGTGAGATTGTGAAATTTTTCTGAGAAGAAAATTGTGGGCAGTAAATTATTGAAATCTGCTTGGCTGTTCTTGCTTATGGTCAGATTTTGGAGCTTGGTCATACCCTCTCCATTGAACAAATTTGCCATTTCGATTTTGGGGCAATTCGAGGTAATTTTCTGTGGTTTTCCATTGATGCTTGGCTGAAAATTTTTCTTTCTCATCTGGGTTATTGCTGTCCCATGAAAATTTGATGAAATCCTCCATGTCTTTGTTTTGTATTGTTTGGAGTTGAATGTTGGAGTGATTTAATTGGTGATTGCTGCTGTGTGGGGGTTTTGTTGATTGGATTTGTGGATCTCCAACAAACTCAAATTGGGTTTATGAAAGAAATCTGTTTTGGGTTCTTTCTTATTGTCTTTTCTTTTGGCCAAATTGTATGAGAAAACTGTGTTTTCTATTGCTGTTCTTTAACCTATTGATAAAAATAGAAATTAAGGGTGGACTTCATGTTGGAATTCCTTTACCTCAACTAGGTTTTAATAGATTTGAAATCTGGGCAATTTTAAATTTCTATGTTTTTTTTGGCTTGCCTTGTGTGGGAAAAGATGTTTTCGGTACGACCCTCCATTCTGGCTCTAGACTCGAAAATCAAAGGTGGATTTTGACTTCAAATGCCCAAATCTGAACTGGGTCGGGCTTAGATTCGTGATCCAGGCACTTTAATTTTTTCCCAAATTTGTGCCCTCTTTCTAAATGACATTTTTTGATGCTGCTCTTTAACCATTTGTTTTAAATGCAAAATAAAGTTAGATTCTATGTAGTAATGCCCATAATTCAAATGGGTCATTGTCCGATTTTTATTCCGGACACTTTCATTTTTCATGTCTTTGCCCAGCCTTGCTTTAAATGACGTTTTTCTATACAACACCATACTATGGATCTTATAATTGAAAATTGATGGTGGATTCCAACTTGGAATGCCAAAATATGAACTGGGTTGGGTCTAGAATTTTAATCCGGGTACTTTGAATTTTCACTTGATTTTGTGCCTTCTCTTCATGCGGATTTATAGCCATTAAACTTGTCTTTTCAACAATATAAGCTTGATTATTTTAATGGTTTCTATGACTGAATATCATGACTTCTCTTCATTGTTTCATTTTTTTCTTTTGGATTTCTCGTTTGGTTAAATGAGAAGGCCATCCGCCTGCAGGGCGTTGAGTTATCCGTCTACAGGGCGTTGATACGGGCATGATTGAGTCTCCTTGTCTATATGAGAGGGGTACCAAGTTCCGTGTGGGGTCATCCCTTTTGAGCTCACATGATGACATTTCATCCGGTCTTTAATCTTGTACCTTTTACATCAGTAGTCATGAGTTGTACCTATCATGCTCTTGTATGAGCAACTGCATGTTGCGACATTGGTTTAATGCATGGTATTCTCTGTTGGCTTCGTGTCTGATGTGAGTGTTGGCCTTTGTCACCCTTGCCTTGTTTTCTGCTTGGGCCTTGTGACTACCTCCGAGCATAGTGGGGTGGCCTCTTTTGAGTCCACATGGTAGGGAGGCGTTGCCACTGCCATTGGGGACCGACGTACAGGTTATTGGAGCCCCAGTTGGAAGTGTTCCCTCTTGTTCATGATTTATCAAATGATGTTTCTTATTCTTGGTTATGCCTTTGTATCTATTTGCATTCCTTTATGTATATTGTACTCTCATGAGAAAGATAAAGTAATCATATAATTTAAATGAGAAGAATTGTGATGATTTATATTTGGATTACGAATTCCGATGTTGGTTTCATACTTACTTGTATTTTGATGATCATAATGGCCTTTCCTTCACAAGTTTTCTTGTAAAAATCAGAGTATTGGTTGTATTTTACCTTTATGTTATAGGTTGCAAAGGTTCCAGAGCATCGCTACCCTTTGTTAATGTCTTGTATTGCGGCTGCAAAAGTTTCGGAGCATCGCCGCTTTCTATTTTTGGTCTTTGTTGTTGTTGCTAAAGTTCTGGAGCAGCGCTGCTAGAGGTTCCGGAGCAGTGTTGCCAGAGGTTCCGGAGCAGTGTTGCCAGAGGTTCCGGAGCAGCGCTGCCAAAGGTTCCAGAGCAGAAGTTCTGGCGCCGAGTTGGAAGTTCCGGAGCAATGCTGTTAGGGTTCTGGAGCAGCGCTGCTAAGGTTCCAGAGCATCTTCCTTGGAGCTATTTTATTTGTTTTGTCCAGTTTTCTTTGGAGGGTGGATTAGTCCTCTCCTTGGGGTTATGTTCGGCCATGCTTGGCTATGTTTGTGATTGTTATATTGTATTGTAAATTGATTTTTGTGTAAGTTATTCTTTATGTTTTAAAAAAAAAAATTATCATGTGCTCTTTTGGCTCTTACCCTTCGAGGTTTGCGTAGCAGGATGTTACATCTGGTATCAGAGCCCATGTTCACACACTGGGAGCTCTAGCGTACTTGAGTCTTCTATGTTATGTTGTGTTTGGCGTGTGTGGCGTGAGCTAATTATAATGTTTTCATAGTCTTATTGTTTTTCTTTCATGTCTTAGTGTGGTGTTTAGATCATCCTTGCGATGATCTATTTTGATGTGTTCCTTGTTTCTTTTGGGATGCCCCTAAGGGTAGAGCCAGAGGGAAAGTCAAAGGTGGAACCCATGTTGCAGTGCTAGGATCCCTTCTTATGGTTGATGCTTTCTTGGTGTGTTGTGTGTGGTGGATGGCAACAGGTGTTGTTTCCTGCCCCTTGCAGGTCATGTTGAGGAATGCTTTTATGTGAGGGTTAGTTAGACCCTTGAGCCTACCGAGGAGTGTATTCAGATTGGTCTCCTTCTTGATGTGTGGCTCTTCCGTTGTGTAAAGGGTTGTGACCCTTGAGTGTTCCTGAGTGTGGTTGTAGCCCATGTGGTTACAATGTGCTTGATGTGTGTGTTCTAAGTGCTTGTTGAGGTGAGATAATCATAGGACCTCTTGCCTTGAATGCTTTGGTATGGCATTTTAGAGGGGTGAGTTTCCCAACCCTGGCTTGTGTTGTGGAGGAATGATAGCTCCTAGGTCCTGCCTTACCCTACGGGATTGGAGTGATTCCCTTAGTTGAGAGTCTTCTGAGGTTGAGATTGATTACTTTCCTATATCCTATGTTGCGGGTGGGCGTGTTGGACCTTAGCTTGTTGGTGGGTTGCAGGTGACATGTGTTGCCTAAATTACCCTTGCTTGGTTTCTTAGTTCTTGCTGTTGGAAAGTTTGTTTTGTTGGAAATATGTGCCTCAAACATCACAGGTTGTAACCTCTATTGGATCCAAGTCGGTGTGACATGCTTTGGGTCTGACTGACTAGCAGTTTTGGATCTTATGTTTTGAACAGGTTGCTGAGACAATGCAAATTTCTTGCCGAATGATGCTATCGCTATGACAGGAAGCATTCAGTGTGACATCTTACCGCGTGGAGATCTCTAGCCGACAGGCCATTCAATCGGGCTTCAGGAAGACACACAGTGACTAGTGTCTTCGGGGTAACTCAAATGTCTCGGGAAGAAGTCCCAGCGATAGATGAAGGTCTTGCCGACAGGGACACACTTGGAGGCATCGGGGTAACACTAAGGGTTCTCTAAGAACTCTTAGCGATGGACAAAAGTCTTGGCGACCGTTCGGTGTTCGTTATAACTTAAAGATCTCGGGGTAAAGTCTTAGCGAAGGCAATATGTCTTGCCGACTGCTGAGCACTTCAGAGTAACTTTGATGACTCGATATGATGTCTCGGCGAAAGACGTTTGTCTGGCCGATGAGAACACTCATGTCTATGTAACATATGGAGCTTCGTTATGACGTCTCACCGAAAGCGATGAGTCTTGGTGATAGCGATACATGTGGAGAACGTCGGTATGAGGTCTTGACGACATAAGGAAGTCTTAGCGATAATCTCCTAAACTGGTGTAACACAAGAAGGCTCGTTGGGATGTCTTGGCGAGAGCAATAGTCTTGCCGAAAGGAAAACTGAAGTCGATACAGTTGTAAGCTTGGTGGAACCTCTTGCCAATGGAAACGACTCTTGGCGACATCGATAGTGAAGACTTTGTGGCATTGGGGAGACACTATTAGTGTCTCACCGAGATGCCAACAAAGTTCTAATTTTTTTGACCAAGTGATGACCGTCTACGTGGCTAGTATTTGACCAATCAGAGGAGCCGAATTGGAACCGTTGGGAGACAGTTCATTGTGGCAGTTCTGAGAGGAAGCTCGACAGCCAAGAACGACATGGATATAGTTTGGAGTTGCTGTTGCTCGAGGGTTCGATGGTTGGTTAGAAGAATAATTGGGTGAACAGTTTGAATTGTATCAGAGTGATTTCTATTCTATAGAGTTTGTAACTTGGAGGTTCCTGTACAAGTTTGATCATTGTGAAAGCTGTTGTAATCTGGCATCAGAGAGATAAGTCAGAACTCTGTATGTAATTATTTGTTACTGTAATACAAAGTGATTTCTCTTGGTGTGGTGGGTTTTTCTCAAGTAAGGGTTTTCCCACGTAAATCTGGTGTCCATATGTGTTTGTCAAATACTCTGTTTTTGTTATCTGTTTCAAAGCACATCTTAATTGAACTGTAATCGTAAAATTTAAAAGTATATCTGCATTCTTTCCTGAGGTTTTGATGTTAGGAGAGTTGTTTCCGCATCTAGCTTTCCTTACATGTTTGACCTTGAGGGTGCCAAGAAGTTCCTTTTGTGTGTATTCTCTTCTTGAGCCTTGTTGTTTTTCATTACCATGCAAAGTTTCTGGTGCATGTCTTCTTGTGCTTTACCTCATTGTGCAAGTGATTGCTTGATTGATCCTATGTAGTTTTGAAGTTGTGTTGGCATGTTACATTGTATTGAAATTATGAAATATGGTGATAGAAAATTCATGATCATATTGTTAGTTCATGGAGATTATTGAGTGATCTTGTATGATTGATGCATTTTGTGGAAGTGCTTATATGATGATGAGACCATGTTTGCATTCGTGCTTATGTTAGAATTGTAAATCCCCCTCTCTCTCTCTCTCTCTCTCTCTCTCTCTCTCTCTCTCTCTCTCTCTTCTCATTGGTTTAATGAAGATGCCTATCCTTCAATGTGTGGTGTATTGAGATCCATGGTATGCTTGTCTCTTATGAGCAAATGTTTATACATTCATGAAGTTTTGTTTTATTAGTTCATCCTTGGGTAAAGGACCTAAGTCCCCAAGTTGCATTCATAATCATGGAACATGTACAATATGAATAGAGAATTGTTCTGCATTAAGTAAAACTTGGAGGAAAAAGGGAATAGTAAAAACATGTGCTTGTTAATGGTAATTGCATGATAGGTGCATCTTGTTGGTGAGGCCTATAATCCCCAACTTTATTGTTAAGTCTTAAGAAATCATGCAGATGTTAAATTATTGTACCTAGATTCAAAATGCAAAAGGTTAAATGAATGTTGAAGTGATAATGTTGTGTAAGTTGTCTTGAGTAAATAGTATAATGATATTGCATTGTGTGTGGGAAATAAATGTGGATAACATATGTGTGTGGTAAGGTGATCTACCACTTAGTGAAAGTGAATGTGATTGTGAGACTTATCATGGCATTGTTGATTTACTCCATGTAGCACTATGATGTTTTGTATGGATGTTGGGAGTACGTGTTCTTGGAAAGTTGTATTGATCTTCCATAATTAGAGATGGATAATGGTTTATTTTGGTATGAGGAAATTGGAAAAAGGTACTCCTTGTTATGTGAATATCCTGTGTTAGTGCACATGTTGAGTGTTGTGAATACCCCGTACTCGCTTTGTGTGCCCATGGGATGGTGAGTATATGTACCCATCCATGAAGGATATGTTGCATTTGGGGTGTGGGGTTAACCATACCATTATGTGTGCTTGTATGTCTGTTACCTGATTGAGGGCCAACCCACGTGTGGTTGATATTTACATATATATTAAGAGTAACCAAAAGTTAGTTTCATAGAATCTTTTCTTTGGTTCTCTAGTCCCTCAGTCCATGATGGGGTAGTAGCAGCCACAAAGTTCCTTGGGCGGAATGTGCAGCGTACGCATGTTGGAGCGTAGAGCATTCTCAGCTCAACCGATCCTGAGGAAAGTACTCACTACTTCCCCTTATGATGGATTAGGGTACTTGATCCATATGTGCTAGCCTAATCCCCACAGATTTGTGTACAACAACATTGGTTTGTTAGTTTTTCCTGGCCATCCGTAGGGACGTTGAGCTAGCATTAGCGAGTCGTCCACATGAGAGGTGAGGCTTGAGTATCCCCATATTTATAAACTCATATATGCACTATTTATTCCATATCTACACGTGTTCTACCATGATGCCATGTATACCTCTGGCTACGGTGAGTATCTGCATGTGCCCCCTCCACGAGGTATCACTATGCAGGGTGTGTTCTGCGCATGTCTACTTCTGCGGAGCCACAGACACATTGCCATGTGGTGTACGACCAGTACGTGCCTTCTTTGGCTGGCGTATGACCATGCCACACTGAGGCGCGATGCGGGATGGGCCGAGGTGCACATTCCATGCAGATAGCCAAGCAGTGCGTGGGCCACTTGGCGAGTCCATGCCGTGTGATGATGTGATGCGAGGTGTAGCCGAGGAGTACACTTCATGCCATGTGGTTGGTGTGTTCACTCCGCCAGACATGAGGGGCTATTGCGATAGTCAGACGTTGTTCCCTCCTTCCTTGTTTGGTGGCTAGTTTAGTCACATAGTTATGTATTGTGCCATTTCAAAGATTGTGAATCTTCTTTTGGGTATTGATGATTTTCACTTTGATTGTGAGGACCGACAAAATTTGGTTTATCTTGTTTGTGATGGTTTAGCCACAGATTGTGAAATTTCTTTGCTCGTAGCCCTCGTGGTTACATTTGATTTAGTGTTGAAATTGCGCGCATTTCTTGCTTTACTGCTGCAATTGGATCTTTATTTGATAATTATTTATGATCTTTGGTGGCTAAACTAGTTTTCTATTTGTTGTTTTCAAATGTTGGTCTTGTGTTGTTAAGTGATTACTCATCAAGAACGGGAGAGCCGGACTCGATTGAGTGTATACGAGGAAGCAGACACAGGGAACCTTGAGGATGGGGGTATGTGAGGTTGTTACACAGCTAGGGTCCACTACCCACCTATGTGTGATGACTATCTCTTGGAGGCTAACCACCTTATTCAATAAGAGATAGGTCATTGTGGTCTTGTTTGGATGGTCTCACCGTGTGTGTGTGGCCTAACACCATCAAACCACTGAGTGTGAGGTATGGATTATTGTGAGGTGGCTATTGACTCTTGGCTCATGGATTAGTATGTTGCTTACCACTGTCCAGATGGACCCTTCTGTAGCCTTGTGATGTGATTCCCAGTGATGTAAGTATGTATGTATGCATAAATGCGCATGTTTCATCTTGGATATGGTTTCATATGAAAAGTTCAAAAGTTGGTTTATTGTGCTGTAGAAAGCGTAAATTGTTATATTTTGGTTGAAAATGATGTCAAATATGTTCTCATGTGTGAGATTGGAAGTGTTTGGTAAAGAAATATTGTCACAAATCATGGTGTTTTGGAAAGAATTGAGTGCTTATGCATCTTCTTTACCCTTTTCTTAATGGAAATTGATGTATCATTGGATGAATGTGGATGTTAAAATAAATGCATGTTTCAAGAATTGTGGCACATGTGATGTTAGCAAGCTTAACCATGTTATTTTGTTTCATGTTGACATTTTATGAGTAAGGCATATGGCAATTATATATTGATAGTGATTCTTAGAAAGGTGAATGATATATGGATGTCCTTTCCATTTCGTTTTGTGATGAATGATGTATATTATATTTACGATCCTTGGAATGAAATACAATCATTTAATGTTTATTATATTTTGAGTACTAATGTGTGACATGGTTGCATATTGAGTTTACATGACTTCCAGGAGTAAGTGAAATCTTAGGGAGGGAGGATGTAACACCTCTCTAATATCAGGCTGGTAAGATAGCATTTGATTTTGATTTGGTATTCTAACTGCTAAATACTGTTATAATGAGATTAGACATTGATGATTAGTTATTATTTTGGATTACAAGCTTATATGGCTATATACTGATATCATTGATTTAGTATGATTATGGATAGGAAAGGGATGATGTTGTAACACTCATATTCAAGAGGCTTACGATATCATGACTCCCTTCCTAAGATGATTGATGTTGCTTTGGACTATATGTATATGCACATGTACTTTGACATGTAATTGGAAGTGATGTAGGTACTGAGTATCGACTCCGCCTGGATCCTAAGGCCTGAGCATACTCATATCCCCGATGGTGGTTACTGGAGGTAGTCACAGGTTAATCTCCCCTACCCTAGCCCATTGTACCCTGTCAGGGCAGTGTTTTCCTTGTTGATGTCTTACCATCCGGTTACCTAACGGTATGTTTCGGAGCACCTTTTCGCCGTATGTTCCGGCACACTCTTCAGTTGTATGTGCTTTACCAGTATGTCATTGTTATGGTTTTTGTGAATGTGTTATGAAGCCATATATTTTGGTTGTATGTGTTATGACGTGTTTTCATTGGCATCTTTTCGTGGTATTTCATTGTGTTTAATTGAATTGAGAGTTGGAATGGTTTCGTTTCCATGAGGTTTTAAATATGTTATTTTAAATGATTTTTATTGATCATTCGAAAGAATGATATATTTCATTTGGAAATTTTAAATGATTTTGTTAATCTTATTTGGGGAGCTTTGTATATTCGATGATTTTAATTAGTTGTTCCTTTTGGGGGAGCTTTAATGCATAATTTGATTTTTTATTTTTTTAAATAATAAAATAAAAATGCTTTATTCCCTTTTGGATGGTCTTTGGGGAAAAACATAGAAAAAAAAAGGGAGCTTTGTTTTGAGGGAGGACTTTTATTTTTGGGAAAAGAGGAGAGAGATGGCTATTTTGGAGGGTGAAAAAGAAACCCTATGTTTTTGGTGATGGAGTTGTGAGATTGTGAAACCCTATGTACTTTGACGTGTAATTGGAAGTGATGTAGGTACTGAGTATCGACTCCGCCTGGATCCTAAGGCCTAAGCATACTCATATCCCCGATGGTGGTTACTGGAGGTAGTCACAGGTTAATCTCCCCTACCCTAGCCCATTGTACCCTGTCAGGGCAGTGTTTTCCTTGTTGATGTCTTACCGTCCGGTTACCTAACGGTATGTTTTGGAGCACCTTTTCGCCGTATGTTCCGACACACTCTTCAGTTGTATGTGCTTTACTAGTATGTCATTGTTATGGTTTTTGTGAATGTGTTATGAAGCCATATATTTTTGTTGTCGATGTTATGACGTGTTTTCATTGGCATCTTTTTGTGGTATTTCATTGTGTTTAATTGAATTGAGAGTTGGAATGGTTTCGTTTCCATGAGGTTTTAA
Organism: Sequoia sempervirens; assembly: GCA_007258455.2. Lineage (NCBI taxonomy): Eukaryota > Viridiplantae > Streptophyta > Pinopsida > Cupressales > Cupressaceae > Sequoia > Sequoia sempervirens. Next base: position 272,065,739 of record VDFB02000017.1, read on the forward strand.
ATATGTTATTTTAAATGATTTTTATTGATCATTCGAAAGAATGATATATTTCATTTGGAAATTTTAAATGATTTTGTTAATCTTATTTGGGGAGCTTTGTATATTCGATGATTTTAATTAGTTGTTCCTTTTGGGGGAGCTTTAATGCATAATTTGATTTTTTATTTTTTTAAATAATAAAATAAAAATGCTTTATTCCCTTTTGGATGGTCTTTGGGGAAAAACATAGAAAAAAAAAGGGAGCTTTGTTTTGAGGGAGGACTTTTATTTTTGGGAAAAGAGGATAGAGATGGCTGTTTTGGAGGGTGAAAAAGAAACCCTATGTTTTTTGTGATGGAGTTGTGAGATTGTGAAATTTTTCTGAGAAGAAAATTGTGGGCAATAAATTATTGAAATCTGCCTGCCTGTTCTTGCTTATGGTCGGATTTTGGAGCTTGGTCGCACCCTCTCCATTGAACAAATTCGCCATTTCGATTTTGGGGCAATTTGAGGTAATTTTATGTGGTTTTCCATTGATGCTTGGCTGAAAATTTTTCTTTCTCATCTGGATTATTGCTATCCCATGAAAATTTGATGAAATCCTCCATGTCTTTGGTTTGTATTGTTTGGAGTTGAATGTTGGAGTGATTTAATTGGTGATTGCTGCTATGTGGGGGTTTTGTTGACTGGATTTGTGGATCTCCAACAAACTCAATTTGGGTTTATGAAAGAAATTTGTTTTGGGTTCTTTCTTATTGTCTTTTCTTTTAGCCAAATTGTATGAGAAAACTGTGTTTTCTATTGTTGTTCTTTAACCTGTTGATAAAAATAGAAATTAAGGGTGGACTTCATGTTGGAATGCCTTTACCTCAACTGGGTTTTAATAGATTTGAAATCTGGGCACTTTTAAATTTCTGTGTTTTTTTTTGCTTGCCTTGTGTGGGAAAAGATGTTTTTCGGTACATCCCTTCATTCTGGCCCTAGACTCGAAAATCAAAGGTGGATTTTGACTTGAAATGCCCAAATCCGAACTGGGTCGGGCTTAGATTCGTGATCCAGGCACTTTAATTTTTTCCCAAATTTGTGTCCTCTTTCTAAATGACATTTTTTGATGATGCTCTTTAACCATTTGTTTTAAATGCAAAATAAAGTTAGATTCTATGTAGTAATGCCCATAATTCAAATGGGTCATTTTCTGATTTTTATTCTGGACACTTTCATTTTTCATGTCTTTGCCCAACCTTGCTTTAAATGACGTTTTTCTGTACAACACCATACTATGGATCTTATAATTGAAAATTTATGGTGGATTCTAACTTGGAATGCCAAAATATGAACTGGGTCGGGTCTAGAATTTTAATCCAGGCACTTTGAATTTTCACTTGATTTTGTGCCTTCTCTTCATGCGGATTTACAACCATTAAACTTGTCTTTTCAGCAATATAAGCTTGATTATTTTAATGGTTTCTATGACTGAATATCATGACTTCTCTTCATTGTTTCATTTTCACTTTTGGATTCCTCGTTTGGTTAAACGAGAAGGCCATCTGCCTGTAGGGTGTTGAGTTATCCGTCTGCAGGGCGTTGATACGGGCATGATTGAGTCTCCTCATTTGTATGAGAGGGGTACCAAGTTCAGTGTGGGGTCGTCCCTTTTGAGCTCACACGATGAAATTTCATCTGGTCTTTACTCTTGTACCTTTTACCTCAATAGTCATGAGTTGTACCTATCATGTTCTTGTATGAGCAACTGCATGTTGCGACATTGGTTTAATGCTTGGTATTCTCTGTTGGCTTCGTGTCTGATGTGAGTGTTGGCCTTTGTTTCCCTTGCCTTGTTTTCTGCTTGGGCCTTGTGACTACCTCTGAGCATAGTGGGGTGGCCTCTTTTGAGTCCACATGGTAGGGAGGCGTTTCCATCACCATTGGGGACCGACGTATAGGTTATTGGAGCACCAGTTGGAAGTGTTCCCTCTTGTTCATGATTTATCAGATGATGTTTCTTATTCTTGGTTATGCCTTTGTATCTATGTGCATTCCTTTATGTATATTGTACTCTCATGAGAAAGAGAATGTAATCATATAATTTAAATGAGAAGAATTGTGATGATTTATATTTGGATTACGAGTTCCGGTGTTGGTATCGGACTTGCTTGTATTTTGATGATCATAATGGCCTTTCCTTCACAAGTTTTCTTGTAAAAATCAGAGTATTGGTTGTATTTTACCTTCATGTTATAGGATGCAAAGGTTTCGGTTCATCGCTACCCTTTGTTAATGTCTTGTATTGCGGCTGCAAAAGTTCCGGAGCATCGTCGCTTTCTATTTTTGGTCTTTGTTGTTGTTGCTAAAGTTCCAGAGCAGCGCTGAAGGTTCCAAAGCAGCGCCGAAGGTTTCGGAGCAGCGCTGCCAAAGGTTTCGGAGCAAAAGTTCCGGCACCGAGCTCAAAGTTTTGGAGCCGAGTTGGAAGTTCTAGCACCGTGCTGGAAGTTCTGGAGCTGAGTTGGAAGTTCCGGTGCAAAGCTAGAAGTTTCAGAGCTGAGTTGGAAGTTCTGGAGTTGTGCTACAAGTTTCGGAGCAGCTCTGCAAGTTCCAAAGCAGCACTGTTAGGGTTCCGGAGCAACGCTGCTAAGGTTCCAGAGCATCTTCCCTGGAGCTATTTTATTTGTTTTGTCCAGTTTTGTTTGGAGGGTGGATTAGTCCTCTCCTTGGGGTTATGTTCGGCCATGCTTGGTTATGTTTGTGATTGTTGTATTGTATTGTAAATTTCTTTTTGTGTAAGTTATTCTTTATGTTTTCAAAAAAAAAATTATCTTGTCCTCTTTTGGCTCTTGCCCTTTGGGGTTTGCGTAGCGGGATGTTACAACTCATTTGATGTGGTCTTGGTTGAGGTCGATGGAGCATGGAAGGGTCAACATATGAGAATGAATTGAAGGATATGTCATTGGTAGGTATGCATTGGATTTTATTATACTTCTCCAACTTTGCACAAAAATTGAAGGGTTCAGGATTGCCGTATAATGTCACCTCTTTTTCTTCATGGGGAAACTTTAGGCTTTGGTGAAAGGTTGATGATACTGCTTGTAATGCATGGATCCAAGGGCATCATAGGAGGAGGTTATACGACAACTCAAGGTCAAGTACTTGACATGTAGTTTCTGTGATGGTCGGTCCAATCTGCACTGGTAGCCTAACTGTCCCTTTTGAATTCCTCTCAAGGTCATCATAGGCCCTTATAGTAATGATCTTTCCTTTGTCTATCACATCATCAAGATACCCCAATTGTTTGACAAATTTTAAGGTACATATGTTTAGACCTACACCATTATCTATCAACACTCGCTTGACCATGTTTTTGTGAACACCAACCTCTATGTAGAGAGCTTAGTTGTGGAATGTTCTTTGTGGAATCTCTTTCTCAAAAAAGATAATGATTTTTGGCTATGATTTTTCCACCCATGTATTGGAACTGATTAGGATCGAGGTGATTAGGGAGCAATGTTTCCAATGCTTTTTCCAATATCTCCCTATGTGTAGGTGATAGTTTTAGCAGTTCTAGGATTGAGATTAAGGCTAAAGTCTTCTTCAGATGTCCCACAATGTTGTAGTCATTTGATGACTTAATTGTGGGTTTAGGAGGGGCTCCTTGTATTGTAACTCTCCCTTGATGGGTAATTATGTTATAATTGTTGTCTCCACCTCGTATAGTCACTACATTTTTTCTATTGTCATCAGCTTGAGACAGGGTACTTAGGACCGTGTCACCATACATGTAGTAGCATTGTGGTAATCTTGGTCCTTTCCTTTGTCGTTCCTTTTGGGGTGGTTTGGGATTGGGTTTGTGTATATTTGAAGGTCCTTGTTTTCAGGATGATGTTCGACATCCACTTCTCCTTTGTCTATCAAGTCTTGGATGAGGTGCTTGAGTCTCATGCAATTATTTGTTGTGTTTCCTTTGATTTTGTGGAATTCACATAATTCCTTTTTATTATACCATGATGTTTTAAAGCTAGGCTCCTCATAGTTTGGGAAATCGTTAAGCTTGATGAGGTTTTGTTGTACTAGCTTACGCATGACTGCCTCAAGTGGCTCACCTAGTACTATGAACTACCTCCTTGGTTGATCGTATTTCCTTTGTTTCCCTCCTTGATTCGTTTGTTGGTTGACTGCTTGATTGTTCTTGGGATAAGTAAGTTGGCTATTTTGTGTACTATCTGGAACATAGCTTGTTTGTGCCACTTGTAGTTTGTTTTGAGGTGTGTTTTATGCATTCCATAGTGCTCTAGTGTCAACTACCCCATCATTTGTAACGTTCTTGTTCTTTGCCTAGATCTTAGGTTTATCGTTTCAACTAGAGGGACTGTCATTTGAGTTGTTCAATTTAAGGACTCCCCTTTCTATGAGGGCTCTCAATATGTAATCCTTTTTCGATAGTTTCTTCAAATTTTACAAGACATAACATAGTGAATTGGTAGTTGATATCAGCTAGGACATTCAAGATGAAGATATCTACCAATTCCTTGTCGGGAATGGGCCATTTGCATTGACTAGCTTTGTGTGTCCTTCTCTATAGGTAGGAGGTAAAGGAATCTCCTTGAATTTGTTTAATTTGGGATAAATCAATGATGGTGACGTCTTGCTCTATGTTGAATGAGAAGTGGCTTATGAATTTGCTAAATAGTTCATCGAAGGTTTTAATTCCTGGTGATAGATGAGAAAACCACTCCATAGCATGGCTTGTAAGGCTACGTGGAAAGAGCCTCATGAGGTAAGAGTCATTGTTTTGTACCTCCATACATGATATTGAGAAGTATTGTATGTGCTCTATTGGATCCCCTCTTCCTTTGTACTTATCGAACTTGGGTATTTCAATTTTTTGGAAAGGGTAGCATAGTGATAGAATGATCAAACGGGAACAAACATATTTCTTGAAGGGTATAGGTTTTCTTTGTTTTCCCTACTTGCATGTCCGATATTATTTGATTCATCACCTCTAGTTATAGTTCCATCTCAGTCTTTAGTACATTTGTTTGCAATTCTTGTGTGTAATAGCCTTATTGTCCCACAATGTTTCTTTGGGCATAAGTTGGATAGAACAAGGGTATTGAACCTTGGTAGCTGTTTTGAACATAGGGCGATTTAGGTCCCTATTGAGTGTAAGGAGGGTTATCTCCTTGTTGAACATAAGGAGGGTTAGATCCTTATTGCTAGAACAAATTATACTGAAGGTTACCTTGTTGATGCGTTAACGGGACACCTTGTTGGTAGGACGAATTGGGAGGGGTACCATGTGGAACACCTTCTTGTTGGGACATAATTTTTTGAAGGTTCCCTTGATGATGCATTAACGAGACACATTGTTGATAGGAAAAATTGGGAGGGGTACCATGTGACACACCTTGTTGTTGGGGAAAACTAGACTAGAGGTTTCCTTGATGGTGTGTTGGTAGGCTACCTCATTGCTGGGACGAGCTATATTGAAGGTTTCCCTGATGATGTGTTGGTAGGTTACCTTGTTGAGGGGATGAAATAGGAAGGGTACCATGTGGAAAACCTTGTTGTTGGGGTAAACTATACTGAAGGTTTCCCTGATGGTGCATTGGTGAGTTACCTTGTTGATGGGATGAACTCAGAAGGGTACTCTGTGGCACACCTTGTTGTTGGGGTGAACTATATTGAAGGTTTCCTTGATGGTGTGTTGGCGGGTTACCTTGTTGATAGGATGATTTGGGAAGGGTACCATGTGACACACCTTGTTGTTGGGGTAAAATATACTGAAGGTTTCCCTAATGGGATGAAATCAGAAGGGTACCCTATGGCACACCTTATTGTTGGGGCGAACTATACTGAAAGTTTCCTTCATGGTGTGTTGGCGAGTTACCTTGTTGATGGGACAAAATCATAAGGGTACCTTGTGGTACACCTTGTTGTTGGGGTGAACTATACTGAAGGTTTCCCTGATGGTGCATTGATGGGTTACCTTGTTGATGAGACGAAATCATAAGGGTACCCTGTGGCACACCTTATTGTTGGTACTGATATGGAAGGGGACCTTGTAGTCTACCTTGTTGATGGTACTGCTAATTGGGAAGGGGACCTTGTGGTCCACCTTGTTGATGGTATTTCATGTTTTGAGAAGGGTCAACATACAAAGTGTTTTGAGGTATGTATTGGGATGGTCCTTGATACTGTTGGGCCACTGCACTTGTTTGATTTGAGTTGGTTTTCTGTACAACAAGTTTTCCATTGGTTGACCATTGTTTTGTGAGAATACGAGTGACATGTTTGGAATTTCTGTGGGTTCAGATATCTGTCTAACAACTGAGTTATCCCCTAAGGGAATAATATTAGGATCTTTGAGAGTTTCCACATTAAAGTATATTGCCAATTTAGCACCACTCTGTGCTATCTTGAAGAAGTAAGAATTTGGGTCCTTTTTCAACAATTTTTCCATCAATTTGAGCACTTTGGGGTTTTTGGAATGTTGAAATAGTTCCTCATCATTTATTGCCTCCTTAGTGTCCACCTCTTCTATGACCAATCCTTTTGGGTCCTGGTTTGATTGTTCAATCACTTCTTCTCACTTACGGTTTATCTCTTCCTCACTAAATGTGTCTTTGTATGTGGGTCTCTTTTGCGGTGTTTCAAGGTCACTTGGTTTATAGCCACACGGGCCACCTTTGTCGTTCGTGGTGATTTTTGGTGGTATGCTAGTGTTGATTTTTTTTGCTTCCATGTTCTTTCTATGTTTTGATCTCATAGTTGTCATAAACAATTGCCAAGCATTTGTGAACATTTTCGTGACTCCTAACTATGGAAAAAGAATGCGTTTGTTTTTTTGGATTTTTTGTTTTAAGGAAAATGGAATTGCTTTTGTTTTTGGGATTTTCTACTAAGTATCTAAGGGTGGTTTTCCCATTCAAAATCATAAATAGAAATGTCTTAGTCAATTTTCACGAGTGCGGTAAGTTCTCAAGATGTGCCCTTTGGAAAAATTTAGACTAGGATGGTTCTTTGAAAATCAGAATATGGATTTCCATTTAAGGATTTTTCTCTTGTTGGAGATCATGAAGGATGGATACCTATTGGCATGCAAGAGGTGATAACACGGGTCTTTCAGTTGTTAGGTTTGCTTTCTCTTCTTCTTTATTTAGTATGTTTGTTGTGTTTCTCCACCAGTTGGGTATTTCGTTCTTCTCAAATATGAAGGTCCTTAAACAAATAATGATATCAGTTTGTTCACCTTCAATGTGTGTGAGTCTCGGTTGTAGGATGGGTGTTGCAAGTTTAGGTTGTTGAACTGGAGCAATTGGTCATCAAATGGTTATGAGGTGAAAGTGTTGATGCTTTGATATGGTTGTTATGAAGTTCAAGACCCTAAGGTTTGAGTGTTGTTTTGAAGTGGCACTATTCTTGGAACTCAAAATGCTGAAAGGCCTGAATTGATATCACTTCTTATTCTAGAGGATATGTTGCGAAAAAAATTACTTGGCCTAGCCTTGATATTTAAGTAACTGTTGATATCTTAGAGGTGTGGGTGAGGGAATAATCCAAGTTTGTTTGTTTTGATTCTGAATTCCAAAAGTAGGATGGAATGTTGAGAGCGGATGAAGGACTATATGACCTATCTAGGTTTCCAATTGTTTTTTTCTAACAAGGATCCTGTAAGTAGCTTCAGATTGTCTTTCTAATTTTCAGCAAGATAGAGCAGAAGCGATGGGTTTTGAGTAGAAGCGACAAACTGTGAGCAAGAGTGCTCAGTTTTATCAACTGCGGCCTGAAATTTATCAAGTGCACTACAATTTTAGAAGAAAGTACGAGTAGAAATTTCAAGTGTGGAATTTGTATGTTTTTTCCCAATGTGGTAAATTACTCAGTAAAAAATGAGCTATTTTGGAAAGTGCGAGCAAATTTCTGGCAAGTGCGCTAAATTTTTTTTGGCAAGTGTGGCATAAAAATGTCAAGTGCGACCAATTTTCTAGAAAATGCGATGACTTTGTCAAATGCAATATAGTTTTTCATCAGTGGAGTTTGTGGGATAGAGAGAAAAAGTGAGCTTTTTCTAGCAAGTGTGACCAAGTCTTGGTCAAGTTCACTAGAAACAATAGCAGAAGCGACCTCTATTCAAACTTGTCTTCCAGTTTTAGTTTTTGGCAGCAACATTGATGTTTTTCTTACAGTTTTTGGATGTCTTGATCTGTTTACAGATGTGGCAAGTGATACAACAATTTTAAACTGACTCAAAAAGCATGTACTTGTGTGACATGTATGTCTATGTCTTTAAGTTGTGAAATCATGATACTCAAGCCATAGTTTCCAATGTTTAATTTGAGCCAATGTAGCCTAAAATTAAAGCTTGAATATTTAGAAACCTTTAAGGAGATCCTTAAGGAGTGCAAATATAGGGCTTCTTTTAAAAGCATACACTAAGTCAAAGGGTTTGTGATTCAACCATAATGTTTAGTGTTTGTTTTGATATGTTCATTTTAGATTCAAGCATAGTGTTTGATGTTTTGAATATTTGGAAATTTTCCATGAAAACAAAAGTACACCCTAGGGATAGGCACTTCTACCTAGGTGGGCTTACCTCATTGCCCCGAAGGGATGATTTTACATGCAATGAATGGAGAGGCTTTATATGCTCAACCATAAGTTGGACTTGGTAAGTAACTTCTCAGAAGTGAATTCCGATGCACCACTTCAGAGTATGATTTGGATAAAAGGGGTAGCTTCTACAAACATTTGGCTCTTAGTAACATTTTACTATTATTAGTTTTAGATGTCTATACATGCAACAATTCACTCAATTAAGAGGCCTCCTAGCCCTTTTAGGTTTTAACGTATCACACAGATACTGGGGGAGACATTCGTTGGTATAAAACAATATCACCTGGTGGGTGAGAGCTTTCCTCACACCCACAATAATTTATATAGCAGACCAAAATAGAGTACTGCTTGGGTCACCTTTGAGCTCTCTAGTGTGGGATGTGTCTCAAAAGGCAGGACCTCTAAAAATCCATGCTTTGAAAAAGTGCAAAACTCAAGGTGATTTTCGTCACCCAAGATCACCAAAAAGGCGCGAGGGGAGAGGATAGTCACCTAGTTTGTCAAACATAGAAGACACCATGTGAAATTCATCGCAGTATTCTTTTTAAGCACCTTGAGCGGTGCTATCCATAAAAAATGAATTTAAAGTGTGTACAAGATAGTAGTTGTTCTTTTTAAAGCACCCAATGGAAGTGTTCTAGATATCAGATAATGAGATAGCAAAGGTTGAAAACAAAGAATGATTTGTTCATTTTTAAGCCCAAAATTTGAGTGTTCCTAGATCCTGGTCTTATTTGGTCAACAAAATGAATTTGAGCATTTTTCAATAAAAAAGGAAATCGTTTGGTCAACACAAAGAAAATAAAAAATTCCAAGTATCAATTTGAAAGCTTAAAAACATATATTTTTAAAGCACCAATTGAATTGTTTATTTGAGTTGTCCTTTTTTATGCACCAAATTGAAGCATTTTCTAATCTAGAAAGCTTTGAAAGGGTTCATTTTTAAAGCACCAAAAATGAAGTGTTCATTTGTGGGGTTCTTTTTATGCACCAAATTGAAGCATTTTCTAATCTAGAAAGCTTTAAAAGGGTTCATTTTTAAAGCACTTTAAATCGAAATGCGCTTTGTTTGTGAGTTTTTTTTAAGCACCAAATTAAAATTTCCTAACTTAAGAAAGTTGTGAACATTGTAATTTCTTCGACCATTCATCTTCACTATAGAAAAAGTGTTAATGGTTTCTCATAAGCCTGCCAATCCTACATACACACATATTAGTACCTGTCACACATTCAAATCAGGCACTTGTTAGCATAAAAAAATTAAAATTCAACTTGCAGGTCTCAAACATAGGTTAATCAAGGAAAAAGCATAGAAAAACAAGAAAAAGTGTCCTTTGTTGGAGAGAAAAGGCACCAAAAAAATCAAGAGGACCCTTTGTTAGAAGACAAATGCACCAAAAAAAGTCAATAGTGCCAAAAACAAGATCAAGTGAGCTTGAAATAGAGTCAAGTGCACCAGTTCCGTGAAATCAAGTGTAAAAGTTTTCTGGAACCTGTGCATGAAGATTTTTCCAGAGCGTTGGAATGTGTGAGGGGGAAAATCTGAGAGCATGAACAAGATAAATGCAATGAAATAGAAACTAATCTAATAAAAACAAGAATCTAGATCTATTCCTTCACTTATGAAATGAAACTATAAAGCTAATGAATTCAAGAATGTTATTGAAAGCAGACAATAAACATGAACTCAAAATAATATAATCTTACCATCCCATGTCAGAGTGTATTTTCAAGATGTTGGGTTATTCATAACACTATGAAGCTTCCATTGTTGCGTGCGAGAGCTTTGAAGAACGATGTGTGTGTTAATTGAAGAAATGTGTTGAAGTGTTGTCAATATTGGTTATGATCTTGACAGTACTTTGTTGTGCAAGATAGGTTGGTCCTTCGATCCTTTTTTGTGAGGAAAGAGGTTTGTTATATAGAATTTGTGATTTGAAATGGATGATTAGGATTGTGTAGTAGAATATCTTGATCGACGGTCAAAAGATGTTGAGAGGATTTAGACATGAATAATCTGTGTAAAATAGATTACATGATTAGTGTGATTAAAGAAATAGATTGAATAATATGTGGGATTGAGAAATAGATTGATTAGTCAGGGATATAGATTGATCAGTCAGGAATATAGATTGATAAGTCAGGAATAGATTGAGAAATCAGGGGATTGTAATTTGCTGAATTAGGAAAGTGGTTGAGAATGATTAATTAATTGATTTAATTAATTAATTATTCTTTGGAATTGAACGTGCAAATCAAGTTTGACTTTTTCAAACAAAGTTGCATTAGTTTGATTTAATTTTTGATGATGATTTGAATAGTTTATCCAAATTATTCAAATATGGAGGGAAAGTGGGTTAATTAAATTATTATGATTTAATAATTCAATCAACTTAGGGGAATAAAGTGATTTAGTGACGTAATTAAATAATTGGTCTTATTTAACTTAATTAGGAGGAATAAAGTTAGATTAGGACTTTATTAAATAAATGAAATTTATTTAATTGGTCAAAATTGATGAAATGCAAATTAATTAAATAATGTCGTATTATTCAATTAATAACAGAAATAGGGTTTTAGGACCTTATTAAATAAATGGAATTTATTTAATTAGTCAAAAATGACAAAAAAGTGAATTAATTAAATAATGTCGTATTATTCAATTAATCGAGGAATTTAGGGTTTATGATGCAATTGATGTGAAATGCAGTGAAATTTGATGATAATGATGCCGATGATACAAAAATGTCATTTAGTATGTGTGATAAGTGTTAGGTCAATTTTACACATGTCTACAACACTTATAACATTGGTGTGCTTTTTCACAATTAAAAGCTTGGTCAGAGAATTCACATTGTTTTCTTCTTTCCCCCCAACATTTGGTTGTAAAGTGGCCTAGTTTTCCATAATTGAAACATTATAGCATTTTCTCTCCTTCCTCTTCCTCAGCTTCAAACTCTTCCTTTGTGGAATGAACCATTGTTATTATATTGTTCTAGGTTTTGGTTATTGTTTACATTTCCTTATTTTCGTTGCCATGATGGTACTCTGTATCCAATATCTAGTGTGTATAATTTACTTTCTACCAATCCTTTTACATATGCCATTCTGTGTTGGTCATTATTGTTGACTACGGTGGGATATTCTCTTAGCCAGAATAGCTATGATGAGAAATCTTCAATATCGTGGTCATCTCACTCTCAGCACATTCAACATAGTAGATTGAATATACTTGGGTACTACTCAAATGTCTACTCATAGTGCATTGGCTTTATTTCCCCTAGTTCTTTAGGACATTCATTTCTAACATGGCCTTCTCTTTCGTAGTAAGTGCACCATATGTTAGGTTGAGGAACATATACATGTCTCTTTTGGCCATTGTATCCTATTGGAGCCTTAGTCATTTGACACCAATTCTAAGTTTCTCCATTTCTCTATTTTCTCTTTCTTTGTCCTATTTGTGCCATGGATGACTTTAAATCTGGTAGGTGAATGTAACCAATTCCAGATATATATTAAAATGTCTTCCATCAAGTGCTACTCTTATTTCTGATGGTACTTTGAAGATAAACCACTCTATCTTTTGTTTATCACTTAGAGGTTCTTCCAGGCTTCTAACAACCTCTTTAAATATCTTGTTGACATCTTTGATTAATTCTTCTTTGAATGTTGCATTAGTTCCTAAAGTTTACTTACTCCTTCTGTAGGCAACTCTGGTGTGGTAAAGTTTGCTAGGAAATCTTGCTTGACCGTATCCCAACCTTTAATGTGGTTTGGATAGTTTTTTGATACCATTATAAGGTTACTTTGTGAATTGATCTTATAAAGTCAAATAATTTGATGTCATTTCTAGTTATGCTTTGTATCTATCATAAAGATTCTAAGATGAACACATGTTCAGATGCTTCAATTGTATCCTACCCAAACAAAAGGTAATTTCATTATGGTTTTCATGACTGGTTCTTCTTCTAAACTACTATTTGTATATCCTATATCAAATTCTTGTTCGCTTGATGTATTTGTATTTTTTTCTTCTTTTGTGTTTTGTTGTCTTAAATTTTGTTTTACTTCTTCTATTGAAATTATCCTTCCTTTTATTGGTTTTAGAGGTCACTCCTAGTCTGGGGGTTACATCTGTTCAAAGTTCCTTTCCATTCTCGAAGGTGTCTGTCTATTCGTTAATTTCATTTGGCTAATTGATTGTGTCACTTTGTTAGGGGGTGTTAACTTTATATAATTATCTCTATTTGTTATTGCATCTTCACCCCTTAATTTTAATACACTTCTGGTTACTACTTCATCTAGGTAATTATTGTTAAATGATATGTTCCAGTGGTTTTGTAGCAGAGTTTCTAGCCGTGTCCATTCATTATTTTCTTGGGTGTTTTTCTCTTTCAGATGTATCATTAATGTCTAATTTATAGGAGGTGATATGATTCTTATTACTGCTTGTTCCATTTCTTGTCTGAACTTCCCATAATTTTTAATTCCTTCTATATTTTGAATGATTTGGTTTATGTTGTTCATGTCAGAACCTAAATGCATAATCTCTTCACTATCCTTCCTGAAAATTTCCTCTATGGTGCACTCTTGTTATTATCTTCCAACAACACCCACATTGGCATGCTTACTCTTATTGTTCTAGTTTTTAGGTCTGCAACCTCTAAGTTATGTTCCTTATCCCTTTTCTCTTTCTCTTTGTTGTACCCAAAATAATTTTTTGGCATTCTATATAAATTGAGCTAAATCATGTAAAAATGTCGTCAAAAGTCTGTTTTAGGTCAAACCAAACATAAGGTCTTTGTGGGTTTATGTTAAGGAACATATGTGCAAATTTTCAAACAAATTGAAAATTAGGGTTTCAAATTCCTATTTTCAAGGAAACCCCTAAAAATAGGACCTTCTCAGAAATGATTGAAATTGATTTTGGTAGGATTAATTGACTTCACAATCACACTAATCAAGTTAGAATCATCCAAAGATATATTTTACTCTGGTGAGTCTATTTGTATTTTTTTAGGAAGAAAGTTAGGAGCTCTGTAACCATTAATGGCAGATTGGCCAGTACCAAGTGTTGAAAGCTAAGCTTCAAAAGCTTCAACGATGCAACCATGGCGAAAAAGGATGAAAAATATGTTGTTTGACAAAGGAGATTCTCGAAACCAGAAAAGGCCAAAATTTGGCTAACTCTGGAAATGCCACAAAAGAGAAACCAACTCAAAATGAAGAAAATCACCCTTTCCAGAGAAAGGCGCCCTTGAACTTCAGGGGTCAAATACAGTAGGCCAAAATTTGGCTAACTTTGGAAATGCCACAAAAGAGAAACCAACTCAAAATGAAGAAAAGCACCCTTTCCAGAGAAAGGCGCCCTTGAACTTCAGGGGTCAAATACAGTCTTTTGAATCATCCAAGGTAGTTATCCTCAGTGTTCTCTTGCTGGCTTGACAACAAAACATTTAGCAAGATCATTTGATAAGGTGATCACCGACAATCATCAATAGAAGGAAAAAAGGTTGTTATAAAGAACATCTAGAAATGACAACTTGTCTTGAAAAAGGCGCCCTTGCTGAAGAAAGGCACCCTTTCTTTTGGGCACTCAAATGCTGATGAGAGGATGGACTCCCAAGATGACCTTTTCTGTTTGGGTCAACCTCGACAATGAAACCATCTAGGAAAGATTCCGACAAGGCAATCATCCGATGAAGAAGATCAAACTAAGGCAATTTTTGACAATAAATAACTGATCAAAAGAGCAAAAGTGCCCATATTGAAGAAAGGTGCCCTTGCTTACTTAAACTGACTGTCAGGAACTAAGACACCAGCCATCCTTTTCAGGATTGAGCTGGCCACCTGATGAATCATCAAGCAAGATCATCTAACTTGTTAGTAAATGAGGAGATCAAATCAAAGCATGACAGCTCTAAATGAAGAAGTTGAAGAACATACACTGAAAATTGACTAAGGAAAGTGAAAAAGTGCCCTTGCTAAAGAAAGGCACCCAATATTCTGGAGCCTCAAACTTAGTTTTTCAGCTTAGCATCTCCCAGGCACATCTCTTCAGCATGGATCCAGCTCAACAGTGAATCTATCAGCAACTACTTGAGATCAACTGATCAACCTGGAGCGAGGAGTAAACAAAGGTCATTCAACATGGAAAAATGATGAAAAAGCACTCAAACTCAAAAGGGATGCCTAAAAAGGTCAAAGGCATGTTTTGTTGACCAAATAAGATATTTTGGAGGCAAACTTGGCCAATTCAGCCCATGATCAATGGAAATCAACCTTTTGAACTCCAAATCAAACCAAATCAGGCTTAGATCATGAGTTAGGCGCCCAAAATTCAAGGATTCAGGCTTGAGTCTATATAAAGTAGATCTAGGCATCCTTCTTCATTATTTCTTTTGCAGGTTGAAGATCAAAACAACAATAAGCTCTCAAGGACGTCCTTTCAAGATCTAACCAAGGTTTTTGACAGTTCTTCAATATTTTTTTTGAAGATCAGAGGGAGAGGAAGATTTCTAATCAAAGGATGGATTCAAAGATAGATTTTCTCAGGGAGATAGATAAAAAACTTCCACTCCATCTTCTGTCTACTTCCTCTTTTCTTGTCTTAGGTATTCTTGCATGTCACACAAATCAACAAGCTACCATAGATCTGATCAATTGGGTAGAATCAGAATAATTTTCCAGTGAAACCCATCTCGTCAGATTTTCAAGAAACAACAAACTTGTTGCCCCTATTTTTTGGGGTTTTTCTAAAAAAATTCATAATCAAAATTCTGAGGAATTGGGTTTGTTAAGCATTGAAGCACAAACAACCCATGTGCCAATTTTTTTTCAGAAAAATACTTCTCGGGAGGTGCTATTTTTAGGGGTTTTTTAGAAAGTGTAGGAACAAGGTCATGTGCACAGTCAATCTTAGAGCTATTCAGGATGCAATACTCTTAGGTAAAATACAAGACCAAGAAAACCTTGTACCATGATTACCTGAAAACAATTGACACCGACTTACATCAAGTAAACCCAATGGTTGCTACAAAAGACTTGGAGGGAATGAATCAAATCACGTTACATAACATAGAGGAGTCTGGGTTACTTCAAGTTGTGTCCATCCCCATCACATTACAGAGTGTGGAGCTTGTAATTGCTTGCATTAAGCATTACAATCCTATGGTCTACCACAAGAGAAATTAGATCAGTGGATGGGAGGATAATCTGTAGTTTAAAGCCAAAGGACGTTGAAAAATGTTTTGATATTCCACCATGCCCTAACAGTAGGGTCATATCAATGACAAAATGCAACAAAGCATTCGAGGAAGCCAAGAGAAAATTCTGAGGAATAATGGAAAAAAAGTGGCTGAAAGTGAAAAAGGCTAACTTGCCTAAGTTGGTTAGGCAAGGAGAATGCAAAGATGAGTATGCAGTGTTAATCACTCTAGTTAGCATAATCACTGGACAGGAGGGCGACAATCAATTTCAGTTGTGGATGTATTATGTCATTGCAAAAATCATCAACAAGAGGGAACATTACGACTGGGCCACTTTGATCAGTGATACACTTCACCAACAGATTACCAGGTTTCTAGAAGCTCATAGGTTCCACATTTGTTCTTACCTGGTGTACCTGATTGCCTTCCAAGGCGAGTTCAAGATATTAAACAATGTGGGAACCTTAGGTTTGCAGAGGGTTCATGAAAAAATTTCATGTCTTGAGTTTACTCAAGTAGAGTGACACTTTAGAAGGACAAGTGACCTATTCATCATGCACACTATACGAGATCTAGATATGAGATGCATGTACATATTTCACAAGCAGCCAAGGAGGCAATGGTGGACTAAGCAGATTGGTTTATTCAATTCCCTACCTTTACCTACATATGCATGTACGACTACATTGGTCACCCACCATGATGCCACGCTACCCTTCAGATAAGGTAGTTTTCATGGAATTCCTAAGGCAATTATTCGAAGTTCACATTCACTTGCGCTTGAAGAAGAAGCCAGCTGTGAACTTTCCCATTGAGATGGGACTCTATAGATGCAGGTCAATGGTAGATGTCAAGTTGATGAATCAAGAAATGGTGAGGCTTAACATCATGTACCTCATTGAGAGAAAGTCATATGATCCCAGAGGTCTCTATGTGACGCATCTTGAACAACGCTCATCACATGAATCTTCTATGGAAGATTACTGGGTCAATTGTGATGATGAGTATGAAGTGCGAAGAAGGAATTATAGCAGGTCCAGGCTCTCGCAAACCACTAACTTCATGTTAGAAGACATCAAGGGCTTATTTGACGATGAAGGGAAAGTCATTCTCCCCTCATTCTTCATAGATTCAGTTGACTCACAACCACTCCCAAGAGTGGATTGGTACGCAAAGGATAACCCATCTATAGAGGAGAGGACGAGTAGAGTTGTGAGAAAGAATCAACTCTACCTCAACAACAAGAAAACAAGGAAGGTGGTACCTCCTAGAATAGAGCTGCCACAGGTTTAGTCTACACCACCTTCAGAAGCCCAGGTAGAAGCAGTGGTGCAATCTCCCCAAAGGGATGAGGATGTCAGGGCATACAAGGCCAAGAACACAGGGGACACATGTGGAGACAACCACACATAGTCCTAAAATAGTCATGGGTATTGCTACCCCAGAGTTAGTAATAGAGATAGTCACTGCAGAGGCAGAGCCAACAACAGAAGAAGCAACTTCATAAACGGTCCTTGTGTTAGAAACAAAACCACCTACATCACCACCATCACAACAATCACAAGTCCCCATCAACTTAGACTCACCACTGAGAGACGCCACTCCAACATAGTCTCATACTTCGGGCATTCAAGGGCCCCATATTTCTCCTTCTAGTGAAGCTAGCCGAGATTCTATCTGGCCTGAGGGTTTTGTAGGAAGGAAGAGGGAAATTCCCTCCTATGAACTTGACTTCACATAATTTGACCATGTCCCACAAGACATGTTGGCAAAGAAGCTAAAGAAGCAAGTTCACGTGGAAAGTAATGCAGAACATGAGTTCGTTATAGAGACTGCTACCCCACCAGAAGATAAAATCATACATGAGGTACAAGTGGAGAACTTCACGTTGTCCAAACTTAACCTCAGAAATACCACATGTTAGGTGGAGGTAGACCTTCTCAGAATTGCCTCAGTAAGCGCCCAAGAAAGGATGGACAAGGATGGAAAGGATAAATACGCCTTAAAGGATGAGAACCAACAGTTGAGGATGTACATTTCCATCTTGATGCATGGCACCCCGAACATTTCGACCTTACCATAGGAATTGTTGGATCATCCTACAGGGTAGAACCATCACCAATTGATGACATATGGAAAACACTTGAAAGATCAAGTGGAAGAGTTTTTCCTCCAGGGGAGATGTATTCTGGAAAATCTATACCAATTACAGGATAGAGCACATGGAATCCATACATAGATTCAACAATCAAAGCAAAAGATAGTAGAAAAAAGGCTAGCAGACGAAGTCACAATTGCAGACTTGCAATTGGAATATCAATTAGTCTACTCTGAGGAAAACAAGCAACATGTTTTTGCTTGGAAAGAACAACTGGCGTATAAGGTGAAAACCTATGATGCCTATTCAGTAGAACTGATTGACTACCAACAGGTTGTTGCAGATATTATCAACTTTGTAAGAACGTTGGTAATATCCTTCCCTCACATTGAGTATCAAAGTTAGGGAGGAGAGTACATCAAGCTAGTCATAGTACAAAATCAATTTAGAGATGTCATCCACAACACCTTCCTTGATGATCCAAATGGTTGCAAGCTAGCCAAGGTGGCAACTTTGTTTACCAAGTTCGATAAGGTAGTTGCCCAGTGTATAGAATTTCAACATCAGCTCACGATAGGCAAAGTAATGCTAAAGTGCCACATCGTCATCCTGCAAAGAATTAACTATCCAAAGGATGAAGAAGTCAACAAATGGATATAAACACTTTTGACTAGTGGTGAGTTGTAAAGGAACCAAAGAAGGATGTCCTACCCTCCAAATGGAATTTATGATACTTGAAGTTGACTTGATGCCTCATTCCAAGTCAACTCAAAAAGACATTAAATGCAATTAGAGTTAACTTGATGCCCCTTTCCAAGTTAACTCCAAATCCCACAAATCATGCATTATAAAATCCCATTGATTGACGATGTCTAATTGACTTCCGTAATTTGTGGATCTCATATCTCCACTAAACATGGATGTCTATTTTGGAGGCATAATTTGTATTAAATCCCACCTTTAGTTTAGTTTTAGTCAACTAAAGTAGTTTCCAGTTGACTCTTTGTTTAGTTTCAGTTAACTGAAGTAGATTTCCAGTTAATTGTTTGTTCCCCTTTCTTAGGAATAAATCTTGTTAATTGATTGGAAAGAATTCAATGTTAACTCAAGGAGATTTTAGGGTTTCCTACTCCTTTGAGTTCTATAAATAAGAGCCTTAGGTTCATTATTTTCTTAACTTTACTTCATGACAAAAAAATGCTGAGCAATTTTTCCTTCATATTGTTCGCTTAGTATATGTTATTGGTTCGTATTTGTTGTAGTTAAGCACCAAGTACAACTTGTGCTCTCTACTGTGTATTTGTTCATGTATCATTGTTTTGATCACAACATATGTGATTGTCTCTTCAAGATAAGTTGTTGTCCCAAGTGTATTATTTGGTGAAGTATTGAGATAATAAATCAAGAGAGTTACCATGCCTTTGATCCAAAAGTCTCAAGGTTTTATCATTGTTTTGTGTTTAATAGTTTGTTTTTGATCTGCATCTCGGAAAGGCCTTGTTTCCTCCTTGGGAATTTAGGAGATAAGATTATTGTCCTTTTGTTATTTCTCGTAACTTACTTTTCAACCTACACCTCAGAAAGGTCTTGGTACCTCCTTGGGAATCTTGAGATATAAGTTACTGTGAGATTACTTGTGTGAGTTCTATTTCGGTACAGATCTAGGAGTTCAGAGCCAGATGCATCCTGAGAGATCAATTTGACCAAGTGATCGAACCATCCATCACCACTCCTATGCCCTCATGCTCTATTAATCTTGAGGATATAGGATAGATTAAAAGATAGTTTAGTCATAGTTAGGATCTGCCAAGACTAGAGAAAAAGCTTAGCTGTGGCACATTGTGTTATGCACTCTTGTGTCCTACCGTTGAGTAAAAAAGATAGGATAGTAGTTTAATTACTTTATTCTTTCCATTTACATACAAATCAACAACAAGAGAGATCTTCCCCTCCCAATTTGAAGAAGCAAACACTACATAACTTGCAATAGCTGACCATTTCCAATAAGCACTCCATAGGTCCTAATTGAAACCCTAATAGTTTTCTGGCACCCATCATGGGGCAACGAGGCATAAAACTTCAAGAAAAATCTAACGCTTTTATGTCATGGGAATGATTATCTAGTGTCCTTGGGCCCCAGTAGAGTAACCTGATTTTGTTCTTGCAACTCTCCAACTAGATCTTACATATATTGAAGGAGAGCAATCAAACATCATCAACAACTTGTGTATCTTCATCTTTGAAAAGAATACATGACCCGCTCAGTGGAGAGCCGCAACCATTACTTTAGATGAGGAAGAAAGAAAGGATGATCTTGCAGCTGAGAGACCAACATTACCACCACCTGTGTGGCAGTAAGCATCCTGGCTCACCAAGTATATATGAGGAGGAGGACCAATCCTCTTTTTAAAGAAGTTAGAGAAGCATCCGACACATAGCAGATCTACCAAGAGGTTCGAGAGCACTTTCTAGAAGAACCACAACAAGAACCTGGTGCTCAAGCAATGGCTGACAATGTTAACATCAATAACGACAATGTACGTGATAATGGTAACAATGACAACGACCATGGCAACAACGGAAATGGCAATTATGACAACAACCATTTTGGAAATGGTTGAAATGCAAGAGTTGTAAGACATTCTACCCCACTACCATGGGGTAACAACATAGTCCCATTGGCCCTGCAAGGCAACCATAAAATTCCCAAGATTCTATGGCGACGGGACTAGACACCTCGATGAACATCTTTCAACATTCACAGCGGCTTGTTCTGTTCTGTCCATACCACATGAACATATCACCGTTCAACTCTTTGTTGAAACTCTTGAGGCAAATGCTTCCGACTGGTTCAATCACTTGCAACTAGGCATCATCAGAAACTGGGAGGACATGAGTGAAAAGTTCTTAACCAGATTCAGACCTGCCAAAGACAACCATCAGTTGTTTACCTGATTATCTAACTCTAAGATGGAGTCCACAGAACTGATGAGGGAGTTCGTAGCGAGGTTTAACTGCCTCATTACATGTCTTTCTCACACTCTCAATCCATCATATGAGATCTTGATGAGCAGCTTCATCAACGCCCTTCCCTCAAAAATAGCCTTTTCATAAAAGGCAGTCTTGAAGAAGACTTGCTAGTCGCTCAAGAGAAGGCTATCGAGCTCAAAGATCACATGATCACCACGAGAAAGATGAAGGACAATTCTATTAGACTACTGGTCCAAGCATCAATAGATCCACTAATATAAAAGGTAGAGAATGAGGAGACCATCCTGAAAAGACAGTCACCCAACCAAGGGTAGCAAACACTGCCAACACCATCGCTGTATCAACAACAACAACAATACCAGCCTCACCAACAGTACCAGCCTCAACAAAAATATCAGCTGAAGAAGAATAATTTCCAATCTTTCAACAACTTCAAGCCTAAGTTTTCAAGACCTCTGCCAAGATAGGCAGAGCCTAAAAAATATAATGTGTTATGTTGTTTCCATGACTCAGATGAACACACCGGATCCACATGCCCTAAGAATCAGAGAATGAACAAGATCATGGGATATTCTAGAGATCCAACTCCAAGCTCAAATTTAGTACCTTCAAATGTGAACCTTGCTCCACCACAAGCAGGCAATTTCGATGGTGACTCTGCAATGGGATACTTTCATAGCGAACCTGTAAATCAAGAAGAAGAAGACTATTGTCAATATAACCTCATTGTTAATCACAAGAACCTTTCAAAACCTATGTTTACACGTGCTCAACACTTCAAAGCACAAAAAGAAGAAGAGGAAGGATAGAAGTCAAAAGAGAAGGGAAAAGAAGTGCCATTCACTTCCACTCCCAAGTCTTCACATGAGGACGTCACATCAACTTCTCAAGATCCACCTTCAGAGAAATTTGACATCGTGATGTCTATGATGAAGATGAGTGTACAAATCTCATAGCTGGAGTAACTCTAGGATCATTCTGATCAACTAGATCGGATTCTCAAGGTAGTACAAAAGCTGATTGACATACAACCCACATTGTTGGAATCTTCCGTACCAATGGGAGAAAATCCTAAGCTCTTCTATATATCTTTGTATATGGGAGGATATAAACTCAACAACTGCATCATCGACTTAGAGGCATCAAAAAATGTCATGCCTTTACAAATCATGAACTCTTTGGGGCTATCATGCACGAGAACTCACGATAAGTGTTATTCACTTGAATCAAAACACGTTCCCTTGGTAGGCCAACTAAAGGATGCTCAAGTCAGATTGGCATTTTTCCCAAAAAAGAAGATCATGATGACCATTCTCATAGCTAATATCCCAATTAGTTACAGAATGCTCTTGAGCATAATCTTCTGTAAGGATCTTAGAGGCAAGATTCAACTGGATTGGTCGTATGCGACAATCCCACTGAAGAAAGGTAGCTTCAAGTTGGAACCGAAGGCTAAGTCAAGATTCACGGTGGTGAAATCTCAGGACCCCCAAGCTCAATTGTTATATCAACACACGGGTCTTGGTACATATGCCATGCTATTTGAAGTGACAAAACAAGAAAAGAAGTTTGCATGCATCACACAAGTAGTGAATGGAGATTGAAGAATGTGGACGATGCAATTTGATGGGAGTTACTCAACAGCAAGCTCGAGAGCAGGAGTAGTCATCACTTCTCCCGAAGGAACGTTGTACCCATTTGCTTATTTGGTGCAGGAGCACCCAAAGGTTATCTCATAGGTTGTTTAGGACAGTCTTGTCTAGGACAACATAGCAAGTAAATTTAGTTCATTTGGATGTAAGCCTTAATGGAATTTTGGATTGGATATTGATCATCTGATGAGGGTCATGTTGACCAATGATTAGGCCTAAGGTGTTTGCTAGTAAGGTTTTGACCTTTTAGGAGTTTAGGTGTTGTTTTTCAAATTTGGAAAATAATGCTCATTTAGAGTTTCAAGTGGCCAAGGAGAGCCCATAACTGTTTTGAGACACTATTTAGGGGTGACCTTGGCATTGGAGCAGGGTTGGAAGTTTTGTATTACTTTGAAGTTTTGTGAATTCAAGAAAAAAATAGTGTGTTTGTGTGCAAATTTCTAATTTTTGCTTGAAATGTTTTAATGGATTAAACAGGGCACTGTAGTTAGAGTAGGATGTAGTGTGATTAATTTGCAAGCTTTGTGTGGCATTTAGATAGTTTTCTAATTCATTTTTAGCCTTCATTGTAAATAGTTTTGTTTCTACACTATTTGCTGGTCTGAACCAGATAGTCTGTAAAGAATGGAGTGCTAGACCACTTTCCCACTGTACAAATTGTATGACCCTTTGGGAACAATGACTAGACTCCATGTATGTACATATGGTAGGTTTTAGGGTTTGGGAAAAGACAGGAGCTGTTGGAAAAGTCTTGCGCTAGGCGAGCCAGGGAAGAGTCCAGCTAGGGAAGACCTAAGTGCAAGGCACTAAGATTACAAGGGTGTTAACATTTTGTGAAATCATTGCTTGGAGAAGACAAATGAGTGTCTTGCCAATGCATAGCATAGAGGAGGAAGCTCCATCAATCCATTTGATGTGAGCAAAGCTTAACAGTTTCAAAGCAGCCAGGAAAGGGCTAAAAAGACCTAATTTTGGCCATTTTTAGATTAGAGTGTTGTACAGACAGTTAGGACCTAAGACCTCAAAAATATTTGAGAGGTGGGAAAATGAATCAGGAAACCCAAGAAAAGAGTGGGGTGTATTTTTGAAATTTTTGAATACTAACCTATTTTCTCGGATGAGGGCTAATTGGGGCTCTTAGGGCTAGTAGCCTTTAAAGACCTAAACGAGGGTTTGGTGGAAGCGACCAAGAAATGAAGTCAGATGGACCTTCAAGAACCATAGTAGGATGAATTACAGTCATTAGAAATACCTCCACACCCCTGCAAGGTTAAATTTAAGATTTTGGAGGAACATAGTCTTTAGGGTGGATTAAGGGCTAAGTGAAGAGTTACAAGTTTGCACCAAGGTGGACTTGGTAGGAAGAAGTATGTTGGTAGTTGGGGTTGGCAAGGAAAAACCAGGGGATCCTAAGCAAAGAAAGATCCTATAGGTTGAAGTGGTGGAAAGAGACACCTTGGAAGTCTTCTAACAAGACTTATAGCATGAAACTGTGATTGTTTCATCCAACCTCCCTATCAAATTGGTATCAGAGCAAGAAAAAGATTTGGGATTGACTATTGTATGTCTGAGATTGAGTCTAGTGGTTCTACCATCATGGTGACAAATGCAGAATTGGACAAGATGGTTGAAGGATAGGAGGAAGACAATAGGCTATTGAGGGAAAAAATAGACCAACTTGAGCAAGCATTGAATGATGTGCAGTTCGAAGGAAGGGTACCAAAGAAAGAAGAGGTTGTAGAGGAAGACAAGATCCCTGAACCGGACCCTGTTTTGAAAGAAGAGCCTTTCTTGAAGGCATTGAAGGCTTTGAGTGGAAAAGCACTTGAACATATACCACTGTTTAGTGGGAAAATGGAAGCTGATCTAGTCATGGATTGGATAGAGGGAATGGAAAACCATTTTGAATGTGATGGAGTCACTGAAGCACAAAAGGCGAAGGTGGAAAAGTCAAGATTAAGAGGTTCTGCCTTGACATGGTGGAAGTTCATTCAGACAGAGAGAGAAAAGGAAGGCAAGAAGCCTATTTCTACTTGGAAGGGAATGGTTGCCAAAGTGAGAGAAGCATACATGCCAGATGATTATGAAATTCAGTTGCACAAGAAAAGACAGAGCTTGAGACAAAGAGACCAAGATGTGAATTCTTATACTGAGGAGTTTCAAAAACTTTGGATGAGGTCTAATGTGACAGAGGATGAAAGTCTTAAGGTGGCTAGGTATCTTGACGGCTTGAAGTGGAACATTCAAGAGGAGATGACTCTTCTAAGTCCCAAAATAGTGCACCAATGCTATCAATTGGCTATAAAGATTGAAGAGAGGAGTAAGAGGAAACAAGACCAGGCTTCTAAGAGTAGAGGAAAAGGCAGAGATCAAAGAGGACATAGAGGTGGATATCAAGGTAGAGGGACTGAACAAAGAAATCAGGGAGAGTCTAAACTCATAGAGCATGGAAGTGAGACAACTTCTAGAGGAGGCTATGGAAGAGGTAGAGGAAATCAAGGAGGTTCAAATAGAGGGAGAGGAGCAGGAAGAAGTAGCTCATATTTTGCCACTATGAAGTGTTATAACTATGGTCAAGTAGGTCATCCAACTTATAGATGCCCAAAGAAAGCATCTTCTTCAAACACAAAAAAGAGAGTAGCATATGCTCAAGAAGACACTATGAGTGTCAAGTCACCAGAGGTTAGTCACATTGAGTCATAAATGGGGGAGAACTTGATGTTTAACAGGGTTCTAATCAGACAACCAGTCAAAGAAGAGCCAAAGCAAAGGAGAGCCTTATTCAGGGCAAGATGCAAAATATTTGGAAAGGTGTGCAAGGTTATAGTGGATTCAGGGTCTACTGATAACATAATCTCTGAGGAGGCAGTGAGGAAGTTGAAGTTTGAGATAGTACCCCACACTAACCCTTACAAGGTGACATGGTTAAAAAAAGGGCAAAGTATTCTTGTAAATGAGCAGACAACAGTGGAGTTCTCCATTGGAGGATACAAGGACAAGTTTATTTGTGATGTGTTTCCCATGGATGCATGCCATATTCTATTGGGCAGACCATGGCAGTATGATAGAGGAGCCATCTATGATGGAAAGGAGAACACCATCTCATTCAAGAAGGATGGAAAGATATTCAAACTGCAATCACTGTCAGATGAAGAAGAAGGACAGTCAAAGACCCCTAGTGTCTTGTTAAGTAGTGGCAAGGAGTTTATCAACACTCTACAACAAGGAGGGGAAGGATATGTGGTCATGGTGCAATCTAAGGAGGAAGAGAAGACTGAGAAAATAATCATACCAAAAGCAGTCCAAAAGTTACTTGAGAAGTACAAGGACATAGTCAGTGATGGAACACCATCAACCTTACCTCCAAAGAGAGCCATCAGTCATCAGATTGACTTCAGACCAGGGGCTTCATTGCCAAACAAAGCAGCTTACAAGCTTACACCAGATCATAACCTAGAAGTAGCTAGACAAGTGTAGGAGTTGTTAGACCAAGGATTAATTAGGAAGAGCATCAGTCCGTGTGCAGTACCAGTGGTCTTAGCAACCAAGAAAGGTGGTAAGTGGAGACTATGCACTGATTCTAGGGCTATAAATATAATTATAATCAGATATAGGTTCCCTATTCCTAGGATAGAGGATTTAATGGATTTTCTTGGAGGAGCTCAGTATTTCACCAAGTTAGATCTCAAGAGTGGATACCATCAGATCAGAATTAAAGATGGGGATGAGTGGAAGACAACCTTTAAGACAACTGATGGGTTGTATGAGTGGAGAGTGATGCCATTTGGCCTCTCAAATGCCCCTAGCACATTCATGAGGCTTATGAATGAGGTGCTTAAGGATTTCACAGGTATATTTGTAGTGGTATATCTAGATGATATACTCATCTTTAGCAAGATAGCAGAAGAACATCTAAAGCATGTGGAGTTGGTTCTTAAAAGATTGCAGGAGGAGAGGTTAGCCATCAACCTAGAAAAGTGTGAGTTCTTCAAACAAGATCTTGTGTATTTGGGGTTTGTAGTATCCCAAGGATCATTGAAGATGGACCCAAGCAAGGTGGAAGCTATCCTAAATTGGCCTACACCAACCATTGGGATAGAGGTAAGGAGTTTTCATGGGTTAGCTCAGTTTTATAGGAAGTTTATAAGGAACTTTAGTGGCATATGTGCACCAGTACTTGACACAATCAAAGGTGGCCTAAAAACTAAGTTCAAATAGACTCTTGAAGCAGAGAAGGGTTTTGAGAAACTGAAACAAGAAGTAGCAACTCAACCCATCCTTTTGTTACCTAGCTTTGATAAGTTATTCACTGTGGAATGTGATGCTAGTGGAATTTCCGTAGTAGGAGTGCTAAGCCAAGAAGGCAGGCCTATAGCTTTCTTTAATGAAAAGCTCAATGAAGCTAAGACAAAGTATTCTACCTATGACCTAGAACTGTATGCTTTAGTGCAGTCACTTAGAAAGTGGAGGCATTATCTCCTACCTAAAGAATTTTTAGTGTTTACTAATAACCAGACACTTAGCTACATCAACACACAAGAGAAGTTGAGCAATAGACATTTGAAAAGGATGGAATACCTCCAAGCTTTCACATTTACCATCAAGCACAAGAAGGGACAGTTGAACAAGGTGGCAAATGCACTAAGTAGGAGGTTGTTGATAGTGCAAGAGATACAAATAAAGAGCATTGGAATAGACAGTTTCAAGGATCTCTATGGAGAAGATGAAGACTTCTCAGAGGCATATAAGGTATGTTCTGATTTTGAGAATCATTTTCATAGTCAATTCTCAGAGTATACATTGCAGAGTGGACTTTTGTTCAAAGGAAATCAGTTATGTGTTCCAAAAGGTTCAATGAGAGAGAATCTTATCCAAGAGAAGCACAATGGTAGTCTTAGTGGTCATTTTGGTATCAACAAGACAATGAAACCAGTGCAGAGGTTCTATTACTGGCCCAATTTGCCAAGGGATGTCAGAAGGTATGTGGAGCAGTGTGTAGTTTGTATGAAGGCCAAAGGGGGAGCTAGTAATGTAGGTTTGTATCAACCTCTACCCATTCCCAATAGACCATGGGAATGTATTAGCATGGACTCCCTAAGACTAAGACATGGTTTGATAGTGTCTATGTGGTGGTAGATAGGTTCAGTAAGATGAGTCACTTTATTCCTTGCAAGACCACCCATGATGCTAGCTATATTGCTCAACTCTTCTTCAAAGAGATTGTAAGGATCCATGGATTGCCATTGAGCATTGTATCAAATAGGGATGTGAAGTTTATGAGTCATTTTTGGAAAACTCTATGGAGCAGATTAGGTACTAATTTGTCTTTTGGATCAGCCTACCATCCTTAGACCGATGGAAAAACTGAGATGGTTAATAGGGTGTTAGGTAACCTTCTAAGATGCCTAACCAAGGAGTATGGACAAACATGGGACTTGGTCATATCACAGGCTGAATATGCCTACAATGACAGTGTGATCCGGACCACAAGCAGAAGTCCTTTTGAAATAGTGTATGGAATGCACCCAAGAGGTGTGTGTGAACTTAGAGACCTAGGAACTATGGAGCATAGGAGTGGCCATGTTGAAGATTTCTCTCAGACCATGAAGGAGATTCAGGAGCAAGTGAAGAAGACAATTACAGGGGCTACTCACAAGCTGAAAGCTAAGGTGGATATGTCTAGGAAAGATATACAATTTGTAGTAGGAGACTATGTAATGGTCCATCTCAACAAATCTAGATTGCAAAAAGGAACATCAACCAAGTTGCAGATGAAGAGAGTGGGACCATGTAAGGTGTTAGCCAAGTATGGAAAGAATGCTTATAAGGTGGAGCTACCTGCAGATTTAGGCATTTCACCAGTGTTTAATGTGGTTGATTTGATCATATATAAAGGACTAGTCATTGATTTGGATCAGGAAGGTGTGGATGTCTTGAAGGATGTGAGTAACATAGCCTTACCTCCTAAAGACAAGCTGCAAGCAGAGAGAATCTTGGAATCCAGGGTGAAGAAGTCTACCTGGTATAAGGAATACATGGAACATCTCATCAAGTGGAAGGACAAACCAGAATCTGAGGCTACATGGGTGGATGAAACTCAGTTCAAGAATTAGGGTATTGATTTATCTCTGATCTCTCCCCAC
Organism: Sequoia sempervirens; assembly: GCA_007258455.2. Lineage (NCBI taxonomy): Eukaryota > Viridiplantae > Streptophyta > Pinopsida > Cupressales > Cupressaceae > Sequoia > Sequoia sempervirens. The sequence goes on from VDFB02000017.1 coordinate 272,094,417, forward strand.
AATCCTTAGTGTTTGGCTGAGGGGGAGAATGGTGTAGGAGCACCCAAAGGCTATCTCATAGGTTGTTTAGGACAGTCTTGTCTAGGACAACATAGCAAGTAAATTTAGTTCATTTGGATGTAAGCCTTAATGGAATTTTGGATTGGATATTGATCATCTGATGAAGGTCATGTTGACCAATGATTAGGCCTAAGGTGTTTGCTAGTAATGTTTTGACCTTTTAGGAGTTTAGGTGTTGTTTTTCAAATTTGGAAAATAATGCTCATTTAGAGTTTCAAGTGGCCAAGGAGAGCCCATAACTGTTTTGAGACCCTATTTAGGGGTGACCTTGGCATTGGAGCAGGGTTGGAAGTTTTGTATTACTTTGAAGTTTTGTGAATTCAAGAAAAAAAACAGTGTGTTTGTGTGCAATTTTTTTGATTTTTGCTTGAAGTGTTGTTTTAATGGATTGAACAGGGCACTGTAGTTAGAGTAGGATGTAGTGTGATTAATTTGCAAGCTTTTGTGGCATTTAGATAGGTTTCTAATTCATTTTCAACTTTCATTGTAAATAGTTTTGTTTCTACATTGTTGCTGGTCTGAACCAGACAATCTGTAAAGAATGGAGTGCTAGACCACTTTCCCACTGTACAAATTGTACAACCCTTTGGGAACAGTGACTAGACTCCATGTATGTACATATGGTAGGTTTTAGGGTTTGGGAAAGGACAGGAGCTGTTGGAAAAGTCTTGCGCTAGGCGAGCCAGGGAAGAGTCTGGCTAGGGAAGACCTAAGTGCAGGGCTCTAAGATTGCAGGGGTGTTAACATTTTGTCAAATCATTGCTTGGAGAAGACAGATGAGTGTCTTGCTAATGCATAGCATAGAGGAGGAAGCTCCATCAATCCATTTGATGTGAGCAAAGCCAGTTTCAAAGCAGCCAGGAAAGGGCTAAAAAGACCTAATTTTGGCCATTTTCATATTAGAGTGTTGTACGGACAGTTAAGACCTAAGACCTCAAAAATATTTGAGAGGTGGGAAAATGAATCAAGAAACCCAAGAAAAGAGTGGGGTGTCTTTTGGAAAGTTTTGAATACTAACCTATTTTCTCGGAGAAGGAGGCCTAATTGGGGCTCCTAGGGATAGTAGCCTTTAAAGACCTAAACGAGGGTTTGGTGGAAGCGACCAAGAAATGAAGTCAGATGGACCTTCAAGAACCATAGTAGGATGAATTATAGTCATTAGAAATACCTCCACACCCCTGCAAGGTTAAATTTAAGATTTTGGAGGAACATAGTCTTTAGGGTGGATTAAGGGCTAAGTGAAGAGTTACAAGTTTGCACCAAGGTGGACTTGGTAGGAAGAAGTATGTTGGTAGTTGGGGTTGGCAAGGAAAAGCCAGAGGATCCTAAGCAAAGAAAGGTACTATAGGTTGAAGTGGTGGAAAGAGACACCTTGGAAGTCTTCTAACAAGACTTAGAGCATGAAACTGTGATTGTTTCATCCAACCTCCCTATCATTATTGCTTGCAATTCAATAACATGAACAACACTGCAGAATATGAGGCGCTTCTATTAGGTCTCAAGAATGCAAGGGATATGGGTATCAAATACCTCCAAGTCGAAGGCAACACAAAGCTGATCGTGCAACAGGTCAAAGATCACTATCAAGTGAAGAAAATCTACCTTTGATCTTACAGACTAAGGGTGTGGAATGTAATCGACTAGTTTGAAGCATTCAACATCAAGTTCATCCCACAGGAACACAATAGCAGAGTTGATGCCCTTGCAGTATCAAAAACTCTTTTCATGCCAAATTCTGACTTCCATCAGAATGTCTTTTCTATTGAGCTCGTGTATAGACCAACTATCCCTGATAATTGTGACAACTGGAAAGTCTTCAATTATGATGATCAGATTGAAGAATTCCTCTATGTAGCCGATGACTACGTAGACCTATTCTTTGAAGGTAGTGCTTCTCCCTTCAAAGAATCCATAGCAGAAGATTTCGAGGCAACAAAATTAGACATCATGCAGCTAAAGGGAAATAATATCCCCAAGGGTTTAGTATCCTTGGAGGATATATTTGATATACATGATAGACATGTCCAAGATCAAAGGAATTCTACCAACAAGATATCAACTGACTATCATCAAGTCAACATTGGTACGAAAGATGAGCCTAGGCTTGTTAACTTTGGCAACTGTTGTAATGTAGAGGAAAGTGATAACTTCATCTCCTTATACAAGCAATATCGAGACGTCTTCGCATGGTCCTATGAAGATATCAAAGGATTCAAGCCAAAGGAATTGTCTCATACAATTCCACTTAAGTCTGATGTCAAGCCTTTCAAACAAAAGTAAAGGCACTATAACCCGTGTGTCTAAGACATAATCTACATAGAGGTGAAAAAGATGGTGGATGCCAAGATCATATTTCCAGTCCACTATTCCACCTGGGTGTCAAATATAGTTCCTATGTGCAAGAATAACAGAGAAATCTAGATCTGCATGGATTTCAGGAACCTGACCCAGTCGTCGCTGAAGGATAATTATCCTTTTCCTATCATGGAGCATACATTGCAAACAATAACCAGTTCAGAGATGCTATCATTACTTGACAGTTTTTCCAAATACAACTAGATTGCAGTGGCTGAGGAGGATCAACTCAAGACAACATTCACCACTCCTTGGGGAATGTTTGCCTACGAGAGGATTCCTTTTGGCCTCATCAATGCCGGTGCTACTTTTTAGTGGGCCATGGACTTGGTGTTTGGCAACTTAAAAGATAAACTAATAGCCGTCTACCTTGACGACCTTACTGAATTCTCAAAGAAGTGACAAGATCATTTTCAACACTTAGTGAAAGTGTTTGAGATGTGCAGGTACCACCACATATCACTGAATCTGAAAAAGTCTATCTTTGTGGAGACAAAAGGAAAATTGCTGGGTCACATTGTCTCCATAGAGGGGACTCAGATAGACCCTAATTGGGTTGATGCAATCAAGGACCTGATTCTTCCCACGAATAAAACAGGGTTACACTCTTTCTTTGGCAAGGTTAATTTCATATAGAGATTTGTACTTGACTTCTCAGAGATGACCAAAGACATCTTAGCAATGATGAAGAAGATGACTGCCTTCAAATGGACCAAAGAAGGAAGATAGGTGTTCAAGAAAATAAAGGAAGCCATCAGTAAGGCTCTAGTGTTGGTCCGACCCGATTTTGATAAAGAATTTATTCTTTATTGTTATGCCTCAGAACACACTCTCTTAGCTATACTGACACAAAATTTGAATGAGGAGATTGAGTCACAATCGCTTTCATGAGCAACAACTTCACGGATAGCGAGTCTCAATACTCCTAGATAGAGAAAACTGCATATGCAATGGTGAAGGTGGTCAAGAATTTTAGATTCTATATCTTAAACTCCCACACCACTGTATACATTACAGACCCCGCGGTCAAGAGTGTCCTTACTCAACAGGAGATGGGCACCAAAAGAGGCAATTGGATCACAAGAGTCCAGGAATACGACTTGGATATCAAGCCTAATACGACTTGGATATCAATCCTACCAAGCTCATCCATGGGAGAGGTTTATGTCAACTCATGGCAAAAGATGGTATTCTAAAACACCAAGTTGCTGATGGTGTCCCGAGAATGAAAATGGAAGAAGACCTCCCAATGATCTTACTAGTTGAATTTGCTCAAGAATGGTACATAGAATTGTGGTACTTTCTGACCTATGGGGAATGCCCAACACACTTGGGTAAGTAGTAGAGAAGAACTTTGAAACTAAAAGCACAGAGCTATGTGCTTAGAGGAAATGTTCTATACAAGCGTGGGCTTGATGGAATGTTCCTAATATGCGTTAGTAAGGACTAACAACGACGGTTGTTGGAAGCATTCCATAACCAAGCATGTGGTGGCCACTTCTCATCAAGGGTCATTGCTTTTAAGATCCTGCGGGCATTGTTCTATTGGTTGACTTTGTTCTGTGACACATATGAATGGGTGCACAGATGCGAATTGTGCCAACAATTTATTGGTAAACTCAAGCTGACAACCCTTCCACTAAGGCTGATGGTGATAGATGCTCCATTCCAGCAATGGGGCATAAACTTTGTAGGGCCCATCAACCCTCATTCCAACAAGGGACATGTCTACATCCTCATGAAAATAGACTATTTCACTAAGTGGGTTGAGGCAGTCCCTACAAAGAAAGCTACTTCTGAAGTAGTGTGTAACTTCCTCAAGGAGAACATCATTACACGCTTCAGAGTACCGAGAAAGATCGTGACCAACAATGCCACAAGCTTCTTGTCAAAGGATTTAGTAGAAATTTGTTTCGACTACGACATCACATTGTCCCACTCTTCAGATTACTATCCACAAGGCAATAAATAAGTCGAGTCATCAAATAAAAACATCATCACGATCGTGCGCAAGATGGTTGATTCCAATCAATGGGCTTGGCACACAAAGTTGTACGACACTCTTTGGGCTGATAGGATCACGCCTAAAAGAGCTATTGACACTTCACCCTTCACGATCCTATATGGCATGGATGTTGTGTTACCCATCACTCTAGATTTTTCCGCTTTACAACTGGCATCCACAATAGAAGATGAGGAATTCAGAGATCCCATTGAGAAACGTATCTTGTGCCTGATGAAACTTCAAGAAGAGAGGGTGGAGGTAGTTGATAAAATCACTTAGCATCAAGAGCGAGTGAAGAAGATCTTAGACAAGAAGGCTCGACAACGAGACTTTGAGATTGGAGATAAGGTCTTGTTATGGGACAAGAGACACGAACCAAAGGGAATGCATGGTAAATTTGACTCCCTTTGGTTGGGGCCATTCTTGATCCATGATATTGCAGGAGAGAATTTCTACATTCTCTCATATTCAGATGGGAGGCTCTTTCCACTACCCTACAACGGGAAATACTTGAAGCATTTCGTCCTTTCGAGGATGGGGTGAGTATATTGTAAATACTTTTACTTGATTTAATGTTATGTTGTTATGTTTTTCCCCATTCAATAAAGTATTGTCGTGTTTTAGGCGATTTCTTAGTAGTCTTGTTGTAGGTGAATAAATTGGGGAACACAATAAAATAGGTGAACTCTAATTCTTAGGTGCATTAGGAAATAAAGTCCTGACCTCGTTACCCAACTGATAAGATATACTGGTCTATGAAACTTGAGATTCTTGGTTCTCCTATGCCGTAGTATTCGACATGGTCACCAGACAGAGCCTAATGTTGTACCCAAAATAAATTTTTGGCATTCTCTATAAATTGAGCTAAATCAAGTAAAAATGTCATCAAAAGTCTGTTTTAGGTCAAACCAAACATAAGGTCTTTGTGGGTTTCTGTCAAGGAACATATGCGCAAATTTTCAAAAAAATTGAAAATTAGGGTTTCACACCCATATTTTCAAGGAAACCCCCAAAAATAGAACCTTCCCAGAAATGATTGAAAATGATTTTGGTAGGATTAATCGACTTCATGATCACACTGACCAAGTCAAAATATTCCAAAGATATATTTTACTTTGGTGGGTCTATTTCTATTATCTCAGGAACAAAGTTAGGAGCTCTGCAACCATTAATGGTAGATTGGCTAGTACCAAGTGTTGAAAGCTAAGCTTCAACGACACAACCATGGCGAAAACGAATGAAAAAGACACTGTTTGACAAAGGAGATTCTCGAAACCAGAAAAGGCCAGAATTTGGCTAACTTTGGAAATGCCACGAAGGAGAAACCAACTCAAAATGAAGAAAAGTGCCCTTTCCAGAGAAAGGCGCCCTTGAACTTCAGGGGTCAAATACAGTCTTTTGAATCATCCAAGGTAGTCATCCTCGGTGTTCTCTTGCTGGCTTGACAATGAAAAATTCAGCGAGATCATCTGATAAGGTGATCATCGACAATTGTCGACAGGAGGAAAAGAGGTTGTTATAAAGAACATCTAGAAACAACAACTTGTCTTGAAAAAGGTGCCCTTGTTGAAGAAAGGCACCCTTTCTTTTGGGCACTCAGATGCTGACGAAAGGATGAAGGACTCCCAAGATGACCTTCTCTATTTGGGTCAACCTCGACAATGAAACCATATGGGAAAGATTCTGACAAGGCAATCATCCGATGATAAAGATCAAACTGAGGCATTTTTCGACAAGAAATAACTGATCAAAAGAGAAAAAGCGCCCCTACTGAAGAAAGGTGCCCTTGCTCGTTGAGGCCTTAAACTAACTGTTAGGAACTAAGACACCAACCATCCTTTTTAGGATCGAGCTAGCCACCTAATGAATTGTCAAGCAAGATCGTCCGACTTGTCAGTCAATGAGGAGATCAAATCAGAGCACGAGAGGTCTAAATGAAGAAGTTGAAGGACGAACACTGAAAATTGACTAAGGCAAGTGCAAAAGAACCCTTGCTAAAGAAAGGCGCCCATTCTTCTGGAGCCTCAAACTTAGTTTTTCAGCTTAGCATCTCCCAGGAACATCTCTTCAACACGGATCCAACTCAATAATGAATCTATCAACAACTTCTCAAGATCAACTGATCAACTTGGAGCGAGGAGCAAATAGAGGTCATTCAACATGGAAAAATGATGAAAAAGCACTCAAACTCAAAAGGGACACCTAAAAAGGTCAAAGGCATGTTTTTTTGACCAAATAAGATATTTTGGAGGCAAACTTGGCCAATTCATCCCACAATCAGTGGAAATCAACCTTTTGAACTTCAGATCAAACCAAATCAGGCTTAGATCATGAGTTAGGAACCCAAACTTCAAGGATTCATGCTTAAGTCTATATAAAGTAGATCTAGGCGTCCTTCATTATTTATTTTGTAGGTTGAAGATCAAAACAACAATAAGCACTCAAGGACGTCCTTTCAAGATCTGACCAAGGTTTTTGACAGTTCTTCAATTTTTTTTTGAAGATCAGGGGTAGAGGAAGATTTCTAATCAAAGGTTGGATTCAGAGATAGATTTTCTTAGGGAGACAGATAAAAAACTTCCAATCCATCTTCTATCTACTTCCTCTTTTCTTGTCTTAGGTATTCTTGCATGTCACACAAATCAACAGGCTACCACAAATCTGATCAACTGGGTAGAATTAGAATAATTTTCCAGTGAAACCCATCTCATTAGATTTTCAAGAAACAACAAACTTGCTACCCCTATTTTTGGGGTTTTTTTTGAAAAAGTTTCAAAATCAAAATTCTGAGGAACTGGGTTTGTTCTAAATTGAAGCACGAACAAAACCCATGTGCTAGATTTTTTCCAAAAAAATACTTCTCGACGGGCGCTATTTTTAGGGGTTTTTAGAAAGTGTCAGAACAAGGTCATGTGCATAGTCAATATTTGAGTTATTCAGGATGCATTACTCTCAGGTACAATACAAGACCAACACGACCTTGTACCATGATTACCTGAAGATGACTGACACCGACTTACATCAAGTAAACCCAGTGGTTGATATAGAAGACTTGGAGGGCATGAATCAGATCACATTACATAACATAGAGGAGTTTGGGTTGCTTCAAGCTACGTCCATCCCCATCACATTACAAAGTGTGGAGCTTGTAATTTCCTACATTAAACATTACAATCCTACGGTCTACCATGAGAGAAATTAGATTAGTGGATGGGACGATAATCTACAGTTTAAATCCAAAGGACATTGAAAAATGTTTTGATATTCCACCATGCCCTACCAACAAGGTCATATCAGTGATAGAATGCGACAAAGCATTCAAGGCAACCAAGATGAAATGCCAAGGAATAATGGTAGAAAAATGGCTGAAAGTGAAAAAGGCTAACTTGCCTAATTTGGTTGGGCGAGAAGAATGCAAAGATGAGTATGCAGTGTGAATCACTCTACTCACCAAAATCACTAGATAGGAGGACAAATATCAATTTCAGTCATGGATGTATTATGTCATTGTAAAAATCATCAGTAAAAGGGAACATTATGACTGGGCCACTTTGATCAGTGATACACTTCACCAACAAATTATCGGGTTTCTAGAAGTTCAAAGGTTCCACATGTGTTCTTACCTAGTGTACCTGATTTCCTTCCAAGGTGAGTTCAGGATATTAAACAATGTGGGAACCTTAGGTGTGTAGAAGGTTCATGAACACTTTTCACGTCTTGAGTTTACTCAAGTAGAGTAACACTTCAGAAGGACAAGTGACCTCTTCATCATGCACACTATATGAGATCTAGACCATGAGATGTACGTACGTATTTCACAAGAAACCAAGGAGGCAATGGTGGACTGAGCGGATTGGTTTATTCAATTCCCTACCTTCACCTACATATGCGTGTACGACTACATTGGTCACCCCGCCATGATGCCACACTACCCTTCAGATAGGGTAGTTTTCATGGAATTTCGAAGGAAGTTATCCAAAGTTCACATTCACTTGTGCTTGAAGAAGAAGCCAGCTATGAACTTTCTTGTTGAGATGGGATTCTATAGATGCAGGTCAGCGGCAGATGCCAAGTTGATGAGTCGAGAAACAGTGAGGCTTAATCTCAAGTACCTCATTGAGAGAAGGTCATATGATCCCATAGGTCTCTATGCGATGCATCTAGAACAACACTCATCACATGAATCTTCTATGTAAGATTACTGGGTCAATTGTGATAATGAGTATGAAGTGCGAAGAAGGAATTATAGTAGGTTTAGGCTCTCTCAAATCATTGACTTCATGTAAGAAGACATCGAGGGCTTATCTAATAATGAAGGGGAAGTCATTCTCCCCTCATTCTTCATAGATTCAATTGACTCACAACCACTCCCAAGAGTGGATTGGTACGCAAAGGATAACCCATCTATAGAGGAGAGAATGAGTAGAGTTGTCAAAAATAGTCAACTCTACCTCAACAAGAAAACAAGGTGGTACCTCCCAGAACAGAGCTACCATAGGTTCAGTCTACACCACCTTCCACGTCAAGAAAGAAGCCTAGGAATAAGTAGTGGTGCAATCTCCCCAAAGGGATGAGAATGTCAGGGCATATAAGGCCAAGAACATAGGGGACACATACATGGAGATAACCACGTACAGTCCCAAAATAGTCATGGGTATTGCTGCCCCAGAGTCAGTAATAGAGATAGTCATTGTAGAGGCAGAGCTAGCAGCAAAAATAGTCCCTTTGTTAGAAACAGAGCCACCTACATCACCACCATCACAATAGTCACAAGTCCCCATCGACTTGGACTCACCATCGAGAGATGCCACTGCAACTTAGTCTCATACTTTGGGCATTCAAGGGCCCCATATGCCTCCTTCTAGCAAAGCTAGCTAAGATTTTATCTGGATTGAGGGTTTCCTAGGAAGGAAGAGGGAAAGGCCCTCCTATGAACTTGACATTTACAGAATTTGACCATGTCCCACATGACATGCCAGTGAAGAAGCTAAAGAAGCAAGTTCACATGGAAAGGAATGCAAAACATGAGTTTGTCATAGAGACTGCTGCCCCACTAGAAGATAAAACCATACATGAGGTACAAGTGGAGGACTTCACCTTGTCCAAACTTAACCTCAGAAAGACCACACATCAGGTGGAGGCAGACCTTCTAGGAATCTCCTTAGTGAGCACCTAATAAAGGATGGCCAATGATGGAAAAGGTAAAGCAACCTTAAAGGCTAAGAACCAATAGTTGAGGATGTACATTTCTAGCTTGATGCATGACACCCCGATCATTTCGGCCTTACCACAAGAATTGATGGATCTTCTCGTAGAGAAAAACCATCACCAATTGATGACATATGGAAAAAACTTGAAAGATCAAGTGGAAGAGTTTGTCCTCCAAGGGAGATGTATACTGGAAAATATATACCAATTATGGGATAGAGCACATGGACTCCATGTGAAGATTCAAAAATCAGAGCAAAAGATAGTAGAAAAGAGGCTAGGAGACAAAGTCACAATTGCAGACTTGCAATTGGCATATCAATAAGTGTACTTTGAGGAAAACAAGCAACATCTTTTTGCTTGGAAAGAAGAACTCGCATATAAGGTGAAAGCCGATGATGCCCATTCAGTAGAACTGATTGACTACTGATGGGTTGCCGTAAATATTATCAACTTCACATGAACATTGGTAATATCCTTCCCTTGCATTGAGTATCAGCGCGAGGGAGGAGAGTACATTGAGCTAGTCACAGTACAAAATCAGTTCAAAGATGTCATCTGCAACACCTTCCTTGAGATCCAAATGGTTGCAAGCTAGCCAACGTGGTAGCTTTGTCTACCAAGTTCGATAAGGAAGCTGCCTAGTGTATAGAGTTTTAGCATCAACTCATGATAGGTGAAGTAATGCTAAAGCACCACATCATCATCTTGCAAAGCATTAACTATCCAGAGGCTGAAGAAGCCAACAAATGGATAGAAACACTATTGACTAGCGGTGAGTTGTAAAGGCACCAAAGCAGGACGTCCTACCCTCCAAATGGCATTTATAATACTTGAAGTTAACTTGATGCCTCATTCCAAGTCAACTCAAAAAGACATTAAATGTAATTAGAGTTAACTTGATGCCCCTTTCCAAGTTAACTCCAAATCCCACAAATCATGCATTGTCAGATCCCACTGATTGAGGATGTCTAATTGACTTCCATAATTTGTGGATCTCAGATCTCCACTAAACGTGAATGTCTATTTTGGAGGCATACTTTGTATTAAAGTTCACCTTTAGTTTAGTTTCAGTCAACTGAAGTAGTTTCCAATTGACTCTTTGTTTAGTTTCAACTAACTAAAGTAGATTTCCAGTTAACTATTTGTTCCCCTTTCTTAGGAATAAATCTTGCTAATTGATTGGCAAGAACTCAATGTTAACTCAAGGAGATTTTAGGGTTGCCTACTCCTTTGAGTTCTATAAATAAGAGCCTTAGGTTCATTATTTTCTTAACTTTACTTGATGATAGCAAAAAAATGAGCAATTTTTCCTTCATATTGTTTGCTTAGTATATGTTCTTGGATCGTATTTGTTGTAGTTAAGCACCAAGTACAACTTGTGCTCTCTCTACTCAGATAGGTGTGTCCAATCTCTGTTCATGTATCATTGGTTTGATCACAACATGTGTGATTGTATCTTCGAGATAAGATGTTGTCCCAACGTGTACATATTCTTTGGTGAAGTATTGAGATAATAAATCAGGAGAGTTACCATGCCTTTGATCCAAAAGTCTCAAGGTTTTATCATTGTGTGTTGTGTTTAATAGTTTGTTTTCGATCTACACCTCAGAAAGGCCTTGGTGCCTCCTTGGGAATTTAGGAGATAAGATTATCGTCCTTTTGTTGTTTCTCATAACTTACTTTTTAGCCTACACCTCAGAAAGGCCTTGGTACCTCCTTGGGAATTCTGAGATATAAGTTACCATGAGGATTACTTGTGTGAGTTCTATTTTGGTACAGATTTGGGAGTTCAGAGCCTTTTGATGCATCCTGAGAGACCAATTCGACCAAGTGATCAAACCATCCATTCCCACTCCTATGCTCCTATGCTCTGTTAATCTTGAGGATATAGGATAGATTAAAAGCTAGTTTAGTCGTAGTTAAGATCTGCTGAAACCAAAGAAAAAGCTTAGCTACGACACATTGTGTTATGCACCCTTGTGTCCTACCACTGAGTTAAAAAGATAGGATAGTAGTTTACTTACTTTATTCTTTCCATTTACATACAAATCATCAAAAGAGGGATCTTCCCCTCCCAATTTGAAGAAGCAAACACTACATAACTTGCAATAGCTAACCATTTCCAATAAGCACTCCAGAGGTGCTAATTGAAACACCAACACTCTTACATTTTTTTTGGTATCTGATGAGGGCGCAGCCCGAGACTTAAAAAAATAACCCACAAATAAGAGAATAATTTTATTATTCACAAAATGGAGCTTCTTACATGCAGAGGATCTCAAATCCCCAATTTCTACAACACATGCAAGTTACAGAAAGCTACAACATTACCCTTTCGCAATATGCGAGCTTGTTCCCCGAAAAGCTACCCAAAAAATTAGAAACCCGCCCATAAATAGACCTCCTCTTTAGTTTGGAGCCAAAACAACATTCAAATTTGAGTTTAGGCAGTTTGGCGCTGAAAATTACAACTTGAAGTTCAAATTTCAAAAGAACATTTGCAATTGTATCTTCTAGAAAGTGCGCCAACTTCCCAGGGCCATAACTTTTGATCTGGGACTCCGATTCGCGAACTGTTTGAAAGGTCTTGAAGTCAATAACGCACTTGAAATCAGCTACGCCGACTTTGACAAGTTTCGGGGCCGTTCCGGGAACTCTAAGTGCCTCAAATCTAACTCGGAAAATTTTCAGGTACAAATCTGGGAAACTAAAACTACAATATCTTTCAACCCAAGAGTAGAAAATAAAAACTGTAAGTTGGGATTTCATTATAATGAAAAGGGTATCCAAAAATGTAAAAATATCTAAAAACTGAGAAACTTGAAATTTAACTATTTTTGGGTGATGCAAGATTGCCCTTACACCACTGGATGCTCCTGCATCAGACACCCAGGGTAATTTGAGAAGTGACCCCATCACATCTAGATGGTTGAGGAAAACCCAACTGGTCAACCACTACCTTAGATAGCAGGATGAATCTTCCACAGGCCTTCCTCTCCATTTCACCGGATATTCTTCATACTGCCTACTCCTTCCCACACGACTATCCAAGATTGCTTCAATCTCCTCCCTTTTGAGTAGATGCTGAAATGCCATACTACTCTTGGTGCTTCCTCGTTCCACCTTCATGATACTCTGTCAAATTTGAAATGTTGAACACGGAAATGTTGATTCCATCAGGCAACTCTACCTCATATGCATTCCCTGAATCATGCTTCTTCAAAATCTTACAGGACCGAATTTCTTCATCTTCAATTTGTTATAGGTTCCCACGGGAAACCTTTCTTTCCTCAAGTGGACCATTACTTCATCGCCAATCTGAAACTCCTTATTCCTCCTTTTCTGATCTTCTTAGCCTTATATTGCATATTCATCTTATTAATGTGTTCCCATACCTTCTCATGTATATTCTTGATGTGCTCTGCAAAATATTTCAGCTTCAACACTTATTTTCTTCTCTTGGTCCATCTTCCTCAATTTTGGAGCTATTCTGGGGCTACCTCCATACACAATCGGGCGTGATCTACCGTGCTTTTGTTGGCCAATTGTTGTAAGAAAATTCTACACAGGGTGGAATCAGTCCCATCCTTGGTTTATCTCCTACAAACATCTCAGTGGGTTACAGGACTTTATATAGTAACCTCTGCCTGCACAATCTGACTGTGGATGGTGTGCGGGCGAACTTCAGCTCTCTTGACTTCTTCCACAAGGTCCTCCAAAAGTACCCCACAAATTTGGTGTCACGATCTGAAACAATATTCTTTGGCAGACCATGTAGTCACCACCTCTTTGAAGAACAAGTCAGCAATGTGGACTGCATCATGGGTCTTCGACGGAATGAAATGTTCCATCTTGAAAACCTATCAACCACCACAAAGACTGAATCATTCCCTCCTTTGTGTCCTTGAAACCAAGAACAAAGTCCATACTTATATCCTCCCATGGCCTCTCTGGTACAGGTAAGGGATGATATAAGCCTGTATTCGCTCACTTTTAGCCATCGACATACCCGCAGCTTTGTACAAACTTCTTCACATCCTGTGACAACTGAAGCCAATAATAATGCTCACGATAATGGCAATGGTCTTATCCCGACCAAAATGTCCTGCCATTCCTCCACTATGCTTCTCCTTTATCAGGTTCTCCCTCATGGAACTCCTCGGGATACACAATTGACTTCCCTTAAATAACATGCCATCCTGGATTATGAAATCCAGCCACCTTGTCCTGTCCACTGTAACAGGTTCCTTGCAAGCTTTCCAAGCCTCTGCAAAATCAGGATCTTCTACATATAGTGTCTTGAGTTCATTGAACCCAACCACTTCAATCTGCATCTTTGTCATCAATGTATGCCTCCTACTTAAGGCATCTGCAACCCTATTTGACTTCCCACTCCTATGTTTCAAAACAAAGGTATAACTCTGCAAAAACTCTACCCATTTCATATGCCTCTGATTTAATTTTCCCTGACTATTTAGGTACTGCAAGGCCTGATGATCAGTATATAGAAAAAATTCCTTCGGCAACAAATAATGTCTCCATTTCTTTAATGCTTGAACTATTGCATAAAATTCCTGATCATATACATAATACTTTCTCTTGGCATCATTTAACTTTTCAACTGAAATAGGCAATGGGCTTTTAACTTGGCTCAACCTGCTCAATGGCACAACCACTGGCATCACAATCCACCAGAAACACCTTGTTGAAATCTGGGAGGGCTAGAACAGGTGGCTCTGTCACCTTCTGCTTCAACAGTTCAAATTTTTTTGCCTGCTCCAGTGCTCCACGTGAATTCTTTTCTATCCCCTCTCATTGTTTCAGTTAGGGGTCCACAAATACTACTGAAGTTTCTAATGAACTTTTTATAAAAACTAGCCAAACCATGGAAAGATCTCACCTCGGTAGCAGTTCTTGGGGTAGGCCATTCCAGAATAGCCTTCACCTTCTCTGGGTCCATCTTGAGACCTTCTATTGAGACAACAAACCCCAAGTACACTAACTCCCTCTTCTGTGCACTTCTTCAGATTAATCAATAGTTTCTCTTCTCTTAACTTCTCAAAGGCTCTCCGAATGCCATTAGATGCTCAGTTCAACATCTTTTGAAAATCAAAATATCATCTAAATACCCCAATAACAAAACTTCCCGAATTTCTTTTAGTACCTGGTTTCATGAGGCATGAATGTACCGGTGCATTGGTTAGCCCAAAAGGCATGACTAACCACTCGTACAGCCCTTTTGGTCTTGAAGGCAGTCTTCCATTCATCTCCCTCTCGAATCTGGATTTGGTGATATCCACTCTTCAGATCAATCTTTGTGAAGTACTGAGCTCCACTCAAACAATCCATCGGTCATCCATCCTTGGTGGGGAAATCTGTACTTGATTGTTATCTTGTTTATGGCCGGGAATCTGTACACATCCTCCACTCCCCATCCTTCTTTGGTGCTAGTACTGCAGTACGCACATGGACTCAAACTCCCATATCAAACCCTTTCTCAACAACTCTTGAACTTGTCTGTTCAACTCCTCATTTTCTGCTGGAGTCATTCTATGAGCTGCCTTATTTGGCAAACTGGCTCCAGGAATCAAATCAATCTGATGACTGATCTTCCTTATTGGTGGTAAAACCTCAGGTACATTATCAGAAACAATATCCTGAAACTCATCCAACATCCCAGAAACTTCTTCTGGAACCTTCTCACTATCCCCCTTACTCACTCTAGGAATCAATGCATAACACACACGCTCATGCTTCATACCTTCTAAAAAATTTCTTCCATCTACATAACAAATTCTAGCACTACTGCATACCTTTTCTTCGGTCTCCTTTAGGGGTTTCAACTTGTGGATGAACCCCATCCTTTGTCAAGGAATAAGTGTTTGCATGGCCATCATGTATTTCGCCCTATCGACTGCCGCGGCCTCCCCAACAACATGTGACATGCATCCATGGGGATGATATCTGAGTACCCTCATCATGGTAGCTCCCGATCTTGAACTTTACTAGACCTTTGCTCATTGACCAAAACTTTGTGGTCTTTCTGCAACCAGGCAATTTGATATGGGTGTGGGTGCCTTTCCCTCTTCAGCTTCAACTTTGTGACCATCTCCTATGACACCAGATTATCGGTGCTCCCACCGTCAATAATGACATCACAACATTTTCCTTCACACTTGCACCTTGTGCAAAATAGATTCCTCCTCTATTCTGGTTCCTTTTCCTCAGTCACCAGGGCTCTCCTAATCACTAGGGCTTCTCCCCTTTCAGCATAATCTGAATGTTCAGATTGGGCCTCCTCATCTGCATGCGCAACCCTTCCACGACCTTCTGGCCTTTTGTCTGCCCTTCCTTTATGTTGTGGACATTCATAGGCTCGATGCCCTTCTTCACCACACTAGAAACACGTTCCTTTGAAACCACCTCTTCCAGATCCTTGTCCATATTTCCCTCATCCTCTACCTCTTTGATCACCACTGTTTTGATCACGAGGGCAGTAGAAGTTGTCATTCCTTTGGCTTCGGCTGGTACCCACATCTTCACTTTTCTTTTCATCATCATTTTGGCTTCCTAAAGGTCTTCCACTGCCCCTTCCGCTTTGACCTCCTTGTCCTTTTTGCTTGCCATCAAATCTTTTGTTCAGCTTCTCTTCCACCTTCAGAGCAAACTGATACACATCCTCAATGGCGGTCATTCTTACTAGGCTTAACTCCTCCTGAATGCTCGGTCGTAACCCATTAAGATATCGGGCTACCTTCTCCTTATAGGCCTCTGTGTGGCCCGTTCTAATGATTATCTTGTGAAAATCTTCAGTATATTCTTTCACAGATCTGCTTCCTTGCTTCAACCCTTGCAATTTCTTCAACAGATCTAACTCGTAGTCCACTGGTATGAACTGCTTCTTTAGTTTCTCTACCATGTGATCCCATTTGGTGATCTTGCCTTTTCCTCTTTGATTTCTTTCCAATTGGACCTCTTTCCACCAAATATTGGCATGGCCCTTGAGCTTCATTTTCGCAAACTTAACCCGATCTAGGTCCTCCATTTCCTTATACTCAAAATATTCTTCTAGCTCGTTGATCCAGTCGATCAACTCTTTCGGGTTCAAACTTCCAGAATAATTGGGGACTTCTGCTCTGGTCTTTTCCCGATCTTCGAAATGGCCCTTATTAGCCGCATTTGGTCTTGATCAATTGATTCTTCTTCCTCTTCTACATCTGAACCTTCTTCCTCTCCTTCATCCTCACTTTCCTCCCTCGGGTTTAACCCTCTTCTCAACTGCTCTTGTAACACATCAATCTGTCTCTGGAGGGCTGCTAGTGCATCTCTTCCACCAACATTTCTACCGCCTCGACCACCTCTGACACCACCACGCCTACCAGGCATCACTCTTGGAGGCATCTTTCTTGACCTCGACCCACAACCACGGTCCTGGTGCAAACTGCCTCACGATCGGCGATCTGTCCACATGCTCGAGAAAAACCCTCTCTGATACCACTTGACGAGGGCGCATCCCGAGACTTAAAAAAAAACCCACAAACAAGAGAATACTTTTATTATTCAGAAAATTGAGCTTCTTACATGCAGAGGATCTCAAATCCCCAATTTCTACAACACATGCAAGTTACAGAAAGCTACAGCATAACCCTTTCGCAATATGCGAGCTTGTTCCTCGAAAAGCTACCCAAAAAATTAGAAACCCGCCCATAAATAGACCTCCTCTTTAGTTTGGAGCCAAAACAACATTCAAATTTGAGTTTAGGCAGTTTGGTGCCGAAAATTACAACTTGAAGTTCAAATTTTAAAAGAACATTTGCAATTGTATCTTCTGAAAGTGCGCCAACTTCCTGGGGCCATAACTTTTGATCCGGGACTCCGATTCACAAACCGTTTGAAAGGTCTCGAAGTCAATAACGCACTCGAAATCAGCTATGCCGATTTCGGCAAGTTTCGGGGCCGTTCCGGGAACTCTAAGTGCCTCAAATCTAACTCGGAAGATTTTCAGGTACAAATTTGGGAAACTAAAACTGCAATATCTTTCAACCTAGGAGTAGAAAATAAAAATCGTAAGTTGGGAATTTCATTATGATGAAAATGGTATCCAAAAATGTAAAAACATCTAAAAACCGAGAAACTTAAAATTTAACTATTTTTGGGTGATGCAAGATTACCCTTACACCACTGGATGCTCCTGCATCAATATCTTTCTTGTCTTTCTTGAATCTATTTTAGCCTCCTTTCTTCTGCATTCACTTCCATCCCTAACTTAATGGTTTCAAGTATCTCTATTTTCCTTTTGTTATTTCCTCCTCCCATATGTTTTCTTTATCCAAACTTTCATTCTTATTTTTATATGTATATCTTACATTTGGAAGAAAATATTGAATAATTGCATCTTTCCAAGGATCTTTTTAGATCCCTCCCCCCTTTCTATTTTTCATCCCCTAATGGCCTACCCCCTCCATAGAGGTGGCCCTTAAGGTCTGATAAAAAAAATTATGCTAACTTCTTTATCCTTTTATGCCTATACTTTCTTTACTACTCTCTCTAGGGTCTCGAAAATATAACCAATATTGGCAAGAAGAATGAGGAAGTACAAAACAGAGATTTGTACCCCAATACTCCTTATGTAGTCTTTTTATACCCCAAAAGATACAGTAAGAGAAACAAGCATTTGCAGTAGGATTCTAGAAGGAAGACTTAACACATATCATATTAACAACAAAAGAAACATTTATACATTCATTACACACAAACACACATATATAATCCTTATAACTCCTTTATATTATATGGTAATCATATACAAGAGCAAGTCTGAGTCTTTGCTTCATAATATATCCCTTTATACATCTCCCTATCATTTCACATATTATTTATATTGCATATATACATACATTCCATTGAAGGGACATGACTCCTAGAGATATCTAATGTCTTTTCCTATGCAAAACTTATGTGGTATCCTACGGTAGGTTCTAGCCCTATCCTTGACTTGCTAACACTCACCATGATTTTTTCACCAAAAAACTATCTCGATGTTGCTTTCCAAATGTACATCCTGAACAAACTTCCTCTTTGGCTTGAATTGACAGAAGTCCTCTCACCATATTTTTTTTACATGAAGCAAACTTAACCCTTGAAAATTCATATGACCATAATGTTGATGCCATAACCACAAATCATTTGTGGTTTTTGTGAGTGCACACATCTTAATAGATACCAATGAGATAGGAAATAATCTCTTCTCTATCATACAAGACTTTGCTACAAGATGATAATTATCTGATTTATCAAATATTTTGTAGTAGAACTAAATCTTCAAACACAACTTTATATTTTTTTGCTACAAGTCATCCTATACTCAAAAGATTATGTTGTAGTTTTGGCACTAGTAAAGTATCATGAATATGAGTAGTTTCTCCTTGCTTAGTCTTCACTATAAGGGTACCTTTTACCATTACATTAACCTCTTTATCATCTTCAAATTTAACACATACCTCTCACTAAATCATCTAATTTGACAAAGAGATAATATTTTACTTGTCATGTGATTTGAGCATCCACTGTCTAGGAAATCTAAGATCTATATTCTATATGCCATATAGAGTATAGATAGGGCCGCCAATCTAGATGGACATCCTTTTGATTTTATTTTTCCAAATTGCATGTAAAGAATGTGGAAATTTGTATCTTCTAATGACTCTTCAGTATAATTGTCTCTTGACTTATTTAAGTCAAATTTAATTTTCCTCATTTAGATTCATAGTGTCCATGCCGCTTACGATACCTACATAGATGCTTTTATTCTCAACAAAACTTCTTCCTCTTGATCTACATCATCCTTTATTATTAGAAGATTCACCTTGAGATTTATTTGTGAGATGGAGGAGTTGTAGATTTTTATTCAATTCTTATAGTAGAGTAGAAAACTTGCACCAGGCTTTTTGTAGAACGTTGCATACGCTCCTGATGAGATTGCAATGAACCTATCAATTCTACAACTTTGAAGATATTTAGATACTTAATTTCTTCAATGGCTATCACCACTAGATCAAGTTTTGGAGGAAGAGATTTGAGAATTTTCTCTACAATTTTTTGTTCTGTTATTGTTTTCCCTTAAGTCCTTTAAGTTGGTTCACAATACCTTGAGCTCTAGTAATAAATTCTTGAATGGAATAAACTTCTTTCATCCTTAAATTTTTAAATTATCTTCAAAAGATTTGAAGTCTTACCAATCTAAATTTGTTAGTTCCTTGGTATGCAATTTGTAGAGCCTCCTGTACATCCTTTAATTTTTTCATACCAACAATACGAGAGAAAATTGATGTATCCAATACAAATTAGATGGTGAATAGAGATTTGTTTTCCTTTCTATCTTCTCTCAAATGAGTTCTTTGATTCATTGTCCAGATTCAAATCATTCCGATCTATAGGTTATGTGTATCCCACTTCTACTAATTCCTCGAGATCTTGGAATAATAGTAGGGTCTTCATTTTAATACTCCAATTATCATAATTGTCTCATGTAAACAACATACGATGAAACAATAAACTACTATTATTTTCCATTTGGAGATAACCATTTATCTGATATTACTACCTACACAATAAATATGTCAGCAACTCGCTTTGATACCAATTGAAAGATTAAGAATTATAACAATACTAACATTATACTAAAGAAAAATAACTTTTATACACAATTGAAAAGAAAGACAATATATTATTTTTTCATATTAAAAATTAAATTACAATCAACAGTTTTTAAAGGAAATTGGAATGCTATATGTGATCAAATGAAGATAAGATCATAAAAAAAATGAAGCCAAAAAAACTAAAAGCAAGCAACTAAGCAACACACAAACTGTTGTTGCAAGAGATTAAAGAAAAAAATAAAAATAGTTGATCATGAATATCTTCACAAGGGCTACAGGGCTATGAAGTTTTTTCCAAAGATTAGTAGAACAAATTTGGTAATAATCCAATCAATGAACCATAAGAAAATCTTCTTTTTATCACAGAGGATTTAGCCAAAAGCAATTGAGCTTAAAGTTGCATCACAATCATTGTCAAGAGAATGCAAGAAATTATCCATAATTAAGGATGTTACAAGAAACTGGTGTGCTAAATGCAATTTACGCATACAAATGTAATAGAGAAAAAAGTGTTATCTCATTGAAGTCTTTTATGGAAAACCAAACAATAATCTATTTAAAATGAAACATTAGGAAATGCAATGCAGGTCATAGGCATCTATCTACACTTTTGTCCCAAAAAATGTAATGTAGGTCAAGACTTCTATTTTTGTCACCAAAAAAATGGCATTTGAGTGTCATTTATATTTTCTTATTTTAAGTGAAAGGTTATCTTACCTGTTTCTCTTTGTAGGTTTGAAGTCATCAAGCCTAAGAACTATTATTGTTGTATTATTTATATGCATGTGATATGTGCTACTTTTGGTGATTGGAATATTTGTAGTTAAAGGAGCATTCTATCTTAGGGCATTGCTAGATGACCCATTGTAGATCACTTTGTAATTATGTTTAAGTTCATAGTTCCACTTTCTATGAATACTGGTTAGTATCATGCCTCACCAAGAAGTGTATATAAAACAAATCTTAAGGCACCCATTGTAGATTGGTAATCATAGATATTATTTCTGCTAAGAGTTGTAATGATTTCATTTGAAATTGGATTCCCAAAGGATTTACTTATTCTTAAGTCATAGAATTGGCACTCAAGATGACGCTTTATAAAATTTAAAAATTGTTAGATCTAGGTCCACCAGACAACAATAGCCAAAATACAAACAAATCAAATAAGTAATAAATTTTGTTTCAATGGTTAAATAGTGTAATACATTGTATCAACGCAGGAAAATTGACTCAATTTTTCAATGTGGGTGAAGAATCTGAGTGCTTAGTGATATTTGTATGGACATATAAATAGAATTTGGAATAGCTAAAGGAAACTCATTGACTGATTAATTTATTCATAAACAAATTACATATTTATAGTTACAAAATAATTCAACAACAATTTATAACTATGCTAATTTTATTGATAGCTAACTAGAGTTGTTTTGACAACAAAATGAACTAATGACAACAAATTGAACACCTCATTGTACACTAATAAACAAATTAGTATTACACATGTTTATGTTGGAGCATGATATATTCCAACACATATGTCCTAACAACCTTTGTCATCACCTTTTGATCCAAAGTGTTTATGTGCATCTTGTTCCCTTAAACATAATCCTTTAAATCCACTTGGTAGTTAGGATATTATAACTCAACAAAATTTAAGAGGAGGTTGTTCTCATATTATGTTTCTATTCATTATGTTTTTGTAGCAATTTGATAAAATATGTTAGGGTGTTGTGGGAATACAAAAGCAATTAGGAAGGTGATGGAATTTTTCCATAGTAGCTCACTCTCGATATATCTAGATAGTGGTGAAGTCCTTGCAATAGAAGAAATTGAGGAAGTTTGATGGGTTGTGGGAATTGTAGAGTTTTGATGGTGGTAGGGATGTGTGGGGAAATTTAGTGGGGATTTTTGGTGTAAGTGAACTCGACATAACAATAAGTACACTTGCATTTCAAATTTTCACAAGTGAACTTGCACCCAAAAATTCTACGTTTGTGGAGAAATCAATGTGTATTGGACCAAGGGAAAACACATAGCATTTGTAGGGAAACCAACGCCTATTGAATCTGATCAAACCATGACAGTAGTTAGTGCAAATGCACTCAAAAGTTTTGATTTTATGAGAAAACCAGTCCCAAGTGAACCAAATGTAAACTTAATAAATCAACTAATTCATAAAAGTTTGATAGGGATTGGAGGCTATGGGAGTTTAATGTGGCCAAGGATGCATACACATATGGATCAAGATCACAAAATTTGTGCAGAAATGAGTATGTTGCGGGAAAAATGGCCTATGCACGAACATTTCGGGGATATGAGGTATCATGGGATATTGCAGGAGTATGGGATATATCGAGATATGTCCCTATAGGAGTAGAATGCCCACAACATTAAAGAGATTTACTATGATACTATGGAATTATGGAAAATTCCATTGATTTAGGCAAATTGTTATTATTTTGTGAATAGTATTGTAGGAAGTATATTCTATCGTATACTACAAGGTTGGGTTCAAGTTATGCAATTGACATCATATCGTGTTTTATAGTCTCCCAATTGTCATTCGCTGGAAGCTAGTAAAACGCTAGTTGGATTGGTACATTTGCTAGATAGATTCTCCTGTTGGATAGTTGGATTGGCTGCCTGGAGGGTGATATATAGAAGTTGTCCATATTGACTGAGGTGGATGAGATTTGCCTAGTTGATCTCAAGTCCAACTCATGTTCCAAGAGGGAAAGCAAGTTCAAAGCGAAGCTCTCATACTGTGAGGCAAGGCAAGGCTTAAATTTGATGGCCATATGGCCGTATTTAGTCATTTTAATTGTAAAATACAATTAAAATTTTAGGAAGACTGTATCACTTGAAAGGCAAAATTTTAGTTAAACTACAAAATTTCTATGTAATTATTCCTATATATGTTTTTTCAATCTACATATATTTTTCTTAAAATAGATAACCTTTAATATTTGAAAGGCAACTTCAAATAAATGACCGTCACAAAAAAATTGCTTGACAGGCAGGGTCGACCGTCAAATTTAGGTGTTGAGGCAAGGTGTGTTAGTTCTAGTCGCACACATAGTGCTCCACCCCCTGGGCGGGATATAGAATGACTCATTTGAACTAAACACTCAACACAATAGTCAACCTAAAAAATGCACCTACTTATTTCTAGTAGCTCTTCTACCTTATAAATAATCTTATCAGGAAACTAATATTTGCAAGTACAAAGCACAATGAACTTCTGACAATCATCAATGTAGTGATAAAGACCTAGTAAATGTATATTCTCTTGCCTCATGAAACTACAATCTTTCCTTGCATTTGCAGCCCTAAATAGAGGCCAATAACAGCCTACCAAATTTTTGATTAGTTAACTTTTGAACACAGTTTTATCCTCAATCTTCACAATGCAAATTAGCGATGCAAGAAATGATTCAGAATTTTTTTTTTAATCACTTGTTAAGTCAGCTCTCTTAAATATTATTCCATGACAGAAACTAATAACCATAAAAAAAATCTAACTAACAAAGTGGGCCGTCAAATTTTCAGCCAAGAAATATAATAATAGTTTTTATCATATATTAAATATTGAAGCACGTGGTTAGTGGCTCTTGCACTTTTAAGCTTCCGTATTGTCAACGCTTGACTATTTTATTGGAGACTTTAACGTACGTGCACGAAACTAGTGTTCCAAACGCATGTGCTTCTACCATCACCATTTCGTGCATTTAACTGCCTAGATTGCGTTCGCCACCTTATCTTTACTAAGATAGGGATGAGGATTCTTGCTCAATATCTTACCTAACTCTGCTCATATATAATAAGATTATTTTCACATTAAGTCACATATCCTTAATCTAAAAGAAGGAAAAAGGTCCAGTATAGATGAAGCATTTCAAAATTTATAAAAAACGTGTTCCTTGCAAGGGGCAAAGTAGATAGAACAAAAAATATAAAAAATAGTAAGGAAGATTTTGAGTGTGTTGTCTAAAAATCTAGAGCATATTTCATGGAATTGCCAAGTCATAGTCATTGATTTTCTGGAAGGGAAAGTTAAGATAACGATAAGAGCAATGTAGTGTCCATAACAAAAAAAAATGAATGATCTAAGAGATTAACAGACTATGCAACAAAATTAGTGTCAATGGAGGAGAAATACAGTCTTTAGGTTTAATTTAATATGAATTATTGTTGAATGATCCAAGCGTTTTGGAATTTGAGAGTTCGAAAAGATAGAATTTGAGAAATCAATAAGACTCTAAGAACTTTTCTTATGCATAAAAACTACTTATTCATATATTATATGAATTATTTCAACTGTGAACTAATGAGTCTTATCTTGTTTTATTTAAATATGCAGTGTTTCAGATAATTAGAACAATACAATCGCATTCTTGTCATATATCTCCGTTTATATTGTCACGTATGCCTAAAACCTACTATATATGATAGCAATGTATTTTCTTTTCAGAAAGCAAAGATAGGAGATGGAGAGATTGACAGGCGCAATTCTTGTGTTGATTGTGCTATGCAACATCAGTTTGGCGTGTGTACCACCGCCATCTGTGGAATGCAATGGAGGCAGCTGTGAAATATTCAACTATCAAGGGATTTGGGACGATCTGGGCAGTTGCAAAGCTGGGATCGCATTTTTTCCCAAGACAGAATCAGAGCTTGTTAAAGCAGTTGCATTTGCTGTCAAAATGGGGAAAAAGATAAGGCTTGTTAGCCGTTTCTCTCACAGTCTAAGCAAACTTGTTTGCGTTGATAAGAAAGGGATTATAATAAGCACGGCCAATTATGACTCCAAAATCCAGGTGAATAAAACTGCGATGACAATCACAGTGGACGCAGGCGTAATGATGAGAGACGTGATTGATGCAGCCGCTAAGGAAGGCCTGGCTCTGCCATCCATGATCTACTGGGACGGTGTTTCTGCAGCAGGCGTGCTAAGCACCGGAGCTCATGGTAGCGGTGTTCTTGGGAAGGGAAGCGCTGTGCACGAGTATGTTAAAGCCCTTACCGTCGTCGTTCCTACCAGCCCTGCACGAGGGTATGCAACACTTGTGAGAATTGCCGAGGGAGATGAGCGTTTCAATGCTGTGAGATTATCTCTGGGAGTATTGGGCGCTATCTCACAGATTACTTTTGGTTTGGAACCGATGTTCAAAAGGTCCGTGACTTACAGTTTGGAGGACGACGTTGGCATGGAGGAGAGGATTGTGGATTTTGTCAACAAGCACGAGTTTGGAGATGTTTGGTGGTATCCCGCCCATGGGAAGCTCATTTGGGGGAAAATTGATCGGGTGGGTAGTGATGTCGGTGGAGATGGAGTAAACAAAATGGAGCAGCTGGGTCAGCCATCTACTGTATCAGATGCCGACGACTCTGGAGCCACACGTAACTTCTCATCCATCGTTTTCTTAACTCCATAGCATTAATAACCGAGACACGTAACTTCTCAATCATAATTTTTCTACTCCATAGCTTAAACAACAAACTGAATACCTACCATTCACAATAAACTGTTTTAATCAATGGGTGAATTGAATGAGTTAATACAAGTTTTCTGTAAGATGTTTAGGAGATCAAGCAGTCTATGAAGTCTGATAGTTGAATTGTGGAACCTAACAAAAGTATCAACCAATAAATCATAACATTTATTTTTGACTTTCTATTTTTTTTTTTATCATGATTGTTTATAAGATCTTATTGGTGAATTGTGCATAAACCAACACAAGTACCCACCAACAAACCACAACCTTTATTTTTTACTATCTTCTATTATTTTGTCGATCATGGTTGTTTATGAGATCTGATAGGTGAATTGTGCCGAAACCAACAAAAATACCCACCAACAAACCACAACCTTTATTTTTGACTGTCCACTATTTCTTTGTTGATCATGATTGTTTATGAGATCTAATAGTTGAATTGTGCCTAAACTAACAAAAGTACCAACCAACAAACCACAACCTCTATTTTTAACTGTCCATTATTTCTCTGTTGATCATGATTGTCTATGAGATCTGATAATTGAATTGTGTCTAAACCAACAAAAGTACCAACCAACAAACCACAACCTCTATTTTTTATTGTCCACTATTTCTTTGTTGATCATGACTGTCTATGAGATTTGATAGTTGAATTGTGCATAAACCAACATAAATACCAACCAACAAACCACAACCTCTATTTTTGGTTGTCTATTATTGCTTTGTTAATTGTGATTGTCTAAGAGATCTGCTAATTGAATTGTGCCTAAACCAACAAAAGTACCAACCAACAAATCACAACCTCTATTTTTATTGTCTTCCATTTCTTTGTTGTTCATGATTGTTTATGAGATTTGATAGTTGAATTGTGCCTAACCAACAAAAGTACCAACCAACAAACCACAACCTATATTTTTTTATTGTCTGTTATTTCTTTGTTGATCATGGTTCTTCTATTATGAATTTTGATCAAATAATTGGCTAAAGTTTTTCTATTTGTTCCTCCTCGTGAAAGGAAACACGGGTGGCGGAAACAGTTTCCTACACTGAATCTATTAGGAGAGAGTTGCAAAAAATTCTAAACCAATTAACATTTACAGATTCAGATGCACATCTAAAAACACATATAAACAGATATTCAAAACAAAATAAACTCATAACACAACATATACGTGGGAAAAACCTTTCGGGAAAAAACCCACACTCCAAACACTCAGCTCAATTGTATTAATCAACAACAACAACATTTACAATACAATCTCAGAGCTATGCTCTTCAAGAGTTTTCACACTATTATAGGATTCTGGAATAATTCCGACAGCATAACGATGTCTTTGAAAATCTTCAACCTATCTCATAAAACATGCTAACTGAATGGTCCCATGGAGGGGCTTGGGCTTCTATTTTCATGGATTAAGCGGTCCCATGAAGAAAAAAATTGTATGCTACAAGATTAATTGGAATCTTTTCCTGAAAAATAACAGCCCCTACCTTTTAGGATTGCAAATTTCAGCGGGTGAAATTGAGGTGGGGCTAGAAATTGCCCCTACAACTTAGGAATTTTTTTTGCCACTTGTCTCACTTAAAATTTTAAATTCCTAAAAAAATAAAAAAATGAAAGAATTTTTATTTATTTATTAATTTTTATCAAAATACTCCAGTTTGTTCCTTAAATTTTGGAGGTCAAACTTTTAAGCTGAATTGCAAAATTGAATTCATGGGACCACTAGCTTTAAAATATTCCTAAAAAATCTTAGCAGCACCCATTGAATTTTTTTAGGAAGCCCCCCTCCATGAGACCTTACCCTAAGGCACCAACATATAAATAGAGCTCAACATGAAAAGGCAGGCTCCCATGCTTTTCCAAAACCAACTTCAAAGCCCAAGAGGTAACTTGTGTCAAAAACAATAACTTGCTAATCCATGAAACATTGCACATAGCAACTTCCAAAAGCAACAACACCTATCTCATTTATAACGGTCATCTTGCCAAATATAATGTAAGTTCAACATAGAAACTACAATAACCAAGAATAGGTGCTTTCCTTACCTCACACCACTTAACAAATGTGAACTCCACCATAAATGTCAGCTGCTAAAATACAAATCCAATCCATAATAGAATTTGCAAACCAAAACTCTTTAGTCAACAAAGGAAATTGCCAAATCAATTTCTACTCCAAAATGGAAACATATGACAACATCTCCCCAAAATATAGTATCTTCCAAGTGAGTTCCAACTTCCTAAAAAATAAGGATTATGCCATCTCATCACCTGCCATGTAGGATGCCAACTCACACAAAGGTCCCACAAAGATGAATGACAACTTAGGAAGTTAATAATTTAGGATAAAAATAATTATGCAACAATTAATTAAAAATAGTTCACCATGTTGAGACTCTAAGG
The DNA here is from genome assembly GCA_007258455.2 of Sequoia sempervirens. Taxonomy (NCBI): domain Eukaryota; kingdom Viridiplantae; phylum Streptophyta; class Pinopsida; order Cupressales; family Cupressaceae; genus Sequoia; species Sequoia sempervirens. The sequence continues at coordinate 272,122,608 of VDFB02000017.1, forward strand.
TTGAGACACCTTAATCTCAACACCTTGAACAAAGGTGTTAAAGATTCTACTTATAGAGTATTAGCCTAATTGATTTGAATGTCCTCCTATGTCATACACTTCATAATGTAATGTCATTATATTTATATTGATCATATATGCAAAGATGACAAACTCTAATAGCTCACTCCATCTAAGATGGTTTGAGCTAGTTCTTAACTAGACTATTAGCATTTTAACTTTCCATTTTATATCCACCCCTATATAATGCTTTTGGTCATGATCACAAGTGAAATTAAATTGATTGATAGAGTATTCTCTTTATCTGAATTGTTTTGTACACATGATTACTTTGACTTTCTCTTTTCTACTTTTTGACTTTGAACACTCTTTTGTCTACTTTTGACTTTGAACACTCTTTGTATCTTAATTTTCAATTTATTGGAGCCAGCAGTTTCCTTCAATGTAAACGAATCATATAACAATGAAATGAAAATATTTGAATTCAGCCCCTGTCCGAGATTTTTTTTTTGGGGGGTTTGGAGTCTAATCTTCAATTCGTTTTCCAATTTCATGTTGCAGTCAATACGATTGAATCAACACAAGACACGAAGCTGTTATGCAATCTCACCGGAGAAATAATGAGCGCGAGAGTATCGACAGGTGCGGGGTTTTTGAACAGCGAAACCGAAGGTTTCACCAACTACCCAGTGATAGGATGGAATAACAGAATGCAGGCCACAGGAGGATGTCAAGATTACTTTCACAAACGAGAGCCTAATCCCAAAGTATGCACACCTCATAATATTTTGGATAAGAACGAATCCATATGTTCATGGGATCGTCGAGCAGATGGTGTGAAGGGCTTCGACCTAGAAATCTACGTGCCATTGAAGAATGCAAGAGAAGCAATTCTGGACGTCAAGAAAGTCCGAGACCTGAACCCCCAAGCACTCTGCGAGCTGGAGTTTGTAGAGGGCGTCTCCATGCGCTCTGTGAAGAAGTCAGAAGCTTATTTAGGACATTCTGAAGATGTTATTACGTTCGAGTTAGAGTATTACAGAAATGACCGGTGGGAGGAGGCAAAGTGGAACATGGACGTTTATGAAGAGATAGAGCAAATGCTTGTGGAAAAGCATGGAGGGACTCTCCACTGGGGAAAGTCTGGAGGGTTTTTGTTCCAAGGAGTTGCAAACAAGACGTTGGATTTGCCCAAATTTATCCAGGTGAAGAAGGAAATGGATCCAACTGGTTTGTTTTCTAACGACTGGACTGATGCCATGCTTGGTATTGGAGGAAAACAAGTGCAAGATTTTAGAGATGGATGTGGGTTGCATAAGATGTGTAAATGTAATGAGGATAGGCATTGCTTGCCACATAAGGGCTATTTCTGTAGGCCTGGAAGAGTGTGGAAGGAAGCTCGAGTGTGCAGGAAGGATTGAAAATCAACATTTATTGCCATCCATATTTGTGAACTATTGGCTTGCAACTAATAAGCTCTCATCCATTCATATACGAGAGTTGAAATAAAATGATTTTTTTATAAAATCAGTAATAATATTAAATGGTGTTATCAAATGGTCAATAGTGTAAATATTTATGTTTTTTAAGTTATTAAATATGTTATTTGGTCAACCAGGTTATATATTTGTGTCTATTGATAGCACCTTTAGATTTTATTAGTAGTCTTTTAAAAGTTTATAGAACAAACTCATAATTTTCTATAAAGTACATATCTTTTAAATAACATTATAGCTGTTTGAGGATATATGATATAAAAACTATGTTAAAAATGTAATATTCTTACAAATTAAAAAAATTGTAGACTTGTCTATTATTTTGTTTTATATATACATTATATGAAAAACTATATTAAAAATACATTATATTCTTACATTATATAAAAAGAAATTGTAGACTTGTATTTTAAAAATATTATTTGATTATTGTGAGAATATGTTCTTATACTATTGCAATTGTGTTAGTATAACACAAACACTAGTTTATTTTCACATTGTTAGCCATGAGTGGTGATTGTCTTATAAGTAGTTGGAATCAAATCTTGGAATCTATAATGCTAAGATTTATCCTTTTTATTTAACCCAAGGGAATACTATTTGAAAGATTTCTTCTAATTGTCAAAGGTGACCTAGAAAATGAGGTGGTTTGAGTGTAGGTCATTTGTTCAATTTTTTTCCTAAATTTTCTTTCAAATATGTGTTTTTTTTTATACATGATCTTAATGGACTTCATTTAAATGTTGTAAACTTGTTGAAGGATGCACCAAGGGATGTTGGATTTGAAATAAAAATAAGTATAATAATAGGTTGTGACTCAAGGGAGGAGCTCAATCTCATTTTGCATGATTTTTCTAAACTTAGATCTATGCTAGATTCATACCTTGCAATCAACCATGCAATTTGGTCACATATATGATCTTACTAGAGTTCATTATGTAGACATTGAAAAATGTCCCAAATCATATCATACACTCGAATAAGGTATACTAACATCATTTCATCTTGAAACCCATCCTCTTTTCGCTTAATTAATTAAAATATTCTAGCTAATTAATTAATGACATCATTTTCACCTATTAACCTAATTTATAAAATCAGGTTAATTCACCCCCTTTCGTGCTAACACTTCATCCTATTAAATTAAATAAATCAAAGTATTTAATTTAAATCCCTAAATCTTCTTATTTAATTAAATAACCCTAAGTTATTTAATTAAATTATCATTCCACCTTTCCCCCTTTCATTAAATCATTTTATTTAATGGATATCATCTAATTCATCTAATTCCTCTAATCGTATAATTAATATTGTTTAATTATCAATTAAATCTAATTCCCCCCACTTGCAAAGGAACATTCTAAGGGAATATTCCTCCTTTGCACATTCCTCCAAAAAGAATATTCCTTCCCCTTTTGCACAATTTAATTTAGTTTTAATTAATTATATCATCCTTTTCCCTCACCCATGAGAATATTCCAAAGAATATTTTCTTTCCTCACTCATTTGAAAAAGGGGAATATTCCTTTTTCTCAACAAACTTACTTAGCTTAGATTAAGCAAGTTAACTTATGACCTCTTGGGCAAGTTGAAAGTGTGTTTGTTTGAGGGAATGTGAACCTTTGATTAAAATCTCATCTTTCATTCTCATCCGTTGATGAGAATCCATGATCCATGTCTCTTCTTTCTTTCATCCTTGACCGTTGATTGATCTTTTTTATCTCATCCATTGATCTCTTTTTACCTGTTCTATAAATAGAGCTTGCTTCTATTGAATAGGGATCCATCTTTCAAAAAGAAAACTTATGCTGTTGAAATCACTCACACTCACACTTATATTTAGCTCACATTTAGCATATTTTAGTTTAAATTAGTTGCATAATAGCTTAGCTTCCATTAATGGCTTCCATAATGCATTCATTTAGCTAATTAGATAACTAGGGCTTGAATCTCTTTTTTTAGTTGAAATCTCATTTAGATTAGCTTAACATTTGTATATCTGAGTCATTTTAGCATAAACCATGTTAGATTAGATTTTGCATCATGCTCATTTAGATTAAAATTATGTTTTTATGCACATCTCACAACTGTTTCATCGATTCTCTTCAATAGAATTGATTGAAACAAGCTCACTGATCCACGAGATTGGGAAAGGGTTGCCGTTCCACATCAATGTGACACCACTCTCAAAACGAGATAAGTTTTGAATGGGTTAGAGTAGACATTTTAAGCGTTTTCATAATTTAGAATGCTTTGTTTTAATGAATGTATAGTTTAACTTCAATTTGATTGATCTTGTTTAGATTGGCATTAGTGGCTTTGTTATGCTTTGATTCTTCATGGATCAAGCGTAATCAACCCATACTAATCCGACCGATCGCATTCTGGCACTAGAAGGAGGGAAAAATCAATCAAATTTAATCAATTTCTATCTCAAATTCTATTTTTTTTAACTTTTGCAAGATACAACGACACCCAAAAGGATTTCAACAACGCCTTTTGCTGGGTGCCGCCATATTGTGATGCTATTGTCATCTAAGATAGTGATGCCTATTTAAAATCCTGACACTAATTAAACAAACGACGATGCTAATACTTTTCAGAGGTATTGAAGATTTATAAACGACGATGCTCTTCAAATGGCGATGTTATCATCGTCATTGTTTTATCTACAAAGTGACACCCAAGCTCACTAGAGCGATGCTATTGTGAATAGGGATGCCCAACTCTGACTAACGAGGTTTTGCAGGATTGGACGATAAAAGTTGAAGTAAAGAAGCATTCTCATCTTTGAATCTTATAATTGTAAAAAGCATTGGATGCTTTTGGGGAAATAATAACCCAATTTCTTATGCTTTTCATTTTATTCTTAGGATCTCACTAATTTTCATTTGGGTTTAAAAAGAATGCTCAAACGTGGCTAAAATTGAACCCTCATCTCATCATTGTATTTTTGGTTTAAAATTGAACAAGGCAACTTAACATTTCGTTTGGTGCATAAAATGAATTCATCTTAGCTTTAGAGGGTAAAATGAATGAGTGCTTGCTTTGATGTGACACACTTGCAATGCATATCCAATCCCCTTGTGCTTCGTGTGATCTTGTGTGAAGAGAAACACTCCACGTGTACTTCATTATTTGTGTGCACTTATAGTATGTATCCAATCCCCTTATGCTTCGTATGATCTTGGGTGAAGAAAAATACTTAAGTACACCTTTATGCTTTATTTCACCCTTAAGAGAGGACTTACTATGAGACACACCCCACAAAAGGAAACTCATAGGTAAGTTCTTGCAAGCATGTTTACTGGCGGGCTATATTAAAGGTTGGGAAATCATGAGAAAGTACCTTCTATCTTGGACTGTATAACATAAGTAGAAGTAGAAGTTGCACCTAGTACCATGCCTTATGTGGAACGAGAATGGTAGTAAGAGCCTTAAGTGGCAAAGCGGGTGTGTATACGAGTGATTGTTCTCAGTTTGTTACTAAGAACCAAATTGTTTAGTTACCAAAAATCCTCAATGCTTGTTGGTGTAAGAACAGTTGTTCTAAAGCTGCCCCACATTTGTACTATTCATTATTGAAACAAAAAATCCTTAGGATCTTCAAATCTTCAGGATTTTGAGATTTGGTGGTCCCGAGAAGTGTGTGCCGTGGAGGGGAGCTAGTGTCACCAAATCTCTAACTGTTTGCATTGTCTTAGTGTTTGGAGAAATTTGAGTGGGGACTCAAAAAGTATGGCCATTTCAACCTAGGTAGTAAATTATTGTGAGTCAATTTAATACTTTTCTTGGTTCCAAAACACTACAAAACAAACATTCACAATCTTCCTCAAAATTTCAAACACTTTGGCCTAAATATGGATACCTTTTGAAATAGCCTTGATATTAATGCTTGTCTTGAGGATTTCTATCCTTAAATATTTCTAAATATCTTGACTTATATCTCAATCCATATTTTTCAAAGTTAACATAAGCAGTTCTATGGCTTGAACTTCATCCTTTTCATGAAATGGACATTTTGAAATTTATGATGTTTTTGACATAGACATCTAGTTTGAACATAACCACTTGAGACAAGTGTTTGTGGTAAAAGAAACCCATTTAAGAAAGATAAATTGACACAATTGAACCCCACATGACCATTTGGAGATTGATCGCTCCCATTGAACAACCTGACCATGAAGGTGCTATCATTCAACCAAACTTTAAACTCATTAATGAAGAATAAACTGATATAATTAGTAGTTTGAGAAGCTTCACTTTTGAAACAAAAGAAACACCCATTCAGTGGAGAAATGTAGCAACAATCTTAGACGAAGTAGAGGAACAAGCTGATATTGTGGTTGGAAGGCCCATATTACCACCACCTGCGTGGCAATAGATATCCTCTTTTCTTCCATAGACTTAGACTTCTCTAAATGATCTCACATAAAATCAAAATCCCCAAGAGAAGGTCTACAGGTCGTCATTTCATTTGAGGCATCTTAGTCCAAAATCTCTCAAGAAACACCTTGCAACACTTCACCAAAATAGAACCAAGTTGTTATATTACTTCTACATACGTGTTTCAAGGAACAATCTAGAATTGTATATGTTCTTTTTTGGTCAAAATCTGGATCTTTTTCACGATAATGAACCTATCTAAAACATTGGGTCTTTAGGATTATAACACTTTAGAGGTCTAGCATGTTTCTCACTACCTTGGCCATATCAAGCAAAGGTTCATTCTAAGTCAACATTGGGTCAAACATTTCCTCCACCCCTTCATCAAAATTTCATCCTTCACCTTACCAAACTTTGCAAAAATTTTGAATACACCAACACCTTTTTGACTTCAACATCTATCAACCCAAACCCTAACTTAGCTACTTTGTATGTGAAATGAATCCTTTTCCATGCACCTAGTTAAGTTAGTTATCATATTTGGACTAGTTTATCTTGAAGGTCATGAGTCTACCCTAAAGATTTCCAAGTTCATCAACATCCTTTTATCTAAACATCAAAAACTTCAAACTTAAGTCAAAAGTGTTGTCCCAAAATTTTTTCATTTAGATCACTCCCCACATCATTCATATTTTCATCTCCCATTATCACCATTGCTCCAAAAAGAATTAAAGTGTCCCTTTTACCTAAATTTGAGTCAACTAGAGAGTTTAAACATTACAAATCACAACACAACTCTCCTAGAGCTGACCCAAAATTTATGGTAAAAATGAGATCACAACACAAGAGAATCATGGAGAAAACCAAAGTCACATTTACATCAAGTGATCTAAATCCTCTAGAATTTGATCAGAGAAGTCACATGTCACTCCATCAAAACAACCTTCATCACCATCAAAAAAATATGAGATAGAAGTCATCCAATTTTCCAACCACTCCATCCCTAGGGCTAAATCAAAAATCAACTCCTAGTCTTGCAACTAGTCTTGCTAAGGACATTGGCCATAATCTTCCATTTGGAAGAAACACACTTGTGGGTACCCTTGAAACTAATCCTCCATCCCAAACAACCACTTGGACACCAAATTTTGGCACTCCTCCTGTTCCCGAAGATCCCAAATAGCCATATATAAATCACTTACACTTCATTACTCCACCACAACTTCAATATTTCGAGGACACCCCTCTTTATCCATCCCCACAAGTACCACAAGTGTGCCCAACATTATGCAAATCAGTATGGACCAAGTGTCACAAGTAGACCCAAAAGGGCAAGGGAATACCCTCATACAAAAATAACCTTTAACACCACATGGGACCTCTTCATCCAATCTTCCTGTGGATAAATAAAACATAGCTGTGGTTCAAAACAAATCTATCCAATCCATCATCAACTCACATCCAAACAATCCCTTGGTCACAAACCCAATCAACCAAGGTAATACCTTGATCGCATCTCAAACACAAGGGAATCTCCAAAACATCGGTCAAGGGAACCCTTTCAATCAATGGACCCAAGGTCCTAATATGCCTTTAACATTGCAAAATCTTATGATGCCATCCTCGTCTTTAATGTTTGTTCCCCAAGTCATGTAGAATCAAATGGGACCTCAAACATACATTCCTCCACCTCAATCCACTATCTTACAAGGAATGTTGAACCAAGGGAATTCCCAAGCTCTCATCAGCAATCCACTACCCACTCAAAACATCACCACTCAAAACCCATCATAGATGTACCAACAACCCCCTGATCCTACACTACAAGCACACGCCTTAGCCTTACAACAATCATAACAAGCTTATCAACAAGCCATCCAACAACAACAACAACAAGCATCCCTAGCAACACAACAATAATAGTAGTTCAATAGCAAGCAACCTTAGTAGCACAACAAGGAGCACAACAACAACAATAACAACAACAACAACAACAACAAGAAGCAACACAACAACAACAAACAATCTTAACACAACAAAAAAATCAAGCCCATCAAGCAACCTTAACATCACAGTAACAACAACAAGCCCAACAATAAGCCCTAGTGGCACAAAAACAACAACAAGCTCAACAGGGAGCCCTTGTGGCTCAATAACAACAAGCCTTACTAGCTCAATAGTATACCCAACAACAATAACAACAACAACAAAGTTCCTATTATAACCCTCAACAAAACATTGCCAATACAAATGCGTTAGGAACATATACATCAATGCCTCAATCACCTTCATAGAATTTCACACCACCATACACCCCATACAACACCTCATATCAAAACTCATCCATCATCCCATCATATGTGTATATGCATAAAATTGATCACACATTTCTGGCGCCCATCGTGGGGCCTTTGCCCTGTTTTTGACATCTACTTGCAGGTTTCTTGACAAGATTTCATGTTTTGGAATTTGAATTTTTGACAAAAATTCCTGTTTTAGCGCATATGTGGCTTTCTTTAGCACATCCAGGACTTCTAACAGTGCTTTTGCAGGTCTTTCAGGGCATTCGAGAACTATTTCGACGCATATAGGGAACAAAATGATGCTTCTAGGGAACAAAATGGCACATACACTCGATTCACTTCATTAAAATTTTGTAAAATAATTTTTTTTTGCATTTCTTTTAGCGCATTTAGGGTTTCTTTTAGCGCATTTAAGTTTTTCTGCAGTGCATTAGTTGTTTGTTTTAGCGCATTGACTGTTTATTTTAGTGCTTTTGTATGATCTTTTAGCGCATACAGGTTGTAATTAAACAAAGATCTGAGTTTGACACCTTCCACAGACATAATTTTTTTTTGGCATAAAAAGAACCAATCTAGGATAGTCACATTTGGATTTAAAAAGAAGCAACCCTAGGGTAGACATGGATTAAAATGAAGCAATCTAGGGTAGTCACCACACATTGAATTTGCAGTTAAAATGAATCACATGCTTGTTGTGAAGCAACATCTTCACATAGATTAAATCATTATCATTTGGGCTCTAAAAAGAACACTATCTACTTTGTCTGTGGCAATAAAAAGAACACTAAAAAGAACACTATCTACTTTGTCTATGCTCTCCCCTTAACTGGGTGATCAAAATACCAGACTTGCCTTTTCAATTTCTGCAATTTTAATGCTTTATTACATCCTGTAGAGGGCCTGCTCTTGTGGGAAAAAGTACTCACCCAAGAGGAACAACCCAAGTGGGTTCAAGCCAAAGCTAGGCTATTGTACTCCACTATAAAATTTAAAGTGAATTTGGGGAAACCCACTTTTTCTAGTAGTGTGCAAGATAACCATCCCCAAAGCCTTTGTTCTAAAGGTTGGGAGGTCTCTTGAGGGAGTTTATTATTGCCGCATCGAATGGAAACCCTTACTACGAACCTAGTGCAGTAGCCAACCATTTCAATTTCCGAACATCCTAATAATCACAGTGCAAGGGGAGGGAAGAATCTGCCCCCAAGACACTCACCATATAACTGCTAAGGACCATTTTCTCAGGGGATCCGGTATCCACTTCCGTCACTCTGAGTATGCGCCTGGAAAAGACAAAAACATAGGCGCCCCTTCAGGAGTGACACAACTGTGTGATTTGATGTAGTTCTAAGATGTGGGCTATGGTTATTATGATGACCTACTTGAGTACTAAGAGTGAATTTTCCTGAATTGTCTGTTATGTGCAAAACCTATGAAAACATTTTTTGAAAAACATTTTGAGCATACACTTGATGTTTAGTATAGGGCTTAAAAAAACTATTTTTAGAGTGTTTACTGTGTTTTGAATCACATTAATTCAGACAAAAGATCATCCAAGATGAACATGCAAAAATTCAGTTGAAATTGTTCAAAACTGTTCGGAAAACTATTTTGGAAAACCGTTTTAGCGCATCTAGGGTATATCTTAGCACATTTAAGGTCTATTTTAGCACATTCACTGGTTAGTTCAGCACATTTAGAGCCTGTTTGAGTGCATAGGATGAATATCCTATAAACAGTTTCTGGTCATTATCAAAGCATTTTTCTGTAGCGCATATAGGACATAGAGTAGCGCATCTGAGGTCTGTTGTAGCGCATTTGACTATTTCTCTAGCGCATATGCCTATTTCTGAAGTGCATATAGGACATAGAGTAGCGCATCTGTCACTTTCCAAAATTGTTACTTTTGACAAATCTGAGTTTGTAACATCTTTAGTCCAGCAACATTTTGACATTGCTCTCATGCTTAAAGAGTGGAAATCAACCAAATTTGTCAGGAAATCGATTGCCAATAGGATCAAGAAACCCAAGAAACATTAAGGTTACAAGAAAACCTTGCAACGAATTTTTTTTTTGTATAAAATTCGAAACGTCTTGCTCCATTATCATAAGTTTCTCCATAGGTACCAAGATTTTGCTAGGGGATTTACCGATGAGTATGTTGTAGAGCCTTTATATTCATGAGCCTATTTCCAGAGAAGAGCTCTATCACAACGACACAATCACAATCAACCTCTCAACTTTGATTATCTACGACAACCTTCCATTGAATATCCAACACATCCTAGTCAAATCCTTCAGTGAATTTAATTAGGCTATCATTCTTCAAAAACAAGGATCAAATCTTAAAAGTGCACCTTTTAAGCAAATTTTTGATTATTGATTCAACTTCCCCAAAAGGATTCTGATATCCTTTATAATTGGAAGCCACAATCAAGAATTAGGAATGTATTTTGATCATATCATAATATTTTCATCTTATTGGATCAAAAAATCATCATTTTTGCACTTATCAAATTGTGATCTAAGTCTAGAAGAATATTTTGAAATCATACGCCTATTTTTACAAGATCTCAATACAATAAGCTGAGAGAGGATATTCAACAAGAAGATCATACCCGAAGAACTCAAGAAGAAGGTGAGAGTAGCAATCCCCTTTATAGTGTGAGCCGTAATCCCTTTTTTAACGACAACATGGGTGAAAGAGAAAAAAATTCGTTCCCTTTCAACAGGGACATGAGCAGAACTCCTATAGATAGTGATGATGAACAAGATGAAGAACATCACCTTAGAGAGGCTGAGAAAGATCCCAAATTTCACAAAGCATTAGAAAAGATCTTAGAGCACAACAAAGAGAAATATTTCCTTTATTTGGCTAACAAAGGATCTAAATTGCCTCATGATTTTGATACTGAGAACTTAAAGAAAAGTCTTGATGAAACACCCTTAACTGATATTAGTGCCTTATCTCAATAGTTAAGGCACTTCAAGGAAAAATTAAAGACATGCAAGGGGGAAACACAATGAAGACATATGCTCTTGATGACATCTGTCCTTATCCTTTTGACCGACATCTCAACATGATCCCATTTCCCAAACATTGTGAAATCCCAAAGTTTGATCGTTATAATGGGAAATCAGATCCAATCGATCATATCAAAGACATCTGTAATATGACTTTAGAGTTTTCTCATGAGGGCACATACTTGATGCATTTGTTTCCTAGGAGTCTTGGAAGCCAATCTATGGAATGGCTATCAAAAATCACACCGCCTATCAAGACATTTGAGGAATTGATTAACGAGTTTATATCACAATACTCCTACAACATACAACATCAAATAACCATGATTGATCTCTGCAAGGCTAAACATAAACCTAGTGAACCATTCATTACATTTATTCAGAGATGGAGAAGATTGCTTGCTAGATACCCACGTCATGTTCTTGAAAAGGAAAAGATCACCACTTTCATAAACAACTTAGATCAAGAAATGAGCTATCATCTTAATCTTCATTGCCCTCTCTCTTTTTAGAAATTGATTGAAAATGCCATCACCATTGAAGATGCCTTGGTCCAGAGAGGGATAATAAAACTTGACAAGGACAATCCTAGCTCTTCAAATCACCACAACGACAAGTCTAAGTTTTGGACTTGCAACAAAAATGTGGTAAATGATGGTGTTGTAGATGCAAATCATGTCTCGAATAAGCCATTTGTTCTTAGTACTCCAAATGCTCCTTGCAACAATAACTATAATGAATGTCAACTCAGTCACAAATCAAGGAAAAAATCCTCCTCCCCTGAGGAATAATGTGAATCAAACTTTTACTCCCAATCAAGGGAATGCCAACAATCAAGGATACCATGGAAACAACAAAAATACCTTATGAAATACCTCAAACACAAATCCGCAATGATCTTCATTCTTCTCTAGCAGAAGAACTTTTACTCCATTGGGTCAATCCTTAGAATCTGCATTCAAAGAATTGATGGCTAAAAATATTCTTACTTTGCCGCCTCAACACAATTTTGAACCTAGTGTGAAACCTCCATCATGGAATGATGCATACTATTTTGATTATCATCGATGCAAGGGCCATCGCACAAATAATTCTCAAGCCTTGAAAAATAATGTCCAAGAATTAATTGAAAATGGCATCGTCACAATAGAAGGACACCAACAATCAAACGAAGACCACCAAGCATTTCACAACCCTTTACCCAACTATCAAAAGGGTGAGTCTTTTGGAAAAAGTGTGAATCATATCAACGACAATATAATCAATCATATCTACACTGACGATGAGTGGGCCAATGTTATAAAAGTTAAGGAAAAGATGGAATATAGAGAAGTTAATACAACAACAAGGGCAGAAGCTAAAGTTTTCTTAAAGGGTGCTTCTTCAAAAGCCAATGTGCCCCTACCTCAACATCAATATGACTTAGTCAATCAACTTGGAAAAAATCCTGCTCAGATTTCTATCTTAGAACTCTTGAAGATTTCCCCAGCACACAAGGAAATTCTAGAAAAGTCCCTCGTTGAAACAACTATAGCCACTAATCTGGATGTGGACTGATTTCAAGCCATGGTGGGACACTTATCCTCACCCACATGCCTCTCATTCTCTAAAAAAGATGGCGTTTCCATGACTCATCCCCATAACTCATCACTATACTTAGAAGTCATGATCCACAAGTTTCGTGTCAGACGTGTACTAATAGATGGAGGTGTTGGTTTGAACATATGTACTATGAAGTTAGTTCAGGATTTAGGATTTTATGAGGACTCCATTGATTCCAAAAGAAAGATTACTATTAAAGCATATGATGATTAGGAAAGAGCGTCCAAGGGTTTAATCATGTTGCTAGTTAGAGTGGGACCTGTTATCAAGAATACTTTCTGTCAAGTATTAGACCATGATCTTGCATACAACATCTTGTTGGGTCATCCTTGGATCCACAAAATGCAAGTGGTTCCGTCCACCTATCATCAATGTCTTAAGTTTCCTTATGACGAACAAGAGATCACAATACCAGTTGATAATTCAAACAGTCAAACTTGTGCCAACATCAAAGCTAGTTAGGATACTTTGGTTCCCAACAATCGAGAAGCTCCTATTAGTACTTCTCCCAAAGTTGATACACAAATCAATCAGTTAACCAAAATTTTTGACAAGCAACTACGGTTCAAGGACAATGGAGTAAGGGAGTATTCTCTCTGTCTTGCTAATCTTCCTATATCACCTCGATCATGTGGAAAACCTTCTATCGCACAACAATAGATATCTGTAGCATCAACATCAATGCAACCACCAACAAAGCCAAGTACAAAATTTAATGGATGATTTATCAAAGAAAAATTCCCCATGGAAGATTCTGAGGATAGAGAAGTTCTAAGTTGGCTCTATAAAGATGAAGATGAAACAGTTCTCAATGTCAAACTACCAACCGAACAATATGGTAAAGGGTATTCAATCATGCAAAAGATGGGCTATGATGGTAATGGTCCTATCAGAAAGAGAAAAGGAGTAGTTGAGCCTATTCACCTTCCAGGACTTGCTGCAAAAGATAAAATAGGAATAGGCTATGATACTATCTCAAAAGAAAGACCATCCAAGCAGTTGCATGATACTGTCCTCACATTGTAAGAGGGGTCCAATACAAGGGAAGCATGTTTGAAATCAATTCAGAATTTCGTGGATAATAATTCTGACACAGATTCTGGTGAATACGAATGGGACACCATCTACAATGACGAGTTCTGGAGAGACAAAAAGGTCGATGTGGTACACAAGTACACCCCAAATCTAATCGAAGGTTAAGGGTTAGGGTTCCAACCGCAAGGATCTGAACTACAAGGTAACTATGATTCTAGTGATACCGAGTCAGATTTAATCGAACAAGACTATCGTGAGAACAGTATCATCATTGATCTACCCCATACCTCAGATCTTACATAAAAATTTGTTATGAACATAACTATAGCCAATTTCACGTACCTTGATGACTCGCTACCACTGATCCATCCCGATCTCATTGACTGGGATCTATCTGAACCTATTGATATACCTATGTTTCCAAGCGACGAATCTATCATGAACTTCCTTTCCGCAAAAAAACAAATGATTGTTCCACTGGAAATTTTCAGCATAGAGTCTTTAATCAGGAGAGTGTCAAGTCTCCTAGCTACAAAAAAAGAAAAGAAAAAGAAAGATCTAATGGTGAAAACTAGAATCTGGCAGTGTTAGATCAAACAAAAGATAAAACAAAGAGCGTATCAAATGGTGAAAACCCTTTTTAAGGCACTTGATGATGGGATATTTGACACTCTCCTAGAGCATTATCATGAGTGATAACCTATCTTGATTGAGCCTACAAAAGAAGTTAATCTTGAAACTACAGAAAAACCAAGGATCCTACAGTTAGCTGCATTAATGACAGATAAAGAAGTACCCGAGTTCATGGAATTTCTCATAGCAAATCAAGTCAACTTTTCCTGGTCTTATGTAGACATGCCAGGTCTTGATCATGATCTTATAATGCATCACTTGTCCATCAAACTAGGAGTTAAACCTGTGAAACAAAAACTCAGAAAGATGCATCCTCATGTTGCACTATTGGTTAAAGAAGAACTTTGAAAACTCCTTGATGTGGGATTTATAAGATCGATCGACTATGTAGAATGGATCTCCAACATTGTTCTTGTGTCCAAACTCAAAAAAAGTGTCAGAGTGTGCACAAATTTCATAGATATTAATAAAGTATGTCCTAAGGATGACTTCCCACTTCCAAACATTGATACGATAGTTGATCTGATAGCCGGTCATGCCATGTATTCACTAATGGATGGTTTTTCTGGTTACAACCAAATCAAGATTGCACCTGAAGACCAGGACAAAACAACTTTCACATGTCCATGGGGGCCTTATTGTTGGAATGTCACGCCTTTCAATCTAAAGAACGCTAGGGCTACATATCAAAGGGCTATGACTACAATTTTTCATGACATGATGCATACATTCATGGAAGATTATGTAGACGATATATTGGAAAAGTCATGCACAAGAGAAGGACATCTTGAAGTATTATCCAAAATATTTGCAAGGTTAGAAAAGTTCAAAGTTTTCCACAACCCTAAGAAATGTGTTTTTGGAGTCACATCTGGAAAACTCTTGGGATACATAGTGTTCGAAAAGGGAATTGAAGTAGATACTACCAAGGTGCAAGCAATCATGGAAATGCCTCCACCAAGGAATATCAGTCAGTTAAGATCATTACAGGGATGACTTCAATCTATACGAAGGTTCATCGCGCAACTGGCAGATAAAAGCTTACCTTTCACACATCTATTACATAAAAATGTTCCTTTCAAATGGGATGACAAGTGTGAAATGGACTTTCAAAAACTCAAGCAGTACCTAATGAACCTTCTAGTTCTAGTACCACCAAATCCAGAAAAACCACTAATCTTATATATTGCCATAGTAGATACATCTTTGGGGGCATTATTAGCACAAGAAGACTCTATAGGAAAGGAACGAGCAATTTATTACATCATCCGAATGCTAACAGGTCATGAACTCAACTACACTTTCATTGAGAAAGCTTGTCTAGCAATAGTCTTTTCCTCACAAAAGTTTTGACACTACATGTTAACTCATACAATCAATCTTGTTGCAAAGATTGATCCACTCAAATATTTGCTAAGCAAGACTACATTGATAGGAAGGTTAGCAAAATGGGTTATGATCTTGAGTGAGTTTGACATCCATTATGTTGATCACAAAGCAATAAAAGGACAAGTTATCACTGATCAACTGGCTGATGCACCACTACAAGCAGAACATCCCATGCATATCGAATTTCTAGATGCTGACATCTTCACCGCAGAATCAAAGCAACCATGGTCTTTATATTTTGATGGTTCTTTCACTCAAGATGGATCAAAGGCAGGCATACTCTTTGTCACCCCTCAAGGAAATACCATTCCTCGGTCATATAGGCTAATGTTTCCATGCACTAACAACATAGACAAATATGAAGCTTTAATCACTAGACTCAAGATAGCATTGGAATGGAAGATCACAAAACTACATGCCTATGGTGACTCACAGTTAGTCAGTAATCAGATCAATGATGATTATCAGACCAAAGATGACAAAATGTTGCCATATAAGAAGATGGTTGATGATTTCAAGAAGTACTTCATGGATATCAAGTTCATACAGATTCCAAGACTTGATAACAAAGCAGCTGACGCCATGGCCATGATCACATCATTGTTGCAACTCCCAAAAAATCAGGTTCGCTAGGAATTTATGGTGGAACAATCATTTGCACCTGCCTATGACACACCTGAAAGCCAAATTATTTGCCACTTAGTAGGATCCAATTCACCTTGGTATGGCAAGATTTATGCCTACCTAAAAGATGACATCTTACCACCTGACTTATCCCATAACCAAAAGTGCAACTTTATTAGCCAATCCTCTCGCTATACCCTTATCGTTGACACCCTTTATCGTCGCGGTCTTGATGGTACTTTACTTTGATGTTTTGAACTTGATGAATCTAACAAGGCTTTACAAGAAGTTCATGGTGGCATTTGTGGTACTCATTCAAGTGGACTGACCTTATCAAAGAAATTGATTAGAATGGGGTACTACTAGCCTACAATGGAAAGAGAATCATTCACTTTTGTGAGGAAGTGCTCTAAATTTTAGAATCATGGGAATCTCATCCATGCTCTTGCACAAGAACTTCACCCACTCACGCCAACCTAGCCATTCTCTCAATGGGGGTTAGATCTAGTTGGCAAGATTCATCCTTCATCATCAAACAAACAAAAATTCATCATCACAGTGACAAAGTACTTTACCAAGTGGATTGAGGCAGTACCTCTCACTAAGGTTACCAACAAACAAATCTCATCGTTCATACTCAACTATCTCATTTGTCGGTATGGCATTCCCAACTCCATCATCACAGATAATGGAAGACCGTTGAAGAATCAAGATGTTGATGAACTTTGTGAGAGATTCCATATCCAACATAGATATTCAACACCTTATTATCCATAAGGGAATGGCCAAGCAAAGGCCTCAAACAAAACAATACTAAAAATCTTGAAGAAGACTGTGAATGATGTAGGAAAAGATTGGCACATTCAACTGAATCCTGCATTATGGACCTATAGAACTAGCATCCAAACGCCAACATGAGCAACACTGTATGCTCTTGTCTATGGAGCAGAAGCCATATTACCTCTAGAGGTTGAGATTCCATCATGAAGGGTATCATTGAAGGGTCTCACAATAGATGATGACTACAAAGTTTCCCAAATGCAAGAGCTGTAACTCCTTGATGAGAAGAGACAACGAGCAACTGATCATTTGAAAGCATACCAACAGATGATGTATCATAGCTATAATCACATAGTCAATCCACGTACCTTTTAGGTTGGTGATCTTGTTCTCAAGGAAAACCCATGAAATCAACAAGACAGAGAGAAGAAAGGAAAGTTCGAACCAAATTGGCTGGGTTCGTATGTGGTCATCGCAGTATATAGTTCAGGAGCATACAAGTTGTCAACGCCAGAAGGGGACCTGTTTGACGAACCCATCAACAACATGCACCTGAAAAAGTATTATGTCTAAAGCAGTTATCATCATCCATAAAAAGTCCTAAAAAAATACAAAAATAGCATAAAAAGTCCTAAAAAAATACAAAAACAACAGAAAAAGTCTTGGAAAAAAGAAGAAGAAAAATATAGAAAAATGCAATAAAAAAAAATAGTGAAAATCTGGCAAACAAACGCTATTTGTAGCTCTCCATCTATTAGCTCATGTTCTGCACTTAGCTTCTCAGCCTTTATTCCATGCATCTTTTCACCATCATCTTAGAACCAAAACAACATCATACTGCCATCATTTTCCTAGAGCGATAACATCTTACCATGGCTTGATCAGTGTACATATCCATTTTAGCAAGTTGTGTCAATATTGGGGGAAAACGTTGATATACTAGGGGCACTCAACTTTCAGGTTCTACCAAAACAGCTAGACAATGACATAAAATCCAATCATGCGAACAAACAATCAAATCCTATGTGCAACTATTCAATCATTGATCCATCTCACAACAGTTTTCAGCAAGTACTATATCATGACACATATCTGGATGATCTAAAATCTGAATAATTTTTGGAATAGTAGTATTATATTTTGAACAATGGTTGTTTTAATTTTGATATCATTCCTCTAGAGCACACTCGATGATGTCCTGAACTAGAGTGGTGAGGAAAGAGGATTATTTTTCTTTGTCTGCTGTCTTGAGATTGACTATCAATCTGGTGCAAATATGTCGCGAGACATGATTTTCAAAGCATATCATTAATGACAGTTCCAAATTTTCATCAGAAAGTGGTTATCTTTGTCTGTTTATGCAAGAAATGCTCAAGTCATCTTAGTTCAATTATACCTCGATGCTTGTGTTCACCTGCTATATCAAAAATCATGAAAGTTGTACTCAGGTCATCATTGGTGCCAATTTCCCCTCTGATGCTTGTACATACTTCCAACATTTTAAAACACTCTATGATCATTCAAGAAAGCTAACAAAAGGCTCAAAAAATGGTTGGTTTCATTTCGTTGCATTTCATTTTAATCATTGTACATATCTGCATATTGGATTTGCATCAGAGTTTTAAAAGGCTGAACAATAACATCAACGACTGTCATGTCTCTTTGGACTAGTTGTAGAGGACATTTAGACATTTGTTTCATTATCATTTTTCATCTTCATCATCATTTCATTATCATTATCATTTCATCTAGGTCCTATACATATCATATAGTTTATCATTTATCATTCATTTTTGTATCATTTAGATCCTTTCTCATTTCACATCATTCATTTATCTATTAGGTATTCCCTATCACTTTCATTATCTATCATCTTCATTAAAAATCTCACTTATCCCTTTCTTATCATTTCATTTTCATTCTACATAGTTGCATCTCATTTATTATCTTCATTATCATTTCTTATCATTTCATTTTATCATTATTTTATCATTACCATTATCATTATCATATCATTTATCATTTCTTATCATTTCATTTTATCATTATTTTATCATTATCATTTCATATCATTTTCACTTATCATTTCATATAATTTCATTTATCATTGCATATCATTTCATTTATCATTTCATCATCATTTCATTACATTTATCATTTTCACTTATCATTTAATATATCATTTCATTTTAACATTATCATAACATTTCATCATCATTTCATTACATTTATCATTTTCATTTCATATCATTTTAATTTATCATAAAATTTCATTATCATTTTATCATCATTATCATCTCATCTCATTATCATTTTAACATTATCATTATCATTTCATCATCATTTCATTACATCTCATCTCATTATCATTTTAACATTATCATAACATTTCATCATCATTTCATTACATTTTATCATTATCATTCTATCATCATTTCATTACATCATTCATCTCATTTTATTTCACTTATCATTTCATCCCATTGTGTATCATTTGTCACATTACATTCATATCATATCTTTAAATCATCTATCATTTTCATATCAAGACCCATTTCACATATCATTTCAGATCTTTTCCTAAAATCATATACATACTACAAATTCATGATGCATCTCATAAACACAACATCCATTTTCCATCCCATCATCATTATTTCTTGCATTTGAAAAATCCAAAAACAAAAATTCCATGCATACATTACATTTCCACATCATTTTTCATAAACATATCATTTATCTTTGTGCACACTCTCATAATCAAACATCCTGGGTCATCCACCTACATGACATCATTAGTACACATCACAAATCGTCATCATAGCATGAATCATCCTCCATATCATGTTAGTCATCAAATCAATAAAAAACATATCAAAATCCATACTACATCATGTCGAAATACATGCATATCACCTCATCACATCAAAAACACACATCATCAAAACTCATCGCCACTACATATCATCGCTCATCCAAAATACATACAAATGTCCAATGTCCAATGAAACTGAAAAGTATAGAGAGATACATGAGATATGATAAAAAACAAATGTACATGCTCCAAAAATGATATACATCAATAATACTGCATCAATAAATCAAGGCTAGCTGGTAGAGCCCCCTGATGGAGTTGGTCTAGAGGATGGTGGCCTGCCACTACCCCCTACATCAAGATCCTGTCGCAGCCCTGTGACCCCTCTGCTGTGTGTCGTAGTTCGTGATCTGTTCCTGGATCTACTATGGGATCGAGGGTAAGGCTCTCTGTGGTCAAGAGGGCACAACTCGTATCTGATCCGATAATGCTCAACCTCCCTGGAAATCTATCATTTTTGGAAGTCCACTGCCTCCTGCACCTCCTGCCCTAGGATTTCTATGTGGTCCCAACACACCTCGATTGTGCAAAGATCAATCTGAATCTCTCTATCTATCAATGATTCATATCATGCAATTTATCTATCAATGCCTCATATCATGCAATCACAACCAATATCTATCTATCAGTGATCCCTATCAATGACCCATATCAGTGCATCATAGCAACGAACCATATCAAATGCTCTATCTAAGTGACTCATATCATGAAATCAATGCAAAATATATCTATTCGAATATCAAATCAATCTACTCTATCGTCATTTACTATTTGTTCTCTTTTTCAGGAAAGCAAACTTATCAACAATCAAATCATCTTCCTATTTGTACTTCAGTCACAAATGTAAATATGTTTTCAATCACATCATCTACTATTTGTTTTCTATCATAGAAAGCAAATTTATCAGAAGTCATATCAATCATTCTACTCTTTTTTTTCATTCAATGGAAACAAAATTATCAGCTATCTACTCTTTGTTTTCTATTTTGGGAAGCAAAGTCATCAATTCATCATTTATTAGATCTTCTATCATTTATATCCATATCAACATGATGAAAAGACAATTTATCTATCTATTTCCCAAAGAAGCAATATACATCATCATTCTTTCATCAATTATCGGGAGCTAAATCACTGCATCCCTCTCATCATCCAAATTTCATCATCAACTCAACATTTTTCTCATCATTAGTGATTTACCTCCCGAGGGGGCATCATCAATATCAACCGCATTTTTTTCGATCAAAAACATATCAGATTCAAATCAAAAGGAATATCAGGCACCTTTTTTTTAATCAGGGGCATATTAGTTAAAATTTTCTGACCAGGGGCAAAATCAAACGCAACAAATTTCAAAAGTAGGAATATTTTCTTTGAAGCAATGCGTTTCACACATCACTTCAAAGAGGGGAAAAATGTATATGCATAAAATTGATCACATAGTATGTTCCTCCACCAAACCTGCAAGATGATCTAGCATCACAACTTAAGGCATTGTCAGAAGAAATGCAGGACCTTCGGATGGGAAAGGCAAAGAAGCCCCATACACAAAACCTATGTCCTTATCCATTTGATCAAAACATTGCAATGGTATCGTTCCCTCCCAGCTTTGAGATCCCCAAATTTGATAAATACAAAGGGAGAGGAATTCCTATAGACCATGTCAAAGAATTTAATGTCATGTGTATGGAGGTTGCTTACAATGATTCTTATTTAATGTGCCTCTTACCCCTAAGTCTAACAGGTCTTGCCATGGATTGATTTTCTCAACTACCTCCCAATATCAAAACTTTCCAAGAAATTATCGATAAATTCATCAATCATTTTTCCTTTAATATTGACATGGACGTAAGCCTAGAATATTTGTACACTCTCAAAAAAAACAAAGGAGAAACTTTCGCTAATTTCTTACAATGGTGGAGACAAAGAGCTTGTAAAAGAAAATGGCATCTTCCTGATGAACAAGTGGGGATCATCATAAAAAATATAGATTCAGATCTATCCTTCGACTTGAAAATGCAATGCATCACATCTTATGACGAGCTTGTCACTAAATCTCTTAACATCGAGAGAGCTCTAACCTCATAGGGAAATACTCAATCTTACAAAGATAATCACCCATCAACTAGTTCAAACGACAAGCCTCGTGTTTGGGCTAAGAACAAGAATGTAAAAAATGATGGTGTGGTAGATGCTAAGGTGTTCCTAAGTGATCCTAGGCCAAGAAACAACCAAGTTGCTAACATTCAACCAATTGTGCAACAAATAACACCCCCTCAGAACAATCATATCAACAACACCGAATCGCAACAAAGGTGAACCCTTAACAAGAACAACTATCCTAAACACAAGTATACACAGTTATCCAAACCCATTGAAACAATCATGAAGAAATTTGTAGAGTCAAACCTGATAACGCTTCCTAACTTTGAAAACTACCAAGAACCACAAGAGAAACCATCCAAGTACAATGAGAATGACTGTTGTGATTTTCACAAGATCAAATGACATAAAATGACAAACTGCATGAGGCTAAAAAAGATTATCCAAGACCTTATAGAAAACAAAACCATATCTATTGAGGTACCAACCGGGATTAGGATCTTAAGCTATACAAGAACCCTATGCCAAATCATAGCAAAGGGAACAATAACAGAAAAGCTAAGGATTACACAAACATGCAACATACCTATTCTAATGTAGTCGATTCCTGTGATAGTGTTATCACCATCGTCACCATCAAAGGGACTAGTGCGGAGTGTGGAGTCACCACACAATGTGGAAAAATCACCATCCAAGGAGTCCCATCTCAATCTAGGGCACAACCTACTTTTCCATCATCAAATCCTAGTAAGTACAATCTCCTAGATTAGCTTAAGAAGACCCCTGTACAGATATAAATCTTGGAACTATAGAGGCTATCACCTGCACATAGTGAAATCTTAGAGAAAGCTTTGTTAGAATCTTCTGTCCTTGAGGATATTGATACAAATTAGTTTCGAGCTATGGTAGGGCATATCGCTAATCACCTTCTCACCTTCTCAGAATAAGACTTACCATCACAACCATCTCATTACTATGCTTTACACCTTGAGGTTGTCATTCACAAAAACAAGGTCAAAAGAGTCTTAGTAGATGGAGGTGTTGGATTGAACATTTGTACCCCTCATTTGATCAAGCAATTGGGCTATTCAGAGGATACTATTTAGAAAGCAAAGAGCACCACCATCAAAGCATATGACAACCAAGAGCAGGTATCACAAGGCATCATTGCACTACCCATCCAAGTGGGACCTATCATTGCAAAAAATACATTCCAAGTATTAGACCTTGATCTTCCCTACAACATACTACTTGGCTGACCTTGGATCCATGCCTTGAAAGCTATAGCCTTGACCTATCATCAATGTGTAAAGTTTCCCTTCGAAGGCAAAGAAATTACCATCCATGGAGATCTTGAGCCTTTTTACTACTGCAAGAACCTTGAGGCTAAGTTTTATAAAATCCACCAAATACCCAAGAATGAAAAAGGGCCTACACCTTCTACCTCATTTTTTGATCCATCATCCCTTGAATCTACCTCTGAAACAAAAGAACTCATTGTGCAGAGCATACCTGACATCAAAGCAGTGACCCAGGATGATGGTTGTGGAAACTATAAGCTAATGAAGAATACCTTTTTCTTAGGAGAGCTACCTGTTTCTCCTCAATCCCATCTAAAACCCACAACTAGAAATAAAGAGTCTGAAACAATGAAGATGGAAGCTACCACCTTCACCAAGTGGGGAGATTTGAACCAAGAAGATGTCAATGAGGAAGATGTCTCTAAACTCCTCTATCAAGATGAACGACCTGTTCCTGTTCTTCTCATGGAAGACTACAATAAAGGCTTGCAACTAATGAAGGGATGGGGCTATAACAATAATGAGAAGTTAGGAAAAAATGATAATGGTTTTCTATAACCCATCATTCCTGAGAAATTCCTAAAGAATCTTGGCCTAGGTTGTACTACTAGGAAGGTCACCCTTATTGGCAAAGGTACTTCTGCTAAACGGGTTGAGGCTTCCTCTTGGTTTCCTGCATCATGTGATATGACCTTAGATGACTTCCCCCTTGATGTTGCTAAACTATTTGATAATAACTCCCTCTTCATGATATCCATAACATCCTTCACTTTGAGCTAACAACCAACTAAAATACACCTAGTATACTCGCAACTCATTGACTTAGACCAACATGAACCACCGATTCTAGATTTATTTGAAAGTAATGAAGCGATCTCAGAATTCATGGGACTCTGTCACAACTTACCATGAGCAGACCACAAAGCAGGTTTTGATATAGAGCTAGACACAGGAGCATACTATGGGGAGACGATTGAATCCTTCAGTCGTAAAATTGATGAAATGCAACTAACATGCAGATCTTTGAGTGAAAACCACACTGTGGCACTTTTTGATCCAAAAATAGTAAAAAGAAAGGATGTATCTAAGGGTGAAAACCTCTTTGAGGCACCTAAAGATGAGGGATTCAATCTCCCCCTTAGTGCAATACATCTATATAAGTCAACAGTTTTAGCAGAAAGGGCCACTCTAGTCAATGTGGGAACATAAGAAGCACCCAAAATCACTTTCTATGCCGAATCCTTGTTGGATGAAGAACATAAGAACTTGGAAACATTCCTAAAAGAGCACAAAGCTAACTTTGCATGGTCATACACAAATATGATAGGACTTGATCCTGAAATGGTTGTACATCACTTAGCAGTCTATCCGGAAGCCAAGCCAATAAAACATAAATTAACGAAGATGCACCCTCAGATAACACTCTTGGTGAAACTAGAATTACAAAAGCTTCTTGACGTTGGATTTATCTGACCAATAGATTATCCTAAGTGGGTTTCAAACCTGGTACCAGTCTCCAAACCCATTGGGGGCATCAAAACTTGTATTGATTTTAGAGACTTAAACAAAGCATGCCTGAAGGATGACCCTCTTCCTAATATTGACATCATAGTGGACCTAACAGCTCCACATGAAATGCTATCACTTATGGATGGTTTTTCAAGTTATAAAAAATTCATGATCGCCAAGGAGGATCAACACAAAATTGCATTCACTTGTCCATGGGGGACATACTGCTGGAATGTAATGTCGTTTGGGCTAAAGAATGCAGGAGCAACCTATCAGAGAGCAATGAACCTCATTTTTCATGACATGATCCATAAAACAATTGAAGATTATGTGGATGATATTTTGGGAAAATCAAAGAAAAGAAGTGAGCACATACAAGTCTTAGGACCTATCTTTGATAGGCTCGAAGATACAAGGTGCGACTGAATCCAAAAAAGTGTATCTTTGGGATTACATCAGGGAAATTTCTCGGCTATATCGTCTCACAAAGAGGGATAGAAATTGATCCAACAAAGGTAAAATCCATCCTAGATATGGAACCACTACAAACACTAAAATAGATGAGAGGGTTACAAGGAAGATTACATCCCATCAGAAGGTTCATAGTGCAACCATCAGACAAAATCCACCCTTTTTTGCATCTTCTCCATAAAGGAATAACTTACAAGTGGGATGAGAAGTGTGATAAAGCTTTCCAACAGATCAAGGACTATCTATTGACACCTCTAGTGCTCATGCCACCAATACTAAACAAACCACTGACATACAACATCAACAACACTAGGTGCTCTTCTAGCACAACACGATGAAAACGGGAAAGAAAGGGCTATCTATTACATCAATAGGACCTCAGTGGGCTATGAAATTAACTATTCACCCATTGAGAAAGAATGCTTAGCAGTGGTTTTTTCTTCACAAAAGTTCAAACACTACATGTTACACTGAATCAAGCTTATTGTAAAGATTGATCCATTGAAATACCTATTATCCAAAGAAACTCTCATTGGGAGAATGGATAAATGGATAATGATATTAACATAATTTGACATAGAGTATGTGGAGTGCAAGGAAATCAAAGGCCAAGTGATTGCAGACCAACTAGTAGAGGCACCTATCTATGCAGAGAACCTGTTGATATCTAAATTCCCTAACAAATCAGTATTCCTTGTCAATCTCACAAATCAGTGGAAGATGTACTTTGATGGATCATTCACCCAACATGGATTGGGAGTGGGTATTCTCTTCATCACCCCTCAAGGTGGTTGCATCCAAAATTCATATAGGCTATCATTTTTGTGTACTAACAACATTGCTGAGTACTAAGCCCTAATCACAGGTCTAAGGATAGAAATTCAATGGTATATACAAGAAATAAAAGTCTATGGAGACTCACAACTGGTTATCAACCAAGTCAATGATGACTATCAAACTAAGGATGAAAAGCTTACTACTTACAAGAAGATGAAATATTGACAAGGTTGGGAAACCTAGAGCAATAAATAAGGGTAAAGGATAGATTTGAAAAGGAAGTTCCAAATAACGAGAATGCGGGAGAAAACTCTTCTCACGAACATGATCAAACTCATGATCATGAGAGAGAAATGACCTTCTCTATTTGAGGAAACTAATAGGAAATGTATGACTTTTGAACTATCTAGAGATATGAAAAAAATAGCCCCGCCCAAGTTTAAAGGAAGCACTAGCAGAGATGAAGTTGAGGCTTAGTTGGTCCAAATGGAGAAACATTTCAAGATTCAAAATTATTTCGAGGTCACCAAGGTATCATGGGGAGCATACCAGTTAGCAGGAGAAGCCTCTAATTGGTGGATGAATAAGAAAATGGAACTCGATCTTAGCTCATTGAAATTGACATGGAATGAATTTGTTGAAATTTTCCATAAAAAGATGGTTACCCCAACTCTATTTTGACCAAAAACTTATAGATTTTTAGAACCTGAGACAAGGTGAGATGACAGTTAATGAGTATTGGGAGAAATTTACTCGTCAACTATGTTATGTTCCTATGTATCAGAAGGATGAACACTTTCACATAAGAAAGTTTATCATGGGGATTAACAGCCAGATCGGGGGAGAGGTAGATGCCACGGTCCAAATACTATGGATCTTGTGTATGAGAAAGCGGTTAAACAAGAGCAGAAGCTCAAAGCTATCTCCATGCGCTAGGAAAACATAAACCGTAAGAAGATTGCGGGAGCTTAGACAAGCCAACTCCAAAGGAGGTTGAAGTTGTGCTGAAATAAAGGGAAAAAGGATCTTGTAATAGTGAAAAAGAATAAAAAAGGGAATGTAAGAGGAATGGTTCCAATGGTGGGAATACCAACAATGTTGGTAGAAATGCTAGTAAATTTGGAGAACCTGCAAGGAAAAAAGGACCGAATACTAGATGTTTCACATGTGGAGGAGACCACTATGCTAGTAAATGTCCTAATAAGTCTTCTGGGTCATGATCTTATGGTAATACACTTCCTACCCAACAAGCAATGTTCCAACAAAAGATTCATACTGTTGTGGATGATCGCCAAGCAGAGTATCAAGTGACTCCAATAGAAACTCTAGGTATTTTTTTTGGATTACCCATTTCTATACTTATAGGTACTGGAGCAATTGAAAATTTTATTTCACCTAGAGTAGCTAAGAAAATATCTAAGAAAGTTGGTTACATGGCAAAGTCTTGGGTTGTAGAATATATGCAAACCAATAAAGAGCAACGGTGGAACATTTTTTGTTCGAAGCTAGGATTGAGCTACCTTGTTTTACTACAGAGGTGAACCTATATGTCATGCCTTTAAGATCCTATGATGTTATCCTAGGTATGAATTGGCTATGGAGACATAGAGCCAAGGTAGATTTCCATGCCAAATCAGTAGAATGCTTAGATGATTTGGTAACCAAGTGATGTTACAAGGGATACCTAAAGAGGTCAAGATACATCAAATCTCTACAATGCAATTGTTAAGGGCTAAGAAGAAAGGGTGCAAACTCTTTGCAGTAAAAATGGAAAAGCTTGAAGATTATCAAGAAGATCTCGATAAATTTGGAACACAGAGCTTCCAAGAGATGGAAGAAGGTGAAATGGAAGAAACTGGAATGTTGGATATGAAGAGATATCCTATACTGTGAAAGTTTTTAGATGTGTTTCAAGATGAATTACCTGGACTACCATCGAAAAGGATATTTGACTTCTCTATTGATGTAGTACCAAGATCTAAACCTATTTCCATGGTTCCCTACAAAATGACAAAAACTAATGTAATGGAGCTTAAGGAACAATTGGATGAATTGTTGTCTAAAGGGTTGATAAGACCAAGTGTATCACCTTGGGGAGCACCAGTAATCTTTGTGAAAAAGAAGGATGGTACTTTGCATTTTTATATAGATTATTGCATGCTTAACAAAGCTATGGTAAAGAACAAGTACCCATTGCCACACATTGATGATCTATTTGATCAAATGAGGGGAGCTGCTATATTTTCCAAGATTGATTTGAGATCTAGATACCACTAGTTGAGAATTAAGGATGAAGACATCTTTAAGACTACATTCAGAACTAGATATGGACATTACGAGTTTACAGTCCTACCCTTTGGTCTAACAAATGCACCTGCAACATTTATGAACCTTATGAAAAATGTATTTAGGGATTGCCTAGATAATTTTGTCTTGGTTTTCCTAGATGATATTTTGATTTACTCAAGGAATGAGGAGGATCATTGTAGACATTTAGAGATAGTCCTACAACGACTTAGAGAACATAAGTTGTATGGAAAACTCTCTAAGTGTACATTATTTCAGAAGAGAGTGCATTATCTTGGACATGTGATCTCAGTAGAAGGTATCTTAGTAGATCCAGCCAAGATTAAGGCAATGCTAGAATGGCTAGTACCCAAAAATGTCTCAAAGGTAAGAAGTTTTATGGGTTTGGTGGGATACTATAGAAAGTTTTTTGCAAACTTCTGCAAGATAGCCTATCCGATTACTTCTTTGTAGAAGAAAGGGAAGAAGTTTGAGTGGAGAGAAAAGTGCCAAGTTGCATTTGATCTACTTAAAGAGAAGTCGACTACTGCACCAATTTTGAGAGTACCAGATCCTGAAGGAGAGTTCACTGTTATCACAGATGCATCAGGAGAGGGCTTAGGAGGTGTTTAACGCAAGAAGGGAAAAAAATTGCTTATGAATCAAGGAATCTGAAACCTTATGAGAAAAATTATGCATCACATGATTTAGAGTTAGCAGTCATGGTACATGCATTGCAAATGTGGAGGCATTACTTGTTGGGAAAGCCTTTTGAGATGAAAATTGATCATCATGGGTTGAAATATCTATTTACTCAACCTAATTTAAATGCAAGACAAAGAAGATGGTTAGAGTTAATAGCTGATTATGACTTCAATATTAGTTACATCAAAGGAAAAGAGAATTGGGTTGCCGATGCCTTAAGTCAAAGACGTCATATTGTTTCAATAGTGGTACAATTCAAATTAACTTTAAAGGTCAAGTATTGTAGAAATACAAAGGGGATGAGTACTATATGCAAGTTAAGAAAGAACTCACTAGCAATCCACAAGATGCTAGGTATGAGGGTTTTCATTTTGAATCCAGTGGAATACTTAGGTATAAGAGAATGTATGTACTTGACTCAAAAGAGTTAAGAAATCTAGTATGGAAAGAAGTTCATGAAGCACCATACTTTGGACACCCAAGTGTGATAAAATATTGGTAAATGTGAAGCCATTATATTTTTGGAAAGGGATGAAAGGAGATGTTGCTAGTTTTGTGGCTAGATGCCTTGAATGTCAAAGGGTAAAAGTGGAGCATCATTATCCTGCAGGTTTGTTATACCCACATGATATTCCAAAGAGAAAATGACAAGTCATATGTATGGACTTTGTACAAGGATTGCCTATGTCAAGGAATAAGCACAATACCATTCTTGTGGTTGTAGATAAGCTTACTAAGGTAAAACATTTCATACCTAGGAATCTAACTAATGGAACTCTTGTCATAGCTAGGAAATTTGTGCAAGAAGTTTTTAGGCTGCATGAAATTCTTGAGAAGATTATTTCAGATAGAGATGCATGAGTCACTTCAAGGTTTTGGAAAACCTTATTTTATGTACTTGGGACTCAATTGAACATAAGCTCAACATATCATATGGAAATGGATGGACAAACAGAAAGGGTGAATCAAGTACCAGAAGACCTACTTAGAATGTATTTCATGGATCAACAATACAAGTGGGAAGACTACTTTCCTTTAGTGGAATTTGCATACAACAACTCCTACCATTCCGCAATAAAGATGGCTCCTTTCGAAGCATTATATGGTCAAAAGTGTCAAACCCCTATAAGTTGGTATAAACTTGAGGATAGGTTGAGTATTGGGCCAGAAATGTTGGCTAAAATGGAAGAGCAAGTGAGGATTGTTAGGAAAAGATTGGCTGAAGCTAGTGATAGACAAAAAAGCTATGTAGACGCAAAGCGAGTGCCCAAAATTTTTGTAGTAGGTGACAAGGTGTTATTGAGAGTAAGACCTCATAAAATTTCCATCAAATTTGGGAAGTCTTCCAAATTATCCCCACACTATGTAAGACCTTTTGAGATTCTTGAGGAAGTGAATCCGGTAGCTTACCAAATTACGTTGCCACCAACACTTGCTAGGATGCATAACATCTTTTATGTGTCTTACCTAAAGAAGTATTTACTAGGTGATAATCATGTGATTGATTGGAATGATTTATAGGTACAAGACCTCAAAGTGGTAAGACTCGAGCCTATTAAGGTGCTCAGAACACATAATCTTCTCTTGTGTAATAGGGAAGTTCTGTAGTGCAAAGTCCAGTGGGACCAGTATGCAGAAGACTCTGCCACTTGGGAAGACTATGCTAAGATAATAAAAAAGTTTCCTCATGTTTTGCATGCATTTGAAAGTGCTTGAAAGCAATATGTTGTTTGTTTATATAGTTTATGTTAAATACATAAAATCATCAGGGATAATGATTCACAAGGGGGGAGTATGTCACACCCCAATTATGTATTTATCTATTTATTATTACTGTGCTAGAGTAAAATATTGCATGTGTGAATGTACTTTGAGTTCTGATTGAGAATACATGTGCTTGTACTTTATCAATGAATTTTGAATGAATGTTATTTCATTTAAGGTTATGTGATGAAATGCATATATGTGAAATGGATGGTTATTGAATTGGATATTCTAACTATGGAGAAATATTATGTGAAAGCATATTTTTTTGAAGAACTGACTACCGTAGGAATGTGTTAGTTGGATGTAGGTACATGTTCAATCCTCCAAGTTTGAGGGGAAGTATCACTTAGGAGAAGAACTTGGACAGGTAACTAGTAACTTAACCTAATTGAGCTTACACACACACTCATAGTAGAATAGTTGAGTCAATTTATTGTGTTGGGAATTGGTAAGTAATCCTTAGTATGATGTGTTTGCATTAGTAAGGGTATTGATTACTATTGAGTGCATTCTTGGATGATCTTTATCTGTTGGGAGCTTATGATTTCTTCCTTATATTACTATGCTTGAATTGATGAGGTGAACACACATAGAATATATGTATATCATGTATGCATATGCATGTCAACGATAGACCATACACATGAAGGAACACATACATGAGAGTACATAGGTAGACGCACCTATGCACACTTATGAATGGGTTGCTTATGAGAATGGTGTTATCGAACGAACAATACGACATGTATGTGTATATGTATAAATACATCAGACATATGTTTCTATCAATAAGATAGTAAATGTGTATGTATTGATTGTGCAATTGAATGTATATATATGTATAAGATATATACATATGTATGACAAATGAAAATGTCCATACAGATATATCAACATATGCATACGTACGCATACATGTACATAGAGGTATATATATATACATATAGTCGATATTGTTATTATATGAGTATTAACTTGATTTAAACATAAAATGTATACATACTTGATTGTTATTATATCTGTTAGTCTTATCTTGTAATGGTGTCATCTTATGGGGGATGGGACATTGTGTTATCATGTCTAAGACATGTATTTTTGTAGGGAGAATAGCTTCTACTATTTTTTACCAATATAAGGAAATATTAGAAAAAAATGTTAGGAGAGATGAGTTTTCCATATATCTGAATGAATGTTCACTTCTTCATAGTTCTAGCAGAATGAAAATTGGCATATATAATTTTTGATTATATTACTAGTGTTAGCACACTACATCCAACTGGAAATTAGCGTCTAAAATAGCACCAAAATTTAGTGCATTTGAGTTCATCAATTGGACACATCTCACAATGCAAAATTTGGCACTAAATAGCATATTCACTTTGGCACCGGATTTTCCGCCGGGTTTAGTGCCCACTTTAGCGCCGAAAAAATGGCACAAGCAATAGCACCGCCTTTAGCACCGGGAAGTGAGACCAATTTAATGTCAGAAATAACACCTAAATTAGTGCCCAATTTGGCTTCCATTTTTTCTTCCATGTCTACTCCCATTGTTGCTTTTAGTTTTTCTCCTAGTCGTGCTTCCTATTTTGTTTATGGTATGACATCAAAAATAGCTTCTTTTTTGGCTTCCTAATTGATTCCAAGTTTTTCTTCCATTATGGTGTCCTTTGTTGCTTCCAATTTTGCTTCCATTATGATGTCCTTTGTTTCTTTCAGTTTGGCTTCCGATTTTGCTTCTTGTGTTGCTTCCAATTTTGTTTTCGGTTTTGCTTCCAATTTTGCTTCTGATATAATGCTGCTTTTTGCATCTAGCTTTGCTTCCATTTTTGTGTCTTTTGTTTCTTCTAATATGGCTTCTATTATTGCATCTTTTGTTGCTTCTAAAATTGCTTCCATTATTACTTTGTTTGCTACTTGAATTGCTTCTATTTTTGACACCAAGTTTTTCCTCCAAGATTGCTTCTGGTTTGCTTCTAGTTTGGCTTCCATTGTTGCTTCCTTTTTTAATTCTAAAAATGCTTCTTGTTTTGCTTCCATTTATTAATTTAATATGTTTTATTTCAATCTAATTAGTTAAATATATCATGCCTCTTAAATAAATCATATGATTATAGAGTAAGTAATTTAATTATTTAATTCATATGATTAAATAACAAGATAATTATTATAACATGATCATCATCTATAATTAAAAAAAGTGAGTCAAATATCTATAATTTAATTGAATTTGACAACATCCATCCTAAGCAGTAAATTAAAATCATCACACATAATAAATATCCATTTAAAAATCATCGACCACTTTTTATATATATAAATTGACAAGTCAATACTGATAAGATCATCATCATATATAACTAAAACAAGTGAAAGTAAAATATGCTAGTAGATAAATAACATGTCAAAATGATACATGTCCAACAGTTGACATAAGTCAAAATGATACATGTACAAATGATATAAGTAAAAATGATAAATTATGGAACTCAAATTGACACAAGTCAAGATGATACATGTCCAAATGATATAAGTGAAAATGATACATGTCAATATGATATAATTCAATAATATGGTACTGTAGGCCATGAAAATGATACATATGATAGTAACCATGAAAAGAGGCATCATAACGATAAATCAACAATGATCCATGATGCAGTCTATATGATCATGAATGTCACTGGCTACTACCAACAACTACCTCATAATCATCATCACCATCGTGATCATCATCATCATGATCATCATCGTCATGATCATCATTGTCATCGGCCTCGATGTCTTCCTTATCTATGTCATCATCATCCTCTGCCATGTGATTTGTACCGACATAACCAATATTTTTTGGATCTATATCATGATGAGGATCATCTTGATCTTCTGGAAGACCCATGTTCTGCAAAAAAAAAATATTTAAAATTAAAAGTTATTATTTATTTCATGCAATAATTTATTTTTTTGTTATATATCTAATATTACAACATATGAGATGAAACCATAATCATATTACATCTTATCTAAGTGCACATACCATAATAAAATTTCAAAAAAGTTACAACTAATATGTCATTCCAATGATGTAAAACATGCAACAATTCTAATAAACATTAGTAAATATCATAAAAAAAATTGTTATACAATTTAACTATCAACTGTAAATCTTTCATTGTGCGAACGTGGAAATTGGATATAAACTGTTTGCTTTGTTTATTTGATTCATACAATTCCGTTTTTCAGCTTATTGTTTTGGAAGTTTGGAGAGTATGGAATTAGAAGAGTTTAAAGTTCGCAACTACAGAGTTCTTGTTAAGGTAAAACCTTGGGAGGAACAATTTTCGGCTACCATTGGAAAGGATGATCTGCAAAAGGTATTCAAAATAAAGTGCAAATCTGTTTTAAATTGCATTAAGGTTATCATTGGGGAGGATATTTTACACATGGAGCTGCAAAGTTAATTTTCCCTGCTAATTTTCTCTCCATTTTCTTATCAAATATTCTGGACCTCGTCCAAAATTTTGATGTTTTGAGGACTATTGCTAACAAGTTTGTTGTTAGTGCATATTTGGAAAGTGATGCCCTCCTAAATAGTGTTCAGCAGTGTGACTTCATGTTGGGAGATGATTTGATAGGTGGTTTATTTCCACGACACCTCTTATTCCATAAGAAGAGGTATGCAAAGATTTTTCAAGGCATGTTATTATCTACAATGCATGATACTTTTGTGCATCTATATCAAGCAGTCAACAAATATAGGTTAGCTATTTCTATGGAGGAGATTGATGATTTCAAAAGAAAATTTCATGCAATTTCTTTTTTGAGAAGCCATGTTTGTATACATGATTTGCAACTTCCAGCCACTTCACAAGCTGCTAAAAGGAAGTTATGTTACCATTATGTACCTGAAATTAACAAAACAGTTCCATCTTATGATCGTCAACATAAAGAAAAGCATGTGGATACTGAAGAAAGTTCGGTTAATGGCTTTCAAAGAGCTGGAAGCAAATCTGCATCTTTTTAGCAGAAGTTATGTTGAAGCATTATATGTGTAATGGGCTGAATTTTGTATTAAGGGATAGTGATATATACATAGTTTGTATATTCTGATAGGGTATTCTGGGCATCAAAGGGGAATGGTCAAATGTATTGTCGCAGTCATTTTCCTAGTTCAGTTGTATCAGGAAGGTTAAAGTATTGCAAATTTCTAAATGACCTTTTTGTTCTATATGTTGATTTGTAAAAACTGTTACTCAGACTACGACTGGGGGTTTTCTTGCTGGCTCTTTCCCACCAGTATGTCCTCCTGAACTAGCATTATGTAAATAAAAAATATTATAAATATAAATATAAGTGGTCTACCACTTTTGATTAAAAAAAAAAAATATCAACTGTAAATTCTATTGCATAACCTTAAGTGCCAATCCTCTACATTTTGTGCTATATATGATTGTGTTTTCCTTGAAGATCCTTTGAGAGTTAACTAGTCTATATATCTTCTTCTCGTATATTTTAGAATTGGATATTTTTCTAAGACATTTTGGCACTGTAATATGCTTCAAAGGTTCTTTGAGAATTAACTAGTCTATATGTCCCCATATTTTAGAGTTAACACTTATGGTTTAGTTTTTTGTTTGTAAGCAAGCTATGACATGCAACAATACTTGAGCATACAAAGAATAGTTCTTCAAGACATTTTGTACTTTGATTATACTATTTTTAAGTGACCTTTTCATGTATATAATCATATCATGTTCATGTATGTTAATATAAGGTAGCTATGGAGGTAGTTCAAAGAGATGGCCCTGAACTTTTTTCTCATCTTACAAAGTCTGCAGGAATAGGAATAGGGATCGAATTTTGAGAGTCTGGTTTAAGTTTGAATTCAAGAAATGAAAAAATTGTGAAGGCTAGAATGGATTTTAAAACATAGAATTATTCATTTCTCCTTGCTGACACTTTGGTTGTTAAGGATGAAGGGCCTGAAAATGCAACTGGGGTTAGCTCCAAAGTATACATTGATGTTGCATACTCATTTAACGATGATGATGAATAGGAGGAAGTGAAACAAAAACCAAAGGCTGAGGTAAATGGAGGAGAATCAAGCATCTCCAAGGAAACCTTATGATCTAATAATTAGGAGATGACTAAAGAAGAGCAACACTGACAATACCAAGTAGAACTTGCAAGGAAAATGAATGAGGAGGCTGCAAGAAGATTGACTACATGGGGCATTGGTACATGAGATGGACATGGCTCTTCCAAGCCATCCACTAAGATGGTTTCCTAAAAAAATGTGGATGATATCCCTATTTCTAGAGAGCTCATGATTCAGGTTGATACAAAAAATGATGTTGTTCTGGTACCCATATATGGCATCATGGTTTCATTTCATGTAGCCACCATCAAGAGTGTTACAAGCCAACAATATGGAGGGAATTCTTATATAAGGATAATTTTCAATGTTCTAGGTACCGAATTTAATGCCAACTACATGCCAACATTGAAATTCCCTAGCAGTATTTATGTTAAGGAAATTTCCTTTAGATCCAAGGATTCAAAGCACATCAACCATGTGGTAAAAATGATTAAATCTCATAGACAATCTTTAGTAATGAAAGAGTCTGAAAAGGAAGAGAGAGCTTCACTGGTGACTCAAGAGAAACTTCAACTTTCAAAAACAAAGCCAATTAGGCTGGTAGAGTTGTGGATCAGACCAACATTTGGTGGAAGAGGAAGAAAGATGATTGGAACTCTGGAGGCCCACCATAATGGATTTCAGTATTCAACCATGAGAGCAAAAGAGAGAGTTGACATCATGTATCAAAACATTAAGCATGCATTCTTCCAGCTAGCGGAGAAGGAGATGATTACTTTGCTGCATTTTTATTTGCATAACCATATCATGGCGTGGGAACCAAGAAGACCAAGGATGTCTAGTTTTATGTGGAGGTAATGGATGTGGTCCAAACTTTAGGAGGGGAAAGAAGGTCAATGTATCATATTGATGAAATTGAGGAAGAACAATAAGAGAGGGATAGGAAAAATAAAATCAATGCAGAGTTTCGAGGATTTATCAAGCGAGTAAGAGAGCTATGGGAGAAACCTCATCTAAAATATTTTAAATTAGAGTTTGATATACCATTTAAAGATCTTGGTTTTCACAGAGTTCCTTTCAAAGCCTCTGCTTTTATTGTTCCTACGGTAAACTATTTGGTAGAGTTGGTGGAATTACCTTTCTTAGTAATCACTATTAGTGAGATTGAGATTGTTAATCAATTAGGCACTATTTACTTGTAGCAATGAAAGAGTCTAAAAAGGAAGAGAGAGCTACACTGGCGACTCAGGAGAAACTTTAGCTTAAAAAAAGAAGCTAATTAGGTTGGCAGACTTGTGGACTAGGCCAAAATTTGGTGGAAGAGGAAGAAATATGATTGGAACTCTGGAGGCCCACCATAATGGATTTCGGTATTCAACCATGAGAGCATAAAAGAGAGCTAATATCATGTATCAAAACATTAATCATGTATTCTTCCAGCCAGTGGAGAAGGAGATGATTACTTTTCTTTATTTTCATTTGTATAACCATATCATGGCGTGGGAACCAAGAAGACCAAGGATGTCTAGTTTTATGTGGAGGTAATGGATGTGGTCCAAACTTTAGGATGGGAAAGAAGTTCAATGTATGATCTTGATGAAATTGAGGAAGAAAAACAAGAGAGGGACAAGAAAAATAAAATCAATGTAGATTTTCAAGGATTTGTTAAGCGAGGAACAAAGCTATGGGAGCAGCCTCATCTAAAAGATTTTGAACTAGAGTTTGATATACCATTTAGAGAGCTTGGTTTTCATGGAGTTCCTTTCAAAGCCTTTTCTTTTATTGTTCCTATGGTAAACTGTTTGGTAGAGTTGGTGGAATTACCTTTCTTAGTAATCACTATTAGTGAGATTGACATTGTTAATCAATTAGGCACTAATTTCCTATAGTAATGAAATAGTCTAAAAAGGTAGAGAGAACTACACTGGTGACTCAGGAGAAACTTCAACTTTCAAAAACAAAGCCAATTAGGTTGGAAAACTTATGGATTAGGCCAACATTTGGTGGAAGAGTTAGAAAGATGACCGGAACTCTGGAGGCCCACCATAATGGATTTCAGTATTCAACCATGAGAACAAAAGAGAGAGTTGATATCATGTATCAAAACATTAAGCATGCATTCTTCCAACTAGTGGAGAAGGAGATGGTTTATTTGCTTCATTTTCATTTGCATAACCATATCATGGTGTGGGAACCAAGAAGACCAAGGATGTCCAATTTTATGTGGAGGTAATGGATGTGGTCCAAACTTTAGGAGGGGAAAGAAGGTCAATGTATGATCCTAATGAAATTGAGGAAGAACAACAAGAGAGAGATAGGAAAAATAAAATCAATGCATATTTTCAAGGATTTTTCAAGCGAGTAAGAGAGCTATGGGAGCAGCCTCATCTAAAATATTTTGAACTAGAGTTTGATACACCATTTAGAGAGCTTGGTTTTCATGGAGATCCTTTCAAAGCCTCTGCTTTTATTGTTCCTATGGTAAACTATTTGGTAGAGTTGGTGGAATTACCTTTCTTAGTAACCTTGAGAGAGTAGGACTTGGGAAAAAGGCATTTTATATGGATATTGTTTTCAAAGACTTCAAGCAGGATGTACTCCACATTGACGCCATTCCTCAATCTTCACTTGATGGCATCAAGGAATGGCTAAAATCCATGGATATAAAGTATTATGAAAGAAAAATGAACTTGAACTGGCGACCAATTTTGAAGACTACTACTAATGATCCAGATAAATTTATTGAAGATGGTGGTTGGGAATTTTTGAATGTGGAAGCTAGTGATTCTGATTCTGATAATTCAAAAGAGTTAGATCAAGGATATGAACCCTTTGATGTAGAAGAGGAATTAGAATTAGATGAGGAAGGTTTAGAAGATGAATCTCTTGTGGAGTCAGATGAGGATGACGTAGAAGAATATTTTGAAGAGGAGGAAGGTAAAACATGGGATGAATTAGAAGTCGAAGCTAGAAATGTAGATAAGGAAAAAGGAGATGAGTCTAACAGTGAAGAGGAAAGGCGGTGACAAAAGGTAAAAGCTACAGGGAAGTCTTGGGCACCTGATATTAGAGATTCAAGAGGAATGTTTGCCAAGAGGCATAAATTTAGATGAATTGAGTTCATCTACATCCTTCTACTATTTATTCATGCACATAAATGGTTTAGCTATTTATGCAAATGATGCATATATGTTAACTTGATCAGTGCTATTACTTTGGTATTTTGACTTCTATGACACCCATCCATTAGGCCATTGTGTGAGGGAGCACATTTGTGTTTTTATTTAGCTTTTTTGGATAGCTCTACTAGGTGTTAAGGACATTCCATTTATCTTTTGAATGTTAAGAAGTCTAGTATTACACAATTCTCTATGTTGATCAAATCAGGTTGTAGGTTTTTTACTGCTGATTTCTTTATTTATGGAGTTTTTTAAACTTGGAAGATAGGAATTTACTACCTTTTTTTAAATTAGATGGAAAAATGAAGCGTCTGGTTAACTACACCAAGTGATGTAGACAACAAGGTTGTGTTAGATCTATAGGATGCCTACCAAGATGCATCAAAACATTCTTACATGTTAAAATAATTGCAACATCATGAGGAAGGATGGAAAAGATTCATCTAGATCACTTAGTAGAATTTCAACATGAATTCAAGGAAGCACTCCTTGAGATACCATGTTTGAGAGAAAAGAAGATAAATAAAATCAACATGGGACTAAGTTACTCAAATGATACAACTCATAACTTAAATGAGGACACTTAAGAGATATTAAAAGACCATGGTCATTAATTAAAAGATGTGATGAAAATAAGGCATGAATGTCACCCATTTCCCTTTAAGGAAAACAATATTTTTTTCCTCAACATAAAATAATGGGACAATTGAGTGGGATCTAGGGCCAACAGAGAAGCACTTTAGAACTCATCCTATGCATCAATAAACAACTCAACACAAGAAATGCAAATTGACATATTAACACAACAATATACAACTAAGTTATTGAAAGTCAACTATTGATACCTCATTCTCCATCCAAATTACAAAATCGGCCCACTTTTTGCTTTGTAACTTTTCCTTTTAAAATTGCTTTGGATGCCGACCATATTTCTCCTCTTGTCAAAACATGACACATGGACTAGTTAAACTAATTACTATGAAATCATTTACTTTTTCCTAGGAAATAAAAAAATATCATTTAACATATTAAATATACTTACAAATGTACAGATCAATGCCTATAAACCTCTCTGGCCACTATGATGCGTGGCACAAATTTTTTCAAGCCGAGCCTTGGAGGCCTTGTCCTGAAACATATACTAATTGAATTTAACTATGCACAAATAAAAATTAAAAATCATTTAATAAATTTGATATAATCTTATGAGAAAATTCAAATACCCACATACTCTCCTCACCATACTTTCTTCATGCATCAAAATTCCCATATGCTTTTACAAGCTCTCTCCATACTTTCACACTTGCATCAATTGTCCTTTTTTTGATCCTTAGCTTGGGAGGGAGTTTTTTTATCTTCTTTGTTTGGTTGCACTGAAATCTCTTGCAGTTTTGAGACATTCGTAGCTTTACCTTCTTCACAGACCAACCTATGCCAAATTCAATCTCCATGTCATGGATAACTGCTTTTTGTAGGTGCATGGGTATCTTTGAGAATGGAAAATGTAGATGGTATTTGAACAGTTGAAGGCATGATTCCTTCAACCTATTCACAAACATTTTTCCAGCATCTGTCATTCAGACTTCCCCTAAAACAACATCATATTCTATCTTGGTATTGTAGCTACCAATGCAAGATGCAAAACATGGCGTGGTGGAAGAAGTTTGTGTCCCAGGAGTGGCTAGGACAGTGGAAGTCTCTGGTCCTTGTTCCACATTCCTAGAGTTTACTATTATTGATTTCCTCTTGGATCTTTTGCTCGATCCATGACTACTTAGGGAATCAATTGATTCCCTTTGACATGGTTAATTTGGTTGCAATGTTTGAGGGGGTTCACTAGATCATTTTTCTATGTATCTGGCAAGAATTTTCAAGTCCACAACATACAATTTGTTCCCTGCCTCTACCCCCAATATGGAATCCAATGCCACTTTATCTTTGTCAGTCTCATGTCCCTATATATAAAATAAATTTCTTCTTTTAAATTTAAAAATAAAAAACTAAAAACTAAAAATGAAAGAAATGATGGAAACATTTACAAATCTATAAATTGATAATAAATTACCTCATCATGGCCAGAGTCTGCTCCCTTTTCTCTCTTCCCTTTGTTGCTTGACATTTTGAGGCGACCTAGGGAAAATTATTTTCGTCTAGTCTATGGAGGAAAACGAAGTACAGACTGTCAGGTATGAAAGTTTTTGTCCAATTTGTGGTATGAAAGTTTTACCTTGAATGACTCTCTTTCTAGATTTAAATTCCTATGAATCAATTTCTTGCGCACCTATTCAGAATATAAATATATTTGAAAGGATATAAATATATGCAAAATGAAACAAATGTATTGTAAAAAAATCAACGCTTGCACACCTGTATAGAATGGTAATCTTTGGGGGATAAAAAGGGCATAGAGTGTGGTTTTATTGAGAGTTAACATAGATAGGTCCCATGTTCGAGTTGCATCCGTTGATAAGAAAGAAAATGAATTTGTGTGCACAATCAATTTGAAACCACGAGCTCATTGTTCTGTAAAAGAATAAGTAAAAATTAGTAATAGCTAATTTAAGCCCGAGGTCTCACAAATTTGAGGAAATGATCTATTATTCAGTTGTCATCTCAAAATCCCTATCTCCTCGTATTGTCTCAACCAACCTTTGTTCCCATGAGACTTGGCTACAGTGGGGCGGATGCAGTTTAACAACTTGTCTTGAAAGCACTTGACTACTTCTTTAGGAAGGAAGTGAGAAAGTTGTCTTCAGAGAAAGGTATGGAAGGAAGGTCTAAGAAATTGAACCAAAATCCAAAAGCTTGGGATGGGAATGATAAGTGAAATGGGGCATTGGGGTTTCAAAAACACGTTTACTACTCTCAGATGCGGAGGAAATAATGCAATGTCTACAATTTTACCCTCCTCCTTTGCAACCACATGAGACTTGAATAATTTGCCTATAAAAAAAACAATATTCACAACCCTTTCTTCACAATCCTCTCCATTTAATCCAAAAATATATATTTGTGGGCACAAAAAAAACAAATTGTAATCTTACCTAT
The DNA here is from genome assembly GCA_007258455.2 of Sequoia sempervirens. NCBI lineage: Eukaryota > Viridiplantae > Streptophyta > Pinopsida > Cupressales > Cupressaceae > Sequoia > Sequoia sempervirens. The sequence continues at coordinate 272,164,990 of VDFB02000017.1, forward strand.
GGTTTCACAAACTAAATTGAATTTTTGATCTACTTGCTTGCAGCCCTCCTTCACACCGTTTTTGTCTTTTTTCTCCTCTCTTCCTTTGTACGACATTTTTCTCCTATCATCTCTTCCTTGATGCAAGAAGTTTTTAATTTTTATTTTTGATTCAGTAGTCGGCGCTATAGTCGGCGTAGTTACTGTTGACTTTAGTGCTGAATTTTAGCCATGAATGTGATATGTTTGGGGTGCCAAAGGCAGTGCAAAGTGCACCTAATTTATCCCCTAGCATTGAAAAATGATGTATTTTTCTTTGAATTTGATAAATAAATTGATCCTAAATTGACTTCATCTTCATATGTTCCAAGGGAGCAATCATGGTTCCCTATTTTATCTATTCCTTATCCCATGTCAATTTTGTGGGTGCAAAACTAATAGAGGTTAGATTTGTGAACTAAGAAATGACCCCTAAACTTTTAAATTTAAATTTAAATGGGCCCATGTTCACCCTATACAACTAGACGAGTCATCTAAAGTGTAAAATATTTCAAATTGCATGTTACATATTTGTATAAAAGGACAAACCCTAATTCATTACTATCATCTTAGATATAGGGCTTATTGGGGAATTATGAAAAATCATCTATGAGAACTAAATCATTATCATGTGACATTGACATTGCATCAACATCCTATGTGTATTGCATGCTTCCTAGAGAGATTTGAGCTCTAGTTGTCAACATTCCGCGTGTAAAATTTTTGTGAAGAGCAAAATGTTGCAATGTCCTATTTTGTTTTTCATAGTGCATCTTAATGAAAAGTGAGCATATTAACAAGATAATTTCAACAATATTCTCTTGGTGCACAACTGTTATGTGAATATTGTCATTGTTGTGTATTACAGGATCCAGAGGAGGCCATGGAGAGAGGACGTGGATGACGTAGATCTACTAAATTGCAAAGAGGAAAGTGGGTGGAAATAGATATGACAATGAAATCTACAGATACAATAGAGGTAAGAAGAGAAAGCAACCTCAACCAAAGGAGGAAGGTGTTTATGAATTCACAAATGCTACAACATAGAGGAGATAAAGTAATTTTTTTGTCCATGAGGCCTCTGAGGTCAAACTTATTGGTTGAAAATGCACAAGAATTGTGATTAAATGTGATTCAATGATCAAGGGAAAAGTTTGAAAATTAGGATGGCCAAAACATGATATCAATATGTCAAATATATGACTAAAGTGAGGTTTTGTGTTGGTTAGCATATTCGTTGAAATGATATAATTGGTGTACTAAACATTATTTACTATGTTGTGTATTATAGGGACAAGACGAGGCCATGGCTACAAATCGTGTCATATCAAATGAGGACACAATGGATAAAGCGGGACATCAGGTACTCAAATTTTGACTTAACTTAGGAAAAAATGATTTGATGGAATTTTGTGATACGTCCATCTTTTTTTACAGTATTATTGAAATTTATAATGTATTATCCAATCTTGACATAAATTAATGCATGTTGTTGATTATTTTAGATGGAGATTGGAGCAAATGTAGAGCTTGAGCGTTCAACTAGAAAAATAAGAAGATATGTACATGGACATGGACCTAAAACTGTTAAATCATGTAGAGGATGGTGGGTGGAAGAGGATATGAAAATGGATCTTGTAGACACAAAAAATGATTGCACTGAACAAGAGGTTGGTCAGGACTATAGTACATGGGATGAATACTTTGAGAAAATTGTTGTTTGTGGATGTTCTGTATGTCGTGGAAAGAAACAATTCAAATGAGCAATTGTATAAAGACATTACATATATGATGAGCTTCCATTCAGTAGTATGCCTCCTATAATAGATTCAAATCCAATAGGAATTGTGGTAAGGAATTTTACAATTTGATATAAATAACATGTATACTTCGTTTAAACATTCTTTTATATTATTTAAATAACTAATTTTTTTCTTAATGGATACTTGCAGAATAAATTTCTTGGTTTAAATTTTCCTGGATCATAGACTTCTAGCCTAGAGTGCAATGATCATTTATTAAATGATAGATCTAAAAAAAAAATGTGCCAATATACCAGCTCAGGAGATGAGGAATTGATGAAAAAAAGTAACAAAACAAGAACCGGTTTAAAGATGCATAATTTTCTTAAAGATAGGGGGAGGTGGACTACATACCCTATGAGAATGAATGTGATGGAGATGAATTTCCTCCAAGTTTGAGATCAATTTACAAAGAGACATTTGATCGTCAACTATATTGCGCTTGGCCTAGTGATCAACAACTACCTAGAGTGTACAAGGTGTTTCAATTTTGGGGATACAGCTACATGATATGACCCTCCAATATTCATGGAGAAAATCTAGGCCTCTTTATTGTCCAAAATGTACATGTGGGATCTAAACATAGAAAAAATTCATAACAAACCATTAGGAGATTAATGCCATATTATGGTCCATCATATTATAGTGGTGAACTCAGAAGGCTAGAAAAATATAAGCCTAGCATGTTAGCATATGGTCTAAATTTGAATATGTATACACATGTCTCCAATTGGAAAGTGGAAAAGAAATGAATAGAGGTCATCTTATGTATATAGATAGATGTGCATACACATAGAAATATTGTAGGATTTATAAATAGTAGTAAGGGAAGAGACCCTATTGTAAGATCGAATTGTCAATTTGTTGAGGTTATAAATGATAAAGATGGAGATATGGAAATAGAGGTTGATAGATTGATAATGGTTGAGGCTATTATGGACCTTACCATTGGGGATGAGTTATTGATCGATTACCCCTTCTTAAAATGCACTCTTGCGCAAAAGAAAATGGAAGAACAAGGTCTCCCTAAGGATGTTCTTAAGGGCAGAAAACCAAAGAATAATAAATGAGTGTGGACTGATGTTTTATAAACCATGTTGTCTAAATTGTGTTTTATTTAAATTATTGTATAAAAAAGGTAGTCTATAAAATAATGTTCTATTATTCAATTGATGTATATATGTTCATACAATTTTTATTTTTATTTTTTAAGCCATATTTGATTAAATTTCTTTGAAATTGACACATTTATGATTTATCCAATTTTTGGAAAACATTAAATAATTCTTGCATTTGTTGATAGGTAGAAGATGTTGATGAAACAAATACTAATACCCATGATCCAACTAGGTTATTAATATTTGGACGGGATGATCCAAACCATCCTTTAAACAATACCAGAGAAAAAAGAGCAAGATTGAAGGGAATACTACCAGCTGAGAAATTTGAAGAGATGATGAGATCCGCATACACTGATGACATGCCACCTAGCCTTAATGATGATGATCATGATAGTGAAAATGCAGTGCATAAAGAAGGATTGAATGCAATGCTTACAGGTTTCTTTGGGGATGGAAACAATGATGAAAATAATGATCATATGGTTGAAAGTAGCGATGATAGCAAGGGTAATTTCCACCAATGTAATGTTGATGATAACAACCTGAAAGACTCCATCAAGCAAGCAGCAAAGACACCCGTGTTCAAATCGGGTGCAAGTAGAACCTCAAAACTAGCATGCACATTAATATTATTAGAAATCAAGTCACTATTTGGTTGGTTAGACAAAGGATTCACTACCCTACTGAAGTGAGTTGAAATCTATTTCCTACTTTGCATTGGAAATTGGTGTACATAATTCGTAAACATTCATCAACTTCGTTTATATTTCTTTAAGTTGATTTTAAAACCATATATTGTATATAAAAAATCCTAGTATAGATTGACATATCAAACATGTTCATCATAAGTCAAACATTCAATTGATTTAATCTCTGGCAATCTTACAGGGCACTAAAAACTAAAATATTCCTTGAAGAGAATGTGTTGCCATCAACTTGCAGAGAGGCACGTCTATTGTTGGTTGAGTTGGGGGATTGAATATAAGCAAATTCATTCATGTAAAAATGATTGCATTCTATATAGAGATGAATATCAAAACAAGGTACAATGTCATGTATGCAAAGATAAGAGATATCGTACAAATGTACAAGGTCCTACAGTTCCAAAGAAGGTTTTACGTCACATGCGAATTATACCTAGACTTCAACAAATGTTTCGTTGCAAGTCACTTGCACAATTGATGAACTGACATGCAAAGAACATGAGTAAAGATGGATTCATGTGAATTCTGTCTGACTCCAAAGCAATGAAACACAGAGGAAAAATGGCCAAGAAAATTCAAAGATGAACCCCGTAGTAGTAGGTTTGGTCTTGCAATTGATGGAGTGTGCCCATTCTCTTTCTTGAGCTCAAATTATAGTGCTTGGTGAGTTAGATTGATAGTATACAATATTCCCCCATGGATGAGTGTTAGAAAGGAGTGCCTTATGCTGACTCTCATTGTTCCAGGAAAGCATCATGTTAAAAACATGGATGTTTATCTTGTGTCTTTTATTGATGAGATGCAACTACTATGGAAAGGCATAAGAATGTATGACATATCACGTCCTCCATCAAATAGGTCCTTCATGTTGTATGGTGTGCTATGTTGGATTGTTCATGATTTCCTAGACTTGGTGTTTGTTCTGGTAAGAAAAAATATTTACGTATTACACTCAATTTATTTTCATCCCAACTTTCATACTTAGTTTTATACTATTTTTTTTATGTTATTAACATTACTTATTGAATTGCAGGGCTTCAAACAAAGGGGATATTTGCATGTCCAAGATGTGCAGAACAATTTCAATGGTGGTATTCTAAAGATCTACATAAATTTATTTACGCAAACAACAGGTTTTTTCTACCACTAGATCATAAGTTTAGAAATCGCCTATTGAAAATAGAGGCCCTCCCATGATTATGGGTCTAGGTGATTGACTTAAGAAGTATGAAGATGTTGAATTGAAAGCTTGGGAGGATTTTTTTGATCAGGGTGATTCAATTGAAGAACCAGAACAAGTTGTAGTTAATATACTAGAAGGAATGAAAAGGAAATCCATATTTTATTAGCTCCCTTATTGGAAGGATCTATTAATATCTCACATATTAGATCCTATGCACATCTTCAAAAATGTCCCAGATTCTATATTTTGACATATATTAGGAAAACAGGACACCTTGTCTTCGAGGAGAGATATTGCTCTTTTGCATACCAAAATTGATAGAAAACATTTGTGGCCAAATAGGGAAAATGAAACATATACAGAAGCTCCATGGATTTTGAAAAAAAAAGAGCTAGACCAACTAAAAAATGTCATTCATTCAATAAGGACACCTGTTGGCTATGGGTCATCATTGGCTAAATCTTTTATAGTTGATGGACATATCATAGGATTTAAAACACATGATTTTCATAATTTTATGAAGGTATTATATATCATCATTTAACATTTAATGGTAACATTGATTAAGTACTAAATATATTTTGATATTTTGTTGTGTGAGAAAAAATTACTAATGACCTTTTCATAAATGTATTTGATAGCATATCATGCCATTGGTAATTAGGGGGGATTCCTATCTTACAGTTGACTTAAGGAATTCCATAAGTCGATTGTCAAAATTTACAAGGTATGTGGTTATATGAAATGTTCATGTGTGAGAGACATAGAGATATTATATTGGATTTTAATTTTTGACTAAATTTTTATACTAATTTACTATTCTTATATTAGGTGGGTGACCTCCAAGGATATCCACGAATGTGAAGTGCCAAAATGGAAGAAGGAAATTGTAAAAATTGTATGTGTATTTGAGAATGAGCTCCCTACAAGTTTCATGGACCTAAAAGTCCATTTACTTATACACCTAGTCGATGACATTGAATTTGCGGGTACATCGTATCAATGAGGTAGATGTTTTTCTTTGAGAGGTATATGAAAACTCTAAAAAGATATGCCCGAAAAAAGGCACATCCAGAGGGTTGCATGGTTGAAGGGTATGTATTGAATGAAGCATTTTTCTTTCTGTGTGAATTCCTTAGTAAGGATTTTGAAGATGGGAAATGCTTCTGGGATGAAGAACAAGCATCAGATATTATTGATGGAGAAAAACCACAATCTAATGGTGTTCAAGTAGAAATTAGTAAGTAAATTCATGATTAGTGTGGTTGTTTTCTTGCAATCATTAATTTACTTTGTAATTTATTTGTCAAATTAACAACATGACATTTGGATTTTGAAATAAACATGTTGACATGTAACAGGTGTAGACGAAAGTGCTATACTTGACAAGTTCATTCTATACCACATGGAATTTATGAACAAATGGATTGATTTGTATGATAAAAAGAGAGAAGTGTTAGAAGCAAGGAGACAGTTTAAGAGATCGAACCCAAGGAATACTCCACTTTCCACTTATCTGCTTGGGGAATGGGGAAAAGATTGCACACTAGAATGGGTTACTGAACAAATTCAAAATCAAATTGAAGATGCAGGTATAGATTCAAACATAAAAAAAGATGAAATCAACATGTCTAGAGGATGTGAAAGAAAGGTACAGTTGGAATTTTACAAAATGTTGTTTCCTTACAATTTTGACACTATTAACTATTTTAATATTTGTCATTATATTTGTTTTCATTGAAATAAATGGTCTTTCATAGGCGAGGAAATATCCAACAATGTGGGCATATGGTCAACATTATCATGCATAAAGTGTAGATGTAAAGAGACAATCCTTCGATTGTGGCATCATGGTTGACTTCAAGCAATCTAGTTGATCAAGCTCAAAAGATAAGAATATAATTGAAGGGAATCTACAATATGTTGGGAAAATACTAGAAACTATTGAGTTGGATTACCGCTCTTTTAAATGTTGTATTTTTAAGTGTAGATGGTATGAAGCATTTGAGAGGACACGAAGACATGATACCCATAGTGGATTGTTTTCTATAGATTCCTCATGCTTCCTATCGGAGGATAAGGAGCCTTATTTTCTACCAATTAATTGTGAGTAGGCATTTCTTTAACTCAAACAAGAGGTAGTAGTGATCATTAATCTATTAATTCATAGTTTATTGTGAATATATACATGTGTATTAATCAATAAAATTGTTATAACATATGTCTAATATATGTATGTTGTTCATGTGCAAGTATTTTTCTATGAAGATATTTTGGACCTGAAATGGATATTTTTCATACATTATGATCCAAGATTAAGGCATGCATTTGATGAAACATTAGTGGATACTGAGCAAAACAATGATGGCCAAAAAAATGAGAGAGAGGGATTAGAGAACATCGAAGAAATTGACATCCATGATGATGTTGAAGATGGTTATGTTCAGGCACAAGAAGACAACAATCCAGAGTTAGATGATGTTATGGAAGACAACAATATGGATGGTATAGAAAATGACGATCCAAATACATCTGGTAACAATATAGATGGTCTATAGTCAAATTTCAATGATGATGAAGATGATGCAGGTCAAGATGAGGATGATGATAATATTAAATACTTGAAAGAACATATGAACATTGACAATGATACACTGGATGACATTGTAGCATACAATAATGTTAATGACCAAGACTTCTAATTTTTTAGAATTATTTGCAATCCATGTTTAAAAAAGGATGATTCTTATGGCCTAAACTTTGAAATGCTTTAGTAATATTAATTCAAGTGTTAAACTATAGAAACACACTCTCCATTTTGATGGTATATAACTTTTTTATTAGAAATATTTTATTAACTATAGATTTAGCTTGATATTTTTCTCCCAATTTCTTTAAAATAAGTGCTATAATGGTCTCTTCATGTACATTCAACAATATTGAATTAGCTAAATAGAGTAATAATTATGGATTCATGACACATTCACCATTCTTGTGGGTCTATATGTGATAATGGGTCTAATAATTTTATGATGAAGTATGTAGAAAAAAATATACATGGTCATAAAATAACCTCTTTAAAAGGATTTTAACCCTAGGAAAGGACCAATTAAAGTAAAATATTTGGAAGGATTTTTAATTCACATCAACCAGAAACTAATCAAAGCATCCACATAGTAACAACACATGTTCTTTGATAAATCTTGAAGACTTAAATAACTTGAAAAGACCACTTTGGAGACAACAAAGTAATAGATAAGCAATGAAATTGACATAGTAATTGAAAATTGAAAATGGATTATGAATTATAAGTAGTCTGCTGCATTGTATTACCTTCAAAATATAAGCATTTGTAACAAAAGTCTTTTAATATGATATGGATGGGTGGATTATGCAACTTATCTTCTTATTAATTCCTACTCTAATGGAATATGATCTAATGATGATGATTTCAAAATTGGGCCCTGGTTTCCCTATTTGTATGGGAAGCAACAAGCTTCAGGCCCATTTACAAAAAGTGACATCGCTTCATAACTAAAACATAATTAGCATAAACATAAAAATATTGAGAGTTTGTTGGTGGATGCACTACAGTCTGTTAATCTCCAACAAGTGACCATGATCACCTAAGACCTATTCAAGGCTCATGCACCATTATCGTGTATCAAAACCATCAAAATCTAGTCCCTGCTACTCCTCTCTTACTTGGCCTGTGCAATGAACGAGTTAATCTTCGACAAATGCTCAATGTACCCACTTTTGGCATGAGTGTCTGCATTATGTATAATATCTTTCATGGCATACTCCAATTCGTAAATTATTCCAAGTTGTTGATGTGTTTTCTTAAGTACCTCATCTTCATCATTGATTGCATCAAGAACAACTGGAAAATAGTGGGCTATCTCATCCTTCCATGTATCCCAATCTTTCAATTTTGTTTCCTCGAAGAAGTTGGGCAAGGCCATACTCAGTGGCTGACTAAAGTCACTTAACTCCTGTGTCAAGATGCTATGGAAATATTTATGGGATTTAATAAGCTCTTGATATTCTTGTAGCAAAACAGTGTTATATTCCTTCTTTTCTATGATGTGAGACTCCACTTCCTTCATTTTGTCACTCAATCTAGTGTTTTCCAATAATACTGCATATGTTTTTCCATGAATATGCCAGACTTGTTCAACATGCTTATACATATCTTCAAATCTCATGCAGGCGATCTCTGATGCCATTTGAAAGATGGTGGTCTTGAGCTTTCCTTTTAACTCCTCTTGTTCCTTCTGAACTTTCTCATGTTTGCATTTCTAGTAGGTAGTTTCTGACATTGCTTCTAGCACCTTTCTTTCATTCTCAACCAGTGAAGAGTAAAGCCCTGAGGAAGAAGGTGGTCTATCTCTGTAGCTGATCAACTCTTGCTTTAGTCTTTCATTCTCTTCTATCAGTCCCTTGTTATCCCTTATCAATTTCTGAATTTGAGCCTTGGTGAACTTGGCCACATTTACATTCAAGTCAGCAGTTTCCATAGGATCTGTCTCTCCTACCCTTTGCACCAAAAGATGTCCATAAATTTGATCATGATCAACAAGGGAAGGCTTTTTCCCTGGTGGGTAAAGTTCCCATATATGTAAAGTAGTCCTATTAGGATTATATCCTGATCTAGTATATATATTATCACCAGCTTCATCTGTCAAGTGCAAGTTTTTATTCTTTCTCTTTCTAAAGTTGTCAAACACAATGGCTGAACTGATATCCCACCCTGGAAGGAGCATAACTCTAGCTTCTTGCAATAATGCTCTTCCTCTCTCAACAGTCATGTTCTTCATCTATTTATCAATTTCATGTTGAAGCTCTTTCAAAGCATATGCTTCCTTTTTAGAGTCAATGTCTTTTAGCCTTTCCCTTACCACCTTTCCCTTATACTCATAGATGAAATCCTTAAATTCAGAAGTTTGGACAAATACATCACCTGCAATGAATTCCTGACTAGCACAATGTCTCACATCATCAGATAGCTCATTGGAAGCTTCAAAGGTAATCACACTCCTTTCCAGTGGAATTTAATCATCAGATAGCTCATTGGAAGCTTCAAAGATAATTATTTCATATTTTGTTGAAGAGACTTTAATCACAACATCTATATCTCTCTTCAATATATCCTTGACCATCTTTTGAGAAGCGTCTAAGAGACATTTAGATTTCTCTCTTCGATGTTGTAGGGTCTCTTCAATATTTACATTTCAATTTCTTCCCTTATGGTCCCCCTTTTGTCATTGAGATTGGCGGATATCTCTCACCGACAAGCCTATGTATCTTCAACATATGCTTATCTCTTCCTTCAGAGGTATTACTTATTGATGATCTCTATGTGACTTTTTCATGTCGAGGAGACCCATAGTCACCTCTATTTGATGTCTCTTAGTCTCATCGATAACATGTGTTTACAATTGTGCCAAGATGTTGGGGAGACTTTTGATACTGTCTGCTCAATACTCCTGTGTCTCCTCGACATATCCTTGTTAAGATGTCAATGAGACCTTGTCCATTGTCTGTTTGATGTCTCTATGTCTTGCTAATATTTTGTTCCTTGAATGTCGAAGAGACTCTCTTACTTCTCTCCTCGATATGCCGATGTATTTTCGACATTGCCATTTTTCCATGTTGTTTTACTAGTGACCTATCATTTATTTTATGATAATCTCTCAATGTTTGAGAGATGTTTTTCTATTTCCTGAATGTTGAATGCTCCATATAAATTGTCGGTGATACATGTTATATTTTTTCATTGACATGTCCAAGTCTCTTAGACATATTGTTCTTTAGGCTGGAGAGAAGCCATTTGAATATGTCTCTTAGACATTTGGGAGTCTCATCTACATTTCACATCATCCCTTTCTACTCGCATCGAAGAGACTATGGTGAGACTCTCTTCGATATAGCATTGTCTTGGCGACATGCAATGTGCTTCTATGGGAACACCTCAGACAGGGAATTCACTTTAGTGTTATGACCAAGGGCCTTATTTGGTGGTTTATATTAGTGTCAGCCATTATGAATTTTACCAATGTCTACAATTGTATTCCTATATGAATTTATTTAGACATTCATCAAATGCATATATGACATTGTAGACCTTATAAAACTATATGAAATTTTCAAGACATTATGTATACCTTCATGGCCTTATTGAGATCTATATATATATATTGCATGTATTCAAGGCTTAAATGGTTTAAATTATTTGAGTGGTTTGAATAATAAGGCTTAATATTACTTGTTAGGAGTGAATAAATTTTTAAAATGGTTTCAACACTAACTACAAACTTAATATTATTTTTATTGTTGATAGTGATAAAAATATATATGATTCTTTGATAGCACTTATACATTTAAGGACTCATCTCTCTTTTTCTCTCAATTTAACTATTTTCTATTTCAATGTATATCCATCTTATAGCTAGTAAAATCCTTTGATTATTTTAGTGTTTGAATAATGCTTGTATACACATGTACAATGATAAGGGAGCCTATGTGAGGCTAGAAATTCAAAAATATCGCTTTAGAATTTTTTGGGTCTTATCTCTCTTAAGGGACATTGTTAGTATGATGTAGCTTGGAAGGATTAAGACACTTGGGTAGTGAAAAGACACTGCCAATAGTAGTAACCTACCCATCTAGAAATCTTGACATTGTTAGCTTAGTGCCACAATAGAATTATATTTACAATAGACATGGCTTTGAAGAATAAAAAAATTCATATCCTCATTGAGGTGATTCGTCAACGGTGGTTAATTCCCTATCAAGCAAGGCTTCTAAAAACTAGCACTTGAATTATTTGTTGGGACATATATTATCTCTTCTTCATAATTTTTCTTCCTTTGAAATTATGATCAATTGCTATAGGGAACTAGCTAACATCTTGGTGGATGCACTTGCTAATAGGCAATTGATTAGGGTTGAAGATTGTATAGGGTTGATGGTTGAGGGTATAAGGTTGAGGGTATACTAGGGTTGAGGGATTATGGTTGAGGGAAGAGGGTAGAAGGTTTAAGGGTTTAGGGTTGATGGTTAAGGGTTTAGGGTAGAGAGTTTAGGGTATAGGTTTGAGGGTATATGGTTGAAGGATTAGGGTTGAGGGTCCAATGTACAAGGTAGAGGGTATAGGGGTTGAGGGTTTAGGGTTTAAGGTTGTGGGTTGAGGGTTGAGGGTTGAGGGATTAGGGTTGATGGTTGACGGTTGAGGGATAATTTGATGCAAGTGAAATGTAGGCAAGCAATTGAAGGCTAGTGAATATTGGGGAAGGTTTTTTTGTTCTAACACCCTAATCCCTCAACTATAATCCCTCAACCATATACAATCAACCCTCTACCCTCAAACTTAAAACCTCAACCCACCTCAACCCTTAAACCCTCTACCCTATACCCTAGTCTACCCTATACATTAAACCCTCAACCCTCAATTATCAACCCTCAACCCTTAATCCGGCCTCAACCCTCAACCCTTAAACCGTAAACCCTCAAACCCTATACCCTCTACCCTCTACATTAATGGGACCTCAACCCTAATCCTTCAACCATATATCCTCAAACCTAGCTATATATACCCTAAACCATCAACTGTATACCCTCAAGCCAATACCCTCAAGCCTAAACCGTACTTAAACCCTCTACCCTCTACCCTCAAGCCAATACCCTCTACCCTTGACCCTAATTCCTCAACCCTTAAACCATTAAACCCAAGTAAAATCTCTACCCTAATCCCTCAACCCTCAACCCTTAATCCCTCAACCCTCTACCCTCAACCATATACCCTCAACCCTTAAACCCTAATCCCTCAACCCCTATACCCTCTACCCTATACATTGGACCCTCAACCCTAATACTTGAACCATATACCCTCAACCCTCTACCCCCAACCTTAAACTCTATACCCTCTACCTTATACATTAAAACCTCAACCCCCAACCCTTAATCCAGCCTCAACCCTCAACCCTTTAACCCTAAACCATCAACCCCTATACCCTCTACCCTCTACATTAATGGAACCTAAACCCTAATCCTTCAACCATATATCCTTAAACCTAGCTATATATACCCTAAAACCTTGACCCTATACCCTCAACCCAATACCCTAAACCCTAAACCACACTTAAACCCTCTACCCTCTACCCTCAACCCAATAACCTCTACCCTTAATCCTAATCTCTCAACCCTAATACCTCAACCCTTAAACCCTTAAACCCTTAAACCATTAAACCCAAGTAAACTCTCTACCCTAATCCCTCAACCCTTAATACCTAGTCAACCCTTAAACCCTCAACCCTCAACCCAATACCATAAACCGTACTTAAACCCTCTACCATCTACCCTCAACCCAATACCCAATACCCTCAACCCCTATACCCTCTACCCTATACATTGGACCCTCAACCCTATTCCTTGAACCATATACCCTCAACCCTCAACCCTCAACCTTAAACCCTCTACCCTCTACCCTATACATTAAACCCTCAACCCTCAATTCTCAACCCTCAACCCTTAGACCCTAAACCATCAACCCCTATACCCTCTACCCTCTACATTAATGGAACCTCAACCCTAATCCTTCAACCATATATCCTCAAACCTAGCTATATATACCCTAAAACGTACTTAAACTCTCTACCCTCTAACCTCAACCCAATACCCTCTACCCTCGACACTCAACCCTAATCCTTGAACCATATACCCTCAACCCTCAACCCTCAAACTTAAACCCTCTACCCTCTACCCTCTACCCTCTACCCTATACATTAAACCCTCAACCCTCAATTCTCAACCCTCAACCCTCAACCCTTAAACCCTAAACCCCCAACCCCTATACCCTCAACCCTCTACATTAATGGAACCTCAACCGTAATCCTTTAACCATATATCCTCAAACCTAGCTATATATACCCTAAACCCTAAATCCTTGACCCTATACCCTCAACCCAATATGCTAAACCCTAAATCGTACTTAAACTCTACCCTTGACCCTTAAACCCTTAAACCCAAGTAAACTCTCTAACCTAATCCATCAACCCTGAACCCTTAATCCCTCAAGTACCCTTAAACCCTCAACCCTCTACCCTCTACCCTCAACCCTTAAACCCTAATCCCTCAACCCCTATACCCTCTACCCTATACATTGGACCCTCAACCCTAATCCTTGAACCATATACCCTCAACCTCAACCCTCAACCCAATACCTTAAACCCTAAACCATACTTAAACCCTCTACCTTCTACCCTCAACCCAATACAATGAAAAATCAAAGGCAGTAGATGTTTTGATGCAAATTGACTGAATTGATGTACAACCTTCCAATAGTAGCTTAAGCTAGTAGTGTGATCACCTTTGGCTCCATTGTCAATTCATTGTGATCCATTTATACATGTTATTCCAAGATTGTAGGATTTACAAGTTCAATACATGTACGAAATAACACTAAGCTTGGAATGGTTGTTGTTATGAGGTTACTCCACCAATCTCTTCATTGAAGGGTAGGGCCATCTATCGAATGATAGATGTGCGGGGGACCATATATGAGTCCGTGGTTGGTGGAAAAGTGCTTGAGTGATGCTTCTTCTCCTCAGTAGGTGATAGAAGACCAAGATTTGAAAGGAGATTCCTGGACCATCTATATCTATTGCTTTGAAGCTTGGTTGAACTATGTATGTAATTTGTACACATTCTTTGGAATATTGTAATTTTTGGATTATTATATTGGAATGGAATCAATTTTGATTATTGTTATGAAATCTATGCTCATTTGTTCTCTATAAGTAAAAGATTTGTTTTATGGTAATGGTTAAGTTACATAGTTTATTTACTTGCAAGTGAAAACTTAAGAAATTTTACTCCAGTGAATGGTTGGCATGTTACAACTTAGTTAAATATTGCGTAGAATCTAGATATTAGATTTGGTGTATTTAGCTCATACTATGATTATAGTTATAGATAACCATCGGGCCCAAGGGCCTTGTTAGGTCCTAAGTAGAATATTGCATGTTTTACTTTGTATAGTGTGGTTGGGGTGTAGAGGTCATGATTGATATCATGGTTGATTAGTCTTAGAATGCAACATAGGATGTTCTCATTCAGGGGTTTGACACCTCCATCCATACTTAGGAGTTGTTGGAAGTGTTTGATTGTTGTGGATTGGATCTCTATAATGGAAGTAAGGGTCATTTTGTCATCTAATTGAATTTTAGTATTTTATTATACTCCTTTTCAAATTTGTGGAGTTGTGAAATAATTTTGTATTAGGTCACCTTCAGCCAACCACAATTCCCTGAATTTGGTCTTCTAGTATATCTCCTCTCTTGCTAGGATTTCGATGTGGCATCACATTAATTATTTTTCTTTGATGTAATCATCTTGAAACATACCATAAGCAATCACCTTGTTGTTCAAATTCCACACTTCTTGTTCAATACATTATTTTTCTTTGAATATATTTTTGAAGCACTCCTTGTTCCAGTATTTTATCTTCCCTTTGAAGTTCTCTAATTTTTCTCTTGAAAAATGAACATTTTTTTACCCGAGTGGCCTGCATCCAAATCCCCCATGTTTCTAGCAATTTCTTCAGGTCTGAGCTTCATAGCCACATCTTTTCAAAGAGGGACTAGACTTGAGATAGTGGTAGGTCTTTTGTTAAATATAATGATATAGGGAAGTGATCTAAACTAGATAAGGGGAGGATTGATTCCATAGTGATTTGTGAATTTAGCCAATTATTTGTTACAAGAAATTTGTCTAAACTTTCTATGATGTTGGTGGCCGCTCTAATGGTTAGTCTAGGTGTGTATTCCATTTTTTGGTGGGATGTCCTATAGGTTGGAGTTGCATAAAAAGTTGGAAAAATCAATTTGGGTTTGTGAGGTATTGTTTTGACCACCCCTTTTCTCTGTTTGATCCAATATTGCATTGAAATCCCTCATAATGATTTTCGTCGGGCCAAGAAGTTGAATTTCTTGTTCAATTTCATTTCATACTCTCTTATTTTTTGTTGTGCTAATAGGTCCATAAATGTTTAGTATGTTGAAGCATAAATCTAAGTGGAGGCTTTGCACACATATTTTTCTAATTTTGTGTATGGCTTTGTGGGTAACCATAACTTGGTTCAGATTCCATAAATATTGACGTCGTCAAAGGTTCCATTTGATTCTATAAACCATGACATCAACCCCAACATTTCTTCACAAATGTATACACATCTTTTTGATTGAGCTTCATTTCTTGTAAAACCAGATTGACCAAAAATGTTTCAATTTGACGCTTGTTCGAGTGCTACCTTTTAGAACTGCTTAAGCCCCTAACATTCCAAGTTAGGATTTGTTGTAAGGGGGGAATAAAACAATGGAAAACAAGAAATGAATTGAACTAAATCAATTCAAACAAGATAAAATTTCAACCATACTCATGAAATGAAGTTTTAAAATAACGAAATCAAACAATGTAATCCTAAAGATAACATAAATTGAATTCAAAACCTTAAAAGCTATACCATCCGATGTCGGGGTTGTGTTTGTATTGACATTTGGATGTCATATTACTTGATTCAATAAAAATCCTCCATTGTTGTTGTTGCAAAAGCTTCAATTTGCATTAATGGTGAACTAGAATGTGATAATAACTCTTAATGTGCTCAAGAGGTAATTGCTCAACACTTCGGTATGAAGATTTTAGATGATTTGTGAGAAGGTAGAGGATTGTTTTATAGATTTCATAGTAAAAGATCCTGATCAACGATTGAGAATTGTTGAGAGGAAATAGATTGGAAGGATTAGCGGATTTAGATTAGAATGATTGGGGGGATTGAGAAATTAGGTTGAGTGGTTAGTGGGATTGAGGAAATAGATTGAGTGGTCAGTGAGATTGAAGAATAAGTGAATTAGTCAACTATTTAGAGTGAGAAATCAGTGATCTTGATTTGCTCGATCACAAAAGGGGTAAAGATAATTAATTAATTAATATTTTGATTTGAACGTGCAAGTCATGTTTGAATTTGACAAATAAAGTTGTATTTGTTTGTTGACTATGTCAAATGATGTCAAATGATTAATTTAATTATTCAGGTTTAGAAAAGGGAAAGTGATTTAATTAAATTATTTAGTGATAACAATTTAATTGATTTAGAGGAATAGGGTATATTAGCGACATAATTAAATAACTTATGTTAATTTAATTAATCAAAGAGGAAATAAAAATTAGATTAATGAAGATATAGTGAATTAATTAAATAATTAAAAAAATTTCAATTAATAGTAGAAAATAGGGTTTTTGATGTAAATGATGTGAAATGTGATGATATTAATGATGTGTGATATGCATTAGGTCATTTTTACATGTCTATAAGATATTCATTAATCACCAAGGAAGGATTTATCACAAAAGATACGTCTCTTGATTGTTTGTTGTTCACCATCTTGTGCAAGCTCTTCTCTTTTTTCTTGTTCATTTTTTGAACTCATCATGTAGTTCCTAAGATTTGTACCTAAATTAAAAATCTTGGAGGTGAATTGAGTGATGCTTCTTGGGTATACAATTTCCATCAAATCTTCCTCTTCTTCAAAATATTGTTCCACGTCATACTCACCATTGGTTTCTTTTCTTGTGTTTTTGCTGGTTTTTGTATCTGGTATCATCGATCCCCTCTCTTGATCTATCTCATTATAGATATTATTTGGATGAATTTCTTGTGATTCATCCCTGGGTTCACTAGGGACCTTAATGCATCTGGTTTCGATTGATTGTTTGGTGTGAAAGACAATGACGAAGAAGGCCTTGAGCAAAAAAATGATTATACATTCCTTTTTCCAATTCGCTTCTACCCAATCACTTATTGCATCTCTAGTATATTTTCTCCCTAGAAATCTAGGAATGATTGCAATATTCCTTAAGTTATCTATGTCCTTATCAACAATATGCTCGAGGTTTATGCATTGGGTTATTTGTTATTTTTGTTTCCTATTATTTGATTCTATATATTTTGATTCAAAAATTTTATTTGCATATTTTTCCATGCCCTTTTTCTACTATGCTCTTCTATTTGTGTGTACCATGCTCCCTTTAGTCTTTATTTTTTGAAATCAAAATTTATTATAAAGTGCATAAGAAATTGGGCTCTAGGAAAATTCATCGCTTACAATTCACCACTAGAAAATTCATCCTCATGACAAATTCATCTCATGGAAAATTCACCACCAACAATTCATCATTGTGGATAATTCATTGCATATAGAATTAGAAATTTTGATTTATGATAATAAAAATGAAATAATTTTTCAATATATTTTATTTTATTCTAGTAAACCAATTATACAACATCAGTCATCTTTATTATTAATGCGGTGAAAATTATTCTTTTGTAAAAAAATCTCAAGGTCTTGGAAATATATGTTAAAAATTGTTAATGCGATGAATTATCCGCGGTGGTGAATTGATGGAGGTGAATTTTCCACAAGATGAATTTGCCATGGTGATAAATTGTTGTAGTGAATTTTCCTGAAATAATTAAATAAATGTTATTCAAATATTTAAAGATCATATAGATAATTCAATTATCACCAAAATGTTAGATCAAGGTCTTTAGATTTAAAACTAATTTTCTAACCAAGCTAATTTAGATAAATGTGTGGTATTTTATATTGTGACATCCTCATCCCCTTTAGAAAAAATAATACCCAAAGTTCAATTTGAAATAATTTTAGGTATAACTATTGCATTTTCCCTGTGGCACTAAATAAGATTGTATTTCCTCCATTATATATTCACTTGATAAATGGATATTTTAAAATCTAGATTGTTTGCTAATAAAAAAAGGAATTGGTTCCACTTCATAACATAGAAAATTGCATACCTTCACAATCTCATATTATGTTTTCAACACATTTTGACTTCTACTCCCCTAATATGTTTTAAAGATCACTTGACCCTTGCCCTAGCCAATTTTCCCTCACAAAATTGCTAGAGTTCTATATCACATCCATATTCCAATTGTTGACTTGAGATCACATGTTTTATTTTGGATAATTTGTTAAAATTCCAATGTGAGTGTGAAATTAAAAATAAATTAATTTTTTTTTGTCATCCTACAGCCTACTAACATACTCTTGTTAGTGGTAACAACCACCAATCTAGAAAAATGCCTCACCCATTTTAATGTGATAGTTGGGTTTCCCACTCCTTTTATAATATACTCTACATTTTTAAATACTTTTTCTAAGTTACATACAAATATATATGTGTGTGTGTCTTTATAGTTTTTCTAGTCACTTTCCTCCATTGTTGCACTTAAGAAAGCTTGTTTTATTGGTGCTCTTGGACGAATAAAGCTGCTAAAGACCTGGAGGCATCTTGTACACTACTTCCTATCTATTTTTCTAGATATCCAACTAGTAATATCATTCAATAGTTATTATTTTTGTTTGTATTATTAGTTGCATGGTACTTCATCATTCTATATATTTTATTTGGAAATATATTGGTGATATCTCACTTCCTTTTATCTCATTCATACACTTTTATATACACAAGTTAGGGTATTTATCACTTTAGTCTAGGAATAAACATTGATAGAATTTATTTTCTTATTGTTTTATTGATTCCTAAACACACTTAGCATATATGAGCATATAATTTTTATTTGATTCTACATCATTGATTTTCTATGGAGGTCAAAATACTAAAATAACAGTTTCATCACTATTGGCAAGCTCTTATGTGTCCCAAACAATTCTTTTATTTGTCTAGCTAATAGATTTTTGAAATAGATCAACTACACTGAGATTTTGTATCACTTTCATAGTCTTTATCATTTCAATTTTCTCTAATAAATGTGAATATTTTTTTTATAGTATATCGTTTAAATATATATTTTGTTACCTAGATTACTCCTATTATGTATTTTTACAAGAGAAAACTAGATATTTTTTCAATTATAATACCTCTAGACCACTACATTATTGATAGATAACAACATACCATGTAAATGTGCGACCATTTCTCATGTGTTTTGGCTAGTGAGTTCCATATTTTGGGTCCAAGCTAAAATTTATATCCTATTTACTATTCTAGCATTAGTTTTATAAAAATACTTTCTAAATTTAGTATTTATATTTATTTTTTGTTTATCACATTTTTTAGTTCATAAAAAGTATTTCTTTTGAAAATACAATATTCTAGGAAAATATACACATTGCTCTTTTCTAGAATGAAATAATAGAAAATATTTTATTTCAAACAATAGAATTTTCCTAGTGTGATATAGAGAAAATAATTTTATTTGGAAAGATATAATATTTTTGAGTTAAATGAATTTTTTGTATATTTCGTTTTGATAAACTCAACAATACTTCTAAACTTTTAAAATTATTCTTCACTTTATTTTTGAAAATTTATAATTTCTTCAATTATTTACCACCTTCAATTAGGTCTTCTCTCAAAATTATTTTGACATGTTGGATGAGGCACTAGATGATTTTCTCCAAAACCCTAATAGCATTGACACTAAAAAAATTGCTCTTCATAAATTCAAAATAATATTAATGTGATAATGTTAATATAAATCAAGTTTAAATTCCATTAAACACCATCATAGTGCATGGGGCCCCTAAATTTCCCTAGCCTTATTATATTTTCATTATGTTCTAGGCTTCTCAAAATAACCCTTACCTCATAATTATTTCATTTGTGTTCCATAATTTATCAAATCTCAACCTCTAGAAATTGATTATCATGAGGTAGATCATATGTATAACACTTGATGGAACAAACAAGTAACCCTTGCCCCTATTTCTCTTCTTAGTTCCTCTTCTTACACCAACTCCTTTCCTTCCTATTAATGGTGTACATGAATATAATCTCAATAAGCAACTACAAGCTACTCAAGCTAAGATCTCTCTTTGGGAGTTGATACAAACTTCACCTTCATATGATGGTATTCTTTAATAATATCTAAAAAGGATTTATCTTTGACCTTTTTTAAGGCCAAATGAAGTATATATTGTAATAAATTTCCTCTAGACAAAAAATCTTCATAACATGTTACAATAGTATTAAATACCTTATATTGAGGTTCAACAATAAAATAAACCTTTTCTTGTTATTATTGGTATTAATTCTAATTACATTAAGTGAACTCTCATTCATAATTATTCTAATCTTAATGTATGTAGTTTAGACTTGTTATACCACATAAATGTGAATTCTTCTTACATCACTTTGACAAGCCTTTCTATTAAAGGTTTTGATAAAATAGATCATTAAAATATAGATACTCTCATGTTTCCTATTGATTTGGGCCTCATTATATTATCTGTAACAATGCATATAATGTTGGGGAACTTTTTTATAATATTCTCTTATGTAGAAGATGGATACATGCTATGGTTGTAGTCTCATCTACCCTACAAATATCTACTAAATTCATTCATAATAATAGAAAATGTATAATAAAAGTTGATCTTGAGCCCTTTTCATCCTATCAAAATGATAAATCAAGTAAAGCAAATATTCCTTCTACATCATCATCTCTTCAAAACTCTTATTCTTCCTTCTTCGCCAATTTCAATCTCCATATGTGCTCATTCCACATGACAAATTTCCCATTACTTCTCCTTATAATGCATGTCTTGGTGATGATTAGGATTCCTTAGAACTCCTTTTCTAGGAGTGTATAAGATTAATCTCTCACTTTGAGATTTTAAATATTTATGCTAAACCTTATAAGTCAAAATATCTTAATAGTTCAAATAACAAACAATCTTCTTCTTTTTATTCATGTGACTACACATCACATATAGAGTATACCATTCATGGGAATCCTCCTCCTTTCTTGAAGTTGAAATCTTATTATGGTGTGGGTTTTTTATTTTTTATCTAAAAGAGGATATAAAGGTAATAGCTCTTTGGTTGCAAGGAACAAGGAATCAAGATCCCTATAGAGCCTTCACTACATCTATTTATAATAGGCCTTGGTTACCCTTCTATATCTTCATATCGTGATTTATCTAATTTATCCATGATCTTTGAATCATCTTCTTCTTCTTTTGTATTTTTAATGCATCATCATCTTATAAAGAAAACTTATATTCTACATACATTAGTTCTAAATATATTCTAGATTTAATGAAGATTATTTTGTTGAATAAATTGGTGCATATTCACATATACCTTTGTATCCTCATGATCATGCTTTCCCTTACTATATAAATTCAATTGCATACTTTGGTGAATCAACTATTTCATTTGACAATATTTCTCTTTCTTTTAAAATTTATGATAAAATTTTGACCATTCCCAAAGTTTTGAGACCATAGTACTCTCCTTGATGAAGATATAATTGATTTTTCAATAGATCCTAACATCCATGGAAAATTTATTAAAATTGGGGAATATCTCTCATCAAAATAATAGTCTTCACTTTCACAACTCTTATGTGATTCTCTTGATATCTTTGATTGGGCCTATAAGGATAGACAAAGCATTAATTCCAAGGTTGTAGGTCATAATATAGTATTACTTTTTTATGCTTAAACTTTTAATCAAAAAAATAATAAAATACATCCTAAGGTGGCTTTAATGGACAAGGTTGAGATTGAAAAGCTCTTAAAATCTAGTTTTATTTTCTCCATTGACTATTCACCTTGGATCTTTGTTACACCCTTAATATTAGAGTACATCGAGTTATGAATAGTCATCTTGTGGCTATCTTAACTCCTAATTAAGTCATATTATCATTATTATATTATTATTTAGTTGATTAGGTCAGCCTAGGACTTATATAGGGTTATCTAAGTCAGCCTGGGTGATATCCTAGGCATAAATAGGTATACATGGGAGGTTGTGAGTCTTATTTCATCATCATATTGTGAATTTTTTTCTCATTGGAGATATTTGGAGTTTTCTCGGGCCTCAAAGTGGCTTGTTATTCTCAGTTATTATCATGTATTTTTAGCATATTTAATATCATATTCTTCTATTATGCAATTTATTTCATTACAAGTGGTATTAGAGCATGATCTTGGCACCATTATGACAAGGCATTTTTTTCAATTTTGGAGGTCATTTTGTGAAAAAACTATATCTCCTTGATTTTAGAGATTTTTTGTTTGATGTTTAGAGGGTTTTTGAAGGACATTTTCAAGAAGCTATAGTACATATTTCAAAAGGATTGGAGTAGAATTGAGCGGGTTATTGTAGACTTAGTGTTTTTTTCCAATTTATTTGGAAAACACAGATCTCCCACATCTTGAATAGTTGGTTCCTAATGTTTTGTGGGTTTTTTGGGAACTATTAGAGGAGAGTACAGTCCAAATTTTCAGAGCAATAAAAATAAAAATAATTGATTTATTGGGAAATTAGGGTTTTCAAAAAATTCACTCTCAACACTACAAATCACCTAATTATTGGTATATTTTTTATTAGAGTGTGACCTAGGCCCTAGTAAGTCACAATGAACTTATCAATTTTTTTTGAATTTATTTGTGTGATTTATTGCAAAATTATTTTCTATCATCATGATAGGGCTTGCAACAAGAGGCAAAAAGAATGCTACCACATCAGGGAAATATTTAGAGAATGTGGGGGTAGAAAATGAGGATTTTAACCCTAAGGATGAAATAAACAAAGTCAAGGGTGATATTCATCATTAGAGAAGAATATTATAGAAGAAATGGGTGAATTGAAATCACTTATTCAAGGTATGTGGTGTAAGGGTGAAGATTCACCTCGTAAGGTGGAAGATAATGCTTTTGTTGGAAATGAATTCCTTGGAATTGAATTTAATTTCAAGAAGGATCCCTCCTTTAATAATAATATGCCAAGGAAATTCATACCTTTAAGTTGGATATGAGAAATTTTTATGGCAAGGATTCAACCAATTGGCTATGCCAAATGGAGCAGTTCTTTGATATTCATCATGTTCCTAGTCAACAAAAGGTGGCTATGACATCATTATACCTAGAACCAAATCAATTTATTTGGTATCATTGGTTATGTGATGAGAAGATAAAAAAGGGTTGTGTGGTCACATGGTCAATTTTTCAAGAGGAACTTGCTACCCATTATGGAGATAACTTTATGGATAGTTACTTTTTCCAACTCACTAAATTAAATAAAATGGGCATGGTCAAGGATTATGTTCAAAAATTTCAAACCCTTTCTCTAAGAGTTGAGAATGTGGCAGAAGAAAATATGAAGGAAATATTTCTAGGTGGTTTAAAGGATCACATAAAATATGAAGTATGATTGTTCCAACCACAATCCTTATCACAAGCAATAGTAATGGAAAGACAAGTGGAGAATTTTTTGGCTAGTAGGAGACAAGGGAATATAAATTTTAGTTAAAGGAGATATCCTACACATTCACTACCTCAACCTACTAGGTTGAGTCCACAAAAAATTGAGAAGAGAGAAAAATGGTTATGTTTCAATTGTGACAACAAATATAGTCAAGGGCATAGATGTAGTGAAAATAAATTGTTTTATATTGAAGGATCGACTAAGGAAGAAGAGGAGGAACCAATATTAGAGGGTGATAGGGTTTTAGATGATGAATCACATGATTCTCAACCAATCATTTTTTGTCATGCACTCTCTGGTTTTAGGGCCCCACAAACTCTTAAGGTAGCTAGGTTCTTAAAGAAGCAAAAAGTAACCATGTTGATCAACTCGGGTAGTACTCATAATTTCATCAAAAATAATTTGGCTACTCATCTAAATTGTTTTATATATCCAAATCCAAAATTTTAGGTCTTTATTGCAAATGGTGGTACTATCAATTGTTCTAGAAAGTGCCATAACATTAAATTAAATCCATGGGAGATTATCACCTTGATAGCCCAATGTATGTTATCTCCAAGGGTGCAACAAATATTGTTTTGGGAGTACAATGGATTACTACTTTGGGAAAAACTGAGATGAACTTCCAAGAATTATTCATGAGATTCCAATTAGAAGGAAAGACAATAGAGATAAGAGGGTTCAAGGCAAAGTCCCCCCAAATAGTTAGCTCTCATCAAATGCAGAAGTTGCTTAAGAAAGGATTTGATGGATTTTTGGACTAGTTATGTTCATTAGAAGTCTCTCAATCTAATGCTTCTACCCATCTAGATTTACAAGCAATACTTGAGCATCACTCTATGGTTCTTGGAGATATGGCTAAAGGACTTCCTTCTAAGAGGGATAATGATCATGCCATACAACTAGTTCTAGGGATCCAACCTCCCAACATCATGCCTTATTGGTACCCACATGTTGTTGGGAAAATATGTCTCAACCTTGCAATTATATATGGTTTATTGCTGATAGGATGTATGTTGGTATGTGGTGACTGTTCATGACGTCAAGGTTTTCCTATTGACACGTCAAGATTTTTCCCACTGACATATCAAGGTTTTTCCTGTTAACACATCAAATGAAAAATGACCTTGTAAAACCCTAATTCTAGAAGGTTCCAAAATGCTTGTTATAAGTGGTTGGGATGTATGTAGATGGGGTGTATTCTAAGAGTCTAATAGCAATCATGTTGTCTCTTGATCTCTAGTGGTGATACTCCTGTGAGAAGCTTTCTATGCAAGTATATTGTAATCTTTTGATTTCTGAATAATAATTGGATGGATTTTGGAGTGTGGAGTTTTTCTCCTGAAAGGGTTTTCCCCACATAAATCATTGTGTTATGGTATGCATGATATTTGTGTTTATTTTTGTTTAAGTGTTTGTAACTGTTAAATATCTGTAAAGTTTTTGTATTTTTCTCCTCTTAAGATTAGTGTAGGAAGTTGTTTCGCTACCTTAGCTTCCTTGCAAGTGGTATTGGAGCTTGATCATCTTTGGTTTCATTTGTGGGTTGTTGGGTTTTTTGAACTAATCCATATTTGAGTGGGAGCTTGTGCAAAAGACACTTTGTGATCTTGTTACAGTAATTTTCAAATGGCAAGTTCATTAGGGAGAATAGAGGTGGAGAAATTTTTTGAAAATAATTTTGCGATGTAGAAGCTAAAGATGGATGATCTGTTGATAGGTCGAGATCTGTGGGATGTTGTTAATGAGAATGTTTCAAGGAATACAAATCCTTCTCAAGCTGTTCAATATGATGTTATAGACCGTAAAGCCAAGGGTCTAATCATATTGTGCTTGGAAGACTCTATTTTAATTAATGTCCATGAAGAGAACTCTACATAAAAAATATGGAAGAAGCTTGGTGAGATGTATCAAGCCAAATGTTTAGTGAACAATATTTTCTCGAGGAAGAAGTTGTATTCCTTGAGAGTGGAAGAGGGTGGATGAGTCATAGACCACCTAGAAGCATTCAATATGTTGGTGGCTCAATTGGAATAAGTTGGTGTCAAAATGGATGAGGAGGAGAAATGTAAGATCTTGCTATGTTCTTTGCCTAATTCGTGGGATTCTCTTATTATGGCTATTAGGAGTACTTCTGTTATATTGAAGACTGAAGATGTGGTAGGTTCTTTGATTTATGAAGAGATGAGAAGGAAGGTATCCATCACTTCCAAGGAGGCCCTAAATGTTCATGGAAGACCTAAGGAAAAAGGCAAGAAGAATGAGAAGCATGACAAATCCAAGTCCAAGGGGAGATTTAAATCTCCTGGAAAGTCCAAAGTTATTTGCTGGAACTGCAGTAAGCCTGGACATGTTCATAAGGAATGCAAAGAATAAAAGAAGAAGAAAAAGAAGAAATTTGATTATGATTTTGAGTCTAAGAAGGAATATGGTGATACATTCATTGCAGCTTCGACAACTCATGTAGGTAATGATGCATGGTTAATTGACTTAGGTGCATCTTTTCATATGACCTTTAATAGAGATTGGTTTTGTGAATATGAAAAAATTGATGGAGGTAAGGTGTACTTGGGTGATTATTATCATTTAGACATTGTTGTTCATGGTAAAGTTAAAATTAGGTTTCCTGATGGTAGAATAAAAAGGATTAATGGTGTGTTGCATATCCCTGGATTAGCATGAAATTTGTTATCTATGAGAAAACTAATAGATGCGAGTGTGCAAGTAGTATTTTATGATGCAGGATGCAAGATGGTTAGAGGTGCTATGGTGATTGCTAGAGGTGTTAGATATGGGACATTGTATAAACTTGATGCATGCACTGTTGAGTGCAATAGTACTTATGTGAAAAGAAAGTTTGTAGAAGTGAGGGTTTCACCTTCAGCAGATGGTCATGGCTTTTGGGTACCCAAGGGTGCTCTTTCTTTTGAGACAAAGTTACTTGCAGAGAAAACTATGTTATGGCACTAGAGACTTGGCCACATTGGAGAAAAGGGTCTAAGGACCATGAAAAATAAAAATCTTGTTGAAGGTTTGTTTGATTGTAATCTTGAATTCGATTTATGTGAGCATTGCATTTATGGAAAATAAAACCACATTCAGTTTTACTCAAGTTCTCATAAATCTTGTGGTGTATTGGATCTTATTCATTTTGATGTATTTTTTCCTATATATGTTCCTTCAATTAGTAAATCCACATATTATGTTTCATTTATTGATGATTATAGTAGAAGGACATGGGTATATTTTGTAAAGAGTAAAACTGAAGTTTTTAGTCAATCTATAGAGTTTAAAGCAATGGTTGAGTTGCAGACTAGAAAGAAAATAAAATGTTTGAGGATTGATAATGGCGGTGAATTTTTCTCTAATGATTTTGATAGATTATGTAAATATTGTGGTATTCATAGACAAAAGAAAACTCCGTATTCTCCACAATAGAATGGAGTTGTAGAAAGAATGAATAGGACACTAATGGAGAAGGATAGGAGTATGTTGAGTGGTTTTGTCCTAGAATAAAGGTTTTGGGTTGAAAATGTTTCCACTACTTGTTACCTGATTAACAGGTCTCCTACATCAACTCTTATTGATAATACGCCTATAGAGGCATGGTTGAGTTGCAAGCCTTCATTAAGACATCTTAGAGTTTTTGGTTGTGATGCATATGCACATGTGCCAAAGGAGAAGCGAACAAAGTTGGAGAACAAGGCTATGCAATGTATCTTCATCCGATATAGTTATGGTGTGAAAGGATACAAGCTTTGGCATCCTGTTGCATAGAAGTTAATACATAGTAGAAGTGTTATTTCTAGAGAAACTAAGCATTCTTCTGTTACATTGCAGCTAGAACAAAGTAAACAAGAAGATGTGATTCAATTTCCTTCTACACTTGAGAAAGTTGAATTGAGAACCAAGAATAGAAAAGAAGTTGAGGAGAGCTCATCTAGCTTCAGATCTTCAGAAGAGGCGGAAGAACCTCTAACTCATCTTGTTCGTAGATTCTACAAGGCATAGACAACCACCTAAAAGATATTCACCTGATGATTGGAGATGTTTTTTCTTTGAATACTAACATGGATGAACCTAGATCTATAGAAGAGGCACTAGGTATGAATGATGCAGAATCCTGGAAGATTGCTATGGATGAAGAAATGACATCTTTGAAAAGGAATGATACATGGGATCTTGTACCATTTCTTGAAGGAAGAAAACTTGTTGGTTGCAAATGGGTGTTCAAGAAAAATATTGGTTTAGATGGAGGTATTGAGAAGTACAAAGAAAGGTTGGTTGTGAAGGGTTACTCTCAAGTCGAGGATGTTGATTATGGTGAGATATTTTCTCCTGTTGCAAAATGACATCCATTAGATTTTTTCTTTCTATTGTTGCTGCTTATTATTTAGAGGTTGAGCAAATGGATGTGAAAACTACTTTCCTTCATGGTGATTTGAAGGAGGATATTTATATGACACAACTAGAGCACTACACGGTGAAAGGTAAAAGTAAGTTGGTTTGCAAATTGAAGAAATATTTGTGTGGCTTAAAACAGAGTCCTAGGATGTGGTACCAAAAATTTGATACATATGTGTTGAGTTTGGGATTTGAACATTCTAAATCAGATCATTGTATTTATTATAAAACTGATGGTGATTGTTTCCTATTTATTGCATTATATGTTGATGATATGTTATTTATTGGTAGAGGGAAAGGTACGATTCTAGAACTAAAATCTCAACTTGCTACTAAATTTGAAATGAAAGATCTTGGTGCAGCTAAACACATTCTTGGGATGGAAATTTTTTGGTGTAATTAAATGTCTTGTGCCTTGTCCTAGGTCATGATTACACCTTAGTTAAGTTTACTTAGGGACCACATAGGAGGTTGTTGGAGATTTTCCACTTTTGGTGGACTTGACATGTCATTACTTTATCACCTCCACCTTTTGTGGACACATCATGTGATTATCTCTCCACCTTTTGTGGGTGATCCACCTTTTGTAGAGATTATCACATTATCCTTTCCCACTTTAGGTGGAGTGATAACTTTTCCTTGTTGTCTCATGTCATAAGATTATGACACTTGTCATAATCTTATGCCCTCCTATGTTCTCGCCTTGGCTATATAACCAAGGGGTCTCCTATGTACTATTCTATCATCTCATATTATTGACATTGAATATAGTTTATTCTTGTCATATTCTTGTCTCTCTCTTTTGTGCTTTCTATTAGGCCTCTAGATCTTGGGTGGCTACCTTCATAGCCAATTCTTACATGGTATCAGAGCTATTGGAGTGCCTTTAGTTAGTCTTTTGGAGAGATTCTTGGAGGATTCCATTTTTGGCCTTATGTTGCAGCAGCATTTTGGAGCATCCTATGCCAAATCTGAGCCCACCATTGCGTTTGTGAGGCCGTTTCCAGTTGGGATTGCCTTTCGTTTCGTCGAAATTGGATACCGGAAGCTCCAGATTTGAAAAAAATCACCAATTTGGGTATTTTTCTGAATTTTCTGAATTTTTCTATAATTTTGGAAAAATATTTTCTGAGAAAAATTCCAGTATTTCTGAAAAAAATTCAGTAGAAATTTTTTGAATTTTTTTTAGAAAAATTAAAACCCCCACTCATTTTCGAAATTTGTATATGGGGTTTTTTTTTCAAAAATAAAAAATTGTAAATATTTTGTATTTATTTTCTTATTTTTCATAAATCAAAATCAAAAATTTGTATTGCAATTTTTATTCACAAAAAATCAAAATTGTATTTATTTATTTTTGATTTTATAAATCAAAAATTCAAAAAAATCAAATCAAAAATTCAAAATTTTATTAGTACCCTGCGCAGGCAGGGTACCACAGACGTACCTATCTGCGCAGGTACTGGACGTGGCAGAACCACAGAGGCCACCTGGCAGGTGGCCACTGGCCCCCGCGGCCCCACCCCCCTCCACCGGCATTGGCTGGTTTCAACTCTCCGGCGGCCTGCAAATTTCTATCGGCGGACATTTTTAGAATTTCAGGTACGGTCAAAAGATTTCGCGACACAAGAATATTCTGACATCCAAAGCATATTCCGGCATTATGGATGGCGACTTGTGACAACCAAATGGCCGTCAAATTTCGGCTCATCAATTGCTGTGACGGCCATCCAACTGTCAATTATAAGCTCATGGTTTGATGACGGCATGACGTCAGCATTTCGAAATTTTTTTTTGCCCCCCTCTCCAATGAAGTTTTTGATTTTGCAGTCTGACTTCAGAGCTTCATATCTCGCTCATTTTTGCTCCTTTTTTCAAGCAATTTTTTTTATTTGGGCTAATTTTTTTGTGTACTTCACAGTGGTGTACTTGGTTTCTGATTTTGGTGGATAGATTTTCCAGAATTGTCAGTTTCTCAACACTGTACCTGTCTTGTCACCATTTTTGCAACTTCAGAGGCTTCATTTAGGCTCATACAAACTCCTTTTCATGTGCCATTTTTTTTGAAAGTGCATGATTTTTTGTCTACTTGAATCTGCAATCAGTTTGAAGCGATCTTGAGTGGATTTTGTACTTTCAGCATATGGTCCTTTTTGGCCTATTTGGCACTTGTATTGCATAGATCTGAATTTAGGTCTTTGCTTATTTGTTCTAGTCTGTTATCAACCTCTTTATTGGAAAGTTGTAAATCAGAAATCATAAGCCCACTTAGCCAAGTTGCAAGTGGCCTATTGTACACACACTACATTATAAAGTGTCGAAATCATCTATTTGTGGGGGGGTACTTTGATTGAGTGAATTTGGGGGGGTGTATCTTGTGTGATTATTCCTATTTTATCTCTTGTGCTCTTGCATTCCATCATGGGTTCATCTAAAGTTCCACTCTTAACTGCACATAATTATGGTACATGGAAAGTATGTGCATGGAGTAAACTAATGGAAAAAGGTTTAATTTACTACATTGATGGAACCATTACTGCACCTTCAGATCCTAAGGCAGATCCAACAACATATATGGATTGGCTCACTAAAACTTCTATGGCATTGGGTACACTAAGAAAGTTCATTTCAAATGATCTCATTTTTCATGTTGATAAATGTACTACAGCTAAGGAAGCTTGGGATAAACTTGTTGTTTTGTATGGAAAGGTTGATAAGGTTAAGGGATACAAGCTTGAACATGATCTCTTAAGCCTTGATCCCAAGGATTTTGATACAATTCAGGATTATGTCACTAAGGCAAATGAACTAAGAGCACAACTAAAAGATTGTGGTATTGAAAAAGAGGATGATCAATTGGTCTTCAACTTGTTGGATAAACTTCCAGTTGAGTATGCAGCCTTTGTTTCAAGTTTTCAGACTCAAAGATTGACAATAAGTAACTTCACAACACCATCTTTTGAGGCTCTCACAGATCTTTTGATTCTTGAGCAAAATAAGTTGATGAAAATGGGTATTCTCAAGTCTTCAACTTCAAAAGCATTGGTGGTCAATCATGGAAACAATAAGCAAGGCAAAGGGAAGGACCAAAAGCAATCTTCACCAAAGCCACAAGGAGAGAACAAACAATCCACTCCTCCACAACAAAGCTCAACTTCATCTTCTTCAAAGAAGTACAACTATTCAAGCAAGAGGGAGCAACCAACATGTGCATATTGCAAAAGGATTGGTCATGAAGAGCATCGTTGTCATGTTAAGCAAATTGATGAGTTGAAAAACATCCTTAAGAAGAACAAAATCAACTTACCAGCTGCATATCAAGAGAAGGACTCATCTCCTTCCACTTCTTCTAAGGGAAAAGGAACAACTCTCATGGAAACAACATCAAGCTCTTCTTCTCCTACATCATCTCAATATGAGAAACATAAGGGGCAAGCATTTCTTGCTTTTGCAGATTCCAATTCAGATAGGTGGATCCTTGATTCAGGAGCTTCACATCATATGACTTCATCCAAGGATATGTACTCTTCCTTTGATTCTTGTTCATCACCACCCATTTTGATGGCCAACAACACTTCTTTGGTAGTTTATGGGAAGGGTTTTATTGACATTGAAGGTGGAGAATTTAATGATGTTCTATGTGTGCCTACTTTGTCAAGGAATATCCTCTCCATCTATCAAATTACACATAGTGGTACAGGCAAGAGTGTAGAGTTCACACCAGATTATGTCATTGTTCGGGATTTGCGTAGCAAGGCTCTTGTTTTAGTTGGGGAGGTTGATAATCATTCTCGGTTCTACACCTTCTCATATTTTGCTCCTATTGATGATTCAATTCACCCTAGTGTGGACAAACTTGATGAGATCGAGTATGGTTACTTGAATCTTGGAGTGCTCTCTACTCCTGAGGTTCTTGAACCTATTGTTGATACTCCATCTCCTACATTGACTAATGTACCTGATGATACTTGTGTTCCGACAGTTTTAGTGCCTTGTGATTTAGTACAACAGTGCATACCTTGTCTTCCAGCAACAACTTCATGGGATGACTACTTGACAGACATTGGCAGTTTGTTTGTGGAGTCCTACATTGCAGACTTGGGAGACACATATGATTACTTACATCTTCTCTTTGATGAAGGTGATTCTTCTTCAGTTGTTGCGAGGGAACACTCTGACCCTCGTCTACATGATCAGTCTTTCGAGGTTGATGTGATTGTGGATGCATGTGTACAACAGTTGGAGGAGGCCACTTTCTCCCTTGAGGAGACATCGTCTTTGGAGTTTGGTCTACCTTCATCCTTGCTAGATCTTGAGTTGTCTTTTTCAGCGGATCAGAGTGTTGTTGCAAAGGGCTTCTCACAGATTCCAGGAGGTGACTACATTGCAGCTTCACATGGTTTGGGAAAGGCATCTTTCAGCATCAACACAGGGAACTTTGAGCAGATTTCAAAGACTTCTTACATTTTGAGGGTTCTTCCTTCTTCACTTGTGGATTGGGGAGACTTCATTCATACACCTTTGGTATTGTTTCTTCCTAAGGGGAGGAACGTTGTTCGACAGTTTTGGAGCAGCTTCTTCATTCCTTCTCGAGCATCTTCCATGCGTGATCATTGTACATTGAGGGGGGGCTACCTTATCTCTCTTCTTCTCTTGTATGGGGGGGACCTTTTCCTCACATAGGGTTTTTTCCTTCTCATGCCATGTTCATAGGCTTTTGTATCTCATCTCTCTTTTGGGGAGGAGTTTTGTCCCACTGGGTTTTCTCCTTTTCTCTACTTTATGAGATATTGCATTGATTGCATTGTGTGTGTACATGGGTACTTAATATGGCCTAGTAGCTGGGACTCATCTTTGCATCTTTGTGTCATTTGCATAATAATTCACTACTCCCTAAGTTGCACTTAAGGGGGGGTGTTGGTGTAATTAAATGTCTTGTGCCTTGTCCTAGGTCATGATTACACCTTAGTTAAGTTTACTTAGGGACCACATAGGAGGTTGTTGGAGATTTTCCACTTTTGGTGGACTTGACATGTCATTACTTTATCACCTCCACCTTTTGTGGACACATCATGTGATTATCTCTCCACCTTTTGTGGAGATTATCACATTATCCTTTCCCACTTTAGGTGGAGTGATAACTTTTCCTTGTTGTCTCATGTCATAAGATTATGACACTTGTCATAATCTTATGCCCTCCTATGTTCTCACCTTGGCTATATAACCAAGGGGTCTCCTATGTACTATTCTATCATCTCATATTATTGACATTGAATATAGTTTATTCTTGTCATATTCTTGTCTCTCTCTTTTGTGCTTTCTATTAGGCCTCTAGATCTTGGGTGGCTACCTTCATAGCCAATTCTTACAAAATTAAAAGAGAGAGTGAACAAAAAGCTATGGCTTGTCCAAAGAAAGCATGTCAACTCAATTTTATAGAGGTTTGATATGCAAGATTGTAGACCATTGTGTGTTCCTATTTCAGTTGGAACAAAGCTATCTATTTCATATTGTGCAACATCTCCATCAGAGATGGAAGACATGAGCAAAGTTCCT
This sequence comes from Sequoia sempervirens, assembly GCA_007258455.2. Taxonomy (NCBI): domain Eukaryota; kingdom Viridiplantae; phylum Streptophyta; class Pinopsida; order Cupressales; family Cupressaceae; genus Sequoia; species Sequoia sempervirens. The sequence continues at coordinate 272,199,101 of VDFB02000017.1, forward strand.
TACTAGAGTGCAGATAGAAGTTTGATGTATGTTATGGTTTTTAATAGACCAAAAATTGCTCAAGCAATGGGAGTTTTTTCCAGATATATGTCTAATCCTGGTAGAGTTCATTGGGATGCAGTTAAAAGAGTCTTCAAATATTTGTGGGGCACCTCATATTATTCCTTATGTTATCATAGTAATATGACTAAAGATGATATTTCCCTTTATATTCATGGTTATGTGGATTCAAACTAGGCAGGTGATGTTGATAGCAGAAAATCCACTAGTGCTTATGTTTTTACTTTATTTGGTGGTGCAATTAGTTGGATGAGTAAGTGATAGGCTATGGTTGCTTTGTCCACTATTGAAGTAGAGTATATGGCAGATACTCATGTTTGTAAAGAATCCATTTGGCTTAAGAGACCGTGTTCAAATATTGGAATAAAACAAGGTGCAGTGATAATTTATTGTGATAGTTAGAGTGTGATATGTTTAGCCAAGAACTTGACATTTCATGCCAGGACCAAGCACATTGATGTACAATATCATTTTTTTAGAGATATGGTTGAAGATGGTAGGGTGAATCTAGTTAAGGTAGAGAATTTGATGAATGTTGTTGATTCTTTAACTAAGCCTGTGAGCACAGATAAGTCCAGATGGTGTTTAGAGACTATGGGCCTTTCGACCCCTAGCAATTAAAGAGACGATGGTTACAACCCCATGTTTCTCTTGCAAGGTGTTCAAAAAGTGGGAGATTTGTTGGGAAAATGTGTCTCAACCTTGTAATTATACATGGATTATTGTTGATAGGATACATGTTGGTATGTGGCGACTAATCATGCAAATACTATACACTTATAACAAGATATGAGGTTTGGGGCATCGCCCCAATTATTATTTTTACTGACACGTCAAGGGTTTCCTATTGAAACATCAAGGTTATTTCCCACTAACACATCAAGGTTTTCCTATTGACACATCAAATGAAAAATGACCTTGTAAAACCCTAATTCTAGAAGGTTCCAAAAAGCTTATTATAAGCGACTGGGATGCATGTAGACAAGGTATATTCTGAGAGTCTGATAGCGGTCGTGTTGTCTCTTGATCTTTGGTGGTGATACTCCTGTGAGAATCTTGCTCTGCAAGTATATTGTAATCATTTGATTTTTGAATAATATATTGGGAAAATTTTGGAGTGTGGGGTTTTTCTCCTGAAAGGGTTTTCCCCACATAAATCATTGTGTTGTGGTATGCATGATATTTGTGTTTATTTCTATTTAAGTTTTTGTAACTGTTAAAGATATGTAAAGTTTTGCATTTTTATCCTCTCAAGATTAGTGTAGGAAGTTGTTCCACTACCTTAGCTTCCTTACACATATACAAAAAAGTGGGATAGAAAATATTGTTGAGGAGATGTTAGAGGCAGGTGATTAGGTGAAAAATAGGGTCAACCACAATGAGTTGAAAAAGTGATGGACCACTTATTTTTCATGGCCCTAAACACCTCAAATTATGCACAATAAGATGCTAATAACAACCAGAAATCCAACCTAACTGTCATAGCAACTATGGGGGATGTTTTTAGAGCATAAAAAAGTTGTGTACCTGGCCAAAAAGTTGTTTTTGAGCTATGGAGGACTCATTCACCTTTAGTGGCGAATGGGTCCTTTTATGGTTTCAATAAAATAATTTCAAGATCATTTTCCTTGATTTATGCACTCTTGAATTCCTTGTTATCAAGTTCTAGAAGTCTGTAGTTAATTTTGTAGAGCTCTTTCCATGATCTTGCACTTTGAATGACAATTTTTGTAACTTTGCAACTTTGACAACTTTGCTCCAAATCTTGCTCAACTTGATCTTCACCCTATAAATCTGCAATCACACACTCAAGGGCATAAAAACTTGTTTTATTTGTTAGTGAATGGGGGTTTTCCTCAGTCAAACCCCTTGTAGGTAATTAAACCAAATGATGAGATAAAGGAATGAAGCATGAGATGTGAAATATGTAAATGATGTCACCTTGGATGTTGTATTGTAAAGAAATCTACAAACTATCATGGAGTAGCCATGAAGAATGTAGATCTTGGATCCTTGAATATGATGTGAACAATAGTTACAAGTAGATCTTCATTGCTACATCCACTTATTAGCTCAACAACATGAATGCATGCATCAAACCCTTGAAATGATGATATGATCTTGTATTACTTCAATAAACACTTGAAATCTGCCTTGAAATGCCTTGAAAATGATCTCGTAATGCTCTATAATGCTTGATCACTTGAATACTTGAAATTCTAGGATGAAACAAGGTGAATTAACCCCTTATTTATACTAAATTAGGAGATTAACCTCAAAATTCAAAGAACTAAGGCTGACACTAGATCTGGAAAGAAAGATAATTAAATTTCCCCCTAGAATGAAATTAAAAAATGGGGGTCTGATAAAGGGAGAACCCATTCGCCACCTTGGGTGAATGGGTCCTGGCTAAGTTTCCAAGACCAAGCTTCAGGGGACTGAAAGAAGGCCAAAAACCCATTCTAGATCAACTGAGAAAGGGGGGTCCTATTAAGGGAGGATCCATTTGCCATCAAGGGTGAATGAGTCATGGCTCAACTTACTAAGACCAATTTTTTCCCAATGAAATAATTTTTTAATTAAATTATGATTGTCAAGAAAGATCTTTGGGATGTGTCAAAATTAAGGTCTAAATTTGAATTAAAAGAGGGTTAATAACTCAAATTAACCACAATGAATTAATACCACATAGATAAGTGTGAAAGTGATTTAAAACACTTTACAACACTTAAACAACGTACAAATTATGTACATTTTTATTGAAAAGGGGCCCATTAGGCTTAATTAAGCAGATAAGTCCTAGAAAAGTGTGAAAGTGTGTTACAACACTTTACAACACCTTTGCAAAGGACCAATTAAGGCACGCTTTAGTTAAATAAAGGTCCTATAATAGTGTGAATGTGTACAACACATTACAACACCACTCCAAGACAACATTAGTCCAGCTTTAATGTCAATTATCAAACCGAGCAAGGGAAAAGGCTACTTTTTCTGTTACTACATTTTTCCCCCACTTTAGTGAGAGGATGACCCCATGTCAAACTCACACTAAAGTAGACATTCAAGACACTTAAGTATGCAACAATAAAAAAGATACATGATCATACCCTATCAAAGGCCAAGAAAAATGAACAAAACAAAGGATCGAGCACAACCGATTCAACGTGATGTGAGGCGGTGGTTGTTTGTCCATAACACATGCTACTCACTCTAGGGTAGTGGAAACTCAATCTGTCCAGTAGGTGAGCTATCCCAATGAGGTGAAAAATGAGAGAATCATATTAGCCTCTCATACCATACCAAAGTTATCCTCCTGGCAACTTCGATAAGGAACCACAATGAAAATGCTTTTTGTAATTTTTTTTGAATGTTATGTAAAAATTTTGTTAAAGGGGATTTTTCTTTGTTCATGTAATGGTATTCCTCTTAGGGATAATTGTGCCTAATGTATCTAAGAGATGACAAGTCAAAAGTGTCAGATCATCGCCCATGGGATGCCTCATTCTCATCATTCCATGACAATAGATCGTACACTCTTGGATGACATCAAACCCAATGACACCACCAAGAAGAGGACACATCACAAGAAAAAAGAAAAATCATGCCATGAAATTTTTCCAAAAGATGTCATCTATGTATTCCCCCACTTTAAAGTGGTTGGTACACCATTACTGTGAGCAATTTCTTTAAAGTAGCCAACAACTTTATCCTAAGACATGAGAGCTTTCCTCCGAAAACCCTATGCCAAGTCATATGTTTCTGAAGCAAGTTGTGTCATGAAATAGGAAGGAATGGTTTCCCCCGCAAACACATAAGGGATCTATTTTTTTTGGGGTTAGTATGTTTGTGCTACAATGTTTTCATAGAGCATGGAACTGTCATCATTCCCAAAATACACATAAAATTGGAAGAATGACACAAAGAGAGCAAAAATAAAGATTTTGTTTTGAGTCAACATGGAAGAAACACGAATGTCTCGACGTCTTGCGTCATCCCCAAAAGGAAAACACAAGAAAAAATGAAAAAGATAAAGGAAAAATCTTTTTGGGTCAACATGGAAGAGACATAAATGTCTCGACGCCTTGCGTCATCCCCAAAAGGAAAACACAAGACATAATGAAAAATGATTACAACATAGAGAAGAATGAAGGTACATATAGAAGAATGCACAAAAGAGAGGGGAACATCAAACAAAACATCATGAGGGTTCATATTACACACATGCAATCACATAAAAAATGAAAAAGAAAAAGACTAGTAAGTCATAGGTGCGTCAACCTAAAGCAAGTCGTTCGCCTCCCAATCTTGGTCGATATAAACAAAAGGCAGGAACATAGCCAAAGGGACAACATCAAGTTCTGAAATAGGACACACACCAAGTTCAACACTCTTTTTAGGAGATTTGTCATTTAAGCTCATGAAAGAAGAAAACAAGTGTATTCAACTCTTCATGCACTTGTTCATCAATTTTTGCAGTGTCAATGTCATCATCTAAGTTAATCACAATAGGAGGTCGAATGACAATGTCCATGCAATGTTCTTGTTTATTTTGTGGTGAGGGTTGAGAGTCATCATGCATTGCTTTGGGTAGGTTCAAATTTTAATTTTTTATGTTATTGTTGTTTTCTTGATTTTGCAATCTATGAGCAATAGCACAACGTCTACGTCTATGCTCTCTAGCACTTCAATTTCATTTTAGTTTATTGTCAATTTTTTTTTGTATAAGAGCAGGTTTGTCAATCATAGGTTCCTTCTCTTCCTTGGGAGGACTAGAAGAAACAATAGGAGGTTGCTCAACCACTTTCTCTTTGACTTTGTAAACTTGTTTGACTCTAGGAGGGACAACGAGATTGTTTGTACTATCTCGTGGTCTCTTGTGGGAAGTTGTAGGAGGTTGTTCTATAGGTTGTTCTTGTATGGTCAGAAGTTTTTTTGGTTCAATCATTGTCTCATCAAGGATGGTTGGTTTAGTCATAGGTTGAGGCATATTTCGAAGGGATAGTTCCACTATTTACTTTACCTTGAATTTTTGATATGATTTGAAAAATAAATCTTCATGAGGCTTGATAGGGTCCATAGGATCAAGCCAAAATTAATCTAATAAAATTCCCTTTTGTTGAGGCAGGATGGAATCCACTATGATGCATAGTGAAGATGTCATTTCCAAATGGAAACTTTAGACATTTATGCACAACCAAAGGGATGACATTCATGGATAGCCTAGCTTCACACGAAATTGGTCTGATTGTGGGATGATAGAGAATGAGACTGTTAATGTTTTCAATCCCACTTTTAAAGGGAGATCTATTGAGCCTATCATAGGGCAAGAAAATCCGTTATGTGTCTTGATCAAAGATTTTGGGTTGTCATATGTATCTTGATCAAGCTCATGTACAAACAATAATTCTTATGTGATCACATTCTCTCCACGGACGAGATCAATCAATATCCCATTAGTGGGATTATTATTGATTCGACCAGCTATGTAAAGAGGACCATTAGGTGCACGTTTAGGTATGTCATTTTGTGAGAAAGAAATTTCAAGAGGTTGTCTAGTCAAGCCCTTACGAGGTCTAGCTTTGATAAATTCTATCACGTCATTCGTGGGATGTTCTTCAATGGTATTCACATTTTCATCATTTGTGTCAACATTCATCGCATCAGTCTTCATTTCACTATATTTGACAAATGAAATATTGTGCTTAGGCATGGGATTTGTAAATATTTACAAATATTGATTAGGAGGAGCTACAGACTTATTACCTTGATCATTCACACCTCCAATTAGTAAATGATTAGAATCAATAAAGTCTTGCACAAGATGTTTAAGATGCTTACAATATTCTATACTATGTCCATTTCTTTGATAGTAATGACAATAAGCATTTTTTTGAAAAAAATTAGGCAATTGTATAGTAGGATCACGTTCTCTAACAGGAGGTAAGGTAAACATGTTTTTTTCAATAAGCTACAACATGATATTGTGAAGGGTATCAAGTAAAGGAGTGAATTCTCTCTCCCTATCCCCGAAAGGAGTTGTCATTTTTATAATAGCCACTTGATTATTGTTTTGTTGACTTCTTTGAGGAGGATTTAATTGTAAAAATCCCTTATTTTGTTTCTTGAATGGTTGATAATTTTTTTGAGTTGTGAATTCAAATTTTTTAGGATGACTAGGTGGATTTTTCACATCACGGTTGCCAGTCAAGTTTTGATGGTCATGAAGGGATGTACATAACTGTGTGAAGGATGGAAATCTCAACATTTCAAGTTTTCTTTTGAGTTTATCTTGTAATTTAGCAATGAACATTCTTTGAAGGTTGACATCTAGAATCTTAATGTTCACTTGCAAATAAAGTGTTTGATATCTTCCTATGAAATTAGTCACTTTCTCATCCTCTTTTTGCTTGCATGTCATTAAATCAGCAAGGATCATCTTGGGACCCATGTGCATATGGAAGTGGTTATAAAAGGAATCAATCAGTTTGTTGAATAAACTAATTGAATTGTTCGGTAAAGAGGAGAACCACTCTAAGGTAGTATCCTTCAAAGATCTAGGGAATAGCTTAGCCAATAGTTTATCCTCAAAGATGAAATCACTACATAAGGTTGTGAAGGTGGAAACATGGCTTACAAGATCCCCTTTCCAACCATATTTATCAAAGCAAGGGACCTCTATACCTTGTGAAATTTTTTCTCTTAATATGTCGAGGGAAAATGGGGTGGACTTGATGTATTGCAATGGTTGACCACTATTGTTCTGTTGTAATGTTGCCACTTGTTGTTGAAGGGATGTCATGGCTTGCAAAAGTGAGTTAATGAGAGGTTCGTTTTGGTTATAAGGTTGAGGGGAATAAGGTGGTGTAGTGTATAGTGAATTGTAGGTTATTGAAGGTGGATTGTTGAGTTATTATTGTGTTTGAATCATTTCCTATGGGAATACCTATGGAAGTGTATACGGTGCTAGTAGGTATGATTGTTGCGGCTGGTTGAATGGTAGTTGTGTGTTGGAATGTTGTTGTAGGTTGTGTACTGGTGTATGTGGGAATGTATATTGGTATCATGGAGGATGGGATTGGAATTCCACCTTGGCTTTGAGTAGACCCCAAAGCTTGAGTGGAAATGGTAATGGTAGGGACAAAGTTGGTAACGTTAGGGACATTGGTTGTAGAAGGTGAAGTCATGGGAAGTGAAGTATGCAAACTATGAGCCATGGAGGGTTGATTCTCAACACTATCAGAAAAAGAATTAGGAAACCCAAGATCTATGACGAGTGAGATATCGTAGGATGACATGAGCCTCGAACTACGTCTTATAATAGAATTGCAAATGTGACACCAAGTTGTAAATTTCATGCAAGTTTACAACCCTAGTGTGCAAACCCTAGGATAGCAATGCAATAACCTAGAATGAAATGCAATTTTCAAATTCCATGTAATGCAAATTTTTATTAAACAATGCAATAAGCTGAAAATGAAATGTTTTGATGCAATTTTGAACTTTTAACAATGCACTAAAATGAAGCAATTTAAGCTAAATGCAATGAAATTGATGAAACAACCAATCCAGAAACTGAAACAACAAGATAAATGCACCAAATAAAAACTAAAAAATGAGATTTTAATGTCTTGAAAGTGCAGATCTATAGCTAATAGGGGCTCATTCACCAATATGGGCGAATGGGTCCTGGTTAGGTTTTTCTAAGGTTTTTTTGTGGATTTCAGAGTCAATTTTAATGCCTTTTTAGATGCCAAAAGGTACAGATCAGACCTGATCAGGGACTTACTTGCCAGGAAAGGTGAATGGCTCCTCGTTAGGTATTTTTAAACTATTTTTTAATGATTTTCAAGTTCTTAGTTATATCTTTCAGTTCTAGGTTTGAAATAGTGAAATGCAGGTTCAAATTTTCCAGAAATTCAATGCAAAAATGCAATGGAAGATGAAATGCAAGACCTAATTTGAAATGAAATTTTGTTTTGATTTTCAAATGAAATTGTATGAGATCTAAATGAGATGCAAAATGACTAATTTTTTTTTTGTAATTTTTAGATTTAAGAAGTGCAAAAAAATGCAAATCTAAACCCTATATGATATGCAAGAGTTCAATGCAAAAGAAGAAACCCTAAATGAGATCTTAATTCAATGCAAATATAAATGCAAATGAATGCAAGATCTAACTTAATATGCAATGAGAGGCTCCAAAAATAAGAAAATTGCAATGTTGAATACGTTAGGTTCACCAAAGAATGTTAAGGGTGAAAATAGGGTCCACCAAAATGAATCAACAAAGTGATGGACCACTTATTTTTCAAGGCCCTAAACACCTCAAATTATGCAAAATAAGATGCCAATAACAACCAAAAAAGAAACCTAACTGTTATAGAAACTTTGGGGGATGTTTTTAGAGCATAAAAAGTTGTGTACCTCGCCAAAAAGTTGTTGTTTTTGAGCTATGGGGGACTCATTCGCCTTCAGTGGGGAATGGGTCCTTTTAGGGTTTCAAAAAATTGATTTCAGGATCCTGTTCCTTGATGTTTGCATCTTGAATTCCCTGTTATCAAGTTTTGGAAGTCTATAGTTAATTATGTAGAGCTCTTTCTGTGATCTTGCACTTTGAATGACAACTTTTGCAACTTTGACAACTTTGCTCCAAATCTTGCTCAACTTTATCTTCACCCTATAAATCTACAATCACACACTCAAGGAATTTTTTTTTTTTTTTAATTTGTTAGTGAATGGTGGTATCATTCAAACCCCTTGTAGGTAATTAAACCAAATGATGAGATAAAAGAATGAAGCATGAAATGTGAAATATGCAAATGATGTCACCTTGGATGTTGTCTTATAAAGAAATCTGCAAACTATCATGGAGTGCCCATGAAGAATGTAGATCTTGGATCCTTGAATATGATGAGAACAATAGTTGCAAGTAGATCTTCAATGCTACATCAACCTCTTAGCTCAACAACATGAATGCATGCATCAAACCATTGAAATGATGATATGATCTTGTATTGCTGCATTAAACACTTGAAATATGACTTGAAATGCCTTGAAAATGCTCTTGTAATGCTCTATAATGCTTGATCACTTGAATGCTTGAAAGTCTAGGATGAAACAAGGTGAATTAATCCCTTATTTATACTAAATTAGGAGATTAACCTTGAAATTCAAAGAACTAAGGATGACACCAGATCTGGAAAGAAAGATAATAAATTCCCACTAGAATGAAATTCAAAAAGGGGGGCCTCATAAAGGGAGGACCCATTCGCCACCTTGGACGAATGGGTACTGGCTAACTTTGTAGGACCAAGCTTCGAGGGATTGAAAGAAGGCCAAAAATCCATTCTAGATCAACTGAGAAGGGAGGTCCTGTTAAGGGAGGACCCATTTTCCATCAAGGGTGAATGGGTCCTAGCTCAACTTACTAGGACCAAATTTTTTTCCAATGAAATAATTTGTTAATTAAATTATGATTTTTGGGAAAGATCTTCGGGAGGTCAAAATTACGGCCTAAATTTGAATTAAAAGAGGATTAATAACTCCAATTAACCACAATGAATTAACACCACCTAGATAAGTGTGAAAGTGCTTTAAAAAAAATTTCAAAACTTTAACAAGGTACACATTATGTACATTTTTATTGAAAAGGGGCCCATTAGGCTTAATTAAGCAGATAAGTCCTAGAAAAGTGTGAAAGTGTGTTACAACACCTTTGCAAAGGACCAATTAAGTCATGTTTTAGTTAAATAAAGGTCCTAGAATAGTGTGAATGTGTACAACACATTACAACACCACTCCAAGACAACATTAGTTCAACTTTAATATCAATTATCAAACCGAGCAAGGGAAAAGGCTACTTTTTCTGTTACTACAACAAGAATTATTAGACATAGCCAAAGTACTTACTCCTTGCCTATGGTGATGGTGTGAAAGAAGGATGAAACTTGGCACATGTGTCCAGACTATAGAGTGCTCAACATGTACACCATAAAAGATAAGTTTCCTATCCAGTCATTGATGATTTGCTAGATGAATTGAATGGAGCTATGTATTTTACAAAGTTAGATCTTAGATCCAGTTATCACCAATTTTGAATTAAGGAAGAAGATATTTCTAAGACAACATTTAGGACTTATGAGGGTCATTATGAGTTCTTTGTGATGCCATTTGGTCTTACCAATGCTCCATCTATATTTTAAAGTTTGATTAATTCCATCTTAAAAAATTTCTTGAGGAAGTTTGTATTAGTGCTTTTTGATGATATATTGATTTATAGCAAGACATGGGAAGAACACTTGTAACATGTAGAAAAAGTATTACAATTTCTCGAAGAGCTTCAATACTATGCTAAGCCATCCATGTGTGCTTTTGGTTTAATGAGGTGGAGTACTTGGAACACATAGTTTCAAGTGAAGGAGTAAAGGTGGATCCTAACAAAATTAAGACTATCATGGAATGGCCTATTCCCAAAACCATTAAGAAATTGAGGGGTTTCTTGGGATTGACTAGATAGAAGTGCTAGCTATTTTCATCTAGTAAAATAATGGAGGCCTTATCTAATGGGTACACACTTCAAGGTTAAGATAGATCATGATAGCCTAAAATATTTTTTAGAAAAAATATTATCTTCTAAAGAACAACAAAAATGGGCTACTAAGATGTAATTGCACATCTTATGAAAACAATCTCATGACTTTGGTTATTATAGCTGGATATACTTGTGTTGTTAGGTTAACGTAGATTATGGGTGCATTTTGGATATCTTTCTAGATTGTTCTCTTAGTTTATTTTGCTCACCAGAATAAGGTGAAGGTTGCAGTGAGGCTGTTGTTGGTCGCAATGGGTGGCAATCATTGTAGGTTGGAACCGCTCTCCTGTGAAGAGTTTAGTGGGAATGAGGTTGTATAGGAGAATTTGGAGAAAGGGGGAGTTTGTTCCTATTTTCTTAAATTGCATGGGCCTGACTTTGAGGTTTGATGAGTCTAGTTTATGGTATCATTTTTGGGTAGAATTTGAGATCTAGTTGTTGAAGTTATCAAAAACTTTGACATTAAGTGTTGATACTTTTATGATATTTTCCTCAAACTATAGACATTGGGCTTAATCTTATTTCTAAAAAACTTTAATGATAATGGCATGTTAAATGGACTATCTATATTAATTTTTCATTTGGTTAATGAATGTTCCTTAAAGTGGTTACATATATGCAATTATTGTGCATACTAACATTGCCATGCAAATTTAATTTGAGGATGCTAAATTGAGGAAGGCACCGCCAACTAGGCATGCACCATAACGTCTAGCAAGGGAATCGTTCAAAGGTCAAAGGAGGATGATGATAGGATATTCCTCATGCAAACCAAATGTAACTGCCTTGTAGTGGTCATTATTGATGTTGAGCAAATGTGCGTGTTACGGCAGCACTAAATCTACAGTTGGACATGCACGTCTAATCGGATTCCATGCATGCATAACCACTGCCCCACTTTCTTTGTTTTCCCTAAATAGCGTCCTCCTAGTTCGCGGAGTTGACTACCTCATTTAGTTGATAGTATAAATAAAGATATGATGCTCCTTCTTTGGAGGTTGTGCAATTTGATATTGTACTTGCATTCTTGAGTTTTCAGTAATACAAATATATTACTCTTTTGCACTCATGATTTACAGTGAATAAAATAAAGTTTTGAGTTTGAGCATCTGATTTCTCCTTAGTTTTAGAGGATACTTATCCAAGGGGGCCCACTTGGTGAACAATCCATCCTTTAGTTTAGTATTACTTGTTCTTTAGTAATTAGTTAAAAATTTGGCACCTATTATTCTTGCAACCACTAGAATTCCATTCTATGACTGTTCCTATAGCCAAAGCAAATAGAGTAGTGCCCTGTTTGTTGCTCAGATTTTCATTTGTAATTGTTGATTGATGGTTAGCATTCATGTTATTCCTTTCTAAGCAATTTACTTTCAGCATTGTGTCTTTCTTAGCTATAGAATGAAAATGGCTACTTTGGGTTCCTAGTGCACATACTGTGCTGACCCATTTCAAGTTCACGTCCCTGGCTTGAGAAGTTAAATGCACCTTCATGATGATTGAAATAGTTATTTAGGTTAGATGTCCAATCTCTGAATCATGGTTGTGAAGTCCTAGTTGTTGAATCATTGTAGGAGGTAGACATTTTTGGCGTTGTTGTTGGGGATGGTGTCAAACTAGGGAGTTCTTTGGAGTCATTGGTAGTTTTTCTTGCTATAGTGTTTCTGGAAGTTGTTCTTATTATACCCTCATTTAGGAAGTAATGACCCCCCTTATTCTTTACCAATTCTTTGTGTGAGCTAGTTGATAGTGAGTGATACTGCATGCATAGAGGAAGGAGAAGGGATGCTTATGGGAGATTCCTTCCTAACAATCCTAATCCATTCTAGCTAGTTGAATATCAGAACCTACCAAGAGAAGGAGAAGAAAAAGATCCACACCCCTTTGTTGATGCATTTCCTGATCTAACTAGCTTTGAAGTTTCCTCTGAAGACCAAAATCAGATTGAGAACCCCTTTGCTTTGGAACTACATCAAGCAGGCATGGGTGATGCAAATAGGATTAGACCTAACCAACCAACTTTTCCTTTCCCCATTTCCCATCAGAATGAAGTTGACAACATCAAAAACATCCCTGCTTCAGCACTCCCCAAGTTTTATGGACTTGTCATAGAAGATCTTAATACCTTTTTGTTTGAGTTTGACATACTCTGTAGGAGTTATAATTATACCACCAATGCCCATAGGCTTAAGCTATTTCCTACCACTCTGAAAGAAGTTGCATTAAGATGGTTCATGAGCCTAGGAAGAGATACTATGGAAACATGGGAAGACATGAAGACAAAATTCTTTGAGAAATACAAGGAATATTGTAAGGGTAGTGACATGAGAGGAGGTGACATTTTCAGGATGTAGCAAAAGGAAGATGAGATCCTGGAGGATTATATTGCAAGGTTTATGTTTTTCCTACAAAAATCTCCACACCATAAACTCAATGAAGACTCACAAAAGTTTCTTTTCTTGAGAGTAATCAATGATAGTTGCATCGATACCTTGGACTTGATGGGAGGAGATATCTCCCAAGTTCCTTGGGAAGATATCAAGAAAATATATCAGAACTACTTTAGGGAAGCTTCAAAGAAAGGGAGAGCTTACCAATCTTCCATGGGTAAGTCAATTACCGGTGGAGTTTCAAGAATGGAGATTACTCATTTGCTGGTAGACTTCAAGCAAGACATTATAAACAATCTAGCTACTCAGCTAGATACACTTCAGGCCAAGAAGAATCAAGAGGAGGCAGAGGCAATGTTGGTAGAGTATTGCCCCCATTGCAAACAAAAGAAGAAGGACCACAGATGCAAGATGGTAGCCAATATTGAAGGAAAGAAAATTGCACTTGAGTTCAAGCCAATCCAAATTGAAGAAAACCAAGTCTACTATGTTGCACAAAGGAGGCCTTGGGCTCCAAGACAAGGTATGCCACTAGATCCACTCTCTTATGTTGGGCCATATTTCAATTCCTATTCATCTGGCAACCAATGGAAGCCCCCATATCTGTCTAGCTATGGAGGATATCCACCACAACCTTGGAGTAACCCTCCAAATGCTTGGACCAATCATCAAAACTCTCCACCCTAGTGACAAAAACCTCAGGGGAATTGGAAACAATTTCAAGGGCATTGGAAGCCACCTCCAAGAAATTGGTAACAAACAAATCAATGGAGAGGAGGAAAACAATGGCCTACCCAGACAACCAGTTACATGCATCCACCTTCTTATCCCCAACAACTTGCTATAATTCCTCCACCTTCTAATTCAAGCTCAAATGTACCTAAACCTACTCAGCTACCAACTCAGCCCACACCCAATCCAAATAACAAACCACAACATCAGCCTGCATACTCTGCCGATTCAAATCAATTCCTTGCATATGTTGAGTGTAAGTGACATCCACTTGCATTCGGGAACTACTCTACCAACCCCTTCCAAGCCCATTATCACTGAGCTTCCTATGGAAGAGGAGGAGGAACCTTTGAATGATCCCATTAAGCCAAGTACACCTAAAAATCTTGAACCAGTCCAAGTCAAGCAGACTAAACAAGAACCACCATTTCCTCAGAGGTTGGAAGTTGTCAAGAAGAAGGAAGAAAAAGATGATACAAATTTTTATATCTTGGATTGGCTGAAACATATATGTGTCCAAATCCCTCTATTCCAGGCCATAAAGGATGTTCTAATTTATGGCAAGGAAATCAAAGAAGCATGCCTTAAGAAGCTAGGTAGGAAGAAGAAAGACCCAAATACAATTCATGTGGTGGGACAAATAGCTGACATCATGCTTGGGAAAGTGACCATCCCCAAGTACAATGACCCAAGTAGTCCTGTGGTAGCAGTTGTTATAAATGAGATCCAAATTAAGAATGCTCTGAGTGATTTAGGGGCAACAATAAATGTAATGACCAAGGACATTCTGCAACAACTAAATGTTGCAAGCATGAGATCTACTCCTACTATCATGCAACTTGCTGGTAGTTCTACTGTTAAGCCTGATGGTATAGTGGAGGATCTTGTGGTAGTTTTAGACTCCTAGTAGTACCCAACAAACTTCACAATTCTTTCTCCTAGAGCTACACTAGGCAGGTATCCCATTATTCTTGGAAGGCCATGGTTAGCAACTGTAGATGCATATATTGAATTCCAGTCAGGTGACATGACTATTTTAGATGGGAAGAGCACTAAAATTTTGTTATTTATCTTCCTACTCATTCATCTCATGATGAGGATAATCCCGTATAGCCACATGTTGGTGAAGAGGCCGAGGAAGTTAATTCTACGACGCAACTTATGATGTTAGGAAGAATATCTTTCATGCAGCTTCAAGATGGGGATGAAGTATTGGCTAACATCATTCAGAACCATTGTGAAGTGGAGGAAGCATCATCTTCTCATTCTGCTACTCCAATCAAGATGCTTCTGCTTGCTCTTCCTACAACCACTGTTCCTACAGACGTTCTTCCTGCAGCCACTCTTCCTGTAGCCATTGTTCCTGCAGACAGACTTCCTACAACAACAGGTATGTCCCATACATTGCTTCCATATGAACTAAAGGTACCATGTGTTAATGAAGCAGACATGATAGAGTTGACGACACAAGTATAGGTGTCAGAAGGAAAGTATCTGAATGTTAACAACAAACTGAGTGAAGAACAACAAGTGTTATTGGAAAACTTATTAAGGACGCATCAACATGAATTTGTGTGGGATTATCATGATATGAAGGGATTGGACCCTAAATTTTGTACACATAGAATTTATATCAGAGATGATTGTACTCCAGTGAGGTAGCCACAAAGAAGAATTAACCCTACACTAAGAGAAATTGTAAAAGGGGAACTTCAAATATTGCTAGATGCGGGATTTATCTACCCCATTTTAGATAGCCAGTGGGTGTCTCCAGTAGTGATTGTGCCCAAGAAAGGAGGGAAATGGTGAGTTTGTGTTGATTATAGGGAACTTAATGAAGCCACCAAGGACCATTTTACCTTACCTTTCATTGATCAAGTTTTGGACACACTTGCAAGAAAGCAATAATTTTCTTTTCTAGATGGATTCAGTGGCTACAACCATATCCAAATTGCACCAGAGGACTAGGAGAAGACCACATTTACCTTTCCATGGAGGACCTATGCATACTCGGTACTCCCATTCAACTTATGCAATGCACCTGCAACCTTTCAAAGGGTAGCCATTAGCATATTTTTAGACATTTCTCATGATTGCATGGAAATTTATATGGATGACTTTACCACTTATGGTGTTGATTTTAATCAAGCATTGGAAAATATCAGGAGAGTCCTACAAAGATGTGAAAACCAAAACTTTTCCTTAAATAGTGAAAAGTGCTTCATGATGATGCAAGAAGGTGTAGTTCTTGACCACTACATCTCCCACAAGGGAATTCAAGTAGATCCTACCAAGATTGAGGTGATCACAAATCTTCCCACACCTGCAAAAAAATAGGATGTTAGGAGTTTCTTGGGCCATGTAGGATATAATAGGTGTTTCATCAAGAATTTCAACAAGGTAGCAACACCATTGTATACTCTTCTCACTAAAGATGTTGAATTCCAGTGGACTGAAGCTTGTGACAAGGAATTTTCTGACTTAAAGGTAGCTTTGACTCATGCTCCTATACTCAAAGGACCTAATTGGGAGCTTCCTTTTCACACCCATACTGATGCATCAGATTATGTCATAGGAGAAATCTTAGGACAGAAAGAAGGAGCTATTGAAAATTCCATTTATTTTGTCAGCAAAAAATTGCAAGGAGCTGAATTCAATTATATAGTGATAGAAAAGGAAATGCTAGCAGTGATTTATGCCCTAAACAAATTCAAACATTACATAATAGGTTACCAAATATTTGTGCACACTGATCGTGCAACCATTAGGTATCTCATGAATAAACCGTTGATCACAGGTAGAATGAAAAGATGGTTATTGTTGATGCAGGAGTTTGATATAACCATTGTGGATAAGCCAAGAAAGGCCAACGTTGTTGCAGATTTTCTTTCAAGGCTAACTACATCAGAAGATAATTAGGCCATAGATGACTCTTTTCCTAATAAGCATATATTCTCCATTAGTGTACAAACACCCTGGTATGATGACATAGCTAACTATTTGGTCATAGGTAGAGTTCCACCTCACTTCTCCCCAAAAGAGAGAAGGGCACTCATTGAAAAATATTTTTCTTTCTCCTGGATTGTTGGATGTTTGTTTTATACTGGACCAGACCATGCCATGAGGAGATGTGTGAGAGAAGATGAGACATATGGAATTTTTCAAGCATGCCACAACGAACCATGTGGAGGAAATTTTGTTGCCAAGAGGACAACAATGAGGGTTTTGAACATGGGATATTACTGGCCAACACTCCACAAGGATGCAAGAAGGTATACAAGAAAATATGACAGATGCCAAAGAATGGGCAGGCCAACCAAATTTGATGAGATGCCACTTTATCCTCAGGTAGTAATCACTCCCTTTGACAAGTGGGGATTATATTTTGTAGGACCCATTGACCCTCCATCAAATGGTAAGTCTTATATCTTGGTATGCACTGATTATGTAACAAAGTGGGTAAAAGTTAAGGCCATGAAGCATGCAAGAGATAACAAGGTTGAAAATTTTCTTTAGGAGAATATTTTCACACGATATGGAGTTCCAAGAGAGATAGTGACTGATCAAGGGGCTCAATTCACATCAACCCTTATTGCAGCACTAGTCAATGAGTACAACATAAGGCACATAAAGTCTACTCCTTATCACCCCCAGGCTAATGACCAAGTTGAGGTGATCAATAGAGAAATTGAAGCTATTCTAACCAAGACAGTAGCTATCCATAGAAAGGATTGGGAAAAAATATTACCAAACGCTATTTAGGCCTATAGAACTACCTGGAAAACAACTACAAACTTCACTCCATTTGAGTTGTTGTATGGAAAGACGCTATGATGCCCATTGAATTTGAACACAAGACTCTTCGGACAATAATAGATTTGGGGATGGATGTCTCTGAGGTACATAGAGAAAGAATCATGTAGCTAAATGCTTTGGATGAGATGAGAAGAGCGGCCCTACATTACATAGAGGTAGTGCAGAATCAGAGAATCAAGTGGCATGAAAAATTCATCAAGGAAAAGAAATTCCAACCAAGAGATTGGGCCCTGCTCTATGATTCAAGATATTAGGACAATGTAGAAAAATTGTAGACAAGGTGGCTAGGACCATGTGAGGTTGCTGAAGTATTCCCTAATGCTGCTATACAACTCATTACTATTGACCTAGTCAGATTTAAGTTGCTTTTCAATGGTCATCGCCTCAGATTGTATCACAAGCCAACTTCCAAGGAGGAGTTCCTACAAAAATTCACTCAGCATGCAACATCCAAGCTTCCTAAAGCCGAAGGAAGTGGACCTAGTGTCCCTCCTTCTATCTAATTAAGGTACGTACTTGTCATAATAAAGACTTCCACTTCTATGGGAGTCCATTTCTTCACCTATCCACCCATCCATTTCCACCTTTCTCTCTCTTCCATCACTTCACTCCACCTCATTCCACGTCATCTTCATTAATTTCTCAAATTATTTCCTAAAAAGGTGAACAATAATTTCTCCACAATCTTTGCAACAAATCCTCCACACATTCAGGTATGTGTGCATTAATTGCTATATCTTAATTGTCTTTAAGTGCATTCATTTAATTTTTGTACGTTAGTATGGACGTTCATTGTAGCATGCCAATATTCCCTACCCTATCAAATCATCATTCTGCATGTGTGGACGCATGCCCAAATTTAGGTTGGGGGGAAGGAAAAAGATGTGAATATTTAGCCCATGTGTCAGTCCATGTTGGTCTACGTCAGCAAAATTTAAATTGAGCTGATTTGAAATCTGAGTGAGAGGACAACTCACATGTGTGAAGTGACACTAACTGTTGCTGCCATTTCTCTTCATTATAGCTTTCCTTTATTACTCCTTCCTTACCATTATTGAACCTGTCATATCTCAAGTTGCATTGAAAACAAAAGGCAAGTTAGAAAAGGGAAAATTTAGTCGACATTGGCATTGGAAAGTTAGCAAGTATTGTAGGAAGGTGAATTTTATTTTCAGACAGAAGTGCAGGAAGGAAAACACAGAGTGTTTGTTTGATTACAGACAATGGGAGGTGGGTTAATTCAGAATGAACCCACGGTGCATGATGTATTACTGCAGGATGTACCCTGCCTGGCCGAATTCAGAAACTGCGGGTGGATTGACTACTTCCTGGAGTTGGATGATTTCGATGAAGACATTGCACTAGAGTTCACCCAGACATTTTCTGAAGGAAATGCCATAGTAAAAGGGTTGGAGGTTATAGCAATTGAAGAAAGAATTACAGAAGTTACAAGGTTACCTTTTGATGGTGAAAATTACCCTACTTCCAAAGATGTCAGATTGACTAGGGTCGAATTTATAGAGCCAAACGACCCTCCATTGAGCATAGATAAACATGGTGCGAAGAGAATGTCTCTACTCAAGCCATGGAAGCATATAGTTGTTTATATCATAAAATACATCACCTTTGAAGATCGCCAATTGAATTTGCATTCTGTGCCCTTCAAGGTTCTAAATCATATGAGGCACAAAACGAGGATGAATGTGTCGAATGTGTTATATAAACTTCTCTCAATCATGGCGACTAAGACCCAAAAAGGTAGGGACAATTCTTTTTCCCACCATTGTCTGATTAAATTTCTAGTTGAGAATTCTCTGCATGATGTATCTGGAATGAAATGGGAAGAATTCATAAAAAATGATCAAATTAGACCTGAGAACTTGCAACCTAGGGTTTTACCTTAACCTCGTAGGTCTAGTAGGAGATTAAGCACTATTGAATCCACTCTTGGTGCTTCCACCTCTAGCATAGGCACCAGTGTAAACCCTCTTGCAGCAAAAGAAACTATAGAAATTAGCTTTTTTGGGACATAGCACTTAGACAAAGAAAGTTCTTCCCCTGACTCTGATGATGATGTTCCACTTGGAATTCTAGTGAAAAATAGGGCACAAAAGAGGGAAGTAGAAACAAGAAAAGAAAAGGCCAAAAGGCATCCAGTAGAAAAAGAGGTACCAAGCTCTAAGAAGAGAAAGGTTGACATTGTTCATCCTACAGCCAAAGAAAAACATGAGAGCCCTCCTAGGAAAGTAAGACTAGCCAGGCCAACCTTTGGTATGCCTTCCTAGGAAATCCCTAAGTCTAGATAAATATCACAAGGGGACATAGAAGCTCCAATGGGGTAGGAGAATGTTGAGGAAGAGGATATATTTAAGGCAACAACAAACATAACATTGGATGATCTTGCCAATATTGCAGAACAATTCAAAAATCAGGAGTATGAGGAAAATCATTACTTCCTATAGCAAGAGGTCCTGCAACAGGAGTCCTTAAAGCAACAACCCAAATTGGGAGAACAATCAGTATCCTTGCATCCAAAATTGACGGGACAACTTGAATCCTTGCAGTTAGCATTAGTGCCAAAGAAGATGCTGGTAGGAATACATAACCCCCCTGATTTTTCAATGCACAAGGTTTCCATGCATTTATGGAAACAGATGCAAAGAAGAGAAGAGGAATGGAAGGAGGAAAAACACAGATTGAAGAGGGAAATTCAAAAGAGAGATGAGGAAATTGAAGATAAAGATGCAAAAATTTCCACCTTGAAGAAGGTGGATGATATGGTAGCCTTTGTACCATAGATTTTGGAATGTAGGACCCCTCCTCTATGCTCTGCATTTGAAGGAGAAATATCTCTCTTTTAAACTAGAAAGAATTGTCTTAGGTTTGAACCCTTCTATTGAGACCCCTGTTGAATTTTTCAATGCTTATCAAATTGCTTCACCTGAAATGAAGAATTTGTTGTGTGAGTTTTATTTGCATAATTATGTTGTAACTCAAGACCATGATTGGAATCTGTTGTTGTATGTTGGGGATATCTAATTAAGGGCATTTATGTCTTGGGTGCAAAATGAGATTAGTTGAGGACAACAATATGGGGCTTATAAGAAATTGGAGTCTAACATCCCTCTGCCCATTACGGTTGAATCAAGGAATCCAGGGGATATTTTTAGGGAATGACACAAAATTCTTTTTAGACCTAGCTATGGTAATAGAATTATGCCTTGGATAAAAGCAGTTTATAGTGAATATGAGGCAAAGGAAAAAACAAAAGAGGAAACCATGAAGAGATACCTCTCACAAAGATGGAACAACTTAATTGATGATATCAAGTAGGTTGAACCTCATTCCATCCAGAACTATGCAACAACTCTTAAAAGGATTGACAAATATATTCACATTGGAAGGACAAAGGGGCGATTTTGGCTTCCCCTGACTTTTCAACCACCCATCCTAATGTGGCCTGTACCAAACTCTAGGTTCTACCAATATGATATTACTGTAGAGAAACAAAGATGGGGAAGATTGGATAGATTGGGAGGATTCTATTGGGATCCTGATTCATGCACAACACACTTTGATGTGGGACAATTGTTAGTTGCAAATTTTAGAGCATTGACCAAGAAAAAGAACAACCCTTCCCCTGCTGGAGGACCAACAAGACCTTAGGTTGGGGGGAGTGATGATTCTAGTTTATTGTCTCATTTTTTGGTAGAATTTGTGATCTACTTGCTGAAGTTATCATGGACTTTGACATTAAGTGTTGATACTTTTCTGATATTTTCCTCAAAATATAGACATTGGGCTTAATTTTATTTCTACAAACCTTTAATGATAATGTCATGTTAAATGGATTGTATATATTAATTTTGCATGTGGTTAATGAATGTTCCTTAAGGTGGTTACATATATGCAATTATTGTGCGTACTAACATTGCCATGCAAATTTAATTTGAGGATGCTAAATTGAGGAAGGCACCGCCAGCTGGGCATGCACCATAACGTCCAACAAGGGAATCGTTCAATGGTAAAAGGAGGACGATGGCAGGAGATTCCTCATGAAAACCAAGTGTAACCACCTTGTAGTGGTCATTATTGATGTTGAGAAAATGTGCGCGTTATTGCAACACTAAATTTGTAGTTGGACATGCATGTCTAACCAAATTCCATGCATGCATAACCGCTGCCTCACTTTCTCTGTTTTCCCTAAATGGTGTCCTCCTAGTTCACGGTGTTGACTACCTCATTTAGTTGATAGTATAAATAAAGATCTGATGTTCCTTCTCTGGAGGGTTATGCGATTTGATATTGTATTTGCATTCTTGAGTTTTTAGTAATACAAATATATTACTCTTTTGTACTCATGATTTATAGTGAATAAAATAAAGTACTGAGTTAGAGGATTTGAGTTCTCCTTAGCCTTAGAGGATACTTATCCAAGGGGGCCCACTTGGTGAGTAATCTGTCCTTTAGTTTAGTATTAGTTTAGTATTACTTGTTGTTTAGTAATTAGTTAAAAATCTGGCACTGATTGTTCCTGCAGCCACTAGAATTCCATTATGTGACTGTTCCTATAGCCAAAGTAGATAGAGTAGTGCCCTATTTGTTACTCATATTTTCATTTATATCATGAATTTTAGCTTGGTGTAATTTTTGATTGATGGTTAGCATTCATGTTATTCCTTTCTAAGCAATTTACTTTTAGCATTGTGTCTTTCTTAGTTGTAGAATGAAAATGGTTACTTTGGGTTCCTAGTGCACATATTGTGCTGACCCATTTCATGTTCATGTCCCTAGGTTGACAAGTTAAATGCACCTTCATGATGATTGAAATAGCTATTCAGGTTAGATGTTGAATCTCTGAATCATGACTGTGAAGGCCTATTTGTTGAATCATTGTAGGAGGCAGACAAGGTTACTGGGGCATTTTTGAAGGGATGGAACAATCTCATGTTGTGATACTAGGGTATTGAGATGAATATCATGGAAGGCCTACTTTCTGAAATCATGGGCCTTTCTATGAAGGGAAAGAAGTTTTAAAGAGATCATGGAGCCTCTAAGTGTGCTATGGCCAATTTCTTCAAGGGAAAGGAATGAGAGAAGCTTAGGTGTGTGGGAAGTGGTAGGTATGACAAGTCTTCCATTAAGCTGTTATGGAGAGATGCGGTGTTAGCTTGATGGAAAGTACTCTATTATTTATGGTTATCATTTTATGTCGTTGAACTATTTTAGACACAACAATTTGGTGTCATTTCCCTATTACTTTCTCCTTTCTATGGAGACTAGCATTGAAGATCATAGGAAAAAACCTAGTAAGGCTATCCTTCATGAGGGTCTTATGAAGCTTATCATTGACCATATCAAAGTTAAGTTTATCCTTGAGATTCCAAATATTTCCTCTAGTCGAAAAGGAAAGGGGCTTAAAATGGTTATGATACGGGGGAGCAGGCTGAGGAATAGGACGGTGACTATGAGGAGGATGGCTCAAATGATTAAGTATGAGAAGGATCATGATTTAGAGGTCTCTAATTCTTAGTGGAAAGGGTATGAGACTGATATTGATATGAAGGATGCTATTTCTTCTGGTGCGAAGAAAGGTTCTAAGAGGAAGAAAGTTGGGAAAAGGGTGGAGAAGTGGGTTTCAAACCCGATTGAGGAATGGGTGAAAGGTTTGGGTGTGTCCCCTGTCTTTACTAATAAGGGGAAGCAAGGGAGGGTGAAGGTTGCTAAGGAGTAGCGTGTAGATGATAAAGATCTCGAGGGTGATGGTGTCAAAAATTATGTGGCGGCTTCCACTTTGCATACTAGGTTGGTGTCACCTGATGGTGAGGGTTTTGAGTAGGTTGAGGACAAGAAAGATCTTTTGGAGATGTTTGTGAATTTGGCAGTGAAGTTTAGTCGTAGAGGGTGGAGGTTTAAGTTGATGAGTTGGAGGATTTTCTTGTTGAGGATGCTTTGAAGGGTGATGGGGATGCTATGGAAGGTGAAGGTGTGGACTCGAAGTGTCATCCTAAGAAGGTTGTTAGCCTTTTTTCCATGCCTTTGAATTGGGATGGAATCAACCTGGATATTTTTTTTCATATGACAGAGGATGGGACCAAGAATCTCCTATCGATTTTTAAGTGGATTTTTTAGAGGTTAAAGATCTCAGTGTGAAGCTAAATGAATGGCAGAGTATTTTTGTGGCATTAGTTAACTGTAATAAGAATGAATGGACAGTGAAAATCAAGTTCAAAATGATGAATGTAGTGCTTGATAGGGTGGTGGTGGCCATAGAAAATATGGGTAGGGACCATGAGGAGAGGCTGGCCTCTTTGGAGGATATTGTTCATAGGTCTCATGAGGAGCGGCTTGTCTCTTTGGAGGAGAAAGTGAATAAGATTTTCAGTGATTTGTAGTCAGTGGTGCAAATAAGTAACTAGTCTCTTAATTCTAGTGCTCAGGGTCTGAATCTGTTGAATGAAAAATCTCTCAGATGGACAGGTAAACAACTTAATTTTAGTGAGCATGAGGAAGTTATTGTTGATGTTAATTGCATGAACTAGGTGGAGAAGAGTGTGGATGAAGCCCTGTGTCTGTGTACTAGGAGTAAGACTAGAAAGAGGGCAGTGATCTCTTTCTAGGAGCTCAAGGATGTTATGAAGATGCATGATAATGTCATCTCAAGTAATTTGGAGTTGACTAAGGTTTTAGACAAAATTCTTTAGTTTATTTCTGGTCATATTTTGTGCTGATGTTTTTGTTGTTGGTTTAGCCATCGATTTGTTTAGGTCTATCTTTCTTCAGCTATTTTGTTTTTTGGGGCTATTGGTGCTTGTTGCTTAATCTTGGGTAGCCTTATCTCATTGTAAAGGGTTTCAGGGCCCCTTCAAAACCTACTTTTCCTTATCAAAAACATGTTAACTACTAACAAACATGTTAGGTGAAAAGAAAAAATTAGACATCAAAAATGATATAGACACAAGATGACACTAATATGTTTGGGTAGCAAGTTGTTTTATGCTAGGGGTCATACGACAATCCAATTGGCATGTGACTACTACAAACTGCACTATAGGACAATAATAGAAAAGGGATGTAGACATTCATCAAGATAAAGTCTAGTGGTCCACCCCCATGCTAGATGACAGATAAGACAATTGGATACATTTTTATTTGAAAAGAATCATAAAATAAGAGATCTATAATATGAATATGATAACCCCCCTTAGAATGGCTTGTGCTACGCAAAGGAGCACAAGTTATTCTAAGGAGAAGAAAGAGAGATGTTTCATGAAAACATAATGATATGTATTCATGGAATGCTACTTGGTAATAGATAGCACATGGAAACTCACAACATCAACAAAAATAAATGCATAAGAGAGATAGGGGATCTTAGTATTCAGGGTTAGTATGATTCATATCAATAGAATCTATGTATAATTGTGTATGAATCATCATCATATCCCTAAATATTTCAGATCATGAAGGAGCATGTAAATAAATTTTTTGGGTCAACATGGAAGGAGTCCTAAAAGCCCCCAATGCTTTACATCATCCCAAAATGTCTAAAATCAAAGTATGATAAAAATAAGAATGATGATATAAATAGAGGAAATATATAATAGATTGTATCCCTTGTATCCAAATGCCTACGAGGGTATCTTGGGTCCTCCAGGAGAGACCAAAAACATATTAAAAAAAGTACGGTGGAACTTAGAAAAATAGGCAAACTATAATCTAAAGACATGAAGGGCACTGCTCTAGTCGATTATTCCCATCAAGTCATATTCCTTCTAATATTGATCATAAGGGGAAGGAGGTTGATCTTGCAAAGGGACAATGGCTAAGACAGTACCAATCATCTCAACTAAAGCAATGGCTAGAGATGAGGTTTCCTTAATACTCCCATCTACTAGATCCTACAAGTCAAGTGTCAACAACCTTGTAGATATATTTTACAGAGATGGAATATACTCTCAAGAGTCAAACATACATTTCTCTAAAGAGGAGTGTGGTGACTCAAAGTAGGTTGTGGAAGAATAGGATCCTTAGTGTTATCCTTTAAAAGAGGAGCAGTAACAAAATATAGCAAAGAATAAATTTCTTCAATGACAAGAACAAAAGAAGAAAGAGGAGCTGAAGGAGCAGACTTATTATGGCAGAATTCGCAGATGTGGCCCTACTTAATATTACGGTTAAACAAAAGGCTAGAGTGTTGAGAAATAGAAAGAGTAGACAAGTCCACACTAGAAATGAAATTTGTACGAGGCATGTTTATGGGTTGTACCAGTGGAGGAATATCAGGTAGAGAAGTGATAAGAGGTCGTTCCAAAGAAGGAACAATAAATACCTACACCTTTTGGGGTGAGGTTCATCCATATCTCTTGGAGTTGAAATAGAAGAATACTCAGGAGCTGAAATAGAAGACTTATCATTGGTCTTCAATGTGGCATCACATTCCCTTGCCATTGCATGTCAACTATGCTTGCGCTCACAGACAAGTTGGGTTTGAAAAATATGGGGACTAGGAATAGGGGCCTAAGAAGATGTCGAGGCCTCTTTCTCAACTAGTCAAGTTGTCTCTACATCCATTTTCAATGAAAGGGTAGGCCTCATGGGTGAGATAGGAGATGTCAAGGGTGTAGAAACTTTAGCCTCAACCACAAGCACCTTTCCTCTTTGTGCCCTCTTGATAGGAGGAAAAATTGGAGAACCCTTAGGGATCAAGATGTCAGAGCTACACATGAAGGAACAATCAAAGAATATTTCCCACCCTTTCCATACATAGCAAGGCAAGATATATCAGGAAGAATTGGAAGCTCAAAGATATAGGACGTTGAATTCAAAAACATAAGGAACTTTCCTTTTCCTATGCTAGGCATATTCAAAGTGATAGAAGGCACCACCGGAGATTGTGACATCTTAAAAGAATGAGGATGTCTAATCAAGGGAGTGTGCTTGTACTTAGTCATGATGAAGAAGGTCCAAAGGAAAAAGCATGTGTATAGGAGTGAATTTGCACCCCATGTGTAAATTCCCCCTTTTTCCCTCTCCACTTTAGAAAACCAAGTTTGGAGACTTAATTCCACCTAAGCCCATTGCTTGCATCCCACTTGGCACCTGTCTTGATTGTCAGTGGAGGTGTTTCTGTTGGGGACACCCACACGACATGTAGACTTCCATGCAATGTGCTTACGTTCCTAGAAGATTCCTACGACTGAACCTATAGAGGTGTTACACTTCTCATTAGGAGTCAAGTTGTAATGCCCCCTTCGGCCGATTGAACCGAATATGGTTGTTTCTTTCATTCCCTTCTTCAAATTCACTTCTTCAACATTCATTTTGACTTCTTCACAACTTCTTCTGAGCTACTACACACTTCAAGCATCCATTCTCACAGTCTTGCATTCACCCTCAAACTCACAAACATCATACTAGCACCTCATTGCAGCAAACATAACACTCCATCTTTGGTAGAAAAAGTTTGGAACAAAACACCATTGCAGCAGAGGCTCAAGTACTCTCATTTTCTCCCCCAAGCAGACTTGAGTGCTCTTGGTGGAGGTGGTAAGCTTCCCTTTATTTCCTTCTATCACTTGGTTGAGTTAGCACTTTACTGTTTTGCAGTGCTTTTGTGCTTTTCGCTACATTAATTTCTTTATCTCATTTCCTTGGTTGTCTGTGGAGGTGGAAACACCTAAATGGGGGTCTGACTGAGGTAGGCCCGTATACAACCACCCAACATTTTCTCTCTTTCTATGTGTAGGTGGACGTGCTTTTGAGGAGCTAGTTGTCAACCAAATTTCTTAGTGAGATCCTTCTTGCCCTTTTCACTCTTGCATTTCTACTTTATAATATTAGAGAATACTTTATTTACTTAATCACATCATTTTGGCCCTTTAGTTAGTTAGTTGGGTTGTTAGCTAGTTTTTCTAGGTTTTACCTCATCTTTGCTATTGTCTAGTCGTACGGATGCCAGTGCACTTTAGAGATGCTAGCACACCACATTTTCATCTAGAGACCGCACTTTTTTTCTCAGGCAGAGAGCTTCCAGAGGCGTAATGTTGGACTTGAAAATTAGCTCGCCTAGCCCCACTTCAAAACTCGAGATTGTAGAGTGGTTGCAAGACTCTATAGTCCTCATCATTCTCATCCTCATACCCTAAACATCCCATCTAGCTAAGGTAAGTTAGGGAAGCCTCTCACATCTTCACCCTCTGTGACCTAGGGTCTTACATGTGGTGGTCCCCCTCTCTTACATATTTTGGTGAACCCGACATGAACCATTTTGGTTCCATTTGTGTGATATTGACGATCCCTTTCCTTGTACTCTAGGAGTGTTGTAGGTATGAGTGTTGTAAGGTTGTTGCCTTACAACCCAACTTGCGACCCCTAGTTGGCGTAGTTGGAAGGTTCCAAAGGTATTGCATGATCAAACCTTAGTTGGGTCATTGTCTTATCCTTTTACCTTTAGGGACTTTGTGGAAGTATTGTCTACTGTGTCTTATGGCCTCTTTCATGCATCAACCTATCCCCTTTGTGCAGCCTATGGACATTAGTACTAGCATAACCTTTACTTCACAGGACTTGCCGATGGGTTTCAAAAAATAACCATCTCCTCTTTATATTCTCGTGCGGATCAATGGGAACATCATATTGGGTGTTCTCGTTGACCTGATGTCACAAGTAAAATAATCATTGAGGAGATTATGTTGATCAAATTTTTACATAAAGATGGGTATGATGCACCTGTGAGTACTATCTACACACATGACAGGCATTTCATGCCCCCTTTAGGTAGTATTGTCTTGTCGGTCCTAGTGGGACCTAAATTTGTGAACCTCTTGTTTGACATCATCCCTAGGTCCGGACTCTTTAGGGTGAAATTGGGTATCCCTTGGTTGGTAGCGATGAATGCAGTACCCTCTGTCATGCATAAGTGTCTA
Source organism: Sequoia sempervirens (assembly GCA_007258455.2). NCBI lineage: Eukaryota > Viridiplantae > Streptophyta > Pinopsida > Cupressales > Cupressaceae > Sequoia > Sequoia sempervirens. The sequence goes on from VDFB02000017.1 coordinate 272,227,618, forward strand.
AAATTTATCCACAGAGGTTCCGTACACATAATCCATGACACAAGTTATAGACCACCGGTTGCACGTGGCAACTACTCCTTGGATTACTCTTGGCCTGTGCCCGTTGGTCCTCTCCCACCTAGGGTAGACCTCCTACACCGAACTTACTAGAACTATAAGAAAGGGTGTCTAAGGCTAAAAGTTAGATACCCTCCTTCACCTTATGCTATTTCACATAGGGCTTGCTTAAAAGCTGACAACGATGCTACTAAGGCACAAAAGTTGGAGGAAGAGAAGCAGTCCTGTGATCCTCCTTCTTCCTCTTCCACTGGTCAATCTGGTGCTTCTTCTTTCTCTGTTGTGGTACCATTAGGTTCTACTTCTTGTCTACAGGAGAATCCTATGGTGCCTGCTTGGTGAAATCCTAAGCATTCCACATTCGAGCTTCCTATTCTGTTGATGGAGCCTAGACCTGCTCAGTATGATAGGAAGAAAGTTTCCCGAGGAGAGTCCTCTTTGTCTTGACCTTCGTGGCCTCCTATTGTTCCTACTCCCAAGGCAGAAAGTAGGAAGAGGCCCACTATTGAGGCCCTTGAGCCGACTACTCCCACTATCTTGCAGCCCATCTCTCCTGCTCCCATTTAGGAATTTGTTCCTCCATCAGAAACAACCATAGTGGACGTTCATATGGTTGAGCAAGAGCTTTCTGCTCCTTTGCAACCTTTGGCCTCCAAATCCAAGAGCTAAAGAAACCGCCATGTGCATGAATGCAAGTGTCAATGAAAGGCCCTCTTAGTTGAGCAGGCTGCCTTGCAAAGGAAGGAGGAAGAGATGACCACCCCTGCTTCTAGGCCTCCTACAGTGTCACCCTCTTCCCCCTTCCTTCTGCTCCTCTTTAGTCTGATTCTGTGTTATTTTCGGCTTTCGTTGAGAGTGAAAACAAACCTAACCCCAAGGGGGTACAAGTTTTCATCGGTCCTTCAGTGGAGCTACCTTTGCTGATGTCCATTCCAGATATTTAGCCTTTTCCAAAGCCCATGGATATGGCTAATACCTCGGTTGTATCCATTGCGGTGCTTTTGTCCTCTTCCTCCACACCTCTAGCTTCATCTATGGGGAGTTCATCTCCTTTGATGAAGAAAGAGGTGGGGAGCAGTCCTTCAAAAAATGAAGGGTGTAAGAGGAGCCCACCTTCTTCACAAGGTGGTCCTGTACTGACTTGTTATGTCCTAGTGACAGAACTAGTCCCGACTTCCCCTAAGTTTGTCACTGCTCCCGAGTCACTCGACAAGCCTAGCGGTGAATCTCAGGCTCAGCCTGCTCCGTTCACTGAAGTTAGACATGACACTCCTTTGGAGCGTATGTTTAACTCCGTGGATGAAGTTTCAGCCTTGTCAACGATCTTCACAAAATCCCTAACTTTGACTCCACAAGATCTCGGTGGTGAGGACCTTGAGGGGCCCTCTTCCTTAGCCCTTGTTGTGGGAGGGCCAGATGCCCCTCCTCTTAACATCCCACCACTATAGGCTCATCCTCCTTCCCCTTATGATGATCTAGAGTGGGAAGCAGACGACCTCTTGGTTGATCAATGTTAGGAGGAGGCTTCTTCTTAATCTTTTGCGTGTGTGTGATTTGTGATGTGTTTCCCCATGATCATGCTATGTGTGCTTGGATGACCCTCGTCACCCTTGTTGGTGCTTGGATACAGGTATGATTTTTGTGTCGTAACCCTTATTCTATTTGTATCATCATTCTTCCATGTTTGTGCTTATTTTTTGATAAATTAGGGATGATGCAAAGCGTTGGGGGCATTTAGGCTTCCCTTCCATGTTGACCCAATTTTTAATTTTTACTTTGTCTTCTCATGCATTCTTCTTGATCTAGTTGGGGATTGATGATCATTCACCTTGCACCATGGTTACCTATTATTATATGAGCTCGGACAGATCTGATCCCGCTAAACCAAATCCCCCTGTGCCCTTTGTTTGTAATTTTCTCTTTTTATCTCTCTTTATCTCTCTCTTTTCTTTGCTTGAGTTTTCCCTCTCATGTGTGACAACTTTCTTTCTTTTAGTTTTCAGAAAAAGCATTCGTCGCCAATGAATTTTTTCTTGAAAATCCTTGCAAACCTTTCTTTTGAATTGTATTCTCAACTCAAAACCCTAACATAGTGTGTTTTCTTCATCATGGGTTCGTAAAGAAAGGACTTGAACCTTCCCCCAAAGCGAGAAAACCTTTAATCTTCCCTTTGTGTGGGGGAATATTCTTCCTTTCAAATTACTTCATGAAGTGAACATCTTTCAAAAGGATTCCTTGATGAAGGATCGATTCGAGAGAAAGAACATCTACTTCTGAACTGTGTGTCCCTTGTGTCTGCCTCCTACAATGATTCAACAACTAGGCCTTCATAGTCATGATTTGAAGATTGGAAATATAACTTGAATAGTTATTTCAATCATCATGAAGTTGCATTTAACTTGTCAACCCAGTGATGTGAACTTGAAATGGGTCAGCACAATATGTGCACTAGGAACCCAAAGTATCCATTTTCACTCTACAGCTAAGAAAGACACGATGTTGAAGTAAATTGCTTAGAAAGGAATAACATGAATGCTAACCATCAATCAAAAATTACACCAAGCTAAAATGCATGACAAAAATGAAAATCTGAGCAACAAACAAGGCACTACTCGATCTGCTTTGGCTGCAGGAACAATCACATAATAGAATTCTAGTGGCTGTAGGAATAGTCGGTGCCAAATTTTTAACTAATTACTAAACAACAAGTAATACTAAACTAAAGGACAGATTACTCACCAAGTGGGCCCCCTTGGATAAGTATCCTCTAAAACTAAGGAGAAATCAGATGCTCAAACTCAGAACTTTATTTTATTCACTGTAAATCATGAGTACAAAAGAGTAATATATTTGTATTACTGAAAAATCAAGAATGCAACTACAATATCAAATCGCACAACCCTCCAGAGAAGGAGCATCAAATATTTATTTATACTATCAACTAAATGAGGTAGTCAACTCCATGAATTGGGAGGATGCCATTTAGGGAAAATAGAGAAAGTGGGGCGGTGGTTATGCATGCATGGAATCTGGTCAGACATGCATGTCCAACCGTAGATTTAGTGTTGCAGTAACACGCAAATTTTCTCAACATCAATAATGACCACTACAAGGTAGTTAAGTTTGGTTAGCATGAGGAATCTCCTACCGTCGTCCTCCTTTGACCTTTGAATGATTCCCTTGCTAGACATTATGGTGCATGCCCAGCTGGTAGTGCCTTCCTCAATTTAGCATCCTCAAATTAAATATGCATGGAAATGTTAGTACGCACAATAATTGCATATCTGTAACCACCTTAAGGAACATTCATTAACCGCATGCAAAATTAATATAGACAGTCCATTTAACATGTCATTAAAGGTTTGCAGAAATAAGATTAAGCCCAATGTCTATAGTTTGAGGAAAATATCATAAAAGTATCAACACTTAATGTCAAATTCCATGATAACTTTAGCAACTAGATCACAAATTCTACCCAAAAATGAAACCATAAACTAGATTCATCACTCCCCCTAACCTAAGGTCTTGTTGGTCCTCCAACAGGGGAAGGGTTATTCTTTTGCTTGGTCAATGCTCTAAAATTTGCAAATTACAACTGTCCCACATCAGAGTGTTTTGTGCGTGAATTAGGATCCCAATAGAATCCTCCCAATCTGTCCAATCTACTCCATCTCTGTTTCTCTGTAGCAAAATCATATTGGTAAAACCTGATGTTCGGTACAAGCCACATTAGGATGGGTGGCTGAAAAAGTCAGGGGAAGCCAAAATCACCCCTTTGTCCTTCCAATGTGAATATATCTATCAATCCTTTTAAGAGCTACTCCATAGTTCTGGATGGAATGAGGTTCAGCCTACTTGAGATCGTCAGTTAAGTTGTTCCATCTTTGTGAGAGGTATCTCTTCATGGTTTCCTCTTTTGTTTTTTCCTTTGCCTCATATTCACTATAAACTACTTCTATCCAAGGCATAATCCTATTACCATAGCTAGGTCTGAAAATCATTTTGTGCCATTCCCTGAAAATATCCCTTGGATTCTTTGATTCAGCCCTAATGGGCAGAGGGATGTTAGACTCCAATTGCTTATAAGCCCCATATTGTTGTCCCCAACTAATCTCATTTTGCACCCAAGACATAAATTCCCTTAATTGGACACCCCCAATATACAACAATGGATTCCAATCATGGTCTTGAGTTACAACATAATTATGCAAATAAAACTCACACAACAAATTCTTCATTTCAGGTGAAACAATTTGATAAGCATTGAAAAATTCAACAGGGGTCTCAATAGAAGGGTTCAAACCTAAGACAATTCTTGCCAATCTAAAAGAGAGATATTTCTCCTTCAAATGTAGAGCATAAATCCTTGGAGGGGCCCTACATTCCAAAATCTATGATACCAAGGCTTCCATATCATCCACCTTCTTCTTCAAGGTGGCAATTTATGCATGTTTATCTTCAATTTCCTCATCTTGTTTTTGAATTTCCCTCTTTAATATGCATTTTTCCTCCTTCCATTCCCCTTCTCTTCTCTACATCTAATTCCATAAATGCATGGAAACCTTGTGCATTGAAAATTTAGGGGGGTTATGTATTCTTGCCAGTATCTTCTCTGACACTAATGCTAACTACAAGGATTCAGGTTGTCCCGTCAATTTTGGCTGTAGGGGTACTAATTTTTCTCCCAATTCGAGTTGTTGTTGTAGGGAATCCTACCCCTATTATGGATTTTGCTACAGGATCTATTGCTATAGGACCTCTTGCTACAAGAAGTCCTGATTTTCCTCATACTCCTAATTTTTGACTTGTTTTGCAATATTGGCAAGATTAACCAATGTTATGTTTGTTGTTGCCTTAAATATATCCTCTTGCTCAACATTCTCCTACCCCATTAGAGCTTATATGTCCCTTTATGATATTTCTCTAGACTTAAGGCTTTCCTATAGAGGCATACCAAAGGATGGATTGGCTGGTCTTGCTTTACTAGGAGGGCTCTCATGTTTTTCTTTGGTTGCAGGATGAATAGTGTCAGCCTTTCTCTTCTTAGAGCTTGGCACCTCTTTTTCTTCCAACTGCCTTTTGGCCTTTCCTTTTCTCATTTCTACTTCCCTCTTCTGTGCCCTAGTTTTCATTAGAATTCCAAGTGGAACATCATCATCAGAGTCAGGGGAAGAACTTTCTTTGTCTGAGTGCTCTGTCCCAGAAGAGCTAATTTCTATAGTTTCTTCTATTGTAGGAGGGTTTACACTCAGGCATGTGCCAGAGGTGGAAGCACCAAGAGTGGCTTTAGCCGTGATCAATCTCCTACTAGACCTACGAGGTTGAGATAAAACCCTAGGTTGCAAGTGCTCAGGTCTAATTTGATCATTTTTTATGAATTCTTCCCATGTCATTCAAGATACATCATGTAGAAACTTCTCAACTAGCAATTTAATCAAATAATGGTGGGAAACATAATTGTAAATACCTTTCTGGGTCTCAACTGCCATGATTGAGAGAAGGTTGTATAACACATTCAACACATTCATCCTCCTTTTGTGCCTCATATGATTCAGAAGTTTGAAGTGCATAGAATGAAAATTTGATTGGCGACCTTCACAGGTGATTTATTTTATGACATAAATAGCTATCTACTTCCATGGCTCAGGCAGAGACATTCTCTTTGCACACTGTTTATCTATGCTCAATAGAGGGTCGTTCAACTTTGTAAATTCGGTCCTAGCCGATCTGGCAACTTTGGAAGTAGGGTAATTTTCACCATCAAGAGGTAACCCTATAACTTCTGCAATTCTTTCTTCAGTTGCTATGACCTCTAGCCCTTTTACTGTGGCCTTTCCTTCAAACAATGTCTGGGCGAACTCTACTACAATGTCTTCATTGAAATCATCCTGCTTCAGGAAGTAGTAAATCCACCTACAGTTTCTGAATTTGGCTAGGCAGGGTGCATCTTGCAATAATACATCGTGCATCATGGGTTTATTCTGAATTAACCCACCTCCCATTTTCTACAATAAAAAAAAAACTCTACAATTTCCTTCCTGCACTTTCTTCTGAAAATAAAATTCACCTTCCTACAATACTTGCTAACTTTCTAATGCCAATGTCGATTGAATCTTCCCTTTTCTAACTTTCCTTTTGTTTGCAACACAACTTGAGATATGACATGGTCAATAATGGAAAGGAAGGAGTAATAAAGGAAAGTTATAATGAAGAGAAAAGGTGGCAGCAGTTGGTGTCACTTCACACATGTGAGTTGTCCTCTCACTCAAATTTCAAATTGAATCAATTTAAATTTTGCTGACGTAGACCAACATGGACTGACACATGGGAAAAATATTCACATCTTATTCCTCCCCCCCAACCTAAATTTGGGCATGCGTCCACACATGCAACATGATGATTTGATAGGGTAGGGAATATTGGCATGCTGTGGTGAACTTCCATACTAATGTACAACAACTAAATGAATGCACTTAAAGACAATTAAGATATAGAAATTAATGCACACATACCTAAATGCATGGAGGATTTGTTGCAAAGATCATGGAGAAAGTATCGTTTGCCTTTTTAGGAAATAAGTTGAGCAATTAATGAAGATGAGGTGGAATGAGGTGGAGTGAAGTGATGGAAGAGAGAGAAAGGTGGAAATGGATGGGTGGATGGGTAGATGGGTGAAGAAATGGACTCCCACATAAGTGGAAGTGTTTATTATGACAAGTACATACCTTAATTAGCCAGAAGAAGGGACACTAGGTCCACTTCCTTTGGCTGTAGGAAGCTCAGATGTTGCATGCTGAGTGAATTGTTGCAGGAACTCCTCATTGGAAGTTGGCTTGTGATACAATCTGAGGCGATGACCATCAAAAAGCAACTTAAATATGACTAGGTCAATAGTAATGAGTTGTACAACAACATTAGGGAATACTTCAACAACCTCATATGGTCCTAGCCACCTTGTCTGCAATTTTCCTACATTGTCCTGATATCTTGAATCATAGAGCAAGGACCAATCTCCTTGTTGTAATTTCTTGTCCTTGATGAATTTTTCATGCCACTTGATTCTCTAATTCTACACTACCTTTGTGTGATGCAGGGCTGCTCTTCTCATCTCATCCAAAGCATTTAGCAATATGATTCTTTCTCTCTGTGCCGCAGAGATATCCATCCCCAAATCTACTATAGTCCTAAGAGTCTTGTGTTCAAATTCAATGGGCATCATAGTTGTCTTTCCATACAACAACTCAAATGGAGTGAAGCCTGTATTTGTTTTCCAGGTAGTTCTGTAGGACCAAACAAATTTTGGTAATCTGTTTTCCCAATCCTTTATGTGGATAGCTACTCTCTCGGTTAAAATAGCTTCAATTTCTTTGGTCACCTCAACTTTTCCATTAGCCTTGGGGTGATAAAGAGTGGACTTTTTGTGCCTTATATTGTACTCATTGACTAGTGCTGCAACAAGGGTTGATGTGAATTGAGCCCCTTGATTAGTTGCTATCTCTCTTGGAACTCCATATCTTGTGAAAATTTCCTCATAAAAAAATTATGCAACCTTGTTATCTCTTGCATGCTTCATGTCCTTAACTTATACCAACTTTGTTATATAAATAATGCATACCAAGATATAAGACTTACCATTTGATGGAGGGTCAATGGGTCCTACAAAATCCATTCCCCACTTGTGAAAGGGAGTGATTACTATCTGAGGATAAAGTGGCATCTCATCAGATTTGGTTGGCCTACCCATTCTTTGGCATCTATCACATTTTCTTGTATATCTTCCTGCATCCTTGTGGAGTGCTGGCCAATAATATCCCATGTTCAAAATCTTCATTGCTACCCTCTTGGCTGCAAAATTTCCTCCACATGGTTCATTGTGGCATGCATGCAAAATTTCATATGTCTCATCTTCTCTTACACATCTCCTCATGACATGGTCTGGTGCAATATAAAACAAACATCCAACAATCTAGGAGAAAGGAAAAGATTTTTCAATTAGTGCCCTTCTCTCTTTTGGGGAGAAGTGAGGTGAAACTCTACCCGTGACCAAATAATTAGTTATGTTAGCATACCAAGTTGTTTGTACACTAATGGAGAATAGATTCTCATTAGGAAAAGAGTCATCTATGGCCTGATTATCTTTTGATGTAGTCAGCCTTGAAAGAAAATCTGCAACATTGGCCTTCCCTGGCTTATCCACAATGGTTATATCAAACTCCTGCATCAACAATAACCATCTTGTCAGTCTACCTGTGATCAATAGTTTATTCATGAGATACCTAATGGTTGAATGATCAGTGTACACAAAGATTTGGTAACTTGTTATATAATGTCTAAATTTTTTTAGGGCATAAATCATTGCTAGCATTTCCTTTTATGTCACTATATAATTGAATTCAGCTCCTTTCAATTTTTTGCTAACAAAATAAATGTCATTTTCAATAGCTCCTTATTTTTCTCCTAAGACTACTCCTATGACATAATTTGATGCATCAGTATGGATGTGAAAAGGAAGCTCCCAATTAGGTCCTTTGAGTATAGGAGCATGAGTCAAAGCTACCTTTAAGTCAGAAAATGCCTTGTACAAGCTTCAGTCCACTAGAATTCAACATCTTTAGTGAGAAGAGTATACAATGGTGCTGATACCTTGCTGAAATCCTTGATGAAATGCCCATAATATCCTGCATGGCCCAAGAAACTCCTAAAATCCTTCTATTTTGTAGGTGTGGTCAGATTTGTGATCACCTCAATCTTGGCAGGATCTACTTGAATTCCCTTGTGGGAGATGTAGTGGCCAAGAACTACACCTTCATGCATCATCATGAAGCACTTTTCACTGTTTAAGGACAAGTTTTGGTCTTCACATCTCTATAGGACTCTCTTGAGATTTTCCAATGCTTGATTAAAATCAACACCATAAGTGGTAAAGTCATCCATATAAATTTCCATGCAGTCATGAGAAATGTCTGAAAATATGCTAATGATTTCCCTCTGAAAGGTTGCAGGTGCATTGCATAAGCCAAATGGGAGTACTGAGTAGGCATAGGTCCCCCATGGATAGGTAAATGTGGTCTTCTCCTAGTCCTCTGGTGCAATTTGGATCTGGTTGTAACCGCTATATCCATCTAGAAAAGAAAAGTATTGCTTTCCTGCAAGTGTGTCCAAAACTTGATCGATGAAAGGTAAGGGAAATGGTCCTTCTTGGTGGCAGCATTAAGTTCCCTGTAATCAACACAAACTCACTATTTCCATCCTTTCTTGGGCACAATCACTAATGGAGACACCCACTAGCTATCTAAAATGGGTTAGATAAATCATTCATCTAGCAATTTCTGCAGTTCCCCTTTTACAATTTCTCTTAGTGCAGGGTTAATTCTTCTTTGTGGCTGCCTCACTGGGGTACAATAATCTATGATATAAATTATGTGTGTATAAATTTTAGGGTCCAATCCCTTCATATCATGATAATCCCACACAAATTCATGTTGATGGGTCCTTAATAATTTTTCCAATAACAATTGTTGTTCTTCACTTAGTTTGCTATTAACATTCAGATACTTCCTTCTGACACCTGCACTTGTGTCGTCAACTCTATCATGGCTGCTTCATTAACACATGGTACCTTTAGTTCATATGGTAGCAATGTATGGGACATACATGTTGCTGTAGGAAGAGTGGTTGTAGGAAGAATGTCTGTAGGAATAGTGGCTATAGGAAGAATAGACAAAAGTGTCTTAATTAGAGTAGCAAAATGAGAAGATGATGCTTCCTCCACTTCACAATGGTTCTAAATGATGTTAGACAATACTTCATCCTCATCTTGAAGCTACATGAAAGAGCTTCTGCCTAACATCATAAGCCACACCACAAAATTAACTTCCTCAACCTCTTCACCAACATGGGGCCATACAAGATTATCCTCATCATGAGATGGCTGAGCAGGAGGATAAAGAACAAAAATTTTAGTGCTCTTCCCTTCTGAAATAGTCATGTCACCTAACTAGCATCCAATATATGCATCTACAGTTGCTAACCATGGCCTTTCAAGAATAATGGGATACCCACCTAGTGTAGCTTTAGGAGAAATAATCATGAAGTCTGTTGGGTACTACCAGGAGTCTAAAACTACCACAATATCCTTCACTATACCATCAAGCTTAACAATAGAACTATCAGTAAACTGCAGGACAATAGGAGTAGATCTCATGCTTGCAATGTTTAGTTGTTGTAGGATGTCCTTGTTCATTACATTTATTGTTGACCCTAAATCAATCAAAGCATTCTTAATTTGGACCCTATTTATAACAACTGCTACCACAAAACTACCTAGGTCATTGTACTTTGGGATAGTCACTTTTCCAAGCATGATGTCAGCTAGTTGTCCCACCACATGAACTGTAGTTGGGTCTTTCTTCTTCCTACCTAGCTTCTTAAGGCATGCTTCCTTGATTGCCTTGCCATAAATTGGAACATCCTTTATGGCCTGGAATAGAGGTATCTAGACACATATATGCTTCATATGATCCAAGATATCAAAATTTGTATCCTTTTTTTCTTCCTTCTTCTTGGCAACTTCCAATCTCTTAGGAAATGGTGGTTCTTGTTTAGTCTGCTTGACTTGAACTGGTTCAGGATTTTTAGGTGTACTTGGCTGAATGGGATCATTCAGAGGTTCCTCCTCCTCTTCCACATGAAGCTTAGTGATAATGGGCTTAGAAGGGGTTGGTAGAGTAGCTCCTGAATGCAAGTGGATGTCACTTACACTCACAACATATGCAGTGAATTGATTTGAATTGACAGAGTATGCAGGCTGTTGTTGTGGTTTGTTATTTGGATTGGGTGTGGGTTGAGCTAGTAGCTGAGTAGGTTTAGGTACATTTGAGCTTGAATTAGTAGGTGGAGGCATTATAGCAGGTTGTTGGGGCTGAGAAGGTGGTTGCATGTAACTATTTGTTTGGGTAGGCCATTGTTGTCCTCCCATCCAATGATTTGTTTGCTGCCAATTTCCTGGAGGTGGCTGCCAATGCCCTTGAAATTGCTTCCAATGCCCCTGAGGTTGTTACCACTAGGGTGGAGATTTTTGATGATTGGCCCAAGCATTTGGAGGGTTACTCCAAGGTTGTGGTGGATATCCTCCATAGCTGGATGGATATGGGGGTTGCCATTGGTTTCCAAATGAATAGAAATTGAAATATGACCTAGCATAAGAGAGTGGATCTGGTGGCATACCTTGTCTTGGAGCCCAAGGCCTCCTTTGTGCAACATAGTAGACTCGGTCTTCTTCAATCTAGATTGGCTTAAAATCAGGTGCAATCTACTTTCCTTCAATATTGGCTACCATCTTGCACTTGTAGTCCTTCTTCTTTTTTCTACAATGGGGGCAATACTCTACCAACATTGCCTTTGCCTCCTCTTGCTTCTTCTTGGCCTGAAGTGTATCTAGATTGTTTATAATGTCTTGCTTGAAGTCTTCCAACAAATGAGTAATCTCCATTCTTGAAACTCCATTGGTAGTTGACTTACCTATGGAAGATTGGTAAGCTCTCCCTTTTTTTGAAGCTGCCCTAGAGTAGTTCTAACATATTTTCTTGATATCTTCCCAAGAAACTTGGGAGATATCTCCTCCTCCCATCAGGTCCAAGGTATCGGTGCAACTATCATTGATTCCTCTTAGGAAAGGAAACTTTTGTGAGTCTTGATTGAGTGTATGGTGTGGAGATTTTTGTAGTCAAAACATAAACCATGCAATATAATCCTCCAGGGTCTCATCTTCCTTTTGCTACATCTTGAAAATGTCACCTCCTCGCATGTCACTTCCCCTGCAATATTCCTTGTATTTCTCAAGGAATTTTTTCTTCATGTCTTCCCAAGTCTCCACAATATCTCTTCCTAGGCTCATGAACCATCTTAATGAAACTTCTTTCAGAGTGGTAGGAAATAGCTTAAGCCTATGGGAATCAGTGGTATAATCATAACCCCTACAAAGTATGTCAAACTCAAACAAAAAGGTATCAGGATCTTCTATGACAAGTTCATAAAACCTAGGGAGTGTTGAAGCAGGGATGTTTTTGATGTTGTCAACTTCATTTTGATGGGAAATGGGGAAAGGAAAAGTTGGTTGGTTAGGTCTATTCCTATTTGCATCACCCATGCCTGCTTGATGTAGTTCCAAAGCAAAGGGGTTCTCAAGCTGATTTTGGTCTTCAGAGGAGACTTCAGATCTAGTCAGATCAGGAAATGCATTAGAAAAGGGGTGTGGATCTTCTTCTTCTTCTCTTGGCAAGTTCTGATATTCAACTAGCTGGAATAGATTAGGATTGTTAGGAAGGAATCTCCCATAAGAATCCCTTCTCCTTCCTCTATGAATGTGGTATCACTCACTATCAACCAAATCACACAAAGAATTGGTAAAGAATAAGGGGGGTCATTACTTCCTAAATGAGGGTATAATAATAACAACTTCCAGAAACACTACAACAAGAAAAACTACGAATGACTCCAAAGAAATCCCTAGTTTGACACCATCCTTGAAAACGACGCCAAAAATGTCTGCCTCCTACAATGATTCAACAACTAGAACTTCACAGCCGTGATTCAGAGATTGGACATCTAACCTAAATAGCTATTTCAATCATCATGAAGGTGCGTTTAATTTGTCAACCCAGGGATGTGAACTTGAAATGGGTCAACACAGTATGTGCACTAGGAACCTAAAGTACCCATTTTCATTTTATAGCTAAGAAAGACACGATGTTGAAAGTAAATTGCTTAGAAAGGAATAACATGAATGCTATCCATCAATCAAAAATTACACCAAGCTAAAATGCATGACATAAATGAAAATATGAGCAAAAAATAGGGCACTACTCTGTCTACTTTGGATGTAGGAACAGTCACAAAATGGAATTCTAGTGGTTGCAGGAACAATCGGTGCTAGATTTTCAACTAATTACTAAACAAAAAGCAAAACTAAACTAATACTAAACTAAAGGATGGATTACTCACCAAGTGGTCCCCCTTGGATAAGTATCCTCTAAAACTAAGGAGAACTTAGATGCTCAAACTCAGAACTTTATTTTATTCACTATAAATCATGAGTACAAAAGAGTAATATATTTGTATTACTAAAAGCTCAAGAATGCAAGTATAATATCAAATCATGCAACCCTCTAGAGAAGGAGCATAAGATCTTTATTTATAATATCAACTAAATGAGGCAGTCACTTCCATGAATCGGGAGGACGCCATTTAGGGAAAACAAAGAAAGTGGGGTGGAAATTATGCATGCATGGAATCCGGTCAGACATGCATTTCCAATAGCAGATTTAGTGTTGCAGTAATGCGCACGTCTGCTCAACGTCAATAATGAACACTACAAGGTGGTTACATTTGGTTTACATGAGTAATCTCTTACCATCATCCTCCTTTGACCTTTGAATGATTCCCTTGTTGGACGTTATGGTGCATGCCCAACTGGCGGTGCCTTCCTCAATTTAGCATCCTTAAATTAAATCTGCATGGCAGTGTTAGTACACACAATAATTGCATATCTGTAACCATCTTAAGGAACATTCATTAACCACATGCAAAATTAATATAGACAGTCCATTTAACATGCCATTATCATTAAAGGTTTGCAAAAATAAGATTAAGCCCAATGTTTATAGTTTGAGGAAAATATCATAAAAGTATCAACACCTAATGTCAAAGTCCATGATAAATTTAGCAACTAGATCAAAAATTCTACCCAAAAATGAGACCATAAACTAGACTCATCACCTTGAGTGGACCCTCTCTTCACGATGGGTTCCCAAGGGACCCCTACAAATTTTTCAAAATTGTCGACAGTCTGTGCAACTGTCTACTCACTTGCCTACATGGCCGCTTTTTTACTCTGCGGAGTCCAGTTTCCTTTAAGCTTCCTCCATGCGAGAGATCTTGTGGGTGGGTCCCCTACAGGACTAAGAGCCTATAGGGTGATTTCTTAGGTTTCCTCCATGCGAGAGATCTTGGGGGTTACCTTCCCTATAGGATTGAGATCCTATGGGGCACTTCCTTGGGTGTTCTTCATGCTCGAGTTCGTGGAGAATACCTTCCCTATGAGACTAAGAGCCTGTAGGGTGCTTCCTTGGGTGTTCTTCATCCTTGAGTTCATGGAGAATACCTTCCCTATAGGATCAAGAACCTATAGGGTGCTTCATTTGGGTCTCCTCCATGCTAGAGTTTTTGGGGACACCTTCCTTACAAGACCGAGAAGCTGTAAGGCGCTTTCTTTTCAACTTCATAGTTTTGAGCAGCTATGGAGTCGTTTTCTTTCCCTATACCTTTAGGTACGCTAGAATGAGATCTACTTCCTTGAAAGTTCAAGTGTACACCTCTAACCTTACACTCTCCTTGATCTACTTTACCGAGCACTCATCAATATTCGTGCTCGCTAAAGTGAGGGAAAAATGTATAGGAGTGAATTTGCACCCCATGTGTAAATTGCCCCTTTTTCCTTCTCCACTTTAGAAAACCAAGTTCGAAGGATTAATTCCACCTAAGCTCACTGCTTACATCCCACTTGGCACCTATCTTGAGTGTTCGTGGAGGCATTTCTATCGGGGATGCTCATGTGATGCATAGACGTCCGAACAATGCGCTTACATCCCTGGAAAATTCCTATGGCTGAACTTGCAGAGGCATTACACTTCTCATCGAGAGTCAAGTTGTAACACCCCCTTCGGCCAACCGACCTGAATATGGTCATTTATTTCATTCCCTTCTTCAAATTCCCTTCTTCAACATGCATTCTGACTTCTTCTGAGCTACTACACACTTCAAGAATCCATTCTCACACTCTTGCATTCACCCTCAAGCTCTCAAACAACACACTAGCATCCCATTGCAACAAACACAACACTCCATCTTTGGTAGAAAAAGTTGGCAACGAAACACCATTGCAGCAGAGGCTCAATTACTCTCATTTTCTCCCCCAAGTAGCCTTGAGTGCTCTTGGTGGAGGTGGTAAGCTTCCCTATCTTTCCTTCTATCACTTGGTTGAGTTAGCACTTTACTGTTTTGTAGTGATTTTGTGCTTTTCACTACATTACTTTCTTTATCTTGTTTCCTTGGTTGTCTATGGAGGTGGAAACACCTAAACGGGGGTCTGACTAAGGTAGGCCCCTATACAGCCACCCAACATTTTCCCTCTTTCTGTGTGTAGGTGGATGTTCTTTCGAGGATCCAACTAGCGACCAAATTTTTTGGTGAGATCCTTCTTGCCCTTTTCACTCTTGCATTTCTACTTTATAATATTAGAGAATACTTTATTTAATTAATTGCATCATTTTGGCCCTTTAGTTAGTTAGTTGGACCGTTAGCTAGTTTTTCTAGGTTTTACCTCATCTTCACTATTAACTGGCCATACAGATGCTAGTGCACTTTAGAGATGCTAGTGTGTTGCACTGTCGTCCAAAGACCGCGCTTTCATGCTCGGGCAGAGAGCTTCCAGAGGCGTATTGTTGGACCTAAAACTTAGCTCGCCTAGCCCCACTTCAAAACTCGTGATTATAGAGTGGTTGTAGGACTCTATAGTCTTCATCATTATCATCCTCATACCCTAAACATCCCATCTAGCTGAGGTAAGTTAGGGAAGCCTCTCGCGTCTTGGCCCTCCATGACCTGGGGTTTGGCACATGGTGGTCCCCCTCTCTTACAACATGCTACTACATAGGAGTGGACTTAAGATGAATTGGAAAAGAAGAAAAAGGTGGAATAGGATCATATGCTAGGCCACCAGTCTTATACTTATAATGTGCCTTGTATAAAAAACCATAGTGGTGTAGCATGGGTCCCACGAGGGCAAGCCAAAAATGATCAAGAGAAAATCCCCCACACGAAACTAGTGGTTTATATCTAGTGTCTTAGTTTGAATAGTTCCCTCATGAGGAAGCTTCAAAGATAACCGAAGCAGTGAATTTCATGGAAACTAGCCAAGGAATGCCTAGTTTCACTCTAAATAAGTTTGACTTTGGTATCACAAAAAAAATTGTAGAGACATTCTTAGGTCCCACTAGGACTGATAGAGAAATAGATCCCAGAGAGGAGAGAGAAAGACCATCATGTGTATGAATGGTATCCTTACACTCATCATATCTTTCCCTATATAGGCCATTAATGAAGAGCATCTCATATGTTATGACATTGACTCTACTAGCAGGATCAACCATAATGCTAGTGACAATATTACATTGACATGATTAGGAATGTAAAGAGGAGAGTACTCTCTATGATAGGCCAAGTCATTAGGCATGAAATATATGTCAAGCATCTTAACCTTCTAACTTAGAGGGGATATTAGAGTGATAGATACCATGTACACATAGGTAATGTCATCAAATGGAGTTGAAGAAGAAGCAGCAATAAAATTGGATGAATGAGGTGGAAAAGGGTCTGTGTAGATCTACAACTAACTATTGGCCTTGGTGATAGATTTTTTGAGTTCTACTTCCTACTATCATGTCTAATGTTACCACTATTTATGTGATCCTAAATTACATGTCTCAAACACACATAGCATTTAGTGTCATGTCCAAGGACTTGATGGTATTGAAAAAACTTAGAAGTGTCATACCAACTAGGGTATGGCTTGTTTTCAAGGAGTGGTCTAATCTTTGGGAGGGTGATAAAATTATCTTTTAGTAACCTCTAAAGTACACTTGTGTAAGAATCAGATAATTTTATGAAAAATCAATTATGTTTTTATCCAAGTGTACTATTTTTAGTTGTCTGAGGATTGATTAACACATTAGCAATTGTATTGTTTTTCTTTGACCCTCTGGAAGAAGACACAACTCTAAAATTATCAAGATGCGAGGATGAGATAGAAGCCCCATGCTGGTCCAACGTCTATTGATAATCTTGTAACATAGTATACATATGATAAAAAGAAGGATATTTCATTAAGGACACTTGCTTTCTCAATGTCGGTTGAAGACTTCCCATGAACATTATCTGAATTCCATGATCAAATAGGGCATAAATAAATTTTGAAGAGATATTGATGACAAGAAATAAAATTAGTTGACCTCTCATTAGGTTGTTGCTTACAATGGACAAGATCAACAATAGTGACCTTGGAACCAATGTTTGATTGAAACTACTACAAGAATTGATTCATGGGCTAATCAAAATAAAACATAGAATTTTCAATCAATGAGAAAAATCATTCCAAAATGATCTTTTTAAGGGATCATGGGAACAATTTCACTAACAAATGGTCTTGATGCAATAAATTACTACAAAAAGCAGTGAAATAAATAACATGTATCTATAGATCTCCCTTTGCATTATACTTATCAAACTGAGGTATCTCGATCCCTTTGGGAATAGGAACATTTAGGTTGTTCAAGGAAAGAGGGCTGCAATGATAGTAAGGAGTGAGAATGGACTTCATAGCAATGTTAGAAGGTGAGGGAGGTGGGTTAGCCATTGTGGTAGAATCTTGCAATGTGGGAGTTTGAAAAGAAAAACTAGGCGGAGGAGAGATGTTATAGCTCAAATAATTTTGAGACACATTAATTCTAGGAGTAATAGGAGACACAGACACATGGTTTGTGTTATTAGTATAAGAAATAGGATTTATAGTAGGATTAGCATCTACCATGTGCACAAACACCTTAGGCATCACAATATCCAACTAGGTGCTAGTGGCATCTAATTGAGAATCATGAGGTCAACTCAAGATTGATGTGTACGAAGGTACATGAGTTTCAACTATGTTTGTTAATGCATGAAACAACTCAAGGACCTTACAATATTAGACATGAGAAAGTCTCTCAGATTATCGATAATAGGGGTGGCTTGAGTAAATAGGTTGTCACAATTAAGGAAATCCTCAAAGTAGTTCAAGTTCTCCTCCAAATATTAAATTTGATTAATGAGTGCCCTAGGAGAAACCTCATAGTCTACAAAAGGAGGGGACCCAGGAGGAGAATTTGGTTGAGAATTACAAGGAGAAGAATTCCCAAAGATCGACTGGGAGCCAAAAGGATAAGAAAATATTGGATCAGGTCTAGTAAGACTGTATAGGTTTGGAGGTATGGTAGCTCTCAAGCTTCTTCCATGTATCCAAGAATTGTAGAATAGATCATGAATCTTATGGAAGATTATTCATAAATGCATAGTCTTGAAAACTCCAGAAAATGAGAGAAGAAAATGCAAAAGGTTTTGAAATATTAAATGTTATTTTGGAAGATTTTTGAAAGGTGAGTTCAGGGCAGGTTCACCAAAATGCAGAGTATGAAAATAGAATAGCTAAAGAGGATAATTAAATCCTTCAAGGATCCAAGTTTCAACCCTCCACTCAAGTAAGCCTTCAGGTAGCTATGGCCTTCAATTTTACCTATTAATTAATTAAATGTGTGTTTTAAAGAGCACACAAATTATCTGGACTCTTTAGGCTCCAGAAACCAAAAGTGTCATACTAATTATCTCGGATGACCTAAAAAGCTCTCTATCTAGGACTAATGCATGGTTTTAGGATGACAGTGTCATGCTAGTGTCCCATACAAACAAAAAATAAAATTTGTTATAAGGAAACTCAAAACACTCTGCATAATGATCTAGGTGTGAAAGGGGTATGCAATACAACTACACAGTGAACATAAAATGATAAAAATGGAAATACTAAATAAAATTAAATGGAAAATAACAAGCAAGAGTTTAATGCATCACCAAAGATATCTGATAAAATCCAAGCTTTCACCACACAACTCTCCCACCTGTATCTACACACATGAGAAAGGGAAGGGTTGGGTGGCTATATAGGAGTTTTCCTTAGTCAAACCTCCATTTTGGTGTTCCCACCCCCCTGGGAAGCCTTAGACAAGATGATAGTGATAAACATAAAGCAACAAAAATAACTATATGCTAATGAAATAAAGATAGTATGCTCAAAGTAAAATATTGAAGAGTTACCACTTCCAAGAATATAAGAAAAGTAGCCTGTTATCATAGTGAAGAAATAGCAAGTCTTCAAGATGACAATGATGTATTTGAATGAGAGTGATGGAGCTTTGGAAAATATCCTTGTGTTTTCAGATCAATGGTAGAACAATGGAGATTACTCTAAAATCTATGAAAGTTTTTTTAAAAGATATGTGTAAAGAAGATAAATGGACAATGTTGTAGAATGAGAGGAGAAGAGAGTGTTGCAAATGCTCAAGAAGTGTTGTACAATGTTCAAGAAGTGTATGTTGTTCCAAAAAATCAAGATTGAATGAATTCCCTCCTAAGAAAGGTATTTTTGGTCCAAATATCCTTCTTGAAAAATTCTTGATAGAGGTGCAGGTTGGCAAAGGAATTACACTGCCAAAACATGGTCAGTGTAATTTCCCAATGACCAACTCATACATGTATTTTGTTGGGACACAAGCATGGTGCACAAATGTATCCACGGTGTGCACCTATCTGAGTGAAAATTAGAATTAACCATTAGGGATTTGGACATGCCAAGTGGTGAAAGATGATTTTGGGTTGAAAAATAACATAATTATCTTAATTGGAACTAAATAGGAAGGTGTATGTAATGTGAAATTGCATAGGATGCCATTTATAAAATTACAACATGGTAAATACTCATACTTGCAAGGAATCTATTTGTCTTAAGAGGTTGTGTTTTGATATTGGTTTTTATGTAGGAAAAAATACTATTTGTTGTGATAGTCAGAGTGTCATTTTCTTAGCAAAGAATCCTACTTTCCATGCCAAAACAAAGCACATTGATGTTTAGTTTCATTTTGTTTGTTATATGGTAGAAGATGGAAAGGTTAATTTATAAGGTTGGCACTTTGGTGGATGTTGTAGATGTACTAATGAAACCAATGAGCACAAAGAAGCTTGAGTGGTGTTTCGTTTCCATGGGCCTTTGGGCCTCGAGTAGTTGATTACATATGACTCTTCATAGGTCTTTAAAAAGTGGGAGAATGTTGGGATTAAGGTGTCTCAACCTTTGAGTTCAAATATTAATTTAATTTATTGATTATTAGGTGATTAAATTTATTTTCTTAATGTTTAATTTCTTGCTAAATATGTTGTCACTTTATGGGACCTACAGGTGAGGTGACATCCTACATGGAAGGTAACATGTGAAATTTGTAAGCTATTTTAGTGGAGGTAGGAATCCACTTTGGAGGACCTATATTTATGGTCACATTTATGGATTTTTTCATAAGTTGCTATGTCATGTACTATGACATACAATGACAACTTTCCATGACATTATATGAGAGTTGTAAGAATCAACTATGTAAACTTCCTTATTAGGACTAGTGAGCAATTGGTAGTTGGAAGTCTTGCATGTTCTAGGCACCTTGCATAATGAGGAGAATCTTTTTTATGAAGTCTCATTCCTTGCAGGTTGAGAGGATTGAAAATTGGCATAGAAATTTATGACAAATGACTTGCATGTTAGGAAATTATGACATTTGCATTGGTAGGTGAAGTTGGACACCTTGCATGTCTTCCATCTACAATTGCATGCATGTAGTGAATGTTGAGGTGACACATGGAATTCTTAGGCATCCATCTTTCATATCTATAAATTGGTGTTGTGTTCTTGCATTTTCTAAGTTATAAGTTGAATATTATTGACATGTCATTATGCTATCAAAATTATTCCAAATTCTTATTGTAGTGTGAGAACTCATGAAGAGTATTTCTCTGACATTGTATTATTGGTGTTTTTTTTATGATAATACAGTTGAGCTACATTTTTGGGGTGTGTATTTTTCCTATAAGGTTTTTCCCACGTAAATCATAGTGTTATGGTTTACATTATTTATCTACTTTTACATATTTTGAATGTGCATATTTTTATAAGTGTAATTGTTTAAGGTGTTTAAAGAATTTTTTTGTAGCTCCTCCCCACTTAGATTGGTGTAAGAATTTTTCTCCATGCACCCGACTTCCTTCAATGATGTAGGAGAATCTAGATGGTTTCCCGAGTTCATTTCAAATTTGGTATTGGTGGAAAAAAATTTCAGATGTGAATTCGACAACAAAAATGTCACCCAATGATTTTAGTATTGATCACTTCATTGGGACTTAAGGATTTCTGGCTGTAGGATTCACATAATTTTTAAATTTAATTCTCCACAATGTGAAGAGGTCACTTTATTAAGGAATGAGAAATTGAAGACCATCTACAACAAAAATATGCATGGAGAGAATTAAAAATTGATGCAAATGAGAACTCAAGGTTGCATAGGAGAGTAAGCGGTAAAATAAATGGAGGCTGCATTACTTAAACAAATAAGGGACATTACAAATTACATAGAATAATTTGAATGAAATAAAAAAATAAAGAGAATACCAAGGGGTTGCAAGTTGTTTCTTCTTAAGAAATTTAAATGCAAGGATATGAAAGATTGATAGAATAAAGGTTGTGGGAGGAGGTCACACCTGGTAGGAGAAAAGCCATGTATCAAGAGGAGAACTGATAAGGTGCACTTTAAAAAGTGTGAATAAACAAATTTTAGTGGTGCGTGGAAAAGAAAAAAGGAGGGGCTATGCTAGAGATTTCAGATTTTAGAGACTTTAAAATTGTTGCCAAAATCAAAAGGAAATGTAAAGGAGTGTGCAATAATGTGTGATTGTTTCAACTAGCTAGAGGAGAATTTCGGCTCTGCTCTACTCTCCTTTACTGCGCTGGCTTTTTTTTGAATTTTTGATACTATTTTTTGTGGTCTATTTTTTCATGGTTACTTCGGGGGGGGGGGTGTTGGCTCCCCATTCCAAGGATGATGTCCTCGCTACTGTTGTTGTGCTTGCAGTGGTAGTTGCCAGTTTTCCTATTTTTGATAAGACATTTTCTCCTTGTATTGCTAACCTTTCCTAGGGGGAAAAGTCTACAGGTATTTCTGGGAAGTTACCCTTATCTCCAACGTTGGGTCTTAAATCCTTTTTTTCAAAGGAAGCCCATGCTTCCTACGTGGACAAGTTGGTGGGGTCTGACTCACCAACCCAGAATAAAAAAATTGTGGATTTTTCTTCTTGCTCGGTTACTGGCTGGGAAGTTGATGTTCCTGAGGCCCTTATGCTAAAGGTGATGGATAGCCTCAAAATGGCTTTAGTTGGGAAGTTCCTGGTGTTCAGGCCAAATATTGAACATGTGCATCAGTGGGTTGCTTCCACCTGGAATCTCAAAGTGTCACAATAAATGCTATTCCTCAAGGTATTTTTTTATTTTCCTTTGTGGTTTATGAGGATATGCTGAAAGTTTTAAATGGAGGTCCTTGGGCCTTTGACCCGGGCTTTAAAAATTTCCTGTCCCTTTGTAAATGGAAACCTGGCTTTGACCCTTTGGATGATTTGGGGGCGTCTGCACCTACTTGGGTTCATCTTTTGGGACTACCCTTGGAGTTTTGGGAGAAAGGAATTTTTTAGGGTATTGCTAACTCTTTTGGGAGCCTTTTGGAGATTGATAAAGTCACCCAGGAGAGATTGAGATTGGTATTTGCTCATATATGTATTAATGTGGTTGTTAACAAGGTTCTTCCTTCTTTTGTGTTGCTTAAGTCAATGTTTGGCAACTAGACCTAGCCCCTGGAGTATGAAAATGCTCGCCTCTTTTGTCAGTACTGTAAGAGGTTTGGTCAACTTATTGAATCTTGTGCGGCTTTGGGTGAAAGCTCAAAAGCTAAAGGTAAGAGGTTTGAAGATGGTGCCTCACCTAAAGCTAACGATGCTTCTATGTAGCCTACTCTTGTTTCCCCAAAGAAGGTGTCTATTCCCCTTCTTAAGGATAATGAGTCTGTGGACATTCCTTTTCTGAAGGATAAGGCCTCTGAGGAGCCTCCTCGTCCTTTGGTTGTTGAGCAAGAGGTCAAGTTCTTTGTTGAGGACCCCTCAAAAGACATCAAGGTTGTTAAGTCTTTAAATGATTTTGTGGAATTCCTTGAAGAGGGTGAGTATGTTCTTTAGGAGATATCTCCATCCCTGGAGGAGCTTAATTCTATTTTCCAACTTGGCTCTCAAAATTTGCATGAGTCAATGGCCCTTCTTGGTTTCCCTCAAGGGTCAGGGGATATAGAGGATGAGGAGGGATGGTCACAAGCCTCTTCAAAAATCAAGAAGAAAAAGAAACCAGATGTTGGGGGGGAAATAAGGTGGGAAGACCCTCTCAGAAGGAAGCAAGATTGAAAGACACAGCAAGGGATGTGGCTGCAGGAAAACATAAAACCTTGGAATTGACCTCGAGTCTGAAGTCTAAGAAAAAGTAATTTGGTTTTGTTGGTTGTGTGGGTGGTGGGGTTTTGTTGTGTTTAATGAAGTATGTTTCCTAGAATATTAGGGGCCTCAATAGTCCCTACAAACAATTTTTGGTTAATTCCTGTATCATGGATAATAAAGTTGATGTCCTCCTTTTGCAAGAAATGAAGATGAAGAAAGAAAATTTTGAAAAAGCTATCCCTAGTATTTGGCATGGAGTTGGGTTTTGTGTTTGTGAAGCTGAAGGCACATCTAGAGATATTGCTACCCTCTGGAATCCTTCTAAATTGAAAGGTTCTTTTTGTTCGGAAAGTAAGAATCACCTAGAGATTACTCTGGAAGATTTAGGTTCTCAAGAGCCTTGGAACCTAATAAATATCTATGCTCTAAATTCTAGTAGAGATAGAGCTCTGTTGTGGGAAAAACTTAGTGAAATTATTTTTGAAAGAAGTGACGAACACTGGATGTTGGGAGGAGACTTTAATTCCCCTCTTCTCCCTTATAAGAATTCAGGTGGATTGGATTAATACTCAGATAGTATGATGGAGCTTGCTAAATTCTTTAACTCGGCAGGGCTCATTGATATTCCTCTTCAAGGTTCAAAATTCACCCAGTCCAATAGGAGGATTGGGAATCATTTAATTCAAGTTAAACTGGAAAGATTCTTGATTTCTACTAATTAGAACATTTCCCAATTCCTTTCTCTATCTTCTCTCCCAAGGTCTGGATCTGATCATAATGCTTTGGTTTTGAAAAAAACATGTGGATCATAACAAGGGCCCCTTCCCTTTCATATTTGAAGCAATGTGGTGTACTCATCCAGATTTTTCTGCTTTAGTTCAATCGTGGTGGGAGGAACCCATATTTGGTACTCCTATTTTTTGTTTGGCTAAAAAACTTTGTTGGGTTAAGCAAAGGGTCAAGGGGTGGAATAAGCTAACCTTTGGTAACATTCTTGAGTTAAAAAATGATTTGGGAAAAAGCTTAAAAGAAATACAAGATATAATGGAACCTGTCTTGACTGATGAAGAGACATGTGTGAAGGAAAGAGAATTGAGATCCCAATGGTTTAAATGTAATAAAAAGGAGGAATTTTTTTGGAAACAAAAGTCAAGAGTTCAATGGTTGATGGAAGGGGATAGAAATACAATTTTTTTCACCAATCTACTCTCAAACACAGAAGCAGGAATATAATAATATCATTGGTTAAAGAGGATGGCTCTATTATTACTGATGAAAGAGAGACTGCCAGGGAAGCTGTTAATTTTTTCTCCTCATACCTCTTAAACCCTGCCAATGATCCCTAGGTTAATGTTGATTTTCTTAATGTTATTCCTAATGTTGTCTCTGATTTGGATCTTAAGCTGATGACTAATACTGTTTCCATGGAAGAAGTTAAAAAGGTTGTTTTTTCCTTTGGCGCCCTTAAAGCCCTTGGTCAAATATTTTTTTAGGTCGGGTAGGTTGTTAAGCAATTTGAATGCTACTTTTATAGCCCTTATCCCTAAATCTGTTGATGCCTCTGCTATGAAATATTTTAGGCCTATCAATATTTGTAATACTATTTACAAAATCTTCTCTAAAATTTTGGTGTTTAGACTTAAATTGGTGTTGGGTAAAATGATAGCTCCTAACCAAAAAGGGTTTGTTGAGGGTAGAAACATCCTTTATGTTGTCATCTTGACCCATAAGATAATCCACTCCATGGAGCATTCTAAAAATCCTAGAATGGCTTTCAAAATTGACATCTCAAAAGCTTATGATAGGGTTTCCTGGCCTTTTCTGTTTGTTGTCCTTAATAAGTTTGGGATTGATGGAAGGTTCCTAAAGTTGATTTCAGCTTGTGTCACTTCTCCCAGGTATTCTGTTTTGGTTAATGGTGTTCCCCAGGGCTTCTTCTCTTGTGGGTGCAGTCTCAGGCAAGGGGACCCCCTTTCTCCCTAGCTATTTATTATTGTTGCTAAGGCCTTGGGAAGAAACATTCAAAGGTTGGTTGATGTGCAAGCTCTTAAAGGTATAAAGACTACTTCTCTCAGCCCTGAGTCCCATCAACAATTTGTTGATGATAACCTGTTGTTTGGGGTTGCTTCGGTGGGGGAAGCAGAAGCTTGGAAACATATTCTCAATGATTATGCTAAAGTTTCTGGTCAGTGCATTAATTATGATAAGAGAAAAAAATATTTCTTCAACACTGATCAACAGATAAGGGATAGAGTGAAAATAATTTTGGGATGTCAAGAAGCTGATTTTCTTGATACATACCTGGGGCTGCCTCTATTTTCCAAGAGATTAGAAAATAATTACTAGAATAAGTTACTTGAAAGGATTCAACATAAATTGGCTGGATGGAAGGGGAAGCTGTTGAGTCTAGCTGGTAAGATCCAACTCCTAAAATCCTCTCTCCAAAATATTCTGGTGTATTACCTTTCCCTATTCAAAATTCTTGCTCATATAGGAGAGAAGATCGAACAGATTTAAAGGAAATTCCTGTGGTTTGGAATAGAGGAAAAAATAGAATTTCCATTTTTAGCTGGGATAAATTTTGCAAGCCTAAAAGTTGTGGGGGGTTAGGGATGAGAAGAATTCATATGCTCAATAAAGCCTTAAATGCCAAAATAGGATGGAACCTTCTGGAAGGCTCAAAAGACTGGGTCAATATTTTCCAGGCAAAGTAATTCAGGCTCAAAAGACTAGGTGTTTTCTATCTCAATTGGATTTCCCTTTTGGCTCTGCCCTATGGAACCACCTAATCAAACTAAGGAATGTGCTAAAGTTGGGGGTAAAGAAGAGAATAGGGAATGGTTTTAACATGGATTTTTGGAAGGATCCTTGGATTGAGAATGCCACTCTATCTGCTAATGAGTATTTGAACCCTCTAAAGTGTAGCCTCAATAGAATTTGCGGCACTAAGGTGACTGATTATATAAATTGGGAACTGGAGGAACCTAAATGGAAGGAATTTGAGGCATTGTTAAGGAGAAATAATTTGAGAGGTTCTAGACAGGTGGACTGGGCTCCTCTTCTCATCAATTTGCATAATTTGATTAGAGAAGTGAAATGGTTTGATAGGGGAGGGAGGATGAATGGCTATGGAAAAGTAGCCCCTCTGACTATTTCTCAGTAAGAAAGACCTATGAAGACTTGTTGAAATCCCAAGATGTTGTTCCTTTCCCATTTTGGAAAGGGGTGCGGCTTAAGAATATGATCCATAAAATAAATTGTTTCTGGTGGTCAGCGGCCCATGGCAATATCCTTACTATTGATAATCTCGTCAAGAGAGGTTTATACCTTGTTAATTGGTGTTCTCTTTGTAAGTAGGAGGAAGAATCAATAACTCATCTATTCTTCCATTGCAATTTTGTGAGGGAAGTGTGGTCCAAGGTGTTGTAGTTGTTGTCTTCAGATTGGTTTTTTCCTAACTCAATAAAGTTGTTTATTGAAGGTTGGTGTAACTGTCCTTTTACTCATAATGTCATAAAGGATTTGTGGCACCAAGTTCCCCTCTTTGTGTCTTGGGGGATCTAGAAGGAGAAAAACAACAAAAATTTTAGAGAAGAGAGAATCAATGAAGAAGTGTTTCAGATTGTTAGAACTCAAATTAAGGAAAATTTGGAGCTTAGCAAACTCAGCTTCTCCAACTCTTGGCTGAACTATAAGGAGATGAGAATAAAATAAAATTGGAGTATTAGAAGAGACCTAACCAATCTGAATTAGACTAAGATTCTCAAAAGGTTGGGTATGGTCTGGTGCCCTCCTATGAAAGATTGGGTGAAGTACAATTTTGATGGATGTTCCAAAGGAAATCCGGGTCGAGCTAGTGTTGGTGGCCTTGTGAGAAACCACAATGGTGACTGCATTTTGGCTTATGGTGGGAATCTAGGGATTTGTTTGAATAACAAAGCTAAGGCTTTGGCTACTTTTGGAGCCTTCAAATTCGTTAATGAGTTGGGGTTTAGGAATGTTATAATTGAAGGAGACTCAAAAATTATTGTGGATATTTTAAATGATGTTGCTATCCCCCATGGGAAATCAAGGATATAATTGACCGATGTAAAGTTATTAAAAATAATTTTACTAACTGTCAGGTTCTTCATGTGTATAGGGAAGGAAATTGTGCGGCTGACTGTGCAGCCGATGTGGCACTCTAGTGTAGGGTTTGGACTAGGTGGACCAATGGGAAATTACCACATCCTTTGAGAGATATAATACTCAATGAAAAGTTTGAAAATTCTTACCGAACAAACTCCTTAGATGTTGATTGGCAACATGATGTAAGAGTACAGTGGGGAGTTGTCAAGCCTTCCTTATAATGATGGCCTTCATAGTACATATGTACACTGGAGGATCCTTGAGGGATATTTTTGCATTAATTTCCCGTTAAAGTTTATGAGTAAAAATCCCATGCAGATTTTGGTTATCTTTAAGGTTGTCTTTTCTACATGTGCTGATTTTCCCTCTGTTAGTTATTCACAAATTTCTATAGAGGGAAATGGCAATATTTTAATTATGGGTGTTATTGCTTGCAACTTTCATGATTCCTTTTGGGCTTCAAGAAACGTGTGCTAATCGTCCCTAATAAGAAACACTATTTTACATTTCCTCTATGAGTTGTTTGTTTCAGCAGGTTTTGAATGTTGGTTTTGGTTTAGGAAGAAAGCTGGTTGTCGGGGAGAGCATGAATCCTAGCAAGTCTCTGCAAAAAAATCTTCAGACTAGCAAGATGGGAGGGTCGAGGAAGAGAACCAAACCACCTAATTGCCAGGGACTGAAGCAAAATGTGGACCTTTGGAGAATGTTCGAAAATGCAGGAATGGCTTCCTTTTTCCAGTCCTTGAAAGGCTACAATGAAAATCTTACGACAAAGTTTACTAATCCGTGGAGGAGAGGCAGTGTTTCAATTGGAGCTGTAAACTTTGAAGTCATGTCCCACTTCATTGCAGAGGCTACGAGGCTGCAAAATAATGGCTTGAAGGTTGCAAAGAAGAGTGGTGTTGACTATCAACGCTTTGTGGATAAATTTTTGCACCAGGGAGAAAATCTTAAGCACTTTCAAAATGGGTATGCTAGACTTGAATTTCCTTCTCCATTTTCCCTTGTTATTTTGTTTTTCATGAGATATTTCACCCTTGAGGGTTGTTACATGTCTGTCCATGCCTATAATTTTCCAATTTTAAACCATATAAGACATGGGGAACTCATCAATCTACTATTTTACCTCCTCTCTTCTATGAAGTTGAACATTGAGAAAGGTGCTAACCCGCCACTTCACCAAGGTTTAATGTTCATGCTGTATAAATATGCCCTATCCCAGAATCCCCATGGGAATCCTCTAAATGCAAGAGGAAAATGTTGAGCCTAGGAGGGTTGAAAACCCTGATGTTGTTGAACCTATGGTTGTTGAGCATTCTCCCCGCAACCCCTTTAGCGCTGTTGCCAGAAGATTGCTTATCCCCACTAAGATCTCCTCTCTGGTAGCTAATGTTTCGAACCATTCCACACCCCGCTCTTAGAAAAGTGAGGACTCTAAAAATGTGGACTTGTTGCTTGCTAGAGCTACACCTAAAAAATGTAAACACTCTCCCCTATTGTTTGAACTACCTAAACCCAAGAAAGCTAGAAAAGAGGTCACTCCTTGTGAGGTTATCCATATTTCAGAGGATTCCATTCAAAAGGAAGATGGAATGGAGAAATTACAGGTTCAGGGGAGTGGTGGGAGTGGAGAAAGAAGGTCAACAAGGTTGGTGAAGGCAGCATCAAAAGAGAAGAACGGTAAAGAAAAAATGCCTATTGATGTGGAGGATATTCTGAGCTATGAGGAATTTGAGGCTCAAGATGAGGAGGATTATGAGGATTTTTACTTTGAGGAAATGGCCTATGATATGGGGGAGGATGATAGGGAGGAGGAAGATAAAGAAGAGGATGAGGAGGAACAAGTTGAGCCATCTAGAGAAAAGATGGAAACAAAGAACGCTGAGGAAGGGCTCCCTGGTCGGGAGAATAATTCTGAAGGTTCCCGTATTGATTTTCTTAAAAGCAGACTAAATTTCTTGCAGGTTCAATTTGAGGACATTGAGAAGGCTCTGGTGACCCTGATGAGATTCTCCAGCAGGCTCATGAGGCACATGATGTTGGGTGCTTCCTCAGGTGAAGAAAAGATAAACATAAAACTTAAGAAGCAAGGAAAGATGGACTCCCTCAAGCTGTTGGATGATACTGAGGGACTTGATTGGCATGAGTATGTTGCTCTCTTAGGAGAGTATGGGGACCTACTTAGAAAGGCCAACTAATGGCTTCGTCTTCTATTTTCCTTGAATTTTATGCATTTTTGGGTCTATTTTAATACCTGGGATTGTTTGTTTATTATCTTTAAGATCTGGTGGAATACCACCTGGGACACTGTGGATCTTATCAATGGTCTGCATAGTTTAAACTTTGCTAGTAGTAATTTTGTGTTTTTTGATAATTATGGGCTGGACTCTAGCTATGATGGTTAATCTGGACCTGCATGCCAGTTTCTTGCTATTTTTTGGTATGGTTGGTGGTGTTGTTTCCCACCTTGGTTTCCTTTTTTGATTTTCTATGTTCTACGGGAACATGGCCCTTCACTACTTATATTATCAAAAAAAATGTGTGAAGATAAGTGTGTAGCAAAGAGAAGATCAAGCATGTGAAGGAGATAATTTTTCAAGACATAGGGCACAACTAAAATAGGGGTGTGAAGAAAATATGCTTAGAGCGAAAGTTTAGAAGTGTTGCTAGAGGATTAAAGAGTCAGCCAAGTAAAATACAAAACATCGATGAAGATTATGACCCATGTAAAAGACTCTGTGGTAAACTATCCAAGACAAAGTGACCGGTAGAAAAAAGAAGTGAAGTTTTGCTGATTTAGAGTAGAGGAAGAGGTAGATTGGCTATCTGAGAAGAGTGAGGCCATTGAAGGCCAAGGAATTGTAATTTGTAATTAAATTGATAAAATTAATGTTTTCCTGCAATAAAATTTCTTTGAATGTTGAGTTTAGGTAGATTTTTCTTGTGATTTTTTTTGTGTTTGAATTGGTGGTTTAAAAGAGGGGAGTACCCCCTCTTGCATCAATTGGTATCATATCCAAAGGTCTTGAGTGTGTAGAGTCTACACCAGGAACTGTGGGTGGAAAAGAGAAGTGGTGAAGCTGCAGATAGTGGGTTTTGAACTTTGTGTAGGTTGCAGGTTGAGATTGCATGGAAAGTGTTCAACAAAATGTTTTGGAAGCCAGGAGAATGTTTTATGATGAAGAAATAATTTATGAAGCCACAAAAAGAGAAGAAAGAGCCCATCTAGAGGAGCAATGTGTTTTGAACTATTTGCAAGTTAGGTGGAAAGTTTTGCAGAGTGGTTGTGGATAGCAATAGCACAAATAATTTGGTGTCATTAGAGATGGTTGAGAAGCTGAGATTGAAGAGAAGAAAGCATCCAAACCCTTACAATATTTCTTGGTTACAAGGATATCGCCAGATATGGGTAAGTGAACAATGTAAATTGTTGATTTTCAAATTCGTAGATATAAGGATGAGATTGTATGTGATATAGTACCCATGGTTATTTGCCATATTTTTTTGGGTTGACCATGGCTCCATGATAGAGAAGCTATACATAATGGCAAAGAAAATACATATAGCATAATGAAGGATGGGGAAGAGTATGTTTTGAATCCATTGTGGGATAAAAAAAGGAAGTGGTAAAAGAAATTGCAGTAGATATGAAGATGGAAGAAAAAGAAGTGGAGATCCTTGTGCAAAAGGATCAAGAGGAAAGAGAAGAGATTGCAACCGAAGTTGCAAAGGATGAAATTTTTTGCAGCCTTTTGATAGAAGGGGCATGGAAGGAAGAAAATGTGGGGGAAACCCACACAAATGGAGAAGATGTTAAGTCACAGGTTGCAGTGATGGCATGTGAGTGGAGTGAGTTGTGTGAAGTGGAAGAAGGGTGTTCACAAGCTGAAATAGTGAACACAAATGGTCCCAAGTTTGATGACGAGGTTGAGGCGAACAAGGATGAAACATTGTCAATGGAAGAGATGAGAAGAATCCAAAGTTATTTGGATGGTGAAGGTAAGAAAGAAGTTGTAGCTATGGTTGAGGAAGTAGAAAGAGCATAAATAAATTGTCCTTTGGAGGACATGAAGAAGATGGTGGTGATGAATGGTGAAGATGGAGGTGTTTCAGATGAAAGTGAAAGAGAAAATATTGCAGCAACAGAGGTAAGGTTTGATTTTTGTGATTATAATTTTTTTGTTGGATGTCATCAATTTAAATTTGGAAATGTGGATAAGAAAAGCATGGAGGTGTTAAGGGTTGAGGGGCAACCTGAGAAAAGCCATTATGTTGGGATGAAAAGAAGAGAGGTTGAAGATGATGAAATTTCTTGGAGGAGGAGGACAGATTGTGGTGGGTTAATTCCCACAAAGGTGGAAGATGAAAGTGAAGTTTGGTGGAGGTGGTCGGTTTGTGGTGGGTCAAAACCCATGACAAAGGAGAAGGGTGAAGAGATTGTTTGGAGAAGGAGGTCAACACATAGTGGACACAAGTCCACAAAAGAAGAGAAGAATGGAGTGTAGAATTGTTGGTAGAGGATGACAAACATTTTGGAAAGATGCTAGAAGAAGAGGAAAAATAAATAATTTGCCAATATTAGTTTCACAGTGGGAGCATGCTGCAAGTTTTTTGCAACTTGGAAGAGTAGTTCTACTACTCAGCTATGTTTTGTGAGCCTATGCTCACAAAATTTTTACCAAGTGCGTCTGATGCAAGAGCATTTGGATGGTTTCCCAAGTTCATTTCAAATTCGGTATTGGCAAACAATTTTGACATAAGTGAATTTGACAACAAAAATGTCACCCAACGATTTTAGTATTGGTCACTTCATTAGGACTTATAGATTTCCAGCTATAGGATTCAAATAATTTTTAAATTTAATTCTCCACAATGTGAAGAGGTCACTTTATTAAGGAATGAGAAATTGAAGACCATCTCCAGCCAGAATATGAATGGAAAGAATTAAAAATCAATGCAAATGAGAACCCAAGGTTGCGTAGGAGAGTAAGAGGTAAAATAAATGGAAGCTGCATTACTTAAACAAATAAGGGACATTACAAATTACATAGAAGAATTTGAATGAAATAAAGAAATATAGAGAATACCAAGGAGCTGCAAGTTGTTTCTTTTTAAGAAATTTAAATGCAAGGATATGAAAGGTCGATAGAAAAAGGGTTGTGGGAGGAGGTCACACTTGGCAGGAGAAAATCCATGCCTCAAGAGGAGAACTAATAAGGGGAACTTTAAAAAGTGTGGATAGAAAAGTTTCAATGGTGCGTGGAAAAGAAAAAAGGAGGGGCTATGCTGGAGAATTCAGATTTTAGAGACTTTAAAATTGTTGCCAAAATAAAAAGAAAATGTAAAGGAGTGTGTAAAGCAGTGTGTAGCAGTGTGTGAAGATAAGTGTGCAACAAAGAGAGAAAGGAGAGGTTGATAGGTAAAGAGAAGATCAAGCATGTGAAGGAGAGCATTATTCAAGACACGGGGCACAACTGAAACAGGGGTGTGAAGAAAAGAGGCTAAGAGCTGAAGTTTAGAAGTGTTGCTAGAGGAGTAAAGAGTTAGCCAAGTAAAAGACAAAACATTAATGAAGATTATGACCTATGTAAAAGAATCTATGGTGAACTATCCAATACGGAGTGACTAGTAGAACAAAGAAGTGAAATTTTGCTGATTTAGAGCAGAGGAAGAGGAAAATTGGTTGTCTGAGAAGAGTAAGGCCATTGAAGGCCAAGGAATTGTAATTTGTAATTAAATCAATAAAATTGAAGTTTGCTTACAGTAAAATTGCTTTGAATGTTGAGTTCAAGTAGAGTTTTCTTGTGAAATAGTTTGTGTTTGAATTGGTGGTTTGGCAGAGGGGAGTACCCCCTCTTGCATCATTTCAAATATAGGTTATAGTATTGTATATAGAATTATTTTAGACTTGACATTGGATAAGATAGTTGAAGTGTTATTGAAAAAGGATTTGATGATGGTGTGAGCATAAGTAATATTGTATATTGATTGCATAGAGAATGATATAAAATATATATTGGTAAGGTGTCACATCATAATTCATAGGATGTGTCATGTGGTCAAAGATGGACCTATGTAGCATGAGAATATATGTTGTAGGATTATTGGTGGTAAGAAGTTGCAAATAAGAAAGGAAAAGAAAACTATGATGAGTGCAACTGCTAAAATTTTATGGGGTAGTGGTTACATGTGTAGCTACTATAGGTCCCTTTTGATAGTGGCTATGTGTACAACTACTACAATCCCATTTTGATAGTGACTATATGTTCCACTGCTATAAGTCCATGTGATAGTGGATGATGGAATAAAGAGAAAGTATCCCTATTTCTAGATGGGTGATAAAAATATTATTATAATCATGTATCCAACAAGGTCAAAGGTTTTCATTAAAAGGAATTTTATATTTTATATTTCATTTTATAAAGAACTAATAAATTCATACTTGTAAAGCATTATCAATTGAGCTAGGATGCTCATCCACATATGCTACATTTCAAGAACTTGTTGATGGTG
The DNA here is from genome assembly GCA_007258455.2 of Sequoia sempervirens. Lineage (NCBI taxonomy): Eukaryota > Viridiplantae > Streptophyta > Pinopsida > Cupressales > Cupressaceae > Sequoia > Sequoia sempervirens. Next base: position 272,261,527 of record VDFB02000017.1, read on the forward strand.
GTGAAGGTATTTGTGCTATAGGACTAGTGTTTCTTGTATGTGATAATTGTTGCATTAAGGTATCTCTGTTCAATGGATTCTTCTATAATTTCAAGAAATTTTTATTTACCATTAATTAAAATCTAATAGGATCAATTATTGTCAATTTAACCATGCCATTTGGATAGACCTCCTCAATTATAGAGGGGCCCAACCATCAACTTTGTAACTTTCCATTGTGATCCTTATACTTAAAGTCATATAGTATATTTCAAACATATTTTTTAAATACCTTTGATTTTATAAATTTGTTGTGTCATTTGATCCTCTGCTTCTATATAATATTTATGTGGTGGAAAACACCCCTTCTTAATTTATCAAGAGTAGGTAGCTGCATGATTTGGTCTTGTTAGGTTGTAGATATTTTTATACCTAATTGAAGTGTCATTTTTAAAGTATCATATTCAAAATCAATTGGGAGGATATTGTTTCTTCCATAGATCAATTCTTAAGATGTAAATTATGATGTTATTTTCTAGGAGGTTGATATATTCAAATTTCTTCAAGTAGGCAAGTCATCTTGGTTAGAATTGATCCAATTTATCTATTTTTTACCTCAACTTGAATACTATATTATGGATGATAGGGGTTGAATTTCATGCTCATAAATTTATACTTTTTAACCAATGCTACAATCAAATTTGATGTAAACTTTGGCCCTTGATCAATGAAAATTACTTGAGGCACTCCATAGTGAGTAAAAATTTCTTCATACAAAACTTATTCCACCTTGTTATCCTTGGCATATTTTCGAGCTTTAACTTCTACCCATTTTATTGATTAATCTATACACACCAACATATATTTCTTTCAACTAGGATAGTCAATCGTACCAGTGAATTTGATGCCCTATTTATCAAAAGGTGCTAACACCAACTATGGTTGTAGGATCATCTCATAAATCATAGTATGATGGCCCATATTTCACATATGTCACACCTTTGTGTATATATTGTACTACATCCTTGTGTAGTATAGGCCAACAATATCATGTTGTCAATATATCCAATGTTGTGCTTTTGGTAGAAAATTTCCCTCCACAAGGCTCATCATGAAAAGTGTGTATTTTTTCAAACACATCATCTACATGAATATGCCTGCATTACATTTTCTAGTCTTATATAGAAGAGGTAGCTATCTATCCATTAACATTGGAGTCTTTTCCACTAGATGGTAGTTTTCTCTTAGGGATAAGTGGGGAGGTGTTCTTCATGTAACTAGGTAATTTAAAAAATATTTGTATATTATGGGGTTTGCACAATCAAGGAGAAAAAGTGCTCATATATGAAAGAGTCGTCCATAATTGGGTCATCTATAGGAATAGATAATCTAAAAAGAAAATTGGAAACTATATTTTATTTTCTAGACTTGTCCACTATAGTGATGTCAAATTATTGTAGTGATAATAACCACCTAAAGAGCTAACCACTAACCAATAGTTTATTCATTAAATACTTAATACTTGTGTGATTGGTATGTGTTGAGGTGCCAAGTTGACACACAACATGCAGGTAAGATAAAAGTAAAAGTATCTCACCTCTCCTGAAAGAGACAATCAGTAATCAAACTGATCACCTCCCAAGGTCCTTAATGTTGGTTCACAATGTTGCTATTTCATGAAGTGGTCAATATGGCTATAATATTCAAGGGGCCTGTTGGTTTTGAGCTTCTAGATTGTTGCAAGATCAAACATCTATCTAAAACTACTTTAAGCGGGGGTTTTAAAGAAATAGAAAAAGATAGATCAAGGTTTTTTTTAAACTGAAAAGAATGTTGATTCATTCAACTAATCTGACTTGTTACCTTCCAAGGATTTCCTAAACTAGAACTGCAAAATAAAGTTAACCTGTAATTGATACAAAGTTTCATTAATTCACAGTGCAAATTTTAACAGTAGATTGCAAATCATCATTCAAACAAAACATAAGATAAAATTTCATTCCTTGAAAACTTTTCAAATCAAATTATTAACCCAAAATGAATACCATTCTAGAGCATAATATAAAGTAGGTTTAAGTCTGGCTGCTCCTACTGTCAATGAAATAGATAAGTATTATTTACAAATCTAGAAAGATCACCAGTGTACAGAAACCCATATCTTCAAATTATCTCCATCTATGCTAAGAAAATCAGGAAGATACATCACCTCCTCCTGTCGAACTGCAAAAACATCTAACTTACTAAAAAAAAACTTAACTTTCTTTTTCGATATCCCATCCTCTACGTTTTGAATCCCCAACTTGCTAACTAATCTGCTAACTTTGTTTCTAACTTGTCTAACCCTTACAAAAGAGGCGAAAAACTATATTTATAAAACTCGTCAGATGTGTCGGCCCAGTTAGGTTTTACAAAATAAGTCAGTTACAGAACAAGTCTACCCTAGAAGGATTTGAGACAAAGTCAAACGTGCATTAAATGCATAGGCACTGACCAGATCGGCCCAGGATCTCCCTCATAACTCAGACCAAAACGTGTGAAGAAGAGGCAAAGCGAAATAATGAGGAAGCGCGACTTTCAATGTAGCTTTGTATTAATTTCTTCCCCACTTTGCCCATACCTTGTTCCATTTCGGCCTTTGTCACCAAGAACATCCTCTGCAAGCTATCCACAAGTGGCATAGGAAAAACCCTAGTTCACCATTTAATAGCATTAATACCATTCTTCAGCTGCCCCATTGTATTGTCCTAGTTTCTCTTGTTGGATTGATATTCATTGATGATTGCACTGTAGGTTGTTGTGTCATCCAGTTGGTGCCTAGTTACTATATCCCATGATAGCCCTAGTCCTTTGTAGCAAGGTGTCATATTCGTATCTGAAACCTCAATCCAAACTAATGTCATCTTGCCCTTAGGAATCCTACTCTTTTCATCTAGCTTCATCTTTTTTTCTGCTTCAGAGATGGATGATCCCTTTGTGTCCTTTAGCCCCTCTAGCCACCATTGTCCTGCCAGACTCAACCTACATTCATCAAACACCAATGTGAGAATCCAAATGTTGACAACATTTTCATCCAAGTGTTAGCTTAAAATCATGATAAAACCATTAAATTAGCCATTAAGCATCAACACTGAGAAGTTTGGGATTTCAAGTTAATCGAGGAAAAACAATCTGGAAAGAACTTCAGAAAATTTTGAACCAGGCGGATTCTCCCGATGAGACACCAATATCAACAATAGATCATTAAAATGAATAAATAATGCATAATCACTGTGCAATTTACCAAATTAAAGCATGTAAATGTAAGAATTTATCATTAGAATCATCCATTTCACCAAATTTCCTCGTTCCATAGCGCCTCCCAGAAAATCTGAAAAAATCCAGCCGGACTAGATTTTTGCAAAAAGGGTAAATTTTTGAAGTTTCAACACATTCTGAGAAAACGGAGGGAAGGAGGAAAGACCAAGAAAATTCAACTAGGCAGGAAAATCCTGAGGTCAACAGAAAACTCGAAAATCGACAATCCAACACGAATTCGCCCAAATTGACCGAAGGTCACAAATTTGAGGACCCCGGGCACGAAACTAGCTAAATCTGAACCTTCAATAGATCTTCCTTGAATTCCAAGCCTAATCGAAATCAAAACAAGATGAGCAGGCGATGCCCTAGGCATGAAACCCTAGATTTTAACCATGAACGCAAAAGGAAAGCCATGAAATGCCCAAACACATAGGAATTCAAACTCCAAGCAAGACCATAACATTTTAAAGCACAACAAGATTGAACATCTCAATTCAGGAGAATGCAAATGATAAAGCAAAATGGAATAAAGCCCCAAAAATTGACCAAACTCAGAAACTCGACGGCCAGACGAAAATCCAAAAAAGTCTGACCCAGACGGAATTCCACGAAGGCCAGAAATCTTTGAACTGCAGTGTAAATAGGCTGAGTTGGACTTCGTGTGCAATCTGGGAAAATCTAGACAGGGCAGACAATCTCGAACTAGCTCAAAAACCCGAACAACAGCATTGAAACCAGAGTTTGAAAGAAATCTGGGAAAATCCGGACGGACTGGAAAATCCCGAACCAGGGTAAAAACCTGAACCTCACCCAAAACACAAGATTTTCAATATGCAACTTGGGGAAAACACTTGGGTGAGCAAGATAAACATATTAAGCACATTCCAAGGCAAAGAAAAACCTCAAAATTGAAGGGGGAGAAACACAAAGAGAAAAAGAAAAAGAGGGTCCCACTTTAATCAAATTCAAAATGGGGTGGTTATGCAAGGCATAACAATTGGCAACTTGGCTGGGAAAATGGTTTAACCATTTTCAGGAAACTAAGGGATTCAGTTACCCAGAACTCCTGGTTTATGGACATCACAATTCGAGCTAGGTTAGTTTCAGTAAACAAGGTTGAGCTAGAATCTCAAATGTAAATCAACACTGGCTACCCCTAAATCTATGTGTGTGCTTGATGGTGCATCACCCTTTTACAAAGTTTTCCTCATATTTTGATCAATTATGTGCAAGATTTGAACTACATGAGTTGATTCCCTTTAACTATTTTGCAATGATATCCTGGGCATTGCTCTGCTGCCAATCAAGCGTCCATAGCTCCGATGGAGATACCTCTAGTTTTCTCACAACATTGCTCTACTGCCAGTCAGACGTCCATAGCCCCGGTAGAGATAATTGAATCACCCATTCAGTATTGAGTTTTATTTTCTTAGATAGTTCTCTCTTTTTCTTTTTATTCAATTCCTTCTCAATATGTCAGATGTCCAACATTTGTACTGGGTTGAAAACTATCATGGACATCATAACAACATATGGGGAATTAGATTTTTCACTCAAATCTTGCAACACCATCATCCTAAGACAAATATACCGTTACAAAAGGAGATTTTTTTGATGATTTGTGACAGATTCAATCGTAGTTAGTGAAGATTTCTTACTTTACACCTTGTTCTTAATGACTTTCCACAACTCTCATTGACAATGGACATAAAACAATGAATTTAGAACAAAATCATCCAATCAGAAAACTTGAAAATATCTAAACCAACTTCTCTCCTAGTAACCAAAGTATACTTCAAATAACAACCCCCTTACTCAATTGAATAAAATGAAGGCCCCCACAAAAAATAAAAACACAAGGAAAAGACAAAACCAACGGAACAACAAACTATTTACATATATACAACCCAACAAAATACTAGACCTTTTATGACCCAAAATAATGTTTGAGAAAAACTGTCCATTGACAAGAAATGGAACATGTTCTCCTGTTAAACTACTCAACCGGAAAGCATTTTTTCCTAGGATTTTAGCAGTTTAATAGGGACCCAACTAGAGCTTATCAAAATTCTGGTGGTCACCCTTCTTTTCATTGGCTTTATCCCACAGTAAGACAAGGTATGATATCTTGAAAGCCTTGAATTTGGCTCTTTTGTCAAACCAACGTTTGACAACAGCCTGGTGCCTAAAGAATTGTTGCAAAGCAGCATCTCTCTGCGCTTCTAATTTCAGTAAGCTAGCTAACCTTACTTCAATCCCATCATTACTATAGTAAAATTCCTGCATAAATTTCAGGATAGGTATTTGCAAGTGAATAGGGAACATAGGCTCTTGGCCATACACTAGCTTAAACGGTAAAGTCTTCAATGTAGCCTTGATCCTAGTCCTATTTTCCCATAACGCAAATCTTAACTAGGTATGCTAGTCTCTAAGATTGTTCTCTAACAGTTTTTGATTACTCCTAGGATATTCTTATTAGTTAATTCTACAACTCCATTTCCTTGTGGATAATATTTTGAAGAATATTTTAAAACAATCCTATAATCATAAGCCCATGAAATGAACTCGGCAGAAGAAAAGCCAGGGCCATTGTCACATACCAGTGCAAAGGGTACTCCAAACCTGGTTGTGATGCATTCAGTGAGGAACTTGATTACTACCTTTGTTGTGTTATTCTTGCAAGGTACAACTTTTTTCCATCTCATGCAATAATTCGTGGCAGTCAAAATGAATTTATGTCCTATAGAAGGGGTAAAAGTAAGAAGTTGGGTACACGAAGAGGGGAAGTTTCGGCCAAAAAAAATTCTCGCAGAAAATGCGTACGCGTTATTAAAAAAACGCATATGCATTATGCTTCGGGTACCCGAGCCTAAAAAATGTGTATGCACTAAAAAATGCGTACGCGTTATATAACACACGTTTTATAACATGTAAAAATTGATTATTTAAAAAAATAAATATTTTTTAGAAATGGGTACCTGTTTTGTAACTCAAAACGGGTACGCGTTTTAAAACGGGTACCCATTTCTTAAAATTTTGTTTTTTTTTTAAATTATCAAGAAAATAAAGAACACATGCGTTTTGTAACGCATACGTGTTTTTTAAAAATGCGTATGCGTTTTTAAAATTCAAAATTCTCAACCCACATGTTGCCTCGGTTTTAGGCTTGGGAAAGACTTGGCAATCCGAGCCTTAGCCTTTGACCTGCAACTAAAAAACTAAGGCAGATTGAAGAAGAATGTCCAACTTTCGCAATATGGCTGATGGACTTTTTTTCTGAATCAATCTATAAAATTAAAACCCATTAGAGAACACGATGTCTACTTTCCAAATATATAATTTTTATTAATATTGAATTATATTTTCTATTTTTTAATTAATTTCTAAGCAAACTAGTCCTTAAACTTGAAATATTAGACTTTTTTTTGTTTATTAATAACTTTTTTTTTGTTAAGTTTTTTGTAAAAAAATTTATATGGCATCAAACTTTAGAAAATTCTCTACACAATGAAAAAAAAAGATTCAAAAAATGTTTAGTTTAGGTCCAATTATGTTGTCCGTACATGTTGATTTTTATAAACAACAATTAAGGCCAATAAAAATTTAATAAAAAAAAAATATTCAACCCAAAATTAGAAAAAAAAATTCAGATCAAACTTCATATTGTTAGCTCTCTTTTCCCAAAATTAATTAGCAAAATACTTTTATTTGGGTCAAAAAGTGTTGTCCGTACACGTGCTTGGTATTGTAAAAAAACAGTGACTTTTAAAAAGTGGTTTTTATAGATTCCTATTAAAATTTAATTTCTATAATCTAGGTATTTGAATAATTTACATATTTGGAAACTAGATTCAAAATTATAAATTTCATATTACTAACTTTTTAAAATATTCATTGTGTAAGTACTTCAAATTTTCAGTCCAAGTGTGACAAATTCTGAAAAATAGCAAAAACACTTCCACTTTTTGAGCTTTTTGTGTACCCAACTTCTTGCATCAGCCTGAAGAATTTGGGTTAATTACCCCAATAAAATCAAGTGCCCATTGGGAAAATGGCCTTACCTCATAAACAGGCTACAATGGCATGGCTGGATGGCGCTCTCTTGATTCAAAAGTTTGACATATATGACATGTCCTTACATGCTGGTGGGCATCCCTAAACACACATGGCCAATAATAACCAGATCTGAGGATTTGATATGCTAAAGAATCTACAGAACCATGACTCGTGCCATGTTTCCCATGAAATTCAGCAATTGCATGCTTAGCTTCTTATTGATCAAGGCATCGTAGATAAACCCCTTCAAAATAATTTTTGTATAACAATCTTCCTTTGAGCATATAATGGGAGATTTTCAGTCTTAGTTCTCTCCTCTGATTTGTATTCATTCCCTTTGGGCACCGATTATTGAGCATGAAATAAATAATATCGGCATACCAAGAGTCATTAGAACAGGACTATGTTATGTACTGCTGACAATTAATGTGCTTACCAGCATCCGCCATTACTTTAGACAGGCCTTGACCTAGGACAAGTTTCATAGGGTGAATCTCTAGATTGAACTCCTACAAAATAGCCATCCATTTCCCCCTTTGTTCTCCCAACTCGCTCTGCATAAGTAGAGACTTCACAACAACATCAGGAACCACAACAATGATCTGACTTCGAAGGATATAATGTTTGAATTTCTTGATAGCTCTAACCAACGCAAAAGCTTGTTTCTCAAGAGGTGGGTACTTGAATTCAACATTCTTAAACGGAGAGCTCATGAAGGCAATTGGCCTTTCATCCCCCTCCTCTCTTTGTTGTGTCAAGACAGCTGCACATGAGTGTTTAGAAGCAAAAGAATAAATATAAAATGGCTTCAAGTAGTCAGGGCTGGTGAGGATTGGCGCTTCTGAAATGGATTGCTTAACCTGAGAAAAAGCAGCCTTTGCCTCATTACTCCATTCTATTCTAGCATCTTTCTTCATCATTTTGTTCAAAGGTTTAACAATTTCTGCAAAACCTGTGATAAAATTCCTCACAAAGTTTATCTTTCCAAAGAAAGATCTCATCTCCTTCTTACTTGCTGGCAATAGTTAACTCCATAATAGACTCAAATCGGTATGGATCTATCGATATCCCTCTTTCTGAGATTGTGTCCCAAAAGTTTCCCTTCAGAAACCCCGAACACACACTTTTTAGGATTAAGAGAAACACCATGTTGGATACATCTTTCAAGAACTTTAGCCAAGTCTGCAACATGGTTTAGTCTATCTTTAGAGAATACTGTCAGGTCATCCATATAAATGATGATGCACTTACCAATCAAATCTTTGAACCCTACATCCATTACACCCTGAAAGGTTTCTCCAACACTTATCAAACCAAATGGAATCCTCTTATAAGCAATTGTTCCCCACTTAGTAGTGAAGGTTGTCTTCATTTTGTCTTCATAATTAACGATCACTTGATTGTACCCAAAATAACCATCCAGGAACGACATCATTTGAGACCCATTGATAGTTTGCAAGACTTTGTCCAGAGAAGGGAGTGGGTAGTTGTCTTTCTCCGAAGCTCTATTCAGATTCCTAAAATCTACACATAACCTGATCTCCCCATTCTTTTTACGAACTGGAACCAAGTTAGCCACCCATGTTGAATGTCTTACATAGAAGATTATTCTTGCATAAAGCAATTTTTGAACTTCCTTAAAGATCAATGGCTCAATCAGGGCGTTGATAGGACGTTGTTTCTACCGAAATGGTCTAGCTTCAGGCTTCAAATGAATAGTATGAGTTATCACAGAAGTATCAAATATTTTTAGATCTTCATACCCCCAAGCTATTGTAGCAATATCTTTCTTCAGTGCCCTCAATATATCTTCTCTAATTGCTTCATGGAAGGCTTTCCCTATGTAAACATTCCTTTTAGGGCCAGAGTCAGCTAAGTTAACAGTTTCATATTCACCTCCCTTATCTTCAGTTGATACCTTTTCCCAAGCCCTTGGATCTGAATCAAAAATTATTCCTAAGGCCACCATTCCCTTGGGAATGCTATTAATTTTTAATTTGAGGACACTTTCTGTATCGCAGTCTTCAGGGTTCCAGTCTCCTTGATCCCTGTCGGACTCATCGATGATCTATCCTTCAAAAACATCTGAGCTTGCTATAAAAGCAAGGATATGTCAATCATCATCAAAGACTTGAAATTTCCTGACATTATTAGGGACAACCGGGGTGGATATCAACTCTACTAAGAATCTCTTGAGCTTGGATCCTTGCATGGGCTCTAGGGTACTTGCAGCAACAACTAATGAATCAACTATTTGATTCTCTTCTCTAGAGATTAAACTAATCCCAAAAGCATCAAAGTCTTCAATCAGGGTCCACACCCGATTTCTATAAGATGCCAACCTTTTATTGTGACATGTGTATTGGTTGTGTACTTGCTTGATAATCACTTCTGAATCTCCTTTAACCATCAAGACAATAAATTTCTTTTGATGTGCGAACATCAGTCCCTAAGCTAATGCTTCATATTCTACTATATTGTTAGTGCATCCAAACTGTAACCTGTAAGAAGCAAAAAATATTTTCCCTTTTGGGTTGGTTAACTCAATTCCAGCACCACACCCTATTTTAGATTTGGATCCATCAAATGTGAGGGTCCATAGCTGATTATGAGCTGGGGTTGATCTCTTTGAGCTTGTTGTGGGTGCTTGGATAAGATGAACCATAGGTGGGGCCACTTGATCTTTTGCATCAAAAATTGGGAATAGGTGTTCAATAGGTTCATCAGGTGCAATATCCAATTCCCGCTCATATATATCATGTAATCCTAGGATATCTTTCTGACAGCTATTTGTATCTTTGATTAACACCTTGGGTTTTGGTATACTTGTGAGTGTGGGGGTATCAAACAAACCCTAGGGTTGTTCAACATAACTATGTTGGTCCGGTATTATGACCAGGGTAAGTTCAATTTGAGGAGGGACTTCCTCTGAAGGTATATTATCCCTAGTTAGCATTATTGCATTTTTGGCTTCAAATGAGAAGTGATCTAAAATGGTCTCAAGGTGACTTGGGCTAGTTTCCCCAGTTTGGAAAACATGATTTAGAACACTGATGCAGGGTTGGAAGGTCAATTCCAAATGATTTTGGTAGTGCACCCTGCACCAATTTGGGAGTAGAAGACTCCACAAATCGATATCTTCCCCTAAAACCAGTTGATCCTGTTGCAGCTTCTTGATCAATACCTGTTGGTTTACACTAATCATGGGATTAGGGAATTCTTGCAATGACAAATCATTAGAATCAAGAACCGAAAGTGTCAGAATTTCCTCTCTTTTATAAACCCCTATCTCAGTTTCAAAATAAGCTACCTCGTTGGGACAGTCATACTCAGTGATGATATGTTTGAGGCGAGGTTCACTCTCAATCCTAATCTTCATAGGAATTCCCCTCCATGGTAGCCACATATGTGAAAAGTCGAGGGAGAGATATCCCCTTATACTCTTCATTAGATCTCTCCTCAAAAGCATACCCTAAGTCTTAGGAATGTCTGCTACCTGAATATCCATATTGGTTTGAATCCTAGGGTCAGACCCTACTTGCACATGTATATTTCTCAATTCTCCTACTACATTAACCTCTATTTTATCAAGTTGGATGACCTTCTTGTTTGTTTGGATAGGATTCAATCCCAATTTATTGCATACAGAAAATGGTATAACATTTCCAGAAGCTCTTGAATCTAGCAAAAAATTGTGCAGATTCTTCCCACAAATTCTCAAACTTAAAAGAAATGGTGGGGTCCCTACCTTGTTTCTAAACAAAGTTGCGTTCATGTCCGTAGCGGTTGCCACCTTGGTTTTCCCTCTTGATTTATCAGCTTCTTCCAAAGCTTTTAGCACTATATCTCATTGGGAAGGGAACCCTTTTAGGATGTCAAAGTATGATAAAGAGGTTTTATGTTTCTCTATCTCAGAAACAATATCAAATTATGTGTTATAACTTGCATTATATTTGAAAACACCAGATGAATTACCTTTGCTAGGGAAGTCAGGCGGACCCTTCGGTAGAGGAGGGTTGTTATCAACACTCTGATTCAGAGGCACCATGTGGTTAGGTGGTGTTGATGTAGTGAACGGACCCTTATTCTAGTTTCTTAGGAAGTGTCCTCCCTTTGTCTAAAAGGCTTGGGTATCATACACGTCTTCCTCTGGTTCATTCTCATTCTACATTGGGAAAGGAGGTTCTTCTTCAAAGAGGTCATAAGCCATTGTTGTATCCATTGAGCCACCTCCTTTATTTGAATTCCCTTGGAATGTTTGGGCATCTGCTTGTGCCATCTTCACAACCTTCTCCATTTCAGGATAGTTCACCTCGGAATGAGTTGCAGTATCATGCATCATGCACCAGTTAGTCATAAAATTGAGGTCAGCCACATTTGCAGTATGTGGTATGTCCTCACTAACTTGATAATTGTGAGAAACCCCACCATTATTTGGCTCTGTGTTCCATTGTTTGTTGTTATTAGGCCTCTAGATATATACTCTATTTTGATTTTGATAGCCTTGGTTAGGAAATTTTTGGCCTTGATAATTCCTTTGGCTGTGATTGTTGTTGTTCTAATAATTACCCTGATTATTATTATTCTGATTAGGGTAGTTACCTTGATTAGCATAATTACCTTGATTCTAAGAGGGGTTCAGTTTAAGCTGAACTATGTCATTTGTGACTTGAGACAAAGCTTTCTTTAGGGTCTCCACCTCATTTGTGAGTTGTACTATCCTTTCACTCTTGACATTCTTAGCAACAGGTGGCTGAGAGACAAGATTTGGTATTCCAGCTTGATTATGATGACCATGTGGACTGTGATGAGCCTGTGATTGTTGAGAGAAGTCAGGAGCTCCATTGGCAAAGAATGGAACAGGAGATTGAGTCTGCAACTCAGACATAGGTCCATAATGGGAAGGAGACATCCCTGGGACAGTATTGAATAAAGGGGTTGGATTAGGCATCTGATACCCCATAGAAGGAAAACCTCCTCCCAAGTTCCCTTGTTGAGAGCTAGTTTGATGTTGCAGCTTGATGGCTAGATGATAAACTTTAGATAGAGAATCAATATATGTCGGCTGATAAATCCTTTGTAGGAACAAGCCAAGAAAAGGGTCTATAACTCTAAAATATGCCTGAATGGCACTATTCTTAGCAACTAGATAGGGTTCCTACAATCTCCTATACATTCATTGAAACCTTGTATTAAATAAGGGAAGTGATTCATGTGGCTCCTTCCTAATGGTAGCAAATTGATGGAACAAAATGGCTGGATCCACATAAACTCTGAACTGATTGATGAAAGCATTCTCTAGATCTATCTAGATCATAATAGAACCTTGTGGAAGATTTAGGTACCAGTTGTACACCATATCCCCTAAGGAATAAGGGAACAACCTACAAACCACATCATGGTGAGCTATTTGGGCTCTAGTATAAGCGTCCTTAAAAGCTTGTATGTGCTCCTCAGCACTCCTTGATTCACCATGAATGTATTTGGGATAGAATCTCTTAGGATTCTTAGAAATATTATGAAATCCTCTAGGAATAGTCCCCAATGGAGAGGGATTATTCACAAAAAATGCCATTGGTGGCAGTGGTGGAGGTTGAGCCAGTTGTTGGATGGACTGAATCAGCTGCAATGACAATTGAGGTGGATTTGGTGGTGGATTCACGGGTATCAACTGGGGTATTGGTGAAAAGCCTGGTGGAGTGAGTGGAGCTGACAAGGGTGGTAGAATGGTTGCCCTGTGAATCTTTTGTCTTGTTGGGGTCTCTAGTTCTATCAAAGGTGGTGGGTTTTCAGTTGATCAAAGAACTCTATGGGACCTCTCTAGTGGGAAAGACCTAATGTTATCCAGTTTTCTCTTCTAGCCCTCCTTCTAGCACCAGTTCCTGTTGAGGTGCCAAGTTGACACACAACATGCAGGTAAGATAAAAGTAAAAGTATCTCACCTCTCCTGAAAGAGACAATCAGTAATCAAACTGATCACCTCCCAAGGTCCTTAATGTTGGTTCACAATGTTGTTGTTTCTTGAAGTGGTCAATATGGTTGTAATATTCAAGGGGCCTGCTAGTTTTGAGCTTCTGGATTGTTGCAAGATCAAACATCTATCTAACCCTACTTTAATTAGGAGTTTTGAAGAAATAGAAAAGGATAGATCAAGGTTTTTTTTAAACTGAAAAGAATGTTGATTCATTCAACTAATCAGACTTGTTACCTTCCAAGGATTTCCTATACTAGAACTGCAAAATAAAGTTAACCTGTAATTGATACAAAGTTTCATTCATTCAAAGTGCAAATTTTAATAGTAGATTGCAAATCATCATTCAAACAAAACATAAGATAAAATTTCATTCCTTGAAAACTTTTCAAATCAAATGATTAACCCAAAATGAATACCATTCTAGAGCATAATATAAAGTAGGTTTAATTTTGGCTGCTCCTACTGTCAATGAAATAGATAAGTAGTATTTACAAATTTGGCAAGATCACTAGTGTACAAAAACCCATATCTTCAAATTATCTCCATCTATGCTAAGAAAATTAGGAAGATACATCACCTCCTCCTCCTGTCGAACTGCAAAAACGTCTAACTTACTAAAACAAAACCTAACTTGTTTTTTCAATATCCCATCCTCTACCTTTTGAATCCCCAACTTGCTAACTAATCCACTAACTTTGTTTCTAAGCTGTCTAACCCTTACAAAAGAGGTGAAAAACCATATTTATAAAAACCCGTCAGATGTGTCAGCCCAACTAGGGTTTACAAAATAAGTCATTCATAGAACAAGTCAGCCCTAGAAGGATTTGAGACAAAGTCAAACGTGCATTAAATGCATAGGCACCAACCAGATCAGCCCAGGATCTCCCTCATAACTTAGACCAAAACGTGTGAAGAAGAGGCAAAGCGAAACAATGAGGAAGCATGACTTTCGATGCAGCTTTGCATTAACTGCTTCCCCACTTCACCCATACCTTGTTCCATTTCGGCCTTCGTCACCAAGAACATCCTCTACAAGCTATCCACAAGTGGCATAAGCGAAACCCTAGTTCACCATTTAATAGCATTAATACCATTCTTCAGCTACCCCATCCTATTGTCCTAGTCTCTCTTGTTGGATTGATATTCATTGATGATTGCACTGTAGGTCGCTGCGTCATCCAGCTGGTGCCTAGTTACTGTATCCCATGATAGCCCTAGTCCTTTGTAGCAGGGTTTTCATATTCGTGTCTAAAACCTCAAACCAGACTGATGTCATCTTGCCCTTAGGAATCCTACTCTTTTCATCCAGCTTCATCTTTTTTTTTGCTTCAGAGATGGATGATCCCTTTGTGTCCTTTAGCCCCTCCAGCCACCATCGTCCTACCAGACTCAACCTACATTCATCAAACACCAATGTGAGAATCCAAATGTTGAAAACATTTTCATCCAAGTGTTAGCTTAAAATCATGATAAAACCATTAAATTAGCCATTAAGCATCAACACCGAGAAGTTCAGGATTTCAAGTTAACTGGGGAAAAACAATCTGGAAAAAACTTCAAAATTTTTTGAACCAGGCGGATTCTCCTGATGAGGCACCAATATCAACAATAGATCATTAAAATGAATAAATAATGCATAATCACTATGCAATTTACCAAATTAAAGCATGGAAACGTAAGAATTAATCATTAGAATCATCCATTTCAACAAATTTCCTCATTCCACAGCGCCTCCTAGAAAATCCGAAAAAATTCGGTCGGACCGAATTTCCACAAAAAGGGTAAATTTCTGAAGTTTCAGCACATTCCAGGAAAACGGAGGGAAGGAGGAAAGACTGGGAAAATCCGACCGAGCAGGAAAATCCCAAGGTCGACAAAAAACCCAAAAATCGACAATCCAACACGAATTCACCCAAATTGACCGAAGGTCACAAAATTGAGGACCCCAGGCATGGAACTAGCTAATCTCAACCTTCAACAGATCTTCCTTGAATTCCAAGCCCAATCGAAAGCAAAACAAGATGAGAAGGTGACGCCCTAGGCATGAAACCCTAGATTTTAACCATGAACGCACAGGGCAAGCCATGAAATGCAAGACCATAACATTTTAAAGCACAACAAAATTGAACATCTCAACTCAGGAGAACACAAATGATAACGCAAAACGACATAAAGCCCCAAAAATTGACCAAACTCGGAAACCTGACGGCCAGATGAAAATCCGAAAAAATCCGACCCAGGCGGAATTTTGCGAAGGCCAGAAATCTGTGAACTGCAGTGTAAACATGCCGAGCTGGACTTCGAGTACAATCCGAGAAAATCCGGACGGGGCAGACAATCTTGAATTGGCTCAAAAACCCGAACAAAAACATTGATACCAGAGTTTGAAAGAAATCTGGGAAAATCCGGACGGACTGGAAAATCCCGAACCAAGGTAAAAACCCGAACCTCACCCAAAACACAATATTTTCAATATGAAACTTGGGGAAAACACTTGGGCGAGCAAGATAAACATATTAAGCACATGCCAAGGCAAAGCAAAACCTCAAAATTGAAGGGGGCGAAACACAAAGAGCGAAAGCAAAAGAGGGTCCCATTTTAATCAAATTCAAAATGGGGTTGTTATGCAAGGCATAACAGTATGCATAAAGATTGGGGAAGCCTATAATGTAATGTCAAAACTTATTTATGGAATAAATCACAACCAACATCTATTTTTTAGTCACAGTGTAATTCAAATTAACTACCTAAATATTCTTATTAATGTAATAAATGGCATAACACCACTTCTTTTCATCCTAATCTCACACAAATAAATCAAAGGTGTTTGCATGAATATAAAAATGTATGGCCCAGTTGTGTCCTCTTAGCATAGGGGTCATGGTTAAGGATTTCTTGAGAGTTTGAAAGGCATTTTGGTAGGTTGTTGTCCACTCAAATTTGGAATCCTTAGAGAGTAGAATAAACAAAGGGGAATATATTTTGCTAAAATACTTGGTAAATATTTGATAATACCCTAAATGACCAAGAAATTTTTTGGAACATGTTTGTCGTTGTGCCAAAATATTGACCTGTTAATTCCTAATACAAATGCCAGAGATAAATGGATCCACGAGAGGTGGTTATTTCATGTCCTAAATCTAAGGGAGACATTGGCGATTAGTCCAACAATCCCCCCTCAGCATCACCCAAGGGGATTCAAACCTGCGATCGCGACTCTAATACCATTTGTTGGAACACGTTTATCGTTGTGCCAAAAGACTGACTTGTTAATGCCCTATACAAACACTATAGATAAATGGATCCATGGGACGTGATTAGTCCATGTACTGAATCTGAGGGAGACACAAGTGATTAGTCCAACAAAAACTCCTTACATCCTTTTACTTTTGAGGAATGGGTAGATTTTTTATTACTAATTTTTTGGGGGTCTACTTAAATGCCTCTGTAAAACATGATGGCCTAAAACCACACCCTCTTCCATCATCATACAAAATTTCTCATTGATGAGAGATAAGATGCCATCCTAACATATTTATAGCACCTTTTCAATAGTTTCCAATTCCTCCTTGTATGTGTTACGATAAGTTGTGAATTCATCCATTGAGAATTTCATACATTCATGAGAAAGAACAAAAAAATGCTCAATAAATCTCTTTGAAAGGTGGAAAGGGTATTATGTAACCCAAATGTGAGGAATAAATAGGCATAAGTATCACAATGATAAGTATATTTCATTTTAAATTGTTCCTTGAGTGCTATCTCAATCTTATTATAACTACTAAATTCATCTAGAAATGAAAAATATGTTTTTCTTACTAGAGAGTCTAGGACTTGACCAATGAAGAGAAGAGGAGAATTATCTTTCTTTGTGTCACATTAAGTTCTTTTTAATCCATACAAAAAAACCACTTTCCCCCATCTTAGGCACTATAACTAGTCATGAGACCCACTGAGTCTCTAATATCAGGTAAATGAATCCAATTTTTAAGAGTTTTTGTAGCTCATTCTTCACCATCTCTCAAACAATAGGGTTTATTATTTTTTGATGTTGTCTAATGGGTCTACAACCCTCCTTTATGTATATTCAATTTTTATAGAGTTTGGGTTCAATACCCTTCATATCATGGTAATCCCAAGAAAATTTTACAAATATATTAAGTAACTTTCCCAAAAATATTTGACTTTCTTATCCATTGGAATCATAGAAGAAACATGAAAACATGATATGTTGAGGTTATATATGTGAGGTGATATTTGATGTAATATATATGTTGCAAATGTATACTTGAGTAAGTGTGTTGTAAGTAGGATATTATAGAACGAGTGGGATAAACACAACAAGCAATAGTTCTACTATGGTTCCATATAGTAATTAGTTGGCATGATATGCGAGAGGATTTTGTCCTCATCCTTGATTTCAATCATTGGGATTTTTAAATTTCAATTAATTTTTGAAGGGAATTTAGGTCATTATCCTCAAGGTCTGGCCAAACTGGTTGATCTAATTTAGTAGAAGGTTGTGTTGGAGAATATAGGACCAAATTATTTATCATATTTCTATTAGATATGATCATATTCCTATACATGTAGCCAATAAAAGCATTAGCTATTTCTAACCATGGTCACCCTAATATGTGAGGATAACCCCTAGGTTATCCTTTGGCTACAGGACCATAAAATCAATGATATATTCCAAAGAGTCAAGTGCAATAATGAAATCCTATATAACCCCTTCAATTTCAACAATTGATATGTCTACCAATTGTAACACTATTGGGGTAGGTCAAAGGTCATCCAATTGTAAATTTTGTATGGTCTCCTTGGTCATGATGTTTATGGAAGCTCCCAAATCAACTAGAGTATTATGTATGAGGAATCCATTAATGTGAAAGTTGACTATAGGGCTTACTAGGTCTGCATACTTTGGGATTATAATTTTACCCAACATAATATTGGCAAGTTGTCCAATTATTTGAATAGTTTGTGGCTCCCTATGTTTCCACCTTGGATTTTTTAAACACCGTTCCTTTATTTTTTTGGTATAAATAGAGACATACCTAATGGCTTGAAACAAGGGGATGTTGACATATGAATTCTTCAATTTCCCTAGGAAATCAAATTCAATCTTAGGTTTGTACTTTTTAGTGTTTAGTCTCTTCAAGAATGGAGGTTCTTTAGTCATGATTTCCTCTTGCTCAAGATATTGATTATGATTAATTGGTTGAGGATTAGAATCACTAGAAGGTTCCTTTGTGGGAAGTTTCATGATAATAAAATATGTGTGAGTGGAGATCATCTTTCTTTAGCAGACTTGAATGTTTTTTATCTCAACTACGTAAGTTGGGTATTGATAATCATCACTAGATGTAAGCCTATTGAACAATTTTTTGCTAGGATTTGGTGTAGATTGGGCTATAAATTATGTTTATCTTGGTGGAGTTGGAGAAAAGTTAGAAATATTTGGAAAAATGGCTTTTTTTTGGGGTAAATTTGGTGTTCATTGTAGGTAACCAACTTTGGAATTAAGCCAAGGTTGATTTCTTTTCCTCTACTATTGTCATGCAACCTGTGATGACTGCCACTATTGGTTATGAAGTTGTGATTGGTATGGGTATTGGGGCCATACTCCTTTGGTGGTTTCTATCTAGGTGATGTGGTTTGACCAAGATTGAGAGGATTGATCATACTGAGTAATATTTACAAATTAATTTGAAAATGAAGTATTATAGGATAAGAGATATTGAGGGGTACATTATCTTTGCTACCATAGTTTACAATTTCACATAAAATACTTTATTATCTTCATCATCCATTATTTTAAACTTTATTTGTTAGTGTTTTTCTTCAAAATTACTTGCCACCCTCTTGAATTTGAATTATAGCTTCTTGTAATGGTAGATTTAGCTAATGTTTCCTCTACTTCTTGTTTCTTCTTTGCATGCAGGGTGTCCAACTTATTTTCCATGTGATTGATGATATATTGCTTCATTTCCTTTAGGACGTTGTTGAGCTCCACCCTAGAAACACTTGTAGTTGTCTTGGTAGATATTTATCACAAGCTACATGTCTTTTTCATGGTGGAGAATGAGTATTTTTTTACAAATATGGTATACATAACCTCATGCAACCTGAGAAATATTCCTTCCTCCAATTAAATCTAGAGCATCCAAGTATTCTTAATTGACTCTCCTTAGGAATACAATTTTGAGGGAGTATGGAGACAACCTATTCTACTAATATTTTTGTAGGAAAAATAGGAACCTTTTCACATAATCTTCCAAGGGCTCCCCCTCCCTCTATGCCATCCTAAAGATATCATCTCCTCTCATATCTCCCCCTCTACATTATTCCTTATTCTTAAGGAACTTTTCTTTTATGGTTTATAAATTGGTCATTGCATCTCTTCCTAATCACATAAACCATCTCAGGGTGGAATCCTTGAGTGTGGTTGGGAATAATTTAAATCAATGTGCATAACTATAGAGGACATTTAACTAAAATAAGAACATATAAAGATATTTTATGATGAGGCCATAAAATTTAGGAATGGAAAAATGAGGAATATTCTTCATGGAAGCATATTCTATTTGATTAGATATGGGGAATCAAAAAGTCATGGTTTTGGGCGGCTCTTTTGTTGTTGCATTTCTTATTGTAATGTGAAATTTTTGACAATGGTTTGAATATCTTGAGAATGGGGTTTGGGGTTTTTCTATTGTTTCTTGTTGTGGATTTCCTTCCCATTTTTCATGGTGGAAATCAGTGTTTTTGATGGATTGTTGATGACCATGATTATAGCTACATGTTTTGGCTCCATAGGCTACGATCATTCTACTTCTTTGGTTATAGGCATGGTCCTTCTTATGGTTACAAGTTCACCATAGTCCTTTGGCTACATACTTTCTATTATCCTTGTTGCATGACGGGATAATTTCCTTCAAAACACTTATATGCAAATCCCCACAATCATCATAATATACTACCACATTTTGAAAATAATTATCTAAACACACAAACCTAGGAATGTGTGAGGAAATTTTTCATGAAACAAGAAATAGACACAATTGATAAGAGAAATTTCTAAACCCATCAATTGGTCATCACTTTGACCTTTTCTTTAATTTTTAAGAAAATTTATAGATTTTCCTAGTGGAAGAGAACTATAGGTAATCAATATCTAATCAAATACATGGTCTTAAAACTAACATATTCTTCAAAACAAGTTTTAATATAAATCTTGAATACCTAGTTTGGACACCAACATATGAAAATTATTTATGTATTCATGCACCAATTGATATTGGTCCTAGCACAACTAAGATGACTTTATTTACTATTCATCATAGTTTTGAAAAGGTAGAAATATTTTTTGAGGGTTATTTTTATAAATCTAAAAAGTCATTTTGAAAGGGAATGAACCCTTTTATAAAAGAAAATAAACTAGTAAAAAAATATAACAAGTTATGTGAGATATGGGACTAACAAAAACAAAGCAGTAGGAAAAATAAAAAACAAAAAAATAATTTCCTTTATCACCCAATTTATGGGGCCCATTAGCATCATGTCATTCTTTGGTGACAAATTTGATCTAATCAATCAATGAAACCCCCAAGGGGTCCTCTTCACTAGCATTGTTTTTGCCTCTCTGAGCTGTGGAGTTGGCCCTAGTTCTCCTAGTCGAGCCCTCTTATTTAGTATCCCTTTGTCATTTTTGCAGATAAATTTTCAAGACACAAAGGCTAGTAGCTAGTTTATTTATGGTATGCTTATTGAGATTGACAATCTAAGCAAATTTCTCATTCAAATTCTCCTAGTTCTTCTATAGGGTGTAGAACTTCAACTCCTAATTTTCCCAAGTTTGGATGGTGGATTTTTTTTTGAACTTCCTTACATATGTATTCATCCACATGGGTTTTGGGTTGTTCCTTGATCTATTTAAGATTTTTTTTTTCATCTCCAGTACCCTCATCTTGTCTTTGAGCTAGGAAAGGAACCATTTTATTACATTGTTATGAAGACCAATACTTTCCTAAAAAATATACATGTGATTTTTTAATTTTTATTGTTGGGGTAGTCCAATCATTCTAGAAAAAGGGTGACAAGGAAGATCCCAAGAATATTTAAGCACGGTCACATCTCTAGTTGGCTTACTAAGCTAAGGGTAGCATAACACCTCTTTGTTCTATACCTTAGATGCTTGGCCACATTAAATTTGATAGGAGGATACGAGGGGAAAAGTAAAGGGGCCTTCCTCCAAGATAGATTTCCCTTTACCATCTAGAATGGATTTGTGTCTAGGGGTATGGAAGCAGCAAAGACCTAAGTTGGATGTAGCTTGGAAAGGGATAGAAATATTTTGTTAGATGCACAAGACAACTAAGAGAGGGGGTGAATTAGTTTTTCATTAAAACATCAAAACCCTCATTAACACTCAAATATTTATTATCCCTTAAACCCTTATCATGCATTAGCATAATGTAAACATATGAACATATAATGCAAACACATAAGAACACTAGATTTATGTGGAAAACCCAAGAAAGGAAAAACCATGGTGAGGATTAGCTCATATATTAATAGCAACACTTAATACAATAGGCTCATTGTTGGAGGGCTCATTGCCCAAAAGAAAGAAAGGCTCACTACCAAAGGACTCATTGTCTAGAATAAAGAAGATAGAAGAAGGGGTGGCTCACTTCCAATTTGAACTGCTAACAATGAATCTCTCTTATGTCGAAGGTACATTTCCATTGAAGCACAAACAACTCATTCAATAGAATAAAATGTAGACACCTTTTGCTCATTGCATTTGGGAGTCATAGGCATTAAAGCTCGCACTTAGATCACCACACTTGATCACATTCGCATCTTTCACATCACATATACACTCTTCATACACAATCCACACAACAAATCTTCTTGCATTTATACTATCTATGACCTAAAATAATCTCAATTAGGTTGGCCTTAAGGAAACGTATGCACCTCAACCATGCAACATCAAATGGGTTAGCACCAAACACTTCCACAGTGTAAAGAAGTGAAGGAAGACCATGCCACAACTTAAATGGGACCCAAATATACACTGGCATGCTTCTCAACACTTCCACAAATGACAATCATCTTCCACAATTAGTGCTAGAATGCCAGGTCAGTCAAACTTGCACTAACATTAACAAGCGACCACAAGAACACCTCTCTAAGTCTGAAAACATCTTGTAGACCACACAACATTCCAAAACATCTCATAATATTCCACATCATTAGAATATTTTGCACTACTACTACAACCACCTAAAACTTAAGAACACCTTTATTTTGTGCAACCAAACACAATGGCACAAACATCCAACACACCAAACAACCTTGTGGAACACCACAGCACATCAATCTTAAAGGGAAGGTAGATATAGAATATATAAGCACATTCCCATATCTACAAGTGAAGAACCCTCACTGCGGAGAAATGTAGAGCAATCTCATTTCTCCTAGACAACCTATTTCACCAAATAGAAATATTGTCAAACACATCTTCCACTTCAAAATGGTCCAAAACTTGAAACTTTCGATATAGAACCTCTAAACACCTCTAACCATCATATCGAAACAATGCAACCATATCTTCAACCATGAAGAAATGCGGAGTGGAACATTGAGCACCACTTTGTCAAACTAAATTCTCTTTTATTAATCAAATTTTCTCAAAAAATCTTGGAAACCAAGTGAGCCAACTGCATCAAAAACACTACTAACATCTCTGCAACACATCTACAACATCTTTCATCAACTATAGCGCATCCAACTATCTCTCCAAATAAAACATTTCCAACTATACTGAAGTAAGACATCAATGACAACACCAGTATTATGTTGACATCAATACCAATAACTCTAGGCTTCCAACAACTCTAATGCTAAGTGTTGACATTATCATCATTCCAACATTCTCTTTATACAAGGGTTTGACATCAATGACAACACCCAAACAACTCAAGCTTCCAACATACAAGGATTTTAACCATAGGAATTATGTTATATTTTTTGATAATAATATCATTGGAGTATTGTATGTGATGGGAATCCATGACACCACCCTTAGGAAGAGGGGATAGGGGTGATCCAACATTCTTCTTCTCTTTGGGTTGAACTAGGGCAAGGTCTAAAAACATAGGGATGAATAAAGGGGTTATTTTTTAGATTAATCATACTTATAGATGTAATATATGAGTCCCTAGTGTAAGTATACATTAGAAATCCCTAAAATTATATTTAAAATTGATTCCTCTAGTGAGAAAAACTAAAAGAAAGATAAACTCATTTTCTTGTTATTCTTAAGATGATTCAACATATGAAAATAATAGGATTAAATATGTTTGTACCTACCTTCAAGAGTGAAATATCTCATCAACACTTTACCCACCTTGTACCATGACATTGGAAGGTCTTCACATTTAAATCTATTCTAAAATCTCAATACCTTCTTTCCCCACCTAAGGAACAAATCCATGTGTTGGTGATCTATTTTTTAATATGCTTCTAAAACTTCATCCCTTCCATGCTAAGCTCCATGGATAAAGATATAAGTTCCTTTGTAACCTTGAACAACATGACACACACACATCATCCTATTATTCCAAGAATTGGAAAACTCCTAAGGTAAAACAAGGTCAAACCCAATTTAATAGCTTCAAGGAAAGGGACAAGGCCATCTACCTAAGGATGTTCTAGATAGTGGTGTTTTTGTAAACCTTCTCACAAAAATAAGGTTCAATATTAACAAACCACCACCCAAATCTCAATTATCACTAGTAGGCCTCTAAATTTTAAAACCTAGTCTTTTCCTTTTTCTCAAATGGCTAACAAGTTGAATCATTTAAATGGGAGATTTGAAGTTGTTAATTAAAATTGTATCTACCATAATTATTTTTCTCATTCCCCACTAGTTAGTTTGTGTTAATATGATTGGAAAGGTACCATTCATTTAATCTCCTCGTGTTTATTTGAGCTAACAAAGAGAGTGGTGGTAGGGGATTATCTAATTTTAATGGGTTTATTATTAAGGATTAATTTGATATTAAGGGGTAGAGATCCCTCCACATTCCAATACATGTAGTAACCAATTGTGCCTCCCAAGTAAGAAAAAGGTTTATGTACTTATTACCTTCTCTAAATACATGCAAGATTTTAATATTTTAGAAATATTTTACCAACTCCTTTGCATCATATATAGAGTTCTTATAAGACCAATTGGGGAAAAACTTAGTATTTTTTTTTTAATTGAAAGGCATATAGCCAACTTATTATATCTATATAATAATGTAAAAGGTTACAATAGTAATATCATTCTAGTTCATAATCTAAAATCTAGCTTATACAATAATATGTTGATGTATCAACAACTTCTTCTCCCAACATGATTTTTTTGTGAGGCACAATTCATTGCTGAATTTTTTTAGATGAGCTTGTACTATTTCAGCTTGTTATATTCATAGACATCTGATTATATCCTTCTGCAAAAACTACTCCAAAATGTTCATGCTTCATATGCCATATACTGCCCCATACAACTCATGCTTTGAAATCTTATAATGGATTAGTAGATTCAAAAACAACTAAATGTAAGATATAAGTAAAATGCTCCAAATTGTTCATAATATCAAACATTTCCAATAGATGAACTATCAACTCCTTCACCTTTCTACATGGTCTGATGTGCTGGTGGAGTTGAATGTGACTTTGTAGTTATGTTCATAACTGGCACTTGGGGAATTAGCCTGACTTGATGTGCCATCCTGTTACTTTCTTTAGCTTGAGACCTTGCAGATTTGTCCACCTCTTTATGTTTTGCCTCTTTCTTGTTGGAGTTTCCCTCATGGTGACAATGGTGAGTTAGCAAAAATGATAAAGCATGATATATTTTTTTTAAGCTTCTAACCATATCATCTCCAACTTCAAAATGATGTCTACCTATTGCTCTGTATAGATGACTTGATGAGTTATACTCTAGTGATATCTTCATTGCAATGTACAAATTTCTGAAGCTAACCTTGTGGTGCAAGTAATGGCTGGGAAAAATCCCCCCTACATATGCATCTCCTTTCCAAAAGTTATATTTCCGAATTCTCTTCAATAATGCATTATCTTGCAAAAATACTTCCTTGATAGCCAAGTTTTACAACTTAACCATATCTTGATAATTAGGGTTTAGATCCAGCACATTTGAAACAAAGATTGAAACTAAATCTGAAGGAAAGATTAGTCTTTGTGTGAAGGAAGCAAAATTTCTTCTCCAATCAATGTCTTCAAACATTTGTAAACCGATTGGCAATTAGTATTAAATATATGTGACATGCTCTCTTTCCAAAGCTTTTGAAAATGACAATTCCTAGTCTTGAATTAGAAATGGAGCTCTGCGATTTGGTGGAAAAAACTCCATGATGCCATCCCTTGATAATGCCAAGGTTTCTTACCAAAGAAATACCATGAGCATTAATTGAGGCCTCAACAAATTTATTATTTTGGACTCCTAAGTTTATAAAAAAGTAAAGTTAAAAATCACCTTTATAATTTATTGTAACTCCTCCACTACTTGCCTTCTTAGGGTTCCCTTTAGAGGAACCATCAAATTTTATCTTGACCTAATCTAGATCAAATAGAATAAATTTATTTTTTACTTTTTAAACTTTTGAGTTCATCCATATTGTCTAGTTTTGACTTTAAATTACATCTATCAATAATTTCATTCTCAATATCATTATTTTATTTACCTTGGCTATATCCATATTCTCTTAGATATCATGATAAAATTCTCCAAAAAATACTTCTTAAGGTGTACTTTAAAAAAAAAATCCTATTATTTCTCTCCTTCTAGATACTCTAGAAAATGTGGGAACAAATTGCCTCCACATTTCTCTAGTAGTAGGGTGGCCAAAAGGAAGGATGTGGCTAGATCCTAGTATATTAATCTCATTTGGCTAGAGCCATTATATTTAAAACTTATCTAGAATAGATTTCATAATTTTCCAAGAATATGGGCATTCAATTAGCAAGTTATTGATGGATTACTCAACATTCTTACATAAAGCACATCTATAACAAGAGAAAACACTCTATTTTTTTGGTTATCGATAGTAAGATTTTTTGCTAACAAGTGGCCCATCAAAAGAAGTTAATCTTGGAGATGAGATTATGGTTCAAAATTCTTCTCCAATTGAAATTAGGTTTCAAATAACCATGAAAATTATTGAACCCGAATTTGACTAAATTATTACTTTTAGGATCACTTTTCCATACCAATTCATCTTTCCTATGAAAAAATTGAATCTATATAAATTGAATTTGTGATTAGGTCTTGTAGAATAGTTAAATCCATGATGCTTAACATATCAATATATATCTTCCAAGAGATAGTCTACATGTTTTTTTTTCTAATACCATTTTAGATATTTTCCATATATTTCACTTAAATCCTATTTGATCCTAGCACATGGGTTTGAGGACCCAAGAGACATATGAGCAATCCATAGATAATCCTAGATTCCTATTATCTTCTCATTTCCCATATTTTATTTTCTTCATTTTCTTATATATTTTTTAGATTCAATTAGGTTATTCTAAATGGATAAGCTATCTAAGAGGCTAGATCTAGAGAGGAGATAAATGCCTTCCTAATTTTATAAGTATTTTGCTTTCATAATTTGACTCCACTCATTATTAAATTTTATTAGTTTTCATCCAATTTTAGCTACTAGAGCCTCATTCATATCCTTAATTTTTTAAGTCACAAACCTTAGATCCTTTAGGAGGTAAACTATATCACATGCCACCAAAGAGAGTCTTTTTTCCTCCACCATTGACCACAAAAATCTTTTTTGAATTTGCTCACTTTTTTTTAGCTAGAAATTGGGGGGATTCAAATAAAGAAAGCATGTAAAATATGATGTTCTAAGGAGAAGTTTTGATAATTTATAGTTTTCTAATTTTACTCGAAAGGAAACATTTCCAATCCTTGAGATTCTTTTATATTCTTTCAATTAATCTATTTCAAATGTTATTTTTTCCTAAACTCAACAATATTCTCGAGTAGGTTGTAAGCTTTTGAAAAAGTAGGGTGTTTTTCTTCAACACCACTCAAGATCTTCTTTAAGAGTTATTATAAAAATATTCTATATGTGTGTGTTTAATTCATCCTCATATGTTTTTGCATTATTTATTACACCAACATTCACTAAGAAATAAATTTTCAAAAGAATATAATCTTTTCTTCATTAGAGAAATGATCAACTACGTATTATAAATAAATTTGATTAAGGAATTTATCTAGACCACTTGCAATTATTTTTTCTTTAAACATAATGATGTCAATATTGACTTGTATCTTATATGGTGTGTTATAACCATATTATTTACATGAATTGGAGGATTTTATACCTACTTGAAAAGCAACAAAAAATTATTAGTAATACCCACTCTTTTGAGTGCTTGTCATTCTTCTAAATCTTCTCTCCATTTATAATGCATCCTCTAGAACATATCTAGAGTTGTTACCACTAATTATTTCTCTCACATTTGATAACATGAAGAAGGATATGATGAATTTTAGGTACCATATACTACCACTAATACCATATAGGACCTAGGGAATACAATAATAGAAAACCCAATTAAATAGATTCAAATACATTTTTATATTGATAAAAAAATGGGATTGAAAGGGCTCAAACCCTTTTGCAAAAATAACCCATATGAAATTAGAAAAATTCTCATGAGAAATGAAACTAAAACAACATAAAATAGTCCTAACTAGAAAAATAGAAAAAAAAATAGAAGAATAAGGGAGAAACAAAGGAATAGTAGCTAAAAATCTAGAAATATTTGATGTTTGACAATTTCTACAATTCATAGTAGATTTCCATTCTCTACTAAGGAAATCCACTTTGTGACAACATCTAGGTCTTCTTCAATAAATTTTCCTTTTCTTCCTACTTTTTGGTTTGATCCCTCGTCCTCTTGGTTGGTCCTTCAAAAATTTCCCTTGAGTATTTCTATAGTTTAAACTAAACAACATAAAAACTAGTTGATAAATTATTTATGGTCTTCTTGATGAAAGAGACCAGTCTCTATAAGGTTTCTCTTAAGCACGTCTTGATTTTTTGAATTTCAAAGATACTCTACTCCAAGCCTTTACATCTATCGATAATGGATGTAAATTTTTCAAACTACCCCTAGATATCCTTATCAATTCAATATATTTTCCACCCCTTATTGGTTTTGATGACCTCCAATTCAACCTCCTAAAGCCTTTGCTTTGATGTGTGTTGTGCTAGTAGTCATTTTATAATTTTGTGTGGCTAGAGGATTTATTAAATATTTTCCACCCTATCCTTTAGATTGGTGTAGTTCTATAATTTATTGTCTTGCTTAGTAGATAGGGGGCTAGAAGAAGGCTTGGCATAACAATTTTGGCTTACCAAAATTCCTCCTTGGAGATCACCCAATCTACCAAAATTAAGGACAATGGAAAAGGTAAAATTGTTGACTCCCTTCAACCCCCTCCTCATAGCCTCAAAAATCAAGTAAGAATTATAGCCATTATACCCCCCTTCACCCCAAATACAAACTAAAAAATGATCAAGTTACATGTATCCATGAAAATGAGGTCTTTTAAAATTGTAAAGGAGGAGATTCATTACTCTCAAGACAACGAGATCTTAAGGAGAAAATATCCCTCAATTACCTCAAAAGACACTACTCGGGTGATAAGATAAATGATAGAGAATATTTACACAATTTAACCAAATTGACACTAGGTTTTAAATACTATGAACATTAAAATCACTTAATTATAAGAGTAAATGACAAATTAAATTCTTTTATATACAAAAATTGAAAATGCATAAATTGTAGATTATACCTTCAAGTGGATTAGCTCCCCGCCATGGACATTTTTGTGTTGTGTTGTTGTCTTCAATAAAATAAACGGTAAAATTCTAGAATTCAAAATACCCAACTCACTTAATTTGTTCATCTACACACAAAAGAAACATGAAAAATGTTGGAGGTTGTTTAGGGGCTTTCCTCAATCAAACCCATGTTTCGGTGTTTCCATCTCTATAGACAGCCAGGTCAGATCGAGATAGATAAAATGCATAAATAAAATACGTGATAGAAAAAAACCTCATAAAGGAGGAGAACCCCTATCATGAATATAATCAAATAAATAAAGATGAGATCGCATAGACAAGATTGTGTAAGACAAAAATGACAAAAGAGAATTACCAACAACATGTGGCTCCCCTCTTGAATCGATAGACAATATAAGCTTGTGAGCAAGAGGAGTCTTGACTGTTGTGTGAGAGAATTTTTGTAGAGCTTCATTGTTATAATGAGAGAGCAAGAGAGAGTTTTTTGTTTTTCAAGTCCTCCCAAAATGAGATTGAAAATGGAGTTTTGTTAAGTTGCATGGGTGGGAGAAGCCATTACACATGCATCCTTATCACTATGACATGTCTCATGGGAAAAAGATATGGAATATTTACATTTGAATCTCAGGATGCATGGGGATGCTAGCATGTCGTGCTAGTGTCCAACGAAAACTTGCACAATAATTAGATGCTTAGGTTGCTAGCACTTCATCTTTGTCGCCTATGAATTCAGAATCATAAAATTATAACTTATAGGTTTTTTTGTAAATAAGGCAAGCCTAAATGTGTAAGTGTGAAATTACCATAAGGCACAATTTTACGACAGTACAAAAACCTTGAAGGATATTCCCCTCACATAAATTGTGCCAATTTTTTAGCAAGTTATGTAAACTCCCTCAACAACACTAAGTTATGGTCATTTATACTTTCCAAATAAGGTGTAAGGTTCCCTCTAATCAGGATATTCTAGACTTCAGTATTTTTGTGAACCTTCTCATAGTTAGACAATTCAATTCTATTAAAATCCTCTCATATCAAAACTCATGTTCACTAACCAAAAAAGTGATAGAAATATTATTTTTGGTTCCTATTTCCAAACACTTAATCACTTTCCAAAGTAAATCCTCTTTTATTTTAACAAGTTATTTCATGTTATCATTGGGCTTTGGATTTCTTTTCCAATCATGTTTCTAATCATCATTTTTTTGTATGTCCTTTCTCCTATCCTTACATGTTTCAACACCACTCCAAATTAGAAATGGTGATCATGATTAAATTCATGACCCTTTCTTCTTCATTAATATTTACTTTGATAATTTGAGGGAGAGATGCCTCCTCATTCCAACATTTATAGCCTATGATATTTTCCCCTAGTTAGTTAATAATATCCATGGAGGTATTTTTCTCATATATAAATGATTAATTTTTAATTTTTTAAAAGACTTAATGATTTTCTTTGTTTCCTCAATGATGGTCTTATATTACTAGTGAGGAATAGCCTTAGAATGTAGCATTTAAAAAAAAAACAAAGTCTCCTCAACTATCAAATTGGTAATTACATAGTCCCTAGCTAAAGTTATACCTTATAAAGTAGTGATGGCTTCAATATAGTTATTATTCTAAGCCCTAATATTCTTAGTTAAAGCACCTATTAGTTATCCTATGTTACCCCTAATTAGGCCACCTCTACCCACCTAGCCTAGGTTAACCTTGGATGGTCCATCAAATTTTAATTGTCACCAATTAGGATCAAAGGGTATATTTGTTACTTCCTTTTAGAATCTTAAAAACATCCATATTTTCCATTTTTCCCTACATATTCCAATTAAAAACTATTTATTTGTTAGTAATTGTGGGAAGTATTTGAGGATTTTTTATTTGATTATCTCCTATATTTTCCTAAATATTTTATATGTTCATGTCAAGGAGGACATTCTAGGATTTTCTAATGCTTTGAAAGATCTAATTATTTATTTCCTACGTATTTTCTAAGCAATGTGAGAGAGAGCGTGGGCACAAATTTATCTGATTAAAGGGTAATAAAATGGATTAGCCCAATTAGTTGCAACATATTTCATCTCATTAT
The DNA here is from genome assembly GCA_007258455.2 of Sequoia sempervirens. Taxonomy (NCBI): domain Eukaryota; kingdom Viridiplantae; phylum Streptophyta; class Pinopsida; order Cupressales; family Cupressaceae; genus Sequoia; species Sequoia sempervirens. The sequence continues at coordinate 272,292,845 of VDFB02000017.1, forward strand.
TCCAAATCCATTGAGTGTCAAATCTTTCTAACATCTTTTGTCTAATCTTCTAGGAGTAAGGTAAATCTAATAACAAGAATTATTTCACCTATTTGCATATAGCATACACCTATTGGCCAACTAAAATCCATAGGCCTTCAAATTATCTATAGTGAGAATTTCCCCATAGAAAGCAACCTACCAAAGAAATTAATTTTGGGGATAAGACTGTAGTTAAATATTTCTCCTAACTAAAATCTACCATCAATTTATTTTACAATTTAAACCCAAGCTAGATGGTGTATGTACACATAGGATTGGTAGTCCAAGTTAGTTCATCTTATATAGAAGTCATATTAAATCTATGATTAATTATTTTGGAGATTAGATCAATTAAGGCCCCATATTTTGTAACAACAATCATTTGGGAGAATTTTATTTTTTATTTTTTATTTTTCTATTAAAAATAATCCTTAAAAAACACCCCAAGTAGTCCACTTAGTTCCTATTTGAGTCTAGAACAAGGTTGGGATTGTTCTAGTAGGGTGTCACTAATCTAGTCATTCTACCAAAAATAGACTAATTCTCCATTATCAACCTTCCATTTTATCCCCTTTCTTAGGAATTGTCTCAATTTAATGATATTGTTTCAAAGAGCCAATCTATTCAAAAGATGTATAAGGGAGATAAGGGACTATCCTTCCTGAATTCTCATGTATTTTTATTTTATAATTTTTCTCCATTTATTGTTGTTGATTGTAATAATTTTCATCCCATTTTTCCATAAGGTCCCTATTCATTCATTTTATTTTACATATTCCCAAGCCTCCATTGATTTTTAACATGAAAAATTTATCCCAATCTACTAAAGACATCCTTTGTTTATCCTTTGTACCCAACCAAAGAAATTTTATTTGGATCTATTTATTTTTTCTACATAGTAGCTAGGAATTTTGAATGGTGAGAGGAGATACACCAATGTGCTTTGGAGAGATGATTTGATAAATTGTTTTTTTCCTACATGACTAAGTAGGATATCCTTCCATGTTTTCAACTTCTTCTAGATTATTTTAATTAGATTAAATCGCATATTAAATTATGGATCTCCATGTGCTCAAAGTCATTCCAAGATATATTGCTATAAATTTGTGTACATTGTAGCCTAAGGTGTTCGCTATTTGATTCTAGAGAGTTGGAGTGCGTTGAATAAAAATACCCCTCTTCTCTAAATTTATTTGTTGACCTAAAACTCCCACATAAATGATTTATTTAGATAAAAAAATTTAGGAATGTGTATAATACATTTGAGCAAGAAAATATAGAAGATAGTTTTTATTAGTAGGAAAAACAGGTTTTGAAGGAACCTGAAACCCTTTACATCAAAATTCTATAAAAATAGAAATACATAGCCAACAAACATCAAAACAAAAACTAACAAAAAGAAAAATAAGAAATGCGACTACTTCATATTTTTTAGGGTATTAGCTACCTCTAACTCCTAGTTATAAAAAGTATTATATAGATTGAACAATTCCAATAGCTTTCTTTTCTCCTCCTCAAAGGACTTCTTTTTACTTCCACATGTTCTAGAACTAGGTCCCTTTGTATCATATGAAGCTTTTTTCTTCCCTTTTCTTTTATACCTTTCTCTTTCCTTCTGCTATCCTCAGGGTTTGTTCCAATAATATGTTCCTCCCTTCACTCCTTAGACTTCTCCATAAGGATCCTCAATCCTTCAACACTATTCTTTATCAAACTATGACTTATCTTAAGGATATTCTCAAGATTAGAATTAATCTCTTGTATTTTCTTTTCAATATCAAGCATATGACTCTTAATCCTTCTTTAAAACGTTGATGGTTTCATCAACATCATCTAACCTTTTTTGCAACTCTCAGTTTGAAGTCCCATATTAGATCCAATCCTCATTAGAGATTTTTTCCTACAACCCTCAGACTTTGATGTTGGTTTTATTAATCTCTAGGAAGAAATGTTTCGCCAATTTAAAATGATTTTTCACTCCCTCTCTAGCCAACCCTAGGACATCATATACTTCTTCCCTATTAGAATTTAGGTAAGAAAAATATTCAAATAGAGGATTGATGATATTAGTGTTCTCCTTGGTAGAGCCTTTCTTCAAGTTTTGGACTGTAGCCATCCTATCTTCCACTTTCTCCCTGTATTTTTCCAACTGCTTCCCCACAAGTCTTAGAAATTTGTTTACCCTTCCTTTTCACTTTAGATCCTTCCTCATCCTCACTAGTTTGGGACCCCTCCAACCATGAAATAACCTTCTTTGATTTCTTCTTAGAGGAGACATTCTTCCTAGCTACCTTTATTTTCTTTTATTCTTTTACATCAGAGAGAATGGTAGAGAGAATTTAAACTAAGTCATCCCCATCCTCCTCTTTCCATTCATCATCATCATCATCATCTATGGATTCTAGACTCATTTCAAAATATTGCACAACCATTTTCTTTTGTTTGTTCTTGACAATACCCTTCCCCTTTAGACTTGATATGAGGGTTTGTGTCTTCACATACTCCATGATTAAGAGAACCATACCCTCATGCAACACTAGAAGCTTTAGGTTTTTAATATGCTCTTTAGTAGAATAATCCAACTACACTAAGAGAAAATAAGGAAAATACACCAACAATTTATTTTCAATAAAATAAAATAGACACCCAAGATAGTCGTGTACCTATCGTCCAGATTTATATAATGCATTATAACTTCTACAAAATCTGACTAGATGGATTTTATAAAGATCTAGTCATAGCCCCAAGAAGAAAATTACACAAGCTTCTTATGCTCATGACCATTGAATAATTTATTAAGGGCTTCATCGTTAGCTTTCATGTCTCGAAAGAACTTCCTACCTTGCATCTACAACCCAATAATATTTGTAATCACCTCCTCTATTATTGAAAATTCCTTTTCATTCATAATCAAATATATATTCTTCCAACCCTTGATAATTATCTTAGAGGATTCTAGGTCATGCCCATGGATCCTTTCCAGGTAAGGGGTCAGACCCCCCTCCTCCAAAATTCTCCAAAACTTCAGGTTCCTACAGACCCCATTGTGAGATAGGGGCTCCACACGACTTTTGTCTCCTCCCATGGTTGTAGAAAATCTACTGGTACGAAAACCAAAAAAATTGTTTCTAGATTCTCGACCAAACCAAAAGGAGAAAGAGGCCCCTTTACTACCCAAATAGTGTATGAGACGCTCGAGTGTAATTATCCACACATCCCATCGACTATCAATATCCATGTTGGATATCATTATTAAGAAAGGTAAGAGATTTTATGGGTACTAAAGAGTACCCATCCCATTTTTTTGAATATTTCCATCTCACACCTTCATTATAAAAGAATTCCACCAAATAATTACCCTCATGAAGGATATGAGAAATCCTTATGTCATCAAAAGACTTGAGCATGCCTAAAGAATTCAAAATTAAAGAATCAATAGACCAACTAGGGCGATGAAAATTATTAAGTCATCTTACATTTTTTAATGAACCACCTTCCTTCCACACTTTCTTATAACCTCTATCATGGTCAAGTTTAATACCATTATAAGCAGTTGCAACTTCAACATAGTGATTCATCTAATAGTTAAAAGAACAAAAAAAAAAAATTATACTAATCAATATAATATTTGGTGGAGATTGTTGCAATGTTTTCATTGATGTCAACATGGATATTGTAGCACTATGTTGTCATTGATGTCAACCTATTTCAACCTCTAGTGTGGTTTTGAGGAGGTGTTGTAGATGGGGAGATTGTTGGTGTTGCAGATGGGGATATTTTTGCAATCTCTAGAGTGGTGTTGATGAGAAGGTGTTTGTGATGTTGCTAATGTAGCTGGTTCATTTGGTTTTCAAGTGCTTTTGAGAAAATTTGAATAAGAGAGTGTACAAGGTGGTGGAGTTGTGTTCTAAATTGTGCTTTGAATTTCTTCAGGATTCAAGATTTTCTTGTGCTATTTGGATGAGATTATTAGAGGTGTTTAGAGGTGTTATATCCATAGTTTCAAGTTCGGGATCATGTATCAATTGAAGATGTGTCTGACAATGTGTTTCTTGTGAAGAAGATTGTCTGGGAGAAATGAAATTGCTCTGTATTTCTCCACATTGAGGTTTCTTGTCTTACAGATTTGGGAACATGATAATATTTTATATACCTACATTCCCTTAGAGTGTTGTGTGTTTAGTTGTTCTACAAGTTTGGTTAGTGAGTTGTATTCCTGTGGAAGTGTAGCTAGTTGCATAGGATGATAATATTTTCAATTGCAGGTGGTTGTGATAGTATTTTTGAATATTCAGATGGTGTTGGAATAGTCTAAGATGTTGTGTGATGTTGCTTAATGGTCTACAAGGTATTTATTTACCTAGTGAAGAGTGAATTGATTGTTTGGTAACATTAATGTAGGTTTAGATGACCTGGCATGTCAACGTTACTTGTGGATATGCTTCGTGGATTGTGGAATTATGGTGTAGTGTGTTGGTGTAGATTTGGGTCCTAGTTAAACCCTTGGTTTGGTTCACCTTCACTTCTTTCCACTGCAGAAGTGTTTGGTTCCAACCTATTTGGTGGTTGCACATTTGAGGTGCATACGTTTCATTGAGGTCGACCTAGATAAATTTGTTTGAGGTTGTGGTTGATATATAAGAAAGGTTAATTGTTGTATATGAGTGTGGTGTGTTGTGTGATCCAAAATTATGTGAATTCGATCAGGTTTTGAGACTTGAGTGTGAGATTAAACACCTAAGGCTACTCAAAACAGTGAGTAGAAGGTATCTACCTTTCCAATATACCTGAAGTTGTTGGAGGTAGTGATCTAAAGGTTGTCGATAGTGTAGAGTGGTTGTGGTGGATCTTCCTATTGATCTAAGGTAGTGAACCTCATTGTAATATTATTCTTCTATTCTCTTCTATTCCAGATAGTGAGTTCTTTGGGAAGTGAGCCCTTGGAAGTGAGCCATTTTTTTTCTTTAAGGAAGTGATCCCTTCCAACAGTGATCCTATTGTATTTAGTGTTGTTATTCATATATGTGTGATTTAATCCTCATCATGGTTTACCTGATTAGGGTTTTCCACGTAAATATGGTGCTCTATTGTGTATGGTTGTTGATGTGTTTATGTTTTACTTGTTTACATTCATGCTAATGCTTAATAAGGTTTTGAATATTTATGAGGGTTTGAATGGTTTAATGTACAATTGGTATCAAATCTTTGGTTCCTTGGAAGAAGCTTAACCACTTGAGGTAGATACAGATGATGCACAAGAATGGTGTCAAGGTTCCTATGTTTTATGGAACAAAATATTCCTTTTTGAAAGCCAAGATGGAAGCCTTTCTTGTCTCATTATGGTTTGGTGCTTGGAATTCAGTTGAAAATGGATACACTATGCCTACTACTCCTTTGGTAAGTGATGATGAGATCAAGGATTATGAGAATAATGGAAAATCATGGAATGTTATCTTGATTGGGATTTCTAATTCAAAACTTGTGAAGGTGATAGCCTCAAAATTGCTAAAGAGATCTGGACAAAGTTGGAGAGAATTTATGAAGGATATGATAAGGAAAAGCAAGCAAAGATGCAAAATTTCAAAGAAAACTTTGAAACTCTAAGGATTTCAAAAGGTGAATATATTGTTGGTTGCATGCTCAGAGTGGATAAAATTGTCAATGCCATCAATGGTCTTGGTGGAAAATTGGAGGAAAGTAAAGTTGTGAAAAAGGTATTGATAACTCTTCTTAAATCTTATAGTCCTAAAAAATTTGGTATTGAGGAGGCTCAAAATTTGGATCAATATTTTAGAGATCAAGTTTTTGGTGCTTTAACTAATTTTTAATTATGAGAGTTTGACAAAGATGCTCCAAAGAAAGAAACAACTTTTAAAGTCGGTAAGAAAGATGATGAATTTGATCTGAGTGATCTTGATGAGGTGGAAGCAAATTTTGTAAGAAGTTTGAAAAAGGGCATTGGCAAATATAGAGGTAAATTACCCTTTAAGTGTTTCAATTGTGGAAAGATAGGTCATTATGCTTCTAAATTTCCAATCAAAGTTTCAAATGACAAACATAAAGATCATAAAGGTAAATCTGTCAAGAATAGTTATTATGTTAAATAAGATAATGGTGTATTTGATGATGAGGAATTAGACTATCTAGATGATGGAAGTGATGAATGTTTTTTCAGAGCTCTAAATTTTGGAGCTAATTTTACTAAACCTGAAAGATGTGTGAAGGAAACTGCTCTGAAAATAGATCACAATATTGAAGGAACTATGTTTATTTCTTTTCATGTGAGAGAGGAGAGAAACTACTGGATAATTGATAGTGGATGCTCAAATCATATGACAAGTGATAAGAGTAAGTTTTGTTAAGCTTGAAAATTATGATGGTGGTATTGTTAAGTTTGGTGATGATACATCTGCTAAGATTTGTGGAAAATGTTCAATTAGTTTTCATGGAAAGCATAAGAAAAATGATGTTCTCTATGTCAAGGGTCTCTAGCGTAATCTTCTTAGTATAGGATAGATGTGTAGCAAAGGATACAATTTGGTGTTTTAGGATGATGGTTGTGAAATATAAAAAGGAAGCTCTTGAAAATTGGTTGTAGCAGGAATAAGGATAGAAGGAAATGTTTATCATCTCAAAGATGGTGGTGTTAAGTGATTTATGTCTCAAATCAATGAAATTTGGATATGGCATAAAAGAATGGGTCACATCAATTTTTATAGCCTAGTGAATATCAACTCTTCTCAAGCTATGAGAGATCTACCAAAGATTACAAATCCTATCAATGCAATTTTCAAGGAGTGTCAATATGGAAAGCAAACAAAGAAGAGGTTCAGAACTAAGGAATATTCTACCACAGGACCTCTAGAGTTGGTGCATATAGACATATGTGGAACTGCCATAATAAGAATCTCTCAAGGCGTCAAGTATTTTATGTTGTTGATAGATGATTACTCTAGAATGATTTGGGTGAAATTTATCAAAGAAAAATCAAAATCTCTAGATAAGTTTAAAGCATTTAATTCCAATGGATTTGAAAATCAAATGTTTGAGGTCTGACAGAGGTGGTGATTTCACCTCCAATGAGTTTAATATCTTTTTTGAAGATCATGGAATAAAGAGACATCTATAAACTCCTAGGACTCCTCAACAAAATGGAGTTGTGGAAAGGAAGAATAGGATAGTTCAAGAAGCATCAAGAACCATGATGAAGGAAGCAAATCTATTGAAAGTCTATTAGAAAGAAGCTATTCATACTATAGTGTACATTCTTAATAGAGGAAAAGAAAGAGTAGAAAGTTCAAAGATCCCCTATGAGCTATGGTATGGAAAACCTCCTAATGTGAAATATTTTAGTGTTTGGAAGAAAATGCTATATCAGGAGAGATGAAGAAAACTTAGGAAAGTTTGATGCAAGATCAGGTGAAGGAATATTCCTTGGATACTCTACAAAGAGAAAGATATACATATGCTATAAAAAAATGTTAAAGAAGATAGTTGAAAGTGAAAGTGTCAAAGTGAGTGAAGAATCACATCAAAGTTTAGTGTTGATAGAAGGATATGAATATGATGAAACCCCTTGCATAGAAGAAGAAGAAGAAGAGAAATAAAAAGAGATGACAATGGATGAGGAAGAAGCTCTGGGAAAAAATATTGACTCCTAAGTATGTGTAGAAGAATCATTCTAGAGATCAAATCATTGGAGATAAGAGCAAAGGTGTATTGACAAGAAGAAAAGTAGCTATGAAAAAGGAACAGGTAAACTTTTGTGTACTTTCTGAGATAGAACCTAAAACAATAATTGAAGCATGCAAGGATGGGATTGAAGCTATGAAAGAAGAACTGAGGTAGATTGAGAAGAATCAAACATGGTAACTTGTATCAAGACCAACAAACAAGGATGTGATAGGAACTAAATGGGTATTTAGGAACAAGTTGAATGAGAATGGAGAAGTTATTAGGAACAAGGCTAGACTTGTGTGTAAGAGCTACTCACAAGTGGAAGGAATAGATTTTGAAGAGACTTTTTCTCCTATGGAAAGAATGGAAGCCATTAGGATTATTTTGGCTTTTGCAGCACATAAAGACTTCAAAGTGTATCAAATGGATATCAAGTCTACATTTTTGAATGGTGAATTAGAAGAAGAGGTATACATTGAACAACCAAAAAGATTTTAATTATCATAATATTTTAATATGGTTTGTACATTGAATAAAGTTCTATATGGACTCAAACACGCTCCCAGAGCTTGGTATGCAAGATTGGATAAGTAACTTTTATAGGAGGGATTCAAAAAGGTACTGCAAATAGTAATGTTTACTTCAAGGTTGAGAAAGATAAAATCCTAATTGTGGTTGTGTATGTTGATGACATAAAATTTGGAGGAAATGAAGCAATGTGTAAGAAGTTCGAAGAGGAAATGCAAAATGAGTTTGAAATGTCAATGTTTGGGGATATGAATTTCTTCCTTGGGCTACAAATCGGTCAATTTGATAAAGGTATACTCATCTCACAATAAAAATATGTCAAGGAAATATTAAAGAAGTTTGAAATGGAGGACTCTAAACCAATATGTACTCCCATGGTTATTGGTTGTAAGTTGAGAAAAAATGATGAATTTCCTAAGACAAATCAGAGCAAGTATAGATCAATGATTGGTGGATTTCTATATCTAATTGTTACTAGACCAGATATCATGCATGCAGTATGTCTTGTGGAAAGATTTCAAGAAGATCCTAGAGAATCACATGTGGCAGCAATAAAAAGGATATTTAGCTATTTGAAGGGAATTCTGAACTTTGGTCTATGGTATCCTAGGGATACTGATTTCTCTTTGAGTGCTTATACAAATATAGATTGGGTAGGTTGTACAGATGATAAAAGAAGTACAAGTGGATTTTCTTTCTTTCTTCAAAGAAGATTGGTTTCTTAGTTAAGTAAGAAGCAGGATTCAGTGTCACTATCTACTTAAAGGAAAAATACATTGTAGTAGCCTCTTGGTGCACATAGGTGTTGTGGATGAAGTAGACATTGAAGGATATCAGAGTATCATAAGATGAGTTCCTATTCCTATCTTGTGTGATAATACAAGTTCTATAAACATTTCAAAAAAATTGGTAATGCATTCAAGGACAAAGCATATCTCTATCTGGTATCACTTTCTAAGAGAGGAATTTGTAGAGAATGAAGTGAAGTTGGAGTATGTGTCTACAAAGGATCAAGTAGAAATTTTTTTTACAAAGGCTCTTCCAAGATATACATTTTAGTATCTCAAGTAGAATTTAGGGGTTATTTCCCCTCCTTTTAACTAGATGGAATTTGGTGCATCTATCCAGGTGAGTTATTCAAGATACATTCTTGGCCCTGGACTGATGAAGGCTACCTCTCAGGGGCAATAGGTAGTGGTATCTTTGGTTGGTTCAGTCAGGGGGAGAATATCTTGCACCCCTAAGGGGGAGAGAGAAGTGGAGAGAGAGCATTGGAAAGAAATTAGTTTGTGCGTGTTTCCTAGAGTGAAGTATGAGGTGTTTCCATTTTCCATTGATGTCAAAGGGGAGAGAGTGTTGTCTAAAAACCATAGGGGGATAATGAAGTATGAAATGTAAAAAATTTCTAAGTAAGGGGGAGTATTGCTTGATGAAAGGTTTCTTTTTTTGTTGATGGTTTTTCAAATTTTGTGTTTCCATAAATGACAAAGGGGGATATTGTTGGAGATTGTTGTAGTGTTGCCATTGATGTCAACAGGCACATTGTGGCACTATGTTGCCATTCATGTCAACTTATGTCAACCTCTAGTGCGGTGTTGAGTAGGTTTTGTAGATGGGGATATTTTTGCAATCTCTAATGTGGTGTTGATGAGAAGGTGTTCGTGATGTTGCTAATGCAGTTGGTTCATTTGGTTTCCAAGTTATTTTGAGAAAATTTGAATAAGAGATTGTTCAAGGTGGCAGAGTTGTGTTATGCATTGTGCTCCACATTTCTTCATGGTTGAAGATGTGCTTGTGTAGTTTGGATGAGATGATTAGAGGTGTTTATAGGTTTTATATCCAAAGTTTCAGGTTCTAGATCATGCAATAGTGGAAAATGTGTCTGACAGTGTGTTTCCTATGAAGAAGATTGTCTGGGAGAAATGTAATTGCTCTACATTTCTTCGCATTGAGGTTTCTTATCTTGTAGATTTGGGAATGTGTAAATATTGTCTACACCTACCTTCCCTTGGAGTTTTGTGTGTTTAGCTGTTCCGCAAGGTTGGTTTGTGAGTTGTATGCATGTGGTAGTGTGGTTGGTTGTACAAGATGATAGTATTCTTAGTTGCAAGTGGTTCTGACAGTATCATTGAATATTTTGATGGTATTGGAATAGTCTAGGATGTTGTGTGATGTTGCATCATGGTCCACAAGGTAAGTGCAAAAATATGGGGGGCCAAAAATGGATCTTAAGTGGCCACTTTTTTTTTAAAATAAGGAAATAGTGACCTTGGATGAGAAATTGAGGATAGTTACACTCAAAATTTTAAGATGCAACAAAAAAAATGTAGCAAGTGATTGAGTCTTCTTTATAAACTACTATTTTTTTTAAACGGTATAGATTAAGGGGTTCAAAAGAGGGATCCACAAAAATTGGTGTTGTTTCTGTCAAAAAAACATAACATAACATCTTTTGTGGCTCCCTCACAAGGTTAACTTTTTTTTGGTATTTTTAAAATTGCTTTGGTGAGAAATTAGCTAACAACATGTACTTTATGCTTGATTTTTCTAATAATTTTTTAATGAATATTTGAATTTTTACTAATTTTCAAAGTGGACACATCCTGAAAACCAGAATTTTGGCTGTGCTACCCCTATAAATTTTGAAAACTAATTGAAAATAAAAAATTTTAATGTGTAGAATGGTGTCTAGTTTCTAAAAATGTAATTTATTTGAAATTTCAATGAATGGTTAATTTATAAAGAAAAAAATACCAAACATTGGTTTTTGCCAAAAAAAAAGGGACACACAAACAAAAGAAATTAAAGATGAAAAGCTTAACATTGTCAAAATGTGAAAAAAATTACATCGTTAAATAGCTAAGAGAGAGCCTAACATTACCCAGGTGTTCAATTTGTTTGACTTTGAAACACGTGCAAACTTGATGGTTAGCACAAACGAGATTATGTGAAATCTTGTAGAAAATGTAAAAACACGTCTTTAGACATTGGGAAGGCACTCTAATCCTTTGGGTTGGTAATCCAAAGAAAATACCAAGCCTAATGCATGGGGATTCACAAAGAAACATATAACACAATTGTATTATAACGTGCTTGTGTTATGTTTTGTTTTGCATTTTTTGGTTTTTGCAATAATTTGGTGTGTGTTTGTAATGCTTGACATAACGTGATCACGTTATGACATGGTCACGTTATGTCTTGCTTGGAATTTTTTATGTTCAAGTATGTTTGATGTATGTATGTTTGTATATATATTTGTATTTATGTATGTATACCTGAATGTATTTATGCTTGTATGTATGTATGTATGTTTATATGTATGTATGTATATATGTATGCTTGTATGTATGTATGTATGTATGTATGTATGTATGGTTGTATGTATGTATGTATGTTTGTATGTATGCATGCATGCTTGTATGTATGTATATATGTATGCATACTTATATGTATCTATGTATCTATGTATACTTGTATCTATGTATCTATGTATGTATGTGTGTGTGCCTATATGTATGTATGTATGTATGTATGAATGTATGTATGTATGTATGTATGTATGTATGTATGTATGTATGTATGTATATGTATATATGTATATATGTATGCTTGTATGTATGTATGTATGTAAGGGTTTTGGGTTTTGGGTATATAAGGACCTGAGGGTATAGGTTATAGGGTTGAGAGTTTAAGGTATAGGGTTGAGGGATTAGGGATTAAGGCTTAAGTAATAGGTTGAGGGTTAAGTTGAGGTATAATATTGAACTTTTCGAGTGTATAAGATTAAATGTGTAAGGTATACGGATTAGGGTTTAGGATATTCAATTTAGGGTTTACGATATAGATTGAGGGTATAAGGCATAGGGTGACTTGGGTTGAGAGTGTATGGTTTAGGTTTTAAGTATAGAGTTGAGGCACAATATTTGGGGTTTAGGGTATAAGGGTGAGGTTATAGGGTATAGGGATGATGGTTTGTGGGTGTATGCTTCAAGGTTTAAGGAATAGCGTTGATGATTGAGGGATTAGGGCTTAAGTATATGGTTGAGGGTATAGGGTAGAGGGTTGAGGGTTTATAGTTGAGGGATAATGGTCAAGGTTGAGTGTCTAAAATATGTGGTTGAGGGTATAAGGCATATGAATGAGGTTTGAGTGTTAGGGCATAAGTATAGGGTTGAGGGTATAGGGTATACGATAGACGTTTTAAGGTTGAGGAATAATGTTCAAATTTGAGTGTCCAAGGTTAAGTGTATAGGGTATAGGGTTTAAGATTTTAAGGTTTGAGGGATTAAGGGTTAAGGGTTGAGGGTTTAAGGGTTGATGGATTAGGGTTTAAGGTATAGTGTTGAGGGTAGAGGGTTTAGGGATAGGGTTTAGGGTTTAAGGTTTAAGGGTTGAGGGTTTAAGCTTTAGGGATAGGGTTTATGGTTGAGGGTTAAGGGATTAGGTTTTAAGGTCTAAGGGTTTAATGCTTTAAGGTTTAAGGGTTTAGAGTTTAAGGGTTGAGGGCTTAAGGGATTAAGTTTTAAGGGTTGAGTGATAAGATACTAGGGTTTAAGGTATAGGGTTGATTATTTATGGTTAAGGGTTTAATGTATAAGGTAGAGGGGTTGAGGGTTGAGGGTTTAAGGGTTGAGGCTTTAGGGATAGGGTTGAGGGTTGAGGGTTAAGGTATTAGGGTTTAAGGTTTGAGGGTTTAAGGATTTAAGGTTTAAGGGTCAAGGGTTTAGGGTTTAATGGTTGAGGGCTTAAGGGATTAGGGTTTAAGGGTTGAGAATTAAGAGATTGTGGTTTAAGGAATAGGGTTGATGAATTAGGGTTAAGGGTTTTTAATGTATAGGGTTGAGGGGTTGAGGGTTAAGGGTTTAAGGGTTGAGGGTTGAGGCTTTAGGGATAGGGTTTAGGGTTGAGGTTTAAGGGATTAGGGTTTAAGGGTTGAGGGTTTAAGGGTTGAGGATTTAGGGTTTAATGGTTGAGGTCTTAAAGGATTTTGGCTTAAGGTATAGAGTTAAGGGTATAGGGCTGAGGGATTAGGGTTGAGGGTCCAATGTATTGGGTAGAGGTTTGATAATTGAGGGTTAAGGGTTTAATGTATAGGGTAGAGGGTTGAGGGATTGAGGGATTGATGGTTTAAGGTTTGAGGGTTGAGGGTATAAGGTTGAGGGTATAGGGTTGAGGGTATAGGGTTGAGGGTCCAATGTATAGGGTAGAGGTTTGAGAATTGAGGGTTGACCTGGTTTAATGTATAGCAGGGAAAATTTTATTGGAAAATCTTCACTAGTTGGTGAATTTTATAAATTGGCCAAGTTGAAATTGGTGAATTAATTGCACCCAACAGGGTGTCCAAATCACTCATATTTTATGAATTATCGGTCCAATGCAATTCCATTTGCCAACGATTTTTTTATGAGGAATATTTAAGCAACAAATTTGCTATAACAAACTACGCATTTCAAATGGACCAATTAATATTTTCACCTAGAATCCCACAAGCATGTAATAAAAAACCTAAATATTCACCAATACTATTAAAACAACATTCTATCATGACCCATTTCGCCAATTAAAATTTACAAATAGTTGCTTGTGAAGACCCATTTTTCCAATTAAAATTTATAAATAGTTGCTTATGAGGACCTATTTCCCCAATAAAATTAAAAAGTAATTACATTTGAGGACACATTTTTCCAATTGTCGTGACACCTCCATGCTAATTAGAGGGCCACAATTGCCTTCAAAATTACAACGTATCATTGTATAAGCACGCGAGGTTCACCAAATTTTTAATATACCATTTAAAAATATTGTGGAATTCACCAAATATGGATTGATATAAATACAATCAAAATTGTCATTATTCTTACACATTTTATTGAGTTCTCAATTTAGAAGTCAGCGAAAGCTGAAAATGTAAACTTAAAGGTGAGTGATCATTTCTTCATAGTGTTATAAGATTTTTTTATCTCTTTTCCATTCTTGCTTCAATCTTAAATACGATATTGAGTAGGGAATGGGATCTATATTCTCTGTCCTTCTTGAACAAGAAGACATTTTTTCTAGCTTTTATTCAAAGTGAGAGATCAATATGTTGAGCAAAAAGGGTAAGACTCCTCAAGGTGGTGAAGGGACTGGGAGGCCATCAAAATGTAGAGGTACCATATAGTCTTACTTTGGAATTGGAAATGCTTCTGATCCATCAGATCAAGATGGAGCTACATAATGAACTCTTCCACCAAATATTAATGAAGAAGGCATTCACAATACCTCACCACCACTGGAATTTCAAGGCGAGATTGTCATTGAGTGAAATGTATCAAATGAGGATGGAAATACAACAAAAGATGTTCCAAGGGATACCCTGGTTAGCTAGACTGAGATGATTGACTTGGATCAGGATGATGTTGGTAGCAAGAAAAGAAAAGGAAAATAAAAAATGGGGCACGAGTGGGAAATGACAAGGAATTTTCAACTTGCTTGGTTGTCAAAGTACCCATTCATTGTACCAGTGGAGAAAGAAAATGATGTTGAAAGTGCAATAGAATGCATGTGTATGATTTGTAGTTGGACATGTAAAAGAGACAAGAAATTGTAGCTAAAGCTTGACACTAGAGAAAAGCATATCAGTAAATTTTATGAAAAAAAAATCATAGACGAAAAGGAATAATCAGTTGTACAATGGAAATCAAAGGAAGATTGTCTTCATGTTAAGTATGCCATGAAATATGAAGAGCATAATGATGCAGGAGCATCCAGTGGTGTAAGGGCAATCTTGCATCACCCAAAAATAGTTAAATTTCAAGTTTCTCAGTTTTTAGATGTTTTTATATTTTTGGATACCCTTTTCATCATAATGAAATTCCCAATTTACGGTTTTTATTTTCTATTCATGGGTGAAAAGATATTGCAGTTTTAGTTTCCCATATTTGCACCTAAAAATCTTCTGAGTTAGATTTGAGGCACTTATATTTCCCAGATCGGCCCCAAAAATTTCCAAAATTGGCATCGCTGATTTCAAGTGCATTATTGACTTCGTGACCTTTCCAACGATTCAAACAGTTCGTGAATTGGAGTCCCAGATCAAAAGTTATGGCCCCGGGAAGTTGGTGCACTTTCTAGAAGATACAATTGCAAATGCTCTTTTGAAATTTGAACTTCATGTTGTAAATTTTCGGTGCCAAACCACCTAAACTCAAATTTGAATGTGGTTTTGGCTCCAAACTAAAGATGAGCTCTATTTATGGGTGGGTTTCTAATTTTTGGGTAACATTTTTTGGGGACAAGCTTGCATATTGCGAAAGGGTGATTCTGTAGCTTTATGTAACTTGCATGTGTTGTAGAACCTGGGAATTTGAGATCCTCTGCATGTAAGAAGCTCCATTTTCTAAATAATAAAATTATTCTCTTGTTTGTGGGTTATTTTCTAAGTCTCAGGCTGCGCCCTCATCAAGTGGTAGCAGAGTGGGTTTTCTTGAGCGTGTGGATAGATCGTTGATCGTGAGGTAGTTCGCATCAGGACCGTGGTTGTGGGTCGAGGTCAAGAAAGATGCCTCCAAGAGTAATACCCGATAGGCGTGGTGGTGCCAGAGGTGGTCGAGGTGGAAAAAATGCTGGTGGAAGAGATGCACTAGCAGCCCTCCAAAGACAGATTGATGCGTTACAAGAGCAGTTGAGAAGAGGGTTAAACCTGAGGGAGGAAAGTGAGGATGAAGGAGAGGAAGAAGAAGCAATTGATCAAGACCAAATGCGGCTAATAAGGGCCATTTCAAAGATCGGGAAAAGACCCAGAGAAGAAGTCCCCAGTTATTCTGGAAGTCTGAACCTGGAAGAGTTGATCGACTGGATCAACGAGCTAGAAGAATATTTTGAGTATGAGGAAATAGAGGACCCAGATCGGGTTAAGTTTGCGAAAATAAAACTAAATGGCCATGCCAGTATTTGGTGGAAAGAGGTCCAGCTGGAAAGAAATCGAAGAAAAGGAAATATCACGGATAGGATCGCATGGTAGAAAGCGAAGAAAGCGGTTCATGCAGTGGACTACGAGTTAGATTTGTTAGAACAAATTGCAAGGTTGAAGCAGGAAGCAGATCTGTGAAGAATATACTGAAGATTTTCACAAGATAATCAGCCGAGCGGGCCTACGAGAGGTAATAAGGGAAAAGTAGCGATATCTTAATGGTTCTGTTGAGCATTTTAGGAGTTAAGCCTGGTCAAGGAATGACCACCATTGAGGATGCCTTATCGGTTTGCTCACGAAGGTGGAAGAGAAATTTGAACAAAAGATTTGATGGCAAGCAAAAGGACTTGAGGAGGTCAAAGTGGAAGGGCGGTGGAGCCCAGGAGCGAAATGATGATGAAAAGAAAAGTGAGATGTGGGTACCCGGCGGAAGCCAAAGGAATGACCTTCTACCACCCTCGTGATCAAAATAATGGTGATCAAGAGGTAGAGGACGAGGAGATATGGACAAGGATCTGGAAGAGGTAGTTCGAGAGCGTATTTCGATTAATGGTGAAGAAAGGGCATAAGGCCTGTAATTTCCACAACACCATGGAAGGAAGCGGACAAAAGGCAGGAAGGTCATGGAAGGGTTGCTCATGCGGATAGGGCCCAATCCTAAACGATCGGATGATGTAAAAGGGGAGAAGCCCTGGTAATTAGGAGAGCCACGGTGATGAGAAAAGGAACGAATAGAGGAAGAATCTATTTCCCACAAGGTGCAAGTGTGAAGGAGAATGTTGTGATGTCATTATTAACGGTGGGAACACTGATAATCTGGTGTCAGAGGAGATGGTCACAAAGTTGAAGCTAAAGAAGGAAAGCCACCCGCATCCGTATCGGATTGCACAGTGCGGGGAAGACCTGAAGTTTGGTCAATGAGAAGTTCCTATAGTAAAGTTCAAGATGAGGAGCTGCCATGATGAGGTGCGTGATATCATCCCCATGGATGCATGTCACATGTTGTTGGGGAGGGCTGTGGCGAGGCCTCGATGGGCAAGCTTCCATAAGTGGCCCATGCAGAGCACTTATTCCTTGACAAAGGATGGGGTTCATCACAAGATGAAACCCCTGAAGGAGACCGAAGAAAAGGTATGCAGTAGTGCTAGAATTTGTTATGTAGATGGAAGAAAATTTTTAGAAGGTATGAAGCATGAGCATGTGTGTTATGCATTGATTCCTAGAGTGAGTAAGGAAGATAGTGAGAAGGTTCCAGAAGAAGTCTTTGGGATGTTGGATGAGTTTCAGGATATTGTTTACGATATTATACGAGGGTTTACCTGTGGGAAGATGGGTCATCATATTGACTTGATTCTGAGCCGGTTGCCAAATGGGCAGCTCATGAAATGACTCCGGTAGAGAGGAAATGAGTTGAAAAGACAAGTTCAAGAGTTGTTGAGAAAGGGTTTGATATGGGAGAGTTTGAGTCCATGTGCAGTACCTGCAGTACTAGCACCAAAGAAGGATGGGGAGTGGAGGATGTATACAGATTCCTGAGCCATAAACAGATAACAATCAAATGCAATTTCCCCTACCAGGATGGATGACTGATGGACTGTTTGAGTGGAGCTCGATTACAAAGATTGATCTAAAGAGTGGATATCACCAGATCCGGATTCAAGAGGGAGATGAATGGAAGACTACCTTCAAGACCAAAGAGGGCCTGTATGAGTGGTTAGTCATGCCTTTTGGGCCAACCAATGCATCGAGCACATTCATGCAACTCATGAACGAGGTACTAAAAGAATTTCTAGGAAGTTTTGTTATTGTGTATTTAGATGATATTTTAATTTTTAGTAAAACGTTGGATGAGCATCTGATGCATATTCAGAGAGCCTTTGAGAAGTTAAGAGAAGAGAAATTGTTGATTAATCTAAAGAAGTGCAGTTTTGTGAAGAGGGAGTTAGTGTACTTGGGGTTTGTTGTCTTAGTAGAAGGTCTCAAGATGGACCCAGAGAAGGTGAAGACTATTTTGGAATGGCCTACCCCAAGAATTTCTACCGAGGTGAGATCTTTCCATGGTTTGGCTAGTTTTTATAGAAACTTCATTAGAAACTTCAGTAGTATTTGTGGACCCCTGACTGAAACAATGAGAGGGGATAGAAAATAATTCAAGTGGAGCACTAGAGCGGCAAAGAGTTTTGAACTGTTGAAGCAAAAGGTAACAGAGCAATCTATTCTAGCCCTCCCAGATTTCAACAAGGTGTTTCAGGTGGATTGTGATGCCAGTAGTTGTGCCATTGGAGCAGTGTTGAGCCAAGAAGGTAAGCCCATTGCCTATTTCAGTGAAAAGTTAAATGATGCTAAGAGAAAGTATTATGTATATGATCAGGAATTTTATACAATAGTTCAAGCATTAAAGAAATGGAGACATTAATTTTTTCCGAAGAAATTTGTTCTATATATTGATCATCAGGCCTTGCAGTACCTAAATAGTCAGGGAAAATTAAATCAGAGGCATATGAAATGGGTAGAGTTTTTGCAGAGTTATACCTTTGTTTTGAAACATAGGAGTGGGAAGTCAAATAGGGTTACGGATACTTGCCTGCCTTAAATGGGACATACATTGATGACAAAGATCTGATTAGAGTGGGTTGGGTTCAATGAACTTAAAGACTGCTCCTTGAGAAGATCTGATTTAGCGAGCTTGGAAGCTTGCAAGGAACTTTGACCTGATAGGCGGGGACAAAGGTGGCTGGATTTCATAATCCAAGATGGCATGTTATTTAAGGAAGTCAATTGTGTATCAAGAGTTCCATGAGGGAGAACCTGATAAAGGAGAAGCATAGTGGAGGAATGGCAGACATTTTGGTTGGGATAATACCATTGCCATTATCGTGAGCATTATTATTGGCCTCTGTCACAGGATGTGAAGAAGTTTGTACAAATCTAGGTTGTCGATGGCTAAAGGAGTGAGCCAGAATATAGGCTTATATCAGCCCACCTGTACCGAGAGGCCATGGGAGGATATAAGTGGACTTTGTTCTTGGTTTGCCAAGGACACTTGGGAATGATTCAATCTTTGTGGTGGTTGATAGGTTTTCGAAGATGGCACATTTCATTCCATGTCAGAAGACCCATGGATGCAGTCCACATTGCTGACTTGTTCTTCAAAGAGGTGGTGAGGCTACATGGTCTTCCAAAGAGTATTGTTTCAGATCGTGACACCAAATTTGTGGGGTACTTTTGGAGGACCTTGTGGAAGAAGCTGAAGACAGAGTTGAAGTTCAGTTCTGCACACCATCCACAAACAAATGGGTAGACAGAGGTTGTTAACATGAGTCTAGGTAACCTACTGAGATGTTTGGTAGGAGATAAACCCAAGGGATGGGACTTGATCTTACCCCAGTGAATTTTCTTACAACAATTCTCAATAGAAACTGGTAGATCACCATTCCAGATTGTGTATGGAGGTAGCCCCAGAATAGCTCTAGAATTGAGGAAGATGGACCAAGAGAAGAAAATAAGTGCTGAAGCTGAAGATTTTGCAGAACACATCAAGGATATACATGAGAAGGTAAGAGAACATAATAACAAGATGAATATGCAGTATAAGGCTAAGGCAGATCAGAAGAGGAGGTATAAGGAGTTTTAGATTGGTGATGAAGTGATGGTCCACTTGAGGAAAGAAAGGTTTCCAGTGGGAACATATAAAAATTGAAGATGAAGAAGTTCGGTCCCTATAAAAATTTGAAGAGACATGATTCAGGGGAATGCATATGAGGTAGAGTTGCCGAATGGATTCAACATTTCCCCTGTTTAACATTTCAGATTTGACATAGTATCATGAAGGTGGAGCGAAGGAAGCACCAGCAATAGGGAAATATGGCATTCCAGCACCTACTTTAGAAAGGGAGGAGATTGAAGCAATCTTGGATAGTCGTGTGGGAAGGAGTATCAGAAATAGGAGTATGAAGAATATCTGGTGAAATGGAGAGGAAGGCCTGTGGAAGATTCATCCTGGCTATCTAAGGCAGCGGTTGACTGGTTGGGTTTTCCTCAACCATCTGAGATGTGATGGGTCACTTCTCAAATTACCTTGGTGTCTGATGCAAGAGCATCCAGTGGTGTAAGGGCAATTTGCATCATCCAAAAATAGTTAAATTTCAAGTTTCTCAGTTTTTAGATGTTTTTATATTTTTGGATACCCTTTTCGTCATAATGAAATTCCCAATTTACGGTTTTTATTTTTTATTCTTGGGTGGAAAGATATTGTAGTTTTAGTTTCCCATATTTTGAAAATCTTCCGAGTTAGATTTGAGGCACTTAGAGTTCCCAGATCGGCCCCGAAACTTGCTGAAATTGGTGTCGCTAATTTTGAGAACGTTATTGACTTCGAGACCTTTCCAACAGTTCAAACGGTTCACGAATCGAGTCCCAGATCAAAAGTTATGGCCCTAGGAAGTTGGCACACTTTCTAGAAGATACAATTGCAAATGCTCTTTGAAATTTGAACTTCATGTTGTAAATTTTCGGTGCCAAACCGCCTAAACTCAAATTTGAATGTGGTTTTGGCTCCAAACTAAAGAGGAGCTCTATTTATGGGCGGGGTTCTAATTTTTGGGTAACTTTTTTTGGGGACAAGCTCGCATATTGCGAAAGGGTGATTCTGTAGCTTTCTATAACTTACATGTGTTGTAGAACTTGGGGATTTGAGATCCTTTGCATGTAAGAAGCTCCATTTTCTGAATAATAAAATTATTCTCTTGTTTGTGAGTTATTTTCCAAGTCTTGGGTTGTGCCCTCATCACATAACCAAAGAATGTTGAAGCTTGTTGCATGTCAAGGTACACTTTAGGCTCAATTTGGAAAAGCAATGGAAGGAGAAAATATGTCAAAAACTATTCAAATGAATGTTGTTTTTCATATTTTTTCCAGAGGGTGTCCTATGAAATACTACCCAGAATATTGTAATTTATTATCTTTTTTGGGTGTTCCTCACTTTACTTTCTCACATTGTTCAGTAAACACTGGATGGGAATTGGCAAATAGTCTTGCTGTAGTGGAAAAGCAAGATTTAAAGGAGAAAGTAAAAGAGTCAAACTTCATTGCATTATCTTTAGATGAAGTTACTATGGTAGATAATACTTCCTGGTTCTGTATGCATTTGTATACTATAAAACAACATGTCTTCCAAGCTCATCTTCTTTGTGTTCATAAAATGAAGGGCAGTTCAATATCACAAAATCTATTTGAACTAGTCAAGAAATATTTGAATGAAATTGTAGGTATGGATGAGTTGACAATTGCCAAAAAGTTGGTGTGTGTAGGAGCTGATGGAGCTATAGTGATGCAAGGTCAAAGGAGTGGTGTTTGCACAAAGTTACAAACTACATGTGCACCATACATGATTGGCATTCACTACATGGCCCACAGAATGAATTTATCATTCAAAATTGCAAGCAATTTTCCTATAGTATCAAAAGTTGAAAATCTAGTCTGCAAGCTCTACGCATACTTCTTCCGAAGTCCCAAACGTTTCACGGAATCTCAAAATTTTGTTGAGGGAATAACAACTAGAAAAAAACTTCTTAAGGATGTCGATACCAGATGGATATCCTTGCATGGACCAGTACAACAAGTTGTTTCAGAATATCAATCCTTGATTGGAGTAATGTACGAGTATCACAACACAGTAGAGAAAGCACCTAACCTCTTATATAGGTTAAGAGATATAGAGACACTCTTGACTTTAGCTAGTATTCTCCCCATGCTAGATGAAATGAACAATCTTGTGAAGAAATCCCAATAAAAAACTATGTATATTTATGAATATGCCAAACTATGTAAACATACATGCTTGGCCCTCGATCATCTATATCTAGATCTAACACAAGAAATCCCAAATTATTTCATGTGGCAAAAAAATACTGACTTGAATAATCCTGATAATTATTTATAGTTTAATGCAAGCAGACACTTATGTATCTATGTATGCAAATATAAGATACCAATGTACCATTGTAAGACAGGCAGGCACTCTAGTAGAGAAGTACCTATTATAGAGGAATATTTTAACAACATTGTTAAATTTGTTAGTGATAATTTGAAGGAAATTGCAAAATCCCTTTCCTAAGAGATTTGTGAAAGATTCCCTTGACATGAAATACTTGAAGCCATGGGTATTGTGTTTCCTCAATTTTGGGTAAATTGAGATAGCCCAAAATATTTTTATGAGAAAGTAAATATCTTGATCGAACAATCTTCGAAAAGTGTAACATACAATGAACAGACAATAGAAGGAATTTTAAATAAAGATAAGCTTAGACAACAATGTAAGAATTTTGCAGTAGCTATGAGGAACTAGTATTATTCCACGGGAATGGAGAAGGCCTTTGAACTAGGATCAATAACAAAGGTTTGGAAAAACTTAGGTCAGAGTGAAATATTGCATAGTACGATATCAAAATATTTCAAACTTGTTGATTTATGTCAAACAATGATATTGGGGTCGGTGGAGGATGAGAGAGTTTTCATCTTATTGGAATTTTTGAAATCAAAGTTAAGGAACAAACTAGACAAGAATTTGGAAAATTGATTTAGGATGAAAGGAACTACGTATAATGTCAACAAAATTCCTTTTGAAAGGGAACTCACAATTTGGAGGTCCACATGTGAAAGAAGAGGGATCGGGTTGTGCAACAATCCAATTCCAAATGCTAGTATTGGTGGCATTGGCATTGGAAGTGGGACAAATGACAGTGACACAATGAATGCTGAATTTGAGACACATGCCAAAGAAAATGAAGAGCAGACTCATAATCAAGATGACTCTTTTACTTATCTCAAGATGAACGTCAATTTTAGGACCTCGACTCCATTTTGGAAATGGAAGTGAATTAGTAGCTTTTAGGTATTTGTACTACACTTCATGAATCAGTTTACATTGCTCCAAACTATAGTTGATTATCTTTTATATTTTATTCCATGAAATTTTGAATCATTGCACTTCATGAATCATATTCCAAATTGTAGTTGACGATATTTTATATTGTATTCCATGGTATTGAATTTGATATGTGATTTTGCATCATTTTTAAAGAACACTTATCACACTACTTATAAATTCCTATTGCATTTCCATTCACAAAATATTTGATAAATAACTGAAAGTAATATTAATCCATTCCTTGAACATAAGCTAATAGTTCAACATCCATAACTTATAAATAAACGTTGATTATTTTGAGTCAAATGATAGTGAATACTGTTGGGAGATTGTTGGATGTTGTGGATGTGTTGTTGATATGTGGTTGTCATTGATGTCAACACTATTAGCATTTGGTGTACCTATTGTTGTATATGTCGAGGATATTGAGAAAATTGTAAAAGAAAGTGTTTCAGATTCCTAGTGGAACTATGCAGGTCATGAAGGATTTTGGTTCTTTACGTAAAAGATTAGCTAATGTGGATCAAAGGGTTTATTGTTGAGTATGTATAGATCATCTTCCAGAAGTCTCAGAGGTCTGCATGAAGTTATGTGTGAAGTTATGGTCTGACAGTGTTTTGCTGGTCTCTATCAATGTTCTTGAATGAATATTGTGTGATTCTGGTTATCTCAATTGTTTTGGATGCTTCTATTTTGTTTCTTAGTGTTTTCAGATGTCTCTAGTTCATTGTCTATCTTTGCAGTACGTCCACATTGATTTGTGTGCTCGTGGTTGAAGATCTTTTTCCGCATGTTCAATTTTTCTTGTTCGTGGCCGACATGTTGGTGGTAGCATGTTGTGGATCTTCGAGGTGAAATTAATTAAAGTATTTTTGTGTTGGAGATGTTAATTTGGGTCTCCACTATGTTGTGGCCGACCTTGGTGGGTGTGCATTAAAAATTTAATTGAAAATCTAGACCGACATTGCAAATATATTTTATTTTTATTGGTTGATGAAGATGTGGTGAAATATCATGTAGCGGATATATAAGAGTGATTGTGTGACCAGTGGGGAGTATACTTCATGTGCTCCAATGTGTGTATGTGTGAATATCATTACTAAGCAGAGTGTGAAGAAGATTGTGCGAAGTGTGAAGAAGTGTTGAGCTTAATTGGAACTGTAATCAGGCTTGAGCAGAAGCTATTTTCTCAGTTCAAATCTTGGATGGTTTTAATCCAAACCCTATTGTTGGACAGTGAGTCCTCTTTTTGTAATTGAATAGTGGGCTCTGGGCAGTGTGCCTGAATGCATGTGCATTCCCCTTATTGTGTTTCATTATACATTTAGTAGAGTATAATCTTGTGGACTACCATGGTTTTTCCCCTAATAGGGTTTCCACGTAAAAAATCTTGGTGTTCTTTGTCTCTCTGATGTGTTAATTGCTTATGGTTAATTGTTCATTCATCATATCTGAGATTAAGGATAAGTTAAGTTAGAAAAAGTTTAAATTTCTATGACAATTGATTCACCCCACCTCTCAATTGTCTTTCCTTTCTTTGCCAACAATTGGTATCAGAGCCAAGTTCCTCTAAATAAGTCTAACAACTTGAGGTGATCCGGGATGGCAACATTCAAGAAGGACAGACCTAAATTTGATGGCACCAACTACTCACTGTGGAAAGTCAGGATGCAATTTCATCTATAGTGCATTGGTGATGCTATTTGGAAGATTACAAAAGATCAATATACTATTCCTCAGAATGGTCCTTCCTCTGCCGATGAGATCAAAGATGTTGAAAGTAATACCAGAGCTATGGAAGCATTGGTGAGTGTTGTAACAAATTCAGAGATGGCTAATGTGATAGGTTTGCAAACAACTCATGAGATCTCGATGAAGCTAGAAACTTTGTATGAAGGAGATACATAGGTGAAGATGGCTAAGCTACAGAGCTTAAAGGGCAAGTATGAGAATCTAAAGATGGGTGAAGATGAAAATATCACTTCTTTTATGCAGAGAGTAAATGAAATAGTGCTAGGTATTAAATGTGTCAGTGGTTTAGTGAGTGAGGATGAAATTGTGGCTAAGATACTTAGATCCTTGCCTCCTTAAAAAATGAAGGTTCATGCTATTGAGGAATTTATGTCAATAAACAAGATGACAAGAGATACATTGATAGGGAAGCTTGCTGCTTTTGAAATAAGTGAATTTGGTGAATCTACACCAAAAATTGAGTCTGCATTCAAAGCTACTATATCTGGAAGTTATAGGCAAAGATACAGTCTGAGAGAGAGCTCCAAAAGGTATCTAAATATGATGAAGAACTGAATTAGCTCGAAGACAAAGAAAGTTAAGTACAAAAACCAGTGTTGTACCCTCATCACACACGCCCCGTTCGGAACAGGGACCCTCTTTTCTTTTGCCTTGTCGGGTCGTTCTGTCGCTGCCTCATTTTGCATGCCACATTTTGGTGTCCTAAGTGGTCAACATTTTTCCAAAGTCTCATCTTGAGTTGACCGTGTTTCATCCCCTTCATTTTGGCAAAGTCCTAGTGCCTCACAGACTCTCCTTGGTAGTTTGCTTCTGCTAGCGACCTTGGGGCCTAGTGGGCCAGCCTCACCGAGTTTCCCTAGTTGGGTTTCCTTCGGGTGTTCGCTGTCCTGAATGGCGGAAGGATCTTTCCTTCCTGAGCCCTAGGACCTGGCCCCTTCTTCGTCATCTGCTTAAATTGAGAAAGTTTTTCAGCTGCTTTTGCGCCCTCCAGGTCCAAACCCCCGGACTTCCGTGTCTGGAACTCCTTGCTGACTTCGTCGTTCTCGATGGAAAAACCCCGACGGCACTCCAAAATCTAGATCCCGAGATCCCCTTCACCATCAATTTCCAAGGTGAATTTTTAGAAACGACCGTCGGGTTGCGTCATTCCAAGCCCCAGGCCCCGAACCTCCCGCCACCGTCCATAAATTTGAACTCACCAACCCAATGGTTGACCGTATGGGCATTAAATGAGGCCATTAAATGCATGTCTGGGTATAAATAAAGGGGTCAAACTATCATTTTCATTTGTCAGGTTTTCCAGAATAGATAAGAGTGCTTTTAAGAGGAGATCAGTGCACCCGTTTCCCGCCGCCCTCGCGTTCGAGATCATCATTCAGCCACCCTTAGTGGATTTCACGTCTTCTCCCATCATACTTTTGAGGTAGTTTTTTTTTCCACCCTCTCGAGAGGTTTTTTATGATTTTGCGCTTAAGATAATGAATAAACATGGGCTAAAATGCATTTAATCGATAAAATACGACAAAACCCAAAAAACCCATGTCTTCAAATTTTGAAGAACCTCCAACATCACCCCCGAACATCAAGCTAGAACCAAACCATGCCACCGTCATTCTTCATGCAGGGTGTTCATGCCCACTGGGCCCGTCCCCTCCTGTCACCATTTAAAATTAGAAAACATGAACTTTTTCAAACAGCGAAATGCCCTGTCTGGCCCGCCACCCCGGACATCCATCGGCTGATTTCCATCAAACTTAGCAAACATTTGAAACCTGGCCTCCATCTCGGCCTCATAGGCCCACCTCGCCAGGATTCCTTAGCCAGGTTTCCTCAAGGTGTTCGCCATCCTGAATGGCGGAAGGCTCCCGCCTTCCCGAACCTCGGGCCCCCAGCTCCCCAATTCCTACCCCTTCAAAGTTGCAAACATTTAGGCTACTTTTGTTTGCTCCGAGTCCAGTCTATCAGACTTCTATTCCTAGGACTCTACCTCACCCCCACCGGTCCAAAATGTCGAAAAGGATGCGCCTTTCCGCCCTCCAGGATCTGTATTTCTTTTTCATCATCCAATGATTAAAACTCAAATAAATTTTTTCGTCCTATTGCCGGGTCCCGGTCCATGGACTTCCGGGGCAACTTCGCCTCGATGGAGCAGCCATCTATCGGCGACCTTCCGCCTCCCGGGTTCTGACCCTCCATTCACCATCCCTACCTCCATCGGGCTCTACCCACCGGGGTGTCGTCCCCCTCCATCAGATTCAAGAAGGTGAGGCAAGCTCATCTTCTTGAGTTCTGGGCTCCGCCCCCTCGAACACCTAGAGAAACTTCACTATGAAGACCAACGACCAAGGTTGGTTCTGGGTCCGGTCCCCCAGGCCACTCCCACCAGGTTTTTGTGCCACAATTGCCATTCCAAACAACGAAACCCTAACGACCTTCTGCTCCTTTGGGCCCGGGCACCTTGAATTCCAAAGTAAACCATCATCCGTGTTTTGACCTTCCCAGTCCTAGACCCCAGAGTTCCGACCTCGGAACTCCGTTTCTTCCAAGTCGTTTCAAACAACAAAGTCCTAACAGCTTTCCAGCCTTGAACCTCTGAGAGCTCAAAAATTGATCAAGATAACCTCAAATTTGAAAACCAACCTCGACCCATGTGCTCAAATTTGACCATCTTCGATACGAGCTTTTCAAACCATCAAAGCATGAAGACGAGAGAAATCACCTAGATTTCCCTGGCCTGTTCGCCCTTTCAAAACAACATTCCTGCTAGGGAAGTCTGGCCCCTTGGGCCCAGATTGCCCAAAATCCCTTCAGAAAGTGACTAACGACATCTGAAAGTAAATATTTAACTTTATTAATCATATGATGTCTAATTGGATTTTGTCCACAATATTTTGACTAATGTTAATGCTTTCATAATTGATTGTACTCATTACATCTATGTTTGCAGGATATATGGAATCGGGTGCGAGACCCTCGGGGGCAGAAAAAGAAAAGGACAAAGGAAAGAAAGTAGGAAAGAATCCTCATGGAAGAGAGGACAAAGAACAAATGAAATACCAGTTCTAGGGTGAGCCTCTACATTCAAGAATCATCGTGAATTCAAACAAAGAGTTAGAATCAACCCAAAGAATGACAATGCAAGATCAATCAGACAGAGTGGGATTGCAAAATCTATAGGCTTCCCCTCGTCTCTCATAGCCCCTGAATTGGTCATGGCTTGCCGGCAGGCCTACCAGCCACAGACACAAACCATTGTCGATAGAGACGAGAACATCCTTGTTGATATGTTGGTTGAGGGAATTACTATAAATTTTCACATTCCTACCTTTGAGGAGATGGAGATGCCCACCATGGAGGAAGGAAAGGAAACTTGGGATGAAAACCCAATGGGCTACAAGAAATTAATAAATCAATACTAGCTCAAGGAGAAAAGAGGCAGCACTGCAAAGGTTCCTCAAGAGCTCTTTCGCAGCGATTTCTTTGAGGACTACCACAACCTAGTAACCATGTTGAGCAGGGTGATGGGCCTCCCTACTGCTACATTTTTCCAAGAGTGGATGGTGTATTTTGTTGAAAAAATCATTTATGGGGATGAAGATGTCATCATGAAATCCTCATTCTACTAGGGAGGCATCATAAGCGACTACTTCCATGAGTAGTTTATGAATGTGAAGAAGAGCTCTAAGTTTTACATGACCTCTTATCTAGTCTACTCACTAGCTGAGATGAAGCAATACAACGGATTATTTGTGGCACCTGATGAGGAGCCGGGTCAAAGATTGAAGGTTTATGATAGATATCCCCAGCTACAGTTCAGAAATTTTAAGGAGTATTGCAGGGTGAATGATGCCTTCATCAGCCACATCATCAAGCTGCTAGGAGGATATTTTGAGAGAAGGGTCTCTCACAATGCTCAAGCGTTCTTGAAGCAGTATGCCTTCTTATTTTTACAGTACCCCAAATTCACATATATTCGCGCCCAAGGTTTCACGGAAAGGCCAAATAAGCTACCCTGGTACCCCAATGACCGGATCATATTGTTAGAACTTTCCTAGAAGCTGCAACATATACATTCAGTCCTCGATGGTAAACACCTGGCAGGGATCCCTTATCCCTTAGCTTTCGGCCAAGGAATGTACAAATTGCAAACTTCCCAATGTGTTGGGAATTCTGAGAAGGAATTGGCAGAGTACCATTTCAACCTACACACTGCTTGCCCACGAATGGACCCATATGGGCATATAAGAAAGGCACTGGGACCAGGGTATGCTCACCTACATCACGTTGAAGATTTCTGGGTAGATTGCTAGGATGATAAAGAGGTGCGCGCGAGGCATTATTTTTGGATGACTGCTTACTTCGTAAGAAGGGTACAGCTATTTCCCATACCAGATCAGGTCGAGGAGGGTGAGAGCACCATCATGGACCCCAGGTATGCCATAGTCACTAATTTACCACTGCCAATGATAGACTGGGATGAATAGGAGGTCGATGACCTCAACATTGTAACTAAACCAATCATGGCTTGTACTAAAGAATGGGTTGATGGACAAGTAGCCCGATTGAAGCAACAAGGAGTTGTCTTGACATATGAAGGGCTCAAGAGTGAGCCTAGTGCCACGAAGGATGTCGCCGCTACAGCTTCAATAGGTGGGACATCCAAATCTGCTTTGATCACAAGATCAAAGAAGAGGAAAGGGATTGAAGTGGAACAGTCTCCAGACCCCAAAGTTTATTCAAGGAAAGACTTACGAGGATCACCCTCTAAGAGGCCCAAATGGATGGGAAGCATCGCGGAGCAGCCACCAATTCAAGAAGATCCCCTTCAAGAGGGTGAGGAAGGGAAGAAAAATCAGCCAAGACCTCCTCATGCTCTCCCTGTCTCCGCCACCCTTCCGCCTATTTCCCAAACCATGGTCGCTACATCCCCACTTGCAGTGGACATCTCAATCCATCTCACCTCCTCTCCCTTGGCTGGGCCCATAATAATGGTTGAATCCTCCTCTACTGCAACTTCTTCACTTTCCTCCACTGCCATGTCACCTACTACATCACTCCCACTGGCAGCAGTGACAATACCAATGCTCGCACTAGCATTATCGGAGGCTTTCTCGTGGCACATGCAGAATGTCCCCTCTAAAATTTCTCAAATCTTTTTGGATCCAACCATTCAAGATTCCTTAGTGCGGGTCCTCGCTAGTACCACACCTTCGCAAACTCCAATGAAACTGCCAGCAATGGAGGCTACAATGTTAATTTGTGAAGAATGGGAGAAGCGGGAGAAAGAATCCTAGAGGGCAATGGAGGAGGAAGTCGATGAGTACCATGAACACCCAGAGTATGAACAGTGGAAAATTGATAGGGTGGTCTACGAAGAAGAAGGAAGGGGATCTTCCAAAAGTGGAGACAAGGAGGAGGGTATAGGTGGTAGAACTATTGTATAGACCTTCAATGATGATCTTGAGGAGGAAATGTCCAGACAACTGAAGCATGATGAAGAAGAGGCAGAGAGGCCACCACCTAGAGAAGAAGAGCAAGAAGGTGACAGGGCAGTAGAAAATGTGGAGCTTCCTACAAGGGAACAACAAGAGGATGTGTCATATCCTCATAGAGAAGAGGGAAATGTGGAAGAAGACAGGCCAGAGGAGCATGTACACAAGGATGAACAAACTGAGGAAGGAAAGGGAAAAATAATTGAGATAGAAGAAATCCCACGGGAGAAATTTCCTACTAAGCCTCCCGTTAAGTGTTGCATGTTCGTCCAAGACTCCAATGAGGAAGGAGACAAAACTAAAATGGAGGAAAGGGCTCCCACAGGTGAACAAACGGAAATCCAACCAAGGGAAGGTGAGGGTGATTGACAATTTCCTAAGGGAAAATCTACTATGCCCGAATGGCTAGAGAGGCAGCTTGAAAAGAAGACTCATGCCCTGAAGGATCCAAGAGCAAGGCTAGAGGCTATCCTGGCCTGAGCACAAATCACAACCAAAAAGGAGAAGAATCCCAAAGTCATGTCCAAGGTGACGATGGATGCTTCTGGGTCTCGACTTGTGCAAGTGGCAACATTGGTGGTAGGCCAAGAGGGAGTAAGCTATAATATCTCCACCATTAACTTGGGAACTACTACTAGAGAGCAGAAGTTGGAACACCTCGAGGAGTCAGTGGCTACAGTGGTGCACCTAATACAACAGGATAAAGTCTCAAAGGATGAGCTTAAAGCACAGGTATCCGCCTTGATAGATTACATCCAACAATGGTCTTCAGTTGAAGACATACCTACCACGTCCATGGCTCCACCCCAACTACTGTCCCAGGAACAGATTGACAAGCATGAAAAAAGAAAGAACTTGGAAAAAACTACAGAGAGTTGGTTCCGACAGGTTCTATACGTCGGGAACATGGGTATCAGTTGGGCTGTTCAAACAACCAATAGGTTCCTGGACCTACAATAGTCTCTTGAGAACACAAGAATGCTCTGCTCTTACTTCCCAGCAAGTTATGAGTCCACCTATCCAAAGATCGAGGCTATCCTTCGACTACCCAAAGCCACGTGGGAAAACAAGCTCGCACTAAAAAGGGATGATCATTGGCTAGTGGATGTGTGGAAGTGGGACTTTGACAACCAAAAAGAAAGGTTGGAGCAGGTAATTGATAAAGTGGATCTAGATATTGAATGGGTCAAATAAGTTAGGGTGGATTGCGCCCGATATTTGAGGCTAATGACGGGATTTGACATGCCCGCGGTGCAAATTGATCTGGAGAAAATAAAGCCCCATTTCCAAAAAAGGATGGAGGATGGGATGTCAGATGAGATAACCACATATTTCATGATTTTTTGCACTCGTGCCTTCGCCCAGTCAGAGCTGTTCAAGGATCACACCACCAAATATGATGAAGATTGGAAGAGGCTCAAAGACAACTCCAAGGAATGGAGTTATCAGGTGTTGTGGTCCGAGATTATAGAAGTCGACAAACTCCAACCAGTCATCTTGAAATTCATGGAATATGTAGCTTTGAAGAAGCAGGAGGGAAACCCTATTGTCAGTGAAGAGATTTTGAAGGAATAGCTACAACAGAAAGAGCAATTAGCAAAAGACAAAATGCTACAGTGTTGTCACTTGAAGACGAAATAGGGATATGGGCAAAATTGGATTTTAAATTGTAATATATTGGGGGGTAGGTAGAACCCTAGTTTGTAGTGAATCTTGACCACACAATGAGATTAAATATTGGCCATTCGTTCTACTTTTTGGGCACTATAAATGGGGGGTCTCATTCTAAAGGGAGTTGAGTTGTTGTAAAGACATGCTGCAGAAATTTATAATGAAAATACATTGACTTGGTGCATTTTCTGAGTTCTTCACATGTTTCATGATTCAATCTCCATTGTTAGATGCTTTATTTAGATTTACATTGTTGTTTTAAGTTAGATTTAAACTGCTTAGATAGATTTGGTTATGTTGTTCTGTAGTTATGCAATTTTTTGTTGTGTAGATGCCTTCCTAGTCCACACTTTTTGTCGTTTGCTGCTAATAAATGGCTGTGTAAAGTTAGTCTAGCCTTGAATTCAAATCTTCTCCACACTTTTATCTTTTTTCATGTATGTATATGGTGAATGAATGATGAAATATCTATAGGCCTTAGAAGATAGCACAAATTTCATGAGACTGTGAATTTTCTGGTTAAGTGAAATTTTGTTTGAAGGAAGTTGTCCATGATAGGAACTCCATGATTACTGTTCATAGTTAGTTGTAGATCCAAGAACCTTCCCTCTTCCCTACTCTTTTTCCCCTTTTTTTAAGAAACAGCCTGTGCTAAGGTTCATTGCACATTGTAAAGCCAAAACTTGAAGAAAACATTGAAGTTTTAGACTGCTTTCTGAACCTACAGCAAAATGCACCTTGACTCCCATCTCAGAAACTTCATATTTTAAGATCCACTATGCATCCAGCTACATAACTCCACCCTGTGATTACCAGCAAAATCACATCAAACATCAACTGAGGAGTTCCATGCAATTCATGACCTGACACCCGAGAGACCTTGGGGAGATTTTCAACAACTTGTTGTTGGAGATTTCCTTTCAAGAGAGGTAGTGCACATACGCATTTCCTGTGTTGAGAAAGTGTGCAAAAAAACCCATCAACAACCAGAAGCATTGATTGCAAAGCAAGGAGGAAGAGGAAAAGGTAAGTATGAAGATGTATTTCCTATTAAATGTTTTTCATGCAGTAAGATAGGTCATTTTGCATCAAGATGTCTTGAAAGAGTTCCTAGGTCTAAGCCTAGAAAACCTAGATTCCAAAAGAAATGCTACTTTGCTGAAGAAGCAGTAAATGATGATGAGTCTAATAAAGATGATGGAAATCAAGATGATTGGGCTTTCATTGCTACCATTGAAGATAAAACTGTGCCTACTAAATCTACTGAAGATAAGAAAGCTCTTGCAACTCGAGTTGAGGAGAAAGATGAGTGGGTCATTGATAGTGGATGCTCTCATCACATGACCGATGATATAGGAAAGTTTGATGCTAGAAGCGATGAAGGGATCTTCCTAGGTTACTCCACAAAGAGCAAGGCATATCGTTGCTACAAAAAAACACTAAGAAATATTGTTGAGAGTGAAAATGTCAGAGTTGATGAGGACTCTGTCAAATCATCTAAACAATGCAACAATGATTCAAATGAAGAAAACACAAATAAAGGGAAGAACACTCAGACACCGAATCTAATTCAGATCATTCCATATGTTCCGGTGAAGCAATCACACATTGTTCTGGAAAATCAATTCAGTCAAGAAGCACAGACAAGTGCAAGTTTAGAAGAAAGTTCAGAAGACACAAAAGTCTGAGAAAGTCCCAAGACCCCAAGGTATGTAAAGTTGAATCACTCTAAAAGTAAAATCATAGGAGATAAGAGTAAAGGAGTGCAAACTAGAAGAAAAATTACAGAAGAATATTGTCTGATTTCCAAGATTGAACCTAAGAATGTCACTAAAGCCTGTCAAGATGAACACTGGTTGGAAGCTATGAAGGAAGAGCTAGCACAAATTGAAAATAATGAGACATGGACATTGGTTCTTAGGCCCAAAGACAAGAATGTGATTGGTACTAAGTGGGTATTCAGAAACAAGCCGAATGAGGAAGGTGAAGTGGTCCGGAATAAGGAAAGATTGGTAAGTAAAGGCTACTCTCAAATGGAAGGTATTGATTTCGAAGAAACCTTTGCCCCTATTCCTAGAATTGAAGCAGTAAGATTATTTCTTGCTTATGTTGCTTATAAGAACTATAAAGTCTATCAAATGGATGTGAAGTCTTCATTTCTGAATGGGGAACTAGAAGAAGTGTACATTGAATAGCCGAATGGATTTCAGCTAATAGATAAGGAAGATATGGTTTGTAGATTGAAATAAAAGCTCTGTATGGACTCAAACAAGCCCCCAGAGCCTGGTACACCAGATTGGACAAATATCTACTAAAGCTTGGATTCACTAAAGGTACTGTTGATAGTAACTTATACTTCAAATTAGATCATGATAAGGAGTTAATCATAGAAGTCTTTGTTGATGACATCATTTTTGGTGGAGATGATAATCTATGCATGAAGTTTGCTGATGAGATGAAGAGTGAATTTGAGATGAGCATGATTGGTGAAATGAAGTTCTTTCCGGGATTGAAAATTACACAGTTGGACCATGGGATTTTCATATCTCAATCCAAATATGTGAAATGAATGTTGAAGAAGTTTGGAATGGAAGACTCCAAACCTATTGGTACACCCATGGTGATTGGATGTAAGTTGAATCAGAATGATGACTCTCCTAAGGAAAATCAAACTAGATATAGGTCAATGATCGGTGGATTTCTCTACTTGACTAAGACTAGACCGGATATTATGAATGATGTATGTATGGTCACTAGATTTCAAGCTGGTCTAAAAGAATCACATGTGACTGTTGTTAAAAGAATATTTAGATATTTGAAAGGAACAGTTGACTTTGGACTTTGGTATCCAAAGGATGATGATCTTACTTTGTGTGCATACACTGATGCTAATTGGGCTGGTGATGTGGATGAAAGAAAAAGTACTAGTGGTGGTGCTTTCTTCTTAGGGAAGAATCTGGTATCCTGGTTAAGTAAAAAGAAAAACTCAATTTCTCTATCTACTGCTGAAGCAGAATATATTGTTGTTGCCAATAATTGTACTCAAGTGATATGGATGAAATAGATGTTGAGAGATATCAAAGTAATATATGAAGAGACTATTGCCATATACTCTGACAACTCAAGCGAAATAAATATATCGAGGAATCTAGTGCTACACTCTAAGACTAAACATTTATCAATCAAGTTTCATTTCATGAGGGAGAAAGTGAATGAGAAAGAAGTCAAACTGGAGTATGTGCCTACCAAAGAACAGATTGTTGATATATTTACTAAGCCATTGCCGAAGGATAATTTTGAGTATCTAAGAGGAATTCTAGGGGTAATTACCCCTTCTGATAAGAACTAAATGATGCATTTACTTGCATCAATCCATGAGCTTCATTGCTATATTCTGATCCAGATTGATGTTTCTGTGGCTGCTACTCAGGGGGAGTAGTCAGATGTGCAGATATTTGGTTCAAAGTGTGTGTATGGAAAGTTCATGGTTACCTTTTCCATTGATGTCAAAGGGGAAGAAGAGTAATTTGAAAAATATCTTAGGGGGAGAATAACATGTCAAATACTTTAAAAAATGAAGTGCAGAAGAAGTCAGTGTGTTGGGTTGATGGTATTTTTCACATCATGTGTTGCCATCAATGCCAAAGGGGGAGATTGTTGGGATATTGTTGGATGCTATGGATGTTTTGCTGATATGTGGTTATCATTTATGTCAACACTATTAACATTTGGTGTATCTATTGTTGTATATGTTGAGGATATTGAGAAAATTGTAAAAGAAAGTGTTACAAGTTCCTAGTGGAACTATGCAGGTCATGAAGGCTTTTTGTTCTGTACATAAAAGATTAGCTAATGTGGATCAAAGGGTTTATTGTTGAGTATGTCTAGATCATCTACCAAAAGTCTCAGAGGTCCGTGTGACGTTATGTGTGAAGTTATGTGTGAAGTTATGGTCTAAGAGTTTTTTGATGGTCTCTGTCAGTGTTCCTGAATGAAGATTGTGTGATCTTGGTTATCTCAGTTGTCGTGGATGCTTCTCTATTATGTCTTGGTGTTCTCAGATTTCTCTAGTTCATTCTCTATCTTTACAGTACGTCCACATTGATCTGTGTGCTCATGGTTGAAGATATTTTTGCGCATGTTTGGTTTTTCTTGTTCATGGTTGACATGTTGGTGGTAGCATGTTGTGGATCTGTGAGGTGAAATTAATTAAAGTATTTTTGTGTTGGAGATGTTAATTTGGGTCTCCAATATGTTGTGGCCGACCTTGGTGGGTGTGCATTAAAAAATTAATTGAAAATCTAGACCGACATTGCAAATATATTTTATTTTTCTTGGTCGACGAAGATGTGGTGAAATCTCATGTAGCCGATATATAAGAGCAATTGTGTGACCGGTGGGGAGTATGCTTCGTGTGCTCCAATGTGCATATGTGTGAATATCATTATTGAGCAGAGTGTGAAGAAGATTATGCAAAGTGTGAAGAAGTGTTGAGCTTAATTGGAATTGTAATCAGGCTTGAGCAAAAGCTATTTTCTTAGTTCAAATCTTGAATGGTTTCAATCCAAACCCTATTGTTGGACAGTGAGTCCTCTTTTTGTAATTGAGCAGTGGGCTCTAGGCAGTGTGCATGAATGCATGTGCATTCCCCTTATTGTATTTCATTATACTTTTAGCAAAGTATAATCTTGTGGACTAACATCGACCGTGGTTTTTCCCCTAACAGGGTTTCCACATAAAAAATATTGGTGTTCTTTGTCTCTCTAATGTGTTAATTTCTTATGGTTAATTGTTCATTCATCAAATCTAAGATTAAGGATAAGTTAAGTTAGAAAAAATTTAAAATTATGTGACAACTAATTCACCCCCCCCCCCTCTCAGTTGTCTGTCCTTGTTTTTCCAACAAATACAATACTACAGGGAAAGATAGGTTGATATTATATTCAAAATTAAAGATATTATAGTGTCTTTTCCTTTTACCTACATTTTAATAATCTAATTTGAAGTTGATCGGGTTTTACCTATTCTAGGTCTCTTAAGTCATATATTATTTCTTTGTGTATGTTTACTCACCGACCCCTTGAGCCTAGTTTTCCTATTTGCTACCCGAAGAATCCTTATAAATCTTTCCTTTTCTTATGCAGGTCATAAAATTCTTTAATTCTTGTTCTTTCCCTAAGTTTGGGTTTTAATATTAGCTCAATATCATTCATGTTATAAACCTAGGCAACAACCCCTTCTAATTCATGTAATGAGTGCACATGCTTATTAAAATCCTTTGTTATGCTTGGCAGATCCCATTGATTGCTTTCTATTAGTTCCCATCCATCCCGTAGGATTAAATTAATCAAATTAAGGAGCTAGCGGGATAGTAGGAAGGCGACACCTGGACACCCTTTTGGCGGGTCCTACCACTACTTGAAGGCATCAATGACTAAAGGTGTTCAAATCAATGGGTACTATAGTTTCTAAAAAATGAATCTCAATCATTCCTCACCTCCCCACTGTCATAAGATGCACATGCTTTAAACCCAAAGGGGAAGTGGGGAGGTTGACACGTAGACAGTTTCAATGCTTGAGGAGATGGTGGAGCTCTCAGAGTGACACGAAGATAAATCCACATGGTGTTTTTTGGTTTTTCAATGGAAATAACTATTTGTAGTCAAATTTTCAGACTTATTTCATTGAATCTGATCCATCTATTGGGCCATCTAACTATGAGATCGACAGTTAAAATTCAAATTTCAAGATTGAGGTCAAATGAGTCGTATCAGTCATTCTGGTTCACGCGAGCAAACCATAATGGAGGATCTGATGCAGAGCTACCAAATTTCCAATTGGTATGCTTTAAAGCCATAAAAGTTGCTTTAAATTAAAATTGCAAACTGTTCAAGCATTTGACGCATCTAAGGAGTTCTTGCTGAAATTTTCAAGCTCGTTCGACAACAAGAATTAGGGTTTTCAAGTGTTCGCAAAACTAGTAAGTAAAATTGCTATCCTACTTAGTGCTTCTCAGTTGTTTAAAAATTTGTTGTAAGTGCTCATTCTATCATTCTATCATTAGGGCTTCTAATTTCGTTGCATTTCTTTTAAGGTTTGACGTTCAATTCAAACGATTAGCCTGTTTAGTCCTATTATTTCCTTGCATCAACATATACCCTAGTTGTAAGCTTGCAAATTGTTGAGTAGGAAACCCTACTTCGCACAAACTCTGTTACTATGGCACCCAAAGTCAAAGTATCCACGTCAAAAGACCACTCTTCTGAGTCAAATCTCGCTAAAAGACCTCTATCATAGGACTTAGCCGAACAATTGGTATCTTTAACCTCTAAGAAATCAAAGGG
Organism: Sequoia sempervirens; assembly: GCA_007258455.2. Lineage (NCBI taxonomy): Eukaryota > Viridiplantae > Streptophyta > Pinopsida > Cupressales > Cupressaceae > Sequoia > Sequoia sempervirens. The sequence goes on from VDFB02000017.1 coordinate 272,331,209, forward strand.
ACATCATATGTACTTTGGCCCTGGAAATAAATTTGGAATCACTAATTATTATTGTACAATTAAAGATGTTTCCCTATCAAACTCCATCTCCGAATGGAGTCTTTTCTAGGGATGGTTTGGAAATAGGAATGTCGGTATCCCTTTTTGCAACCCCTGGAGGTTGGACATGGGTAAGCTGGTTGTAACCAATATTTTCATAGATGTTGATCTTCTCAAAGCAATTGCTGTGAACTATGACCCTTTGGTTAAGGTTTTCAGATCTCATGAGGACAGAATATGGTATGGGTTAATAAGGAAGAAGTTGCATATGTGTTCAAGTTGAACACTTGGAGCAGTGACATGGTTAATATTGATGAGAAGATGTTGAGGGAGGAATACAAAAGGGTAAAACACAACTTCAAGGTGTCAGTGTTGACCAATTTTCTAATATCAGTAGGGAAGGTAATCAACAAAAGAAATATTACTTTGGGACCCTATAATTATTATCCCCTTCCTATTAAGTATTTCCAACCATATTTTTCAGAATATCTTTTACTTCCTCTGCCAAATACTAGGGTTTTATCTTGGCTCTAGCATGCCAATGGCTCATATGTACATGGTTGTGACTATCCAACATCTTAACATAAATACCTTATATAATTTTTCCACCTATATAGTAGAGGAAATTCACAAAGGATTGGTGGCCTTGAAGGGTGGGAAAATTGGTGTCATATTTTGGTGGTTTTCACTCTTTATGGATATGTTTCTTTTCAAAGGTGCAAAATATTTTCATTGGGAGATGGAAATTAAAAGGGTTGTCGATGGTATTGAGATGTCAGTGTAGTCATGGACCCCTATATTCGATAGGAATGAAAAAAATACCAACAATATGACTGCTACAAATATTTTTTCCACTGAATTGAGATGGGCTCTAATGGTGGATGTACCTAGGATCCCCAAGGAATTACATGATTTTTTGAGGCCAGCTAAAAGGAGGATTGATTTGAATATTTCTCACAACTGGAGAGATGTAATCCCTTATAACAATTGTATAGTTCTAAGGGTATTTGGAACACAATTGACACCCCACATACTCCCCAAGGAAGTGCCTCTAAGGATTGGGTTTTTGGAGGTGATGTGGCAGCTAGGGAATGTAGATGATTTCTTCCTGGATGAGAAACAAAAGGGAAATTTCTTGCCTACATACACTGTGTTTGTTGTTTTTCTCATGATTACATATAGATGGAGAAATATTGTGGAGCACTATCTCAGTCATTACAATATGAAGATCTGGGCATACAGGACATATGACCCTAAGGGATTCATAGTTTGGTTAATGAAGAGAAATAGGGGAGGTCGGTACGTTCACACCCACACTATGCCTAATAACCTCGTTAGAAATATTTTTGATCTTGATGTCCAAATTGATAGAATGAAGAAGTGGGGTGTTTCTTTTTTAATTGGAAAGAGAAATTAAGGTTAAGAATCCTAATTTTAAAGTTTTTTCAGATATTAGTGACCCAATTTTAAAGATTGAAGTTGTGATACAAAATTTTGACAAAGTAGTGGCAAGATTAAATGAGATAAAAGTTGTGCAGGGTAAGGGGAAGGCCCCTATGACAAAGGGAGAGTCAGTTGTGCAACCTTCCAAGAAGGTGCACATATATTCAAAGAGGAAAGGAACAATAAGGAAGCAACAAATAGTTGTTACTCCTGCACAATATGAGGAGTCAAAAGTGCATTCACCATAGCAGCAACTACCTCCAATTCCATTGTCACCATAACAATTGTTTTCCCCTAAAATAATTAAATTGGATTCTCCAATTAGACAATCATCCCCTCTAAGGGACCCATGCCCATCAATAAAGAAGCAAAAGGTTGAAGCTTCTGGTCTGGTTGACTATCCTGCAGAGGAGTCAGATGATGAAATTGCTATAACTGATGAGGAAATAATGCAGGGGATGTCATCTCCTTAAGGGGAAATAATATCATAGACTATGAGCCTTAGGTTGAGCAAAGCTAACCTAAGTGGAATAAATATCTCTGAGGATGTTAAGTACATTCAAATATTTTTGTAGAAGAGGGTAGGGCATTGGTGAGAAAGAGTGGAGTGTTATTACTCCTAGAATGGAACCTGTCATTAGCAATTTATTTTGACACTGTGAGAAGACAAGATGCCCCTATTTTTGACAGTGAAGAAGAAGTCACATTGGCTTTACAGGGATCAACTTTTAGTCAGCAGTGGGACACTCTTTCCATTTGGGATTTATCCCCAACTACTAAAAAGCTTGATGTTGCAAAGCATGCCCCGAGTGTAAGAGGAGGCTTAATCATAAAAAGAGTTTCAAATAGAACTTACTTGGAGGCAAAAACCATGAATGTTAATGTGGAAAAATTCACCAAAGGCACAGTTGGGTCATTAACAAAAGAAAGGGATAGATTTAGAACCAAATATAATGAGGTGGTTGTTGAGTACAACTTGAGCTAGCAAAAGATCATTCAAATGCAAACTCAAATGGATTTGTGAAAATAATAATTCCAATCATTGTAGCCTGGTACCTCACATGTTGCAATCTTTCCTCCTGCTTCCCCAATTCTTTCACCTCCTCAAAATCATGAGGATATTACCCCCATTGAATCTGAAGATGTACAAATGGCACAATCAACTCCTGAATCATCAGATGCCCCTCAATTTGAGGAAGTTACCAAGGAGGAACTGATGGAAAATATCAAGACTTATGAAGATAGGATGGATGATATTATTCATTTGAATAATATGAATATTGTGACAACAATGTTTGAGCACTTGAATAAGGGGGTATTTAAAAGATTAATTAGTATTCATGCCAATTATGCTTTGATGTTTGATTCCATTAAGAACCTTAATAGAGATAAAGAAATTGCTATTCCTTTAATGGATAAATGGATTCCAAGGGCTCAAATGCTAAGGGATATGGCTATTGAATCCTCTCATGATGCTGATAAGCCTCCAAAGATACTTAAAACCCTAATATTTCTAGTAGATACAACTAGTTCTCAAGGGTTTATTTTCATTGAGTCTTTAGAGGTGAAGATTAGAGAACTGGTTAAGAAGTTTGATGATTGGAATTTTGGTCTTCTTCCAAACATTCTAAATGAGAAGGGTGAAGTTAAGTCCTTGCAAGAGTGGAAAGACCAGGAAGCTCAAGAAATAACTTCCCATTCCAAAAAAATATGTGATGAAATGGATTTGGTTATGCTGAGGAACAATATGTATAGGCTCATACATACAACTACTTTCCTTGAAGATTTTGATAAGGAGAAAAATCAGGTGGTCATCAGGTATAGCCCATACAGAAAAAGGGAAAACTATATCATGGGATTTGACTGGCCTACAGAGGAGGATTTTGTATTATGGAAGTGACATAAATTTTTGCAAGTGGGAGTAGGTGACATCAATTTTGATTTATTGGTCTACAATAACAAAGTTCAGTAGGCAAGTGCAATATTGTAATAGGCATAATGGTTTTATAGTAGTGATGGAATTTGAATGAGAAAATGCATGTTCTGGAATAGATTCTCTCCTCCTATATTTTTTCATATGAATTATTAATAAAATGATCAAGGAACCTTCTATTGGTCTTCAATCATTTTGGTTGAATTTATGATTTTGTCTCTACTTTAAATTTTAATTGAAAGAATTAATTAAAATTCTATGATGGAATCATAGGTTTGAATGGCTAAATTAACATATTATTAATAATTTCATATTTTAATTGTGTTAAAACTTAAACATGTACTCAGTGATTCATCACTCAACTCAATGCTTAATAACATATTAACAATAGTATTAGTAGCATATACAACAATGAACATTAGCAATCATTTAATGTGTATCTAGTAGTTGAAACCACTACCACACTTTTTCTTCAAATGATAAAATAAATAATACAGATAATTGAACATCAACACATTACTGAATTTGAGATTTTTTATTGATTTTCACATGAAGAAATACATAGAGGCATTGGCAATGAAAATCATGCTCAAAGAAAACTCTTCACAGAGCTGAGTTGGAACTTGGAAACTCATATTATCAAAAATAAAATCACTATATCACCTTTTCTAGCAACTTCCACTATTCAGGTGGTGGAAATGTCATTTGTTCTACTGATGTTGTTTGAATTGAAGATTTTTTTAACATTTAATGATTGAAATTGGAACCTGTCTTGAATTATTCAGTTAATTTTGCATTCAAGGTTATCAGTGGTTTGATGAAATCTAAATAATTCACCACATCTGGGTTCTGAGGAAACTGGTCCAAATCAATCTTCCTTGAACCCTCCATCTTCTTTCTAAAATCATCCTTTCCAATGAATCACTCATTTGTGTCAAAAGCCTCTAGCAAGCCAAGCTCTGTGAAGTTCCTTACCTTTTCATCCACCTTCTTCATCTTTTATGCAGCCAAATGCAAATATTCCTTTGTTTCACACATTCTCAAACACTTTTCAATGATAGATGATAACATCATTGAGGTAGCAAGCCAATTATTAATCCCTTTTGATTTGAATCATTGTCATTGGCTTTGTAGACTATTTGTTGAACTTGATTTTATATTTCTCTAATGCCAACACATTTTTGTTGTCCACTTAATATTTCGAGCTTCTTATAATGTAGTCTGATAGCATCAATCAATTGAAACATGTCACACAAATGTCAATCCTTTGCATTATTTCATCCCAGATCTTTTGTTTCATATGCCTCATTTTTCTCTACAAAATGCAGATAACTTATTTTGACAAGAGTTAATTTCATTTTTTTCTTCCATCATCTTTTTAATCTCTTTTTTTCTTTTTCTCTCCTTTTTTTTTTCCCTGTTGATGCATTCGATTTCTCTGAAGTGGATTTTTCCTCATCATTTTTCTTGTTGCTCTCATTATTCAGTTCATTCACTTCTCTCTCATTTTTTTTATCCTCTTTGCTTGTTGATGTAGAGGCATATTTTTTTATTCTTTTTTCTAATTCATTGGTCTTGTTATCTATTGCTTTCCTCTTTGCTTTCTCATTTTCTAGGTTTGCCTGTAACTTTTCTATTTGAGTCTACAACCTTTTTTCTCTCTATATTTCTTTAGCAATGATGTGTACACCAATTAATTGTTCTTCTTTGCTACATTAATTTTGTCAGTATTTTTGAGTCCAAAAAAATCCAATTGAAAATTGTTCACCTAGAATTCATATTGATCCATCTAATTTGTTGGTTTGTTTTGAACTGTGGGAACAATAATTGTGTACTCCATGATTTCTTTATTTGTGTAAAATGTGGGTAATACCATGGTTGTTGTAGGCTCTGAAGTTACAGTAGACACACTCTCCATTAGTTGATTCTTTTCTTTTGTATACAAGTCTAATTTCCTTTTAAATTCTTCAATATAATCAAAACCTGGGGATGCAGGAACAATGGAATGCTTGAATGGCGAAGGAATAGGAGTACTTTATTTGCTAATGATGTCATAGCCACACTAACTGGTAGTGGGGGAGTGCCTAGAAATAACTCCTTTGTGGTGGATCCACTGGTAGTGTGACTTGGACTTATCAAAATCCTTTGCCTCTTTTGTATGCCTTGATCACCTCGTGTTTGTGTGGTATCTTGTATTTTTGTCCTCTTGTTGTAATTTGTTGTCGTAGCACATGTTGACCACTACTAGTACTACTACCCATACCATCACCACCAATGGCAGTGCCAATTGCACTAAGCTCTCCACTATGGGCATGTCCTAGTTGTGATTATATCTGACCATGAGGATGAGGATTTGAAGCTCTAACAAATTGACTTGTATGCCCTTGGTATACTTTTTCACCTCCAAGCCAAAGGCTAGATTTATCAACTGGTTTTCTATTCTCTACATTTGTTACCATCCAAGGGCCTTTTCTTTGGGACCCCAAAGGACCACCTTCATAACCCATTTTTTTAGTTATGGCTACTCCTGAAGTATATGCTTCTTTTGTGGCCTCACTTAAACTAGGTTTGAAATTGACATGGCTTTGTTCTTCCCTATCATCATTACATTCATCATCAATTTCTTAATCTTCATATTCATGAGGATGCTCTATATTCCACAATTTGCTAAACTCACAATTTTCTTCGTTATCTCCATACTCTAGAAAAGCTCTTGGATCACCTAGCTCCTTCCTCATAGACCAAAAGGCAATAATTTTTTATCGTGACCAATTTTTAGTTATAACTTCCTTATCTAGAGAATCTGGCATTTTTACTCTACTAGATGGTTTATCACTTTTTTCATATAAATTGTTGTACCTCCTGATTGTCTTTCGATGCAATGCTATATTTTTTTCTAAATTTTTTTCAAAAGAAATACCTTTCTCAGTAGCACTTTTCTCCATTGTTATTTTGACCTCATCCCAAGAATCCTTGTTTCTCAAGTTTTCAAGCAAGAGTTTACTTTGATGTTGAATTCTACTTGCAACATTCTTATTGGCCATAATCATTTCTTTAATGGTATCACATGGATCATACTTCCAGTGACAGATAGCATCAAAATTTTAAAAATTCAAAAGATCATGTGCCACACTAAATGCTTTTCTCTCGAATGTGAACCCTTCACATGAAAAAGGTAAAGAAGTAAATAAGGTCTTCTTCTGTTGATTGTGAAAGTGTAGTTCATCAGTACTCTTCATTTTCCTTACATATTCCAATGCATAACCCTTTTTGTCACATGTATTGGAAGTTTGTATAGCTCTACTCCCGATCCATAAAATCTTAGCACAGTATATTCTTCCATTAAGTACCAATCATCCAATTGTATTTACTTTCCTAGTTGAATGCAATTTCTACATGACATAGGCAATCTAGGCATTGGAGTATTTGTAATTTCTTGATGCGATGGAGCCAAAAAGTAGTCTACAAAATGACTATAGTTCCTTCAAGAATCATGCATCCTTATTTCAGTGGTGCAATCATATACTAGAGCCATTTTATTTTCTTGAGAATTACTATAGGGCTGAATCTAAAGCTTGTTGGTATGAAACAGTCCTCTAAATTTGAGTAGAAAAAAATAGCACAAGTAGGTTGTGAACCTAAATGTCTTGGTGGGACCTCCTTTAATCATTAAAAATTGTTTATGCATGGATTTTACAATGTGCTCAATATAGTTATATTTTACATGTTCACCATAATGGATATTATATACCATTTCAAGGAGGCTTGCACCCACTTCCAAATTGCTATCCAGTCTGAGGAAAAATGCTAGCATGGAAATAGTATCCTGAACCCATGGTTTAAAAATATCAAAATCATAAGGAGGCTTATGATCACCTTTCAATTTGTTTCTAATTTCTTTGGTATCCAAAACTATTTTATTTATGAAATCACTTTTCTCCCTTTCATCCACTACTTCATAATCACTAGCAAGCTTTTCTAGGTCAATGTGGATGTTTCCAAATTCTTCGGTTGTAAAACCCAACACTTTTCCAAGTTCTACATTAATGGATAACAATTCTTCTTTGTTATCTTTATTAACAATTGTTCTTTTGTTATCATCATAATTTTGGGCACATACCATGATAAATTTTGGGCAAGGGAAAACCTCATGTAACATCATGGGCCCTAATCCAGTTACCCACGGTGCACTAATACTATTAACTTGCATTTTCTTTGCAACCTTATTTTGAGATGAAAATATAAGTTCTGAGGTATGCCTACCATAGATTTCAGGATCATAAATATCATGGTATTCATTAGTGAAACATGAGGTTTTAAGCAATTTTGCATAATGTGGTTTTTATCCGACATTGTTCTAGTGGTACTAGTGGAGACATGCTTATACAATGTGAAATTGTGAATTCCCTATTAGTCCTTAATTTTTCTTAATTCTTAAGTCTCTCAACCCTAAACCAAAACTTCAAAGTTTGACAAAATAATATTTTAAGAAACATCAAACAACGAAACGTAGCCATAGGAATTCTTTCACTTACCCGAATTTTGACTTTTGAAAATATTAATGCTGACAGTCATGGAAACTGGAATGGCTTTGTTGGAAGTGGAACTATGGAACCCAAAATAGGGTGGTGCACTGCAATGAGCAATATAAAGACTAAAATCTCCCTGTTTCCTGACCCTCTCACTTAAAAATAAAATCACTTAGCAGTAGAAAGTGTTTTTTTTTCAAACATTAAAGTGAATGAAATGTCAGCGTGTTGCTTCCGTACTACACAATTAGTGCATGGATGACAACATTTAGAAATGCGCAATTAGTACATGGCTGACAACATTTAAAACAAGCCATTTAGTCTTGCATTGACAACAAATTCTAAACCGTTGATCTTTGTAAATCTAATGGTTATAGGGTGATTTTGGAGGTTTAAGTTCACAAGCCTAGCACTATGTGCATTTCATTTCAGAATGCAACTACAACCATCCATCAAATGTTCATAGAATGGTTGAAACTTGAGTAATTTATGATATAAACAATAAACATGTGTTTTAAAGGGGTCGATAACTTAACGTTGCAAAGGACTTAATAAAATGAATAATGATACCAGGAACCGAGGGAGATCAACGACAAATTAAAATGAATGAAACATTGAAACGTCAACGTGTTGCTTTCGAACTACACAATTAGTACATGGTTGTCCTGCATTGATAGAAAATTCTAAACTGTTGATCTTTGTAAATCTAACGGTTATAGGGTGATTCTAGAGGTTTAAGTTCGCAAGCCTAGTGCTCTATGCATTTCATTCTAGAATGCAACTACAACCATATACCAAATTTTCATTGAACAGTTGAGTAATTTATGATATAAAGAATAAACATGTGTTTTAAAGTTGTTTTAAACTTTAGTGCGCTAGGATTGACATCAAGGCCAAGGGGTTGGTAACTTAGCATTACAAAGGACTTAATAAAATGAATAATGATATCAAGAATTTTGGGAGAAGGTCAAAGAAAATTTAGAAATCAATAAAATTTTGATAAACCCTAACAAGAGTGACAACTTTTAGTGTTTATAAATTTTTTTGTCAATTTGATGGAAACATTCTTTTTTCATTTGTATTGCTTTATGTTTTACTTTTAAATCTTCATGCAATTATTTCCTAAATAGATAATACTTAATTTTTTAAAGAAAAAAAACTTATTTGAATAGATTCATAGACACTGAAATCATAAAATAATTATTTACTGTAAATGAATAATGAAAAATAACACAACACAACCATTTATTTTATTACAATTGAATTACAATGTCACATTATTACATATCTTTTTAAAGATGAGTAGAGCATGCAAGCACCAAGCTCCTATTTTGTATAAATAGCATATGTTACTTTACATAATACAAATACAAATGTAAGTTCCAAGCTTTTGTTGGACTGCTGGTGACAATGTAATACAAATGTCGCTCTAAAAATAAATGCATGGTAATGGGACTTGCTAGGTCTACCATGGGCTCTGGAAATAAATGCATGGTACTTTTGACCATGGGCGGTGGCACTAAAAATAAATGCATGAGACTTGGAGGAAATCATGTAAGCTCTCAAAATAAATGCATGGGGCTTTCCTAGAGAACCATGTTGGGGAAATGGGAGCTATGAAGATACAAAATGTACTTATCCCCTTTGAGAACAAGAGTGCATTGCAAAAGATGAGGGGGTAGTAAATCTACTCCCATCTTTTGCATGCAACTTCCATGCACTTGGATAGCACTTATCTCCATCAGAGCTCCTCATCCTGGTTCAAAACATGTCTGAGAAGTTAGGTGAACCAAATCAACTTCTTTCCAATTCCACTTGTAAGTGTGGAATAAGTAATTGAAAAGCACTTCTTAATACGACATTATATCAAAGATCTAAAAGAAATTAAACTAATTTAAAGCAAGAATCTACTAAAAGTGTCATATTGTTCTCTATCTCTAAAGATTTATCAAGTCACGGGGCTCTCAAATTTTGTAAGCATTGTGACTGTTAAAATGCCAATCTAGAGAATGAGATTCTTCTAAATGCAATAATCTAATGATTGATAATGATTTCTAAATGATATTAATGCAGCTACTATATTCTAAATTGACATGGATATATATGATAAAAGGAAGCTACAGTAAAACTATGATGCAGCCATTATTATGATTCTACTAATGCTATGATTGCTATTGCTATTGCTAAATGGATATTAATGCAGCTACTATATTCTAAATTGACATGGATATATATGATAAAAGGAAGCTACAGTAAAACTATGATGCAGCCATTATTATGATTCTACTAATGCTATGATTGCTATTGCTATTGCTAAATGCTTGCTTGCTTGATGCTATTTCTGTAGAGTAAAATTGCACAGAGTTCAAATTTGGGATCCATTTCCTATATAATGAGGTTGTATTTATAGATTTACGACAACAATTTTGTGAAGGGGCAGCACAACAAAGGCTTGGATTCAATCTAGAGGATTGAATGGTGAGAGATGAAGAATCTTGAGTTGATCATGGGAATGGTTTCTCCCCATGAAAACATCAAGCCAAATGATAGGAAGAATCAGAGGAAGGAAATTGAGAGATTGATTCCAATTTGTCTCCAAAGCTTTCACGTGAATGCTAGTTGAATTAAATTGGATATTTGATGCCCAATTTGGTAGGTGAGTGAATAGAGTAAATTGCCTTTATGCCTTTATTAACAATTTATGATTTATTCAAATTAGTGTTGAATAACACTTAATAAAACAAACTATAGAATTTTTTTATTAAATAAATATAGGTGGATATGATAATTAATCAACAAAGTATTTAACCTTGTTTAATTAAATAATGATTGAATGATGTGATAATTAAATAACACCAACTATTGAAGTTGTTTATTTAATTAAAATTGAAGAATAGGAGAATGAACTATAAATAAATGTTTCTATTTATTTAATAGTAGAGGAATTTAATTATGATAATTAAATAAAACAAAGTGAAATTGGTTTATTTAATTAAGACAAAAATAATAGAATAAAGATTGACGAATTTAATATGAACTATAAATAAATATTTCTATTTATTTAATAGTAGATGAAATAAGGGTTAATTAATTAAATAAACCATATTTAATTAATTATATTCTCCGCACTACTTTTAGGTGTATACATTTTTCCCCTTGAAGTGATGTATTTACGATAAGCTCAAAGAAAATTTTGTGTTGTTGCCGCCAAGATCAACCAAAAAATTTCAAGATGCCCCGACTTTCCCTCAGACATTGATTTTAATGATGATGGATTATGCCTCGAGATAAATTAATGATTTTGATTTTTGAATATTTTTGAATTTTTGGATTTTATGATTTTCGGATGATTTGATGATGATTTGATGAAGATTCGATGGTGAAATAATTGATCTCCTGATTAGAACTATAGAAAATTTCCCCCTAGATGAATTTGATTAATCTCCCCTTTAAAAAATTAATTAATCCCACCAAAATCCCACTTCTAATAACCTATAAAAGGTCAAAAAGGTCATTTTCAAACTCATTTGTGCATTTGAGTTTTGAAAATTTGTGAGAGAGAGAAAATTGTGCAATTTGGAGCAAGATGTTGATTCCTTACCACACTCACTAGTTCGAGCACGTACATGACATAACTTCCTCGCCGCCATTTGATTGGCACGCACTCATTAACCCCTCGCTGTATCGCATTTTTGTTTTTCATGTGTTTGTCGTTTTTAAATTTTGTTTCCTTTAGTTATCCTTTGCATACGATGTAGCTTTCTAGATCGCTTTTAGCTACTACGTTATTTTAGCTAGGCTAAATTTTATAGCGCTTTGATAGAATTTTTTAGCGCTTTCAATGTTTTAGTGCATATAATAGGAACTTTAGCGCTTTGACATACTATTTTAGCGCTTTTAACATTTTAGCGCGTTTACCCTATAATTTAGCACTTTGCCCTGATATAAGAAAGCTTTTGATGAAGTGGCGCTTTGACTGTTTGTAATGGCACTTATGCTCGATGAAATGGCACTTTTGATGATTTAGCGCTTTGAGCACCTGTTTTAGTGCTTTTAAGTGTTTTAATGGTGCTTTTTATATTCTAGCGCATAGAAACTTTATTTTAGCGCTTCTAAGTCAAATTGATAAAGTTTAGCAAATTTGTCCTTGATTTTGTCAATTTTTGATATTGTTAGTCGTCAGTTTGATATGATTGATGATCCTGATCAAGTAGATGATGTTCAACCTCATGATAGGCTAGGTCTGATGTTTGACTGATGATAATTATCCTCATGATAGGCAAGGAATAATTATAGTTTGATTGATAAATCTCATGATAGGTGAGGTTGATTTGATGTATTGACCTCATGATAGGTGAGGTTCAATGATGTTTTATCATGAGATTTAATCAAAAGTCTCACCAAGAGCTGATTAGGTTTGATAGGATAGTTGATGTTTTGATGATTTGACAAAAGAGTATTGACTTTGAATATTTCATGATGATAGGAGGCTTTGACGAACCTCCAGATTAGAGAGCAATTTCCTCAGACGTTTGATTTGATACGTCAACTATCCCAGCCTGAGATAGCTATCATTACATGTTGTGGATTGTCTTCCTTACTATAAATGCCCCAAATTAGGATTAATCGGGGTCTCCTAACAACTTTAGTGAAGAGGTGGCACAACAAGCATAACACCTTCCACCTAGCTACCGGCGAGATCACAGTCACCCCCGAGGATGTCTGGTGGATCCTGCATATACCTATTGTTGGGGATATTGTCATCTATGATTCATCATAGCAGGGTGGTACTGATGCTCTACGAAGAGTGTTTCAGGATGATACTATTGGTGGATGTTGGATTCCATGGTGGGAGATGGTTGACGCTTATCCCACTTTGTTGATAGTTCTTGCTGGATTCATTGGAGGGTTCCTTTGTCTTGATCGCAAGTCAAAGGGATTCGCTATTGGTTGGGGCCGTATACTAGAGAGCATGATTGTACATGGGACTAGATATGCTTGGGGCATGTGAATGCTTTCCCATCTATATCATGATTTGCATTCAGTGGTTTATCTTGGAGGTCAGAGTTTATCGGTTGGAGTCACTTTACTTCAAGTGTGGGTGTGGGAGCATATTGTTGTCACACGGCCAGTGATGGTGAGGTAGCATCCTGCCAAGCAACCCTATGTTCACATATATGCGAGTCGACTTACTCAGCCTAGGCTGGGTAAGTTAGATCATTGGCGCAAAGTATTAGATGATATGGAGACTATGACCTGGCGTCCTTATTTAGATTGCGAGCATTGGGATGATGATGAAATGCAATTGCCATATTTTTGTCAATCTTTTATTCTGATTGGGCAGACACGGTGGGTTTTGGATAGATTTCTACTGAGACGAGTGCTTCATCAGTATGGCATTATTTAGGGCATTCCTCAAGGTGTTTCCCACTATTCTTGGCGTCAGTTGGATTCTACAGATTGGGGGCATGGGTTGTCCTATGATGCAACAGTGCAGGAGGTCCAGGCCTTACAACCTCTTATTTGGGATATTCAACCAGATATTGTGGAGCCACCAGTGATAGTAGATTATGCAAAGATTCTGGTATTACATCCATTTACACACATTACTATTCCCGATGAGCTAGCACCATTAGTTGTCGGGGAGGAGATTTTTTTTGCACACCGACGTTGATGAAGGAGAGAGTAGATTGGTGGTGAGGAGGAGGTGGTGGAGGAGGTTGAGAGCAGTAGTGATGGAGAGGGAAGTGGGGATGAGGAGGATAGCAGTAGTGATAGTAATGGAGATGAGGAGGGCAGCGATGGTGACAGCAGTGGAGATAGTCCAGGTGGATTGAGTGTAGGTGGGCCAGGTCCAGCCTTAGAGGAGTATTCAATGCCTCGCAAGAGGTGAGCAGTTGTAGACCCTTCAGAGCAGCATGTGCAACAGCAACAGACCCAGATAGCTAGTCTGCAGGTACAGGTTTAGACATTACAGGGTCAACTAACTCAGAGCCAGGGTTTGTTGGTACAGACTTAGACACAGATGTAGGCTTAAGCATAGATCATATCATTGATAGCTGAGAGGGATACTGCTAGGCAGGCTGTAAAGCAGGCTCAAGGTATGGCCAAGAGAGTGCAGAGATTAGCAGATGGTACTACTTTAGCAAATTACATGGCAAAGGTTATCTGTGTTGGTCGCGAGGTAGAGTACTACATAGGGAAATATCATGATGTAGTTCCCTCCGAGCTGAGAGTCAATTATGCACAGTCTCAATCAGGCATGACTCGTTCTCGGACTGTAAGTGTGGGAGTGACTCAGCCTCTTCCCAGAGACCCAAGAGATCCTGGTACATCCAGTGGGGGAGGTGTCGGCCTAGAGATGCATGCACCGTCAGGAGCTAGCACTACATAGTTTTATGATGTGATTCCTCTGTTGTATTTTGAGTTGATGATGTATATTCTGATTATAGCCATTTTTTGATATATCTCTCTTCATTTCAGACATCATTGTATACTTGACATTATGATTTTTAGAGATCTATATGATATGTAGCAGATTTTATCAATTGGATGCATTTATTTTCTATTTTCTATATGCCATGTGATGATCTATATATTATGATGTTTATGGATGCAATTTATAATCATGATGATATGTAATGATTTATGATTTTTTATTTATGATGTGCATAATGATGATGTATAGATGTATGATGTATGTATGCATGATGTATGGATGCATGGTGTATATGTATGATGATGTGTAATTTTATATGATAATGTACCTATATACATGGATGTGGATGTAAAGATTCAAATTATTTATGATATGCGATGTAAATGGGATGTGTGTGTTTTATTCTTGTGTAAATGCAAATATATGATGTAATAAATGCATGAAAATGATGCATGATATTTGATATGTTGAATGGATTTATGATATGTGATATGACAAATGGATGTATGAAATGCAACTATAGAGATTTATTTTTAATAATTTCTTATGCAATTTTATGATGTATGATATGTGAAAATGAAAATTATTTGATTCAAATGCATGAATGATGAAATGATAACTAAATGCATTTTAATAAAAATGAAATGAAAATGATGATGCAACTACATGATAATGATGATGTTTTTGTTAATGTCAAGTACACTCAATCTATTATGAGAAAAGATTATCATTAATTTGAATCTTTCACGAGATTTTGTAAAAAACACTTTGTAGATGCAAAAACTATCATGAATGAAATCTAATTTTTACCATGCAAATCTACATGCAAATATTGGCATCTTAACAATACTTTTCTTTTTCTTTTTATCATCATAGAGATTTTAAAATGTTGAAAGTGAGTACAAGCATTGATGGTATAATTTAGACCATGATGACCTGAGTACTACTTCCATGATTTTTGATAGTGCAAGTGAACACAAGCATCTAGGTATAATTAAACCGAGATGACGTGAGCATGTCTTGCGTAAACAAACAAGAATTAATCACTTTCCTATGTGAATTGGAATGTCATCCATGATACTTTGTAGAGCACTTCTCGTGAAAATTCACACAGTAATTATGATAAATTCATAGACAGCAGATAAAGAAAATATCATTCTCCTTCCTAGCTTCTCTAGTTCAATATATCATCGAATTGCTCTAAATAAATGATAACAATAATCAAAGTACAACATATCCAACCTTTACTTAAAGTATTTCAACCATTATTCAGATTAGATCATCCATCTCGATTTTATGATGTTTTTTTGTGATTTTTGAGAGTTTTGACCAAAGACCTAACCTAAAGACCTGTCCTAGGGGCCTCGGGGGTTGATCAAAGATTAGCCTTGCCTACATTATATACACAGAGACCATGTAGTTTGACTGACACGGACTCATGTTTTTGACTTTTTGATATTGACTTTTTGACCTGTTTTTTGGATTTTCTATTGTGATTATGGATGTCTGATGTGTTTCCAATGGTGAACAATTTTTCATGTTGGGTTGTGTTTCAATTATTGTTTTTGTTGCTTTTGTCTTACTGTTGTTTGTCCATTTTGTGAAGCTCGAGATTTATTTCCCCTAGTGAGGTTCAAATGTTGCCCCCAAGCTAGGGTGAGACATGACCACTTGCAATGATATGATAATTGATGTAAAGTGATGGTGAAAGTAACGACCATGGCATGCGTCCTATAGATGGAAAAGCTGGTTCAAATCACAAATAGCAACTGTTTCTAGGTTTTCACTATATGTTTTTATTGCACTTTTTCAGTCTTTTGTTTTTTTTTTTGTATTTTGTCGTTACCAAGATGCATGTTTGCCCAAGGTAACCATTTTTAGAAACTAATCTGTGTACTAGGTGACTCAGGTGTAGAAATTTTTAAGATGGATACTATTGATAGGTTCATCAAATAGATCCCCTTCAGGTGTGGACAATTGATATGCTCCAGATCCGTAAACTGATATGATGACAAAGGGACCTAGCCAGTTAGGTTCAAACTTCCCTTTCTTTTCTTTGTCCTGCTGATTTCTAGGGTTTTCCTTTAGGACCAAGTCACCAACCTGAAAGACTCTAGGTTTTACCCTGTGATTGTAGCTTTTGGAAATTCTCTGTTGGTAGGCCTTTAAATGATTGACAACTTGTTGATGATGTTCATCCAACTATTCTAGTTCCTATAGTCTAGAGACTTTATAATCCTCATCTATAATGATACTCTTTAGTGAGACACGAAGTGATGGTATTTCCACCTCAATAGGTAGGATGGCCTCTAATCCATATACTAAGGCATATGGTGTAGCTCATGTTGGTTTTTTGATGTTGGTTTTGTATGCCCATAATGCAAGATTTAGCTGAACATTCCAATCACGTCCACCATCATTAACCGTTTTCTTTGAGACCTCTGCTTAGCCATTTCCTTGAGGATAGTACGGTGTTGAAAAATGATGTTGGATATGAAATTTTTCACATAATTCTTGGACATCTTGGTTCTTAAAAGGTCTACCATTGTCTATTACAATGGAATTAGGTATACCATACCAACAGATGAGGTAGTTTAGTATGAAAGACGAGATCTGCTTTCCAGTGATTGTTGTTAAAGAAACCGCTTCTATCCATTTTGTAAAGTATTTCATTGTTTTTATTATGAACTTGTGTCCATTGGATGAAGATGGATTTATCTTTCCTACCAGGTCCAGTCCCCACTGACAAAAGGGCCATGTTGATGTAAATGGTTGCAATTCTTGTGCTAGCGCATGGATTAAGTTACCATGAATTTGGCATTTCTGACACTTTTTAACAAATTGATAAGACTCCTTCTCCATATTCGGCCAGTAATACCCCAAACGAAGGAGTTTCTTTTCTAGGGTTAGCCCACTTGAATGAGTTCCACAAATACCTTCATGGACCTCATGTAGGGTTGTTTCAGATTCATGATGTTCTAGACCCCGAAGAAGAGTACCGTCTAGACCTTGATGGTAAAGGATGTTAGCAATCAATGTATGTCATGCGGCTTAGCAAATGAAGTTATGTTTTTGGTTTCTTGAAAGATCAGGAGGAAGGATATTATCCTTGAGGTAAGCATAGATCTTTTCATAGATTGAAGTTTGAACATTGACTATTTGGCATATGGTCTGTGATTCAGGATTATTGTAAGCAAGGTTAGATACTTGTTCAACCATAAACTCATAACGACCTCATTTTTTTGGTAATTGTAAGAGGGAAGCAATTGTCGCCATAGCATCCACAACTTTGTTCTCTTCCCTTGGTATTTGTTCGAACTTGATCTCCACAAAGTACTTTTTAAGATCATCTATCATTTTCTTATATGGCATGAGTCTTTCATCCTTTGTTTGATACTCATCATTTACCTGATAAATGACAAGTTGTGAGTCCCCATACACTTGTATTTCTATGATTTTCCGTTCAATTTCCACTTTGATGCTGATAATCAATGCCTCATACTCAACCACATTATTGGTACATGGAAACATTAGTCTATAGGACCTTGGAATGGTGTGTCCTTGAGGTGTAACAAATAGAATTCCTGCACCAGACCCCCTTTGTGTGTATGACCCATCAAAATAAAGCCTCCATTGTTGTGTGGTAATATTTAGAATGTCCACATAAGGAAATTCAATGCTCATTGGATGATTATCCTATAACGGAGCTTCAGCTAATTGATCAGCTATTACCTATCCCTTGATGGCTTCCTGGTCTACATACTAGATGTCGAACTCACTTAAGATCATAACCCATTTTTCTAGTCTTCCTGTTAGAGCAGTTTTGCTAAGTAGATATTTTAATGGATCTATTTTTGCGATGAGTCTAACTGTACGAGTCAACATGTAGTGCTGCAACTGTTGGGTTGCAAATACCACTACCAAACAAGCTTTCTCTATGAATGTTTAATTTATTTCATAACCATTGAGAGTCTTGCTGATATAGTAAATAGCTTGTTCCTTTCCCTCAGAATCTTCTTGTGCTAATAGAGCTCCTATTAAATAAATAGAAATATTTATGTATAGTTCATCTTAAATTCTTCAATCTTTATTCTATTATTTTCGTCTTAATTAAATAAAAAAAATTCACTTTGTTTTATTTAAATTCATAATTAAATTCATCTACTTAATAAATAAATAGAAATATTTATTTATAGTTCATTCTCATATTCTTCAATTTTAATTAAATAAACAGCTTCAATAGTTTGTGTTATTTAATTATCACATCATTTTATCTTAATTAAATAAACAAGGTTAAATACTTTGTTTAATTATCATATCCCTTCTATATTTATTGAATAAACAAATTCTATAGTTTGCTTTATTAAATTATTTATTCCCTTTTACTAATTTGAATAAATCATAAATTATTCAAATAAAGGCATAAAGGAAATTTTCTCTATTCACTCACCTACCAAATTAGACATCAAATATCCAATTTAATTCAACTGGCATTCATGGGAAAGCTTTGGAGACAAATTGGAATCAATCTCTCAATTTCCTTCCTTTGATTCTTCCTATCATTTGGCCTGATGTTTTCATGGGGAGAAACCATTCCCATGACCAGCTCAAGATTCTTCATCTCTCACCACTCAATCCTCCAGATTGAATCCAAGCCTTTGTTGTGTTTCCCCTTCACAAAATTGCTCCTATAAATCTATAAATATAGCCTCATTCTATAGGAAATGGATCTCGAATTTGAACTCTGTGCAATTTTACTTTACAAAAATTTGGACCTTCATTATTTGATAAAGTTGAGTCAGCAACAGTTGTTTCCTTTACCTAGTCCTTTTTCTCAACCCATTTGGATATAAATTTGAGTTGATTTTCACCACTGGATGAAGTAGAAGTGTTGGCATCTCTATTGTGGGGTACCAAAGTGTCTTGAGTTGCCTTCAGCATGGTACAAGTCTAGGGATTATTGTTGTCAGTTGAAATAGTGACCTCTTGTCCATTAACTGGAAATTTCAAACATTGATGATATGTCAAAGGTACCGCTTGCATTTCATGGATCCATGGACATCCCAAGAGTATGTTATATGTTAGCTCTTTGTCTAAAACTTGGAAAGCTATTTTTTTAACAATCAGTCCCACTTGAATTGGTAGTACAATCAGCCCCTTGGAAGACTTTTCCTCTTCATCATATGCTTTTATTGTTATCTTTCTCCTAGCATCAATGGTGTTGTCAGAATAGCCTAGTGCACGAATTAGTTTTAAAGTACAAATATTTAATCCATCTCTTCCATCTATTAAGACACGCTTGACATAGTTTTTATGGATTAGAACCTCTATATGCAAGGTTGCATTGTGTGGGTGATTTAGTGACACATCATCTTGTTTGGAGAATGACAGACAATGAGGCATAGTTAGATGTCCCACCATAGCTTGAAATTGACAGACATCCAAATTATTGGGTACCGTAGTGGCTACCAGAGCCTATTCTAGAACCTCTTTATGTGATGGTGAAATTTTAACAAGTTCCAGTATGGATATTTATGCGGTTATCTTTTGTAGTTGATCCATGATGTTGTATTGATGTGATGGGGGAGTAGTGATTTTAGGTGAAACTCCTTTCAGTATCACTTTGGACTGCCCCCTTGTCATTGCATTGACCAGTTGGTAGTCTTGTGTTTCCCTGTTTTTTATGACGTTGATTTGGTTGTCGGATGTGTTTATGTTTGGAATCACGTTCAAGGATACAGTGTCATTAATGTTAATGTTATCTATTTTATTATCAATGAAATTATTTTTCTCAACCTCAGAAATGCAAAGAATGGTGGTGTCATAGATATAGTTTACACTTTTCCCTTTACCGTTTGAAGAAGATTCTCATTTTTTGTAGTTGGGTAAAGTATTTGTAAACACACTGTGATCGTTGTTTGTTTGATGTTCTTTGACAAATACCTTCTTTGCTTCAATTAAGTCTTGTATCAGATGTTTTAATTGCATACAATCATTTTTTTTATGTCATTTATTTTTATGAAAGTTGCAATAATCAGCATCATTCCACCAAGACGGTTTCACTTTCGACTCCCAATTTCTTGCTTCTGGTAGGGTAATAAGTCTATTTGTAATAAGCTCTCTCATTGTTGATTCTAGAAGTTTGTTCTAATGGTGTAAATCTTCGTCAATTGGATTTTCTGTGATATGATGGTGGTCGAGATTCTCCATTATTTGGGTTATTTTTTTGAGTGGTACCTTTATTGTTGTTCTAGTTGTCATTTTGATTTGTTTTCACAGTTGTTGTCATCAAATTGAATACTGGTTTTTGTATTTTGTGTGTCAGTTGTAGCATCATTGTTTCTAGGATTTCTATTTTTCTACCAAAATTTAGGCTTGTCATTGTTTCCATAGTGATTTGAGGAATTGGTGTTGTTTGATGTGTCATTGTAATGTTTAATCACTCCTATTTTGACTAAGGCTTCTTCAATTTTAAGCCCATTTTCAATCACCTTTTCAAATGTCAGGGGACATTGCAGTTCCAATCTATAACTCATTTCATCATTTAAGTTGTCGATAAATAATTCAATCTTTTCATCTTCAGGTATAGATTGAGGATATCTAGCAAACAAATTTTTCCAACATTGTAAGAATGATAGGAATGTCTCTCCCTTCTTTTGTTTCATGTTCTACAAATCTTTTATGGTTACGCCATGTTGAATGTTGAAGGAGAACTGTGAGATAAATATGTTGACCATTTATTCAAAGGATCGAATCCCCATTTGTAATTTGGAGAACCATTCCATACAATGTGCTCCTAAAATTCTAGGAAACAACCTCATTAGGTAAGTATCCTCTTGTGCAAACTCTAGGCTCATTGTTTTGAATTCCATCACATGGTCAATCGGATCCGTTTTTCCATTGTACTTGTCATATTTGGGGAACTCACAATGTCTAGGGAAGGGTATCATGTCTACACTTGGATGAAAGGGATAAGGACAAATGTCCTGTAATGAATACCTCTTTGTGGTTCCCTTTTGCATATCCTGAATTTATTGTTGTAAAGTTCGCATTTGAGTTGTTAAAGAAACCACTTGATCTATGTCTTGTGTATTGTGTGGTTTTGTTTCAATTGTTCTAGGTAGTTCCTTTAATCGATTGATGTCAAAATATTTCAGAAGATTTGCACCCAATTCTGCTAGCATCAACAGGTATTTTTCCATATCTTGTTCCAAGACCTTTTCCATGAATTTATGGAAATTTGGATCTTGTTGGGCGGTTTGTATATCCTCTTGGGTTATATCATTGGTATCATTTTGATGAAATTCGTGAAAGGGGTTTTGTTTAGCCATTGTGTTTGGTGTTTCAATTTCTTTCTCTCTAAGTTTTTATCTTTGTAACCTTGTCAAGATTGGCATACAAGTATTTGTTGTTTTCACTAAACTTTGATCTTTTGTGTTTGGATTAGTGTCAATTAGATTTTAACAAAGTCAAATAGAATGATATATTCTATTGATGAGACTAAGTTAAAAATATGATTACTGTGTTTCGTTTCGTGATGGTAGGATGTCAAAATCCTGATGAGGAAACTTAACTCAATAATCAAGATTTTTGTTTTGATAATTGGACACCTTGTAGTTTGCAAGATCTGGGTTTAAGTTGAAAATAATTTTGACTTGTAAGAACCTATTTTGTTTCAGGTTTTAGATGTTGTATGGACTGTAAAAATGTTTTTGTTTGATAAAAACCTGAGTTTCTAATGCCAACAAGTCTGATAGATGTGTTTGGAAGTTATCTATTTTTCTATTCTATGTAAGCGCTAATACAAAGGGAAGAAATGCTAAAACAATCTACAAAAGCACTAAAGGTTATGGTAAAAGCACTGTGAAATAGGGTAGAAGCGCTAAAACAAATTGTAGACGCGCTAAAAGATTGGTAAATTCAGACACTGGTAATTTTGGTTATAGTCAGTAGATGTGCTACAGAATTTGTCAAAAGTGCTTAAACAGACTGCAGAAGCACTATTTCAATTGTGGATGCATTAAAAGATAATGCAGAAGCGCTAAAACAAAGTGTGTAAGCGCTACTTTGGGATTCAACAGTGTTGTCTAATTTTCCCTTCTGTGAAGAGATTGACTTTTTTTGGTGTAATTTTTGGGATTTTTGGTATTTTGACAAGATATCTCTATTGGTAATTCTCTGATTTTGGATGACAAGCCTAATGTTTCCAAGTTTTCTCTACTGTAAGAATTGATCGAGCCTGTTGGAATATTCTATTGTTGGTTTTGGGATGGAAGATTGATGAATAGGTTGACTATGATTATGTTTCTATGAAAGAGCTCTTCTTTAGAAATAAGCTTGTGAATAAAAAGGCTCTAAAGCATAATCATCGGTATATCCCCTAGAAAAATCATGAAACTTATGGATAAAATTTCTATGTTCTAGCAAAATTTGTCTACTTTGATGCAAGAAGCATCTTTTTTTCAAAAGGTTTATGTAGCTAAGTTGCTTCTTTGGTTTATTGACTATTGTTGTAAGGGATTTCTTGACAAACGTTGTGGATTTCCAATCCCTAATCATAAATTTCACTATTTGATTTTTTTTTACTCTTTGTGTTTTTCTGGATGATCTTTATCTGAATTAATGATTTGAAAACACAACAAGCAATTGTAGAATAGTTGTTTTTAAGACCTAGAATCTAAAAAATAAGTGTATGTTCAAGAACCACGCATGGTACTATTTCAACTGGTTTGTTAACAAAAATACACTTTAGACAGACTCACTCTTAAGGTCAAAAAGGTCATCGTTATACTCAGTAGCACACATCTTAAAATTGCGTCAACTCACACAGTCGTGTCACCCCCTAAAGGGCACTCATGTTTTTTTCTTTTCCAGATGTGTACTCAAAGTTAGATTTCTTGATCCCTTGACCAAACGGTCCTTGGAAATTATATGGTGAGTGTCTTGGGGGCAGATTCTTCCCTCCCCTTACACTGCGAGTATTACAATGTCTGGTTACTGACTCAGCTAGATTCTACACTATGGTTCATAGATAGGGTTTCCATTCAGAGCGGAAAATGATAAACTCCCTCAGGAGACCTCCCAATCTTTAGAACAAAGACTTTGGGGATGGTTATCTTGCACTCTTCCAGCAAATGTGGGTTTCCCCAAATTCACTTTTATTTTATAGTGGGTTGGAAAACCTGGCTTTGGTTGTTCCCACTCAGGTCGTTCCCTTAAGGTGAGTACTTTTTCCCACTATGGTAGGCCTTCTAAAGGATTTAATAAAGCGTAAATTGCATGAAATTAAAGGATGAGTATGGAATTTTGATCACCCAGTTAAGGGGAGAGCATAGGCCTATCACCACACAAGCACAATAATCAAATGTTCAATTTTTAAAGCTCAAAAAACAATTTTCTATTCTATGTGAAGATATTGCTTCACAAAAGACATGATGTTAATTTTAACAAAATAGAAAATGTATGATGACTACCCTAGGATTGATATGTTTTAAACCAAATGACTACCCTAGGATTGGTTTTTTTAGTTCAAATGCATCAAAATAAATTTATGGTCGTGGTCACGTCAGATCCAAACAAGAAATCATAGAAGCATTAAAACATATTGCACAAGCGTTATTTAATTCATCAAAACCGCTACAGAATTTGGAAGCACTGCAAAAATTGGTAGAAGCACTAAAATTTTTGGTGCAAGTGCTAAAACAGTATTGAACCTAGAACACTCAACCATCCTGAAAGCTTTTTGGTGGAAGCGCTAAAACAGATTGCAAAAGCACTATTGTTTCTGTCAGAAGCACTGAAATAGTCAAAAGTGCTAAAAATTTTGGTGGAAGCACTGCATAATCCCCGGTCGCGCTAAAAGAAAACACGCCTATATCCTATACGAACACTTTTCAGAAAAAATTGTTAAAATATGGGATTAGTGCCCCATGGTGGGTGCCAAAATGTAAATGTTGAATAAGTAATTGAAAAACACTTCTTAATAAGACATTATATCAAAGATCTAAAAGAAATTAAACTAATTTAAAGCAAGAATCTACTAAAAGCGTCATATTATTCTCTCTCTAAAGATTTATCAAGTTATAGGGCTCTCAAATTTTGTAAGCATTGTGATTGTTAAAATGCCAATCTAGATAATGAGATGCTGCTAAATGCAATAATCTAATGATTGATAATGATTTCTAAATGATATTGATGTAGCTATTATAATCTAAATTGATATGGATATGATAAAAGGAAGCTACAGTAAAACTATGATGTAGCCATGATTATGATTCTATTGATGCTATGATTGCTATTGCTATTGCTATTGCTAAATGCTTGCTTGCTTGATGCTATTTTTGTAGAGTAAAATTGCACAGAGTTCAAATTTGGGATCCATTTCCTGTAGAATGAGGTTGTATTTATAGATTTACGGCAGCAATTTTGTGAAGGGGAAGCACAGCAAAGGCTTGGATTCAATCTGGAGGATTGAATGGTGAGAGATGAAGGATCTTGAGTTGATCATGGGAATGGTTTCTCCCCATGAAAACATCAGGCCAAATGATAGGAAGAATCAAAGGAAGGAAATTGAGAGATTGATTCCAATTTGTCTCCAAAGCTTTCACGTGAATGCCAGTTGAATTAAATTGGATATTTGATGTCTAATTTGGTAGATGAGTGAATAGAGGAAATTCCTTTATGCCTTTATTTGAATAATTTATGATTTATTCAAATTAGTAAAAGGGAATAAACAATTTAATAAAACAAACTATATAATTTGTTTATTAAATAAATATAGAAGGGATATGATAATTAAACAAAGTATTTAACCTTGTTTATTTAATTAAGATAAAATGATGTGATAATTAAATAACACAAACTATTGAAGTTATTTATTTAATTAAAATTGAAGAATAGGAGAATGAACTATAAATAAATATTTCTATTTATTTATTAAGTAGATGAATTTAATTATGACAATTAAATAAAACAAAGTGAAATTCGTTTATTTAATTAAGACGAAAATAATAGAATAAAGATTGAAGAATTTAAGATGAACTATAAATAAATATTTCTATTTATTTAATAGTAGATGAAATAAAGGTTAATTAATCAAATAAATCATATTTAATTAATTATATTCTCCATACCATTTTTAGGTGTATACACCACCCATTCTGAACTTGAAGGAAATTGATCTTGTACTCTATAACTACATAAGTGGAGGCAAGAGAATTTAGAGTATCCCCAATAATACCACATCATCTTCTTCATGAATCCTTATTAACCCTACAAAATAAATAGCCTTATGACAATTTAGAACATTGCACTCAATAGTAAAGCCTTTAGCCTTCAACGAATGATTTCAGTTGTGCTCACTATCCCTATTTATGGGTCACTAGTGTCCCTACTAGCGTGATCCCTATTTACTTGTGATTTGTGTCATGTGTGAGGTTGGGTATAATGATAATCACGATTCACACAAACCAAAAAACCAACTTAATTGATTCATGTAACTTAAGCCTTACATGTACAATTAAAATGTTTAATTTGATTGATGTTTGGCTACATGCAAACTGTACCTCAAGCTGACAAGCTGTCAAAATTGTTAGAAACCAAGATAAAATTGCCAGTGCCACTCAAGCAATATGAAATCATTACAAATCTTGTTTCACTAGATCACTGGATTAATGACATCATCATCTACAATTCTATAGTACATTGTGTAGTTTTTAATATAAAGTTATCCAATCAATCACTTTGGATGTTCATATGGCATTATTCTGCATTGCCACCCACAGTACCACAACCACACTTTCTTCAAAAAGATTGAGAATTTCAATTGAATAGATGAAAGGTAGAGTAATTCGATGCACTGAAAAGATAGAATTAAATGGCTTGTTTTACCTTAATCATTATCAATGTCCACTAATAAGTCACAATAAATTTCACTCACTTATGATCAGAACTATATGTTGATAATTACTATTAGTTTTAAAAGCCACATTTTTTATATTGATCAAAGAAAAAAGGATTTACAAGAATGGAGAAATGAAAAGTATTTTAATTTAAGTAGCTATTGCTAAAGATTGAAGTACATAGTACATAGCCAACTTGGCCAAAAAGCCACTAACTGTGACAAAAAATCAGTCACAAAATACATATTACAAGAACTGTTACACTATACAGTAAAATATAGACATGTGATATGTCACACAATTCATTACTTAATTTTTTTGTAATATTAGTTGAGGCCATCAACCGGGTGTTTGAGTAGAAGGTGAATTGAATTTAACAAAGTAACAGCAGAGAAGAAAACTGAATCACCCAAAACCTTCCTCCAAATCTCCAGACTCTTTAAAGGTTCATTTTTTATATCAAATAGCAGACCCCATCTCATATTAACCAAGGAAAGAGCCTACACTGTAGAAGCATGCAATTCCACTTTTTGGAAGAATCCACCAACAGGCGCTAACCCACTTTCAAAATTGTAATGCTCTAGTGCCAACTCCAACAAAGAAATAGAGTAAATGAAATGTTGTGAATAACATATTGTTAGCATCTTCACCAAATCTTTATCAAGAAAAATGTCCATGCAATTGGACAAGAAAGACAAAGCTACCTCAAAATATAGAGCATGGGGGTTGTTCTGAATTCATTCCATACCCATAATTATTCTTATAACATCCCGAACCTACACACAAGGAATTGTAAAAACCATACCCAACTTTCGTCTGTCATGCATTGTCCCTCCTTTTCTCCCAAAAACAATTGGGTACAATGACATGCCATGAAGACTCCATAATATCAAAGTTAAATTGAGAATAGAGAAGAAATAAATCAAAGCCAAATATATCATAAATAATATGAAAAACATCAACTTGGTGAAGTATATATAGAAGTTAGAATGAAGACAATGAGTGTGACATCAAATAATCACACTTAACATTTTTAAATTCACCACTATCATTGATATGACAATTGACATTTAATTAACCACTCGAATCCTTAATCATTGATGTGACAATATTATTCCAAGTTACCCATGAGAAAATCCACGTTTCGACCTCCTCGCTTCCCCATTGGATTTAACCCGTGTGCAACTTTCAGCAACGAGGAGGTGGGGAGCATCCCAAATTAAATTTGGTACTTCACATGTGTGCTCTTTACCTTAAGACCATTCACCTATGCATAACCCCCGAACCAGATGGATGGCCTAGATTAAGATGCCTTGCTTACCTTTAAAACATGTGCTTAAAAGGTATGTTCATGATAGATGACAAGATGGTTGCATCACTCAACATTAATTTTTAGGTTAATTCGATTGGGGGAATGTGTGGTAGGATCAAAAAATGATTTATGCATAAAGAATGCATGACACATTGGTTTTCATTTCTTGGTACAGTCTCCATAAGGCTACGGGAGGTTTTTCTACAAATAGGGATTGTTGTGCTCATTTTTCTCAAATTGGCTTAGTGCTCTTGGAAAACACTAAGGGGCAATGGAGAATCCTTTGTTTTTGAATTCCACAAAGTAGCAGAACACTTTCCATGGTGAAATCACTGAGAAATGACTGAAAGGGATAATGGTGTCCAAGCACCCACTGGTGCTCTAGGTGGTGAAGGATATTTTGGGCCTAGAATTTCTGCTAGCTACCCACAAGCTCAGGGCGAATTCAAAAATTCTTGCCATGTTTCCTGAAATGCTCGTGTACATGGGTGTCTCAAAAGCTCAGGGGAAAAAGCTATGCCAAATTATTTTTCAACACTCTTTGTTGGAAAATATTGACGTGGCACTGGATAACATCAACAGAAATTTCATGACCCCTCTACCACTGCACTACTACAAGGCTCGTGGGAATGAATGGTTGGTACCAAAGTTTCCCCTAGTGCACTCGCAGAACCATGCAACTCTCAAAAACTGGTGGAGGGAGATTGAAAAGTGTATCGAATTTCTTTTGTGTGCGGCTAACATTCTCAAAGACCGACCGAAGGGTTGGGTGAAGGAATTTGCGGTGGTAGAAGCTCTTGATGGGGAAATGTGGTCTTCATATGAGGAGGATTGGGAGCTCTGAATTGGTGAAGAATGGGTAGCAAATGACACCAGGAGATAGAAGGAACGAAAAAACCATCCTGCCCATAGTGCCTACGGTGGTGATTGTCCGATGATTCTGAATGCAATCAAAGCCAAGAAGACCAGTGAGGCCGGCTACAACAATGCATAATTTGGTGTCTGTGGAAGGTCATTTTGGTTTGTGATGGTCTGTTTGTAGTCCACATAAGTGTCCACTATCATTTCATTCAATATTTGGGTCTGTAATGTTTTATGGAAATGAAGGATTCATTGTGAATACTATTGGGATGAGTCAGTAGTGTTGATGGCCAAATTGACACAACATGCAGGCAAGATGTAATCACCTTACCTCTCTTGAAAAAGATAAACGATCATTAAATCGATCATCTTCCAAGGTCCTAGATGTTGGGTCACAACATTTTTGTTTTGTTGGGCGGTCAATGAGGTTGTAATGTTCAAGGGGCCTACTGGTTGTTGAGCTTCTTGGTTACTGAAAGGTCGAACTTCTATCTAAACCTACTCTAACCAGTAGGTAAAAAAAAGGAAAAAGATAGATCAAGGATGCAAGAGAGAAAAGAATGTTGATTCATTTTAGTTAACCAAGCCTATTACTCTCCAAGGAATTCCTAAACTAAACTATAGAATAAGTCAACATGTAATCAATACAAAGCTGAAAATTCATTTACAGTGCAGAAATTAACAACAAATTTCAAATCACAATTTAAAAAAAAAGAAAAGATAAAACCCCATTAATTCCTTGAAAGTTTCAAATCAAACAGTTAACAAAATAGACATCATTCTAGAGTAAAACATGAAGCAAGTTTAAATTTTCCTGTTTTTATTACGATGAGACAGATAAACAACATTTATAATTCTAGCAAATTCACCAGTGTACGGAAACCAGTATCTTCATATCCACCCAGCTACACTAAGAATGCAAGAAAAATGTATCATCCACTCTACTGCAAAACTCTAATCAGCTAATCTGCAAAATTCCTATCTAATTTTCCTAAAATTCTAACCCTTTCAAAGTGAGTAGATTTTACAATTAATAGCCCAATAATTCCATAATTCCCTCCAAAAATGATACATCAAAAGTTGTAGCTTTTGCATGTATACAATCACTCCTCACAAGTAACTTTCTATTGCAGCTCTCTGTTTGATTTGGGTTGACTTTAGTTTGAAACTCCATCCTCCAGTTTGACTTCATTTCACAATTGCAACTTTCCAATTTCTCTTTGAGTTCTCCATCTTACACAATGTGCAGCAGCATCTTTCATGGAGGTCGCATTACGTGGGACCACTAAACTTTCAGTTATCTTCCAATTTGATGACCATTTCATAATCTTCCTCCTTGCACATTTTCTTTACAAATCATCTCCAAAATATTTTTCATATTTTATCGTTACATTAGGCACACGAGCGTTAAATTCTTTCAAGTCATCATCATTCCCACTTTCAAAAGCATTTGCAAACATAAACATGCATTAATTGATTTACAAAACTAATCAATTCACACAATTTGATTTTAAATTATTTCAATTAAATGCAAATAAAATTTTCATTTCCATAATCAAAATAATAATTAAATCCTTTTTAAATTAATGTTATTTAATCACAGAATATGTCCATTCATAATCTTGGCACTATTTGCATTTTCTGAACCCGGAAAGCAGCTGCAAAATCACAAAATGAATAATTAATCCATTGAATCAACAAATCTGATAGAAAATGCATAATTATTTAAATTAATTGATCCATAATCCTTCCACATTCAATCATAATAATATCCCCTTCAAGGTATTTGGTCAAATAATTCATATGTGATTTATATGCCTCCACCATTAAAATCTATAACCATGCATCTATTTATAGGTTTATGAGATCTCCACACACTCACTAATTAAACAATAATGCTTTGGAATATCGCATGCATTTCCTAGTAGGGTGTTTGTAGCTAAATCTAATTAAATCCTCTCTATGTTTTATGCTTTCACAGATGTTCATACACTGTTTCAAAACTCCCCTGTTTGCACATGCATAGGATGCATTTCTTGCAACAATTGATTGTTTGATGGTTTTGAAAATCAGCGATTTGGAATTATGTGAAAGTTTCTAATACCGTCTTCAATTAATCAATTTACACATATTTCCTTTTATTTGATGGGCTTTCATTGTATTATGTGGCATCTAGCGACCTACTACCAAATCCATTTAACGTGTATTCTGCAACTATGTGTTGCATTCCATGAAATGTCACTTCTTCAATGCATTCTCTTAAACAGACCATGTGTCATGCCTATTTATCAAATCCATTTTGTGCATATGCTACAATTATTTTATTCCACGTGACTATATTATTTGAGGAACCTTGTCAAACAGTCCCCACAACCTTTGTGCATGGTTTATGTTTCTAAAATTCCCCTCATAAATCCATTTTCACATATCATGCAATCATTGCATTCCATCATCGCTCAAGAAGGACATATCTTTGAAGAATTTTGTCATACAATTTGGGCTCACTGTGTTTTGCAATTTGTGCATAAATTTTTACCAAGTAGGTACAACTACAAATCCATTTTGTGCATCCCTGTGTTCATTACATCTCATGAGATGATCTCTTTTTAGAGGCATTCTGTCATACGGTTGGCCGCCCTTGTGTGTGCTTTTCACACATTTCTCATGCATTTTGACCGAAGCAATTGCAACTAAAACATGAGATAGAATTCCCCTAATCATTTGGTGTCATGATACCATGTCTCTTTGGGGTATTCTTCAAATGACATATGTGGCCTGCTTATGCTTCCATGTTTTACACATACGTATATGTTGTGATCTTTTCTCTGTGAGATGAGATTTTGAAGCATTTTGTCGACCATTTCCTACATCCTTCATGTGTTTCAACTATTTTAATTTTACTCTAGAATCATGGCATTCCATGATACCACGGCTTTCTTTTGTGGCATTCGGTCAAACAATTCATGAACCACATCTATGCTTCCACATTTTGCAAACATACCAACAAAGCTCTCCATTCAATAGCCGCATGACCCTCTTCATAATCACTTCATGTGCTTAATGTCTCCTCACTTCTACATACATTGTTACTCAATCAATTTGCTCAAAAATTCTAAAAACAATTAACAAATCCCTTTGCGCATAACTTGCAGACATTGCATTCTGAGAGATTTCATTTAGGGCATTCTTTGTCAATAGTTCGCATGCCTTGCATATACTATTACTCATGGTTGTGTTTATGCCTCCACATCCATCGTGCATTCCTACCTGGTTTGTTGCAACTATAATATTTGATAAGACTCCCTACCACTGATGCTTTAATGGATTTCATACCCTGTTTCGGAGCCCTCACTTCGTGTGCGGGATCAAGCTTCGGATTCGCCCGAGAACTAGAATTTTTTCCTATGTGCATGCAGGATTGGGAGTCGGCGAGGAACCTTACATTTACACTTGTTTCCGTCTAGTTTTAGTGCACTTCCCAAACCCGAGCTCATTGTATGCGAGATTGGGAGCCAAAATGAACACAAACCCGAGCTCATTGTATGCGAGATTGGGAGCCAAAATGAACACAAACCCTCATTCGGGAGGCGGGATCAGGTTCAATTCTGAACCATGACATTTAACTATGTTGGGTCTAGTTTTTGGTCAGGACCCGATCTCGATTGCTTTCTCTTTGTGCGGGAGTGGAATTCAGCGAGGCGCCTATACACACAACTTTTTAGTGTCAAGTTTTCGTTGGGTTCAAAAGGGACACTACAAAAAATTTATATTTTTATTTTATTCGTTCCCTATGTTGAGCGGGTCGGGTTCCGACTTTTACCCAAGCATAAATTGAATGGTAAGTTTAAATTTTTGATGGGATACATTTCATTAATTATTTATTACCATTCTTTTTGTTTTAAAATTTTTTCATTATTTTCTTTTTTTTACTTTATTTAATTTTATGATTTTCTAAAAAATCCTTTTAAAATAAAAAGATTTATTTATGATAATTTTAAAACTTTCTTTATTTATAATCTTTAAAATAAAAGATTATTTATATTAAAAAGTTTATTTATTATTATTATTATTATTTTTTATTTTTATTTTTTTTTAAAGATTAAATTTAATTTTCTAAAAAATTTAAATCTTTTAAATTTATTTATTTTAACATTTTTGTATTTTTGTATTTTGTAAAAAAAATTGTGTTTTTGATGTTTTATACTTTTTTGGATTTTTAAGACTCTAAAAATAGGACAAACGATACAAAAGAAGACAAAAATGAAGACGGCGTAAATCGACATCGAGACGACCACATGACACCAAAAATGAAAAATGAAGAAATAACACAAGACGAAAAATGAACAAACGACAAATGAACAAAGACAAAAAGCAAAGAACGAAAACAAAGAGCATAAAAGAAACGAGATGACAAGGCAAAAATATGCTAATGAAAAGATGGGGATCGGGATTGGGATTAGACAAGGAACAAGAACCGAAACAATGCCTGAAGGCAAAGCGGAGATTGAGATCGGGAATGAACACGGAACACAAACCTTCAAAAACTGCAAGGTGTTAATTCTATTCCAAAACCCAAACCCAAAAGACCAAAAGCACAACGGACGTGGGAATCAGGATCAGGACAGAACCAGGAACATGAACCTTGGAAAGGTTCCTTGTTCTGGTTCCAGTCCGATACCCAATTCCAAACCAAACAAAAGAAACACAAAGGAATCAAAGATCAGAGTTAGGATGGAACCAGAACTCAAAACCTCAAAAGGTGTTAGATGCCAATTCCATTCTGAAACCCGATCTCAAAAAAAAAATGATGACAAGCAAGCGAAGATCAGATTCGGGATAGAAACAAGAACTTGAACTTTCCAAAGGTGTAGAGTGCAAGTTTTGGTCTGAAACCCAAACCCAAAAGACAAAGAAAAAAAACAAGGTACGAGAAATGACGAAAATGAGAACAACAAAGCATGAACATGACAAAATCAAACAATGAAATGGGAGGAAAACAGAGGGGTCCCCTACTTTTCCAAGCAAAAAAGTTGGGGTGTGTATGCAGGGCATAACAAATGGCGACTCGGCTGGAAAAATGCTCTAAGCATTTTAGAACACGCAACCCTCCAAATACCCAAAATATTTGGTTTACATTCATTCTAGGCAACCTAAGAAGTGCAAACACAATCAAAACTAGGACATGACAAAGGTCTAAGATGAAACTAAAATCTATTTGTGTGTGCAGATGATTCGTTCCCCTCCATAAGCATTGTCATGATCAAAGTGTAATAGACTCTACCCAAGGTATGTAGTTTTTAATTACATTTCTAATGTGCAATGATATCCTGGATATAGCTCTGCTGCCAGAAAGGTATCTATAGCCCCGACAGAGATACCTCTAGTTCTTTCCAAGCATTTATCTACTTCCAGCCAGGTGTCTATAGCCCTGGTAGAGATACTTGAATCACCCTTGCTGATTGAGTTCACTTTCATATTTTCTTTTCTCTTCTCTTTTTCTCAAGTGTTGATTCTTTTGAAGTATAATTTTTGGTTTCCCTCAGTCCTCAAGCAGTGAAGCTTAAGTAACAGGTTGAGAACCACAGTGGACATCGTGAAAGAAATGTAACCCTTTAGATTTTTCACTTGGAATAGAGCTACCCCACCTGATGTAAACTAACTGATGAATTTCTTAAAATGTGCAGATCGTGCTAGACTTTCAAAGACTCCTCAGAAACTTCATAATGTACTAAATCCTAATCCATGCTAGCATTCCACTGTCTAAAATGGATGAAGGTAAATCAATTTTTTTAAAGAAACTGACTCATCAATTGTTTGAAAATACAGATAGCAAACTCTCAACAGATTCACCTTTCGACATAACTTGCATACAATGACTTAGTTTCCATTGTCAACGAGAGGAACCCCTAGAAGAAATAAAATAAACAAAAAAGAAAAGAGAGGGGGAGAAGAAAAGAGTAGATAGACACGGTGAACTAGCAGAGCCAAAATAGAAAAACGAGAACCAAAACCAGCAAATGAACAACCAAAGACCAAAACAAAAGAAAACAAACAACCCCAGAAACAAAAACAAAAAAAAAACAAGAGGACATAGAAAAAGAAAAACAACATAATGAAAGAAAAGAAACTAAAACTGACAAAAGAAACCAAAACAAAAAGAAAACCAACTAATCTAAAAATTGACACTAAGCAATCCTAATCCTAAACTAACTCCAAAACTAAACTCTACAAACATAAAACATGTACATTCACCTAACTGATTTTTCATTATTTGCAGAAGTGTTAATTTGCTAGGTATAGTTCTAAATCTAGAAAATTCATCTTTATACTCAGAAATGTAAAGTTTATGTGCAGTAAATTCATTTTGAGGGTATAAATTTTGAAATATTAATAGTTACGGGTTCTCATCCTTGTCATGATTTACCCACAAACACATTTTATTGTCCCCAACGTCATAATCAAACTAAAAATCATTAAAACATTGAGGGTAATGAAAAGACACAACCTAATTTATAAGACCTTCAGTTGTTGTGGCATGCTCATGTTGTATGACTTCCTTCTCATGAGGTCTCAACTCATGATACACTGTTCCATTTCACTCCAGTACATGCATGTCAATATAAAGGACATCCATTAGTAATGTATCATTAGCATTCAAGACATTCAAACCTGGTTCAAAATTTTCATGCATATTCTTATCACAATCAACACTAGTTTCGAACAACAAACTAGTGTGTTTGATTTCACAAGGACCATTAACTTCAATCATGTATTCTAAAATATAAACATCATCAGTTAAATATTTACCTTCGTCAACCTCTAAAGCAATTTTTTCAACATCTTCCTTACCTGACCTGGCAATCTTTCTAGACAGCAAGAGATCAGAACAACTTACTTCAGAATGTGAACCAAAAGGAAGAATCCTACATGGATCACCCAAATTTAGATTTGTTTTCCAGCTAGGATATCCATTTACCAACATCTCAGTATTACACTAGAATGTGCAAGTCAACATCAAGTTTATCATTGTTAAGGTCAAATTCATTAATGCATGATAAATCAAGATTTTCCTCAAAAAAATTGTTTGAATAAATAGAATCAAAACCGAGGAGACAGTCCCCCATTTCGTTCTCTTCATCCTGTTGAAGCGATTCAATTTCTGAGGTAGCCTCTTTATCATCTTCTTGGAATTCTTCTACTTCATCCAGCTGGACCTCATCATACATTCCTTGATCCACTTGATTTTTTTCTTTTGAAGATTCTATTTGGACCTCAGCTTTCTGGCCTTCAATATGAGATCTATTTGCAATTTCACCTAGAACTATGTTGCTTTCTATTTCTAAGTGTCCATCACTCAAATCAGCAGAATGATTTCCTCATGTTAACTCATTATCGGGCATTCCTTCCTTATTCACCACCATGCAAGGATCCATGAATGCATCAATAAACTCATTTTCCACATCTAGTAAATCTGCACAAGATAAAGAAATTTTGTTATTTGTTGAATCCATCTCAATGCAAGGATCGAGGTTA
Organism: Sequoia sempervirens; assembly: GCA_007258455.2. Classification (NCBI taxonomy): domain Eukaryota; kingdom Viridiplantae; phylum Streptophyta; class Pinopsida; order Cupressales; family Cupressaceae; genus Sequoia; species Sequoia sempervirens. Next base: position 272,367,198 of record VDFB02000017.1, read on the forward strand.
TTGAATGATGGGGAAGAACTAAACATCTTCTCACAGTTACTCTCATCATTTTGGATGGATTGATTATCATTTTCATGTGTGCTAGTTGTTTCATCTTCCTCATTGAGTGGACAAGTATTCCATAAGTATTCCTTCAACAATGATCAGTTCTTTGAAATATAACTCCATCCTACCAAGGAAAACATGGCAATCCATCTGATAATGTTTATTTTTTTGATGTATCCTACATCCATTTGGCCAGCAAGTTTTGATAGCTTCAGATCTCCCAATTCTTCCAACTTCTCCCTTATTCGATTTTGCATACGTGGTATATCCAACCACCATGAACCATGCTCCTTTGTCCATCCCTCATCTTGTTTTTCATCTCATTCAAAAGAAATGTTCAAAGTGTTGGAAGGAGATTCTTTAGTTGTTGATTTTTCATGACAACAGTCTTGTGTTAATACCTCATCTCTTTCAATACCATCGTTAGTATTAACATTTCCAATGAAACTAGATTTTAACCTGATATTTCCATTATGCTTTGAATTTATATCCATTTCATGCTCTTTGTCAAATAAAACATCAAAATGATATACTTTCTCATCAAATATTTCGCTTACAACTTCATTATGATGTAATGGACAATGCTTTGGAATATGATTGAAAAGAGATGATATAGTCACAACTTCATTGATAGGTGGAATACTTACCTCTATGGTTGGATTTTGCAGAGATAGATTATTCCGTTGGTCTTGTGTGGGATTGAATTGATATCAAGCATTGGAAAATGTGGTGTTTGGAAGATTGGGAAGGTTGTAGCTACTTGGTGAGAATGATTGCATCTGGGTAGGGATGGTGAGTAAACTAGCATAAGGCTACAAAGAATAGTAGCTTGCAAGCACACGGGTATTACAATCCTGATTATGGCTACTTGAAGTTCTCAAGTCATGTCCATCATATGCCAGTAAGAGATATTTGTTCATTACATCATGTAGGGAGGTAATCTCCCCACAACGTCTAATTTCTACTGCAAAGGAAGGATTCGAACCCCAATAATAATGTTCTTTTAGCATATAATCATTAATAATAATATTTAAAGCTTGAACTCATTGATACATCAACAAAAACCTATGATTGAACTGGTAAATTGATTCCAATGGTGTCCTTTTTGTAGCTGCAAATTCAAATGATGGGTCTTCTCTTCATGCATAAGGGTCAAACTGATCCACGAATACAATTTCTAACTCCATCCATGAACAAATAGAATTTGGTGGAAGATTAACATACCATTGCCATGTTGTACCTTGAAGTGTTTTGACGAATAGTTGACACGTTGTATCTTAATGATGAATCTGGTGAAGACCCATAAAATCCTTGCAAATCTTAACATGATCCTTAGAAAATTATTCATTGTTAGGGAAAAATAATGGAAGCTTATTATGCATATGATAAGGAATTTCATTAAGAATCCTAGGAATACACAAAGGGTTTCCCATCAGAGATGGGTTTTCCAAGATCCAACCCAATCTAACATGCACCCAACCAAAAAATATCAAGGGGGTATTCCTTCTAGCACCAATTCTATTGATGGCCAAATTGACACAGCAACATCATGCAAGATGTAATCACCTTACCTCTCCTAAAAAATATAAACGATCGTTAAATCGATCATCTTCCAAAGTCCTAGATGTTGGGTCACAATGTTGTTGTTTTGTTGAGCGGTCAATGAGGTTGTAATGTTCAAGGGGCTTGTTGGTTGTTTAGCTTCTTGGTTGCTGCAAGGTCGAACTTCTATCTAAACCTACTCTAACCAGGGGGTAAAAAAAGGAAAAAGATAGATCAGGGATGCAAGAGAGAAAAGAATTTGTTTTATTTTAGTTAACCAGACCTGTTACTCTCCAAAGAATTCCTAAACTAAACTGTAGAATAAGTCAACATGTAATTAATACAAAGCTTAACATGCATTCACAGTATAGAAATTAACAACAAATTTCAAATCACAATTCAAACAAAAGAAAAGATAAAACTTCATTCATTCCTTGAAAGTTTCAAATCAAACAGTTAACCAAATAAACATCATTCCAGAGTAAAACATGAAGCGAGTTTAAATCCGGTTGTTTCTACTGTGATGAGACAAATAAACAACATTTACAATTCTAGAAAATTCACTAGTGAACGAAAACCAGTATCTTCAGATCCACCCAACTACACTAAGAATGCAAGAAAAATGTATCATCTACTCTACTGCAAAACTCTAATCAGCTAATCTACAAAAATGTCTATCTAATTTTCCTGAAATTCTAACCCTTTCAAAGTGAGTAGATTTTACAATTAATAGCCCAATAATTCCATAATTCCCTCCAAAACTGATACATCAAAAGTTGTAGCTTTTGCATGTATACAATCACTCCTCACAAGAAACTTTTTGTTGCAGCTCTCTGTTTGATTTGGGTTTACTTTAGTTTGAAACTCCATCCTCTAGTTTGACTTCAGCTCACAATTGCAACTTTCCAATTTCTCTTTGAGTTCTCCATCTTGCACGATGTGCAACAACATCTTTTATGGAGGTGACGTTACGTGGGACCACTAAACCTTCAGTTATCTTCTAGTTTGATGATCTTTTTAGAATCTTTCTCCTTGCACATTTTCTTTACAAATCATTTCCAAAATATTTTTCACATTTCATCGTTACACTAGACCCATGAGCATTAAATTCTTTCAATTCATCATCATTCCCACTTTCAAAAGCATCTGCAAACATAAACATGCATTAATTGATTTACAAAACTAATCAATTCACACAATTTGATTTTAAATTATTTCAATTAGATGCAAATACAATTTTTATTTCCATAATTGAAATAATAATTAAATCCTTTTTAAAATAATGTTATTTAATCACAAAATATGCCTGTTCAAAATCTTGGCATTGTTTGCATTTTTTGAACCCGAAAAACACCTACAAAATCACAAAATGAATAATTAATCCATTGAATCAACAAATCTCATAGAAACTGCATAATTAATTAAATTAATTGATCCATAATCCTGCCCCATCCAATCATAATAATATCCCCTTCAAGGTATTTGGTCAAATAATTCATATGTAATTTCTATGGGTCCACCATTAAAATCTGTAACCATGCATTTATTTGTAGGTTTATGAGATCTCCACACACTCACTAATTAAACAATAAATCTTTGGAATATTGCATGCATTGCCTAGTAGGGCGTTTGTAACTACATCTAATCAAATCCTCTCCGTGTTTTATGCTTTCACGGATGTTCATATACGATTTCAAAACTCCCATGTTTGCACATGCATAGGCTGCATTTCTTGCAACAATTGATTGTTCGATGGTTTTGAAAATTAGTGATTTGGAATTATGTGAAAGCTTCTAATACCGTCTTCAATTAATCGATTTACACATATTTCCTTTTATTTGATGGGCATTCATTGTATTATGTGGCTTCTAGCGCCCTGCTACCAAATCCATTTAATGTGTATTTTGCAACTATGTGTTGCATCCCATGAAATCTCACTTCTTCAATGCATTCTCTTAAATAATCCATGTGTCGTGCATATTTATCAAATACATTTTGTGCATATGCTGCAATTATTTTATTCCATGTGACTGTATTCTTTGAGGCACCTTGTCAAGCAGTCCTCACAGCCTCTGTGCATGGTTTATGTTTCTAAAATTCCCCTCATAAATCCATTTTCACATATCATGCAATCGTTGCATTCCATCATCGCTCAAGAAGGACATTTCTTTGAAGAAATTTGTCATACAATTCAAGCTCACTATTTTTTGCAATTTGTGCATACATTTTTGCCAAGTAGGTACAACTACAAATTCATTTTGGGTATCCCTTCGATCATTGCATCTCATGAGATCTAAGTTACCGAATTCGTACCCACAGGCCTCGAACCCGGTTCGGGTGCGAACCCGGTATGGGTTCGCCTGTGGGTACGCGCTGGGTATGCACAGGGTGCGTGCCCAGCGAGTACCATGCCCGTGGGTACGCCGACCAGGGGGTACCAGCCGCGTACCCGGGCGAACCCCTGAGAACCCACGGCCCAGCACTTAAAAAGTGGGCCCAAAAGTGAAAAAAAAAACAATTTTTTAATTTCTATTTTGCCTCAAAACCCTAAAACGACCCAATATGAGGCCTTTCAACACTAAAACATTTCATTTTTACCTCTCATTTTGCTCTCTCCATATTTTGTGTCCATCTTAGCATTTTGAAGGGAAGTGATTGCATTTGAAGGAGATCGATTGTGGAGTGGCAAATAGCTTCTACAAAGGAGATTTAAGTGTTCAAGGTATGCATTTAAACCCTATTCTTCAATCTTTTGATGAATTTTTTTAAGTTTCTTAGTTTTTGATGAATTTTTTCAAGTTTGTGAATAAGTTTTTCAAATATATATTTTTTTTTCATTTTTTTTAGAGATTGCAACAATGGCCAGTAGTCAAAGTTCAGTGGGTGGGGATGGAAGCCAAAAGTTCAAAATTGATAAAGGATCTCCTTTATGGAGACATACCACACGAATTTCACAAATTCCTGGAGGTGGGGGGTTTGTTTGGAAGTGTAATTTTTGCAATGTACAATATAATAGCTCCTACTACCGAGTGAAACTTCATTTTATGGGCCCTGGTGGTAAAGGGATTAATATGTGTGTGGGCCCAGATAAGAAGGGGTTTTCTGCTGTACAAATAGCAGCATTTATAAAAGAACAAGAAGATGCTGACAATTCCATTGCAAGAGGAAAACAAACTAGTTATAGTTCCGGAAAGAAAAAAACAACATTACCCACTCATCAGATAGTTAGGCCCTCTAGACATCCCTTCTTGTCTATACCCTCTACGGAAGAAGAAGATGAAGAACCAGAAACCACCACCCACAAGAGAGGTCCATTAGAGAAGGCATTTAAAATGGAGGCAAGAGATATTGCTGAAGAAAAAATTGCACGTTGCCTCTATGCCAATGGTCTTCCATTCAACTTGGTGAGATCACCATATTGGAAGGACATGGTGTCAGCAATAAATAGTGCACCTCCTGATTTCACAAGTCCTGGGTATGAAAAGGTGCGTACCACCTTATTGCAAAAAGAGAAGAAATATGTAGAGGCCCAACTAAAACCAATTAGAGATTCTTGGGTTGAAACAGGTGTATCTATTGTTTCCGATGGATGGAAAGATTGCAAAAACCGTCCATTGATTAATGTTATTGCAGTGTCCCCCAAGGGGGCAATGTTTTTGAGGGCGGTTGACTGTGAAGGGGAAGTGAAAGATGCAGTGTTCATTTCCAGGATTCTCATTGACTCCATAGAGATGGTGGGTAGTGAAAATGTTGTCCAAGTAGTTACGGACAATGCAAAAGTTTGCAGGGCTGCAGGTGCTTTGGTAGAGGCTAGATATGAGCACATCTTTTGGACACCGTGCACTGTACACTCCCTCAATTTGGTGATGCAAGCAATTGGCACCCAAATAGAGTGGGTGAAAGAAATATACCAGGAGTCTGAGGAGATCCAGATGTTTGTGACAAACCACCATATGTCACAAGCAATTTTCAGAACTTTTTCAACATTGGAATTGTTGAAGGTAAATTTTAAAATTTAATATATTTAGTTTCATTTATCATTTATGTCATGTTTTACATAATTGAATAAAATAATTTTTTGCATTATTTACATATTTTAAATGTGTTATTAACTTACTATTAACATGTTCTTAGGTTGCCGAGACCCGGTTGCATCTCTCACAAGTTGTTCTGAGACGACTTGTGAAGGTGAAAGATGCATTGAGTCAAATGGTTATTAGCAACCAATGGAGTATATGGAAGCAATCAAATTCAGAGAGGGCCCAAAAAGTCAAGGCATTGATCTTGAATGACGATTGGTGGGATCGTGTGAATTATGTATTGGAATTCACCGAACCTATCATGTCTATGCTTCGGTTTGCTGATACAGATGAACCATGCTTGGGGGATGTCTATGATAGCATGGACACAATGTTGGAAAAAATAAAAATAGAAATACAAAAAAAAGAGAATGATCCTGAAGACACCTTGTACAAAAGGGTGGAAGCAATTGTTCTTCATCGTTGGAACAAGATGACAACTCCATTGCACCTCCTTGCATATGCCCTATCTCCGAGGTACTATACCACTGAAATACTTTCTATCCCAGGGAGAATACCGCCATATAGAGATGGTGAAGTTGCTAATGGGTATAAGACGACATTTAGTAGAATGTTCAGTGATCCAGAAGTGCATGCAAGTGTCATGAGAGAATTTGGAATGTTTGTCACAGGAAAATCAAAAAATCATAATGCTTCTATTGCTAGAGACCAATACAAAATGGATGGTCTTACATGGTGGTACCTCCATGGTCAAGATTATATGTACCTCCAACCTCTTGCAATCAAGATCCTCTCACAAGTAAGTTTTTTTTTTTTGCCACTTGTATTGTAAAATTTAACACTTAACATTCTTGAATTTATCTTGCATTTTTTTATTTTATTTTTAATTTTGTTGGTTTTCTCTCCAAGTTGCAAGCTCTTCTGCCGCTGAACGGAATTGGAGTACATACTCCTTTATCCACTCAGTGAAGCGTAACCGGTTGGCTGCAAAAAGAGCTGAAGACTTAGTGTATATTCATTCCAATTTGCGTCTTCTGTCACGTAAGGATCCTCAATACAGGCAGGGGGCAGCGAGGCTTTGGGATGTAGCACCCGAGTCTACTGACTTGGATGCAACCATTCAGGATCTTGCTAGAGCCACTATGGATGATGTGGGTGATATTGATGACATATCACATGGTGTTGGATCCGCTTTGGGTTCAAATGATGATGATTTTGAAGTTGAAACCACTCAAAATCCAAGTCATGATGATTCTGACAATCCTTTTGATGATTGATGAGCACATGAACAATGAACATTGAATCATGTTTCAATGTTTCATGAACTACATTTTGTAATTTAGTAATTTTATTTGAATATTTTTCAACTATCAATTGGCATTTAATATTTATCTTTGGCATTTGACATTGATCAATGATCAAGTATCATACTATGAAATGATTTAGTTTTACAATTCTCTATATTTCTCTTTTTTTTTGTATATATAATACATATATATAGATTTATAATATATTAAATTATTTATATATATATATATACACACACGTACCCATACGTACCCAAACCCCTAAAAAAAAATTTCCCGTACCCACGTACCGGGTTCTCGTACCCGAACCCGTCCCCGAACCCGAACCGGTAACTTAGCATGAGATGTATCTATTTTCAAGGGCATTCTATCATACAGGTTTTCGCCACTGTGTGTGCTTTTCACGTGCATTTCTCATGCATTTTGATCGAATAAATTGCAACTACAACATGAGATAGAATTCCCCTAATCATTTGGTGTCGTGAGACCATGTCTCCTTGGGGTATTCTTCAAACGACATATGTGGCTTGCTTATGCTTCCATGTTTTGCACATATGTATTTGTTGTGATCTTTGCTCTGTGAGATGAGATTTTGAAGCATTATGTCAACCATTTCCTGTGGCCTTCATGTGTTTCAACTATTTTCATTTTTCTCTACAATCATGGCATTCCATGATACCGCAACTTTCTTATGTGGCATTCAGTCAAATAATTCATGAATGTCCACGTATATGCTTCCACATTTTGCAGACATACCAACAAATCTCTTCATTCAATAGTCGTGCGACTCTCTTCATAATCACTTCATGCACTTAATGTATCGTCACTTCTGCATACACTGTTACTTAGGGCATTTGCTTGAAAATTCTAAAAATAGTTAACAAATCCCTTTGTGCATAACCCACAGACATTGCATTTCAAGATATTTCATTCAGGGCATTCCTTTTCATCAATTTACATGCCTTGCATACACTATTACTCATGGTTGTGTTTATGCCTCCAAATCCATCGTGTGTTCCAGCCTGGGGCGTTGCAACCATAATATTTGATAAGACTCCCTACTGTTGATGCTTTAATGGCTTCCATGCCCTGTTTTAGAGCCCTCACTTCGCATGCGGGATCCGGCTTCAGATTTTCCCAAGAAATAGAAGATCTTCCTATGTGCGTGTGGGATCAAGAGTCGGCGAGGCACCTTACATTTACACCCGTTTCCGTCTAGTTTTAGTGCACTGTCTGAACCCAAGCTCGTTGTATGCGAGATTGGGAGTCAGAACGAACACAAACCCTCATTCGGGAGGCAAGATAGGGTTCAATTCTAAACCATGAGATTTAACTACGCTAGGTACCTGATCCCGATCGGTTTCTCTTTGTGCAGGAGTAGAATTCAGCGAGGCACCTGTACACAATTTTTTAGTGTCAAGTTTTTGTTGGGTTCGAAAGGGACGCTACAAAATTTTTATATTTTTATTTTATTCGTTCCCTATGCTGAGCGGGTCGGGTTCCAACTTTTACCCGAGTGTGAATTGAACGGTAAGTTTAAATTTCTGATGGGATACATTTCATTAATTATTTATTACCATTATTTTTGTTTTTAAAGTTTTTCATTATTTTGATTTTTTTTTACTTTATTTAATTTTTATGATTTTCTCGATTTTAAAAAGATATTTTTAAAAATATTTTAAAATAAAAAGATTTATTTATTATAATTTTTAAAACTTTCTTTATTTATAATATTTTAAAATATAAGATTATTTATCTTAAATTTATTTATTTATTTATTATTATTATTAAAGATTAAATTTTATCTTCTAAAAATTTTAAATCTTTAATTTATTTATTTTAACATTTTTGTATTTTTTTATTTTGTGATTTATTTTGTGTTTTTGATATTTTATATTTTTTTGGATTTTTGAGACTCTAAAAATAGGATGGACGATGCAAAAGAAGACAAAAATGAAGACAGAGAAAACCGACATCGAGACGACCACACAACACCAAAAATGAAAAATGAAGAAATAACACAAGATGAAAAAAACAAATGACAAACCAACGAAGACGAAAAGAAAAGAACAAAAACAAAGAGCAGAAAAGAAACGAGATGACAAGGCAAAAAGATGCCAATGAAAAGATAGGGATTGGGATTGAGATCGGAAAAGGAATGCGAACCCAAACAACACTTGAAGGCAAAGCGGGGATCGGGATTAGGAATGAACATGGAACGCGAACCTTTATAAACTGTAAGGTGTCAATTCTAGTCTGAAACCTGAACCCGAAAGACAAAAATCACAACGGACGCGAGAATCGGGATCGAGATGGAACCAAGAACAAGAACCTTGGAAAGGTTCCTTATTTCGGTTCCGGTCCAATACCTAATTCCGAACCAAACAAAAGAAACACAAAGGAATCGAAGATCAGAGTTGAGATGGAACCAGAACTCGAAACCTCGAAACATGTTAGGTGCCAATTCCATTCCAAAACCTGATCCCAACAAAACAACGATGACAAGCAAGCAAAGATCGAAGTTGGGATAGAAACGAGAACTTGAACTTTCCAAAGGTGTAGAGTGCAAGTTCTGGTCTGAAAACCTAACTCAAAATACAAAGAAAAGAGAACAAGGCACGAGAAAGAATGAAAATGAGAATGACAAAGGACAAACACGACAAAACCAAACAACAAAATGAGAGGAAAACAGAGGGGTCCCTGACTTTTCCAAGCAAAAAATTTGGGGCGTGTATACAGGGCATAACACCTAGTTACTTGGTCAAGCATCTAATCCCATCTAAGGAATGTAAAGACTCTTTTTTATTAATACAGGGTGTTGCCTCATATAGTAGCTATTTAATTATAAAAAAAAAAATGTGCTTAGAAGGCTCCCTTAGTAGCACAGGCTTTAACACTAGTTCCTTAATATTTCGCACCTTGCTATAGTTTCTTCAACGGTTCTAATTGTTCCACGTGGCACTTCCCCACTTCCCCATTGAGGAAGGGGAGATGTAGGTGGGTCTCTCGTGGGCTGGTAGGGAGTGGTCAAGGTTGACCCACATCACCCTATCTTAACTGTTCATTTCTCAAACTCATCATTCGCCTAGGTCGAGAGGCCAGTCATCATGATGACTCCAAAGGCTTAAGTCATAACTTAAGCGACCTTCAACTAACGGTAACCAATCAACGATAAAATATTATTTTGGTTGTCATGAATTTAAGTGATTTAATAAGTAATAAAATCTCAACCATTGATTTCTAGAAATCTAATGGTTCTAGTGTTATTCTAGAGGTTTCAATTTGCAAGTCTAGTGCTTCAAAGATTCGCTTCTGGAATGCAAATATAGCCATCCATCGAAAATTCATCGAACACTCGTGGGTTATATTATTTTGCACTGACATCTTGCTTCATAAATAATAAATATGTTTCCACTTCTCCCCATTCCGGACACTTTATGAAGGAATTTGAATGTGCAGAATTTTTTTCCCAAAATTTGATATTTTCGCCAACCACGCTATGATTTTTTATTGGCATACCAGTTTATTTCGCCACTGAATTTTTTTATTAGTTTGAGATTATGTTTAATTCATCAAAAAAAATTATTCATTTGAAAATGTGCTTAATTTTCCAATGAAAATATTTTTTTTAGTTTGAATAAAAATTTTAATCACCAACAAAAATATTTTTTCTTTTTTGAAAACAAGTTTATTCACTAATGGAAATATTTTATTGATTTGAAAAAATGTTTTAATCGCCAATGAAAATATTTTATTGGATTAAAAAAAATTGAAATTCACTAGGATTCTCCAGACTTCTAGCGATTAGAAAAGATTCGCCAATTGAGATTTCTTTTCCCGAAAAACAAAAAAAAACTTCCAATAAAATTATTTTTTTTATCGAGAAGTATACAAGATTTTACACCTTCACCGGGGGGGGTTCTTAAATTTATCCCTGATGTATAGGTTAGAGGGTTGAGGGATTAAGGGTTTAAGGGTTGATGTATTACGGTTGAGGGTATAGGGTTGAGGGTTCAATGTATAGGGTAGAGGTTTGATAATTGAGGGTTGACCTAGTTTAATGTATAGGTTAGAGGGTTGAGGAATTAAGGGTTTAAGGTTTTATGGTTTAAGGGTTGAGGGATTAAGGGTTTAAGGGTTTAGGGTTTAAGGGTTGAGGGTTTAAGGGTTGATGGATTAAAGGCTTAAGGGTTGAGGGTTAAAGACTTTAATGTTTAAAGTTCAAGGGTTTAGGGTTTAAGGGTTGAAGGATTAAGGGATTAGGGTTTAAGGGTTAAGCATTAAGTGATTAGGGTTTAAGGAATAGGGTTGATGAATTAGGGTTAATGGTTTTTAATTTATAGGGTAGAGGGGTTGAGGGTTGAGGGTTTAAGGGTTGAGAGTTGAGGCTTTAGGGATAGGGTTGAGGGTTGAGGGTTAAGGAATTAGGGTTTAAGGGTTGAGATTTTAAGGCTTTAAGGTTTAAGGGTCAAGGTTTTAGGGTTTAAGGGTTGAAGGCTTACATGATTAGGGCTTAAGGTACATGGTTGAGGGTATAGGGTTGAGGGTCCAATGTATAGGGTAGAGGTTTGATAATTGAGGGTTGAGGGTTTAATGTATAGGGTAGAGGGTTGAGGGGTTGAGGGTTGAGGGTCTAATGTATAGGGTAGAAGTTTGAGAATTGAGGGTTGAACTAGTTTAATGTATAGGTTAGAGGGTTGAGGGATTAAGGGTTTAAGGGTTGAGGGTTTAAGGGTTGAGGGATTAAGGGTTTAAGGGTTGAGGGTATAGGGTTGAGGGTATAGGGTTGAGGGATTAGGTTTGAGGCTTTAAGGGTTGGGGGATTAAGGGTTTAAAGGTTGAGGGATTAGAGTTGAGGGTATAGGGTATAGGGTCAAGGGATTAAGGTTTTAAGGGTTGAGGGATTAGGGTTGAGAGTATAGGGTTAAGGGTCCAATGTATAGGGTAGAGGTTTGAGAATTGAGGGTTGAATTAGTTTAATGTATAGGTTAGAGGGTTGATGGATTAATGGTTTAAGGGTCAAGGGATTAAGGGTTTAAGGGTTGATGAATTAAGGGTTTAAGGGTTGAGGGTTTAAGGCTTAAGGTATTAAGTGTTTAAGGGTTGAGGGTTTAATGGTTGAGGGATTATAGCTGAGTGTATAGGGTTGAGGGTCCAATGTATAGGGTAGAGGTTTGATAATTGAGAGTTGACTTGGTTTAGTGTATAGGTTAGAGGGTTGAGGGATTAAGGGTTTAAGGTTTGAGGGTTTAAGGGTTGAGGGATTAAGTGTTTAACATTTGAGGGATTACAATTAAGGGTATAGGGTTGAGGGTCCAATGTATAGTGTACAGGTTTGATAATTGAGGGTTGACTTCATTTAATGTAAAGGTTAGAGGTTTGAGGGATTAAGGGTTTAAGGTTTTGGGGTTTAAGGGTTGAGAGATTAATGGTTTAAGGGTTGAGGGATTACAGTTGAGGGTATATGGTTGTGGGTCCAATGTATAGGGTAGAGATTTTATAATTGAGGGTTGACCTAGTTTAATGTATAGGTTAGAGGGTTGAGGTATTAAGGGTTTAAGGTTTGAGGGTTTAAGGGTTGAGATATTAAGGGTTTAAGGGTTGAGGGATTAAGGGTTTAAGGGTTGGGAGATTATGTTTTGAGGGATTAAGGGTTTAATGGTTGAGAGATTAGGGTTTGAGGGATTAAGGGTTTAAGGGTTGAGAGATTAGGGTTGAGGGTTGAGGGATTAGGGTTGAGGGTTGAGGGTATAGGGTTGAGGGATTAGGTTTGAGGGTTTAAGGGTTGAAGGATTAAGGGTTTAAGGTTTTAGGGATTAGGGTTGAGGATTGAGGTATTAATGGTTTAAGGGTTGAGGGAAAGAGGGGTAAGGAGGAGGGAGAGAGGTGGAGAGTGAGGGAAATAACTAGAGAGACTTGAGAGATATAGAGGTGAGAGACCTACAACCTAGGAAGAGATTTCTGAGAGACATAGGGGAAAGATAGGGGTGAGAGAGATAGAGAGGGGAGAGGTAGAGAGGTGAGGGGGAGATAAAGGTGAGAGATGGAGAGCTGAGGGGATAGATAGAAAAAAATGAGAGAGAGAGAAGTTCACAACTTGAGGGAAAGATGGGTAAGGAGGAGGGAGAGAGGTGAAGAGGAAGGGAAATAACTAGAGATCCATTTGAGAGATATAGAGGTGAGAGACCTATAGCCTAGGGAGATAGGGGTGAGATACATAGGGGGAAAGATAGGTGTGTGAGAGAGATAGAGGGGGGAGAGTCTCATGGGTAATGAGATGATGAGTGAGAGACCTATATGGCTAAGGAGGGATGGAGAGGTAGAGAGGTGATAGATAGAGAGGTGGGGGAGAGATAGAATAAAATGAGAGAGAGAAGTTCACAACTTGAGGGAAAGATGGGTAAGGAGGATGGAGAGACATGGAGAGGGAGGGAAATAACTAGAGAGTTCTGAGGGATATAGAGATGATAGACATACAACCTAGGGAGAGAGGGGTGAGAGACATATGGGGAGATAGGGGTGAGAGAAATAGAGGGGGGAGAAGGGTGGGTAATGAGATAAGGGGTGATAGACCTAGATGGATAAGGAGGGATGGAGAGGTAGAAAAGGAGTGATTGAGAGACCTAGAAAGGGGATAGGTAGAGAGTAAGGGAAATAACTAGAGAGCCCTGAGATATATAGAGGTGAGAGACCTACAACCTAGGGAGAGAGGTGGAGAGGGTGGTAAATATCTAGAGAGCCCTGAGAGATATAAAAGTGAGAGACCTATAGCCTAGGGAGAGAGGGGTGAGTGAGATAGGGGAGAGATGGGGGTAAGGGAGATAGGGGAGGAGAGGGGTGTATAAGGTTTGATGGTTCAAGGATTTAGGGTTTAAGGGTCAAGGTTTTAGGGCTTAAGGGTTGAGGGTTTAAGGGTTGAGTTAAGGGTTTAAGGGGGTAGGGTTTAGGGTTTATGGTTGAGGGTTGAGGGATTAGGGTTTAAGGTATAGTGTTGAGGGTTGAGGGTTTAGGTATAGGGTTTAGGATTTAAGGGTTAAGGGTTGAGGCTTTAGGGTTAGGGTTTAGGGTTTGGGGTTAAGGGATCAGGGTTTAAGGGTTGAGGGATTAGGGTTTAAGGTATAGTGTCGTGGGTTGAGGATTTAGGGATAGGGTTTAGGATTTAATGGTTAAGGGTTGAGGGTTGAGGCTTTATGGATAGGGTTTAGGGTTAAGGGATTAGGGTTTAAGGCATAGTGTCTAGGGTTGAGGGTAGGGATAGGGTTTAAGATTTAAGGTTTAAGGTTTGAGTGTTGATGCTTTAGGGATAGGGTTTAGGGTTAAGTGAGAGATGTAGATAGCTAAGGAGGGATGGAGAGGTATACAAAGAGTGACTAAGAGACCTAGAGAGGGGAGAGGTAGAGAGGTGAGGGGGAGACATAGGTGAGAGATAGAGAGGTGAGGGGAGAGATAAAAGAAAATGAGAGAGTGAAGTTGACAACTTGAGGGGAAGATGGGTGAGGGAGAGAAGTGGACAGGAAGGGAAATAACTAGAGATCCATTTGAGAGATATAGAGGTGATAGACCTATATCCTAGGGAGAGAGGGGTGAGATACATAGGGTAAAAGATAGGTGTGAGAAAGATAGAGGGTGGAGAGGGGTGGGTGATGAGACAATGAGTTAGGAAACCTTTAGGAAATCAACTTTTTCTTAATGCAAGTGCATTTTAAAGAAGTTGAAATATGGTCATTTTGTATAGCAAGCTAAAATGTGCTCATGTTATAACATGAGCACGTTTTAACATGAGCGCATTATAACACGAGCATGTTTTGGCTTACTCTAAAAACAATAAAAAAAAGTCATCACACCCATGATCCAAGCCCACATGCTCTATTATTCTCCTGGTTATGCCTGTATTCTGACAAAAAAAAATTGATGCTATTGGGAAGTGCACATGCAAATTTTTCACATCGAATTTGATATATACCAATTCAAGTCTCAATTTTTGTAGTGTTATAATGTTAATTGTGATTGAATTGTAGGAATTTAACATTATACATTAGTTATTTGTATTGTTGATGGTAATTCCATTTGAGTGATATACAATTGAATGTTGAAAAGGAAGAAAGCTTCTGAAAAACTCAAATTGTTGAGGAGTTTGATGCAAGAAGAAAAAAATACTACATAATTGGGTAGTTCCTCCATTCGAATCTCTATTTTTTAGGTATGTCAAGTCTTGACACATTTATTTTACATTTTCCTTAATTCTATTATGTTTTTTTATTATCCCTTATCATAAATGCTTAATGCAATGCTTTGATTTTGTTATTATGCATATTCCATGTTCATCATTGTTTGTTTCTCATTATAACCTTATCCCCTCTTGGCACATTTTAAACTACACAATTCTTTACACTTGCCAATTACATTTGCTTGGAAGTTTCAAAATATTTTTCAACAAATCCACTTTGTGCAAATCTTGTAATCATTGTGGTCCATGAGACCACATCTCTTTGAGGCATTTTGTTAAACAATTGAGCTACCTTGTGTATGCTTCCACATTTACGAGAGTAGTTATAACTATGTAATAGAATACATCATTTATCAATCCTTTTTATGGATGTGCATACCCCTTTCCAAAGATTCAATTTCGGTATAGGCATGTGAGATGTTGGAAAATGCTTTGAAATTTGGTTTTACACCTAGAAATTGCATTTTCTTGAAATTTTCTAAAGCCTTTTGAACAAATACTTTTTGTGCATATCCTGCAATCATTGTAGTCCACGAGGACATATCTCATTGAGGAATTTTGTCAAACAGTTCATGTTCCTTGTCTATACATGTCTGCCAAATCATTTTATCAAACATCATAGACAAGGCAATGGGCTATTTGAAAAAATTCCTCAAATAAATGTGGTCTCATGGTGATTCCATCACCATGAGACCGAATTTCTTTGAGGGGACATCACCATGAGACCGCATTTCTTTGAGGCATTTTTTCAAACAACTCATTTCCTTGTCTATGCTACCAAATTTTTCATACATTTTCCATTTTGTGCATATCATGCAATCATTGTAGTCCACGAGGACATATCTCATTGAGGCATTTTGTCAAATAGTTCATGTGCCTTATCTATGTATCCACATTTTGCATGTGTCTACTAAGAAAATTGCAACCATAACACTCATGAGAATCCCCCCTTTTATGTTTTGATAGATGTCATACCCCATTCCAAGGTCCCCTTGCTGCTATGGCTAAAAGCCTAAAACATGTTCTTTCGACCAAACTATGGATGCATGGAAAAAATATATCAAAGCATAATAGTAAGCAAAAGCATAGACAAGGAAATGAGCTATTTGAAAAAATTCCTCAAAGAAATGTGGTCTCATGGTGATGTCCATCACCATGAGACCACATTTCTTTGATGCATTTTTTTCAAACAACTCACTACCTTGTCTATGCTACCACATTTTCCATACATGTCTACCAAAGAATTTTATCAAATAGCATAGACAAGGCAATGATTTGTTTGAAAAAATGCCTCAAAGAAATGTGGTCTCATGGTGTTGTCCATCACCATGATACCACATTTATTTGAGGCATTTTTTCAAACAGCCCATTACCTTGTCTATGCTACCACATTTTACATACATTTCTACCAAATCATTTTTTCATATTATAAAATCATGGTATATATTCCTTTGAGCAATTGCATGTCAAATAGTTCATGTGCCTTGTTTATGCTTCCACATTTTGCATACATGTCTAATAGGGAATTTGTAACTATCTTGCAATCATTTCAATCCATGACATATCTCTTTGATGCATTTTGTCAAACAATTTTCATGCCTTGTCCATGCTTCCACATTTATCATACATTTTTTCCAAGGGAATTGCAATTATAACATTTGACAAAAATCCCCCTTTCTTTCAATGATTTGATTGATTTAATTATATTTTCTTTCAAAAGTTTGTAATGTCTTTTAAAAAATCCATTTTTTACTTATCTTGCAATCATGACACTCCATGAGACCACATTTCTTTAAGGCATTCCATCAAAAAATTCATGTGAGATTTTTCTATGCTTCCACATTTTGCATACATGTTTATTTGTGGGCATTATATTGGTAGGTCATACGTTAGAAAATGGCTCTAGAGAAAATTCACATTCAATAAATTCTTGCAAGGTAGAAATGCTTCAAAAAACAATAGCTTTCCATTTTCCTTATGTTCTTAGTGCACTTGTTTATTCATCATGGTTGAGTGACATTTACTCTTCTACATGTTGATTGTATGTATTTTGTATGAAGGTTTGAATGACATATTTTATTTATTTGTATGGATTCATTTTTTAGGAACTAATATTTGTCTTTTTATCATGCTATAGATAAAAATTCTCTATCATGACAAGGAAACGATCAAGGATTAAACCAACACAAGAAGAGCAAGAAGCTAAGAATGCAAAGAAAGCAGCAAATATGAGGGAATGTCATAGAAGAAGAAATTGGAAACAATTGTCGAAGACATGCCAATTGAAGAGGAAACTCAACCATCAACAAGAGATATGGTATTGGCGGCACAAAGGGAACGAATGTGAAACCTTCGTGCTATTAGAAATTTGAATACCGTAGTTGGAGACACGTCCTCTACGACAAGTGAAGATGGAGGGACACCATCTACCGCATCTCAAGTTGAGAGTACATCATCACTCACACGTGAGAAGGAGGTATGACATCATTCCCATCCCAACCTCAAGGTACGTCATCTATTCCATCCCCAATCAAAGGTATGCCATCTAGCCCGTCTCATTTAAATATTGATGAAATTCCTAATGTTGAAATTAATTTACCTTTGAGAATGCCTGTAACATCCCGCTACGCAACCCCGAACGGTAAGAGCCAAAAGAGGACAAGATTTATTTTTTTTGAAATCATGAAGAATAACTTACACATAAAGTAGTTTCCAATACGATAAATTGATAACAAACAAAGCCAAGCATAGTTGAATGCACTACCAAGAGGAGAGGACTGATTTACCCTCTAGAGAAAATCTGAACAGGAGCAACAAGATAGCTTTGGAAATCTTTGTGTCAGTACTTCAGAAATATCTGCTCCAGAACTTTATGCGTTGGTGCTCCAAAACTTTCTGCGCCGATGCTCCAATAATTTTTGCTCTAGAACTTTTTGCGCCAGTGCTCCGAAAATTTCTGCTCCAAAACTTTTTGCGCCGATGCTCTGGAAATTTTTGCTGTAACATCACAGAACACATAGAAAAAGCTCTAATGAACCGAAACTTTAGCAGCAACAACATAGAGCAACAAACAGAGAGTTATGTTGTGCTGGAACTTTTGTAGAAAATTTCATGAAGGAAATACATAGCCAAAGCTTTCATTTTTTTGCATAAAAACTTCTAAAAGAAAGGTCAAAATGATCATCATTGTACAAGTGAGTTTGATACCAACACCGGAACCTATAGGCCAAATATAAAGCATCACATTTCTTCT
This sequence comes from Sequoia sempervirens, assembly GCA_007258455.2. Lineage (NCBI taxonomy): Eukaryota > Viridiplantae > Streptophyta > Pinopsida > Cupressales > Cupressaceae > Sequoia > Sequoia sempervirens. The sequence continues at coordinate 272,385,612 of VDFB02000017.1, forward strand.
CATTAATTTATATGACTACATCTTCTCTCTCAAGAGAGTACAAAGGCATAGCCATGAATAAGATATACCAACTGATACGAGAAGTACAAGAGAGATCAGCTCCATCTAGTGCTCCAGTAACCTGTACACCAGTCTCCTATGGTGGTGGCAACACCTCCCTACCATGTGGACTCAAAAGAGATCACCCACCATGCTCGGAGGTAGTCACAAGGCCCAAGTAGAAATAACAAGGAAATGGAAACATATGGCCAATACTCACATCAGACACAGAGCAAACACAAAATACAATGCACAAGGCCAATGTCACAACATGAAGATGCTCATACAATAACATGTCGGGTACTACTCATGAATAATATGGTACTAGCTACAAGAGTGTAGATCGGATGGAGTGTCATCATGCATGCTTGAAGGGATGGCACCACACGGAATCAAATACACCTCTCATACAGATGAGGAGACTCAATCATGCCCGAATCAACGCCCTATAGACGGATAACTCAACGCCCCGTAGATAGATAACTCAACGCCCCATAGATGGATAGGCCTTCTCGAGTGCATCATTAGCCTTTACAAGTGCTCAAGGCCATGCATGAGGACTCATTACCTTATAATTTCTTAACCCATTGCTTTTCTTTAGTTAATACTTGTTTACAAAAACATTGCTACTAGTTCCCCTGGCAACCACCTACGGGCCCAAGGCCTGTAGAGAGCCACTCCAAAAGACCACTCTATCTACCTAGACCTAAGCTCATCTCACTTAACCAAATGAGGAACCCAAAGCAAATATGAATAATGAAAAAGCCACTAAATTCCATCATTAAAACCCTTTAAAATAACCAAGCAAACATTGTTGCTAAATCATTTAAATAGTTGATCACATATGCCAACAAGTAGATCAAATACCATTCAATATTCACCATTAACTTCATAAAAAGAAACCAAACATATATTGGTATTACCTCATTAAATCATCCTACAAAACCACTTTTAAAAATCAATTAGAAACTACTATGTGGTTATGGCACAACACAAGGTTCTAGTTGATGTTCAAACAAATGAGAAAGAGGCATAAAAATTTCATAAAAATTCAAAATGCCTAGATTTAAAATCGGAGCTTGATCCAATTTAGATTTTGATGTTTCCAGTTGGATTCCACCTTTAGTTTTTAAATTTATGACCAAAAATAAGGTGTTCAAAAAAACACGTTTTTATGCCAAGTTGGGCAAAAACATGAAAATTGAAAGTGTCCAGATTAAAAATCGAACAAACACCCAATTGAGATATGGGAATTAGTACAAGGAATCCAACTTTATTTTTCATTTTTAATAGGTGGTTAGATAGCATCATTAAAAACTATGTTTTAACAAGTTGGCACAAATTTTGACCAAAATTGGAAGTGTCTAGAATTGAATTTTAACTTCAACCCAATTGAGATATGGGAATTTCTACATGTGATACGCCTTTATTTTGCATTTTTAACAGGCGGTTAATGAGAAACAATAAAAAAATGTGTTTTAACAAGCTGGACAAAAAGAGAAATAAAATGAAAGTGACTAGAAATCAAATTTGACAAAGACCCATGTCAGATTTACTAGAATGCACAAAAATTTGCCATATAGAAAAACTACAAAACAACAAATCGAATCACAAACAAACATTATCCATCCCCAAAGTATTCACAAAATAGAAAAAAGGAATAAATTTATCATAAGGAAATGCAAATTTTACCATTCTCAAGCTAAATCGCATTCAATACCACGAGAAATTCAAGGGATTCAAGAACCACAGAAAAATACCTCAATGTTGCCCCAAAACTGAAATTAGAGAATGCTCTAAGTGTAAGGAACGACTAGGTTCCAAAATAGGGTAGCAAGGAGGGAATGGCATTTTGAAATCAACAATCAGATGCCCACAAATTTCTTCTCCACATTTCTCCCCAACTCTATCGCCCAATTCGTGAGGTTTTCCTTCTCCTTCCAAAAACAAAAAATTTCTTCTCCTCCAAATGAATAACTCCCCCCCCCAAAACAAAATGAATATATATATATCAAAGACAAGGCTTCCCATTTTCTTTTAACTAAACTCCTCCACACAATAAAATGAAATAAAACATTTTATTAAACAATCTATTAAAGCTCTCCAACGCAATTAATTAAAATCACTAAATATACAATATTCTCTATTTTATATAAAAATAATAAATTAAATCTAAACATTAAAATACACAAAGCTCCTCAAATAATATTTAAATAAGACTATGAGAGCTCACAAAATGGATTAATAAAATCATTTAAAATTACTAAATGAGATATATCATTCCCTCAAATGATCAATAAAAATCACTTAAAATAACATATTTAAAACTTCAAGGATATAACCATTCAAATCTCCCATCAATGAAACACTATAAAATACCATATATGAAACCACGCCATAACACTGACATCCAAAATATAGCCACATAACATATTAACGGAAACCAAGACAAAATACCTCAACAAAACATACTAGTAAACCACATGTGACCAAAAGGTGCTCTGGACATTACTGTTAGGTAACTAGACGGTAAAACATCAACACGGAAACAATACACTGACAGGGTACAGTGGGCTAAGGTAGGGGGTTTGGCTTGTGACTACCTCCAGTAACCACCATCAAGGAATTTGAGTATGCTCAGGCCTGTGGATCCAAGCAGAGTCGATACTCAGTTTCTACATCATTCCAATCACACATCAAAGTACATGTGCATATAACATATATCATATAGTCAAAGCAACATCAATCATCAAGAAGAGGGTCATGATATCATAATCCTCTCGGATATGAGTGTTACAACATCATCCCTTTCCTTTCCATAATCATACAAAAGCAATGATAATAGTATATAAACATATAAGCATGTAATCCAAAAAAATAACTAATCATGATAACCTTTCTCATACTCATCAATGTCTAATCTCATTATAACAAAATTTAACATTTAAAATATCAAATCAAAATCAAAATGCTATCTTACCCAAGCTAGGGTTAGAGAGGTGTTACATCCTCCCTCCCGAAGATTTGACTTATTCCTGGAAGTCATGTAAACTCAATATGCAGCCATGTCACACATTAGTACTCAATCTAATAATCAACATTAAAATATTGTACTTCATTCCAAAGATGGGAAATATAATATACATCATTCATCACTAAATGAAATGGAAAGGACATCCTTATAAAATTCACCTTTCTAAGAATCATTATCAATATATTGACATACAGCTTACTCATAAGGTCTCAACATGAAACAAAATAACATGGTTAATCTTGCTAACATCACATGTGTCACAATTCTCAAAATAAGCATTTAATTTAACATCCACATTCATTCAAGGATAGGTTAAGATACACAATGATTTCCACTAAGAATAGGGTAAAGAAGATGAATAAGCACCAATTATTTCCAAAACACCATTGTTTGCAACAATATTGGTTTTCCACACACTTCCAATCTCACACATTAGAACATATTTGGCATCATTTTCAACAAAATATAACAATTTACACTTTCTAAAGCACAATAAGCCAACCTTTGAACTTTTCATATGTAACCATGTCCAAGATGAAACATGCATTTATACATACATACATACTTACATCACTGGGAATCACATCACAAGGCTACACACGGGTCCATCTAGACATTGATAAGTAGCATACTAATACATGATACATAATCCATGAGCCAAGAGCCAATATCCATCTCACATAATCTATACCTCACACTCAGTGGTTTGATGGTGTTAGGCCACACACACACAGTGAGACCATCCAAACAAGACCACAATGACCTATCTCTTGTTGAATAAGGTGGTTAGCCTCCAAGAGATAGTCATCACACATAGGTGGGTAATGGATCCTAGTTGTGCAACAGCCTCACATACCCCCATCCTCAAAGTTCCCTACATCTACTTCCTCATATACACTCAACTAAGTCCGGCTCTCCCATTCTCGATGAGGAATCACATTACAACACAAGACAAGCATTTGAAAACAACAAATAGAAAACTAGTTTAGCCACCAAAGATCATAAATAATTATTAAATAAAGATTCAATTTCAGCAATAAAGCAAGAAATGAGCGCAATTTCAACACTAAATCATATGTAACCACGAGGGCTACGTGCAAAGAAATTTTACAATATGTGACTAAACCATTACAAACAAGATAAATCATTTTTTTTCTGGTCCTCAAAATCAAAATAAAAGTCATCAATAACCAAAAAAAGATTCACAATCTTTGAAATGGCACAATACATAACTATGTGACTAAACTAGCCACCAAGCGAGGAAGGAGGGAACAACGTCTGACTATCGCAATAGCCCCTCACGTGGTGTGGAGTGAGCACGCCAACCACATGGCATGGGGTGTGCTCCTCGACTACAACCTGCATCACGTCATCACATAGCATGGACTTGCCAAGCGGCACACACACTCCTTGGCTACCTGCATGGGATGTGCACCTCGGCCACATCCTGCATCGCGTCTCAACATGGCATGGTCATACACCAGCCAAAGAAGGCACGTACTAGTTGTATGCCACATGGAAGTGTGTATGTGGCTCCGCAGAAGTAGGCACATGCTAAACACACCTCGCATAGTGATACCTCATGGAGAAGACACACACAGGTACTCGTCGTAGCTAGAGGTATTCATGGCTAGGACATACCCATATGCCAACTGACCCAAACACTATCGAGAGAAAACATGAGTGTCCCTCTACAAGTGTATGAGGCCCCATCACACTCATCACACAAGTAGGCTACCATAACACAATCTCATAGTGCACCTTCATGCGTTTATGCACGTGGCATCATGTCCTCGATCCCAGCTCGCTCCCATCATCAACACGATATATATATATAATGCATATATGAGTATATCAATATGGGGCTACTTGAGCCTCACCTCTCATATGGACAAGGTTGACTCGTTAATGCCAACTCAATGCCCCTGCAAGTGGCTAGGAAATGCCAGATCAATGTCCCTACGGACAGCCAGGCAATACTAACAAACCAATATTGTTGTACACAAAATTGTGGGGATTAGGCTAGCACATATGGATCAAGAACCTTGATCCATCATAAGGGGAAGTAGTGAGTACTTTCCTCGGGATCGGTTGAGCTAAGACTGCTCTATGCCGCAATATATGTACATTGCACACCCTACCCAAGGAACTTTGTGGCTGCTACTACTCCATCACGGATTAAGGGACTAAAGAACCAAAAGAATAGATTCTATGAAACCAACTTTTGGCTACTCTTAAATATATGTATAAATTTCAACCACACATGGGTTGACCCTCAATCAGGTAACAAACATGCAAGCACACATAATGGTATGGTTAATCCCACACCTAATTTATACAACATATTCCCCATGGATGGGTACACAGTCTCACCATCCCATGGGCACACAAGCAAGTATAGGGTATTCACAACACTCAACATGAGCACTAATACAGGATGTTCACATAACAGGGAGTACCTTTTTCCAATTTCCTCTTACCAATATAAAACCATTATCCACCTCTAATTATGCAAGATCAATACAAACTTTCCAAGAACATGTACTCCCAACATCCATACAATATATCACAGTTCTACATGGAGTAAATCAACAATGCCAAATAACTCTCACATTCAAATTCATTAATATTAAGTGGAAAATAACCTTACTACACACATATGTTAACCGCATTTATTTCCTATACACAGTGCAATATCATTACAATGTTTACTCAAGACAAGGTATGCAACATTATCGCTTCAACATACAATAAACATTTTGCATTTTGAATCCAGGTACAATAATTTAACATCTACATGATTTCTTAAGACTTAACAATATAGTTGGGGACTATAGGCCTCACCAACAAGATGCACCTATTATGCAATTATCATTAACATGCAAATGGTTTCACTATTCCCTTTTTCTCTAAACTTTTACTTAATGCAGAATGATTTTCTATGCAAATTCATACATGTTCCATTATTATGAATGCAACTTGGGGACTTAGGTCCTTTACCCAAGGTTTGATCTAATCAAACAAACCTTCATGAATGTATAAAAATTTTCTCATAAGAGACAAGAATACCATGGATTTCAATACACCACACATTCAAAGATAGGCATCTTCGTTAAACCAATGAGAAGAGAGAGAGGGAGAGAGAGATTTACAATTCTGACACATGCACGAATGCAAACATAGTCTCGTCATCACACAATTCACTTCACAGAAATGCATAAATCATATGAGAGCATGCAATAATCTCTATGATCTAACAACATGATCATTCATTTTCTATTACTATATTTTATAATCTCAATACAATATAACATGCAAAAGCAACTCCAAAACCACATAGGGTCAATCTAGCAATCATTAACACAAGGAGGTAAAGCACAAGAAGACATGAGTGAGAATCTTTGTATGGTGATGAAAAACAACAAGAATCAAGAAGAGAATACACACAAATGGAAATTCTTGGCACCCTCAAGGTCAAATAGACCTTCCCACAACATGAACAAAGAAACCAAGCAAGGGTAATTTTACACATGTCACCTACAACCCACCAACAAGCCAAGGTCCAACATGCCCACCCGCAACACAGGATATAGGGAAGTAATCCATCTCAACCTCGGGAGACTCTCAACCAAGGGAATCGTTGCAATCCTATAGGGTAAGGCAAGGCCTAGGAGGCATCATTCCTGCATAACACAAGCTAGGGTTGGGAAACTCAACCCTCTAAAACACCATACTAAGGCACTCAAGGCAAGAGATCCTATGACTATCTCGCCACATCAAGCACACTGAAACCACATGGGCTACAACCACACTCAGGAACTACTCAAGGGTCACAACCCTTTGCATAACAAAAGGGCCACACCTCAAGAAGGAGGCCATTCATAACACACTTCTTGGTAGGCTCGAGGATCTAACTAACCCTCACACAAAAGCATTCCTCAACAAGACATGCAAAGGGCAGAAAACAACACTTGTTGCTATCCACCACACACAACACACCAAGCAAGTATCAACCATAAGCATGGATCCCAATGCTACAACATGGGCTCTACCTCTAACCCTACCTCTGGCTCTGCCCCTAGGAGGCATCCTAAAGGAAACAAGGAACACATCAAAATAGATCATCACAAGGACAATCTATGCACCATACTAAGGCATGAACGCTAATCAACAAGACTATGAAAAACAATATAACAAGCTCACACCACACATGCCAAACACAACATAACATAGAAGGCTCAAGTATGCTAGAGCTCCCAGTGTGTGAACATGGGCTTTGATACCAGATGTAACATCTCGCTACACAAACCCAAAGGGTAAGAGCCAAAAGAGGACAAGATAAAAAAAATTGAAATCATGAAGAATAACTTACACATAAAGCAGTTGTTAACACGATAAATCGATAACAAACAAGTCCAAGCATGGTCAAATGCACTACCAAGAGGAGAGGACTGATTTACCCTCAAGAGAAAATCCAAACAAGAGCAAAAGGATAGCTCTGGAAATTTCTACGCTGGTGCTCCAGAAATTTCTACTCCAGAAATTTTTGTGTTGGTGCTCCAAAAATTTCTACTCCAAAACTTTCTACATCGATGCTCCAGAAATTTTTGATCTAAAACTTTATGCATCGGTGCTCTAGAAATTTTTGCACCGGTGCTTCAGAAATTTGTGTTGTAACATCATAGGACACATACAGAAAGCTTTGATGCGCCAGAACTTTAGCAACAACAACATAGAGCAACAAATAGAAAGTTGCATTGTGCCAAAAAATTTGCATACAATTGCATGAAGGAAATACACAGCCAAAGCTCTGATTTTTTTGCATGAAAACTTCTAAAAGAAAGGTCAAAATGATCATCATAGTACAAGCGAGTCTAATACCAACACAAAAACTCGTAAGCCAAATATAAAGCATCACATTTCTTCTCATTAATTTATATGATTACATATTCTCTCTCAAGAGAGTACAATATACATAAAGGAATATACATGAGTACAAAGGCATAGCCATGAATAAGATATACCAACTGATACGAAAAGTACAAGAGAGATCAGCTCCAATCAGTGCTCCAATAACATGTACACCAATCCACTAAGGCGGTGGCAATTCCTCCATACCATGTGGACTCAAAAGAGACCACCCCATTGTGCTCAGAGGTAGTCACAAGGCCCAAGCAAAAATAACAAGGCAAGGGAAACATATGGCCAACACTCACATCAGACATAGAGCAAACACAAAATACAATGCACAAGGCCAATGCCACAACATGAAGATGCTCATACAATAACATGTCGGGTACTACTCACGACTACTAAGGTACTAGGTACTAGAGTGCAGATCAGATGGAGTGTCATCATGTGTGCTTGAAGGGATGGCACCACATGGAATCAAATACACCTCTCATATAGACGAGGAGACTCAATCATGCCTGAATCAACGCCCTACAAATGGATAACTCAATGCCCCACAGACGGATAGGCCTTCTTGAGTGAATTATTAGCCTTTACAAGCACTCAAGACCATGCACGAGGACTCATTACCTTATAGTTTTTTAACCTATTGCTTTTCTTTAGTTAACACTTGTTTACAATAACTCTGCTACTAGTTCCCCTGGCAGCCACCTATGGGCCTCAGGCCCATAGAGAGCCACTCCAAAAGACCACTCTATCTACCTAGACCTAAGCTCATCTCGTTTAACCAAATAAGGAACCCAAAAGCAAATATGAACAATGAAAAATCCACTAAATTCCATCATTAAAACCATTTAAAATAGCCAAGCAAACATTGTTGCTAAATCATTTAAACAATTGATCGCATATGCCAACAAGTAGATCAAATACCATTCAACATTCACCATTAACTTCATAAAAAGAAAACAATCATATAATCGGTATTACCTCATTAAATCGTCTCACAAAACCACTTTTAAAAATCAATTAGAAACTACTATGCAGCTATGGCACAGCACAAGGTTCCAATTGTTGTTCAAACGAATGAGAAAGAGGCATAAAAATTTCATAAAAATTCAAAATGTCCAAATATAAAATCAAAGCTTGACCCAGTTCATATTTTGATGTTTCCAATTGGATTTCACATTTAGTTTTTAAATTTATGACCAAAAATAAGGTGTTCAAAAAAATGTGTTTTTATGCCAAGTTGGGCAAAAACATGAAAATTGAAAGTGTCTGGATTAAAAATCGAACAAAGACCCAGTTGAGATATGGGCGTTACTACATGGAATCCAACTTTATTTTTCATTTTCAATAGGCGGTTAGAGAGCAGCATCAAAAAATGTGTTTTAATAAGTAGGCACAAATTTTGACCAAAAATGAAAGTGTCCAGAATTGAATTTTAACTTCAACCTAGTTGAGATATGGGAATTTCTACATGGAATCCACCTTTATTTTGCATTTTTAACAGGTGGTTAATGAGCAACAATGAAAAAACATGTTTTAAGAAGCTGGGCAAAAAGAGAAATAAAATGAAAGTGCCCAGAAATCAAATTTGACAAAGACCCATTTCAAATTTACTGGAATGCACAAAAAATTTCCATATAGAAAAACTACAAAACAACAAATCAAATCGAAAACAAACATTATCCATCCCCAAAATATTCACAAAATAGAACAGAGGAATAAATCTACCATAAGGAAATGCAAATCTTACCATTCCCAAGCTAAATCGCATTCAATACCATCAGAAATTTAAGGGATTCAAGAACTACAAAAAATACATCAATGTTGCCCCAAAACTGAAATGAAAGAATGCTCTAAGTGTAAGGCACGGCTGGGTTCCAAAATAGGATAGCAAGGAGGAAATGGCATGCTGAAATCAACAATCAAATGCCCACAAATTTCTTCTAAACATTTCTCCCCAACTCTGCCGCCCAAATCATGAGGTTTTCTTTCTCCTTCCAATATATATATATCAAAGACAAGGTTATCCATTTTCTTTTAACTAAACTCCTCCACACAATAAAATAAAATAAAATATTTTATTAAACAAGCTATTAAAGCTCTCCAACGCAATTAATTAAAATCACTAAATATACAATATTCTCTATTTCATATAAAATTAATAATTTAAATCCAAATGTTAAAATACACAAAGCTCTCCAAATAAGATTTAAATAAGACTATGAGAGCTCACAAAATGGATTAATAAAATCATTTAAAATTAAAAAATGAGATATATCATTCCCTCGAATGATCAATAAAAATCACTTAAAATAGCATATTTAAAACCTCAAGGATATAACCATTCAAATCTCCCATCAATGAAACACTATAAAATACCATATATGAAACCATGTCATAACACTGAAAACCAAAATATAGCCACATAACAGATTAACGAAAACCAAGACAAAATACCTCAACAAAACATACTGGTAAACCACATGCAACCAAAAGGTTCTTTGAACATTATCATTAGGTAACCAAACGGTAAGACATCAACACGGAAACACTGCACTGATAGGGTACAATGGGCTAGGGTAGGGGATGTTTGTCCTATGACTACCTCTAGTAACCATAATCAGGGAATATGAGTACGCTCAAGTATGTGGATCCAGGCGAAGTCGATACTCAATACCTGCATCACTCCAATCACACGTCAAAGTACATGTTCATATAACATATATCATATAGTTGAAGCAACATCAATTATCAAGAAGAGGGTCATGATATTGTAAGCCTCTCGGATACGAGTGTTATGACATCATCCCTTTCTTGTCCATAATCATACAAAAGCAATGATAATAGTATATAAACATTTAAGCATGTAATCCAGAAAAATAACTAATCATGATAACCTTTCCCATACTCATCAATTTATAATCTCATTATAACAACATTTAAGATTTAAAATATCAAATCAAAATCAAAATGTTATCTTACCCAGGCTAGGGTTAGAGAGGTGTTAAAACACCACCTATAATTTTTCATTGAAAGCCAAAGTATTTGATTGATATTGATGAGAATATTTTGTAAGCAATGGAAGGTAAGATTCCAAAACACACTTGTAGAAGATATGCTCATAAGATTTGGAGAGTGATCTTTGAAAACTTAAATGAGACCGTAAAATGTCAAATATTTGTTGAAATAATGTGAAGTATAAAGTATAGGTCCATCATGAAGATTCTTGGGTTGAGAACATCAAAGGCTTCAAGTGAAAAAACTATTGTGAAGAATCTAATGAGTGAATATGAAAGTGTGGGTAACACCTCACGCTCAAAAGATAGTAATGTCACACAACATGTCATTACATCAACAATAGTACGTAACCAAATGAGGAAAGCTTGTCTCATTAGAAAGATGATTCAAGCATTGAGAATTAATAGAAAAACTTTATCAAGAGTTGTTGGAAGGTGCCAAAGAATTGAGGATATCGGTACCAATGAATTATGGGAATTCTCGGAGAGACTACCATGAAAAGATAAACCAATTGTTGAAGCATTGAGATCACTAATTGAATACTTTTGGAAGAATAACATAAGGGTAACTCCAAATCAAAGGGATGTGGTAAGAAGGAGAATCGGTAGTCAAAATCGTGAGCCACATCCAAAGCATTTTTGGATACGACTCAAACATAATTTTTTAGTAAATTTCTAGAGATGTATCCTCAAATTAAAAAATTTTAAAGATATTTTGAAATGCTAAAACTTTTTTATGTCAAAATAAATCACTCGTACTACTTGTTGTAGATTATATATTGAATTTTCTAACCATTTTGATTTTTATCAATCTATATGTTTAGATATGCATACTAACAATGTTTTGAAGGATTGTGGCAAACATGCCCCACCAACATCTTCAAGAGACTTCATATCAACATTTTTTTGTGAAAGATAGGAAGGTCAAATATTCTATAGGAATTTATGCTTGGATGTCACATGTCAGCATTGTGGTGGCTTGCAACGTATGTCAATATGTGAACATATGGAAAGCACACATGCGGTTGGAAACAAAATAGTAGAGTTTGACAAGTATAAAATAGTGGCCTACAATACAAAAGATGGTAAAGAAGCAAAAAGGTGTGATTTGGTCATTCAAAAGATTCCAGTGTATCAGTTTATGCCTACATTTCATGACAGTATAGTGTATGAGTATGCAAGGCATACCCATAGAGCTCGATGGTAGGACTTGCAATTCAAGTTATGCAAGGACACCTTTCCATAGGGTAGCATTGTTTTAGTTGTCGACTTTCTAGAGAACAACAATCTACAACCACAATATGAGTTGCAATCACAATATTATAACTCCACATAGGTTTCTATATTTGTGCACATATCATTCATTCATGCAGCTGATAGTACAGAGGATAATGGGAAGATATTGAGGGAGTACCACTTTTACATCAATGATGATCGCACACATTCTACAGAGTTTGTACAAGGTTTCTTTCAATTATTCTACCATGATTTGGATAGGAGGGGCATATCATACAGTCAGCATATAATATGGTTGGATAATTGTGCATCACAATTCAAGAACTTACAGATGTTTTATTGCTTGATCAAGATGCATGTTATTACAGGTGTTCAACATATGTGGAACTTTTGTGTGGTCAAGCATGGAAATAGGGGACATGATGGTGCAGGAGCATGTATCAAAAGAGCCATAGCACGAGAAGAGTTAAAGTATAAAGACAATGCAAATTTGACAGATGCAAAATAAATTGTTGAGTGGTGTAATGCTTTGATGGGTCCAGGTAATGAAGGTAAGTCTTTAGTTCATTTTTTTTTTGTTGATAGATGATACTAACATTGCACCATATGAGGATTGTTATACACTAACAAGATCACATGAGCTACACTCTTTCAAAAGCTCAAATACAGGTTCACAAAGTATCCATATGTGGAAGATGGAATGCTTTTGTCCTTTATGTATGATTCAAGCCTGGAATGAGTGTGAGTCAAAGGAGTGGGTTGACGAATGGTGGCTAAGTTATCTTAGCCCGCTTGACACGTATTGGCCCCCGATGGTATTGGAACTAACAAAGATGGAATCATCAATTGACTTTGACCATATATCAGATCTAGTTCAACCAGGTAATATATCTACTTGCATAGTTTTTGAAATTCCTAATGCTATCTTACTTTGTAGTGTTTTTGTAATGTTGACTAATTTCATATAATTTCTTGCACATATCAATATAGGGCATGTTTATGCAGTTAATGTAGATGAAGACAATGAAGAGGGAACAAATTATTACTTGTGTCACTGTGTTGAGGACAAAAAGAAATTGGAGGCCCAGTTACAGATGGAGAAAACATCAAATACACTATAGGATCGATGGTTGTTATTGGAACATGGATTAGAAGGTACCCACATAAGAGTGTTAATGTTTGGCTATTTCAGGACTTGGACACATATCAGAAGATTCTTCACTACTCAAACCTTGTCATGGCATCCAATGTTCATTTGATACAATATTAGGGTATACCTTTGAACAAGACCTTGTGGAAGGTGTATGAGTCTCACCATGAGGCAATACTTGACACAATAAAGAGTAGAGCAAACCCAGATGGCTCGTTGGATTAATTTGTAAGTATGCACATTGGTTCTTATTAATTTATACTTGTATGTACATTAATTTATATGATTCCAATGCTATGATGCCAATGCTATCATCTAATTTTTATATCATGTATGTAGGTGATTGATGAAGTTATCACACTTGCAAATGTAGCACACTTTATGTTTAGAATTGTGGCAAAGGATACAAAGTTTATATATTTCAAGTTTACATATGTTTTGGTTCCAATTTTACATATGTTTGTCTTTTTTTTTCTACTGCATTCTTACACATATACAGTGAATATTGGGAAAATTGTATGCATATTTATGGTTTCACCATTTGACCATTTGGATACCTCAATTTACAAACTTGACCTTTGTAGCCCTAGATCAGACTTGGGAGACCCTTCCTCAACCATCATTTCACCTAAAACATCAACCATTTCCATCATATCCATCTAAAATATATCATCTTTCCCTCATCTTATCATTTTCATCCATTATCATAATCTAGCCATCACAACCATCATCCTTAGACCTTATTCCTTTCAGCCATTATCCTACCATTGTCTCCTTTCATCCATTATCTCCCTTTTTATCATTATCCCCTTTTCCATCCATTTTATCATTATATAGTTGTGGGTTAGATTAGTTTTCTTTAGGATTTTTTATGTTTTAGCTTGAAATGTATATGCATCATCCGCCTTCCAAAACAAGAGGTAGCAGATACTAAAACATGTATAAAATGAAAAAGGAATCAACTAGAAAAACACTTGAAAAGAATTATATCAAAGTTAATGAGATAGATAATGTATTGACTGAAGAGATTTTTCCTACTCTTGAGAAGATGAGGTAGGTGGGTGTGTAGTATATGCAATGGGAAAATGACAATGCATAACTGGAGCAACAAGTACTAGAATACATGAAATGAAAAAAGGAATCTCCTCTTAAAAGAAATTATTAGGTAAGAAGTTGAGGAAGGAGCTTGTGTAGTATGTGTGTATTATAAAATCAGGGTATAACATTTGACAAAAATCCCCCTTTCTTTCAATGATTTGATTGCTACTCATACCTTGTTCCAAAGGTAGGATGTTGACATAAGTTGTTAAGGAAGGTGTGTGTGCATAATTGGAGCAACAAGTAGTAGAATGCATGAAATAAAAGAAGGAATCTAATCTTGAGAAGTTGAAGAAGGTGAGTGTGCAGTATGTGCAATGGGAAAATGACAATGCAAATCTAGAGGTAGCAAGTACTAGAATGTATGAAATAAAAAAGGAATCTGCTCAAAAAACACTTGAAAAGAAGCAAACCAAAGTAAATGAGATAGATAATGTATTGAATGAAGAGATTATTCTTTCTATCTCGAGAAGTTTCAAGGAAGGTGCCTATGCAGTATGTGGAATGGGAATGGAAATGGAGAAGTGGAAAACCTCAATAGGTTTTGTATTTGGTAAGAATTTGTGCAAGCAAAGAAAGTGAGAGATGATGTTATAGATGGATTTGAACAAATGAAGTAAAAGATTCTTGAACGTAAGACTTCAATGGAGCAAATACAATTGGAAATAGATGATAAGCATTGATGATAGAGTAGCGAATCTAAATATCAAATTAAAAGATATGAAAAAGAAGTTAGAAGATCATAAAAAGGAATACTAGGGGGTGTTAATAGGTAAGAACAGTAGAGATGAGGAAAAAATGTGTGGATGGTCAAGTTGTAGATGGAAAAGTAATAGAACTGAAGTGTTTAAATTGAAGCAAAACAACTGAAGACTAAAATTAACCACTTAGAAATGGAATTAAAAGATAAGAAGAAGATTTTATCATCAATGAAAAGGAGGTTAGTTTGCTCCAAAAATGCTTGAAAAAGAAGTAGACCAAAATGAATGAGATAGATAATGTATTGAATGAAGAGATTATTCGTGCTCTTGAGAAGTTGAGGAAGGTGCATGTATAGATTCTTCTTTGTTCATCATGTGACCAAACTGATAGTTACAACGTGTCTGGATGGGTGGGTTTATGCTAAGAAAGGTCATGTTTCACATTCAAACATGTCAAAACAGTCTAAGCTACATTGTACTGATGAAGTTTCTTAAGAGACCAAAGTGCAAAAGGGAAAAAAACTTTGATGAGTGATTACTCGGAAACAATGTCTCTTAGAAACATTTTTTCTAAGGCTATGGGATCATTTAGGGCCCCTCTACAATAACCTTTCTTAGTTTTTGATATCTTTGAGGAGTTTTCCTGTGGTGTCAAGTTTTTTAGTTGATGGAAAATGGCTCAAATGCATGCAGTGTAAAGTTGCAAGGTGGTGTAACTTTCGTTGTGTTCATCGTCAGACCAAACCGACAGTTCCAATGCATCTAGATGGGTGGTTTTATGTTAGGAGAGGTCCTGTTTCACATGCAAACATGTTGGAACAGTCTAAGCTACATTATACCAATGAAGTCTCTTAAGAGACCAAAGTGCAAAAGGGAAAAAAGCTTTGACAAGTGATTACTCGAAAAATATGTCACTTAGAAACATTTTGTCTAATTTTATGGGATCACATAGGTCCCCTCTACAATAATCTCTTAGTTTTTTATATATCTTAATCGTTTTCCTATGGTGTCAAGTTTTTAGCTGATGGAAAATGGGTCAAATGCATGCAGTGTAAAGTTGCAAGGTGGTGTAACTTTCGTTCTCTTCATCATCAGACCAAACTAACAATTCCAACACATCCAGATGGGTGGTTTTATGCTAATCAAGGTCCTATTTTGCACCCAAACATGCTGGAACAGTTTAAGCTACATTATACTGGCGAAGTCTCTTAAGAGACCAAAGTGCAAAAGGGTAGAAAAATTTAATGAGCGATTACTCAAAAAAAATGTCACTTAGAATCATTCCATCCAAGGCTACGAGATCACGGAGGGCCCCTCTATAATAACCTCTCTTGGTTTTTGATATTTTTGAGATGTTTTTCTGTGGTGTCGAGTTTTTAGTTGATGGAAAATGGGTCAAATGCATACAGTGTAAAGTTGCAAGGTGGTGTAACTTTCATTCTATTCATTGTGTGACCAAACCAATTGTTCCAACATATCCGGATGGGTGGTTTTATGCTAGATAAGGTCCTTTTTTGCACCCAAACATGTCATAATAGGTCGAGCTACATTGTACCAATGAAGTCTCTTAAGAGACCAAAGTGGTAAAGGGCAACAAAATTTGATGAGTGATTACTTGGAAACTATGTCACTTAGAAAAAATTTGTTTCATGCTAAGGGATCATGTAGGGCCCCTCTACAATAACCTCTCTCAATTTTTGATAGCTCTAAGTCTTTTGCCCATGGTGAAGAGTTTTCAGTTGATGGAAAAAGCGTCAGTTGCATGTAGTGTAAAGTTACAAAGTGGTGTAGATTTTGTTTTGTTCATCATACGATCAAATCAAAAATTACATGTTTGAATGGGTGGTTTTATGCTAGGAAAGATATTTTTTTGCACCCAAACATCCTAGACTGGTTCGAGCTACATTGCACCTGCGATTTCTCTTAAGAGACCAAAGTGCAAAAAGGCAACTAACTTCGATGAGCCATTACTTAGAAATCATGGTACTTAGAAACATTTTGTCTTAAGCTACAGAATCACGTAGGGCCCCTCTACAAAAACCTCTCTCGGTTTTGGATAGCTCCAAGTCATTTTCCCGTGGTGAAAGTTTTTCTAATGTCCCAAAAACTATCAGATACATGTAGTGTAAAGTTGCAAGGTAGGCTAATTTTGTTTTGTTCTTCATGGGGCCAAACAGTTAGTACCAACACATCTAGGTGGGAACATCTACACTAATCATGGTCACCACCCTTCGTTATAAAAGTGTCATTGTCTTTCCTATTTGAAGGGTCACAAATTTTTTCCTTTGAAAAGTCAACCAAATTCATATCATCAGTATTCATGAGAACCTAAATTAATTTATTTACAATATTGCCTTCAGTTATATTCTTGATTGAATTCTTCAATGGTGTAATATATGAAGTATACATAGGAAGCATGAAGCATACACATGAATAATGGTAAATAGTGAAGTATACACAAGAAGCATGAAGCATACATGTGAATACACGTAATACATGAAGTATACAGAGTAAGCATGAAGCATACATGTGAACACATAGTGTATACACAAGAAGCATGAAACATACACATGAATACACATAATATGTGAAGTATACATAGGAAGCATACATCATACATGTGAATACACGTAATACATGAAGTATACCTAGGAAGCATGAAGCATACACATGAACACATGATGTATACAGAGGAAGCATGAAGCATACATGCAAATACATGTAATAAGTGAAGTATACACAGGAATGATGAAGCGCACACATGAGCACATGAAGTATACATAGGAAGCATGAGGCATACATGTGAATAAACGTAATACATGAACTCTACACAAGAAGCATGAAGCATACACGTGAACACATAAATTATACATAGGAAGAATGAAGCATACACGTGAACACATGAAGTATACACGTGAATGCATGAAGCATACACGTCAATACATGAAGTGTACATGGGAAGTATGAAGCATAAATGTAAATACACATAAGACATGAAGTATACATAGGAAGCATGAAGCATACATGTTCAAATACACGTAATACATGAAGTATACACTAGAAGCATGAAGCATACACATGAACACATGAAGTATACACAGGAAGCATGAAGCATACATGTGAATACATGAAGTATACATGGGAAGCATGAAGCATACATGTGAATACACGTAATATGTGAATTATACACAGGAAGCATGAAGCATACATGTTCAAATACATGTAATACATGAAGTATACACCAGAAGCATGAAGCATACACATGAGCACATGAAGTATATAGAGAAAGCATGTAATACACTTAGATTTTAAATATTTGAAGTAAACCATCTACAAATATCCATTGAAGCGTGGATTTATAATGCAAATATGGACACCATCAATAAAAAAGATGTGTATTAACCAAACAACCATATAGGCATACATCAATATATGTTGATATAAGTATAACATATATAAAAAATAGCCATATAGGCTTACAAGAATTCCATATAGGCATACAATTTCAAGTATATCCAATACAAAATATATGTCCACAAATTCTATATAGGCATACAACAAAGGACCCCAATAAAAAGTCATTTCCCCAGGGGTGAAGAAAATAGATCACATGCAACCTTTGATCGTCCGGGGAATGGAGGGTCATATGAGATTGGTCTACTTTGAACTCAAGGTTTTCTCCTCTTATTTAGTTCATCATGGAGCTTTAGTTGTTACAATAAAAATTATAGACATTAATATATAGAAATTACATTATAAAAAATGAAATATTTAACAAAATAATCACTTACCACCTGTAAATGATCTCTCTCCTCTAATATAAGAGCGGAATGCTCAAGCTATGGTGTGCCAAAGTTCTATAGAAACCATCCAAATAGAAATTAAATCAAAAATCAATAATCATTTAATTTTTCAATAATAAACTATAACAATGAATGTAATTTGAAATTTACTAATCTGCCTCATACCCCTGTGAGAGCCATCGAGTTGTCTATTGTAGCAGATACACCATGTTGCATTTCCCTATCAACATTGGGAGGTGTTTCTTCTTGCATCATCTGAAAATAAAACAACAAATTATTCAATCACAAAAACTAGAATAGTGATGCAGGTCATGGCTTATAATGTATGAGATAATCAACAAAATTTTGAGTACTTATTGAACTATATATTGGGTAATCCCACAATAGTGGTTTACACTTTTTTGCCAAACTTTACATTGAACTAATTTTTTTTAACTAAATCTTCACTTTTAGGAACCTATAACTACTAAACCATGAGGATTTTGAAGATGATGCAAAGTAGTGATTTGTTTAATTTTGTTTGTAGATTCTAAATATATAATTTTTTTAAATCAGAATCAAATTTCATTTCTTTTTCCATCTCCTTTTGAAAACTAGCTTTTAACAGTAAACACCATTTTTAAAGAGTGATGTTCACCATAAACAACATAACTTTTTTTCTATGAAGGATAAAATTCTATATTTTTTTTAATTTAAATTTATAACTATGATATCTAGTATGTTCATTTGGTTTCATAGTGTTTTATTGATTTTTTTTTAATTAAGTTTTGAACTCAAACCAATTATAATTTAGACATAGGCGGACTGTATACAACATAACTTTTTTTGTATGAATTGAATTTTTTATTTTTTATTTTGTTGAATCGAGGACATCATACCTAGCATAGACATACTTTTTGGATTTTTTTTGGTAATCTACTATTTTTCCACATGTGCAGAACAAAGAGCTTGATTTTTGGTGAAAAACCTACATTCACAAGAAACAAAAATAAATATAATAATCAAATGAAATATATTTAAAACTATATTGTTTGAGAAGCTTATAATAAAGACTACATACTTTCAAAAAAAAAAAAATTTAAATGAATTCATTTGATCACCCAAAAGGTAAATCAAAAGCGGTTTTTTATCAGTATTTTGATAGGTGTAAAGGAGACTCCATTATAGGTATGGTTTAAAACTAGCGGGGTTCTATCCAAGGGGGTTGAATATAAGGTGGTTTGATCAAACCCTCTTCAATTGAAAACCTTTAAATGAAACTTTTCAAAGCTTAAATCATTATATTTTCTAAAAATATGTGACTTAAACACCCAAAAAGTGTAAACCACTATTATGGGATCACCCTATTTCTTACTATTATGTTTACTCTTTGCCTTATCCATAGCTTGTTTGAAATCACCTGTTTTAGGCTTTTATCCATAGCAGCAAGGCAGTGAATTGTTTGATAAAATGCTTTGGTAGACATGTATAAAAAATGTGGTAGCATAGAGAAGGCAGTGAACTGTTTGAAAAAATGCCTCAAAGAAATGTGGTCTCATGCTGATGGAGTTCCATGAAAAAAAAAATTGTCATGGAACTCCATCACCATGAGACCACATTTCTTTGAGGCATTTTTTCAAACATTTCACTGCCTTCTCTATGCTACCACATTTTTTATACATGTCTACCACATTTTCTATGCTATTATGCTGGGATGGGGTGGATGGTATAGTGTGGTCTTGGTTATGAGATGAAGGGGGATCATGACATGAAGAGGGAAGGGTGTTTTGATCATGAGGGAGAGAGGATCATTAGATGGGGTGGAAGGCGTACTTTGACCTTGATTTAGAGAGTGATCATACAATGGAGTGGAAGATGCACATGGAAAATGAATTAGGGTTCAATGGAAAACATAAGAAACTACTCAAACACAAAGTCATTATGTCGGTTATCATTTTGTTTGAAGAAAACTCATGATAAGTTAGGGTTAGCAGGCAGATGATGACAGTATCTCTTGGACATGGCATTGCTCTAATTGTCAACAGGTAGTTTCTTGCAAGCTGCATTTACAGGTAATATCATCTAGTTATTTTTGTTGACAGGTAGTTATCAATTTGATTAAAATTCTTCAATGTTAATAATGTTGGTTGCTGAAATTCGTGGTAATTTTGTTTCACTATCTTCTATGAACAATGGGTCTAAAAGAATGTAGCAATCCATTTATTCAAAGGGCATTTGCTAAGAAAATGTTTTTACATATTCAGAGGTTAATGATGCCTATTTTTTTGAAACCCTTAATTGGTTTTTCGGGGTTTTGGTTTATTTTTGGCAATGGGTAAAGAGATAATATGTTTTTATATCTATTTTGTTGTCAAACGCAGCAATGTGTAGCCTACCTATCATTGTATATGGGTATCTTGAAGAAACAGCTATTGCAATCAGTTTTAAAAGTTATATCTGAAAGTTTTGATGTTGGCAGATGGCAACATATGTGATTTTTTGTATACCTATATAAATAGTGGTTGATCACTATTTTAAGCTTGATGCTTTTATAGAGTTATTATGTTGGATGTGAAAACATAATTTTGTGATTGAAGTTTTGCAAACATAATGCAAAACAGTTTGTATTACTGATATATTTAATATTTTAGAGATTCCAGAATGAATTTTTAAGATATTAAATGTATTAGAATGAAAGTAATGTATGAGTTGAATCGAAACAAAGTAACCCTTTGATATATTATTGTTCTGAGTTTTTGTACTGGGGTTGGTACTCCTTGTAATGGGTGTTCCTAAATGTATAAGGGGTTGGTGCTCCTAAAGGTTGTAAGGGGTTGGTGCTCCTAGAGTCAGTGCTCTGAATTTTTCCAGTGAGGCATCATTTCTAGAGTGGTTTTTCTACCCCTAGAGGGTTTTCCACTCGTCAAATTCTTTGTCTTATGGTCTCATTTCTTTGATGTGATAATGTTTCAAGACTGTGATGATCTTTGGTTTGCTTTCATATGTCTTATTTCAGTTCTTTAATGATTACATTCAATTCATGAATGTATTTATCATTGAAACATTAAGAGCATAAATTATTCAATTCCTTTTCAAGGAAAAAGTTAAAATTTGTTTAAGACACTGATTCACCCCCCCTCTCAGTGTCTTCTTCACTCCAACAAGTGGTATCAAATCCAAACCATTGATTTAACAAGCCTAATCGACTTAAGGGTCCCTGGTATTGGAGTGTTGTGTCTGATATGGCAAAAAGTAGAAGATATAGGAATAAGAAAGAAAAATCATAGTCTGCAAAGGTAGAAATTCCTAAAGAAAATCCAAAGCCTATGGAAGAGAAGTTGTCTAATATAGAACTTGATGAATTTGTGGTTGACATGAATGAATTAGAGTGTGAAATTGATTTTGTCGAAGAATTATGTGCTGCCCTAGATGAGATTAAAAAACTCATGAAAGAAAATCAGAAATTAAAAGACCAACTTCAACAAGAAATTTTTTTAAAAGACAAGGTATGTTCAAATTTTGCAAAAGTGTCTTTAGAGTTTGGAGAAGCAATAAATTAGGTTGATGAATCTAATAAACTGATTATTTGTCTAAGAACTAAAATTGAAGAAGCTAAAAGGGTTGTTGATTTTACAAAATCTGATCTTGAAGTTAAGACTAGTGAATGCCAAAAGCTTGAAAGTGAAATAGTCACCTTGAGGAAAGATTTTAAAAAATTCAAGTTTCAGAAATTTGAGAAAGGTACAGATGCATTAAATAACATGTTGAGAATTTAAAAGAGTTACAAGGACTTCTTTGGTTTAGGATATGAAAAAGGGGAAAGCTCTAGTGTCAAAGATGAATTTAAAAGGGAAATAGTGTTTGCAACAACAGATGGGAAGAGTTTCAAGCTTAGACAAACTCCTAGGCAGAAGATAGACCTGAATTATCATTCTACTGCTCCTGAGGAAGACAAGAATAAATTAGAAGAAAAAACTACTAGAAGAAGAACAACAAATAAAATCTCACAGCCTCCACCTATCAAGTACAATTATACTCATTTTCAAGGTTATTGTTATATTTGTAACACTTATGGTCATAAGGCTGCATCTTGCAAGTTTGTTGATAAAAGGTGGTTTGGGTTTTCAAGAAGAAATTATTTTGTTTCAAAGGATCAAATGTGTTTCGATTGTCATAATATTGGTCATACGGCCACACATTGTAGAAGGTCTACAAAGTGTACTAAGAAAATCTTGTTCTTAAAAGATAAGAATATAAGATGTTTTAAATGTAATCATCTTGGGCATATAGCACACTTTTGTAGAAGCAGTGTTGAAAGACTACTTAGGGATCAAGACAAAAAGAAAGTATTACATATGGTCTGGAGAAGAAAGCAAAGAAAAGAAGAGAAAGGACCTAATCTTGTGCATGTTGCACAAGAAACATTTCTAAGCACATAAAAGGTCACATGAGGTAAGGGGGAGTAGATTATTATTTTTTATCTTTTAACCCCTTTGAGAAGTCTAGAAGAATGTGGAACATTTGCCAATCGTTCAGTTCAACTATTGACAGATTGTCTTAAGAAATTCTTTTAGCAAGTGGTAAAAATGGTCAAATCTCCTCTGGTCTATGGCACTGTTTGACAGTGGATAGTGTTTGAAATGACTTGAAGATACCTTCTTTATTTGGAAACATGATCATGTAATTGCTTGTAATGCTTCTTGTAGTGTTGTTTCTTAGTGTTTTGACATCTCATTTTTTGTTACACTAGTTGTTTCAATTGCTTGAGAGCTTTGCACAACTGTTGTGACTTGTGTGAAAAATCATAGTGAACTTCAAGGTAGTACTCAATACAATGAACAATATCAATGGCATGCAATTTTTCATTGATGTCAAAGCTTGGTATTCAATGGATAGTTAAGGTGCATGAGATGTTAGAGCATGGTCATTGCTTAGGTCAGATTCATTGTATTGGTAAAGGCATTTATTGGTAAAAGCACTTGTTTCATGATTTGATATTGATGCAAAAGTGATCATTGCTCACAGTGGGTTTAAGGTAGTTCATTCATTGATGTAAAAGTTTAATGTTGTTGATGCCATCTATTTTTGATAATGCTTGCAAAGGATAGGTTTGTATAAAGGATGATTCATTTGTTCAAAGGCTGGGTTGAATAGGTTGGAGTTCTTATTGGACAAATCATAGTTTGATCATGGCATCATTGGTATTGGTGCTTGGTTTGGTATATAAGGTGCAATAATTTCAATCACATTTGACAGGTTAGACAAATATATTATTTGGTCATGGTTCATTTGATTATTTCATTAGCATGCTTTGTAGACTCATATTGTAATGTATGCATATTGAATCTATATATAAGTTGTTAAAGACAGTAATGTTGATGATCTTTATGAGATCATGTAATGAAAATGAGATGTCAAGACTTTTACATTCATGGTAAGTAATGATATTGGAACAAAAAAATTATATCACAAGCATCTACATTCAGACTTATCACTGCATTCTCTATATACTTTGTTAAGTATTTTGTTCTGATAACAACATGTTGTTGGTATATTATCCAATGGTTTCAATGTTTGATGTTATGAAACTACATAAGCATGGAAATGGTGATGTGTGTGTGAGGCACACAATTATTGAAGAGCAGACACTTTGCATTGGGGCTAGACTACATTGTATTCAGGTTCATGATAACAGATATAATTATTCTATTGACAGTCAATTTAACAATGCACTTTCTTATTACTAGTTGCTTCCTTGGGTTCAATAATACTATGTATGATCATTTCAGTTCTTTCCCAAGTCTATCTTTTGAATATATGTGATTTGGTAAGTAATATTTAATGGAGTTCAGCTCATGTCACTTGGGCGACAGGAAGAAGTGTGTGCAATGACAAGAAAGACTATGGAGTCAATGGAGTGTTATGTTGAGTATATAGTTATCTTGCATAAAAATGGGCAATGTTGTTTTTAATTCAATGGTGGCAGTCATGCTTATCATTTGCAGTAAGTTATGGTTTTTGAAACAATGAATCTTGAGCATTACAATGTTGTGCTTGACCATTCAGGCTTCCTGTTATTGAAAAAGTATATCAAGCATGTTTTGTTTATGTTTTGTGACATGAGCAGTGGCTTTATAGTGATTTTTTTCCATACACAGTGAAATGGTCTTTGGAACCTTTCTCTAAGGTGGTCCTTGGAACTTTGTTTGATGATAATGTATCACAACTGCTTGGTATAGATGCTTGGTGTATTTGTATGAAAACAGTAGCACAAGAGTCTTGCAAAACTTTCAATGTTACTTGTAGGCAATGGATATCCTGCTACTTAGTGATAACGATTCTTCCTTGTAGCTTCTTTGACAAAAGATAAGAAGGGATCAGTTGTTAGATATGGTCTTAATGATGATTTGTTGAAGGTTGCTTAAACATTATTGTGGCTTTGACCAAATGTTACTTGCAGGGGAACGAGTAATATCTTTGTGACAAAGGGCAACATGAAACATTGATATTGGTTAATAGTGCTTTGTTTTCTAATATTAACACACAGTGACAGTTAGTCTTGGTTTGAGTTTTTGGATATGGATCTTTGAAAGTTTGCTTGGATAGTGGCAGTACAGTGCAAGAGTTTGTTTTTTCTATCAATGACAGTGTATATTATGAATCTCACTCACTCTATGGAGTTAGGGGGGGATTTTCATGCTTAATCTTACCCCTATTGATGTTGTTGGTATTATTGGTATTGTTACCATATATTCATTCTTGGTTATTCTACAACATTTTTGTCAAATTAGTTAAATTTCTGGTGCTTTTTGACAGTGGATTCTTAGGGGCATTGTACATTTTGTTTTTAGTGGTATCAAAAAAAAAATCTATTGAACAGTGATATATTTGACTTTGTTTATCACTTGCTTGGTATTTTAAATTTAAATTCCATAGCTTGATTTGACAGTTTCTATGGCTTATAATAGGGCAGGTTATGTGCATGGATCAATGATATTTCAGTGCAGGATCTAATGAAGTATCCTGCAGTTGTTTCCCTTCATGATGGATATCAGGATTACTCCTAACTTTTGCACAATTTGGAGCACATACAGTGACTATTACAAGATCTCTTGTTCCATTTCTTGCTATGTTACATTTGATTCATCTATTTTTGTACAGTCCTTTGTCTCTTGATGCAAAAAGGGGGAGAGAGCTTTGGTGTTTTTCCATCAAGGCCAAAGGGGGAGTTTGTTGGCCCTCATAGTTGTTGTAGACACATAAAAATGACCTAGGCTTGCAAGCTTCATTTTTCATCTTTCATCCTAGCATAATTATGACATTTAATTATGTCCTTGGTCCACATTTGACTGTTAATTAAATAATTGATTATTATTTAATTAATTCATATCTCTTTTATTCTTCATGATTATTAAATAAATAAATTATATTTATTTATTCAATACGTCACTAAGGGTCTATTGTCCTCTTACAATTAAATAAATTTCTTAATTTATTTAATTACCTTTATTCATTTATGTCTTCTCGATTATTAAATAAATGAATTTTATTTATTTATTTAATATGTCACTAATTTTCATAATTAAATGGATTTGTTAATTTATTTAATTATCGGTCATAATCCTCTAAATTAAATAATTATCTTTAATTATTTAATTACCTAATTTGACATTTCCCTCATTTTAAATAAATGAAATTATTTAAAATGATATCACATTCTTGACTATCAGTTCATTTTAGTAAATAATCTGAAAATCGATTATTTATTATCACACAAAATCCATATTTTGAGTTTATTTAATTCAAAATGGTAATCTTCTTCCAAAAATCAAGTAATTGAGTAAATTCTTGATTTTCCAAATCTGCTTTTCAGTTCAACCTTTATCCTCTTGATTTGTAGTGCCCTCCGTTTTGCGGTCGTCGTTGATGTCAAGTAAGTTGTTGTTGGTAATGTCATGATGATGTGGTGATTTTATTATTTAATTTAATTTTAAGGTTATGAGATAACACTAATAATATGCTTTGATTTGATTAATAAAGTTAATTTAATTATAAGGTTACTTGTTAATTTGGAATTAAATAAAGAATTAGATTCAATAATAAACGTTAATTTAATTATTTTTGGGAGTTAGTTATTTAAAGTAATCGGATTAGATGAGGAAAGGTAATTATCATTTAATGATTAAATTCGATTAATAAATTTAAAAGTGATATTATTAGATAAATTGATTTAAATTGTTAAATTGAAGTTAATAATAATTATGAACAAAATAATCTTGAGAATATAATTATTATAATAAGAAATTTAAATAGTTAAGGAGATAGGAAGTTGAAGTGTTTTAAAGCAAGAAAAGAAACTACACCTATAGAACATTGGAAGTCGAAGAGAACTGGAGAATATGAAAAAAATAAATAATAAATATATCTAGCTTTTGGAAGATGAAGGAGGAGGGGGTGAGAGTCGGATACACCTTGTTCTATTCATTTGTTCATTGTCACAGGAGGAAACAGGGGTCTATGGAAGGTTTGCAGATCAAAAGAGAAAATGGACAAAGACAAGGAAAGAGGGAGAAATGTGACGGATCGGTCTATGCAAAAAAATACATTCTAGCATCAAGGATCAGAGGGAGGAAACTTACCAAAGCCTGCGCCAGTGATCAGATCACAGTCTGGATTGAAAATCCTACATCGGTCGATGGATGGCTATTTGTACACAAATACTTGTTTACCCTCAAAGAAGAAGTTGTAGGCCTCTCTTCATAGTTGCTCGAGGAGTCACATAGAGAGAGAGAACCCATAAATGTTGATGGAAGACGATGGTATTCAGATCTGTGCAACCAAGTCTTTTTCAAGGGAGGTATGATCCCCACTATCATATTTCAATTTTTCACTATTCCATACTGCATGCAAATCTCACTGCTCTAGTGTTGATAAGGTGCTAGATACTCCATTGCATATTGCATCAGATAATCAAACAACAAAGGTCTGTAAGAACAATATAATGAGATAATGAGTTTAATAAATCAACCACATAAAATAGTTACGTTGAGTTATTATGTGCTCAGTATGATTGCATGGTTGTAGTTAAAGGACGTAAATTATACCCATTTAGAACAAGGATTTGGCGAAACATAGTGGTATTGTTCATTTGAAATTGGGTTACAAAGTTAGTCATCATAACCTTATCAATGTTATTCTATTGACTGATCTAGATCTGCCCTTCGATATCATAATAATTTTAGAGAAAATGATCTCTTATGCTTTGCATAGGTTTGGTAGGAACTAGGAAATACTGTGGCTTGTTATTCATATGATTAACGTTAGTAAGTCTTGCCTCTTATTTTCGAATCCAATTTTACGGTAGGGTGAATCTCATTGCATTTATAATTTCTTTTATATCCATGGGCAGAGTTGCTATCTATCTTTATATTCTTCATATCACTAATCTATGTTGCCAGTTCGTTTTTGGTGGTTTACTGATGGGCGAGTTTTGCGTAGTCCTCATCCGCTATACCTGTATGTTTGCGCGCACCAAGAACACAGGCATTCAAACCAACTACACCCGGGTATCTTTTAATTCCTCTATCGTGCATCAATCTCTTTACCTTATGAACCTCATCACGCCTGGCTTCTCCTTCTCTTAAGTCACGTATTTGCACCTCACCTTTCTCCTTTCCTTCTGGCTTGTGGATAACGGGTGAGATTTGATAATAATGTAAGTAGATGGCGATATTTCCAAATTCCAATATTCACTTTCTAATATACTTGGTAGCCTGTCATAGTTTTAGCATTTAGAGTTGAGGCATTGTATAGAATTATATAGCCTCCCTGAAACCATTGAACACCTTTCTCAGCTGCAATGTTTAGACTTGCAAAGGTGGAGTAAATTAAATAATCTCACTGATTTCATTGTCAACCTGTTGCAGCAGCGCACTTGAACATGGTAGGGTGTATAGATTTAATATAATCTCTCTGATTCCTTTGTCAACCTGTCTCAGCTGTCGCACTTGAGCATAATAGGAAGTTTAAAGGTTTAATTAATCGCTTTGATTGCATTCTCAACCTGTCTAAGCTGCGACACTTGAATATAAGTTGTAGCATGTTTAAGACCCAGCAAAAGAAGGTCAGATATTGAATCATTAATCTTTGTGTTTGTAGAGTGCTTACACCTTGCGGTATGGTTGAGTTATTGGATTGAAACTTTAGGAAATTGATGAGTGCATTTGTGCTAGAGCTAGATTAATAATAAATAAATAAGGTAAATAGGATTACAAGCGATTTGGGAAGTAGTTATCAGTTATGATAGTTAAATGATTAGAATATTCCCGAATTTTTAATATTTGAAAAGATTTTCATGGTGGAAAATTAAACATAAGCAATTGAATGTTCAGTTATATGCAGATATAAACATATACATATATATATATAAACATATATATATATATATGATCTCCTCTATAAAAGCTATATGAAAAATATCAACTATTATATCAAGAGATGATTTCATAACATATTAAATGAATGTATTTTAAACTTTGTGAAGTGAGGAAGATAAAGTTAGACAAGCTTGATTACTTATTTATTTTCAAATTAACAAATAACAAAGGTAAAAATATTAAGCAAGATAATGATAACGTCACTTTAGAGAATAAGCATTTCTTAAAATGGTTGAAAGGATGTTTTAATTTATTTTTTTTCCTTTTTGTATATTACCTTGAGATACGTTATCTTTGAATGGGGGCTTCATCCTTAGTTGACTTATAGTCGAATAGATAATAAATGTGTTATTTGATGTTTATTGTTTTGATTTGTTAGTGATGACTTTAATGTCCCTTTTGATCTATCATTTGAACATGCTAACAAAAGTTATCCTTTTGCATGAGTATATATATAGGATTAATTGGAAATTATGTTTTATAGAGATTCTTTAGTAATGATTCTTTAGTAGGGTGCTTAGAAGATATGGGATTATTTCTTTAAGACCTTGTAATTAATGTGGTTATATTCAGAAAATGATTTGTTTATAGGGGTTATTATAGGAGTTAGAAAATTAGAACTATGGTTACCATTGGTAATTGAGTGTTATTATGTAAATGAGTTTTAAAATTGTCCCTTGGATTGAGTTTTCGTTCTTAATTATTTCTTTTGGATTGTTAGTTAGTCTTTATGACAATCTGAGTTTCTATCAAATAAGGTTCTTATATGGATAGTTATTTAGAACCTTGAGATTGTAATTGTTTTTGAGTAGGTTGGTTTCTTTTAATTGAGAATGTGATAAGATAATTGTTGTCATTGCCATATTGCTGATTTTATAAATGTAATTTTTGTGCCACTGAAGGGGGTTCTCGTGAGGAGAAAATTGAGGTCTCCCGTGGAACGCCTAGTTGGTGGCTTTTGGATGTTGAGTGATTTTTGTTGATATATGGATTGCATTTTTGTTTTAAGGATGATTGATTTGTGGATGGGGTTTGACGAAGCTTTCTTTGTGTGGCTTTTCTGAGTTAAACTCATCTTTGGGGGAAATTTTATCCTTGTGTTGGAATTATTGGGGGAAAATCTTGTGTTGCTTCATACCCTTGTTTGTGGGTTTTCAGTCTTTTTGGCTTCCAGAGGCTTGAGATGATTGTCAATTGATGTTCTCTCTTTATGTGCCCTTGATGTGGCGAGTGTTTTGGTTTCATGATTTTAAAAGGGTTGTACGGGAATTGTTGAGACTTTGATTATGTATTTATAGCGAGATGGGTAATGCCTCTCACACTTTTAAGTTGTGATTCTTTGTTCAAATTATGATGGTACAACCCTTGGTTGTTTTTGGTTTGATGTTGTTGGGTCTCTAGGGAGAGTGGCTCCTCGTGGGGGCCGGCGCCCCGTTTAAGGGGAAGGGCACAGGATAACTAACGAGTGAGTTAGTAATCAAGTGAAAACCTAATAATTAACTTAGGAGGATTGGGTAGTAATATCATTATAAGATTAAAAAAAATGGATGCCTCGTCTTCATTAGTGCTTCCGCAGACTAATGGAAGGCTGAGAAGGTCGTGGTTGGCAAGGTCGTGACCTCGTCTTCACAAGAGGTCTACGGCTCCGCATGAGTCACCCTATGGACCGGTGCCTCCAGTTGGGAGGAAGGGCATAGGACAGCCATAGATGGGACCGGCGCCTCCAGTTGGGAGGAAGAGCACAAGACAGCCCATGTAGGACTATGCGATGACACTCTCCCCTAGTTGCCCATGTGTTTACTTTATTGTGTTCCTCTGGAAGTAGGTTGTGGGAGTTGGTTTGGATTGTTGATATATGGATTTATATTCATTTGTGATTATTGCCTTGATACATTTTTGGTGTACTTTGTGATCTTGTATGTTCTCAATGATATTTGACTTATGACCTTGTACTCTTTTGGTACTACGATATGATGTTATTGTATTGATTAATTGCAATTTGGAATTGTATTATGTTTATTGCATTCAGTTTGATGATCATCCTTTGGTTACTTATTTGTTGGTCCTTGCTTGGATTTATGTGATGGGATTTATGACTTTAAGTTATTATGTTGACTCTTGGATGTTGTTGATTATGTCATTGTAATCCTTGAGTTTTATGATACTTTTGTTTGATGTTGAGTCTTGTGGTTCCCTATTTGGATGTTCTTGGTTGAGGTCTTTTTCTTGTCAGCTCCTTAGCACGGGGGGTGGGTCTTCGAACTCACGTGGTCGGGTGGAACGTGCTAAGCACCCCATTGGGTCCCCAGTCAAGGATCGAGAGGTGCGGATCGGTGCTGTTGCAGCGACTCCAGAGTTGTATTTGTCTTGGAGCCAAATATGATATTGTGTATTCATCTATTCATTTGTATCTTGATCCTTGTTGTATGGTTTCCGTTCATGTTCGGAAACACTGTTGTATCATTGTACATCTTGAACATTGTACTATAATGTAACGTTAAATCTTGAGTGGATATTAGCCATGGTAGTTGTTATTTAATGTGTTAAGTTAATCATGCATATGTTGTATTTATGTACACAGATGGTTTCTTATCAATGAATTTTCATGCATGTTTTATATTTGTTAATGTTTACTTTGTTATGGATTATATTTTTGTATTTTATTCTTTATTTTCGTTGTGCGGATCTAAGTCGCGTAATGACTCTTCGTGTACCCCAAGGGATGTATGTGCTAATGAATCTTCTTAAATGAAATTCATGTCATGACTTAATGTGTATTACATGTATGTTATGTTTACTTTTTAAAAAAAACAAAAAAATTTGTGTAGTGATTATTGTTTAAATGTCCTTTGGGGTTCGCACGACGGGGCGTTACATGATTTTTTGAATCTTACAAATCAAGTGGTCTTTATCTTCTTGATTTTCGAAAATCTTTATCTTTTTGACTAATTGTCACATTTATTCTCGACCGCTGATTTGATTTTCTCAAATGACATCTTGACCTCTCATTTAATGATTTTTCCCTAACCCTAATTAGGGATTGTCACATGAAATCTCGTCCACTGATTTTAGGCTTTGTCAGCTTTCAATCTCATCTGTCCATCCAAAATTGTATTTTCTATAAAATGACAATTTTGCTCATATTTTGGCACCACTTCATTATTATCGACATTTTATGCTTAGAATTTACTTTGCACTTAGCTTATTTAATTGGATTACTTGTCATAGGCATAGTCATTTGTCATTTGTCATAGTCTTTATTTTGTTATTCAAATCCTTCAAAACTTGCATAGGGCTTTGTCATAGTTAATTGCTCACACACATACAAATCTAAGGGCAATAGTCATACGATCGGTGCGAGCTAGAAGGTGCTATGGAGATGAACCATGGAAGCTTCGAGGAATAACTGGTATAATCTTTCTTGTATTTTCTTTCATTGTACTTCATAGCTCTTTTGGTTTTATTTTATGATCTAATATGCTAATCTAACCTAAAAATAATCCATTGCTACAGTTGCAATTGTTGCCCTTGATGTCAAAGACACACAAAGACACTTGATGACAAGTATGAAATTTGAATTGATATGGTATCACATTTGATACATAGGTATGACATGTTTAGGTTCAGTATGATAATGCATTATATAGGTTGATGGCATATTCTCAATGATGGTCATTTGATTCACATGATATTTATATTGTATTCTCAAGCTAGTAGAGGTGATAATTATGGTTGACAAGTCTAAATTATGTAGACTTTGTGCATAGACAAAGGTCTATATGTTCAACAAGGCCGACAAGGTTGTTTGTTTCACATGGTAGTCAACACTGACTACATTAAGCCTTATAAGATTTATATTATTTGGGAAACCATTATCGGTATATTTGTTTATTTCCAAAGTCATTTTACATTCGGGCTTTATAAGATTTGATTGCATGTGGAAACAAAAGAATAGATGCCAACATAATGATAATGTTTTGGTTTAGATGGTAAAGATGTTCAAAGGGGACACAATGATATTGAAAATGCATCGATACATGTTTTTTGAGCACATGGCAAATGAATTAGGGTTCAATGGAAAACATAAGAAACTACTCAAACACAAAGTCATTATGTCGGTTATCATTTTGTTTGAAGAAAACTCATGAGGAGTTAGGGTTAGCAGGCAGATGATGACGGTATCTCTTGGACATGACATTGCTCTAATTGTCAACAGGTAGTTTCTTGCAAGCTGCATTTATAGGTAATATCCTCCAGTATTTTTGTTGAAAGGTAGTTATCAATTTGATTAAAATTCTTCAATGTTAATAATGTTGGTTGCTGAAATTCGTGGTAATTTTGTTTCACTATCTTCTATGAACAATGGGTCTAAAAGAATGTAGCAATCCATTTATTCAAAGGGCATTTGCTAAGAAAATGTTTTTACATATTCAGAGGTTAATGATGCCTATTTTTTTGAAACCCTTAATTGGTTTTTCGGGGTTTTGGTTTATTTTTGGCAATGGGTAAAGAGATAATATGTTTTTATATCTATTTTGTTGTCAAACGCAGCAATGTGTAGCCTACCTATCATTGTATATGGGTATCTTGAAGAAACAGCTATTGCAATCAGTTTTAAAAGTTATATCTGAAAGTTTTGATGTTGGCAGATGGCAACATATGTGATTTTTTGTATACCTATATAAATAGTGGTTGATCACTATTTTAAGCTTGATGCTTTTATAGAGTTATTATGTTGGATGTGAAAACATAATTTTGTGATTGAAGCTTTGCAAACATAATGCAAAACAGTTTGTATTACTGATATATTTAATATTTTAGAGATTCCAGAATGAATTTTTAAGATATTAAATGTATTAGAATGAAAGTAATGTATGAGTTGAATCGAAACAAAGTAACCCTTTGATATATTATTGTTCTGAGTTTTTGTACTGGGGTTGGTACTCCTTGGAATGGGTGTTCCTAAATGTATAAGGGGTTGCTGCTCCTAAAGGTTGTAAGGGGTTTGTGTTCCTAGAGTGGGTGCTCTGAATTTTTCCAGTGAGGCATTGTAAACAGTGAGTTTTGAGTTTAAGCCAGTGAGGCATCATTTTTGGAGTGGTTTTTCTACCCCTAGAGGGTTTTCCACTCGTTAAATTCTTTGTCTTATGGTCTCATTTCTTTGATGTGATAATGTTTCAAGACTGTGATGATCTTTGGTTTGCTTTAATATGTCTTATTTTAGTTCTTTAATGATTGCATTCAATTCATGAATGTATTTATCATTAAAAAATTAAGAGCATAAATTATTCAATTCTTTTTCAAGGCAAAAGTTAAAATTTGTTTAAGACACTGATTCACCTCCCCCCCCCCCGCTCTCAGTGTATTCTTCACTCCAACACATATGATGGAGGAGAAGGGTTTCCTTGATCTTTATATGGCGGGTAATCTATGTTAGCATGCTTTGCATTAGGAGATGGACATAGTTCATTTGATATGGATGGTGTGATGAGGGAGGAAGGTTTTATAGACTCTTCAACTTGGATAGATGGATTGATAGAGGATTCATAAGATTTAGAGTATTAGGGTCTATCTTTATGTGGGGGTGATGAAGGTGGATGAATGATATGGGAAGATTGCACCACTCTTTTTTTGCATGGGGAAATAGCCACCTTTGCAAATAGTCCTTGCAGGAATTTATTATGAGAGACATGGGATGACTTTTCTTGGTAATATTGGGGTGATGTGGATTTTAATGATGTGGTATATGAACAAGTAGAATAAGAGGTGGAAGCTTCCATGGATTGGTAAATTGAGGATTAGGATGAGGACCTTGAAAACAATTTCGAGGGGAATTTTGGCTAAAGACTTGGTTTCCCTTGTCAAAGGAAGGGGAAGGATAAGAAAGAGGAGATGGATTGGGATTGGATGAAGGTATGGAGGATGGAAGTTTAGCACCAATGCAAAGGAGACATCTAAGCATGACATCCTTATAATTATGGAAGTAGTGGGTGAGGATAAAATTAGTGGTGGTGGATGGGGATGATATGACTAGGACTTGAGGGGAGCTTTGGATGGGGGATTGGTGGAAAATTGGAGCATCATGTCTATTGAAAATGGATTCAAGGTGTAATGCCTCACCACGCAACCCTGGAGGAAGTTGCAATTAACTACTCAAACATACTAATTTTATTTTATTTTAAAGTACAAATAACATGCAAGATAACTATCCATTGCCAACAACCTCTAAGGTTACGAGACTAAGATTACTTAAAACCAAAACAAGAAACATGAATGAAAACATAGCATTTAATTACTTCACGAATTAAGAACACATACATTCCATACATGATATATTACAACAAAGCATAAGAAATACCACATGTTCCAATAACAATAATTTACAATATGATTACAACTCTCATTCCCTAAATGAGGTAAATCTAATAAGCATGGTTACAAATTACACAATTCCACCTTGATAACAAATGAGGGGTAATAAAATGCAATAACAACTAAAATGAATAGAGCATGAAAATAAACTGGATCCCACGAGCTCTCCAACTGGAAACCTCATCCACACAAACAAGAAGACGACCCAATGGATTAAGGTGCATGTTCCACCCAACCATGTGATACCCGAAGGCTCACCCCCCGTGCTAGGAGATAATAACAAGGATTCTTAGACAAGACCAACAACCACTAGACACAGGATAACTCACACTGACACAACCAATCACATGAACCACACAACCATGTGAATAACACAAGTATAACTCTAACATCAGTGACATAAGTCACATTGCTTCTAGACATAAAACAGATCGAGTATGATAAGAAGACCATACGCAAAAAACCAAATACCAACTGTTGTCGTAGAAAGAGTGTCATCACATAGCTCGACATGGGATCTCCTCTGGGAATCTTCATAGGCTCTGACCCCCTATGACCCCCACTATGAGTTGTCCTGGTGGCCTCTACCGAATCCAAGCACCCATGCTCACTCATGTGGAATCAAATACCTATCGTAAGGACAAGATAGATGACCTTGCAATTCCAGGCCTTCCCGTCCCATCCCAAGTCTATACAAGCCCTTGGGTCCATGAGCGAGGCTCAATTATCTTAATTAATGTGAAATACTACCTAAACTTCTAAGTACATTGATTTAGTTATCACTTGATTAAACCACCTATGAAGGTTACGTAGTTTACCTCTTTGGGCTCTAGCCCCTAACAGAAGCCACTCTTCTACTTGACAACATACCAAAAAAAAACAATCACCAAGGAAATCCCAAGTGCATACCAACACGATAAAACCACTCCAACTCTAGGAGGAACACATAAAGAAAACTCACTCCAAACACTGGAGGCAACAAAGGTCAAAACCCTCTCCAAACACTGGAGGCAACAAAGGTCAAAACCCTCTCCAAACACTGGAGGCAACAAAAGTCAAAACCCTCTCCAAACACTGGAGGCAACAAAACACATAAACCACTCTTAATTCAAAGGAGGCACAAGACATCCCCGTTCGTGAAAACTGGGTAATACAACAGGATACAACTATACGCACTACCCAAGGCAATACAACAGCCCCCAACCTCAAAGGAAACCCACTCTGGAAGACTTACATGACAAATGACACAATTTCCCAACACCGAGAATAAACAAGAACATCACTAGAAAGCATTTCAGGCAATTAAATAAACTTATAATGTTAGGATTTCCTAAATCCAATCAACTCAATCAACGTTACTTGCGATTATTCAAAAATAAATAAAATTTAATTCACAACATTGAGAAATTTAAAATCAAAGATTTAACTTCGTGTTTCTCAATCATGCAACATAATCAAAATCAACTTGATAAATAAAATCATTTGATTAAAAACAACAAACAATTTTTTTATTCCAACTACGATAATGAAATAAACACCTTAAAAATAATTTGCATTTAAATACAAATATATCTTAAATATATATATATATATATATATATATATATATATATATATATATATATATATATATATATATATAAGTATATACTTAGTGTATATACAAATTTATTTATATAACTAAATATATATAATTGTTAATTGAATATATCCATTTAAAATCAACTATTTAGAAAAATTTCGACTCCAATTATTTAATAATACATAATATATACATTATATATAATTTAATTATATTATATATACAATATATAGATTATATATTTAAATAATAATAAATTAACAACTTTATTTAAATATTAATATAATATATATATATATATATATATTATATATATATATAATATGAAATTATTATATATAATATATACATATTATATTATATAAATATTATATAATAATTAAATAAAAATAAATTAAATTAAATTTCAAAAAAAGACAAAGGCACGCATAAAGCCCCAAACAGAGGAGGGGACGCAGCCAAGGCTGCGCCCAGCCTCCCCTGTTGGAGGCAGCGTTGCCTGTGGCAGCGTTTCCCCCTGTGGGGGACGTTGCCACAACAGCGCCCTCCATGGGGTTGGTTGTGGCAGCCAAGGCTGTCGCCCCCCCCACCCCACAAAACTCAGCATAAAAATTTGTTTATATATAAAATTCATCAATAACAGAAAAAAAAAAACAAAAATCCTCTGGGAATTTTCTCAGAATTTTCTTCCACAGTAAGAATTTTTGAAATAATTTTTTTCCAGAAACAAAATAAAACATATTTATAAAATATGTGTGGATGTATATATATATATTAACAGGGCATATATATCCATATATATATTTATAAATATATATACATATAAATAATTTCCCTTGTATTTTCTTATATGCTGAGCAAATTGATTCAACAGAAAATTTAACAAGGTACAGAGGTTTATATTTTTTTTTTGTTTTCTTTGATCATCCTTCAACTTCTCATTGTTTGAATCTTCTGTTGTTTTCTTTTTCCATGATTTCCACATAATTTTTTTGCAAGTTTTGAAATGAGATTTGACATGGGTTTTCCTTGCCAATCAAACAAAATTTAAAACTTTTCCAACAGCACAATAAAATTTGCAAAACATTTCAAAATGAAAACAAAAATCAAAGAAAGAAACCTAGTTTTTTCTCCCAAGCTTGAAAAATTCCAATGGTGCTTCCAAATCTTGTTTGTTTTCCAGCTCACCCAAGAAATCTAAACTTCTTCTTCAAATCCAAAACAAAGCCACACCAAATCCTTTTCTCCACCAAATTGAAAGTTTAAATAAAATATCAAATTTCATTTCCTCTCATAGAGTTTCCCCAAATTTAGTCAAACCCCTAAAAATATCCCATCCACCAAATTTATTGCAAATTTTGGGGATATTTTCTTTTTTTAAAATTTTAAAACAAAATGCTTTCCAAATGGAATTTTATGCATTTAAAATTTTCTTTTTACAAAAAGAATTCAAAATTTTGTAAAGAAATCATTTTACATATTAATTTTCAAAAAGTGCAATTTAAAACATATTTCCATTTTTTTAATTTAAATCTAAATATCCAATAATGCCAAAACAACTAACTTAATTTAATTTATCACCATTAACTTAATTAATCAATAAACTAAATCTAATCCAAGATTAGATTATTTTATTAATTAAATTAAATTAATCAATTAAAATAACTAACATTTCAACATTACAATCAGATATATTTAATCATAATTTTAACTACACAAGCCATTTAATAACCTTTATAAATGAAATTAAAGAAAATCCAAGGTAAAATGGACAATATTAAAACAACTAACCCGACTACAACCCGACGACACACTATGACTAGGGTGATGACTTGGCACAGAAAACCTAGTTACTATCTCCCAATCGATTACCATTGGTCAATGGACATGATCAAACCTGTGAAATCAGGTGGAGTCGATGTCCTGTACTTGTCAACCTGTGAACAAAGAGTATATCGAACATGCATATATATGATATAATAAAATATACCGTGAAGAGGAAATCTCAGAATCATAGGGCACTCACAAGCGAGTGATACAATCCCGTCCCCTTCACCAATACAGACTTCCTAACTGACGAGTCTAACATCAATAATATAATCAAAAGCATAAAACATCATTAATTCAATTATCTACTAAGTTAATCCAAAACATGCCATAAAGATAACATCAGAGTAAAATACCATCACATCAAAATATAACATTCGCATCGATTTACTGTTTGCGATCAAATAGTAACCAAGTACCAAAGTCACAGCATAACAGAAACACATAACAAAGAAAAACACTGCCAATCAAAAGATCCAAAATGGAGGGGTGTTACACAAGGTGAGCCACAATGCTCTCATTATCATCATTGGGATTATATTCAGGTTGGTCAAAAAGGCTATCCTCATCATAATCGATATGGTTGGGATTGGTTGAAATGGATGAAGGTGGATTAGAATAGATCAGGTTGGATGGAGGATATATTAGATGGTTAGACATGGTGGAGGATTGATTGGAAGAAGAAAGATTGGTATTGATTTTGGATGAGGATGGAAATTAGGATGATGGATTAGAAATGAACCTAGGGCCGATTGGAAGAATAGGATCTAAGGATGAAGATGGGGGTTGGGATTAGATTTGGGGAAAAAATCTATCAAAGCATAATAGTAAGAGTAGCATAGACAAGGCAATGAGTTGTTTGAAAAAATGCCTCAAAGAAATGTGGTCTCATGGTGATGGACATCACCATGAGACCACATTTCTTTGAGGCATTTTTTCAAACAGCCCATTGCCTTGTCTATATTATAGCTTACTATTATGCTTTGATAGATTTTTTCCAAGCATCCATAGCATAGACAAGGTAGTGAACTATTCAAAAAAATACCTCAATAAAATGTGGTCTCATGGAATGCCATGACAAGAAAATGCAATTGGAAACTGCTCCTAGTTGTTAGTTATGTAATGTGAAGTAATTGCATAACTACTTATGTTGGCTTTCTAAAAAACTATATTTTAATTGAAATTTTGTCATCTATCAACATCTAGTTATTAGTTATGCAATGTGAAGTAATGCTTTGAGTTTGAAATATGTGTAATGCAATGTAATCAATGAAATTATTATAAACTACAAAAATCTATTAGGTACAATTCATTAATTAAACTCTTTATTTTATTACCTCAGTGAAGATTTGAACTCCACCTCCATTAGGAGGTGTTGCCATGAAATCTCCAAGATTAGCCTATTCAACATCTAAAATCAGATATTAGAATACCATTCATATAATAATTCTATTCACATGTAATATTTATAATTGCTTACTAGTTACATACCTCGGTAGTACATGTCATAGTGTAATATGGAGGTGGAGGACTGCTGAAAACTGAATGAACGCTATGACCCTAAAATTTCATTACAATCATTAAACTAAATTAGTTAATATTGCATTTAAAAAATGAAATTTAATAAATTAAATGCAATGAACTTGCTAACATTTACCTGAGTATCAAGGCTAAAAGCCTCATTTAGGAGGGCATATCTCATCACCAACTGCTCAACTATAGATGTAGCCTGCGCGTCTGCCTCCTGACTATCCATGGGGTCATAACCACAGGCTAACCTATAATCTTGAGAAGTATGGGGTGGAACCCTACTCCTCGAAGTCTCCCCCAACTCAAGCTATGTTGTAGGACTAGCATGCGCTATGATGCTCTGGGTCAAGGAACTAATTGACTGTAGTGTCTCAACCTCGGCACTCTCCTTCACAATGAAAGGGATAGCCACATGCTCATAGGTTGGTCTGGCAAGTGCTCATCTCGCTAGCCACTACAGGTCAAGACGTGCCCCTAGTCTATCTTATGTTAACCCCCCACCTCTACCCTAAAAGTCTCGCATATCAAAATAGTTTGGCACTTTATTGAGGACAAACATGCAGTAGAGTTTCCTCAAAAATTATTGTGGTACCTCATTATTGTTGCATGGAGGATGGTCAAAAACCATCCACCACCTCTTCCAAAAATGGTTCTTTATCCCTTGGTGGTTGCACCAATAGATAGAGAACCTCTTGCTTGTAGGGTGTAGAGGTTGATTTATTCATAGGTTTGTGAAAAGGGAACACAAGTCAAATTTTGTAATTTTTTCATTTTTGACTTGTTTTTAGGATAGTTTATCTACATAATATTCTCTGTACTCTTGTCTCTTCTCCATCCAACCACTTATTTTCTTGCTAATTGAATCTAAATGTGTTAACATAGATTCAAGTGACTATGCAAGCGTGGTTCTTTGCGAGGTTGAACTTGCAAGATCTTTCAACCTCGCAATTAACTCCTTAATTTGTTTTTTGTTATTTTCAATTTCCCCCATTAAATTTTGTTGAGTTCCAAGGGGATGTTGAGGAATTATTGGAGGTGTTTGTTGGGGTTGTTGTTCGGCAGGTATTTAGGCATGAGGTGAAGAAGTATTTTGAGGAGGAGAATGAGGTGGACTATCAACTCCTAAAAATTAAAGAAATTAATATCAAAAACATATTAAATCTACATAGTTAATAAGAAATTCATAAAAAAAAAACTTACTCCTTTGAGCTCCCCGTCGACGTGGTGGCATTCTAGCAAAGAATCGGTGAAGAAATCATGAAGTTTGAGTTCTCAATAATGTGAGCATGCTTGAGAAGGGTTTGCAGGCTACAAATGGAGAAAATAGAACAATGGAAAAATGAAATGATTTTTCTTTTTTTTCTTTTAATATGACATAACACACTCGCATTATAACACGAGCGCATTATAGCTTCGGTGAATTGAGCCTTAGGCTCAGTCACACCAAGCCATAACATGAGCACGTTATAACGCACTCACATTATGGATTTTAAAAAAAATAAAAGATGGGTGGCCACAAATTGGCCCCCCATCTTCCTGCACCTTCCCCACAGGGTTTTTCTAGACCCGGTTAAGAGTGAATTGATTGTTTGGTAGTGTTAATGTAGGTTTGGCTGACCTAGCATGTTAGTAATACTTACAAATATGCTTCATATATTTTGGAAGTATGGTGTAGTGTGTCAGTGTAGATTTGGGTCTTGGTTAACCCTTGGTGTGGTCCAATTTCACTTCTTTCCACCTTGGAAGTGTTCGGTGCCAACCTATTTAGTGGTTACACATTTGAGGTGCATATGTTTCATTGAGGCCGACCTAGAGAAAGTTGTTTGAGGTCACAGTCGATATATAAGAAAGGTTAATTATTGAACATGAGTGTGGTGTGTTGTGTGATCCAAAATGATGTGAATGTGATCAGGTGTTGAGACTTGAGAGCGAGCTTATATGCCTAAGGCTATCAAAAGCAGTGAGAAGGAGGTGTCTACATTTTTAGTATACCTGAAGTTGCTAGAGGTAGTGAGTCGAAGGTTGTGGATGGTGTAGATTTGTGGTGAATCTTCCTATTTCTCTAA
The DNA here is from genome assembly GCA_007258455.2 of Sequoia sempervirens. Taxonomy (NCBI): domain Eukaryota; kingdom Viridiplantae; phylum Streptophyta; class Pinopsida; order Cupressales; family Cupressaceae; genus Sequoia; species Sequoia sempervirens. The sequence continues at coordinate 272,428,399 of VDFB02000017.1, forward strand.
GGTAGTGAACCTACTTGTAATAGTCTTCTTCTATTCTCTTCTATTCCAGATAGTGAGTCATTTAGGGAGTGAGCCCTTAGAAATGATCCATTCTTTCTTCTAGGAAAGGAGCCCTTTCGATAGTGAGCCTATTGTATTCAGTGTTGTTATCCATATATATGAGAGTTAATCCTCAACATGGTTTTTCCTTGATTATGGTTTTCCATATAAATCTGGTGTTCTATTGTATGGTTGTTGATGTGTTGATGTTTCACTTATTTTTGATAAAGTAAGTAGGGTTAGGGCCTTGATCCCATTCAACAAAATAGCAAAGCTGATTGGGCATACAACAATTGGTCAAGAACATCCAAGCCCAAAGAATAGAAACTAGGGAACAACCTTAGATAGTAACAAAACCCCAACCCAACAACTTAATCAAAACAAACAACCAACTAGATATAGATATACGACATTAACCAAATAGGAAGAACATAGCAAGCCAAAAACCGTCTAACATCAAAAAACATAGAGTCACTAAATAGAGTTTTAGTCTTAAGAGCCATAAGAAGATATAACAACCGATCCAAAATATAAAGTTTAAACATACAAAGACAAAAGCTCTAATGGCATAACCACGAGTCGTTGGCCAAAAAATAGAAATTAAGATTCATCAATAAGACTCCAATTATCCTAGAGCTCATCCACTATGTTCTCCATGTTTTCCTTCAGTTCCATCACCTCGTCCATTTTAGCATCATTCCTTTTTTCCTTTTTTCCTCTACTATTTTTGAATTTTTCCCTGTCTTGATATTGTTCCCATGACCACTCTTTTCATAACACCATCCATGACATTACAAATACTCTTGATCATTTTTTTGAAAGTTTGCATCCTCTTTGAGTTATCAACAACCTCCATCTATTTTTCTATTTGGTCCATCACCATAGCCAGAGCTTCCAAGGTAGTATCCATATTTATTTTCTCCTTCACCTTCAAGTTCTCCTTAGTACTAATCCTAAAAGTGGGGGTTTCTAAACCTTCAAATTCAGTAGGACTCCCTAACTCCATCACCTTATCCTCATATTTTCTAGAAATCCCATCACATTCACCAAGTCCCTCTTCTTGCTCATTTATTCCCTCTTCCCAATCACAACCACCCTCCTCCTTCTCATCTGACTCTATAGATTCCTCCGAGAATTTTATGTTCCCTAATTATCAAGGACATATTATTCCTTCAAAGAATCCTCATTTTTCCTCACTGCTACTTTTTTCCCTTTTTTATCTCCCTCTTCAGAAGAAACCAGCTCCTTATCAGTAGCAACATTTTTACCTTTCTTACCTTCCTCTTCCCCTTTTGTGGCAGCAATAGCTAAATGAGTTGATCTACGACCACCAAAGGGAGTCAAACCAATGTCAAGACTAATGTCTTTATCATCCAAAATAATAATTGTTGGACTTTTTGGGCTTGATTCTTTAATTTCCACCTTTCTATGTTTAATTAAGCTCGAGGAGAGGGGAGATGGGTTTCACTTCTTCAAGGTAATTTTAAGAATTTCTTCTTATGAGGGTTCTTCTTTTAGAGTGGAGGAGGTCTTATTCTTGTTCGACTTAGTTTCTCTTTTAGGAGAATGGGGTTTTCTTTCAAGCAACTCAATGCGAACGGATGTCTTAGGGGTTTGAGGATTTTCCATGAGGTTAGGGGTAAGGTCCTTCTATGGAGTATTGGCTAGGAAATACTTGCAAGTGGCCCTAATAAGGCCCTGATGTAGAGGAGGGTTTGCTCCATTCTCCATTCTTTGTTAGAGAGAACAAAAGAAAAAAAAAAGATTAATTTTCTCAAGGTGATAGATATGATTAAGTATGGGGAAATGATACCCATGAATTGACTGAAAACGACCTTCCAAAGTAAAATATTTCATTACAAATAGACTTACGTTATGATATGGCAACAAGAATTTAATCCTAGAGTATCCATTCTAGAAACTATTTGATTTTTCTTCTTCCTCAAATAATTTCTCTATATATTGTTGGTAATTCACTATGCTCTTTTTTGCTATTTTTTCCCTTCATATAGTAGGCCCGTCATTTTAGCAATTAACTTAGCATCCATGAACAAATGAATACCTCCCATAGTCACCTCCCCATCACTCCAATAATTCACAAATTTGTAACTTAGGTCTTCACTATATCCCTCCATAGCCTCAAAGTAAGGGGTAAATCCCACCCACTCAAAGAGACCCCATAGCACCATATTTTATTTGAGAGTCACAATTTCTTGGTTCAATCCTCTTCCTAGGTCCCCCCATTATTTTCTTTGTGATTAGACACTCCTTTTTCAATAGCATCATTCTACAGACCAATTTCATATGACACAGAAATCACTAGAAGAGTGAAGTCATCTACATTTAGGGTAGAGGTTTGCATTTGGGAGGCCTTAAACATAAACCAACAATCTAGAATGACAATAATCATGGATTTAGTTTGGTCACAAGAGAAGATCTCATGTTTGTCTCTTTTGCCCTTATTGGGAACGATGACCCTCAATACTTTCCAATTCATAATTAAGAAACCTCTCCTTCACACGAATTTGCAAGCTAAGGACTTTACGAAAGTTTCATTTCAATTTTCTTTGGGGTTGAAAATACTTTGTAAGGGAGGTGTCATAATGACATTTATTTTAAATTAGCACCTTTTTAAATCAATCTTGGGAAATACCATGAGATATATTTCCAAGTATTATTATACTTCTTCAAAAAACAATCAGCTCTCAAGTATTCCTTAGGGAATTCATTTTCCCCGTTCATGAATATACCCCAAATCATCAAAATCAATATGATCATTAAAAAAATTAGCTTTACTTGATTAGTCTTCATATAGGCATCGTGGAGGATTTCCTTGGTGACTCGGGTTGTCATCATTCTATGTGGAATTATTAATTAAATCCACTTATTCTTTTTTATTATCCTCTTTATGTGACTTGGAAAATTCTATAATTCCCAATAATTCCACCCATTCTTACTTAGACTTTCATTTTCCATAGCGTTGACAACCCTATTACCCTCTATATACACATGTTCAATTTTGTAATGTTGGAAGGTGTTCAAATTTCTCCTACAATAATCCAATATATCTCTTAGTTCCCATGGCACATCAGTGATTCCTTTTAAATTATCAATTATTAATTTTGGGTCACCTTCACAAAACATTTTTCCTTAAGCCTATTTATGCCACCCCACACAGCTCTAGCTTCAGTCATATTGTTTGGAGCTATTCCCAAACTACTACCATAACCTTCAATTAAGTTTCCCATGTGATTTCTAATAACTCCCTCAACCACAGCAAGTCCTAGATTACCCTTTGAACAATCATCAAAATTACATTTAACCCAATCCACAATTAGAGGTGACCAAGTTGTGGATTTTTTAATAAGTTGTTTCGTTCAATTGAAAATTGTTAAGTCCTGAGTTAGACCCCACAATTGTTTAATGTGTAATTCTTTATATGATGGGAGGCATTTGGATGGGGCATAATTCCTAGCATCTATATTTTCTTGAATCTAATGTCTAATAGCCATGCTTAAATCTTTGTTGTTCCTAGTAGATTCGCTAAAGATTCTATTATTTCACTCCTTCAAAGTCCCTAAGCAATAAAGGGACGAACTTGTCACCAAATATCCACAACAATATTATGAGAATAAGGACACACATTCCAAAAATCCACAAGCATCTTAACTACAAGAGGGAAATCCCATTCATTCATCAAGTTCTTAAGGAAGAAAGACCAAAGTTCCCTTGAGTAGGAACAAAAAAAGAATAAATGCATGATAGACTCCTCAACATCATTACATAGGTAGCATTTTTTGGCTAATTGAAAACCTCTTTTCTTTAAATTATCCAAGGTAATCATCTTACCATGGATAGTAGCCCACCAAAAATAATTCACTTTTGGAATTATATTTTTAATCCAGACTATGTTAGATTGGAAATCATCCTTCGAGATCAAGGGCTTTATCAAGACCTCATAGATAGAATTAACTAAGTTGTTCCCTGAAGAATTTTTGGTCCAACTCCATTCATCTCTTCTTTCTTTTGAATAAAATTCATCTTCCCCAATAAGTTGGAGAAGGTGGTGTAGACCAACATCCTAGGAAAACTGTCTACCACCTCTAAGAGTGGCTCCATTCAGATAGTTTATAAAGATTTTCCATCTAGGCTTCAAGCCATCCCAATCAATGTAATTAGTTACCTATTTCCCAAGAGTTCTTAACAACTTGTATTTGATCTATAGGAGCTTTTTATTTGAAGATAAAGGATTACCTTTTGTCCAAACATCATTCTAGAAATCAATTTCCTGACCATTATCTATTCTCTTTTTAATTCCCAATTTCAATGTCCCTCTATTTTTCATTAAATTGTTCCAGAAGACGGAACCATAAGGGAGCTCATCATCCCAAAGGAAACAACCTTGATATTTACCTTTAAAGTATTTGGATCTTAGAATATTGACCCAATCCTTAGTTCCTTCCAAAAATTACCACCCCATTTTTTCAATCAAATCTTTGTTAAAGAGTTTCAGCCTTTGGATCCCAAGTCCCCATCATTTTTTGGAGCACAAAATTTATCCCATCCAACAAGTGCCAACCTTTTCCTTTCCTCAGTTCCTGACCACAAAAATCTTCTTTGAATCATTTCAATCTTGTCAGCGATGAAGGTAGGAATGTTTAAAGTGGAGAGATAATAAACCAGAATGTTTTGCAGAGAGGCTTTTAGTAGTTGTAGCTTCCTCGCTTGACTAAGGAGTCTCCCTTTCCAGTCAGCTAACTTTTTTTTAATACTCTCTAGAATGTAGTTTCAATTATTGTTGTGATGTTTTTGGAAATGAGTGGTAGACCCAAATAGGTGGTAGGAAGGTCATCTTCTAGACAACCTATGATATGAAGGACTCTCTCTTTGATAATATGATGGGTGTTAAAAAAATAAATCTTGCTCTTGTTATAATTAATATGCTAACCCAAGATATTGGCATACTTATTAAGAATTTTTTTACAGTATCTAGCTTCAAAAATTGATGCTTCCCCCATAAGGATAGCTTCATCCACAAAATTTTGGTGAGAGTCTAGAGACAGGGAGGAAGCAACTTTGAACCCTTTCAGTAGCTTAGTATCTAGCAATTTTTTGGATGTTTCTTCCCAGAACCTCAACCACTATAACAAAAAATAGGGGGGGAGGGGGTCACCCTATCTGAAACCTCTACCACAATAAAATAAACCCATAGGGACACCATTGACAAAAACTAAACATTTATGGGTGGTAACAAGGAAGTAATTAAATTGAGGAATCTTCCTTTAAACCCATTTTTTTTAAGAACAGTAATGAGGAAAGACCAAGAAACCCTATCATAAGCTTTAGAAATATCCAATTTTAGGCTCATGCCTTTTTTTTTACTTAATTCCATAGAGTGGAAGACTTCATGAGTATATATGGATACATCAAGGATGTTCCTACCTTGAATAGATCCTTTATGATTAACAACAATCATCTTATTTAAGACCTTCTTCAATCTATTAACCATAATCTTTGAAAAATATTATAAGTGGTGTTACAAAGACCTATAGGCATGAAATATTGTATTGAGGATGCTCCTTTTGACTTAGGAATTAGAGAAATAATAGTAGCATTAATTTGGTTTAGGATTCTACCTGATCTAAAGAAGTCCTAGGCAACATTAAAGAGTTCCAAAGAGGTGAAATCCTAAAAATATTGGAAGAAAGCTAGGGGAAAACCATCTAGTCCTAGGGCATTGTAAGCTCCAAAAGAGAAAACAACAATATTAACTTCCTCAAGAGAAACGACTTTGTATGATTCTATAAGATCTTGCTTAGAAATGACTTGGGGAATAACCTATAAAAGGTTTTCCAGCTCATCCAAATCTTCATCTTGTGCCTTCTGGAAGTTAAACAAGAAAGACACCACTTCCTCAGATATTTCTTCTTCCAAATTAAGGATTGACCCATCTTCTTTTTTGAGAAATATAATTATGTTCCTACTTCTATGCTTAAGTGTTGACTAGTAGAAGAATTTCATATTTATGTCCCCTTCTATTAGCCATTGAATTCTTAATTTTTGTTTCTAGAAGATATCTTCTTTTTTATTGAGTTTAAACCATTTTATTCTTAGATCCCTTTCTTCCTTAAATATAGTTTCATTAACTTATCCTTGATCCATCAAATCCTGAATCTCTTTTAGTTTTTCTCCTAAATATTTCTTGGTCTGGAAGATATTTCCAAAAGAGAAATCGTTCCATTCTTTAACACGTTCTTTTACTTTCTTTAATTTGTTCACTAGGCGAAACATGGGAGTGCCAGAACAAGGTTCATTCCACCAACATTCAACAAGGTTTCTGAAGTCTGGATGTTGATTCCACATTATTTTATATTTGAATGGGAAGGGTCCTCTCACCATATTCTCCTCCCAATTTAGCAACAATGTATTATGATCTGATCCAACTCTCGAGGAAGCATTAAGGGTGAGGTTTTGAAGAATGCTCCAGTTCGAGGAAATGAGAAAATAGTCTAACTTGACTTGAATGAGGTGGTTACCCTACCTTCTATTAGGCCATGTAAATAGTGTTCCCTACATGAGAATGTCCATTAAACCCACAAAATTAATGAAACCCCCAAGATCAATCATACTCTCAAAGAAGTCATCCAAACCACCAAGCTTTTTTGAAGGAAACAATGGGGAGTTGAAGTTGCCACCCAACATCCAATACTCCACCTTTTTGTTTCTTTTTTTTCAAGAGAATCCCAAAGAGAAAGTCTATCTTGGTGTGATTTTAGACCATAGATGTTATCTAAGTTCCATTTGAAAGAATTAAGAGTATCCTCAAAAGAAACCATAAGATAGTTTTTGTAGTGAAACCCAACAAAGCCATACAATCTAGCTGAATTCTAGCAAGTGGCTATTCCACCTGAAGCTCCATCAACATCACTAACAACAAACATAGCATTAGGCTAGAAGCTCTTCACCACTTTATCAAAAATATATTTTTTCATTTTGTTCTCTTGAATCATAAATATTTCTGGTTTAAACTCATCCATACGGGTTTTCATCAAATGTTGTTTGAAAGGGCTATTTAAGCCCCTTATGTTCCAAAAAATCAATTTCATTTTTCAGCGAGAAGAAGCATAGCACCACCTTTATGCTGCAACAAAGAGGGGAAAGGTCCCTCTCACTTGTTTACATTCATGATAATGCTTAATAAGGGTTTGAAGATTCATGAGGGTGTGAATGTTTTAATTTACAACTAATTCACCCCCCTCTCAGTTGTCCTATGTGTCTAACAATATTTATGAGAACATATATTTTTTCTATCTCTTTGTCATCATACAAAGATGAATATGTACATTAATATATAAAGAGATAAGGTGAGAAATTAAATCATTTTATACTAATATTATATAATATTTTATGAGAGCATATATTTTTTTCTCTCGTCATCATCCTTCAAATAATGAATATGTACATTAATATACAAAGAGATAAGGTGAAACATTTTCAACAAGTACATGTTAGAATTGGCTATGGAGATAGCCTGCCAAGATCTTGAGGCGAAATGGAAATCACAAAGAGAGAATATGAATATGACAAGAATAAACTATATTCTTATCAATTATGATTCAATATTTATGTATACAATTTAGTAGAAACCCCTTGGTTATATAGCCAAGGTGAGATACAAGATGTCATATGATTATGAAAAGTGTCTTAATCATATGACATGAGACAATGTATCACTACTACCTAGGTCACATGTGAAACAAGTCAAAAGATAAGATAGCAACTAATGACAACTAACACCATCTAGAAAGATTCTTAGGACCTAAGTAAACTTAACATGTAAATAAGTCCCCTAGTAATGAATTAACTAGGTATAAGACTTTATTTACACCAACACCCCCCCTAAGTGCAACTTATGGAGTAGAAAATTATTATGCAAATGACATAAGGATGGGTCTCGGCTACTAGGCCTTGTTAGGTACCCATGTACAAATGAAAATGAAATCTCTCACAAATGGAGAAAAGGAGAAAACCCAGTGGGACAAAACTCCTCCCCAAAAGAGAGATGAAATACAATAAATGAAATGATCTCAAGGATGCATGAGAAGGCCAAAACCCCATGTGAGGAAAAAGACCCCCCATAAGAAAGAAGTGGAAGAGAGACAATGCATCCCCCCCTCAAAGTTGAGTCTCTGACAAAGGTGGTAGAAGCTAGACATTGAATGTTGAAGATGATCCAAAAGCTTTGAACAACATTACTCCCCTTAGGAAGAAACAAAACCATGAATGTATGTAGGATGTCAGGAAGATGGATGATGTATGATATCTCTAAAGAATACTCAAGTGTCTCCATGTCGATGTCGAAAGCTGACACACTCCAAACAAGTGCTCTAGGCGACACTATTGAAGAGGACAATTTAGAATCTAGTAGACATGAATGTAGAACATGATCCAAAGAGTTATATATCCCTCTTAAGACAAAGAAGCCTCCTCCAAATGTTGTCCAAAAGAATCCACACTCACACAAAACTATGAAGAATGATCATGTAGAGATTGAACAAAAGGTTCAAGGTGTTCCCTCACAACAATTGAAGAAGGATATTCTCCATCAAAGAGAATATGAATGTCATCAATGGCGTCTCCCAAATCTGCAATATGAGACTCCACAACAAGTCTGAAATACTTGTTAGGAAGCCATCCAAAGTAGCCAAATCTAATAGACAATGAATATCTTGCTACATTGAATCAGAAGAAGCCATATCTGTAACAACACAATTATCATCAAATGCAATAGTAGATGAGGATGTGATCTCAATAGGAGGAGGAGAAGCAAGAAGAGACGTCTCTTTTTCAACTAGACATTCAAGACATTTATTATACTCAAGCTCCTCTAAAGTATCATCATCATAGGGTATATTATCAGCATCATTAAGGGGAAGTAAACAATCTACAACAAGATCATCTAAGAATGGAGAGATATGATGGTCTCCAAAAATCTCCCAAATCTTGGTCCAAAGTGTGTGTGGGCACTCGATATCTGAGATCCCCATAGGAGTATCAACACTAATATATGTACCAATTAATCCTACATTGTGATCATTATTATTACCCCAAACTGATTGCTTCCAAGGTGTGTATGGCTCAGGTATGAGCCCATAAAGGTATGGAAAAATATTAAGCCACCTGAGATGTGTCAGGATACCTTTCTTCCAAGACTCATAATTATCCTTATTCAGCATTACCATAGAAGGATTAATAGAAAAGCCCATGGTACCTCCTCAAATGAATCAACCAAAAGATTACCCCCACCCCAAATTACTCAATCATGAAACCCCCCAAGCAATATTTGATTTGAGGAACTTTATGAGTAGTGCATTTACAGTTGCCACTTTCCAAAAAAAATGAAGCAGAATTTGATCTTGGTACATGCAAATGTCAAAATTGGCCACAAAATAAAGTACAATTTTTGGTACAAAATGAGATCAATTTGATCATACCACTAAAAATTACACGAAAAATTATGCACTTTCAAAGAAAACTACACAAAAATGTTACCGTAGGAGCAAGAATGAGCTCCTGCAGTTCCCAAAATGAGGATGAAGCAACAACACCTATGAAAATCTGAAATTTCTAGAAAAATAAGATACCAAAACCAAAATCTGATTACACCACCACGTAGAGCACAAAAAATTAGCCCAAATAAAAAAAATTGTTTGAAAAAGGAGTCAAAATGAACAAGTTATGAAGCTTTAAAGTTCGACTATAAAATCAAAAAGCTCATTGGAGAGGGGGGAACAAAAAAATTGAAAACTGTTGGCATCACCTAACCATTAGCTTAAATTTGACGGTTTGATGGTCGTCATGTGCTGCAATAGATTAAAATTGACTGCTTCTAGGCCGTCATAGGTCAACTTTCCCTTTCATTAGTATATTCATGTAACTGTCAAAATATTCTCTAAGGACTGTCGGAATCTATTTTTCCCGTCGTTGGAATCTAGAATATTCCTATAGCATCTTCTTAGATGGATTTCTTTATTTTGCTAGTTTTTATTTGAATGACTGTCAGTTGGTATTAAATGTTGTCGGTCAATTTGAATAGTCCATTGGTTTTTATTTAACCGGTGGTGGGTATTGTGGGGATAGGGGTCTAAGTGGCCCACTAATGTGTGGCCATGTGGTTTGCATGGTGGAGCCCACAGGTACCTTGTACCAACGGTTGTAGATAGAGGGTACTGAGTACGTAGACTCAATTTTTTCTTGCTTTTTTCTTTTAACTTTTCACAAAGAATTTAATTGGTACAAATTTTAATTTTTCTAAAAAGAAATTTCAAAGAAAATTTTTTATATTTATTTTTTGAAAATTTGTACCGTCAACGCAATAATGACAACCTGGGGGGTCGTACGACTCCTTGGGAAAAAAAAGTTTGCCTCAGTAGACGATTGCTCCAAATTCAACAAATTGATTGATGAGGGCACAGCCCGAGACACAGAAAATAACCCACAAACAAGAGAATAATTTTATTATTCAGAAAATGGAGCTTCTTACATGCAGAGGATCTCAATCCCCAAGTTCTACAACACATGCAAATTATAGGAAGCTACAGAATAACCCTTTCGCAATATGCAAGCTTGTCCCCAAAAAGTTACCCAAAAATTAGAAACCCGCCCATAAATAGAGCTCCTTATTAGTTTGGAGCCAAAGCAACATTCAAATTTGAGTTTAGGCGGTTTGGCACCAAAAATTTACAACATGAGGTTCAAATTTCAAAAGAGCATTTGCAATTGTATCTTCTAGAAAGTGTGCCAACTTCCCGAGGCCATAACTTTTGATCCGGGGCTCTGATTTGCGAACCGTTTGAACCGTTGGAAAGGTCACAAAGTCAAGAACGCTCTAAAAATTTTCTATGCCAATTTTGGAAAGTTTCGGGGCCATTCCGGGAGCTCTAAGTGCCTCAAATCCAACTCGGAATATTTTTAGGTGCAAATATGGGAACCTAAAACTGCAATATCTTTCAACCCAAGAATAGAAAATAAAAACCATAAATTGGGAATTTCATTATGATGAAAAGGGTATCCAAAAATGTAAAAACATCTAAAAATTGAGAAACTTGAAATTTAACTATTTTTGGGTGATGCAAGATTGCCCTTACACCACTGGATGCTCCTGCATCATTGACAGTCAATCTTAGGTTTTTGGGCCTTCTGGACGTGATGGCAAGGTCAGATTTGACCCAAAATTCTCTAAAAAATATTGTAGCTACCTTTTGGATCTAGCAACCACTCTTTTGCTTCAAACCCTCATAGATTTTGCCTCATATGTTTGATTTGGATGAAACAAAAGGAAAAACCAACTTTCTCGAACCCTATAAACTCAATGGAGAGCTCAAATTTGCACCAACAAGCTCCAATTTGAACCTATAATAAAGAGCCAAAAATGGAACCCCCCAAAATCTAGTATTTCTATCAAGTTTTTCTGATTCTCTAGATCATCATACAATGCAAGAGAAGAGCATACTCAACTTTTCAAGATTTACCAAGATATCTCAAAAAATGGCTAACCAAAGGCACCCAACCCGTTGTGATACCATGTTAGAATTGGCTATGTAGATAGCCTGCCAAGATCTTGAGGCCAAATGGAAAGCACAAAGAGAGAATATGAATATGATAAGAATAAATTGTTTCTTATCAATTATGATTCAATATTGATGTATACAATGTAGTAGAAACCCCTTGGTTATATAGCCAAGGTGAGATACAAGATGCCATAGGATTATGACAAGTGTCTTAATCATATGACATGAGACAACTCATCACTACTACCTAGGTCACATGTGAAACAAGTCAAAAGATAAGATAACAACTGATGACAACTAAAACCATCTAAAACGATTCCTAGGACCTAAGTAAACTTAACATGTCAATAATTCCCCTAGTAATGAATTAACTAAGTAGAAGGCTTTATTTACACCAACAATACATAATGGTTCCAAACCACTCCATAACCAATGAATACAAGTTAATCCTTACAATACCATAAAAATTGAGTTAGGACTTGTTATTTGGAATATGGGTACTAGATAATATATTGAAACTACTATTAAAATTAAAAAGGATGTCAACTATACCTGATATTTGTGACAAAAAATTTGATCCAAATCTTCTTAGATTTAATTATAATACACTTGAGAGCATTTGTGTGTCAAAGTATATCTTCAACATAAAATTCTAGAGGAAATTTAGCAGCAAAACCTTACATAAAATTAACCATTCAAACTTTATCACAAGCCTTCAATCTATAGACCAACAAGATCTTGTAAATAATAAATTTCTTCCCAAAACCATAGGCTTAAATCATGAGCAGGCCTTGGTCCAAATGGTCCAAGTTGGACCCATTCACCCTCTCCAACTATAAATCCTCCCAAAATAGTAACTCCTCTCATGAATAACTTTGATCCCTATGACCTAGGGGTCAAGTGTAACCTAATTACTCTATATGGTTGCAATAGTATATATCACACACCTGTTGTAGGTTATAAAAAATAGTCAGTCAAATATGCCTTAACTAGTCCCCTAATAACTCCCTTTTAATGACTTCTTACTACTATCATAATACCAATGGTTTATGGTAGAGAGAGTTTCCCGATGAATATTGGTATTCCCTCCATCTATGGTGTCCCATTCTATGAGGTCCCAATATTTATAGCATATTAATTATTAAATAATTATAATAACATTAGAAATAACAAGGTGTGCAACACTTAATCCTAACAATATAACACTTATTGTATGCATTACAAATTTTTCAAGAGGATAAAATAAAGTGAGCTAACTACTAGGGGTTGAAATTCCCATATCCATCCTTCACTATCTATACTTCTTTATGCTCACGGGATTCATAAATTACAAATTTTTCAAGAGGATAAAATAAAGTGAGCTAACTACTATGGGTTGAAATTCCCATATCCATCCTTCACTATCTATACTTCTTTCATGGGATTCATAAATGTGTCTATGATATTCACCAAAGAGTCTACCTTCTCCATGATAACCTTCTTATCCTCCACCATGTCAAAAAAATATTTTACATCAATGTACCTAGTGTACCTAGTCTACACTTGAAAAGTACAATTTTTTTCCAATATGATGGCATCTTGACTATCATATTAAATCTATACTATATCCTAACTCAACCTAATATTTGGACACAATCTTTAAAGCCATATTTCCTTCTTACAAGGATAAGTACTAGCATGCACTCTACCTCTTAGTTCAAAAATTGTAATGTTTATTCTATTCATCTAACTCACTACACCATTAAATAGGTTAAAAATGTGATCATTGGTAGACCTCTCATTTTATACATCTCCTGAATAATTAATAATTAAAATCCATGAATTTATAATATATGCACTATCCTACTCAAATTATGTCCTCCTTGGTAGAAAATATAATAACTAAAAATTCTAAGAAGTTATTTAAGGGCCCTCCTCACTATAGTCCAATGGTCCTTTCCTATATTGGAAATATACCTAATTAAGACTTCCATTTCTTATAAAATGCATATTCTATTGTAAACCAACTATAGTAGCATAATGGACATGCCTTATTTTCTCAATCTCATGTCAAGTTTCAAAGGATGATACTCATCTAAAATTTATGTTCCCTTAGGAATGAAACATTCAATGATTGATCTCTTGCATTCTATTTCTATATAAAATAGACTGCATACTTTATTCCACTTAAGCACATCTTTTTGTTTTATCTAATCCCACTTGATCTCCATCCCTAAGATAAAACTAAAAGCCCCTAAATTCATCATACCAAACTATAATAAAACATGGGATATGATAACTCTAATAATTTGATTATTAGTATTGATCAAAATATTATCTTGAAATTATGAATGATATAAAAATAATCACCTATTTACTTATAACAAGCATAATGATCTAATTTAAATAAATCTCAACATTAAATAATATCAAAATGAAATTTATAATGCCACATCCTAGGAGTTTTTTTAGACCATAAATGGTCTTCTTCAAGCTATTAAATATCATCCTTACCCTTAACCATAGAGTGCTTGTGGCATGTAGATCTCCTCCTCCAAATCCTCATGTATAAAATATACCATAAATTTATTTATTCAAAATAAATTTTTTAAAAAAAAAAAACTTAGAAATAAATAAAAAAATCTAATGGATATAAGTTCTTACTAGATGAAATAAAATTTTACCAAATACTTCAGAATAGCCCTTAGCCATTAGCATTTCCTTATATTTCTATATATTTTCCTTAGAATTTAACTTCTTAAAAACCCATACATGTAGTCAAAAAGCTTCTTGTCCTTAGGAAACTATCCCAAGTCCTTTGTATTGTTTTTCTCTTATTTTTAATAGACAAATAAAAAATATTATCATAATTAGGTGGGTTATTCCCTTGTATTTATTTTTTTACCAAGTGAACCTCCTTAAGAGTGTGGTATTAGGTTTTTCTTCTTCCTTTTATTCCTTCAATTTTTTTTAATCAAACGCATCATTAGGTTCATATGCATCTCTAGGTCAATATGGTACAATCTCATTATTTTTCTTCAATTACACTATAACCTTATCCTTATTTGTAAGTTTTGTTGTCTTAATAGAATATTTAATTTGTGAAATCATGTAATAACTATACATTATATTTCCTATCTTAAAATTCTAAACATGTATTTTTAACTCCAACTCTATGCTCACAAAGCTACACTTCTCCACTTTAAAATATAACATGGATCCATCCTCCTCAGGCATTTGTGATTATTTCTTACAACTAAAAACCTTTATGTGCTACAATAAATTCTTCTTATTATTATAATTCTCCTCAAGTTTTTTTCCACAAGAGTTGAAATAGAAGATTTATTAATCACATTAAAAGTTTAAGTTCACAATTTTTACTAAAAAACTTGTATCCAAGCTCACTCCACCCAATATATTCTTAGCCCTCTCTATCAATATTGTGTTCGTCCCCTCTACAAATCCATTCTACTAAGAGGTATATGGTGTTTTTGTACACCTCACTATAGCATTATCCCTAAAAATCCTATCAAAATTTACTAAATATAATTATCCACCATTTTATGCCCCTGGTACCTTAATGTTCTTATTTGTGTAGCTCTCTATAAGAACTCTAAAATATTTGAACTTTGAGAGAACCTTGGATTTTAATTTTTTTTCTTGAGAAATCATCAATGAAATAAATATACTATAGGGATTTTCCAAGTGAAAATACATAAAAATAATAAAAGTAGTACTATGAATTATATCTAAAATCCTTTAAGATCTGGAAAAGCTTCAATAAAAATTAACATGCTTTTTCTTTTCATATATACAATATTCATAAAATTTTAAATTAATTGGAAAATAAATTGCCCCTTTACTAAACTCTTGGATTTAAATGCCTTAAGGTCTTTTATCACTAATTTGGCCCATGGGTTTATGTCATAACATAGTCTTCAATGTAGCTCACTTTTAGTTCTCAAAAATTAAAATTTATAACTATTGTATTGAATAGTGTTCATCTTAAGCAAAAGCAGAGCTTTAAAATAAAATATCTTAGATAATACCATGACTCAAATTACCATCTTGAATCCCTTATCAAATAATATTTTTACATCCAAATTGTTCATCTTACTCAAAAACAACAATTTTCTAATCAAATTAATAATGTGAAAAATGATTGAGGGGATTTTGTCCTTCCATCTCCAAAAATAATTTTAATTCTAGCACCACCAATAATTTTAAGAGATCCATTATCTTCTAGATACACCTTTCCACAATCAATTCTCTCATGATCATAAAATCAATCCTTGAGGATATTCACTTGGAAAGAAGATCTAAATTTATCTATCCATGAATATCTAACAAGGGTTGGAACAAACAAATCATCGGTGTCTTCAATCAATGCTCCCAATTCTAAATCATCATCAAACCCTTCTTGACCTTCTATTCTTTAAATTTTATCTGGTTGGATTTATTGAATTTCTATCACTCGATTTTTTATCTTCCAAGAGACTTATATCTACCCTTTGATTTAGACCTTGTTTCCTTCCTCTTATTCATGTATTTATCCTTTGAATGAACTCTAATGGTCAAATCATCCTTGATAGATTATTTTTTCTGCATCATATCCTTTTACAATAATATACCAATCACTTCAATTTTTTAAGTTGGAAACAATAATATTGATCACCATGACAAGGTTGTCCCATCATTTTGGAAAAGAACATAGAAGAGTAATACACTATTTCACTCTATCCATATTCACATCCACAAAGACAATTGGCTCACCACATTATTGAATTTATTTAGTTTCTCTATCATAGATTATCTATTAATCATCCTCAATTAATTCTTCTTTCATAGAAATAGCTTGTTCACAAGGGAAAATGTTTGATACAAGTTCCTTAATTTAGTCCAAAGGTTTTTGATGGTGGTTTTAGTGACTCATTTAGGAGCATTGAATCTGAGAGATAGATATGAACCAAATTTCTAACCTTTCTATCAAGTATTGACCAATATTTTACAATCATGGTTGATTGTTTTTTACCAAATACTATAGCCCATAATTATTCATCACTAAGAAGGTTCTCCATCTTGAGCTTATAAATTTCAAATTTAGTGTCATCAAAAATTTTAACCCCCAATCTAGATGTGCATGTCATTATTTTGTAACCTAAAAATAAGATCACAACTATAAAGCTCTTGTTAAAATAAGTACTAATACATAGCCACCACTTACATGGATCTAACCATTTAAGTAAACTATTCTAACTCAAACTAAATCACAATTAATCCCAAAAAATAAATTAATTAAATTAAATTAGATCTAAACATAATTTAATAGATTAATAGAGAGCAAGGTATACCTTGTGATAACCATAATAACAAAGCACACTCAATGTATTACAATGAATAATAGGTTCACAAAGTATTTGTGCTTCAAAGGAGATCTTCAAAACTAAATCATAGAGGTAATCTAGAAGCATAACCTTGCATAATTATGACCATAAAATGTCCATCTCAATCCCTCAACCTATATTCCAAGGATATCCTAAAAAGCAAAAATGGTTTCCCAACACCATGGGCTCAAACCTTGAGTCAACTCTCTATCTAACTATTCCAATATGGACCCATGTGCCACTCTCCAACTATAACTCATATCATGAAGAACATTGACTCCTTTCATGAAGGTTAATAAGAGGTTCCTTGACTAGTCCAATAGTAAATCCTCTTTCCAATGGTTTATTACAATATTCATAAGGCCAATGATAAGTGTTAAATATTTTTAACTAAATAATATTAATAATTTTTTTTAGACTGCAGGTATCGGTCGAGTATTCGTTCCCCTATAAACGGCAGTGCATCTGGTAAACTTTTTTCACGTGATCGGTGGTGCGCACGACATGCCCTCTAGTACCATGGGTTTGAGGGGAGACTAGACCTCATGACCTCTTGCCTACAACAGGATGCTTTAGCCAATCGAGCTATACCCCCCGCTCCTAAATAATATTAATATTCAACCCATGGGCAGTGCCTCATTTCATCAAGACCTAATATTTACAACATATTATAATAAATCTACTAACATTATAACTTGGCCTTTGCACAACCTTTATTCCTAACAAATGTTCCATTCTTCTCTTCCTTTGATTCACCACTAAATTTGATAGAAAAAAAATTGGAACTCTCATGTCAAAAACCACTTAATATATATATGTGGAAAATATCATCCTTGGATTTACGAATCTTAGAACTCCTAATATTATCATTTGAACTCGAATATCATCACACATAGAATAAATTTTCCATGATATTCTACTCAATATTGATGGGCATTAATATAATCCATGTTGAACATCACTTTCTAAGAACCTAAAGGTATAAATATAAGGTTTATTATGGTATAAAACACTCCAAGATCAAGAACACAACTATTAAAAAGGAATTAACTATGCAATTGGCCCTAGTAGCCAACTCAACATCCCACTTAACTGCTTTCCTAAAAGCCACCAAATTACACTAATCCAACCCAAATGGAGAGATTAAAGACTTTCTATAGACTTAAATATTAATAAATTAGAAATACTAAACATCATACTTGTGGTATTTATCACTTAATCCTAATAATCAACTTGATAGTCATC
This sequence comes from Sequoia sempervirens, assembly GCA_007258455.2. NCBI lineage: Eukaryota > Viridiplantae > Streptophyta > Pinopsida > Cupressales > Cupressaceae > Sequoia > Sequoia sempervirens. Next base: position 272,446,616 of record VDFB02000017.1, read on the forward strand.
TACCCCTACATGCATCATGTAGTGTATACCAAGTTTACCCATACCTTGGGTCTTAAAATTTGTGTAGAAATCACTTCACTAAGTGCCCACATTATTCATTAAAAATATATAAATATCTAATCATGTCTCACCCTCCTTGAGGGCCACTATTTTTTTGAACACTTTTTTTACTAGAACTAGCTAATGGTGCTCAAGTTCACTACTAAGAAAACATAGGCTTTTCATTCTACCTCTAAAATTTGCATCCCATTGTTGACTTTATATTTTCCGTGACTTTCCTTTATCTTTTTGATAATCCTATTGTAAAAAATTTATTTTTATTTTTTCTACCAAGGAGGTATTTACAGTAATGGTGTATATCTATGCCATCCTCTTATTTTAAGCTAAAATTATCTTATTAACCTCAAATCAATTTTTTTCCACTCTCACACTTCCTACAGTGTGTCATATTTTTCCTTTGATAGGTATATATTCTTTTAAACCACTTCCAAAGTATGCAAATAAGAGTAAAACTATTCCTATAGGATCAACATGTGACCCTCTAATGAGCTAGATGACTAGAAACTTCTTGTCTTGAATATAGTGTACATATAGCAACAATTTCAAAAACTTATCATTGTATTTTTTTGTCACATTTCTTCTATGCTTCAAATCATGAAACTTGACTATGTGATGTTGGAAAAAATGCTTAGATAAGTGGAAATCTCAAAATATTTCTATAAATACATCTCTTTTCAGGGTGTCCATTATATGGAAATGTTTCTACCCTCTTGGTGTCATCATGTGGTCATAGATTCTCTTAAAAGGTGAATTGTGAGGCATGTCTTAAGTTCACTTTTATAATTTTGTAACCCAAAGAATTTATTGAGGCTTACCAACCATGCCTCAAATTGCTTACCATATGTGGATCCAAAAAACATATGTACTTATGTTTGCAATAGTTATTATCCATGATCTCTAGTTTCTTAGTACATAAGGAAAATATATATGTCGCCATGATTCTAAAATGAATTATCCTCCAATTTTTTTTGTCAATCACACTTAAGAGGGGTCAATGAATTTTCCTTGCATTCCTCCTCAAAATGAGGTAGGCAACAGTCCTAAGATAAAATTAATCTTGGCATAAACCTCTCCTACATAATTTTAACTTACAATTGAATAGCCTAGAAAATATGGGGCCCTAACTTAGAATGTCTTGATAGTCATACCCAAAGTGAGGATTGTATTTCTAATTATCAATAAAACAATCTCCCAAATGTATGTGTATAACTCAATGCAACACCATCTTTTCACCAAATAAACACATGCAATTAAGAATTCATAGAAAATGCTCGTTTTAATTTTCTATAACTTCTAATGTAGAAGTTGTGCTCTAATACCAAATATAATTCCCAATCAAAACTAACCTAAGAGAATTGAGTGGAAAGATAATATAGAATATGTTTACTAGTAAATGAAAAAAACTCCACTTATGAAATGACCAAGGATTCAAGCATGCATCTCTCCTCAAATATTCATCTATACAAAATATTTGCAAACTTGTGAAAGTTTAAAATCAAAAACGTTTCTTACTTATCATTTTCTCAATGTTACACCAAGTGCAATGTATAGGACAATGAGATATAAGTTGATTCACACTATTATTCCTACATATCAATATATTAGTTTTTTAGGGCTACTCAAAATTAATAAGGTCCTTCCAATCGACTAGAACTACGAATTTGACCTCAAAATGCCACAAGGTCATGGAAAGGTAGTCAATAAATAACTAATATGGTCACAAGCCTTAATGAGACCTAATGTGCATGACAAGGTGTTTGCATTGAAACTTAGCATATCATAAATTTTTAGAGTAGATTTTCATTGTGCACTCAATAAATAAGTATTAGGTTAACCATTAAAATTCCCAAAAATGGGTGCTAACATGGTATTGTTGAAAATTTTTGGTGCATTTACATTAAAAAATGGTTCATGGCATAACTCAATAATTGGACTTATTGTGCATAATTAGCATAAATTATATGTACCTAAACATAGACAAGAAACCTTAGGAATTTACTTCTAAGAAAACAATATATTCAGTAATCTTTGAGTTTTCTACTTTGGTTTTGTACAAGTATACTAAGAATGATCCTAAGTTATTTATCAATATCCTTGAAAAAATAATTTAGGAAAGAAAATATACTATTAATTTCTCTTTCATGTAATTATATTAATTACCCAAGGTGTTTTTCACACTTAACACAATAATCCATCCCATTCTATGATGATTTAATCATATATCTCATATAAATGTGCAATCTAAATTTTTGTATTTCTTGGGATATTTGGAAAACATCATATTCTTACTTAAATAACAATGCTATCAAGCACAATAGACAATGCATATTGCATATCACTAAAGGATTCATAATAGATGTATGCTTATCCAGTCACAAGTTTCCAATGAAATTCATGCATAGGCTTCTCAAAGCCTCACAAAAATATATAATAACTATGCACTCCTTGATTGAGGCATGTGGTGTAATTATCACATATAAACATTATTATAGATTTTAGATAAAATTCAACAGAGGAACACTATGACACAAAATATAAGTTAGCATTCATATTTTTCTCAAGGCCTAATACATATAGGTTCAACCAATCACAATTTTATTAATGTATGTGTATATATTTTTTAAAAATACATATATCACTTTGAGAGATACTTCTGAAGGAATAACATCATTTTCACAATGCAATAGATCATGAACTTTGACATAGCAATGTTCAAATGTATACCACGATTCACATAGATCATAACATAGATATGCGAAAAATATTTTATCCTCACACTTCACAATATATTCAACATATTTAACACACATAAGATAGTAAGTAATAGTTGTGCCCAACAATTACTTCCAAACTTCATTATCATGCCACAACATGTAAACATGGTGCACATTTATGCATAGTAAAATTTAATTATATATTTTAAAATCCTAATCATATTATTTTTAGGAACTTTCCTTGTTCATAGTACTTATTTTTCAGCAATATATATCTATGTGTAACTCTTGTGCAAATTAATTTCACAATTTCTTCTTTCATACTTTAAGCAAACCTAATTTTCAAATATTTATTTGCACAAAGGAATTGCTAAGTATGAAGGTTTCTCACCTCCCAACTATCTTTAAATCATAATGTTCCATAGTATCAACTCATCTCTCTATTTAATTTCCAACCCAAGAGTTAATCTCATGTGCCACAAAATACACAAGAATCATTGGGATGTTTACAAAATATTTTATACAAGTATTTTACACAGTGCATACATGCACAAAATACAAGAGAATATACACATATACCTTCCACAACTTTCCACAATATGAGGGACAAAAATTTTATGGTGTCTCTCCTTTCACCCTACACTAGGTAATTAGAGACGTGTGCATAATCTCATCATCTTATGGGAGGATGCTCAAATTCTTGGATTAGTCTTGTAAATCACGTAGTGAATTTTTTCTACGAAGAATATAACACATGCAAATCTTATGGTCATCCCTTTCCTTATTCTACATAGGAATTAATAATTTTACTCCCTTTCACTCCCACCACAACACCGAGGTGTCTAGTTTCTTTCACCCCCAAAACCATCAATATTTCTCACTTCCTTTCACCTACATAAAGCTATCCACTTAGGAAATGGATAACACATTATCTCCCCTAGTTCCTTTCACCAACATGAGGTGTGTACATCCCCTAGGTCATTTCACTAGGGTAAGTCACTCAAAAACTATTGTGCATTTTTCTATTCACCTCCACAAAGAACTCAAATCCCCAACTGTTTTCACTAGCATGACCACTAGGATTAATAGGTATAACATAACGACATATTCTTACATATGACAAATTCATAAAAATAGATTTTCTTATATTTCCTCTACATTGTATCATTTCTCAAAGGTACTTATCTCTCTAATAAATATCATGGTACTTTTGTGATTCCTCCCAATGAATGCAACCACTTAATACCCAAAACCAAATATATGTCTCATATGTTGACCATTAGAAGTCATCCTTCATATTATAACCTCCCAAGGTAAGTTCTAATTGAGAGATTATTATAGTGCATTGGATATAAAATTTATTGACAATAATCACATTGAAACCTTTGAAATTATCCATTTTGAGAAGTTTCTTGGCATTTAATCCTTCATCTATAAGATCATGAGTAGTAATAATGTCGATGAAGATGATGAATCTTTGTCCCCTCAAAACCCCATAAATTTGAAAAGGATTGTACCTTGGATTACTAGAGAGCTTAGAAAGGGTTCTTCCTAATATTTCTCCTTCCTCATTTGGATTGTCTTCTTGTTCCTTAATTTCTAATTTAGGTTATCCTTCTTTGCTCTATGGTTCAGGTTCTTCAACTATCAACCTACCATGATCTAGTACACTTGTCCCTTTCTAAAACATCAATGTCTCAATGATCAAGTCTATTTTCAAGTGAAGCATATCTTCTTCCTTCTAAACTCATCCTTCCCCTCTAGTTCTTTCCTTGATGGGTGGTTCCTAAGTTGATGTGCCTTGAAAATATTTCCTCGGAGAGAGTATTTTTCTTAAACCTATAACCTAGCATATAACTCTTACAATCCAAGGCCCTCTTGATTGTATCTTGTAATGAAGGTGTTTCAAATTCCTTGAGCAATCCCTTAAGAGATTCAATTAATCCCTTCATGAAAATCATATTTAATATCCTATCCATGATATTGAGTACCATTACAGTAGCTTCTAAATTTTTGTTGCATAATTCTCCACTAAACCATACTATTTGAGCTAATCCAATTCCATGAAGTGCACCTTAGTATCCTTTTGGTCAAAGCTCTCAATATTCCTCTAAAACTAACTATATGAGTTAATGGGTTTGTGGACTTGTGTCACCAGCACATGGTACCACCATTCATGTGTAGTACCCTCCAAGTTTAGGGTAGAAAATTTTATATCATCTTTAGTCATAAGTTTGAGGGTCAAGTATGTGTCTAACTTTTATACCCATACATGAGTAGTGCATTTATTGTACCCATTGTATGTAACGCCCCACCATGGTACCCTAGAGGACGAAGCAAACACAATGGAAGTGCAACAAATTTTTTTTTTAAAGTGTAATTAATAAGTAAAGTGAACTACACTTAACGCATACATCCTCTAAGGTACGCGAAAAAGCTTACATTTGAATCCCAATATACAAAAGTAAACTAATCCATATCATATAAATATTACTCATGATATAAATAACATACATCCAAAGCATTAAACTCATCTCATAAGATACAAAGTACATTAATGAATCATCCATAGATTGCATTCATTCAATATAGTAGTTACAAAGCTCATTTCCAAAATGAGGAAGATCATACATTAATGTTACAATTACAATGATACAAGAATCCTCCTCGAATACAAAGGAGGAGTAGTACATATACAAAAGTATCCAATTGAACCAGCAGTATACAAGAGATGGTACAAGAACTAGAACATGCGAGCTATCCAATCTAGAAGATCCCGTCATTACAAACCTGTAATGGGAACCCAATGGTGTATGGTGCACTTTCCACCCAACCAAGTGGTGCCCGAAGGCCAACCCCTCGTGCTAGGAGATAGTAAAAGAATTTCCTAGGAAAAACCAATAACCTATAGACACAGGAAACACTCAATACTATATCATACAAGAACAATACATACATAAAGGTTACATTGCTTCCAAAGTAAAATAATCAAGTATATCAACTGAACAATGCATACTATTGTCATAGGAGTGTCACACATAATTTAATATGGGTTACCATGGCGTAACCTTCCTAGGCTACCAGACCCCCATCCTAGGTTACCCTGGTTGCCTCTACCGGCCGCCGGACCCCCATACAAACTATGCTTCTCTTCTTGCCTCAAACCTAAACAAGTTCTTGAGCCATGAGAGAGGCTTTCATCATCTTTATTATTGTGAGAGCAACCCATTCCCCTAATTCTTTTTAAGTTATCATTTGGTTAAACCCTCAGTGAGTTACCTTGGCGCCCCTTTATGTGTCGGACCCCCAACTAAGAGCAACCCCCCTACCAAAAACACAAGGATCTAATCCACAACCAAGGGTAAACACGGTGCACAAAACAGATATTAAATCCCAATCCAAAATATAAGAGGCAACACATCCCGTTCGTAGTAACCAGTTGTTTAAACTGATTCTCAACCAAGTGCACTACCCAAGGTAAATCAAAGGATTGAACCACAAATCACAACAACCCCCCTCATAAAATAACATCATCTGGAAGACTTACATACACAACTAACCAAATTACCCAACTGACGTGAACAGAAGAAATCACAATTTAAGCAATTCACACAAGAAATAAAGCTACCATTAGGATTTCCTAAATCCAATTTCCATCTCAAGAAAACAATAATACATTGCTTGAAATAAACGAACTTAATATAATTTTCATTTACGGACAATAAGGAAATTAAATCTAATTGTTTAAATCAATTTCCCAATTACATTAATATAAAAACCCAATTTCCTCTTTAAAAAAATTCATTTCAAAATATCTACTTGTGCTTTTGCATGCACCTATTATAACAAAATATACATTTAAATATATTTCAAAATAAATTACAATTACCAACAATTACAAAATATATATAAATATAAATATAATATATATAATATATATAATATATAATATATAATATATAGTAAATAAAACATATAAATAAAACTCAAAAATCGCATATGATAAACAAGGCCAGACAAAAGTTTTAGGTTGTGCCAGCTGCATAAACACAGTCGACTCCCCTTCATAGGGAGGATGCGCTGCCTATGGGACAGCGCTTCCTCCACAAATTTGTGCAGGGTGTTGTCTCACAGTAGTCACGCACCCCCTATGGGGACGGAAGTGGGGGTAGCCACCCCCACCCAACCCCCATACAAACATATTCAGACCTGCAATTTTATAAAATCGTCGTATGAAAAACATTTCGACTCAGGCATTTTTAATATAAATTTTATCAGGAATCTCTTCGACTATATATGTGTATATATATATTTATATATGTGTATGTATATATTTATATATGTGTATGTATATATATTAATATATATATAACATATATAAATATATCAACATGATTGCTCTAGATGAGCAATTTTTCAAAAAAAAATTCTACAGGAAAAAGATTTACAAATTTACCAGAGGATTTCAATTTCCCAGCCAAATAAAACTAATTGGGAAAAAACAAAAAAAAACAATAATCTTCTACAAGAAAATATTTTCAAATACAATTAAAGGTTTTCTAAAAAATTTAAAAGGAAGATTTTAAATCCATTCCTACAGAGATTTTCCAAATCTTCTATTTTTTCCCTATATGATTTCTATTGTTTAAAAACAATTTCCTACAAAGGCTCTCAGATTTCACTATAAAATTCTTCTAGGTATTCTGTTTTTTTTAAATCAATTTCTACAGAAGCTCTAAAGCTTTTACGACAATTTTTTTTTAATTTTTTCAAACAAATCAAAACTTAAAAACATTTCTACAGAAGCTCTAAGCTTTCATAGGAATCTTTCAAATTTACCAAATAAATTAAAGCTTCTCCACAAATAACATATTCTTCTTGTACAAGCAATCTTTCCAAGTTGTATAATAATAAAAAAAATTTAAAGAACCTATTTCCAGATGTTTGAAGAAATGAAGATTGAAGTAGAGCCTCGCCTTCAGATTCCAATATTAACAAAGCTTCCTCCAAAAATATTCTTTTCCAGAAAGATGAAAAATAAAGCAGAGTCAAAATTTCCCGAGAACTTCTTCTCCAATTTTCAACAACCAATATTAACAACCTCTTTCAATTTTTAACAACCTCTCCAAAATATATTTTCTCATTGTCGTGAAATAGCCTCTTTCCTCTTTCAATTAATGCAAAAATTCTCTCTAAGAATTCATTCCCAAGAACAATCTTTAATTAATTTTTCTAGCACATGTCACACATAAAATATATTTTCAACCAAATCACAGATATTTCCTCTAAGATAATTACAAGATATTTATGCATTTAATAATTTAAAATTCACATATTAATTTATAATTAAATTTAATCTAATTAATTTAATCACTTTATAAAATAAATTTAATCACAAAGATTAATTCACTTTACAAAATAAAATAAATTTAATTAATTAAATCAAATATAAAACTTCTAACAACATTAACCAAAATTAATTAAATAATCACTTAAAACCCATTATAAACATTAATTAAGATTAATTTCTCACAGAACATACCTTGCAAAATAAATAAACAAGGCAAACGTGGACAACATAACAACTCAGAAAATCTAAACAAAGACTGACGACACACTGTGACTAGGGTTGTGGTTTGACAAGGAAAACCTGTTACTATCTCCCAATCAACTATATCGTTGGACACGCTCAAACCTGTGAATCTAGGTGAAGTCGATGTCCTATACTTGCAATCCTGCTATAAAAACATATGTCGTATATATATATATATATAAATCATGAATCAAACACACGGTGAAGAGAAAATCGTGGAATCGCAGGGCACTCACAAGCGAGTGATGTAATCCCATTCCCTTCACCAATACAATATCACATCAAAACTGGCTAAATTAAAACATCAATTAACTACAGATGAGCATCTAACAATATCAACTCAAATAATCAACTATGCTAATGATAAAGCATGTCATAAACAATAATCATCCATAAAGTGTACCATCACATCACAATATACAAACCATCATCGCTCCAATGTCAAAGATCAAATAACAACATATTATCATGGTCTATGAAAATAAAAATACTGTATGAAAATATAAGCAAATAAAAGGGGTACTACATCCTCCCCCCTAGGATCAGGCTTACTCTTGGAAGCTTGTGAACAAATAGGGATAGAGCTCCCTCATCCTAGTCGCATCCTCCCAATAGACAAAAGACTCGACACTAGTATCCCACTGAACCCACACCTAGACCATGGCTCGCCCCCTGAGGGACAACTCCCGATGCTGTAGGACGTGGATGATTTCTATAGAATGATGTATGTCCTCTTCCAGAAGCCTCTCCAACTTCACCTTGGTGTTCGGCCTGGCGATTATCTACCGCAACAAACACTCTGTGCGATCTACCTACATCCTCTACTGTCAGCTCTGAAGCCGTTGGCCTCTGAGTATAACCTAATGTGCCCTTATTGGGACATTGTCACACTATGTGACCTTGCTGTACACATGAGAAGTACCTTGTACCATTTCCATAACCTCTACCACCTAGAGGTGCACTAGACCATGGAAAACTACCTCCACTAATTGTAGACTGAGAACTTTGTGTTGGCTGATCGAAACGATCACATTGAGCTCGATGCCAACTCAAATCTCTCTTCTTCTGAATCCAACTACCACTGTGTTGGGTCTGAGAATTCTTATGCTTTGACTATGAGGGTTGTTTCTTCTCACCCTTAGCGGGTGCCTATGACCCTTGGAGGAACCCTCAACCTAAGATTGACTACCCTGAGATCCAACACCAACGAAAGGTGCACTTCCAATATGAACTCTCGACTGCTACCTAAGGCCATAGCTAGATTCTCCTTAACAATCTGAGCATTTTCCATGGCTACCTCCATGGTCTTTGGCTCGAATACCCAAACTCCACCACTGATGTGGGCATTTAAGCCCCTAATGAAATGTTGAACAAGCATTCCCTCATCATCACCAATGCCAGCGAACTGCTTGAGCTCATAAAATCAATGGTCATACTATTTCACCGACATGGCCATCTATCATAGAGCATGAAACTCGTCTCCACGACGCTATCGCCAATGCTCAAAAAGGAATCTAGCTCTAAACCTCTCTATGAACCTAACCCAAGACATAGAATTAATGTCAATATGGAGCTTCTGCTCCTCCAATCTCCACCAGGTAGATACAAAATATCGCAAGTGCATAATCGCACATCTGGCCTTGGTGTTGCTACCATAAGGGTGCATAGAAAAACATCGGTTCAAGTCTATCAACCATGTCTCAGCTTCTAATCCACTGCCAAAACCATCAAAATTGGTGGATGAGCTCTAAGTAGATCTCTCATGTGAGTGGCTATGTCTGCCTCTAGCTGTGTTGGTAACTCTCTCTCACCAATATTAATCTGATCTTTGTCCTACCTCGACCCAAGGTGAGCAAGAGTTTCCTCTAACAAATGATGCAAATGAGCGCCCCTGATCCCTAGTGGATCCTAATTCTGATCACCGCCTCCCGGAGCATTCTGGGAAGTTTGATGTTCCTCATGATCTGAGTCATGGGAAACATGGGAGGTGAATCCTGCTAGCTACCTCGATGACCACCTCCATGGCCACGATCACGACCTCGCCTAGGTGGCATGATCCTACACAGACACATCGAGGTATGAGACAAGGTACACAAACTTAAATCCTACGCAACTAACAGCTTAATGGGTTCAATATTATCCCATAGCACCCAGTGTTTAAACTTGGATCTAATACCATGTGTAACGCCCCACCACGTTACCCTAGAGGATGAAGCAAACACAATAGAAGCGCAAAAAAAATAAAATTAAAGTGTAATTAATAACAAGTAGAGTGAACTACACTTAACGCATACATCCTCTAAGGTATGTGTCAAAACTTACATTCGAATCCCAATATAAAAAAGTAAACCAATCCATAGCATATAAATATTACTCATGAAATAAATAACATACATCCAAAGCATTAAACTCATCTCATAAGATACAAAGTACATTAATGAATCATCCATAGATTGCATTCATTCAATATAGGAGCTACAAAGCTCATTTCCAAAATGAGGAAGATCATACATTAATGTTACAATTACAATGATACAAGAATCCTCCTCGAATACAAATGAGGAGTAGTACATATACAAAAGTATCTAATTGAACCAACAGTATACAAGAGATGGTACAAGAACTGGAACATGCGAGCTCTTCAATCTAGAAGATCCCACCATTACAAACATGTAAAGGAAACCCAACGGTGTATGGTGCACGTTCCACCCAACCAAGTGGTGCCTGAAGGCCCACCCCTCATGCTAGGAGATAGTAAAAGGGCTTCCTATGCAAAACCAACAACCTCTAGACACAAGAAACACTCAATACTATATCATACAAGAACAATACATACATAAAGGTTACATTGCTTCCAGAGTAAAATAATCAAGTATATCAACTGAACAATACATATTGTTGTCATAGGAGTGTCACACATAATTTTCTTTGGGTTACCCTGGCCTAACCTTCCTAGGCTACCGGACCCCCATCCTGGGTTACCCTGGCCGCCTCTACCAACCGCCAGACCCCCATACAAACTATGCTTCTCTTCTCACCTCAAGACTAAACAAGCGCTTGAGCCATGAGAGAGGCTTTCATTATCTTTATTATTGTGAGAGCTACCCATTCCCCTAATTCCTTTTAAGTTATCATTTGATTAAACCCTCAATGAGTTACCTTGGCGCCCCTTTGTGTGTCGAACCCCCAACTGAGAGTCACTCCCCTACCAACAACATAAGGATCTAATCCACAACCAAGGGTAAACACAGTGCACAAAACATATATTAAATCTCAATCCAAAATATAAGGCAACACATCCTATTCATAGTAACCGGGTGTTCAAACTGATTCTCAACCAAGTGCACTACCCAAGGTAAATCAAAGGGCTGAACCACAAATCACAACCCCCCTCATAAAATAACATCATCTGGAAGACTTACATACACAACTAACCAAATTACCCAACTGACGTGAACAAAAGAAATCACAATTTAGTAAGCAATTCACATAGGAAATAAAGCTACCATTAAGATTTCCTAAATCCAATTTCCATCTCAAGAAAAAAATTATACATTGCTTGAAATAAACCAACTTAATATAATTTTCATTTACAGACAATAAGGAAATTAAATCTAATTGTTTAAATCAATTTCTCAATTACATCAATATAAAAACCCAATTTCCTCTTTAAAACATTTCATTTTAAAATATCATCTTGTGCTTTTGCATGCACCTATTATAACAAAATATTCATTTAATTAAATATATTTAAAAATAAATTACAATTACCAACAATTACAAAATATACATAAATATATATATAATATATATTATAAAAAAATATATAATATATATTAAAAAAAACATATAAATAAAAATAGAAAATCGCATATGATAAATAGGGGCGGATGAAATTTTTAGGCTGCGCCAGGTGCATAAACACAACCAACTCCCCTTCATAGGGAGGATGCGCTGCCTGTGGGACAACGCTTGCTCCACAAATCTGTGGAGGGTACTGCCTCACAGTAGCCGCACACCCCCTATGGGGACAGTTGTGGGGGTAGCCCCCCCCCCCCCCCCAACCCCTATACAAACATACTCAAACCTATGATTTTATAAAATCATCGTGCGGAAAACATTTCAACTCAGGCATTTTTAATATAAATTTTATCAGGAATCTCTTCAACTATATATGTGTATATATATGTAAACATGTATTAATATATATATATATATATTTGTGTGTGTGTGTGTATATATATTAATATATATAACATATATAAATATATCAACATGGTTGCTCCAAATGAGCAATTTTTCACAAAAAAATTCTACAAGAAAGAGATTTACAAATTTACTAGAGGATTTCAATTTCCCACAAAATAAAACTAATTGGGAAAAAACAAAACAAAACAATAATCTTCTACATGAAAATATTTTCCAATACAATTAAATGATTTCTACAAATTTTAACAGGACGATTTTAAATCCATTCCTACAGAGATTTTCCAAATCTTCTCTTGTTTTCCCTCTAGGATTTCTATTGTTTAAAAACAATTTCCTACAGAGGCTCTCAGATTTCAATATAAAATTCTTCTAGGTATTCTGTTTTTTTTTTTAAATCAATTTCTACAGAAGCTCTAAAGCTTTTACGGCAATTTTTTTTTAATTTTTCAAACAAATCAAAACTTAAAACAATTTCTACAGAAGTTCTAAGCTTTCAGGGCAATCTTTCAAATTTACCAAATAAATTAAAGCTTCTACACAAATAACATATTCTTCTTGTACATGCAATCTTTCCAATTTGTATAACAATAAAAACAATTTAAAGAACATGTTTCTGGATGTTTGAAGAAATAAATATTGAAGTAGAGTCTCGCCTTCAGATTCCAATATTAACAAAGCTTCCTCCAAAAATATTCTTTTCTAGAAAGATGAAAAATAAACCAGAGTCAAAATTTCCCGAGAACTGCTTCCCATATTTTCAACAACCAATATTAACAACCTCTTTCAATTTTTAACAACCTCTCCAAAATGTATTTTCTCATTTCCTTGAAGTAGCCTCTTTCCTCTTTCAGTTAATGCAAATAATCTCTCCAAGAATTCATTCCCAAGAACAATATTTAATTAATTTTTCTAACATGTCACACATAAAATATATTTTCAACCAAATCACAGATATTTCCTCTAGGATAATTACAAGATATTTATGCATTTAATAATTTAAAATTCACATATTAATTTCTAATTAATTTAATCACTTTATAAAATAAATTTAATCACAAAGATTAATTCACTTTACAAAATAAAATAAATTTAATTAATTAAATCAAATATAAAACTTCTAACAACATTAACCAAAATTAATTAAATAATCACTTAAAAAACCATTATAAACATTAATTAACATTAATTTCCCACAGAACATACCTTGCAAAATAAATAAACAAGGCAAACGTGGACACCTTAACAACTCAGCAAATACAAACAAAGACCGACGACACATTGTGACTAGGGTTGTGGTTTGACAAGGAAAACCTGTTACTATCTATCAATCAAATATACCGTTGGGCAATGGACACGCTCAAACCTTTGAATCTAGGTGAAGCTGATGTCATGTACCTGCAATCCTACAATCAAAACATATGTCATACATATATATAAATCATGAATCAAACACACCGTGAAGAGAAAATCGTGAAATCGCAAGGCGCTCGCAAGCGAGTGATGCAATCCTGTTCCCTTCACTAATACAATATCACATCAAAACTTGTGAAATTAAAACATCAATTAACTACAAATGAGCATATAACAATATCAACTCAAATAATCAACTATGCTAATGAGAAAGCATGTCATAAACAATAATCATCCATAAAGTGTACCATCACATCACAATATACAAACCATCATCGCTCCAATGTCAGCAATGAAATAACAACAGCATAGTATCATGGTTTATGAAAGTAAAAACACTGTATGAAAATATAAGTAAATCGAAGGGGTACTACATCCTCCCCCCTAGGATCAAGCTTACTCCTAGAAGCTTGTGAACAAATAGGGATAGAGCTCCCTCATCCTAGTCGCATCCTCCCAAGAGACAAAAGACTCAACATTAGTATCCCACTGAACCCGCACCTAGACCATGGCTCGCCCCCTAAGGGACATCTCCCGACGCTGTAGAACGTGTAAAATTTCTAGAGAATGATGTATGTCCTCTTCCAGAAGCCTCTCCAACTCTACCCTAGTGCTCGGCTTGGCGATTATCTACCATAGCAAACACTCTGTGTGTTCTACCTACATCCTCTACTGTCAGCTCTAAAATCGTTGGCCTCTGTGTATAACCTAATGTGCCCTTATTGGGACATTGTCGTGCTATGTGACCCTATTGTCCACATGAGAAGCACCTTGTACCACTGCCATAACCTCTACCACCTAGAGGTGCACTAGACCATGGAAAACTACCTCCACTAATCACAGGCTGAGAAATTTGTGTTGGCTGATCGAAATGATCACGTTGAGCTCATTGCCAACTCTGATCTCTCTTCTTTTGAATCCAACTACCACTGTGTTGGGACTGAGAATTCTTATGCTTTAACTGTGAGGGTTGTTGCTTCTCACCCTTAGTGGGTTCCTAATGCCGCTTGGAGGAACCCACAGCCTGAGATTGACCACCCTAAGATCAAACACTAACAAAAGGTGCACTTTCAATCTGAACTCTTGACTTTCCACCTAAGGCCATAGCTAGATTCTCCTTAACAATCCGACCATTTTCCACAGCTACCTCCATGGTCTTCAGCTCGAATACCCAAACTCCACCACTTATGTGGACATTTAAACCCCTAATAAAATGTTGAACAAGCATTCCCTCATCATCACCAATGCTAGTGAATTGCTTGAGCTTGTAAAATCGACGCTCATACTGTTTCACCAACATGGCCATCTGTCACAGAGCATGAAACTCATCTCCACGACGCTATCGCTATTGCTCAGAAAGGAATCTGGCTCTAAACCTCTCTATGAACATATCCCAAGACATAGAATTAATGTCAATATGGAGCTTCTGCTCCTCCAATCTCCACCAGGTAGATGCAAAATCTCGCAAGTGCATAATCGCACATCTAGACTTGGTGTTGCTACCATAAAGGTGCATAGCACAACATCGGTTCAGGTCTATCAACCATGTCTCAGCTTCTAATCCATTGCCAAAACCATCAAAAGTGGGCGGATGACCTCTAAGTAGATCTCTCATGTGAGCGGCTATGTTTGCCTCTGGTTGTGCTGGTACCTCTCTCTCACCAATATTAATCTTATCTTTGTCCTACCTCGTCCCAAGGCAAGCAAGAGTTTCCTCTAACAAATGATGCAAATGAGCGCCCTCGATCACTAGTGGATCCCGATTCTGATCACCGCCTCCCGGAGCATTCTGGGAAGCTTGATGTTCCTCACGATTTGAGTCATGGGAAACATGGGGAGGTGAATCCTACTAGCTACCTTGGCAACCACCTCCACGGCCACAATCATGACCTCAACTGGGTGGCATGATCCTACACAGACACATCAAGGTATGAGACAACGTACGCAAACTTAAATCCTACACAACTAACAGCTTAATGGGTTCAACATTATCCCATAGCACCCAGTGTTTAAACTTGGCTCTGATACCATGTGTAATACCCTGCCACGTTACCCTAGAGGATGAAGCAAACACAATAGAAGCACAACAAAAAAAAAAATTAAGTGTAATTAATAACAAGTAAAGTGAACTACACTTAACGCATACATCCTCTAAGGTATGCGTAAAAGCTTACATTTGAATCCCAATATACAAAAGTAAACTAATCCATAGCATATAAATATTACTCATGATATAGATAACATACATCCAAAGCATTAAACTCATCTCATAAGATACAAAGTACATTAATGAATCATCCATAGATTTCATTCATTCAATATAGTAGTTACAAAGCTCATTTCCAAAATGAGGAAGATCATTCATTAATGTTACAATTACAATGATACAAGAATCCTCCTCGAATACAAATGAGGAGTAGTACATATACAAAAGTATCCAATTGAACCGACAATATACAAGAGATGGTACAAGAACTGGAACATGCGAGCTCTTTAATCTAGAAGATCCCACCATTACAAACATGTAATGGAAACCCAATGGTATATGGTGCATGTTCCACCCAACCAAGTGGTGCCTGAAGGCCCACCCCCATGCTAGGAGATAGTAAAAGGTCTTCCTAGGAAAAACCAACAACCTTTAGACACAGGAAACACTCAATACTATATCATACAAGAACAATACATACATAAAGGTTACATTGCTTCCAGAGTAAAATAATCAAGTATATCAATTGAACAATGCATATTGTTGTCATAGGAGGAGTGTCACACACAATTTTCTATGGGTTACCATGGCGTAACCTTCCTAGGCTACCGGACCCCCATCCTGGGTTACCCTGGCTACCTCTACCAACCGCCAGACCCTAATACAAACTATGCTTCTCTTCTCACCTCAAGCCTAAACAAGCGCTTGAGCCATGAGAGAGGATTTCATTATCTTTATTATTGTGAGAACTACCCATTCCCCTAATTCCTTTTAATTTATCATTTGATTAAACCCTCAGTGAGTTACCCTGGCGCCCCTTTGCGTGTTGGACCCTACACTAAGAGCAACTCCCCTACCAACAACACAAGGATCTCATCCACAACCAAGGGTAAACACAGTGCACAAAATAGATATTAAATCTCAATCCAAAATATAAGGCAACACATCCTATTCGTAGTAACCGGGTGTTTAAACTGATTCTCAACCAAGTGCACTACCCAAGGTAAATCAAAGGGTTGAACCACAAATCACAACAACCCCCCTCATAAAATAACATCATCTGGAAGACTTACATACACAACTACACAAATTACCCAACTGATGTGAACAGAAGAAATCACAATTTAGTAAGCAATTCACGCAAGAAATAAAGCAACCATTAGGATTTCCTAAATCCAATTTCCATCTCAAGAAAACAATTATACATTGCTTGAAATAAACCAACTTAATATAATTTTCATTTACAGACAAAAGGGAAATTAAATCTAATTGTTTAAATCAGCTTCCCAATTACATCAATATAAAAACCCAATTTCCTCTTTAAAACATTTCATTTTAAAATATCTACTTGTGCTTTTGCATGCACCTATTATAACAAAATATCCATTTAATTAAATATATTTAAAAATAAATTACAATTACAAAATATATATAAATATATATATAATATATATAATATATATTATAAAAATATATATATAATATATATTATAAAAAACATATAAATAAAAATCAAAAATCGCATATGATAAATAGGGGCGGATGAAAGTTTTAGGTTGTGCCAGCTACATAAACACAGCCGACTTCCCTTCATAGGGAGGATGTGTTGCCTGTGGGACAACGCTTCCTCCACAAATCTATGGAGGGCACTACCTCACAGCTGCACACCCCCTATGTGGATGGCTATGGGGGTAGCCCCCCCAACCCCCATACAAACATACTCAAACCTGCGATTTTATAAAATAGTCGTACGGAAAACATTTCGACTTAGGAATTTTTAATATAAATTTTATCAAGAATCTCTTCAACTATATATGTGTGTATATATATATTAATATATATAACATATATAAATATATCAACATGATTGCTCCAGATTGTTGGAATATGTGCCTCAATCCTTACTGGCATAAAACTCCTTGAAGGAAAAGTCGGTGTGACATCATGGATTTTTGGCCGACTAACTGTTCTGAAGCTCTTGAAATGTTCATATCGCTATGACAGGGTTGATGTCTGGCCAACAAGTCTATCGTTGTGACCTTGTGTGTTCACTATGACCTTTTGGCGAATGGAAAACTTCAGGTGACAGTGTGATCTTATCTGGCGTCGGGGAGACTTGGCCGAAGGGTTTATTGTTGGTATGTGGTATCACCGACTTGAAATGTCTCGCCGATAGTTTTAGCAATCGGGGTAACATAAAGGTCGCGGGGAGATGTCTCAACGATGAAGCTAGGTCACGCCGACAGGAGTATTCACATGGTATCTTCAGTAAGACATGGGGCTCTCGGAGAAAGGTCATGGAAAAGGACATGAGTCTTGCCGATAATAGTATGACTTCGATGTAACACGAATTGGTCGGTGGAAAGTCTTGGTGAGAACGAAGTGTCACGCCGACAGTCTTCGGGATAACTTGGTGATGCTCGATGAAAGGTCTCGGTGACTTGGATAAGTCTCGCCGACTCGGTAAGACATGATGGAACTCGATGAAAGGTCACAGCAAAGTTTGAAGGTCTTGCTGACAACAAATGCTCATCGATGTAACATGAAGGTTCGGTGAGAGGTCTTAGCGAAGATCGGTATGTCTTGCCGATGGAATGTCTGATCGTTGTGACTTGTGTCTTCGATATGAGTCTCACCGAAGAGCGATAGTCACGCCGAATGGAAAACACACGACGGAATGACTTGAAGATTTCGACATAAGATCTTGGCAATATGTGGAAGTCTTGTCGATGGTTTCTCTGAATTCGATATGACTTGTGTGCATTCGATATGAGTCTCGCCGATAAGGGAAACTCTTGCCGATAGGAACAAAATGGACTTCGATGGTTTCGGTATGACTTGTGGCTTTCGTTATGATGACTTGCTGACTGTTGGGACTCTTGGCGATATCGATAGAGAAACTTTGTGGCATCAGGGAGACACTGTTAGTGTCTCACCGATATGCCAACAAAGTTTGACCCCCTTTGACTGTGCGACCATCCTATGTGGCATCCCGCTGGACCAATCAAAGGAAGAGGATTTCAAACGGATGATGGTTGGATTTTTGCATCAGTTGCAGTGCTGGAGAAAAAACTAAATGCAAGAAAAAATTTGAAAAGGCATGGAAACTTTCTTCGATGGAGCATTGGCGGATAAGGATCAACAAGAGGATAAAAATCAGAATGTGATAAGAATTTTGTAATGAGTTTTTCGAGTTGTTGAGAGCTTTTTTTCTTTGAAAGAGATTGAATAGTGAAACTATTGTGAAATACCAGAGAGTTGTATTTTTGATTGTATGTAATTGTTGTTACTGTAATACAAAGAGATTCAGCTTGGTGTGGTGGGTTTTTTCCCGAAAGGGTTTCCCACGTAAATCTGTTGTTCAGTTGTCTTTGTGTATTTGTTCTATTTCTGAAAATATTTCATGTGTGTCTTAATTAGATTGTAATTTGAAAATTAAAAGCCCTGCATTGCATTCTTCCCTATGGATTTGACATTAGGAAAGTGTTTCCGCACCTCTGCTTTCCTTACACATATGAGCAATTTTTCACAAAAATTTTCTACAAGAAAGAGATTTACAAATTTACCAGAGGATTTCAATTTCCCAGCCAAATAAAACTAATTGGGAAAAAACAAAACAAAACAATAATCTTCTACAGGAAAATATTTTCCAATACAATTAAAGGTTTTCTAAAAAATTTAATAGGAAGATTTTAGATCCATTCCTACAGAGATTTTCCAAATCTTCTATTGTTTTCCCTCTGGGATTTCTATTGTTTAAAAACAATTTCTTTCAAAGGCTCTCAGATTTCACTATAAAATTCTTCTGGGTATTCTTTTTTTTATATCAATTTCTACAGAAGCTCTAAAGCTTTTACTGAAATTTTTTTTTAATTTTTTCAAACAAATCAAAACTTAAAACAATTTCTACAAAAGTTCTAAGCTTTCAGGGCAATCTTTCAAATTTACCAAATAAATTAAAGCTTCTACACAAATAACATATTCTTCTTGTACAGGAAATCTTTCCAATTTGTATAGCAATAAAAACAATTTAAAGAACCTGTTTCCGGATGTTTGAAGAAATAAAGATTGAAATAGAGCCTCGCCTTCAGATTTCAATATTAACAAAGCTTCCTCCAAAAATATTCTTTTCCAGAAAGATGAAAAATAAACTAGAGTCAAAATTTCCCGAGAACTTCTTCCCCAATTTTCAACAACCAATATTAACAACCTCTTTCAATTTTTAACAACCTCTCCAAAATATCTTTTCTCATTGTCGTGAAGTAGCCTCTTTCCTCTTTCAGTTAATGCAAATATTCTCTCCGAGAATTCATTCCCAAGAACAATCTTTAATTAATTTTTCTAACACATGTCACACATAAAATATCTTTTCAACCAAATCACAGATATTTTCTCTAAGATAATTACAAGATATTTATGCATTTAATAATTTAAAATTCACATATTCATTTCTAATTAAATTTAATCTAATTAATTTAATCACTTTATAAAATAAATCTAATCACAAAGATTAATTCACTTTACAAAATAAAATAAATTTAATTAATTAAATCAAATATAAAACTTCTAACAAAATTAACCAAAATTAATTAAATAATCACTTAGAAACCATTATAAACATTAATTAACATTAATTTCCCACAGAGCATACCTTGCAAAATAAATAAACAACAAGGAAAACGTGGACAACATAACAACTCAGCAAAACCAAACAAAGACTGACGACACACTGTGACTAGGGTTGTGGTTTGATAAGGAAAACCTGTTACTATCTCCCAATCAACTATACCGTTGGGAAATGGACACGCCCAAACCTATGAATCTAGGTGAAGTCGATGTCTTGTACCTGCAATCCCCCAATCAAAACATATGTCATACATATATATAAATCATGAATCAAACACACTGTGAAGAGAATATCACGGAATTGCAGGGCTCTCGCAAGCGAGTGATGCAATCTCATTCCCTTCACCAATACAATATCACATCAAAACTGACGAAATTAAAACATCAATTAACTACAGATGAGCATATAACAATATCAACTCAAATAATCAACTATGCTAATGAGAAAGTATGTCATAAACAATAATCATCCATAAAGTGTACAATCACATCACAATATAAAAACCATCATCGCTCCAATGTCAATGATCAAATAACAACATAGTATCATGGTCTATGAAAGTAAAAACAATGTCTAAAAATATAAGCAAATCATAGGGGTACTACATTGTAGGTGGGGAGTGTCAAATTCCACAAGGAATGTTATACATTTCATTGGAAATCTTGTGGCCTAGTTCAAGTCTAACCACTCTTCCTTGACTTCTTCACATTTATGAAATTGGTTACAAGATAAATTTAAAGTCACATTTTATCTAGAAGGTCTTGATAATTTGCATAACAGTTATAATATCATCAATAATTGGACTTTTAGTTTCAATTTCAAGAACCTATTCCTCTCTACAAAGGAAAGTATTTTGGAATGGCCTAGAAAATGAGATAATGATAGTTTTTTGGGTGTTGGTAGGAATGACATTAATATTGTTACCTCTAGAAGTGCTCCCTTCACCATTTTGTTGTTTAGGCATATTCATGTTATTTTCCATCTTGTGAAGCATTTTTACTAGCATATTTAACATCATATCAAACTTTTTTTCTACCCAATCCTCAAGGTTATCTACTATAATAGTTCTCTTTTTTTTTTTCTTCAATAATACTCTATTCTATCATAGTCTTTGTAGTAAGAGAGTATATTTCTATGTTATCTAAAGAGTGGATTTGATTTTTTTTATTTCTCTTTGATAGTATATGGTTTCTATCACTGGAATGTATAAAAAATTTGCACATAAGATATCTGATTTTAAAATAAAATAGGTTGGAAAGACCACTAGCTTCGACACCACTATAGTGTCCCCAACAAAATATGAACAAAAAATATTATTTAAAATCCTTAGCAAATGTTTAGTATTCAGAACAATTAAATTTTGGGTTCGAATATTTTAATTAAATCTTACAAAACCTAGAAATTTATCCTTACATTTACTTGATAATATTAAACTCTAATATTATTGGTTAGGTTCACAAATAAGATAAATCACATATTTAAACATCTACCTAAATCTAGCAAACCCAAATTACAATCATTATTTTGCATTCATTGATAACTTATTTTCAAATTAGGTTAGAAATATAAAATAGATTGTATATTATTTCTTACATTTAATGGGACCATAATAAATTACAAAATGCTACTACAATAGCTTTTATGTATTTTAGATATGACACATACATCCATGACACTTATAAATCAATCAAGTTTAACCCAACTGAAAGTTTCCACCATGAAATCTCTAATATGACCTTTAAGTGAGATTGTCCTCCAGCCAAAGAGATTATATCCTCTGAAACACGTGAAAAAAATAGTTTTCTTCCTCTAATCATCTATAAATTTGAGGGTCTTCACCCTCAAATCTGAATGGTCAAACACAAGTGTTCAAATAAATATTTCTAGTTATGGTTTCTATGTAGTTTTCATCATTATCCTTTAGAAGACGTTAAACCATAAATAAATGGGAATTTTCTTTCTATTACTTTAAAAGGTCCTTTATAATAATAGAATGTTGTCCCACATCACAATATCAAAATTGAGCATTAATGAAACTCTATGATGTGTTTGGAGGTAGGTGAGATGAATACAGAAAAATGGCTAGAGTTCAAACATCAGAGGTAGGGGATGACAAGGAGCTTATACAATTAAGGTGGGTAGATGAGGTGAAGTTTGAACAAGAAACCCTAATGAGAAACCTGGATAATGGAAATTCTTTGGTATCAAGGATGACATATAGTTAGTACCACATTTAATATATACTTGCACCTCCAACAATGATGGGATATATGCTAAGAGTTGCCAAGTGTTGAAATTGAAGATGCTTGAGGAGTACTCAAGTAAAAGGGTGAGAAAATTTCAACTTCAATGAGATGTATGAAGTTATAAATGAATTTTCAAGTTGGGAATGATAAGAAATATGTACCCAAGTAGAGGAAAGGCTTGTTGGAAGTTTGTGTTATCATTGATGTCAACATATCTTTGTCATTGCATTGATGTCAACCTATGGATGCTTTGATTGGTTGCATTATGTTGTCATTAGTAGTCTCACTGATGTCAACCTCTAGTGTTGCTTTGATGAGCATATGTTTTTGGATGTTCAACCTCTTGTGTGGTTGATATGATGAGAGGAGTGTTGCAGATATTGATTTGGTGTATGTGGTGTCTAGTTTCCAAGTGCTTTTGAGAAAATTTGATTAAAAGAGTGTTCAATGTGGCAAAGTATTGTTCAGTATTTTTCTCTACATTTCTTCATGGTTGAAGATTTTCTTGTGTGATTTGGATATGTTGATCAGAGATGTTCAGAGGTATTACATCTAGAGTTTCATGTTCTAGATCGTTCAACAGAAGTTGTGTTCACCAATGTGTGAACTATGATGCAATTTTGTCTAGGAGAAATGGTTTTGCTCCGCATTTATCTGCGTTGTGGTTTCTCATATGGCAGATTTGGGAGTATTCTTAGATTGTTCATATCTATCTTTAGTCTAATTTTTTTGACTTCTGGTGCTCCACAAGGTTGCATTCATGTGTTATAGTGTGTACAAAATGATTATGTTCTTCAAGTGTATGATGTTGTAAAGGATTTATTGGATTTCAAGATGTTGATGGAATATTCTAGATTATGTTTAAGTGTTGTATGTGGTTCACAAGTCATCTTTAGATCAAATGAAATGTGCACTTAAATGGTTAATGGTGTTAACACAGGTTCAATTGACCTTGGGTGTTTACACCAATTGCGGATATGCTTCGGTGTTTTTGGAAGTGTGGTATGGTGTGTATATGTGTATTTATGTTCAAGTTAAGGTGTGATGTGGTCTGCATTCATTCCTCTCCACCGTGAGAATGTTTTGGTGCTGACATATTTTGAATTTGTATGTTTGAGGTGCATAGTCGATCTTGAAAGATGTTTTAAAGGTTGTGAATGGTATAAAGGAAAGGTGGAGTGTTGGAGAATAGTGTGTAGATCCAAGGATGTGTTGAGATGTGAATTTAATTAGATTCAAAGACCTAAAGTGCAAGATTAATGCCTATGACTCCAATGCAGTAAGCAGAAGGGTCTACATTTGTAGAGTACCTAAAGTTTCTAATAGTAGTGAGCTGGAGGTTACCGATGGTGCGGAGTTGTAGTGGTGGATATTATTTGTTGCTCTAAGATGGATTTATCATTGTAACAATCTTCTATATTCTCATTTCTAATCTGTCAGTGAGCCATTAGCAGTGAGCCCTTCTTTTTTTTGGGCAGTGAGCCTATTATATTCAGTGTTGCAATTACTTTATATTGTGAGTTAATCCTCACTGCGGTTTTTCCCTTCTTGGGTTTTCCATGTAAATTTGGTGTTCTCATGTGTTTGTATTACTTTTTCTCATGTTCATATTCTTCTAATGCATGGTGAAGGTTTAATGGTTGTTAAGGGCTTAAGAGACTAATGCATATTTGAATGTTAATGAGGGTTTTGATGTTTTAATGTATAATTGATTCACCCTCCCATTTCAGTTGTCTTGTGCATTCAACAATTGGTATCAGAGAAAGGTTACTTAGAGTAAATCTTGACCACTTGATATAGATTTTATGGCACACAAGAAGGAGGCTCCTCTATTTGATGGATCCGATTATGCATTTTGGAAGACCAAGATGGAAGGTTTCTTTTTTCCCTAGGGTTTAGAGTTTGGAAGTCAATTGAAGATGGATATATAATTCCTACCAATGGACTGTCAATTGATGATGAGATCAAGGCTTATGAGAACAATGGAAAATCAAGGTATGCTCTCTTGAGAGGTATTTCTAATTCAAAACTTATCAAGTTTATGAGTTATAAATATGTTAAATAAATCTAGAAATTGGAAAGTGTCTATGAAGGAGATGATAAGGTCAAGCAAGCAAAGATTTAGAATCTGAAGACTAAGTTTGAAACCTTAAGGATGGAAGAAGATGAATATATTATAGGTTGCATGCATAGAGTTGATGAAGTTGTCATCCATTAGAGGCCTTGGTGGAAAACTTGAAGAATATGAGGTGGTAAAAAAGGTATTAAGAACACTTCCTAAATCTTATAGTCATAAGTTTTCTTCTATTGAAGAAGCTCAAAATTTAGATCATTATCATAGAGATTAGTTGTTTGGTACTTTAACTACTTTTGAATTGAGATATTTTAGTCCAATTGATTCAAGAAAAGAGACTGCTTTTAAATTTGGCAAAGCATAGAAGAATGAGGAATCTGATCTGGATGAGTTTCATGAGTTAGAAGCAAACTTTGTGGGGAGATTAAAAAAGGGCCCTGGAAAATATAGAGGTAAGTTACCTTTCAAATGTTTCAATTGTGGAAAGATAGGTCATTATGCTTCAAGATTTCCAATCAAAGCTTCAAATGAAAAATTTAAGGAGAATAAAGGTAAATCAATTAAGAGAAGTTACTATGTTAAAGAAGATGTCAGTATATCTAATGATGAGTTTGATTACCTGAATTATGAAAATGATGAATGCTTGTTCATGGCTCTAAATGTTGGAACTAATTCTACTAACTTTGAGAGATGTATGAAGGAAGTTGCACCAGAAGCAGGTCATAATGGAACTATGGTGACTACTTTTCATGCTAGAATGGACAAAACTATGGATTGTTGACACTTGATGCTCAAATCACATGACAGGTGATAAGAGTAATTTTGTTAAATTTGAGAAGTTTGAAGGTGGTCTTGTTAAGTTTGGTGATGATACATCTGCTAACATATGTTGAAAAGATTCAATCAATTTTGATGGAAAGCATAATACAGATGGTGTTCTTTATGTTAAGGGTCTCCAGCATAATCTTCTAAGTGTAGGACAAATGTGTAGAAAAGAATATAATCTTGTATTTAAGGATGATGGTTGTGAGATCAGGAAAGGCTTCAAAACTTTGGTTGCTGCAGGAAGAAGGACAGATGGAAATGTTTATCAACTTAAGGATGCTAATGGCTTGTGCTTTATGACTCAAATCAATGAAAGTCTGCTATGGCATAGAAGAATGTGTTGCATCAATTTTGACAGCTTGGTGAGGATCAACTTTGCTCAAGATGTGAGAGATATTCCAAAGATTATAAAGCCTATCAATGTAGTTTGCAAGGAATGTTAGATTGGGAAAAAAACAAGAAAAAGGTTCAATGTCAAAGAATATTCCACTACAACACCTTTAGATTTGGTGCATACAGACCTTGGTACATACTTTTTGCAACAAATATTCAATAAAGGAATTGTAGATAGTTATTTTAAAGTTGAGAAATATCAAATCTTGATTGTGGTTGTGTATGTTGATGATATAATCTTTGGACAAAATAAAAGTATGTGCAATAGATTTGCAAACGAGATAAGGAAAGAGCTTGAGATGTCTATGTTTGGGGAGATGAAGTTCTTCCTTGGGCTACAAATCAATCAAACAAAGAAAGGAGTATATTCATATCATAGTCAAAGTATGTCAAGGAAATGTTGAAGAAGTTTGCAATGTAAGACTCTAAACCGGTATGTACTCCCATGGATACTAGTTGCAAGATGAGTAAGAATGAAGAATCTCCTAAGGCTAATCACGCAAGTATAGATCAATGATTGGTGGATTGCTATACCTAACTTCTATTAGATTGGATATCATGCATGTAATTTGTCTTGTGGCTATATTTCAAGAAGATCCTAGAGTCACATGTGACAGCAATAAAGAGAAAATTCAGATAATTGAAAGGCACTCTGGAACATGGTTTATGGTATCCAAAGGATATTGATTTCTCTCTAAGTGCTTATACAAATGTGGATTGGGAAGGTTGTGTGGATGAAAGAAGTACAAGTGGTGGTTCTTTCTTTCTTGGAAGTAGGTTGGTTTCATGGCTAAGCAAGAAATAGGATTTAGTGTCATTGTCTACTGCAAAAGTAGAATATATTGCAGTAGCATCATGTTACACACAGATGTTGTGAATGAAGAAAATGTTGAAGGATATCAGAGTGTCATATGATGAACCAGTTCCTATCGTATTTGATAGCACAAGTGCTATCAATATTTCAAGAATCCAATAATGCATTCAAGGACAAATCATATCTCAATCTGGTGTCACTTTTTGAGAGAAAAATTTACAGAGAATGAGATGAAGCTGGAGTATGTGCCTACTAAAGATCAAGTTGCAGATATCTTCCCAAAGGCTCTTCCTAAGGATAGATTTGAGTATCTTCTAGAGAAGTTAGGGGTTATTTCCCCTCATTTCAATTAGATATATAAGGTTATGCATTAGTCTAGTGGATTTCAAGATTCATTCCTTGTGTTGGACTGATGTTGATGGCTACTCTTAGGGGGAGCAGGTAGTGGCATTGTTTGTTGTTGTTGTCAAAGGGAGTAAGTGTTGTCATTATTTTGTGTGTTGGTCATTTATTGTCCCTTACAAGTTTTTCCCTTGGGGGAGAGAAACTATATGTGATTGATGTCAAAGAGGAAGAAAAGTAAAGAAAATATGTGTTGTCCTTTGCCATTGATGTCAAAGGGGGAGAGAAAGTTAGTTGAAAAAACATATGAAAAAGGGGGAGAGAAGTCTTTTAAAAGAGAAAGTTTTGGAAAGAGTGGGGAGGAAGCAATGTGCACTTATGTGTAGTATATGTGTTGGTGATCAGAGTTGTTGTTATTGATGGATTTCCATATCATGTGTTTCCATCAATGACAAAGGGGGAGATTGTTGGAAGTTTTTTTTCTTATTGATGTCAACATATCTTTGTTGTTGCATTGATTTCAACCTATGGATATGCTTTGATGGTTGCATTATCTTGTCATTATTAGTCTCATTGATGTCAACCTCTAGTGTTTCTTTGATGAGCATATGTTTTTGGATGTTCAACCTCTTATATGGTTGAGATGATGAGATGAGTGTTGAAAATATTGAGTTGGTGTTTGTGGTGCCTAGTTTCCAAGTGCTTTTGAGCAAAATTGATTAAAATAGTGTTTAGTGTGGCCAAGTAGTGATCAATATTTTTCACTCCATTTCTTCATGGTTGAAGATTTTCTTGTGCAATTTGGATATGTTGATCAAAGATGTTCAAAGTTATTACATCCATAGTTTCATGTTTTGGATCGTTTGGCAGAAGAAGTTGTGTTCACTAGTATGTGAACTGTGATGCAATTTTGTCTAGGAGAAATGGTTTTTCTCCACATTTCTCCACATTGCGGTTTTTCGTCTTGTGGATCTGGGAGTATGCTTATGTTGTTCATATCTATCTTTAGTCTAATTTGTTTGAGTTTTGGTGCTCTGCAAGATTGGATTCATGTGTTACAGTGTGTGGAAGGTTAATTGGGTGTATAGAATGATTATGTTCTTTAGGTGTATGATGTTGTGAAGGATTTGTTATATTTTCAAGATGTTGATGGAATATTCTAGATTTTGTTTAAGTGTTGTACGTGGTTTGCAATTCATCTTTGGATCAAAGGAAGTGTGTACTTAAATATTTAATGGTGTTAACACAATTTCGGCCAACCTTAGGTGTTTACACTAATTGTGGATATGCTTTGGTGTTTTTGGAAGCGTGGTGTGGTGTGTATATGTGGATTTAGGTTTGAGTTAAGGTATGATGTGGTTTTTCTTCATTCCTCTCCACCGTGGGAATGTTTCAAATGGTGTTGACCTTCTTTGAATTTACATGTTTAAGGTGTATAGCCGACCTTGAAAGATGTTTTTAAGGTTGTGAATGGTATAAAGGAAAGGTGAATTTTTGGAGAAGAGTGTGTAGATGAAAGGATGTGTTGAGATGCAAATTTAATCAGATGCAGAGATCTAAAGTGTGATCTTAAGGCCTATGACTCCAATGCAGTGAGCACAAGGGTCTACATTTGTAGAGTACCTAAAGTTTCTAATAGCAATGAGCTGGAGGTTGTTGATGGTGTAGAGTTGTAGTGGTGGATATTCTCTAATGCTCTGAGATGAATTTCTCATTATAACAATCTTCTATCTTCTTCTTTCTAATCTAGCAATGAGACATTAGAAGTGAGGCCTTTCTTTTGGGTAGTGAACCATCTAATAGTGAGCCTATTGTATTTGGTGTTGCAATTAATTTATATTGTGAGCTAATCCTCATCGTGGTTTTTCCCTTCTTTGGTTTTCCACATAAATTTGGTGTTCTCATGTGTTTGAATGTGTTTGCATTTTTTTTTATTAACGCTAAATAGGTTTTGAAGGGTGCTTGAAACCCTGAACAAAAAGAGATAGTAGCAATAAAGATGAAACAATAGACTGCCCACCTAAACCCAACAAAAAACAAGTTGATTAATAGAACGTCAGTAGACCATCAGCAAAAAGACAGCCAACACAAAAAATAGAAAAAAAAACACAAAATGACCATTAGAGAATTTCTTTAATCATCTTTTCTGCATCTAGATCCTTAGACGCTAGCCTGTCATGCATCTCCATAATTTCCTCCACATCACGACCAGGAACTATTTTGCATTTCTTGGTTTTACTCTGAGTATGCACACTCGGTCCAACATCCAAATATGTGGTATGCAGTCCATAATAGCACTCTCCCCCCTTTCCTTAGTCATTTTTTCATCAAATAGTCCTTTGCCAATCCATTCCTTAGCCTTCTGGTTGAGGAAGATCATACCTTCAGTCGAGGCCTCCAAATTTTCCCTACTAATGTTAATGATCGTGTCCACATCCTTTTGGATTTTCCTATTCTATTTTTCTAGCAAATCCATCCTCGGTCCATAATCACTCTTCAAATTAGCAAGCTCATCCACCACACAACCAACACTAGAGTTCAACAACTTGGTTAGCCTGAAGATAGAATCCTTCTCCTTAAGACTGCGCAATGTGGAAATGTTGCAATGGGTGATGGTTTCATGCTTTTTGTGGAGGTCTTGCACCTCTTGCATGAGCCACATTAGAAAATTGAACGAAATATAAACCCCTTCTTTCACCAAACCAAATTCCTACGAAAAATCTATAGCCCCCCAAAACACACCCCTACCCTAATGCGAACCAACCGGAGGATCCTCCTCCTGTAACCCCTCAAGGAAAATCTTAGCCTTACCCCTATCCTTGGACTCTGAAACCTGAGTAGAGTCATCCACATTGACCACAGAATTCCACTTACCAGCCACAGGGGACCCACCATCACCATAATTCCTCAATCCATCACCCTAGATATTCTCTGCCACCTCCTGAAATTTTTCACCCACATCCTTTACACAACCCTTCGCCTTCTTGCCATCAAAAATTCCATCCTCATTACCATCAACAAAGGCATCGTTCAGTTTGCATTTGACACGCGGGAAGAGATATTTTTCCTTAGAAGTTGAGGGCTTCACACCTCTAGACGAAGGTGTGTAATCCAAGTCAGTATCATAGCTATTGGACCAACCCTCCAACTCCTCATCCATTTTTGTCCTGTCACTCTCTGGAATCTCTTCAATCCAAAATTTCCCACTCCCTTTCCCTTTCTTTTTAGAAACAGGGGACCGGGGAACTCAAACAATACAATTAGCTTTGATAAAATCTACAATGAGCAACATCATGCCCTAATGCAAAAAAGGGTTTCTAGGGTTCTTCCTAAAATTCAAAATTCCTTCTTCTAAAGACATCAAATGGTAAAATGGGAACGACACAAGCTTACCATGTCGAAAGTGGTTCAACAACACGAAATGGTGACCATACAACACCATGTATCTACCATCAAGGGTGAAGTACTGCATCAGTGCCACCGCAACATCCTGCCAGATGGGTTTTATCTTAGTCCTGTCATAACCCCCATAGTCCAATCTGGCCATTTTAGCTCGTTCTCTATCCCTGAGAAAGTTTTGTCTAGCCGACTATGAAATATTCTTATCCATGTAGAATTTCTTGTCTTTCATCAACATACCCATCACTTCAGCAATAAATTCTTCATTGATGGTAGTATCCCTACCCAACATACTCATTACACATCCATGCCAAGCATCAAAAACATCCTTCAACACACTAGCCTTAAATCCATTCAACCTCCATGAAAGGAGTGACACATCCTCTCTGTAGAATCACCCAGACGTTGGCATTGGTTTTAATGTCATCACAAGATAGAGGCTTCATTCTGCACCTATTCCCACCCATCATCAGAGCACTTGTATAAAGAAACCACAGACAATGAGAGAAAAAGGAAAGATGAAGATAAACACCCAGAAAGCATGTGGAGCAATCAAGGGAAATATCAATAGATATAATGAAGAGGAGGCTTAAAAAACTCAACCGAGGAAGACCACAAATTCAAATGAGTATTAACTGTGTGAAAAGTCTAATCAACTAGAGAACTTTATGATACCCACGCATTCCAAAATCCATGGAGGTGGACACAACCATTGATCGAATGTGAATCATTATGAATGAGGGTGCTTAAATCAATAGGTAGGACGTCATTCACATCCCACGACCTCGTAGATGTCACCCCAAAATTTTCTAACCAATCAGCTACAGAATTCGCCTCTTTATAGGCATGAGATATATAAATATCATCAAATTCACCACTTAATGAAATGGCATCCAAAATTAAGTTTTTAATAGTCCATGATGGGGAGAGCATTTCTTTAGGAAATTTACAATGTTTAGGGAATCCCCTTCTATCCAGAGTTTAGAAATCCCCCAGTCTCTAGCCAACTTGATGCTATGATAGGCCGCAGCAACTTCAACAAAGTGGTTTATCTAGATTCCCAAAGGGAGCGCCACCATTGAAGCAAACCTACCATTGTGATCTCTCAACACTCCCCCACAACCAACATGACCCAGATTACCTTTTGATGAACCATCAAAGTTGACTTTGTACCAACCAGGGGGAGGAGGAAACCATACCACCCCATCCCTATCAAGATTAGCCTTCTTCAAGGGTTTAGCAATATCACATGAAAGTTTACAATTGGTCACCACCGAGGCATCATAATTAGAAACCTTCACTCTTCCAGGAATATCAATTTTGTCAACCACCAGCTTGAAATTTTCCCTAATAGAAGAAACAATTTTGAAAAAAGAGAGAGAGAGAGAGGAGAGAGGGAGGCATCCTTGAAGATTTTGTTGTTCCTCTCATTCCATAGACCCCAAAAAAGATGTAGAAGCATGAGCGACCAAAGAAAATCCAAAGAAGGATTAATAGAAGGAGCATTCCATTAGAGCCATAGATCCCAAACCGACGTAGGAAAAATCCATTCCACACGCCACAGATTGAGAAAGAGGGACCAAACTTCCTGAACAAAGTTACAACAAATGAGCAAATGAAAACTATCCTCTACATCCATCATGCATAGGTAGCATCTGTTGGGCATGGAAAACCCCCTTTTCCACAGATTATTAATAGTTAAAATCTTGTCATGCACTGTAAGTCACAGAAAAATATTAATCTTGGGGATTAGCATTGGAGACCACACTAAACCCCAAGGCGGCCTAGGACCCATAAGGTCATTACACAACTTAAACATAGAGGCCACTGAAAACATCCCATTTGGGAGCCGTCTCCAAATCACCATATCCCTTTGAGGAGAAACGGGTATGTGAATTCTAGAAAACTCATTAAACAGATCCACCAATGTCGGAAACACCTCATGGATCTTCCTTCATTCCCTGTCCACAATATAGTTAGCCACATGACTCCCGAACTCATGAATGCATAAATCCTTCTAGGGGGTCGCCCAATGAGAATCACACAGCGGACAATTCCCAAACCACCAATCATCCCAAAAGAGGATATCACGACCATCCCCAACCGACCATTTCAAACTAGCAAAAATCTAGATCTAATCAGTGAATTCTGGAAGTAGGAGCCCGAAGGAGGAGAGAAATCCTCATTTAAAAACTCCCAAAATTTATCCACTTGAGCAAGATATTTAGAAGCCAGAATCTCCACCCAGTCCTTCTCACCACGAAGAAAATGCCAAAGCTATTTGGCCACAAGAGCCAAATTGAAAGGTTTAATTTTGCGTAGACCCAAACCCCCATGGCATTTAGACCAGCACACTTCCTCCCATGACACCAGGCTTAATCTCTTCTTGTCCTCCACTCCCAACCAAAGAAACCTTCTCTAGATACATTCAATCTTCTCCCAAAATTTACAAGGAATTTGAAAGAGGCTGAGAGCATACACCAAGAGATTTTGTAAAGTAGACTTGATGAGCACCAATTTGCTAGTCTTACTGAGCAAAGCACCTTTCCATCTAGCCAGCTTCGCATTACATTTATCAATCAAGCCATTCCAAAAGGATTCATGAGACGAATTAGCTCCAAGAGGCAGACCAAGGTAAATCGACAGAAGAGATCCCATAGAACACTGAAGGATACCAGCAATTCTTTGCTTTCTTCTATCCAGAGTATTGAGGAAGAAGATTGTGCTCTTGGGGAGGCTCACCAGCTGCCCAAACGCCACCTCATACTTCTGGAGTGTCAGCTTAATAGTCCTATCTTCTGCAATAAAAGCCTCACCTAAAATCAAAGTGTCATCAACAAACTATTAATGCGCACAAGGGGGTGAAGAAGAAGAAGAGGGTCTCAGACCCTTCAGGGCACCCGAAGAAAGCTTCAACTGCAGCGACCTACCTAGAGTTTCAGCCAGAATAATGAAGAGGAAGGGTGAAATTGGGTCGCCCTACTACACCCCCTGGAGCTTTGAAAGAAATCCGAGGGAGAACCATTCATGAATATAGAAAAGGAAACTGTAGAAATGAGGCTCCTAACAAACTACACAAAGGTATTCGAGAAGCGAAAAGAAAAGAGAACTCTATACAAGAAGGACCAATTGACCCTATCATAAGCTTTAACCAAATCCAATTTTAAAAAGAATCCATCCCTTTTGTTTACCATCAACGAATAGATGTTTTCATGCATAGTGATAATAGGGTCAAGAATTTTCCTACCTGAAACAAAGCCACTTTGGTGAGAAGAGATAATCAAAGGCAAAACCATTTTGTAGCCTAACCACCAGAACCTTGGAGAAAATATTGTAAATTGAATTACATAGGCTAATAGGTTTGAACTCATTAAAGGTTGAGGCCCCAAGAATCTTCAAAATCAGCACCAAAAAAGTAGTATTCAATTCTTTAAGCAAATTATGGCTTCCAAAAAACTCTTTAGTCGTATCCACCACATCCTTGGACACAATCGTCTAGAACTCTTGAAAGAAGAACATGGGGAACCCATCTAGGCTGGGGGCCTTGTTACCAACAAAGAAAAAAAAAACATTCCTAACTTCTTCCACAGAGGGGATACCAAAAAGCATATGGTTGAGATCATTTGTCACTAGACGATGAATGACATCTAGCAAATGATCCTAATCAACCAAGGAAGGGGAAAAATCATCAATTAGGAGGTTTGAAAATAAAGCAATAGTTGCTCACCTAATCTCCTTGTTCTCAATTACCCTATCATCCTAACGAATGCACTTGATACTATTGGAGGCACGATGCTTAAGCGTAGTGCGATGAAATAATTTGGTATTCTTGTCACCATAATTAAGCCACACTTCTCGCGATCTTCGTTTCCAAAATTCCTCCTCCCTAGCCACTATATTATGGAGACGGGACAAAAGCATACTCTCTTCATTAACTAGAACATCATTATATCCTATGGCTTGAATACTCTGCTGAACACAATCAAGATTAGCCTTGACGCAAGCTTTCTCTTGGAAAATGTGGCCAAAGGAGGCCTTATTCCAATTCCTCACATTGACCTTCACCACAGCAAGCTTCTTCGCCACCCTGTACATAGCCAACCCATCCACCTGGATATCCCACCACGAAGCAAGCTTAGCTTTGAAATCCAGATGAGAGGTTCACATTTTTTCAAATCTAAAAGGAAAAGAGCGCCTACAACCCACCACCTCAACCGACAGGGAAATAGGAAAATGATTCGACCCCAACCTTTTCAAGGTTGAAAGAGAGCAAGAAAAATGAGCCAACCACTCATGAGATAGAAGGGCCTGATCCAGCCTAATCTAGATTAAAGCATCACCCATTCGACAGTTCAACCAAGTATACGAGGAACCACGCAGATCCACATCGAACAAAGCATTGTCATTTACAAAAGTCATTAAGTCAAATATGCTCTCATCATCAATCTGAGAACCACCCAATTTATCATCAGAACTCAATGAAGTGTTGAAATCTCCCATAACCAACCAATTCTCAGAGGGAAAATCAGCCTTGAAAGAACACAGATTCCCCCAAAAATGCTTTCGAGCACTTCTGACATTAGGAGCATAAATGTTCAAAGTGACCCATGAAAAGTCACTTATAGTATGGTAAAAGGAAGTAGCAATGTGATTAGGAACCCCATAGACAGCCTTACCAACCACAACTTTCATATTCCATAAAGTAGCTACGCCCCTAGAAGCACCATCTGCATCAAAACCATGAAGGCTACACTCCTTAAAGAGTCTTTTCTCAAGACATTCCAACCTTTCAACAGGAAATTTCATTTACTGAATCAAGATCACATTCGGTTTATGATCCCTCACTAGGTTAGCAAGGAGATCCTGCTTGTGAGGGTTATTCAACCCTCAGATATTCCATGAAAGAATCTTCATAGAGGACTCTGAGATGCTCCCTTCAGACACATCTCAAAAAGAGTTTTCTGGGAGCCATTGACAATATCGACTTTACTTTCCTTCTCCCTACTCTAAAGCAAACTGGTTCTCCCTTTGCCCCTTGGTTCCGACCCATAATTAGCCTTTGACCGATTCCTAGTAGCCACCCTTTGAGGTGACGAATTCTTCTTCCTATTTTTGGTCTTGACCGGAGAAAAATGAGGATCCTTGACTTGTTGTGAGCATGCCATACCACAATCGTTGACAGAAGAGGTGAGCACCAGATTTGAAAAAGCCCCCGGTGGGTCCTACAAAACTGCCTCCATACCACCCTTCTCCCTATCTCTAGGGGAAGTCACCAACATAGACCGTTCCTTAACCATCTCCACAACCTCAGTTGTTTTGGGATCCTTGACAGCCTCCACTGCCTCATCTACTTTAATATCCCCCTCCTCAAAAGAAGGAAAATCCTCCTCACCAGCAACCACTTCCCCTTCTTCCACCAACTGAATATCCCCTTATGGGATTCAACCACCCTGAGGGGGAACAACCTCAGCATTCATCCCTCCCAGCAAACCCTCTTCCTTACTAGAGGTATCCAAAACCCTATCCTCTGAAGACACCCAAAGCTTAGCAGCCTCAACCCCTCCCACAGCACCAACTTCCAAAACATTTTGTTTCTCCTTCCATTCCATACGCAGATGGGCGGGGTAGGTTTATCCTTTAACAGGAATTTCTTTGCCCAATGCCCAACCTTTTTGCAGTGGAAACAAGCAAAGGGAATGGATTCATACTCAATCGATTGGTTCCAACCCCCGAGCTTCAAGTTAATGGTTACCCTTTCAAGCAGGTCCACAGATTGGTCTACAATCACACAAAACTGGGCATAAACTAACCTCTTCCTGGAGGCAGTCATTTGATCAATACAAAGTAGCTTACCAAACATATTAGTGATGCCAACAAACACTTGCTTGTCCCAAAACTCCAGAGGCAAAGCTGGAAACCTTACCCACACAGGGGCTGATGAAAAAGAACAAGAATTGGGGTTAAAACAAGCCTCCCATTTCTTGAGAACCAAGGATGACTTACCGATCAGCCACAGTCCGCCAATAAGAACAACGACCATATCCTCGTTATAGGTGAAAGAGAACGAGAAAAAACCTTTCGCCATTGCAACTACTTCCACCTGGCCTTTTGTCCTCCATCGTTTAGAAGCAAGATTTCAAACCAACTCAACATTAGGGTGTGGTCCGATAAACTTTCCAACCAAAGTAAGTTCCATAGACACCAACCAGTTCTCAATAATGCAATCAAGAACCGACACCAATTAATCTCATGTAACCGGATTCGTTGTTTGCATTATTGTTTCTCATGTTCATATTTTGTTAATGCATGATAAGGGTTTAATGGTTGTTAAGGGTTTAATAGACTAATGTAGATCTGAATGTTAATGAGCGTTTTGAAATTTTAATGTACAACTAATTCACCCCCCCTTTCAGTTGATTTGTGCATTCAACAAGGCCACAAGTAACTTCAGCAAAGCCACTTAGTAAAAATATTGAGTTAGGAATCATAAGTTAGTCATGACATGAGAAGGGTATGTTAGGAGTGGAAACCCAAGCATCCTAGCGGGAGTGAAAGGAAGGCACAATAGGATGGACAAGTCTCAAAGTACAACACTAAAGGGACTTGAGAAATATTGGACTTAGATGGAAAGCCATTTCAAGATGAGGAGCTCCAAAACCTTGATGATTGACAAACACTTAGAAGATTGGATATGCCCCCAACTTAGAGACCTTGGGGACCTTAGACAGATACAAAGGAAAGAAGAGGGAGAACACACACAAATTTGGACTAGGGAAGGTGTGGAAATAGGAAATAGGTAGTTAACCCACAACATAAATTATTACAAAAAGGGGACAAAAAAAAATATCTCATGGTTTTGTAATTACCATTTGATGGTTTTGTGTGGTAACTCTCCTATTTATATGACACTTGAGATGGAGGTATAAAGTAATAAATTTGTGGGTGCTACTATGTTATTGGAATTACTCTAGATATCTAGTTGGTGATATTCATATAAAGGCTTGCTCTGCAAATGTATTGTATCTATGTTTAGATTATTGAATAGTACATTGGGTTGCTTTGGAGTGTGGGGTTTTTCCCTTAAAAGGTTTTCCCCATGTACACATGTGTTGTGGTATGATTTTATTTATATTTGATATTTTTTTCTCATTTTTTATTTTTAAAGATTAGATTTACACAATACTCTTTTCTAAGATTAGCTTAGGAAGCATTTCCATGTACCTTGTTTCTTTTCATTTGGTATTAAAGCTTGATTGCGTCAAATTCTAGGTGTTCAGTAGAGGGTTTTGTAACTAATATTTGTTTGAGTGGAATACTGCATAGAAGGGTTTGA
This sequence comes from Sequoia sempervirens, assembly GCA_007258455.2. NCBI lineage: Eukaryota > Viridiplantae > Streptophyta > Pinopsida > Cupressales > Cupressaceae > Sequoia > Sequoia sempervirens. The sequence continues at coordinate 272,484,861 of VDFB02000017.1, forward strand.
TCTTATTACAAGAATGGAAAACACGTCTAGAATAGAAATATAGTTATCAGCCACAAACTTTAAGCTTTAGAATCTCAAAATAGATATATGCTCATGGATGGAGATCTATGGGCTATGGTATCTTGATCCAAACCAACTACTATGGCACAATAAAATTTTTAAAAAATGGATAGAAATGCTAAGGGTCACATTATACTCTATTTGGCCAATTAATATTGTTGAATGTAGATGAAGAGACTGCCATATCACTTATTTGGAATAAATTGGGAGATTTGTATCAAGTTGAATATTTGGTTAAAAAACTCTTTCTAAAAAAGTTGTATACTTTTAGGATGGAGGATGGTAGCTCAATGGTTGAATAGTTGAATGCATTTAACGTGATTGTTGGCCAATTTCACTCCATTGGATTAAAATAGAGGAGGATCATTGCATGATTTTTTTGTGTTCTTTGCAAATTCTTGGGGGTCATCTTATTATGCTTATTTGAATACTACCACCAAATTGAAAATGGATGAGATGGTTGCATCATTTATTTTTACAAAGATGTGAGGAAAGATATCTAAATATTTCGAAGAGTTCTTAGGTGTTCATGGTAGATAGAAATAAAAATTCAAGGAAAAGAAGCAAAACAAGTCTAGATCTAAATCATATGAGAAGTCTCAATCTCTTGCTAAGGCCAAAGAAATCTATTAGAACTATGCAATATAGGACATTATACAAGATATTGTAAGGATGAAAAGATAAAGAGAAAGAGATAATATAATGATGAGTCCAAAAAGTCCTCCTAGGATGATGGTGATGACTTTGTTGTAGCTTTGGATCCACATCCATCAAAAAATGTGTGGGTAATAGACTCGAGTGCATCTTTTTGTATGAGCTCACATCAAGGTTGGTTTAAAAAATATGAAGAATATGATGGTGAAAAGATGTGTCTACAAGATTATTCATGTCTAAGTATTTTTGGTCTTGGAAGAGTCTTTATTCAATTTTATTAGGATGAGTGAAGAGGATAAACAATGTATTGCATTCCCCTAGTTTGACATGAAACCTATTTTATGTGAATAAATTGAATGATTCATGTGTACAAGTTGTTTTAACAAGTGGAGGGTGCAAGATTTTCAAATGAGCTATGGTTCTTTCTAAGGGTGTTTGAATAGATACTATATTTTAGTTGGATCCACGCATAGTTTAGTGCAATAGTTATTTTGTTCTTGCAATGAAGAGATCTATAAAATATTCACCTTCATCGATGGAAGCAAGAGTAAAAAGAAGTGTTGCATCCACTTCCAATGGTCATGCTTTCTAACCACCTAAGGGTGCTCATGCTTTGGTAAACTCCCTATAAAAAAAAATATGTTATGAAAACAAAGGATGGGTCACATATTTGAGAAAACTCTAATGACCTTGAGAAAAAAATCGGTTTGTAAGTTAAAGAAATCTTTATATGGTCTTAAGAAATTCCCTAGGATTTGGTACCAAAAATTTGATACATTTATGTTGGGATTGAGATTTTTGAGGTCCAAATCAAATCATTGCATCTATTCTAAGATGAGCAATGATCACTTCCTTATTATTATTTTATATTTCATTATATATATTTTTTGTAAGAAAGGTACGATTTATGAAATTAAGTCTCAACTTTTCACATAGTTTGAGATGCACTTAGGGGTAGCTAGGTTAATTTTGGTGATGGAGATCAGAAGAGATGGAGATAACATAAATTTTTAGTTGGGATAGAGTAAATATGTGAACTCGGTGTTGGAGAGATTCAACATGTCAGCTTGTAGACCTTTGCATCTTCATATTTCAATGAAGACTAATCAGTTGAGTAGTGTTCAACTTCTCCTAGTGAGATGGAGGATATGGCTAGAGTACCTTATGCTAGTGTTGTTAGAAGCTTAATGTATGATATAGTATGCACATGAGTGGATAATGTCCAAATAGTGGGATTCCTTAGTCATTTCATGGCTAATCCTAGACAAGTACATTGGGATGCAATGAAAAGGGTCTTCAAATATTTGTGGGGTACCTATAAGTACTTTATCTCTTATCATGGTAAATCTATAGGGAACCAACACTTAGTGACTATTTTTGGATTTGTGGATTCTAATTGGAATGGGAATGTTAATAACAAAGGATCCATGAGTGGATATGTTTCCACTATGTTTTGTGGTATCAATTGGATGAGCAAGAAATAGGTTGTGATCACTTTGTCCACTACATAAGTAAAATACATAGTAGCTACTCATTCTTGTAAGGAAGCCATCTAGTTTAAGCAATTATGTTTAGATGTGGAGTCTAAGAGCTATTATAGTTCTATATTATAATCAAAGTACCATGTTTCTAGCAAAGAACCCGACCTTTCATGTGAGGACAAAGCATATTAACATCCAATACAATTTTGTTCATAATATAGTAGAGGATGGGAGGGTGACGTTGGAGAAATTTGACACTTTGTAGAATGTTGCAGATGCGGAAATGAAGCCCATGAGCACAAAAAAGTTTAGATGGTTCTATAAATATATGGGCCTCTTGACCCCTACCAACTAACTCATAAGTGTTGGTAACATGAAAAAAAAAACTCAATTTCTAGGCTACAGACTTTATTTTTGGGTGAAATAATAAATTTAATTGTTCAGACATTTCTTCCAAGGAGGATTTTTTCTTATACCTTTTCAATCTCTGTAGTTTAAAAATTGGTCCCCAATAACCTCTCAAATCAAAAGTTATAGCCTCCAAAAGTTGGGGCTCCTACACTGAAAATGTAAAAATATAGAGGACATAGAAAAGAGTTGTAAGAGGGAGTTGCACTTGTTGAACAACTTATGATACATGTTATGTGTCATAAGGCATCTTTGAATGGATATAATGAAGCAAAAATGGAACACCCAATATGGTGAGTGGTTTATGATTTGCTTCTGACAGCTTGAAGAAATATACTATTTTTAGCCTATGAGTTCATCTTGGGATATGGGTGTTGATTTTCTAACTAGGTATTTGGGCACCACTTTTTTCAATGGTTCTAGCTCATTGGTTTGTAATTACCATTTGATAGTTTCATGTACTATTCCTATTTATAGTGCTTGAGATGGAAGTATTGAGTAGTGAGTTTGTAGGTAGTCTTATGCTACCAAAATTACTCATCTCTAGTTGGTGATACTCCTATAGAGGCTTGCTTTGCTAGTGTATTGTAATTGTATTTAGATTATTGTATAATACATTGGGTTGCTTTGGAGTGGAGTTTTTCTCCCAAAAGGATTTTCCCCACGTACAGCTATGTTGTGATATTATTTTGTTTACTTTGTATATGTGTTTTTCCTTTCTATAATTGTAAAGATCTAAAATTTGCTCAATACTCTCCTCTAAGATTAGTTTAGGAAGTGTTTCTACTTACCTTGCTTTCAAGGTGATGCTAAGGCATAAAAATATTATTTTCAACTTTAAAATTTTCACTTTTCTTTTCATGGTTTTTTTAATATTTTTTAGATCTTATTTTTATTTTTGAAAAATTATCACATAAACACCAATTTGGAATGTTTTCAACACTCCCGCTTAAAACTAAAAAAATTAGTTAAAAAAAAGGTAAGTAATTTTCTTGCACTTTGTAGATTTTGAACATTTTTGGCACATTACTAAAAGTGTCACTTCATGGGCTTTTCTTGCACTTAGACCAGATTTTGAACATTTTTGACATATTACTAAAAAGTGTCGCTTCATGTGCTTCTTTTATCAAAATGATATTTTTCCTTTATTTTTTAACTTTACTTTCACTCCTTTGCTTGTCTTTCACACAAATGAATCATTTTTGGCACTTTGAGCCTATAAGGCTCTTCCCAAAATCCAATCGCAATATCAAACTTCGAATGAAAACCCCATTTTCACTTGTGGATTTTTTAGCACTTTCATGCACTTTGAGAAAATTCGGCACTTTCATGTAGTTTTGCTTTTTAGGCTCAAAACTCCTTTGTTTTCCTACATAATTTATGCTTATGTTTTAATGATAATGAAGGGATTTCATAGCATTTATTTGGTTTCAAATGCATCTAGATCACAAAAACAAGAGCAACATCCTAAACAACCAAAATAGGATAAAACGAACCTAGTGGCAAGGGTGAATAGTACCATTTTAGTAGGGGTACAAGGAGTCGTGACTTTAGGACCAAGCTTATTTAACTCATACCTCATGTCAATGAGAACACAAAATGTAGAAAAGGATGCATGATAGCCTTATTTTGGGACCTGGGTGTGCCAGGGAGGCAATAAAATTAAATGAATTCAAATGTGTTATGAACAGAACTGAATGCAAGAGTGATAAGAGTGAAAGAACTCTTGTAGAGTGTTATTCGACAAAAGAGATTCAAGTGAAGACATTGTATTAAAACTGTAAATTGCAAGATTATATTATGCAATATATATAGAAACTAAGAGATTAAATGTGTGCTACAAGATGGTAATGTGTCTTATGTTGACTTGCATCCTCTATTTTTTTATTTTTCTAGAAACGTTATAGAATAACTACACAAACAAGGCTAACACTAGCAAAGATGTGTAGCTCAAATGGAGAGGAATAAAAATTTCATTTGTTTTAGGAAAGATATTTGCGCCTCTAGTGAATATGGCATATGGTATGAAGTAATGTCATCGTGCCATGAGTCAATCAAAGCCACAATCCTCCTTAATCAGTGACTAAAAGCTTAAGAGGTAGTTGTGCAAATGACAAGGTGTGAGTGGTGAGGCAAGCAAAGGAGGGTGACTCATATAGCAAGTGTCGGTGGCTTGGGCTTGAATGTAGCTCATGGTGGTCTTCCTACATGACTTGGTCAAATGCTCAATAGATGCAAGTTTTGCTTAAATTTTTTATGGTCTTCCATTAAATTTTTTAATGTTTGTTTTATGCTTTTGGGTGTGCTCTACTTCTGCCTAGAGGAGGTATATGAACTACACTTAACCACCTAGAGTTGTGATCTTACATTAAATTCTGCATTTGTTATTTTATAACAAAAACCATTGCAATTTTACTCACGGTTATATTGAATATCGATTTTAAAAGTAATCACTAACAATTAAAAGAACATAGATGAGAAGTATGCAATTGAATGTAGAATAGGCGTGTCATTATTGCTTCCAGCATGCATGATATAAGAGTAGGAAAACATGATCTGAATACAAAAGGCTCCTGTCAAATTTTAGCATTCTGGGTGTCACGAGAGTTCAAACCTTTTATCCCCTCGTTCATTAACAAAAGAATGCACTGGCATATTTTACATAATAAGCAGAAACATTGTAGTGAACAAATGTCCATTCCAATCTGCATCAACTTTTGAGGTGCCAGTCTCCTCTTTACAAAATGGCCAAACATTATTTTTTGTTAGGTTCCAAAATCCCCGTCACATACATCAAAATATGCATCCATATAAAACAAATCGCTCAACCAGCCACCGTGTTCAAGGGGTTATGATTTCATGGATCAATGACTATATCCACTCATGTTTGTCATTGCCATAGAGGCAGAAAACCATAAAAATAATAGAAATGCTTTTTCTTCATCAATTATGCCGCAAGCAAAAATATTCTCAATGTAATAAAACAGCCATCCTTTGCCCAGCACCTTACTCCCACATCTGATGACTAAGAATATGGATGAGGGTCTGATGGAAGAAATGTAACCGACTGTAAATGCAGTGAATGCCATTCAAATGTTCATCAAATGACCAAGATCTCTTTATTTGACAAGAAAGTATGGATCAAAATCTTGACACCAGGAAGCACTCTTCAAATCCCGTAGATCCTTTGAACCAAGGTTGACCGTCAATTGATTCTCATAAGCTTGAAGCATTTTTATAAAGAGATTTGAAATGAGAGGATTTGAAAGCAATGGAGCCATCAATTCAGTAAGTTCAGTAAAAGTGCAAAGCAATTCCCTCTGACAATTATTTTGAGATGGATTGTGATGTTCCTTCCCATGCCGATGACATGCAAAGGTATAAAGTCCCAGAAGACAGGGATATATAACCTTAAATACATCCTGATGATTACCTATGCCACCCACCCAGCTCATACTGCTCTCTAAGGCAATACAATGCTTGACAAATGATATTATCTTAGACAAATATTTCATCCTCCATTTATGGATTAATAGATGAATTTCTTCCCTACTATTCACATGGGTAGTTTCCACTATAGTGGAACGAATTATTTTGGTACCTTGAAGGTCAGATTCCAATACTTGGTCATTAAGAAACCTCTGCAAATGCAAACAACAAAGCTGAGAGGTCAGAAGTCTTTCTTCATGATGGTTATCAAGTTCTTTGTCAAATAATCTGCGGACCATGTCCCCACTTTTTTTCATCCAGATATGATCTTCTGAACCAAGCACCCAATTAGCAAGACAATCAAAATATACCAGCCAGTGAGTAAAGCTCGCTGTCAGAAAATCAAAGCATAATTCAAGCACTCTTTCAACTTGGGCAGGCACAATGTTCTTCACATTGCTATAGCTACATGGTGTGGAACTCATAGATCTTACTACAGCAACAGCAAGCCTCTGTCTCAGGTTGATATCTTCATCTTCCAGGAGCTTAATGCATGTGAACCATGCATCTAGTATGGCTCTGGCAAACAAGTCCAGCCCTTCTGACTGATCTATATTTTCCTCATAAGTGTTCATAGAGAAGTTCATCTTAAGAGGTGATCTCCTATTGGAAATTCTTGAACCTATCCAGCTAACCTCTTCCAGGAGTCCAGAGGCTACAATACCCTCTGCAGTTGCATTCCTCATGTTTACAGATTCACTTGGATCACTGTATTTCTTGATTAGAACACTCCAAGAACAAATGCATTCATAGGTTTTTCTCCACTGGTCTGACTTCTCACACTTGATCTTCTGTTCAGCATGGTTTGTCGCTTCATTGAGTGAAATCTCTGACACAAGTGAAGATATAATAAATTTGCTGATTTGCTTAATACAGACTCCAAAGCATAGGATCAATGTTTCTTCTATCTTGTCATACCTTGCAGTTCCCTGAATTTTCACAAGCTTAGACCAGAAATCCAGGACAGCTTGATGATCCATCCAGCAAAGATTATTTTCATCTTTAGTTATCGAACTGCTGGAACTGAGAATATCAAATGAATAACAGAGGAAAAGAACTTGGAGAGTGCGGCGGAGACATTTAGGATTTGTCTCCAATTCTAGTCGCTCTAGTAGAGTGGCTTGCAAATTAGCTTGGAGCCACTGATGGATATTATCAACAAATGTACCAAATCCTTTGTTGGCAGTCTTTGACTCAAGAGATTTGATAAATTGATAAAGCATCTTTAATGAAATCAACCTGACTTCATATGTAGAATCAGATAAGCAACCTTTTAGTCTTTCAAGGAAACTTGAAGAATCTTCATATCTGGATGCCAAATTTGAAGATTCAAAGTTATAACAAGAAGGTAAACTGTTTGGAATTAAACGAGGCATGCTAGTATCTGCTCCTGAACCTTCTGCACATAAGATTGAATGCTTCATCATCATTGTATTGAAATAGAATGCAACTGCCTGCTGACGAAGGTCTATTCTTGTAGAATCATAAATCTCAGATTGGAGCACACCAGAAACATCTAAACATTCAGAGCTAAAATATATAAGCATACTTTGGATTTTCTTGAAATGACAGCTTGCAGGACATGTTCCTGCAATTTTAAGTAAGTCTTCTAAAACCTGCAGATAGACAGCAGTGACCATAGGACAAGAACAAAGCTTGCTACTACCAAGCCCTGAGCAACTTTCAAGCACTGGAAGCAATGTACTGACAATTTCATCTTTCTTAACCACATCTGGTATGATCATGCAGTTATTACTTAGAAGAGAATCAATTTGTAGCAGTATTCCATGAATGGAATTGAAAGAAATAGACTGCCTGTTCAATGGGGCTACATTATCCAAATTCAGAGGAGTCCCTGGTGCAGAATTCACCAGTTTCTTGTTCCCCATTTGGATATCTGCGTTGGGCAATCCACTGGCAATGTCCATCAAGATATTCAACAAATTCTCCCCAGATACTAATGGCACTAAAGCTTTTGATGCAAGAATACGAACTTTTAAGTTGCACTGAGTTGCACATCTTCTGATATAAGGCATGAAGACAGAAGGATTCAACCAATCTTCAGTTCCACTGCTGATTATGGAAGGCTTCAGTCGAGAGAGAATGATTAGAACAGGAACCAAGCTTGGATGCAAGCTTTTTCCCAGCTTATTGTATCTCCAATATTGGGAGACACCTTCTTCTAGCTGCTTTGTTGCATTATGTAGCTCCTTTAGAAGGAAAGGATGTAATGTTGGGTACCTTCAAAATACAAAATAAATTATCAAAACATTAACTGTTAACTAAAATCAAGTAGCAATGAGCAGATGATTGAATACCCATCTAGATTCCTGAAACATAAGGAAAGCAATCGAACATAGTTTAAAAAGAGGCATTCAGAGAACAGAAACAAATCAGTAACATTGAAAGCTTTAAACAGGATTAAAGCTATTCAGAATCTATTATTTGACACTTCATTGTCAAGACGTTCTCCTGATACAGACTACATATATATCTTAATTGATGTAAAGTTTCAAACTGAATGGGCCAAATACATATGAAATAATCAGTAGAATGTATGAGAAATACCTGTGGAAGAATTCAAACCCAGTCATGGCACGACGTGCTGATTCTTGTTTATGGTCATTTAGAAAACCGATCATACGATGAACCAAAGCAGTAAAGGCAAGAGTGGCACTATTTCGTATTTCCCAATAATGAGAAGAGAATGAGCATATTGCAATTATCAGGACTTCTGCACAGAAGCCTGAAGTATCTGTGGACAGATTTTTATCATGAAAAGCAACCTTCAGGGCATTAAATGCATGTACCGTGGGCACCACACCTTCATCTCGCTGCTTAGAAAGGTTTTGAGATTCCTCAGCTGATAGCAAAGGTTCAGATTCTGTACTCCATGATTTATCTTCCTCGTCCAATCTTAGTGGATCACAATTTGAGACACAATTTCCACAAAGATTATCTGATTTTGACAAAAAAGACTTTGCAAGATCAACCAGCCACCTCATTGCTGAAGGAAGAAGCTTTTTGGGTGTACCTTCTGGCTCTGAAAGAAAAAATGCAATAAATGCAGCTGGAATCCCAGCACTCCTCCTCAACAGGTCATCAACAGTTTGACCCTTTGCAATAGTCCTTTCCATAAGTTGTTTCATCCATGTTTCAGGCATCTGATTTAACCTGAAATTCAAAAATCATGAAAAATATCACACAAACACCCATAGTCCAAGGAAAATAGAGTAGTCAGTTCACTTCATAAAAACAAGGTTCTATGGCAAATATTTTATGAGAAGAGAATGAAGTAGAAGTTTTAATTATGTTTTTACTTTCAACCAAAAAAAATCTAGAAGAATCGCAATTATCATAGGTGATCAAGCTTGAAATAACAGATTCTGCATATATATATATATAAGATTTTTCCTTTGTGGTATATAAGGGTTCTGTTGGCTATTTCTTACCTAAAACAGGTAAGGAAGTCCTGGGCTCAACAAAGAGACCAAAACTCCTCTCATCTTACAGTTTCTGTGAAACACCAATGCACAAGTTGCACACTACCCACATAGGGCTCATAAAATTAATCTAAGGCTTACACAGACACACATAAAACAAATATAAAATTAACCTTGTTGTCTAGAGAATAACACTAGTCCACCACCTATCCAATCAATGTGAACCACACATGTGCCTACATTTGTGATTCATGCACAATAATGGTAAGTCAAATTTGGCAACTATAGATTGCTAGGCTAAAGTCCAAGAGTTCAAGATTTCATGAAAATTTACTCTGTCAAAACAATGTCCCTCGTCCAATACCTTTTACCAATCATTGGCTTCCAAGAAATAAACAATAAAGCATTCATAGTCCACATAAAACGGGGATTGGCACTAGTACAGGAGACGAGGATGTACTAGTACACAATTTTCAAAAAAACTTGGGGATGGGTACTTGAAGACAGCAAGATATAATATATATAATTTAAATTTAGGAAAAAAAAAAGTATACAATGGATATGCAACTCAAAAGAATGTAAAAGACAAATGCTCACAGTTGCACCAAGACATGTCTCTAACCCCCTGGGACACATTTCCCTATACCAGAAATGCGTCAGAGACATCCCTACTTTTCCTTAATTTTTCATTTAAAAAAAACAAAAAAGCCCTACGTTTCGACAAGTTCCATATGAAAAAAAAAACGAATTGACATTCCTGAATTTCAATATGTAATATCAAATATGTAGTATGAACTCTTTGACTCTTTGACATTTGTAAGTTTAAACTTCTAATTTAATGTTAAACTTTACTAGTGTTCTTGTTTTGAAAGTTCAATGTCATGATATTTTCAAATTTTGAAGTAGCAAATTTATAAATTATTAAATTATATTAAGAAAAATGGCGTCTCCAAGTACCCTTGTTTCCTATTTTTCAAAAATAGATGCACCGATACCAGTACCAGTACCAATTATGCAAATGCTTAAGAATTAAAAAATTATCATTTTAAGGGATAGAGTTAGGGTTGGATTAGGAAATATATAAAAAAATTGTCATAGAAATAAGAAAAATACCCAGAAACCCTAAATTTTTTGACCAAAAAATAATAGAAAGTTGTGATTTTATTGCAACTAGCATTTTTTTTCCAGATTTTACCAGTCAAAGTCTCACTGACCTGATTTTTTATTGAAATCATGATTTTTGAATTGAAAAAAATCAGGATTAGTCGAGAGGTGATTGATCGCAATTAAATCATGACTTCTGAAACTATATTTTAAAAAAATATATATTGAAATAGATGTGAACAAGGAAAAGATTGATTATATTGATATTTGATAATCATCATCATGATATAAACAATTAAGTTTTAAACCATAATCACTTGGGGATGGCAAATAGAAACAATGACAAGAATGACATTATTTTAAAAACTCTGTACAGGAATCCCTGGAGATGACTATATTTTCAACCAATTGATAAAACTTCAATACACTTACATGTCTTAAGCTATGTTCCACCAAGTTTCCAAGACGGGGGGACGGCGGGACGGCGGGACGCGTTTCGGGGACGGCAATTTTTTGAGGGGATTTTAGGGGACGAGGGGACGGCTGTATAGTATATCTCTATATATATCTATATATATAGAGAGAGAGAGAGAGAGATATATTTTAAAAATATAGGGAAATTTCAGATATTCATATGAGTAATGATAATCATAACAATGAACATTCATAAAGTTGCAAATGTAATCACCAATCATATTGACATATGCATCATAGAATCGAATTATCGAAGAAATTAATACTATAGCTACCTAATTGCATCCATGGACCATAATTCATGTCAAATAGTCAATGTGCATATGATATAAAATAATAAAATGCCCAAAAGGCTACAAGTTTGTACTACAAATGTCAAAATGACAAAGTCACAAGTGTCCAAAGGCAAAACATAGAAATAGAAAGTATGATGATTGCCGCTACTCGGCATTTGCCAACATTGCATCAAAATCAGACTCATAGTCTAAGTCACTGTCACTGTGAGGGGCTGGCTCATAGTCTTGGCTGCAATTTTATTTTGGCAAGACAAAATGAGGTCAAATGAAGGTAAGAAGATGTTTTAAGTGGCCATATTAGGGTTAGGAGGGCATGGGGCCCATAAAGGAAATAATTAAAAAAAAACCTTTTATTTTTGTGTTTATAATGCTGTTGGGTGACAGGGGACGGATAAGGGACGCCTAGGAGTCCCCTATCCGTCCCCTGAATGGCTGGCCGTCCCCTTTCCGTTCCGGTACGTTTCGTCCAATCGGGGACCTTTTGGGGACGGCTGTCAGCCGTCCCCTAGGCGTCCCCTGTCCCCGAAACGTTTCCGGGACGGGTACAGGGGGCAAAAACCCAGGGGACGCGTCCCCATGTTTCCTTAAGCCTTATTATAGTTTCTCTTTGTATTATTATCTTGTTGGATATTGATAAGAAAAAAATTCTGCAGCAAATAAACATATAATTTTTATCAAAAATATAGAAAATTACAAGTCTATTAGTGTATTAATTCAGTTTTTTAAGCTTTTTGTCAACCACATATTAGCATGTTAGGAAAACCCAATGTATATCATGTGATATATCTTAGAAACATCTAGAGAAAGTTTCCCATTTTTCAAGGATGCTTCTAGGAGACATATAAAGACACAGAAAAACTTTATTTGAAGTTTGCTACTGTCTAGAGACATCCCCATAAGTATCCCAAACACGGCGATGTGTTTCCAATACATGACATGAGTACTAGGGTACAAGATATAGTCTCCAAGTAACTAGTGAAAAAAATCTACCACAACTCTAAATGTGAAGTTATTAAGCCAATGACTCATTCTCTGCTTCATAACCAATGTTCCACGAGGACTGTCCCCCCAACAAAAAAAATGTAATAACCCACCCTTTTTCAAAAATCTTCACCCGTTAGCATTAGCCAAAAAGCAATAGTAATACTCAACTGGATAAACAACCCTACACTTTTTGATCACCCAGATCTCAATGTGAGCAAGGTGAAAGCATACAGTGAAAGGGGATCTTGCATTACTGAAAACAAGCTAACTGAAATAGATACCTTCCACTTTCTAATCACCCAAATCCTGATGTGAGCAAGGTGAGAGCATACGGTGAGAAAGCTTACAAATTGAAATCTTCTATGCTACCGCTTCTTCAGTGGGGTGAGTAATCAAAGCCAAATTCATGAAAGTAAACATTCGCTTGTTCAACGGGCATAACAAGAAAGTAAATGAGAACTTGATCACTTATTCAACAAGAGTAACAAGTAACAAAGTAAAGTTCAACCACTTATTCAACGGGAGCAACCACTTGTTCAGTGGGGTAAGTATCAAATGCAAATACAAGAGCATTCACCAACAGTACTACCGATGGTGTTACAATGAGCTCAACATAATCATATCAAATCATTACATACTGCTATTATGAGAGGTAAATAACAGAAATGTGAAAAAAAAACACCCTCCCAAGATGATATAATGAAGAATGAACAAGTATACCTCAAGATAGGGCCACCGGAGGTTAGTCGAAGGTTATGTAAGCTGTTGCAACAGGTCTGATGCACTGAAAGCAATCTGATATGCACGAACAGCAGGTCTGAAACCCCAACCAGCAACCTTCAAACGAGCATAACTCCTCCAAAACTCAACGGAATCTCACCAAACCACTTGCAAATGGTGAAGCAAGCCTAGGCATCCAAGGTGAGCTTGTGAGAGACCCCAAACAAGACTGATCAGCAATGTCACATGTCAAAAACCACCTTCAGCCAAAATGTACAGCCCCCAAGTAGGTCGACCAGCTCTAAAAAAACCCACACTCCTTCAAAAATCACCAAACCTTAAGCAAAGGGGCACCCTAAGCATGAGAAAAGCATAGAACCAATACCCACAAAATAATAATAACTTCTCCAGGCAGCGTCAGCAAAAAGGTGGGTCAGCTATGCACAAACCAGCAACCTCCAAATCTGATTAAACACACCAAAAAATGCCTCCAAACTACAAAACATCACACACACACCAAAATATATCTAGAAGACATCAAAACTAGCAAGAACAAAAAGAAATGAGATAGCCATCACCAAAATAAGTCCCGCTGCAACCCCTGAGACGGAACTACAACACTGTTTAGCTAGAAGATATCTTTCAATCTCGAAACTACAGTCAACTTGGATTTCATCCTCAAAGCCCAAGGAGATCATTCTGCATTTCGGTAGCACTTCATTACATCAAATTAGCATATCCAAATGAGAGCAATGAGGGTGTATATATAGACTCTGAGACCCAATAGTTTGAGTTGCTTTTTCCCTCCCAAAATGGGACGCCACATTTGGGAAATAAAATACTTTATTAGAATCACCTAATATCTTCACTTTGGCATCCACCTTCGCTATGCATAAAATTTACTTTTAAAACAACTTAAGTCTCCCATCCTAGCGTCCAAGCTCAAGTCCACCTTTTAAAAACAACTTAAGCTATGCATCCTAGGCATGGGGGTCAAAAGGTGACTTTAACTTTAAAAAATAAACTTAAGTTGCAAACCTTTCCATTTTTGAACTCCAAAGAAGGTGGAGAAGCCAACTGCTAAAAATTTCAAGATGCCAACCACTGCAACTGCCACTATTGTCAGAAATAGTAATCCTACACTGAACTATTGCCAAAACCGTTGCCAAAAATAGCACTTACTAAAAATAGCATATGCTAAAAATAGTAAGTGTGTCCAAACTCAAAATAAGCACATTCTAAGATGCAGTTGTGACTTACTAAAAATAGTAAGTATTAAAAATAGACAGTGCTAAAAATAGCAATGATTGCCCACCAAGGATCTTAGCAAATCTAGAAAGACCCAAAAAACCCTCTAGCAAACTCCTGCAACCTCCTGGAAAGCTGATGAGAAACCTCCAAGAATCTTGTAAACTCTAAAAACACCTCCGAGTAGCCTATGAAACTCCAGAAATAGGCTAACAGCCACTGAAAAGCATAGGGCTAAAAGGGGGACATTACAATCCTCCCTTCCAAAAAATGCTTGTCCTCAAGCAATCGCAAGACACGCATTGATTGATTCTGAATAAAACTCAACATGACTCCAAGATCCCAAATAAATCTAAGGAATTTGTAGCTCCCCCAACTAGGAACACTATTTTGCTGGGTGCCTACAAATGTAATCTCCTGAAGTTCCCCTGTAAGAAGAGAAATCAATCTCAACAAGATCTCAGTCAACTCCTTGGAGAATTGCTCCTCACAATCAACACCTTGTGGCATCCTATAGGTAAAGTTGAGAAAGTTAATGCTAACTTCCTCATTCTCAGCTTCCTACACTTCATCATCAAAGACATAACTGAAAATTAATCTACTGCCCCAATCATAAGTACAAGTGAATGGATTAGAGAAACAGTTGATTGGTGCTTGTACACTTCTGTCACACTGATCCTGTTTGCTCAATCTCAACAACCCCTTCATCTGAAGCCACAAGTCAATCTGAGGCTACCAACGATTCATCAACTTGTGTGACATAACCCCAAGAATTTTGTGAACATTTGAAACCTCTTCACAAGGGCTTACCATACCAATGTTATTAGATTCAAGATGCTACTTCATTCCTTGCAGTGCATCCACAAGGCCAACCTCCTTATCACAAGGATCCAATCCACCACATCTCATCATAGGAAGCAAATCAATTCGAGATAATGGTTCTTCTATCACCTTGTCTTCATAAGTAACAAGCCTAAAATCTCCTTTTCTTGCTATTGCAATGAAATTCCCAACAACTGCCAAACCATGTTTTGATAACACCTTGATGTCAAAGATTTTGAAATCACCATGATCCAACACTTCCATGTGGAATTTTCATCCTCAACCCCACTTATGCATTCACTATCAAGCAACCTTGAAAATTACCAATCACAAAGTTTGACACGTCCTCATGTTTTGATCTCAAATCATCAATAAGCTAGAAACCACACTCTCTCTCATGCTTGGAAACTTCACCAAATGTTTCATCTTCCAACACAAAGAGTGGATTATCATAAATTGACTCTACACCCACTCAAAGAGAGGATTATCAAGAATTTGAAAGTCATCCCTTTTCTCTTGCTCAAATCCAATTTGCTAATCCAAATCTGCACATGCAACTTCTGATAATTTTTTTTGGAATGCCTCTAAGTCAAACTCCTCTTGAAGACTATCAAGCTCATCAATTACTTGCTTGATTTCATCAACTCTTTATTCATTCTCTTGTTCTCTAAAAAGCTTGGTATCAACGAGCTGATCTTCTACCTCCATTAGTGCCATCTGAGTATTCTCTAATATGTCTTTTGTCAAAACAAACTCAAGAGAAAGCTCATCAACCTTCCTCTCCCTTTCTTTGAATGCACTGATAGCCTCCTTTACAAATTCGATGGCATTATCCCAATCTCTAATTAAGTGCAAGTACTCTTTTTACACAGTTTCCAAAGAGAGTCTTGGATAAGATGCAAGTTTGAAGAAGTAGCTCTTCCCTCAACACCGTTCTGCATGAGGATTTCAAGGATCTTGTGAGTGTTGTCCAACCTTGTGAGGACCTAAATTTCCTCATTAGTGACCAAGAGTTGATTCTTCAATTCACACAACTCCCTAGGTCTTTGTTCAACCAAGTGACTTGGTTCTCCATGTAATCAAAATTTGGAAATATCTTCATTATTAGGAACCATATGATCCTCTAACTCTACTTCCTCCTCACTATCACTTTGATCAAAAGTCATGGTAGCTTCCAACTCAAGCAATGAGTCACTACTGAATGCTGATTTAAAATCCTCATCACGCTCTATTTCATCATGCTCCTCTACTGGATTCTCTATGAAGTTGAATTGATGTTCTTCATGTATAGGAGATTCCCACTCAAAATCTAGATTACTATCAGTGGAATGATGAATATGCTCCCCAATAGGTGTTGTTTCGAAAATTTTAGTAGCATCAAACTCTTCATTAGTGGTTGCAATCTTCTCAAAGAAATCATTTTGGAGCTTCGCCATACAAACTTCTTCATTAAAGACATCTTCAACAACAATCTCATGGCTCACATTGTGTTCTGAGTTTTGAACATCATTTGGGTCAAAGGGAAATTCACCCACGTAGGATCCTCATTATGTTTACGTGCCAACACACCCAAGTCCCATGTGCTAAAGGGCTAATCGCTCAGCTCAAGGAAAATGTGATCACTGTACTCTTCATGATCGCATGTCCCTGTGAATAAGTCACTCTTCAACTCCCTGGTACTAGCACCATGATACTCATTCACCTCCATATCTTACAATATCAAATCAGTCCTAACTAAACCTCTTTGTTCACCACATACTAGACTTTCTACACTGCCATCATATGTATGAACAACATCCAACTCAACGTCATCCAAGCCACCATTTGATTCCTTGCTAAGACAAGGTAAGGTGATAAAGCAATGCTAGGTTCCCCTAGAGGAATAACCAACGAACTCATACCTCCTTGAAACCAATCCATCATGGAAGGTTTGACAATTTCCATAGTGGTATCTTCCTCAAACTTCATGTGTTCTTCATTCGCAGTTTTGATAGGTGACTTTTCTTCAATCTCACAGTCATCTTGAAGTGTCATGTGCTCTTCACTTGTACCTTCATTTTCTTTAAGACTCAAAGTCCCATCATCAATGCAAGTTGACTGATTCTCGCCTTCATCATGCCTACTTGTTGGCTGCAAACCACAAACAAGTACATCTTTCTCTGACCCTTCGTCAATGGCAAGTTCTAATTTTTCTTTCATTGTTCTTCTGATGTACTTAACCAAACCCTTTTTTCTAGGTCTCAATATTACAACACCCAAGAAAGAGTCAAAAGAAACTGTGTTTCTAAACCCGTCAGGCATGGTTTGATACTCTTTAAAGAGTTGGGTAGCCTCTTCTTCATAACTCTTCTTGATTTGATTTTCAACTCTGTTGAAATCCATTGTCATAACTCTGAGTTATTAATGAATTCCCATAGGCTGGCAGGAAAAACGGGTCTGATACCACTGTAATAACCCACCTCTAATTTTTTTCAAAAACCTTCACCCATTAGCGTTAGCCAAAAAGCAATAGTAATACTCAACTGGATAAACAATGCTCCACTTCCTAATCACCCAAATCCCGATGTGGGCAAGGTGAGAGCATACGGTAAAAGTGGATCTTGCATTACAGAAAACAAGCTAACTGAAATATATACCTTCCACTTTCTGATCACCCAGATCCCAATGTGGGCAAGGTGAGAGCATACAGTGAGAAGGCTTACAAACTGAAATCTTCTATGCTACCACTTCTTCAATGGGGTGAGCAATCAAAGCCAAATGCATGAAAGTCAACATCCTCTTGTTCAGTGGGAACTACAAAAAGTAAAGCACTTGGCAGCAAGCTGACCAACCTCTGCTTGTTCAGCGAGCATAACAAGAAAGTAAATGAGAACTCAACCACTTATTCAACGGGAGTAACAAGTAACATAAAATAAAGCTCGACCACTTATTCAACAGGAGAAACCACTTGTTCAATGGGGTAAGTATCAAATGAAAATACAAGAGCATTCACCAACAGTACTACTGCTGGTTGAGCTCAACATTATCATATCAGATCATTATATACTGTTGTTATGAGAGGAAAATAACAAAAATGTGAAGAAAAACACCCTCCCAAGATGATATAATGAAAAATGAGAACACCCCTTTCAAACTAGAACAAGTATACCTCAGGATGGGCCACCGAAGGTCAATTGAAGGTCATGTAAGCTGTTGCAACAGGTCTGATGCACTGAAAGCAATCTGATATGCACGAACAGCGGGTCTGAAACCCCAACCAGCAACCTTCAAACGAGCATAACTCCTCCAAAACTCAACGGAATCTCACCAAACCACTTGCAAATGGTGAAGCAAGCCTAGGCATCCAAGGTGAGCTTGTGAGAGACCCCAAACAAGACTGATCAGCAATGTCACATGTCAAAAACCACCTTCAGCCAAGATGTACAGCCCCCAAGTAGGTCGACCGGCTCTTTAAAAACCCACACTCCTTCAAAAATCACCAAACCTTAGGCAAAGAGGTGCCTAAGCATGAGAAAAGCATAGAACCAATACCCATAAAATAATAATAACTTCTCCAAGCAGCGTGAGCAAAAAGGTGGGTCAGCTATGAACAAACCAACAACCTCCAAATCTGATTAAACACACCAAAAATGCCTCCAAACTGCAAAACATCACACAAACACCAAAATATATCTAGAAGACATCAAAACTAGCAAGAACTAGAAGAAATGAGATAGCCATCACCAAAATAAGTCCAACTGCAATCCTTGAGATGGAGCTACAACACTATTCAACTAGGAGATATCTTTCAATCTCAAAACTAAAGTCAACTTAGAGGGATTTCGTCCTCAAAGCCCAAGGAGATCATTTTGCATTTCGTAAACACTTCGTTACATCAAATTAGCATATCCAAATGAGAGCAATGAGAGTGTATATATAGACTCTGAGACCCAGAAGTTTGAATTGCTTTTTCCCTCCCGAAATGGGACGCCACATTTGGGAAATAAAATACTTTATTAAAATCACCTAATATCTTCACTTTGGCATCCACCTTGGTTATGCATAAAATTTACTTTTAAAACTTAAGTCTCCCATCTTGGCATCCAAGCTCAAGTCCACCTTTTAAAATCAACTTAAGTTATGCATACTAGGCATGGGGGTCAAAAGGTGACTTTAACTTTATCAAATAACTTAAGTTGCAAACCTTTCCATTTTCGAACTCCAAAGATGGTGGAGAAGCCAACTTCCAAAAATATCAAAATGCCAACCACTGCAACTACCACCATTGCCAAAAATAGTAACCCTGCATTGAACTACTGCCAAAACCACCGCCAAAAATAGCACTTGCTAAAAATAGCATACTACTAAAAATAGCAAGTGTGTCCAAACTCAAAATAAGCACATTCTGAGATGCAGTTGTGACTTACTAAAAATAGACTACTAAATAAAGTAGTGACTGCCCACCAAGGATCTCAAAAAACCCAGAAAGACCCAAAAATCCCTCTAGCAAACTCTTGCAACAACCTCTTGGAAAGCTAACGAGAAACCTCCAAGAATCTTGGGAACCCTAAAAACGCGTCCAAGTAGCCTACGAGACTTCGGAAATAAGCTAATGGCCATTGAAAAGCATAGGGCTAAAAAGGGGATATTACAAAAAATCCCCACATTTCCACGATGGGGATGTCCACAAGACATAGGGACTTCGAGGGGACGTCCCCCTACTATCCCACAATCACTACTCAAGACCTAGGAACATTTTCAGATGTCCCGTTGGTTTGGGGACAGCTTATGGACTTTGAGACATCCCCCGAGACACCTCCCAAAAGTCTCCAATCTGTCCTCGAGACTTCCAAGCATCCCCCATGGCAAGATTATGAAAAAAAATCAATATTCTTTGAAAATCTAAAAGTGTTTTTGATCTGCATGCCACAAACCCTAATCTTAATAGTCTATGGACCCCACCCAAACCCTACGAACTCACAAAATACTTATACATAGGCATCTAAGCCTCATTTCAAATCATTCCTAAGTTTGAGAAATAGTAAGGACTTAGTGTTACAAAAAAATGGTGATAAAATTGTGAAAATGGCATTCACCATGAAGGTTTGTGTGGCTACCCATAGACCCTGCAAGGGCTGCTACACTTCAACCCAACAAGGGCTGCTGCCCCTCAACCCCGTCTAGGGGCTCTCCAAACCCCCACAGGGGACACTACCCCTCAACCCCACTAGGGGCTCTACCCCCAAATCCCCATGAGGGGTGCTACCCCTCAACCATGTTGGGGGCTCTTACCCCAGACCCCTACAAGGGGTGCTGCCCCTCAACCCCATTGGAGGTTCAACTAATGATCAATGCAATCATTGCAATGTTTTTATTGTTTAGTAGTTTACTTAGTATTCCCAAGGGGTGTTGCCCCTCAACTCCATTGGAGATTCAACTAATGATCAATGCAATCATTGCAATGTTTTTATTGTTTAGTAGTTTACTTAGTATTCCGAAGTTTCATTTGTACTTCTTGTACTTATTCCATATACATCTTTTTATAACTAATTTTCCAAGTATTATATGTATTTGTGTTGCCCCCCCACCACCATACCCCCTTGTCCCCAAACTTAGGCCCTTGGTCCCCCCATCCATGAAGCCCGTCCCCCCATCCCCTCATCAGGAAAATCCATGGAACACAGTTTATAACAAATATTGAACCCAGAAAAAACTAGTGATCCTATATATTAAGGCACACTTTTGCTATTGTCCATTGTCTCCTAATATTGGGAATAATACTCAAGGAAACTGGAAAACTGAAGGTAATGACATTTGTTTTATCAATAATAGAACTTCTCCCAAGAGAAAGTATAAAACAATATTCCCTAGATGGTGCAATAGGGAGGTTACCTCCATGAAGAGGATGTAGGCTGCAGATCTTTCCTCACTAGACTTCCATTTGAAGTAGCAGTTCCTTCCAAATCCACAACAGCAACCTTGAAAGTCTTTGGCAGGCTAGCATCTATTGGATGTTCCACCTCTAAGACAACACTAGACATGCAAGCATTCACATGTGGGGGCTACATTGCCAGACTTCATTTCCTCATCCCCAGAAACCAAGAGGGGATCAATTGAGAATCGATTAAAATAAATCCCACATGAAAAGTATCATAATTTCCTATATGTCTTGAATGAAATCCAATTCTCTGCACATAGTAACACTCAATCCAAAACAAAAACTAGCAAAAATAAAACAGGCAGATCTCAACCCTAGAAGCAATTAAAAATAGGATCAACATTCAGCCTGAAACTTGAAATGGCAAACCATAAAATTATCCATCAATACCCCGCAGTACCAAGAAGCACACAGAAACCTAAAGACTGCCATGTTTCATGCTTGAGGCCTGAGTCCCTGTGCCCAAACTCAAGCAGCTGAGTGCTGACTATCCCACTCCCAAATTGTTTGTATGTTTTGGTAATTCTTTAGAATGTCAGAGTTCATGTTTTAATCAATGTTTTCTTAATGTACCTTGTGGCATTAAATTTATATAGAATATTATCTTCATAATGCGAGCAACAAATTGAAAATGTGGTCAGTTTAAGAAATATACATATTTGTGCAGATGGAGGAATGTCTGGAAATAAAATTTTATAATAAATTGGCCATTTAATCAAGCACAAGAATAGCATGTCTAAGAGAAATAAAGAGTATAACACTAACCTTGGGTCACTTGAACAAAGAAGGCGATTGCAGAGAGCTGTGAACCCTGCTCTTGTCTTGTCAATTGCACCATTATGTTTCATAGCTAAAAGCACTTTCAGGAAATGCTCTCCTATAATTTCAAGCTGCTTTACATCCAGCATTGCACTAAAGCTTCCAATTTGTTGAGAGTGGTCAACAAGCTTTCCAGTTTCTCTTCTATCTTGAAACCTGTCAAACCCTGAAATGCATCCTGGTAAGGGAACTTTCCTTGTTAGAGTTCCTAGCAGAAGACTCACCTGCAGCAAAAGACAATTACACAGGCAAGCAGTAACTTCAGTATAAATAGAAGCACAAATATCTAAATCAACTAACTAAAATATTGGGTAACTCTGAGCACTTATCAATTACAGTACAGATCCCACAGACTCAGAAACATGGTTACAAAAAAAAAATCAAACATATGATAAATCTTGACAAAGGACATTGAAGATTCAAAAGTAATTGCAAGGAACACATTTCAAAGAATCAATTAAAAGCGGTGTAGAAATTGAAAAACACCTGAACAAAAGACAATTAAAAGGATATAAATTGAAAGAAGAGTTAGTATGGTGAGTTTTGGTGAAAGTTTAAGAGTCATCCACCTTTGTACCACCTTAGTTATCTTTGTCTAGCTATCTTTCTCTTTGTTTCATTTGTGTTTTGGGTCCCCTTGTAGTTGTGTTTCTGGTGTTTTTTATATTGTGGTCTTTATGTTTAGTGGTTGTGGTTATTTGTTAATGTTTTCTATGTTTGAATGTGGGAAGGCATTTTTTTATCTTGGATATGTTTATACACTAGACTGATTCTCCCCAACTCTTGGCTATAGCTCTCATTAATTCTAGCATGTGAAGGCCTCTCTTGAGCTTTTTGCAAGCTGGTTGGCGGCATCCAGATGTTGTGGGTTTGTTATGGAGATTGATAATGAGAGAAATAATGAGAACGGTGGTATCAAATATTTCATGGAAGCTTTGGTTGCTGGTGCACGGCCACTGGTGGGCAAAGGAGCTGCATTCTTCATTCAAGATGGAGGGTCTGTTCAAACAGAGGTTCAAGATGAAGGCATGCAAGGTGAGCATGCAGTTACCTTATCCTTGTTGCCTAATGAAGAGATGATTGGTATTTTAGAGAAAGAGGAATTAGACTCAAATCAATTGGGTTCCTCTTTGTTTTCCTTACTCTTGATGCTTTTCCTGCAAGCTAGTTTTTTGATGATTGGTTATCTTCAATTTGGGGTAAGAAGTTGGGGTTGTATGTAACATTTTAATTACAAATTTAATTATAAGAACAATGATACTCATAAGACATAAACATAATTGCCAATAAATAGAATATTTAAATATCTCATATAATCATATTCATTATTTGAAAAAACGTAAATACTCAAGTCTCAAAATATCATTACACAATGAAAATTCAAATTACAAACAATATTTAATAGTCTTCATATTTGTCTTCATCAGAAGCATCAAGGTCCTTGTCAACACTTGGTTCAATTTCATTTGAACCACAATCAATTGGATTGCCACCCCCACTAGGTGTGTCAAGTGCAGCAATTGCCTCATCTATAGAAGCTAAGGCAAGTTGTGCAACTATAGCATCTAAATCAGCACACTCAGGGGTTAGATCCCAATTCTTTGTCATACCCTAATTGTATTCAGGTTTCTTATGTGACAAGAGACGAAGGTTGGAGTGCATATAGACCAATTCCTCTGCTTTTTTTGCACCCAAACGGTTGCGCTTGACCGAGTGGATGGAGGAGTATGTACTCCAATTCCTCTCAGCTGAAGAACTTGCAACCTGTTGAGTTTGCATACAACATTTAGTATTTAATTTTACTTGCCGATAATATATAGCATAATAGCATCGAATGAAAAACGAAAAAATAAATAAATAAAAAGATACATACTTGGGAGAGTATTTTAATTGCAAGAGGCTGCAAGTAATTGGAGCCTTGACCATGTAGATACCACCACTCATCAGCATTTTTCCTATATTTGTCTAGAAGAGCGGAAACATCATGATGTTTTGAAGATATGAAGTGGCCAAACTCGCTCAAGGCAATAATTTGGATATCTTCATCTGAAAATATCTTTCTAAATGCAGACTTATAGCCAGCAGCAACCTCCCCATCCCTATATGGTGGCAACCACCTAGGCAATGAAAGTACCTCTTTGCTATAATACTTTGGTGACAAAGCAAATGCTAAGAGATATAAACGGGTGGTCATCTTGTTCCAACTGTCAACAATAATCTTTTGCACAATTTTGAAAAATGTTTCCGTTGGGTCATGTTCCTTGACATCTATTGTTGATCTTATTTTCTCCACCATGGAATCCATGCCATCATAAATTTCACCCAAACATGGGCGATCAATATCAGCATACCTAATCATGCTCATGATGGGCTCGGTGAAATTCAAAACATATTCCACACGAGCCCACCACTCATCATCTATGATCAAAGCTTTTACTTTTTGGGCTCTTTCTGAGCTTGATTGCCTCCATACACTCCAAAGGTTGTTGATGACCACAAAACTCAAGGCCTCTCACACCTTCACAAGTCATCTTAAGACGATTGTGTGAGATGCAAATCGAGTTACAGCAACCTAACATGGTATAAAAAATACATGTCACAAATCAACAATGAAAATTAAAATTAGAATATTAAAAATCATATTAAAAAATCAAATTTAAATTACCTTCAACAACTCCAACTTGGAGAAGGTCCTGAAGATACCTTGTGACATATGATGATTAGTCACAAAAATTTGGATCTCCTTGCCCTCCACATAAATTTGTTTGACCCACTCAATTTGTGTGCCAATCTTTTGTAATATCAAATTGAGTGAGTGGACTTCACATGGTGTCCAAAAAATGTGATTATATGTACCCTCCACTATAGAGTCAACTGCCCTACAATTTTGAGCATTGTCCATTATGACTTGGACAACATTTTCAAACCCCACCATTTCAATGGATTCTATGAGGATATTAGCAATAAAACTTGCATCTTTTATTTGCCCCTCACAATCAACTACCTTCAAAAACATCGCCCCTTTAGGGGACATTGCTATAACATTGATCCATGGTCTATTTTTGCAATCTTTCCATCCATCAAAAATGGACACACTTGTTTCGGGCCATATATCCTTGATTACTCTCAATGATACCTCTACTAAAGCATTCTCCTTCATCAATAAGGTGGTTTGCACCTTTTCATACCTAGAACTAACATAATCATAAGTTGTATTGGAAATGGCCGTCACAGTTTCCCGCCAATAAGGTGATCTAAAAAGGTTGAAAGGAAGCCCATTGCCATAAATGCAACGAGCAATGCTTTGATCTGCAATCTCCCTTGCTTTATTTTTGAAGGCATTCTCCAATGGGCCTCTTTTTCGTGAAACCGAAACATTATCTCCTTCAAAAGATGGTAGCATTTGCATGAAAGGATGTGGGCCAGCCGATTGTGATAAGCCACTAGGTCTTTGCAAGCTTCTCTTGGCTAGAGGATTTGTAATAGCCTTTGATTTATTACAAGCCATGGCAGCCTCCTCTTGTTCTTTAATATAAGCCAATATTTGGTGTTTTGAAAACCCTTTTTAATTCGGCTTAGGGAAAACTTTTATTCCTTGTAAATGAATAGATAATAAATGAGCTTTCACTTGAAAGTACGAGCTCTTATACTAAGTTCCACATTGGCTACAACGCCAAACATAACCCCACCACCGAGAAATTGTTAAATCATTGTCGTATGTCACCAAAGAGGTGGTCATGCATCATATTTCAATTGAATCTCTACATCTGGGCCAACTGAATTAGAACTACAGGCCATTCTATATGAACTTAAAATTAAAAAAAACATTACAAATTAACAACACAAGTAAATTTTTTTAGAAAAAATTGGTATTACAACCCCTTAATATGCATAAAAAAGTTCTTAGAAAAGTTCAAAACTTACCAAAAAAACAAAAAAAAACTTGGATTTTTTTTTTTTAAAATATATATTGATAATTTGAAAAAAATGAAAGATTCACTCACCTTCGATGGTTAGATCTTCTTTGTGCAGCTATTTTTCCCTTGTTGTTGTAGGTCTAACTCCTTTGCAGCTCTCTCACCTTCGAAAAAAAAAGACAAAACCTTCAAAATCCAACAATGGCAGCTTAGAGGCAAAAAATGGTGTTTGTGCCCTTTTGTGTTTATGAAATAAGTTCTTTTAGGGCAACCAAGGCATTTTATGTCTTTTTTTTGTTTAAAAAGTTTTTTTTGGTTTAAGTGACTTTTTGGGAAATTGAGGCAGCGGGTCCTCCCTGGTATGCCCAAGGTTCCACTTGGGCACCCCGAGTACCCCCAGCGAACCTGGGGCACCCAAGCTGAACCCTAGGCGTACCCAGGGACATACCCACCACGCACCTAGACGTGGACTGAACCTGGCCGAGTACAAGGGGTAAACAAGCATACCCTACAACTTAGGCAAAAAGATTATTTTATTTGTCTAAAGAATAATAGCATGCAGAAAAGGTATCTGGCTAAGAGTTTTTGGAATGTGGGAAAATCTTTGCTTGGGTCCTTTGCTTGGAACCCTATTGAAAACCTTGAAGATGTAATTTTTAAATGTCCCCAAAAAATTAGAAATCTGCAATGTGCCTCCTTCATTGAGGTTTTTGCTTCCTCAAGTTCTAAAACCTCTAGGTGAATTTATTAAAATGAATGACACTAGGTCCTCTCTTCATCATATGAATGCAAAAATTCTAATTTCTTTATAACACAATATGTTACACCCCGATTGTATAGCTACTATTGCATAGGGCAATTGATTGTAATGATTGAATCAATGTGATGAATAAAACATGTTGTTTCTTGTTATCAATATGAATGTGTCACCATTTAATGATTGTCTCATTTAAATGTTAGTTCTATTGATGTTATTCTTGATGAATGTGCATACAAAGTTATGGAGTAATGTTTATTCTAACTTTTAAGATGTTTTATGTATACTGTTATGTTGTGAACATATGACTCCCGTTAGCATGTCATTGAATGCAGGTGTGCGAACCATTCCTCCAAGCAGAGGAGAAATATCACTCGGTAGAGGAGCTTGGTCGAGTAAACAGTAACGAGAACCATTTGAGCATACACACACACATGTCCCTTAGACTGAGTAAGCTAAGTCGGTTTGTTTGAGTTATGGGTAAGTCATCCATAGGCTTGTATGTTGGCATTAGGAGTCGTGTCTACTTTTGAATGCATGTATAAGTGATGTTTATTTGTGTATCTAACTTACTATACAATGATCATTGTGAGGATAACGTAAATGGACATAAGTGAATAGGTTGAGTGGGTATGTATACACATGTATATAGTATGTACACGTGTCCATATGTATAAACATATCAATACAGACGTATGATCGGCAGATGGATATGCTCATACGTATGTGTCGATATGGTATACATACACATACATGTACACTGAGATATATACAAGTATATATATATATATATATATATATACACTAACTATTATCTGTGGATAAATAATATTATGTTTTTATTGCCTGGTAATTTACATATACATGTATGTATATATGTACATATCGGATTACAATATGGTTACTAAACGATATATACATAAATATTAAATATATGTATATATATATTATATATTGTGTAAATATATGTATATATATATATTAGTTGTTACTTAATATATATTTATATATATAATTTATAATATATATATATATAAATATATAGTTTAATAATATTATAAATCTCTTAAAGTGGATAAAAGATTATATCTCACTTAGAGTGAATATTAAAGTCTAAAATATGGAAAATCGATGAATATCTTTCAACTGATTATTATTCACCAATCATGAATCGGGCTATTCTTATTTTGATAACTTTAAATCATTGGAAACATAGGAAATCGAAATATTTCCTATCACTTGAAATAATAATGTGGCAAACTATTGGAAATTAAACTATTTGCTTTTCAAACTATTGAAATGCTAATGCATGAAAATGAAAAAAGGCGCCTGAGAAATACACGCCTAGGAGGTGCCCTTCTCCTAGAAGAATAAATCAAACCAGCAGGGAATAAGGGGCGACGCAGCCTAAGAAAGGATGATGTGTTTTGTGAATAGCCAAGACCATTTCCAATTTGATGAATCATTTTCACAGTTGGCGCCATTTCCTGTAGGTGTCGATTCTTCTTTATTTAACATGTGCAGTTTGAAACTTTTTCCAATTTGTTGTCAATTATAGAGGTCGATTCATCTCTAAACAACTGAGTATGGAAGTAAAAATCCGCCACATAGTGGTTGAATTAATCAAAATGCAATTGTGGCAACTTACATGCCTGCAGAAGTGGAAAGCAAAAGGGTTGGGGCTCTATAAAAGGCCGCCTTGTTCATCATTCTTACTTACCAATTCACAATTTTTGAAGAGCTTAATTTCTGAGAGTGATTTATAATTTCCTGAGAGCTGTGAATTACCAATACTTCACAATTGTTTCTTTTGAGTTTTTATTTTTAAATTCAGTTGTATCATTACCAATTGAATTACACAATTCTGACTGAGAAGTTTAGAGAGAATACTGAGTGAAGTTTAGTGAAATTGACGAGGAATTTCTGTGTGAGAAAGGCAGAAATTGGAAAAAGGATTTTGCCAAGCTAATTCGAAGTGCTAGAAGTGTTGTGCGAATTACCTAAGTTCAGCAACTTATGGGAAAAGCTTTAATCCAGGCATGAGATATTCTTCTACTATCCAATGCACTTTTAATTCTTACTTATTTTGAAAAGATTATATTTTATATCTGTGCTTAAATAGGTATATGTTCTTGAACTTTTGTTGTATGTTCAATATTCAGCATAATAGCTTGCATCTAGGGAATATGATGTTTAGAGTTTAAAAGATGCATTTTTACTATGAAAAGTATAAATAAGGCATTCTAGATAAAGAAGGATAGAAGGTGCATACTTGTGTGATTGCATTAATTGAATGAACTCCATATGAGGAGAATATGGCTTTACTAGCTAATATATACTAGGATCGAAATGAGGACAAGAGTCAAGTATATTCAATCAGCTTAAAGTTATTAGATTAACTGAGGTAAGCTTGAGAGACTCCTGGGATAAAGATTTCTAGTATAGGAGGGATTAAGTGATTTAATTGTTATGCTGGTTCATTTCTAGTAGATTAGATTGTCGTAGGATAACCTGGGATGATAGATAATCCAATAAAGGACTAAGCCTATGCGTAGTGTAAGATAGCCTTAAGTCAAATCAGCCCTGAGTAGTGTTTATGATAGATGACCTTCATTCGAAGTACAGAATGAGAATACTTTGGCCAAAGTAGTGAAATGTACGACTTCCACATAGATGTGAGTTAGTTGAGACTACACTGTCAATTCATTGTGATCCTTTATACTAGTTCGAGATTGTGAAATAGCAAGGTTCTAGTTGTGTAGGACACAGCACTATGCTCAGTTCGTAATTGTTAACGGATACCCTACCAATCTCTTCTTTCGAAGGGAGGGCCATCTATCGAATGATAGGTGTGCGGGGGACCGCATTATAAGTTTGTGGTTGGCGGAAAAGCGCTCGAGTGATGTTTCTCCTCCACAGCAAGCGGCCAATGCACCAAGATTTGAAAAGAAAGGAACCTGGACCGTCTTACTACTATTTGTTCAAAAGCTCTCGAACTATGTATGTAATTGTTTTACTTTTGTACTCTAATTTATATTTGCAATGAAAATGGAATTCATGTGGAAATATATTGTAACTTGTATGCATTTATCAATGAAGAAAGGAATGATTTTATTGTAATGTCTTTGTTACTTGTTGCCTTTATATGTTTGGAGTAAAATTGAAAAAAAAAAAATTTACGCAAGGGATAGGTCGTTACACAATATGTATCTTCTTGATTCTAATTCTATTCCATTGCATGGGTCTGTGCATACTTGTAATGTAATTTGGTGGGTTGAATTTATGTTTCTTCAAAAAAAAGATGGGCATTTTTGAATGGCTTGCCCCTAGTTAAGAAAAAGTTGTATCGATAAACCTATTGTAACTAATAATGTAAATCAAGGGGTAGAGGGTAACTTGGTTCTTGGTAATAAGGAATTAATTGTTTGTGTTAAAGAAGATTAATACCACCTCAAATTGTTAAAGAAAGTCAAGAAGACAATTGTTATCCCTACTAGTTCTGGTTTGCAACTTTGTTCTAATTGTCTCAAACATGCCTTCCTAGATTTCTAGATTAATGACAATCACAAAAGGACTTTAGGTTGTCGGGATGACCCAGATCCTCTAGCTAATCCTGCAGAGGCCAGGCCTTCCATCCAAAACAGTAGCAAAGAGGCTGGTGGTAAAATTGGTGACCCTGAATCTAAAGGCAGTAAACAATCTTCTAAAAGACTAAAAGGTAGAAAAATATTAATATTGATGGTGTTTCTAAACTTGAAATGTTTGGAATAATGGGGGTGCTATGCTAATTGATTAAGTTAAAACTGAATTTTCAATTGGATTAAAAAGCAATGCTCTCCCCTCTTATTTTAGAAGGATGAATAGGAGGGAAAAAACCAAACAAACCAATAATTGTCATGTCTTCCTCTTTGTCTTGCTTTGATGAGAAGCTTGAGTTGGAACGTAGAGGCCTTGAGGCCCATGATAGAAAACATTTGATCAAATCCCTATGTGGAACCAAACGTGAATTTGGATTGTGCTCTTTTCCAAGAGGTCAAGTCAGTTGGTTGTTGTTTAGATGGTTCTTGTAAGATCATTTGGCCTAAAGCTATTGTGTTTTCTTCAAAGCATGCTAAAGGGAAAAGGGGGATTTCCATTCTTCTGAACTCTCTCTTGGGTTTGAATGTGATCAGTCATGGCATTTCCCCTTGTAGTATAATGGTGTGGGTTGAGCTCAATTTGGATAATAAAATTGTTGGTATTTGTTTCATCTATGTCCCCAATAACTATAAACAAAGATCTGAATTATGGAAATGGTAGGCAAATAGTTTGAAAGCTATTCCCTGCTTTGTGGTGGTGATTTTAATATAATTGAAAAAAATGTTGATAAAATTAGAGGATGTAGATTTGAATGGAAAGATAATGAAAAAGCTTTTGGGATGAATTCGTGACAAAGAAAAATTTAGTTGATCCTCCAATGGGTTGTACGAATGACAGCAATGGGATTCGGTTTACTTGGTCCAATTTTCAAAAAAGCAATCAAAAGTTGTTTTCCAGATTCGACAAGTTCATAATTGATAGTTAATTTTTTAGCATTTCCCATTTTCAGGGTAATCATGTAGTATAGGTTGGGTAGTAATGTAGTATAGGTTATTCCTACTACACTTTCAAATCATTGTCCTTTAGAATTTGAAGTTTTCTCTATTTCCAATCCTCCTAAGCCACCTTGTGCATTTAAGGGTCTTTATAAGCTTAATATTTCTCATTTGAAAGATCCTTCTTGTTGTAATACCTTGTTTGACCTTCAGGTATTAAATTTTTGTAAGTTTTTAGAAGGGTCTAATGTTAGTAGATAGAACAAAGCCATTGATGTTTCTGTTAATTATATGAGAATCTTTGGTAAATGTGAAGCCAAAGAAAGAGCTGCTACGATTACAAGATTGCAAGAGGATATTTTAAGGGTGGAAAGCAGTCTTCAAGGTAGACCTTTTGATAAGATGTTAATTAAGGAAAGGATTTTCTGAGGTGTGACCAATTTTACAAGGCTAGGGAGTGTAATATCCCTTGCTAATTCTGAGCCAAAATTGCTGATTTGAACCTCAAGGAATATTGTCAAACACTTTGCATGTAACCTTTACACTTGCTGATTATGTATTTCAGTTTGCTTGAACTTGCTTGAATTGATAAGTAAATGATGCAGATGCTTTGAAATGAATGCTAAAAGATCTAACAATAAGTTGAGCATGAAATGCAAGTCTTGGTATTTTTTTAAATGCAATGAATGGGTTATACTAGTGCAAATCAACACCTACAGCCAATTGACATTTCGTCAAACACTTGGCATGCAGACTATTAGACTAACATGAGGATCACAAGAAGTATATGGCATGCAACTTGTTTCT
Organism: Sequoia sempervirens; assembly: GCA_007258455.2. NCBI lineage: Eukaryota > Viridiplantae > Streptophyta > Pinopsida > Cupressales > Cupressaceae > Sequoia > Sequoia sempervirens. Next base: position 272,516,835 of record VDFB02000017.1, read on the forward strand.
TCTTATTGATATGCCAACCTTACTACAATGCTGATATAGAGATGAATAGCCAAGACTCTTGGCTTTACAATTAATTGTTATAAAATGCACACCTACAGCATCAAGCTTATATGACTGATATGACAATGCAACTACTCTAAAAATCATGAAGAACCTGGTGTAAATAAGCACCTATATCTGATGAAGAGGTGGCAGCTCTTTACTTGACAAATGGTGCCTTCTCCTAGCCAAATCGAACCTCTCTTGCAGCCGCCCCTGTTCTGACTTGTAGCAACTAATATAAATTATTTGCAGCCTCCAAACACCTTCAAAAAGCATCTAAAATCATCACCAAGTCCTCTAGAGTGGAGCACTCCAAGCCCAAGATAAAATCGATGCAATGCAAGGCCTCCACAAGCAAAATTGAAGTCTCCAGGGAAACTGATCGCCCTAGCTGAGATATCAAATCAGAATGTTCTTCATGTCAAAATCGTTCTAGTACATGCTCAACAATGATGCCTCCAATCTGCAAATGATCTCCAATATATTCCCAAATCGATTCACCACAAATTTGGCCCTTGGCCACTAAATTTGCACTAATGAGAAGACTGAATATCTCCTCCAATCATTGCAACCCTTCGGAGGATCTTTCACTACCTCAGTTATGTTAATCAAGGGGAGTTTTTGTTCCCAATGATCAATGGCTGTAGAATTCTCCACAATGAACACATCAAGCAATTGTCAAAACCTAGATGATTGAAGCAATGGCTGACCCCCTTAATATACTTTTTCTCCAAGACTAGGTCGGCCCTTCTAGAAACTTCCCTTTTAAAACATTATAATAATATTATTTTATTTTAGTGACTTTTATGATATAATAATTTATTTAAGTCACTAAATTAAATTAATTAAATATAAGGTTACCTTTTAATATTTATTTATTTGATAACCTTACGAAATAATTAATTTAATAATTTCTCCCTTATTTCTCGATTTAGCCTTCGGGAGCATAAAGGCTAAATAAACACTGTGATGGCTACTAAGAAGGGGACATTACAGGGAGCTAGGTACAAGTTGAGGCTTATGTGGTTGCACTGAGGTAAAAGGGGTACTATTTTTTTTTTCAAATATTTGAAGGTGAGCATAAAAAGGGGAGGATTAATGTTGCTGAAGATGGTGATGTTCTATTAAAAGATGAGCTTGGTATTAGGAAAGTTTTCCATTATTTTTACTATGATTTTTTCAAAAAAATGATAATTATGTTGTGGACAATGCTCAGAACATTGTTTCTAAAAATTGTCCTAGCAAACTTAGTCAATTTAATTTTGTTGATCTTGATAAGGATCTCACTTTGAATGAGATCAATAATGCGATATGTCAATTGTCATATGAAGAATGGCAACCTAGTTGTGATGGGTTTCTTGTGGAGTTCCATAAGGCTAATAGCAACTAAATCAGTAAATCCATTCGAGGTTTATAAAGAGACTATTGTTACTAGTTCTCTTGGTAGTTGTATTAATAGAGGCATCATCAAATTGTTGCCTAACAGTGGAGACTCCATTCAATTTAAGAATTAGAGACCAATTACTTTGCTCAATGTATCATATAAAATATTTGCTAAAGCCTTGGCTTTAAGAGTTCAAAAACTTTTAGCTAGTATAATATCCCCCTCTCAAACTGCTTTGGTAAAAAGCAGTATATGCTTGGCAATTTGATTACTAGTTGGGAAGGGATGCATTGGGGTGACTTTTCCAAGCAGAATGTTGCTATGGCTCTTTTGGATTTTGAGAAGGTTTATGATGGGATTGAGTGGACTTTTATTATTTTGACGCTTAAGAAAGTGGGTCTTGGTGAGGATGTTTTGGCTCAAATTTATGTTAATGGTAAGCTTTATGAATCCTTCCCCCTGCATAGGTTTATTAGGAAAGGCTGTCCACTTGCCTCTTACCTTTGTTGTAGCTACTAAAGCTATTCATTATCTATTCAGGAATTATTCTTTAGGGCCCCCTATTAAAGGGTTGACCTTAATCTTTGGTGACTCTGTCATAGAGCTTCATTTTCTCGATCATACTTCTATTTTTGCTGAATTGGAGAAGATTAAATTTAGAAATCTGGATAAGAGATTGAGCATTACTTGTGTTGCTTCTGGGTCAAAAATTGCAGTGCATAAGTCTAAAATTCTTTGCTAAAATAAAGCTTCCTAAGAGGCTTTTGGACAAAGGCTAGAATTGTTTAGGCCCTGATGAGATCATCAAATACCTAGGGATCCTATTTTCCCTTAATCCTTCTTTAAAATATATGTGGAATTGAGTGTTGCGGAAAGCAACAAAATTGGTAAATGGCAGAGTAATTTGTTGTCTCTTGCTGAAAGGTCTCAGGCTTGCGAAAAGGTGTTTTCTTCTTACATCATTTATTTCTCTTCTTGTTGTCTTGTGACTTCTTCTCATGTTAATCAATTAAACAAACTTATTACGAGCTTTCTGTGGTCTAATGGGAAAGGTAATAGAAAGTAGGATGTTCTTTGTTGGGAGCAATGGCTTAAGAAAAGGATTGTGAGGGGGATGGATTGGAAAGATATTTTAAGCATGGGGTTTCTTTTGATATCAAATGGATTATTAAAGCAATTTATGGTAGCAAACCTTGCAAGCAACTTTTTAGATATAATCTTGCCGACTGTGTTCCTAAATTGAATCCTAATTGGGAAGGTTTGTAATTGTGGGATATTCTTTTTGGTAATTTTAAAATTAAGCATTTTGGGTTTGTTGTTTTCTAGTCTATCTAGAAGGCTTGGCTCTATGTTAAAGGCACAACTAAAGGTCATGGTGTTTTTTCTGGTACTAAGGATAGATGTTTGGTTTTAGATCTTTATGGTGGGCTACAAACAGTAAAGTGCTTGTCTTGCTTCAACTAGAGCCCATTCTACAAAGGGATTGGTTGTATTGGCAGAATTCTTTTAAAAGGGTGGTTTGACTAACTAGAAACTTAATCAAAGCAAATTTGACATTCCATATCAGCAGAAGATGACTTATACTATGGTTAAGACGGCTAGTTTAGATGGCAGGTTTGAGGTCACTAATGTAATGATAATCTTTGGGATGCGAGTCAGTGGGTGGAAGGCAAAAAAATTCTGCAGATCACTCCTAAATATTTGTATGCTTTACTGTCTTTCAGTGGATCGGTTCAGCAAGTTAAAACTCATTATGGAGCCTTCATGACCCAAAAAATGTTTGGTCTAAGAGGTTAAAGAGAGTTTGGTCTAGCTATTTTGACCCCAAAAAGTGTTTTCTTTTTTAGTTGCTGTTTAATAAATTGGCTATGGGTGATGTCATGTTGTCTATAGGTGTTGAATCTATTGTGCATTTGTTCTTTGAGTGTCCTTATGCTACGAGGGTCTGGCAGTGCTTTCTTCCCAACTAGTTTTTGTGTTCTGCTAAATGTGTAACTGATTGGCATGATATTTTATTTGGTAAAATTCATTATTCTTCTCCTCTTTTTAAGTTTTTGGATATGTTGTGGTTGGTTATGTCTTCTATAAATTTATGGTTCATTTGCATTGATAGATATAATGAAATTTTCAAGGATGTATATATATGCTCACTAGCTTTTCTCAAAATGTCACAATATCTTTTGTTGAAAATAATGTGGCCTTGCAAAGTTCATAGGAGGAGTGATGATACTAAAAAATTTGTTTATGCTGGTAAGCTTGCTGCTGAGTCTCAGTCTTTGCAGTGGATAGTAATCTCCAATGATGTTCAATATGATTAGGATGGTTGCCCTATGCAAAAGAATATTGAGGTGGTTGGAGGTGCTGGTAATCACTTTCTTGCTGGACTTTTGTTCCTCATAGTGGTGTAATTCCTGTTATTCCTCAAGATTTTGGTTTTGCTCTTTTTGTTCCTCCTGGTGTTACTATTGCTCGTCTTGGTCTTGAAGTTGTTGTTGCTCGTTCTGCTGCACATGTTAATAGTATCCCAGCTGTTTCAGTGCATGTTGTTGATCCAAGTGTGCTGCTGGGTGTTGATGTTAATGCCGATTCTGTTTTGGTTGGTGATAAAGAGAGGTGTGTAGCTGATGATGTTTCTGACAGGATGGTGAACAGCTTACAGCTAGCAACTCCTCTGATAGTGATGAGGATGTTGTTTCTACCCCCTTCCTGGTTGTTCCAATTAGCATGTATCCTGAATCATGGCTGCAAGAAATTGTAGACTTCAGGGTTCAGTCCTTGAAGAAGAATGTCGAGGTTCCCATTGATGCACGGCAAATGTCAAGCGCGAAGAGATGAAGTTTTTCAAAGGAAATGATGGAATTGTGGCTAAAAGCACCCCTACTGGCCAAGGGCGCCCTTGAATCTAGAGGGTCCAAAACAGTCATCAACCTTCACCAATGCAGTCATCTTCTTCATGTTTTTGGTGGCTTTCCGGCGCATCGTCAAGCACGATCACCTGATTCACCAATCACCGGAAAACGTAAGTGAGGTCGGGAAATGCTGCAATGCAAGTGCTATCAAAATGACAGTCAAACATGAGAAAAAGAGCCCCTGCTGACCAGGGGCGCCCTTGAATTAGATGGTCCAAATGTCAATTGTTGAGCCAGCCTGTCTTGAGGAGATCTCTCCGGCATCAACCCAACTTCACAACGAACTTGTTCGCCAGTCTATGAGATGCATCAAAAGACGGCAGCTGTTGATCATTCGAACACATAAAACAGAGGATAAACTGATGGACATCAAGGCAAAAGAGCCCCTGCTGAGAAAAGGCGCCCATCATTCTGGGTAACCAAATGAAGTTTTTAGCAGCTACTTTCTTCAAGGCGTCTAGTCAACATCCTTTTAGCTCCACGATCAATCCAGTTGCACGTTCATAGGACCTGTCAAGCATTCACAAACGAAGATCAAGCAGAAAACACCAAAGGTGGAAGTTGAATGTTGAATATGAAGAAATTGGTTGTGTTAAGGAAAAGCGCCCTGCTGGGAAAAGGCGCCCATCTTTTTGGGCAGTCAAATGCTGCCTACAAGCTTGGTGACCTCCAACATGACCACCTCTATTTTGATCAATCTCAACAACGACACCGTCAGCGAAGACAACAGACAAATTAGACATGACGACAGAGATCAAACTGGGACCATTCTTGAAGGTTTGCAACATGAAAATCATGAGTAAAAAAGACAAAAGCGCCCCTGCTGAGAAAAGGCACCCTTGAATTGAAGACATCAAATTCAGTCTTTGAGCTTTGCAGCTCCCAGGCACACTTAATCAGGGTTGTTCCATCTCAGCAATGGATCTATCAGCAACATCTCAAGAGCAGCTGAGCAACCGGGATCGAGGATCGAACAGAGGCACTTCACCACAGAAAAATAATAAAAAATGTTCAACTCTTCAAAGGGATGCCTAAAGTCAAAGTAAGGCTCAGTTGACTAAAGTTACGATATTTTGAAGCCTTTCTATGTCTAAAACGTCCCTTAATGGGTGGAAATAAGTGTTGTGAACTCCAAATCAGGCAGAAAGACTCCCCCATCATAAGTTGGCATCCAAACTTGATTGCTTCAACATCAATCAGTATGTATCAAGCTTGGACATCATTATTCATCATTTTTCTTTGCAGGTTCGAGCTCAAGAATAGCCATTTTCTCTCCAAGACGTCTTTCAAGATCTGACAGAGGGGTTTTCATCGTTCTTCATATTTTTGAAGATCAGTTGCACAGAGGGACAATCTATCAGAGGTTGCATCAAAAGGCATAATTTTTTCAGAGGGACTGTTGATAACTTCCAATCTTCTTCTTGTTTTTTTCCTCTTTTCTTGCCTTAGATATTCTTGCATGTCCAAGAAAACAACAGATAGTCACAGATTTGACCAACTAGGTATGATCAGCACAGCTTTTCCAACAAAACCCACTTGTTGAATTTTCCAGAAATAGTAAACCTGTTGCCCCTATTTTTGGGGATCTTTCCGAAAAAGTCTCAGATTTGAAAATCAAACAAACTGGGTTTGTTCAGCATTGAAGCACGAACAATACCCATGTGTCAAATTTTTTTTCGGAAAAATACTTCTCGATGGGTGGCTATTTTTAGAGGTTTTCAGAAGTTGTCTGAACATATCCGTGTTTACAGTCAACAGTCAAATTTTTTAGAATATAGTACTCTCAAGATGAAATCAAGACCAAAATGGTCGTACTTCACGACTTTTTGAAAACACTTGACATGGACATGCATCAAGTGAAGCCTGTAGTCAAGTTGAACGCCTTGGAAGGCATAAATGACATCACCGTTCAATGGATAGCCAAATGTAGAAGGTAGTATTCCAAACACAGAGCCGCCGCCGGTTACTACCACACTACCTTCCACATTCCATGTCAACAAGGTTGAATGACGTAGCTGCCAAGTGTATAGAATATCAGTAGCAACTTGTGAATGGTGAAGAGATGTTGAAACGCCACGTCATCATCCTAAGGAGCATTAATCACCTAGAGGCAAAAGAAGTCAACAACTGGATAGAAGAACTGTTGACTAGAGGTGGTGAGGTGTAAAGCACCCACCTAGGACGTCCTACCCTTCAAAATAGCATTAATGGCAACAGAAGTTAACTTGATGCCTCATTCGAAGTTAACTCCATGTCCCACTAATCATGCATGTCAAATCCCACCAATTATGGATGTCTATCTAAGATCTCCACTAATTGTGGATCTCTATTTTGGAGGCACATTTTGTAATTTAAGTTCACTTTTAGTTTAGTTTCAGTCAATTGAAGTAGACTTCTAGTTGACTGTTTGTTTAGTTTCAGTTAACTGAAGTAGATTTCCAGTTAACTACTTGCTCACCTACTTTTAGACATAGGAATAAATCTTGTTGATTGATTGGCAAGAACTGATTGTTAACTCAAGGAGACTTTAGGGTTGCCTACTCCTTTGAGTTCTATAAATAAGAGCCTTTGCTCCTTATTTTGTTAACCTTTATTTACTACGCAAAATTGTTGCGCCATTGTTGCCAACAAGTTTGAAAGTGCATATTTGTTCACTCTTGGATGAGAGTTTGTTTAGTTTGATAAGCAATTGTGTATGATTTCATACTTTTGCTGTCCTAGACCTTTGTAATTCGTTGAGAAAGCTTGAAGAAGGAAATCAAAAGGCACATGCAATTTGATCTAAAGACTTGAGTTCTTTCAACGTCTTGTTCTAACAATCTATTGTTTCAATCTCCCCCTTGGACAGGTGTCGTCACCTCCTTGGGTATTTTGTTGTTAATGATTGTCGTTTGATGTTGTATAATGATCTACTTTCAGCCTACACTTTGGACAAGTGTCGTCACCTCCTCGAGAATCCTGTTAGCCAGTTCATCGTAATTTGTTGTTTCTAGTGAGTTGTATCCCAGTATATACCTCGGATAGGGGTTCCTCCTCCTTCGCAATCCTGAGATCCATCTTACCGTAAAGAGTGATTGCTTGCATAAAGCCTTATTCCAACATAGATCTGAGAGTTCAAAGCCTCAAACGCATTCTGAAAGATGGTCAATTCAAATAATCCAACCAATCCATTCCCACTCCTATGCCCTCATGCTTTATTTACCTTGAAGTAATAGGATAGATTAAAAGCTAGTTTAGTTGTAGCTAAGATTTGCAAAAACTAGAGAAAGCCTTAGCTGCAATGCATTGTGTTTATGCACCCTTGTGTCCTGCCCGCTGAGTAAAAAAGATAGGAACACTTAAGTCCATTTTACTTTTATGCAAACATCAACAAACAAGAGGGAGCTTCCCCTCCATAATTTGAAGAGCAGTCATCACGCACTGTGCATAGCTGGTCGTTTCCAATAAGCACTCTAGAGGTGCTAATTGAAACGCCAACAAAAGAGAAGCAAAAGAAATCATGAGAGGTCTCGCCGCAGGGCAGCAGCATGTAGTTGATGTTTTGCAGCAACTTACAGCAACTATACAACAGATGAATACTTCTAGAAGACAAAATCACAAGCAAGGAGACAATGGAAGTGTGGCTGGGACTCCTACGACACAAAGAGCACCTACTCTTACCACTGATAGGCCTTCGCATCCTACTTTTTTGACGAATGAACCAGAAGAAGAGAATGTTGAAGAAGATGAAGATGCATCATTCACAAATAATGTCATGACAATGCACAATGAATGGGATTTGTTAACACCACAAGTAAAGGAGCATTTGACCTTTGACCGATACATGAGTCAAACGAGGGAGCACAACAAAACAAGACAAGACAAGAGACCAAGAAACCAAAACAAGGACCTAAAACACGTCACAAGCAAGCTCACACTTCCAACATTTGATGGTAGCGGGAAGGTCACAACAAGGGCTTGGATTCACAAGCTAGATACCTTCTTGACTTTTCGACCTATGGCAGAGGAGGATGCAATCAAGTTTGCAACTTTGCACCTGGATGGGTTAGCTCATGATTGGTGGCACCATGGTATGGTCACTTTGCAGCATAACCTCATCACCACTTACCAAGAATTCACTAACAGGTTGATTGAGGGCTTTGACAAGAAAGACCCAGAATTATATTTCAGAGACCTTGCTCAACTCAAGCAAGTGGGGAGTTTGGAGGTGTATATTAGTGATTTCTAGAGACTTTCAATTATGGTCCCTAGCATATCTGAAAGAAGGTTGGTCATTTTCTTTACTGAAGTTATCTGAACCATTGAGAGGATGGATCAAAGCTTTTGATCCCGGTTCACATCAAGAATCTATGAGGAAGGCCAGAAGTATGGAGCTTGCAGCCCCAAAAAGCAAGTTCACTCCTAAAGATATTACTTCTTCCAGCAATGAGAGTCCTCAACAATCTGCTAATAAGAAAAAGAAATCAGCAACGAGGGTGGACAAGGAGTCACGAGAGGAATTAAGGAAGAAGCAATTGTGTTACTAGTGCAAGTTACAGCAAATAGCATGACTGTCCTTTAAGGCCTAAGGGCAAGGCCAACCGTAAGATGTGGGTGTATTATGAGGATTCCGATTCTGAAAATTCAGATCAGCAAGCGGCTCCAGAGGATGAGGAGGTCAAAAAAGCCTCTACAAAGTTTGGACCTGATACGAATTTGTCTCCCTTGGCCCTATTTGCTAATATACAAGAAGGGACTTCATTCAGAATCAAAGGAACGGTTAATGTACAGCGTTACATTGCTATGCTTGACACTGGAGCAACGCATAATTTTATCGATGAGGGGTTTGTGGCCAGCTGTAGATTCTAGGCAGAGGACTTCACTGGATTCAGAGTTAGAGTTGTCGATAGATATACCCTCACGTGCACCAGGCGGATATGTAATCTCACTTTGTTGCTGAATGACTAAGAGTTACAGGCTGACTTCTATGTGGTCAACATGGGTGAGATGAACATAGTGTTGGGCATGAAATGGCTCCAAGACATTCAAGAATTTACCCTCAATGTACCTAAAATGGAGATGAAGTTCAAAATGAATGGTAGAGGTTATGTGTTGAGGGGAATTGTAGATGGGAGCTTGTGTTCTATCTCTCTATAGAGAGAAGAGCGGGAGGAGAGATAAGGAGGAGGTACAGGAGGTGGCGTGCGAGTCAGTGCAGGAGTTTGATCCTACCCGTAGCTCCAGCGGTTTGGAGATGGATGACTCGGATCAGCAGGGAGTAGTCGTGCAGTTTGTGAATAATCCATTATTCGAGGCTAATGCTAGAGTGGTTTATGACAATCCACTCTTCGAGCTTGATGTTGATCTTCCTCCAGGTACCAGCACAGAGTTGGGCAATAATCGCAGTGTTTGGGATCCTTCTAGTGCATCAGGATTCCAAGTAGGGCTCGCTGAGGAGTTTTCGAGTGTGTACATAGTGAGGAGTGCCTACAGTTTTGTTTTCGATTCACCTGTACAAGATTTGTTTCAGATACACAGTCCTGATGCGCACATGGTGGACAGTTTGTATGATATCCTACCTCGCGCAAATATGGGAAGCAAACCTTGTTAGCATTCTGAGTTGCTTCCTCCTAAGGTTCATGCTCCTAGGATACATGACACCAGATATGCAGTTGGTTACAGTGATTTGTTAGTTGTTCATATGTTGGTGCTTCAAGAGTCAGTTATGGCTGTGAGGGACATTATACAGGACTTCCCTTGGGATCCAGGTGGAGTGATCTTTCAGAGGGTTTTCTTTTGGCAATTGAGATTGCTTGGGGACAAGCAATTTCAGGGAGGGTGGACTATAATGTCCCCTTTTTAGCTTGTTCCAGTTTCTCGTTGGTTTAGCCTATTAGTTGACCCTCGTAGGCTAATGCAGATGGTTGAGGGTCTTGTTTGGCAGATATCAGAATGTTTTCTTCTCCAGAGCTCAAATAGGTTCAGGATTGGCCTTCGTTTGGTGATTCAGGACTCAGTTTCACACACTTACTATTTATAGTAAGTTAGCAGGTCATGAGAGTCCAGTGTTTCTATTTATAGTAAGGCACCTAGACATGTGGTGATTTCAATGTTGATCCCAGTTTTCAGTTGGCCTGGTGAAATAAGGATTAATTGTGCAAGTTATATCATTTAATTATTATTAAAGGTGACTTTAATAATAATTAATTATTAAAAGCATATTATAAAGTTTATGTTTGCACTTTAAGTCAATGGGGCCATGATACATGAAAAAAGGATCATTAATGATTGATTAATTTTGGGGCCCACTTCAAGGAATTATTTAATAAAGTTTAAATGCGCATTTAATGTTATTTTTTAAATTATTAAAAAGGAGGCTTCTAGAGGATCGACCTCTTCATGAGAAATTATAAAAAGGGATCAACTAAGCTATTGGGTATTCATTCAGTCATTATACACTTATGTCTTTTGGTGATTCAGCTGTGTGAAGAAGGAAGCTAGGGTTCCTGCAATTCTCGATCATTAAGAACGAAATCTCTCATTGATTTTGCATACCTAAGGTTGTGAAAGATCTTCCAAAGGATTGCCTGTCTGTGGGCTTCATACAGAGGTCCAGTTTGTGCTTATTGGTGAAGTTTGAAGAGGGTTTGAAGAAGTTTCATTGATTAAATTCTGAAGACATATATGGCTGCTCATTCCGTTGAAGGATCTTCATAGCTGGGCCATTCAATCATTAAATGCAGGCCATACCGTGTCCCTACAGCCTGGCCGTACTGTCTTGAAGAGAGGCGTGTTGACTAAGGCTGAAATGCCTTATGCTTTGGGCTGCAAATGGATTCATTTAGGGTGTCTAAACTTCTAATGAGGGGCTGCTGCTATATCATGTCAGAAAAGTGAAAGACTGAGGCTAAGCGTTCCAAGTGAAGGGTTTCATGTTTGCTTCAGAAATCCATCTCAGAACTTGGCGTCCAACCAGGTTCTTTTGCAGCTAGTATTTTATGCATTTAGCATTGCATAGTATGACATATTTGCATTACTTAAGCTAGGGTTTGATCACTGTCTTCAAACAGTGACTATCATTGTAATTTCGGTCAAGGGAATTGCATTATCATAAGTCTGATTGCTGTTATACAAACAGCCTTATGTAAAGGGGTTGCATATGAAAAGGGCATGTAATTTCATGGTAGATTTTGCACTTCAGTTATACTGCTTTCTCTCAAGCTTTGTAATCATTTTCATATCCAGCAATTACATATTGAAGGAGTTGGGGGTTTTGCATCAAACTGTTGGTAAAGATGTCTCATGGCTGTAGGTGTACATTTTGTAATAGTAGATCATTTATATGCATTTGAAAAAGACAAAAAAAAAACTTGCATTTCTTAATATCCTGGCATTTATCTCATTAAAACCCAAAACAAGCAAAAACGTTGAAACCACAAGCTTTTGAGCAAGGCAGAAAATTACTTAAACACATCAGCAGTGCCAAAAATTCATTGTGGGAGAACAAGGGTTCCTACAGAATGCACTTTCTCTACTGTTCCCATTAAAGGGCGGTTGCTGATTTTGTGACCTTTGCTATGGTGTCTGAGGCAGGTAGGCTGTCCATTTGTGGATGACAGGCTAAACTCATATTGAATGTTGTTGCTTCTAGACAAAATAATTCTTGACAGAAATTGCTTGTAAATATTTTATCACAATCATGAGTTATTCTTCTCAGAAATCTGTCAAGTCAATATATTATAATTTATTTTCATTTATATAGTTCAACGAATGGAAGTTTCATTTTCAAGTTGGATAGAGATAAAGGGGACATATTTTGTTAGACAATTTACTATCATGACTTTGAAAATGGGATTCCTGTAATAAAATCCATTGAAATTTCCTCTTACTTGCTATTAGGGATGTTCACTGGGTAGAGGATGCCAAGGAACTTTACATTTTCCACCTTATCCTTTGGCATAAGTCACATTTGGAAAGAAATATAGTATTATCTTTTCCATTTTTGGCCAAAGAAATCTCAGTAATGCTCCTGCATGTATTGCTTATGCCTGCATAACTTGCTGAAAGTATCAAGTGGTCTTCATGCATTGGCTTCTCCACAAGGCATGAGTCTCAGTGTAGATGAATTCTGTACTAGAATATGATCAAGTTTCTTCATATTCTCCATCAGTCATCCTTTTTTCCCTTTCTTCCTTCTTGAATGTGTTTCATTATTTTCCTTCTTTCTCTGTTTGCTGCAAGTTCATCTTGTATTTCTTTGATCCATGGTGGCTGGCTTGAAGTTAAAGTAATGAATGTTGGTTCAGGTTTGTCCTATCTTGAAAGTGCATCAGCTACTATATTCTCTATTCTACTTTTGTATAATATGTCAAATCCAAAAGTTTAGAGTTTATCAATACAATTTATTTGCTCCTCTGTACTTGGTGCTTTGTGAATCAGATGTTTTAGGCTACTTTGGTGTGATTTCACCAAGAATTTATTTAACAAAAAGATATTGTTTCCATTTACAGATTACATGCAATATTGCCAATATTTATTTTCCATTGTACATTCACTTTTCACTTTTCTTTAACTTTCAACTTTCAATGTGATAGGTCTTCTATCTTGTAATAAAATTGCTCCGATTCCTCATCCCAAAGCATTGCATTCAACAAGGAATTTCCTTTGATAGATTTGGCGTTACCAAATGTTCAGCAAAGATCCAGGGAATAGGATACACCAACAAGCGGAATTACTTGTGAAGTTTCAGGCTCAAAGAAGCATCCCAGGAACCTTGTTACATCGGGAAGCAGTTCCAAACCACTGATTCCCTAAAGGGGCAATTACAAAACCACCAGTCTTCTGAAAGAAGTGGTTTCACCCAACCAAAAGAAATCAGAATATGAAACAAACAGTTCACTGTTTGGCCTTCTAATTCCAGTGTATTCCTATACACAAGGAGGACCCTCCATCATCCATTTAAAAACATGAGGAGATCAGATTGAATCATCTGAGGCGTTCCATAGTGAATGTATCTTCCATAGTGACACAAGAGAATAAAAGAGCAGCACAAAGGAAGAGGAAGTTTGAGGTAGATTACATAACTCATGGCTGGAGGTATTTGACACCAAAGAGCACTAAAGAGAAAGAAAACACATGAAGTGAGTTTCTCACACTTGTAATCATTTCAATATTCCAAGGAAGCTCAGAAGATGTGCAATTGCCACTTTCAATTGTTTTTCCTTTCCTTAATGTTTCCTAGATAAATCGGTGTCTCTACGGTGTGGTTTGCTTCTATTTATGTTTGTTTATGAAGTATAAATCATCCTCTACAATTGAATGCACACTCTAACTCTAATTAGAAGGAATTCCACTATCATTTGGATGAAATTCGAGTAGCATAGCATGGATTTAAAATAATTTTAACTGCTAATTTACACAAGCATGAACTTGTAGAGAATCATGGATCAACTTGTATCAGAGCAGCAAGTTCCTTGAGGCTTGTAGGAGTTTTTGTAATTCATAGGAGATTTCTGTGTAAAACCATATTTCTAGATCTTGGACAAAGTGTCACAAGAATCGTTGGATGCATGGAGCAGCCATAGCAAAGCCTCTATAGAAGAAACTTGAGGATATCCAAACATCCCATGGGCAGGTGCTGGAAAAGAATACAGTTCTTTGGGAGAAAGCACATCACTTGGAAGAAAGAATTGAGGAGTTGCAAACTAGTATGGAGAACCAAGAAGAATTCTTCATTGGAATCCTTGAGCAATTGCAACAGGAGTTGATGGTAAAAGATGAATTAATGTCAAAGCTCTAGCGTGAATGAGAAGAGAAACAAGAGAGGAGTCTACAAAGAAAACCAGACCAGCTAGTTGCAAGGTGTGCGCCCTTGGTCTCCTTGTGTTGTGCAATGCAGTGCTCGAGTTTGTGACATGGCATGACCGCCTCCCATGGATTCATTAACTCTGGTTGTATCCGGCATTAACAGGTCAATCTTTTGGTGCAACAGCAATTGTCGTTCCAACAATTGCTATCAGAGCCTAGGTCACAGGTTCGAACCCCTCGCTTGCACTAGGGGGGTATTGTTGCAAGGTGTGCGCCCTTGGTCTCCTTGTGTTGTGCAACACAGCGCTCAGGTTTGTGACATGGCTTAGCCACCTCTCGTGGATTCATTAACTCTGGCGGTTGTATCAGGGATTAACAAGTCGATCTTTTGGTGCAACAGCAACCGTCGTTCCAACACAGCTTCTACTCCAAAAGAACAAACAGCAAATGAGATAAGCAAAGAGGGCAATCATAAGTATGTTTTCATCAAGATGTTAGATATAATAAATCCATTGACCAATTTGAAAAGCATACCAAGAGGGGCTATGATGGAAAGGGACTTGGCAAGGAAGGTCAAGTAATACTCAAACCCATCATGGTGGGGGAAAGAGTTCAATCTGAGGGCCTTGGATACAAGAGCATGGAGATTGGTGAATGCTAAAAAAAGGGGTTCATACAAAGCACAAACCAAGGATGATCCAAGAAAGGTAGAATTCCTCTAATATTATTTTGTAAAGCCTCAGCACGATTGTAGGTTATCTCCAAACATGAGCAGCAATCAAAGCTTGTAGAGGACAGCAAGACTCTACCTCAAGAAGACAAAAAGGAACCTTCAAAACAATCAGACTTTCAGATAAGAGAGGAGGAAAAAAGAAATGGGGAGATTACACTCCACCGACTTAACCACTAGTCAGACCTAGGAAGGAGGCAAGCCAGAAAGTCACTAATCTGTTATGCCATAATGATGCTTGCAGCAATTATTAATCTTTATTAGTCATTAATCTGTTTGTTTCTCTTTAAGCAATATCTTCTGAACATTGAGAACAGATCATCGATTAGAGAAGAGAAAACATTCAAACCTAGGAACAGATCAGTCCGTACATCAGAAGCGATTGCTGTTATCAGATATTCCTATATATATAAACATTCAGGTGTATTTTCTGCCAACTATTGTTTACACATGTATGCCTATGACTTATAAGATAATAAGAGTAATTAATGTATAATTTCCTATGCTAGAATTAGAAATGTATTTGACTGTCTGAAATCCACTTGTGGGAAGGGCCTGGGGTGGAGTAGGTAAGCGAGGCTAGTAAATAGCCATCCTAGAGTTGTCCGTAATGGCTCCTAGGACCAGAGGGCACTTACCCAAAGAGCCAAGTAAACCACTTACGACCCCCACTCAATTCCACAAGATAGCAAGTGTCTTCCAAGAGTTGAGACATTGACGGGGAAAGCAAGTACAAGTCGCCAAGGGGGAGAGCTGTGGTATACACCCTCTTAGGCTTGGTATATGGCTTCGAGCGGACCAATCATGTCCCTTCTCCCAAAATCTTAATATGTTTGCATTGTTGATAATCTATGAATGTAATTATATATATATTGCTCATGTGGTGATTGCAAGATTCCAATATAAGATTGCATCATTAAAGAAATATTTATTTGGTAAAGACGAAACCCTAACCCTAATTCATTGCAATTTGTGATTTGTGGGAAAAATCTAGGGCAAATCAAGAGAGGGACATTACACAGACTGCAAACGTTATCATAATATATGACCTTCATTGTAACATACGATTCAGTAGAAAGGAAAATCATGCATGACAACAAGTTGTAACATTAAGAAGCTATCAAAGCCATTGTTGTGATATGGTTTCTAACCCACAGCAACCATTGTAGTATGCATGTAGACTTTTAGCTAACAGCATAGAGTTGTGACAACCATTGAAATGATCATGGGAAGGACACCATGTAAGGACCCTCAATTTTTTACTTTAATTAATTAGGAAAATTTAATTGATTTCACATAGCATTGATTTTGAGTACTTAAATGATTGAATTTTGTCTATAATTCATTCAACAAATTAATTGTGATATTATTAATTGGTTAACCTGCATTAAGGATTATGCTATTAAATTTAGTCAATTTGGCTTGATTCTAGTTATGCAAATAGTTTCAATAAACTTGAATCGATTTACTTTTCTATAATTGAAATCTCTTTTTTTTCTTACTTAAATTATAATTGGAGTATTAACCAATGCTTACATTCAAAATCAAAAGAAAATACTAATTCGAGACTAATACTACAATTTGAAATAGGTGCGCATCCAAGAAATCTTCGTTAACCCCCCCTTCCGCAGGTTTGTCCGACCGGATCCTTGACAACTGGTCGACGATCACATGGCTCTTCCCTAGACGTATGATAATCATGAATGTGAATTCTTGGAGGAGTAACAACCATTTGCTCACTCTCCCTTGTATTATTGGCTTGTTCATCAAGGATATTAGAGCTTGGTGGTCCACATAGAAGGTGAACAGTGTCGCTAGCAGGTAGTGCCTAAATTTCTACACTGAGTACACCATCCCGAGTGCTTCACGTTCGGTCGTACTATAGTTCTTCTCTACTTTTGAAAGTAACCGACTCGCGAAAAACACCAAGTGATCCAACCCGTGTACTCCCACTTGCGGTAGTGTTGCTCCGATGGCAAAATTGGAGCATCCACATGTACATGGAACTCCTTGTTCCAGTCAGGGTACGCCAATATGGGTGAACTAATCAGTCAATCCTTCAATTCATTGAACGCCTTTTCTTGTTCTTCCGCCCATATGAATTGTTGTCCCTTCCTCGTCGATAGGTCAAGAGGGTAGAAGACCTATGCGAAGTTCTTGATGAACCTTTGATAGTACCCTACGTGCCCAAGGAAGGACTTTCCGCCAATGATGTTTCCCAGGGCCTCCATCTATACGATTACTCTTATATTGTCTGGATCTATTTTTAGTCCAACTTTGCACACAATGTGTCCCAATAGTTTCCCCTGCGACACCATGAATCTGCACTTCTTGGGGTTTAGTGTGATTCGGGATGCTCTGCATCTCTTCATGCATTGTTTGAGAGCTTTCAAGTGTTTCTCTTTGTCATTGTAGATTGACCAGTCATCGAGTAATGCTTTGAAGTTGCCCACTGACATTATGTCGAAGATGTGTAGTATTATTCTTTGGAATGTGGTCGGCGCGTTACACAACCCAAATCGCATTTGGTTGTACGCGTACACCTCGTCCTCGACCACGAAAGTTGTCTTTAGCTTGTCTTCCTCGACAATGCTAATTTGATTGTACCCCGAGAACCCATCCATGAATGAGTACATCTTGTGCCTAGCGACCTCTTCTAGAATTGTGTTGATGGAGGGGATTGGAAACGGGTCTTTAATTGTCACCGTGTTCAGACACCGAAAGTCGACACATATCTGGATCTTCTCAGATTCCTTCTTTAAGGAGATGACAATCAGTGACACCCAGTTGCTGACTTCTACTTTGAAAATAATGCTCACTTCCAGCATCTTATCAATCTCATCCTGTACTTTGGCAGTGTAATTTTTGTTCATCCTATAGGGTCTTTTCCGTATAGGTTGGGCTCCCAAACAAGAGGGATCCTATGTGCGCACAACTCTGGTGGTATACCCTCCAGGTCTTTGTACATCCATGCGAACGCATCTTTATATTCCATAAAAAATTTGAATGCCGCCACCTTTAGTACGGGGTCCCAGTCATCACTGACAAGGATCACCTTAGGCTCTTCTTCTTCACCGAGGTTTACTTTCTCGAGTGTCAACTCTTCGTACTTGATCAATTTGTCTCTTTCGAACTTGTGGACTAGTGTCTCATCCAGTTTTGCCACACCTTCCTTATGCTCGCAGTATTCTAGCGGAAAAGTCTGACTAGTCAAGCCCTTGTCTTCTTCCTCTCCCCCTTCTTTGATTTGTAACATGTTGCATTTTGGGTGGAACACTTTGTAATCCTCCATCTGCAAGTAAAACAACCTGTTCAGTGAACTGGTCTCATCTTCCGAGCAACTTTTGAGTTCGAGTACACCTCGGCATTCGGTTCCATCGTCTTCCTTCATCAACATCCGACTCCCCTTTGTCCGATTCTGATCTGGAGGAAGCCAGCTCTTCACTCATAGCCTAGTTCTTCAAATCAATGATGTACTTCTTCCCATGGCTCTCAATCGAGAGGGTGTTCCTCTTCCAATTATGATCCGCCTTGGTGGCAATCAACCATCCTCATCCCAACAAAGCGTTGTACGCCTTCTTCTGCAATGGATTGACAACGAAGTTCAATAGGAACTATTGCGTGCCAATCAGGACTTTCTGCGCCATCAAGGTACCAATACGTTTGATGCCATGTTGGTTTGCACCTACCAGATGAAATGTCAAGGGCCAGAGGGTTGGCTTTCCCAAGCACTTCTATGTCTCCTCTGGCAGTACGTTCAACCCAAAGCCTCTATCGACAATGGTGTTGGAGAGTTTCCTCCCCATGATTTCCATTTGTATGACGGTCGGCTTCCTCCCGACGTTTACTACAAGTAGCATCGAGTTTGTGGCCTCCCTTGCCAATTGTGTCATACTCTCAGTCGGACCCTTTTGGAGGTTGTCCTTGATGACGTTCGTGAGTGCTACTCTCAGTTGGGGTATCATTTGTAGAAGGTTTGTTACCTTAATTGGTACGGTTGTGTGAAGCACCTTCCGTACAATGTTTTTCTCAGACTCTGACTGTAATGACATACTAGCCACCTTGGAGGTTCTTTGTTCTTTTACCATTGCCTCTTCCACTTCTGCCCTAGCCTCTCGGAGTCTTTCTTTCTCTGTACGAGGGTCTAGTTAATTGGCCTTCTTTGTATGTGCCCTTGTAATCGCCAGGATGTCCTCGTCGGCTACCTCCAGCATGTTGATGCCTTTTTGCTTTGGGTAGTCAGTATCTTCATGATCGTTGGGACCACACCATTTGCACAGCCTTTCGCCTGCACCTTGACCATTCTGGCATTCCCTGGCAAAGTGACCCCATTTGTTGCACTTTCGGCACTATATCATGGGTTTCCCTTTGTTGTCGTACTGGATTTTGCTTCTTGGCGTACTATTAATACTTGTCTGATTATTACAGTAGCCACCAGGGGATGCATTGTTGATTTGAGGCTTCGGCGGTATGGTCGGAGAGGTTGACTATTCCCCTTGTGCAAAAAGCACTTGTGAACTCCTTGTTTTTAGGTTGTACGGGCACTCCTTGGAGTGTCCCATAACTTGGCATATGTCACAAAACATTTTCTTCGAGCAGTTCGCCTTTGTGTGACCTTTTGTTTTGCATTCAGTACACCACAATTCATTCGCCTCCTTCAACCCTTCTTTGTCGGCTTTCAATTCCTTCATCATTCTTATCATATCTCAATGGAGAGCTTGTATGATTTTTGACTTGTCTTCGCTCTCCCCCGTACTTTCGTCATCATCTGTTTACTTTTTCCTTCCCCCACGAGGATATCTTGTTTTCACTCTTGATGTCCATCGCACGATTATATGCTTCAATGTACGAGGATGGAGGTACCACCTTCATTTTCTTCCGGATGGAGGGAAGTAGTCCTTCGATAAACCACCTCTTCTTCAAACCGTCCGCTAGCTGTGTCTCCAGTTTCCCCAGCAACTCCTTGGGTCTACGATTGTAGGCTCGTACACTCTCACTCTTCCCTACTTTGTGTTGTAGATTTCCACTACAATTTCATTGCCATCTCTAAGGAGTTTAAACTCCTGCTCGAACGCCCTCTTCAGTGTTTGCCATGATACTTTGTGGGTTCCATCCAGTTCACTAAACCAATCGATTGCTACACCCCTCAGTGTCGCTGGGAATGCCCTCAGCCAGTAGTCCACATCATCTTGCCCATTGGCTATCCAAATGGTCTCGCACGTCTTGCAGTGTTGTACTAGATCTTCTAAACCATCCCCCGTGAACTTCGACAACTTCTGCCTCTTGGCTGGTGGAGTCACCATCCTTCCCGGATGCCCTCCTTGTGTATTAGACCTAACTGAACTGATTCCCCCGCAACATTTCAGTGCATCACTTGCACTCTCGACCACGTACAAGTCTCTCCCACGTCTTCTGTCAGTGTCCTCGACACCTCGAGTCTCTTGGGGTTCATTTTGATACTCCCTCTACCCTGGGGTCTTAGGCTCAAATCTTCTAGTCCTCAACCGTTTGTCATCGTCCGATATGGACAAATCCCAACTGCTCTCGAGCTCTTCAATCATTTCATTTTCATTTTCATAAATTTTGTATCTTTCTCCGTACGGTGTACTTAAGGGTCCTTCGTCCCTTTCCTCGACAAGACTTTGGTGTGCTCTTACAATAGATTGGTCTATTCCATCAAGGATTTGGTGTGCTCTTGTAATGGATTGATTTAGTTCAGTTATATCTTCATTGATTTCTGTCAATTTGCTTTAGCCTTCGTCGTCGATTTTCTTGCTCCTGTAACCTAAGTGATCATCGAACCTTCTCTTCCTATGTTTCTTACCCGATTGGTACACGGTTCTTATCTTTATTAGGCTGTATGGGAATTAAAGGTTGGTCGTGCAATCATTGGTTGTTGGAACTATGTCTCCGGCTAGTATCATGTTCTTCCTCTTCCTACTTGGTTCTCTACTCGTACCACTGCAGTATATGTTGCCTTCAACGTTCCTGGTCGCTCTCTGCCAAAGATCCTACAGGATGATGAAATGGCGGACCAACAACCTTGGCAAACGGTTGAGGAGATGGTCGACCTTGTCGTTCACTTGCAGCCTGTCCCAAATGACTATTAGAGGGATCTCTCGCCTAAGAGCTTCCCTCAATACGTGATCCCTTAACGATAATTTGGGGGTTACAAATAATGAACTCATTGATAAGATATGCCTTGAAAACCTCTAAAATGGGTGCCTAAATGAAGTATAAAGTTTGCAGCAATATACCAGCAGCAACAATGATAATAAACTCCAGCAACGATCACTATCACCAATTCCCACGCCTAGTGCAAAGCTACATACAATTAAATTGCCAAAACCCTTGCATGGCAACCACCTATTGATTGAAGTTCTCCTATAGTTCTCTTTGCTCTTAAAATAATGATCAATATATTTGCATTATTCTGATATTTCATTCAAACCCTTGAAACTTCTAAAGATAATCACTTCAAATATGCACAATGTTACTTCTGATGTAAAGCCACCTATAGATGCAACCTTTGGGTGATATTCACACCTGTGGGAAGCATAAATCTGAGAGAATTAACATTCTCAAAGACCAAATTGCAGCAAACCCTGGTTTCCTTCTCACAAGCAAAAGCTCTTCAAAATGACAAAGTGTAGAATGAATGAATAAAGCTTTTTATACCCTCCTCAGAATGGCACAATTTCCCAAGTGCCTTTTACACATTAAATATAATATAATTTATTTGCTTTTATTACTTTATATTATATTTCTCAAGTGGGCGCCAAAACCAATAACTTATATAAATTGACTTTATAACATTAAATAAACTTTTATAATGAAGTCAAATAAGTCATTATAATATTATGCACTTTTATAATTAATTATTATTAAAGCAATACTTTAATAATAATTAAAATTCCATAACTCCAACATTAATCAACGTTAATTAATTTTGACTTCACCACAGGCTAACCCACTACTCACTGTGCCCATCTAGATGCCTTACTATAAATAGAAAGGTTGGCCCCCAACATTCCACTGACTTACTAAAAATAATAAGTATGCATAAACAAAGCTAGAAAACCATGGAGATGATCACCTTAGAATATACCAACGAACCGGAGAAAGAAACACTGCCAACTGCCATCTAGAAAACCAATAACTCCCCCACAAGGCCCTCTACTCACCAATATTAGCCTATGAGGACCTGATGATAGGCTAATCCGTCAAACACTGACCCAAGCTAAAAAGGGGACATCTCCCCGAAATTGCTTGACCTCAAGCAATCTCAACTAAATGTCCTGACCTATCACCTAAATATCGAGATCCCAAATCAACCTGTAGAATGCCCAACCATGCTCAATACGACTGTAGACAATCAACCCAATGTAGAGCGATCTACCAAACATAGAAACCCCTGGATCCCATAACAAGAATGGAAGTTTGCCATACACATTGCCCGCTAACTCCCTTTGTGCTACTCTGTCATAACCTTCACCATGCTGGGAATGGTGAAGCAACTCATTGGGATCCAACCGAACTGATGTGCCAAACTTGTCACCACCTGGATCCCAACACACCAAAGTCTCACATCCATCAAACATGAGAAGATAAGAGGTATCTCATAGTGCTAGTATCATAGCACCTCTCTCCATCCTCGACAAATCTCTCGTGGATGTAACGAGTACCCCTTATAGGTGTTGGAAAAAGTGTACTAGCTCCTCTTAGGTTGCTGATATGGAACAGGACAGCACCTTCAAGACTGCTAGACCAACCTATGGGGATGCAAAAGATACCAACAGGCTCATAGGATGATGGAGTATCATCCCTATGCTACTCTCCCATGATGAGGAAATGATATAACTCTCGTCCAAATTCATGTACAACTGCTGACCTCCAAGAACTATGAATGAAATCCTCATCCAAATAAATAGAACAGTTGTCACCTGCCAACTTTTGGAGTAGAACTCCATCACTGCGGGATGAACTAACCATGTCGTTATGCTTACTAACACCACAACTTCCTTGTAACCATGCCTCCAATGGAAATTTTTGAAACAAAGAAGTTGCTAACTCCGCCATGGTCACATTTGCATAATGAAAATTTGATTCCTGACCCTGTAAGCAACCATCTAAAAATAACAGAGTCGAATACCCACAGTCTCTGGTTCCATCTTCTGTAGATGGTAACACTCCATCCCACAATGGATGATATGAATCCCGAGCCAGCCCACACCTACGCATCATCAAGTCATCTGTGTGCGAACTAAAGGAGAAGTGATGAGCACTCCTTACTATGCAGTCAAGATAGAATGCACCTACTTCCAGCATAGTCATGGGGAACGCACTCATCACTCTCATCATCTGAATCAAGAGGTGGCTCATGACTTTGATCCTGAATGGCTAATTGGGTAGATGCTTTGCAAGTCCTCTCTGTGTACCCAATAGCAAAGTCTCTATCAGATAGCAACTAGAGGTAATCTGATTTTATTTCCTCCAAAGCCTGCCTAATAGTTCGCAAGCTTTGAATAGGAATTCCAATCGAGACCCCATACCATCTCTCCTCAAATTTTGTTGACCAAAGGAGGTACTCGACGAACTTATGTGTGCAATCAAAATGAGATAAAGTTTGATCAACCTTCTCTCCAGTGACCTTCAGCTGATCCTTCCATCTCTGTAACTCATTAAGTTGTTCACAATCAACTGTATGGGATGAAATTTCTGATTTGCTTCCAAGAGAGGGAAACATATCAGCATGGAAACCAATTTCCCCACTAGATGATACCTAGCATTCCTCCTGTAAAGAAGATGGGACAGCATTGTGATCGAACACACAACTCTGTTGAATCCCCCACTTCATCACAAGACCTGTCAATAACATTCTCTGCATCACTTGAAATGGGTTCATCATCAGGAACACCTGCTGCCACATACTGTTTCCTACTAAACTCATCCGATGTACTCATCCCATGGGTGTAACCTGCACCTATAAATGAAATGGATGTCTCCACATCCCCAACATGTACATTACCACAATTCGTGGATGTATGCTCATCACCAATGGCTGCCATAGATGGCTGAATTGTAGCTGTAGGTGGTGAAGACCACACCAAACTCAACTCCACGGTAAGCTCATCAATCTGAGACTCCGCCTCTTGAAGGGCCAATTGAGTGCTCCTCAAAGAGTCCATGGTGACCTCAGGCTCATAGGTGAGCTCATCAACCTCCTCTTCTTTCCCTTTTAGTGCATCATAATAGATACCGTCAAGCATGAGAAAGCATGAGAAGATGATCTCTGTCAGATAGCAGTTGTAGGTAACTTGTTTTCATCACCCCTAATGCATCTCTAAATGCCTGAAACTCTGCAAGGGAAAATCCACCATCAAAGTGCTCTTGTGTTCCTGGAGTCCTCCAACAACAGTTTGCCATCAACTGCTAAGCAACATCAAAATGTTCTATGGCTGTAGCAATCATACCTTCATTCACCTTCAATTGCCCTGCTAAGTGATGAGACCCCTAAGACATCATTTCCACACAAAATTTCTGATTTGTAATCAGCACTATGATAGGATGTTGAATCACCATCATTAACCGATTGGAAAACATCATCATGTGTGCTATCAACATTGCACACACCCTCATTAAAAGTACTGGTCTCAAGATCCTCATAGGATGGCTCAAATGAAATGCTAGAGGTTGCTGATTTGACATCCTCATTGCTCATTTCCTCTTCCGGAATAGATGCATATACATCTGAAGAACTATCCTGGGACCTATCAATCTTACCCAATTTTTTTGATTTTAGATCAGCATCATGCAACATACAATCTGATTTGTTTTCATGGCTCAAATCAACATCATGAGCACTGAAAATGTCATCCTGGGGTTCTGTCAAACTACTATCATGATGTAAGGTATTCTCATCAACAATCACTTCAAATTTAAACCCCTTTTCTTCCACCTGCTCCTCATCTTTCCAACTCATATATTGAGTGCCAACATTGGGAGACTCCTCAATATCATTCCCTTCATGCGCCATAGCTGCTAACTCATGGTTACGCTCAACATTATGACTGCTGTCATAAAATAGAAAATCAAAAGTTACACCATACCTAAGAGTAGTGTCTTCCCGGAACTCAACCAAATCTTCATCCTTTGTTAATTGTCCATTGCCAAGTGCTGGTTCAAGAGGTGTCTTCAATGGAAAATTAAGTGTATCATGTGCCATAACTTTTGTCCCATGGCTGCAAGGTAAATCTACATGTGTATAAGTCTCTTTAGTCTTTATGACTTCATCACGGAATCCTCTTTGTCCTTCCAAATGATGTGACTCATAAGCCCCAACATCATCATACAAAATGTACATCTCCAAATCTGTTGCCTTCATGGCTTCTCCTTCAATGACTGATTTTTCTACTTCAGGTGAATTTTTTCCCTTAAACATCCTCCTAGTGTACTTTACAAAACCAATCTTTCCAGGACTCAAAGTAACAACAAGGTTCAAATATCTATTAAAAGAGTACTGTATTTTAAAATCATTTGGCATGCTTCGATAGTCCTCAAAGAGTTGATTGGCTTCCCGTTCATAACCTTCCCGGATCTTGATGGCTTCACGTTCATAGTCTTCCCTGGTTTTTCCTTCAATCCTATAGTAACCCATTGACATACTCTGAATATTTCTAATACACCCAACAAGATGGCAGGAAACCGCTCTGATACCACTGTAATACCCCACCCCTAATAGGATATTTACTTTTTGAATTTTGCCTGTCTGTTTTTATTTGTTTTATGGTTTTCTAATATATTTGCAATGATTGATACAACAATATACTGCAGCAAAATAGAAGATATTGCAATAATAATTTTCAACTCAAAAACTGAATATTACATAGGGAATACACAACTGAAAATTCCATATTTTTATAACAGCTTAGATACCAAGTATTTTCACAAAATATTGACAACCCAGTTCATAAAATATCCCCTATTATCTAAAACAACAATACCCAGAAAATTTGGGGGTTACAAATCATGAAGTCACAGGTAAGATATGCCTTGAAACCCTCTGAAATGGATACCAGAATGAAGTATAAAGTTTGCAGCAATATAATAGCAGCAACAATGATAATAAACTCTAGCAACAATCACTATCACCGATTCCCACACCTAGTGCAAAGCTGCATACAATTAAATTGCCAAAACCCTTGCCTAGCAACCACCTATTGATTGAAGTTCTCCTGAAGTTCTCTTTGCTCTTAAAATAATGATCAATATATTTGCATTATTATGATATTTCATTCAAACCCTTGAAACTTCTGAAGATAATCACTTCAAATATGCACAATGTGACTTCTGATGTAAAGCCACCTGTAAATGCAACCTTTGGGTGATATTTCACATCAGTGGGAAGCATAAATCTGAGAGAACGAACATTCTCAAAAAGACCAAATTGCAGCAAACCCTGGTTTCCTTCTCACAAGCAAAAGCTCTTCAAAATGACAAAGTGTAGAATAAATGAATAAAGCTTTTCAAAAGCTTTTTATACCCTCCTCAAAATGGCACGATTTCCCAAGTGCCTTTTACACATTAAATATAATATAATTTATTTGTTTTTGTTACTTTATATTATATTTCTCAAGTGAGCGCCAAAACCAACGACTTATATAATTTGACTTTATAACATTAGGTAACTTTTATAATGAAGTCAAATAAGTCATAATATTATGCACTTTTATAATTAATTATTATTAAAGTAATACTTTAATAATAATTAAAATTCCATAACTCCAAGATTAATCAACGTTAATTAATTCTGACTTCACCATAGGCTAACCCACTGCTCACTCTGCCCATCTAGATGCCTTACTATAAATAGTAAGTTTGGCCCCCAACATCCCACTGACTTACTAAAAATAGTAAGTATGCATAAACAGAGCCAGAAACCCATGGAGATGATCACCTCAGAATATGCCAACGAACTGAAGAAGGAAACACTGCCAACTGCCATCTGGAAAACCAATTAACTCCCCCATAAGGCCCTCTAATCACCAATATTAGCCTACGAGGACCTGATGACCGTCAAACACTAACCCAAACTAAAAAGGGGGCATTACATAGTACCCATTGATTGCATGACTCTGAATGCATATAGTGTGTCGACGATGGTTGAAGGACCAACCATCGCATCCCTTCATTACACTAATTATTCCATCCGAAACTTTCCTGAAACCACTAACTAACATAGCATGACAAGTACATACACACAAGTACATGAAATATTAAACTAACTAAAGTCTTATTTGTTACCCACGGCCAACTAAGTACACTTTCGGTTGGCTACAATTTTTAGCCAAAAAACAACAATTCCAATTTAAGTTGAGAAAATAAATATAAGTTTATAATAAAATTACAAATTGGAACGCCGAAGAAAATCCCAGTTCAGGTCCTACAAACACTATTATCACAAAAACTAACATTGAAAATCATTAAATATTTAGAATTAATGATATCATCTAAAACCACAAGGTATTAACATTTAATGTCAAGAATCCATGATAACATTTAAATCCATATAAGAATCATTCATATTTAAATCAAAATACCTTAATATCATTAATAATTATTCCAAGGCATATTCCTATAGTCAACCATATTAGGAATTCATTGGACATGCTTGCAAACCATAATCTTAAGGGTGGTCGTCCTCGTATTGCGAGTGCATAGAAGGATTTTAGATCTAGCCATCCCTCAACCCACCTTAGAGGTTGGTTGTCCTCCTCGACCAAGCCCAAGAGCACAAAATTGTATTTCTAGTCCATTCGGCCTCCCGGCCCACGAGTATGGCAGAACCTCCAATCCATCCATCTCGAGGTGGCATGCTTGATAAGATGCATGAAGACTTTCCTCTTCAACCAAGCCCAAGAGCACAAAATGGATTTTTGGTCCATTCGGCCTCCTGGCCCACGAGCATGGCAGGATCCCTGATCCATCCATCTCAAGGTGGTGGGCTTGATATAAAGAATTTCTAGTCCTTCAACTCTCATGAACTCGGAAGGTTGAACAACCTTCCTATTTGCAAGACACTTCACGAATACAAGATATGATCCCTTAAGGAATTTGCTGGTGCAGTAGCACCCAATTAGTTTCATCTAAATTTGATCAAAATGTTGAGTCATGGGTTGGTCTAGGAGTTTAAGGTCATGAAGTGGGTCAATAAGGTCTAAAAAGACCATTAGAATTGTATTTAGTGCTCATTTTTGTAAAGCGGTGTGATATGTTGTCGATTATGCTCAAAAGAGCATTATGTGTAAATGAGGTTTTTGGAGGGGTTTAGAGTGTCAAATATTGGCGTAGGATGAATAAGGTCATATTTGGCCATCAAAAAGTGTATTAGGTCATTTTTGTGGTATTGAGAATGTTTTGAGGGTAAATAATGCAAAATGTGTAAAATTGTCAATAATGTAATTGCAAGATTTCGGGAACTCAAGAGTCGAATGGAATATGGAAGGCAGTTAGTCGGTTTCGGAGGGTAGTTAGGAATGGGAAATGTTTAAATAAGCCTCACTTGGGTCAAGGCAAGGGAGGAGGAATGTAAAACAATGAATATCAATGAGAAAACCTCTGTTTTTAATTGAATTTCTGTGTTTTTCTGAGAAAATCTGAGTTGCAAAGATTTGTACGGCTTCTTACATCTAAATACTCAAGGGACAGTCATTTGGAATGATAGAACTAAAAGTCTACTTTGTTTTGGTTTTGATTTCATTCATTTTCATGGAGTAGAAGGAAAGTTATGAAGATTTTTGTGGCTGCAATTTCCAGATTTCTCTGAAACAGTCATGTTGCAGCAAATTGTACGTGCAGGTACGGTCTCCAAATGAACTAAATCTTATATGGTTGGATAGAGGAACGAGTCAGCTTTCTTTTGGCGTTGGTTTGAGGTCATTTCATTAAATATTAAGAAAGTTATGGCTCTTTTTTCTGAAAACCGTTCAAAACCCTTGTTAGGGTAAACAGAATTAAAGAAAATTGCATTTCTTTTATTCTAGCCATTGGAATCACTTGAGAATTTGTATGGAGGTCTGTTTCTATGTCTACTTTCAATGTTCAAAGTCTCAGACTGAGTGATGAAGATTAGCATAAGAAATCATGATGCCCTAGGTTGTGTTTTGTGGGAAAAATCTGAAATTTGACAGAGAACAGTCAAAAATTTGTATTTTGGTGATGCAAAAGTTGTTCTCCTTGGATGACAGTGAGTTAGAAGGCTGTAAAGGTGTTTATTGAAGTCTCTCCAAGCAGGTTTGGTGATTTATAAGTTTTGAATGCTGTCCTGTAGTTACAGTGTTATGTTAGTCACATTTTGGAATCAATAATGAAGGGTTTGATTGGGTGTTTGAAGAAATATCAAGAATATAGGTTGGGGAATGATTTCATTATGTAGTACAGGCATTTTTAGACATGTATGAGACTTTGGTAATAGGGATTGGACTTGGAGTTTGAAGTTGTCTTGTGTAGGTGGCCTAATTGGGCATAGTGGCTGATTATGACAGTCCACTTTGAAAAATTCTTACAGTTAAGTTGTCTAAGTTGGAAATGGAATTTGAGTCTGTCTTTTGATGTTTCTCAAAGCGTTTTGAAGGTCTTACTGGAATTGGGAACTCTGATTACAAGTTTGAGTGATTGAGTTAGTGCTTGTGAAGGGAAAAGTGAAATAGTGATGTGAATCAAACAAAGAATGTTTTGAGCTTTTCAAATGAGAATGAGATAAGTGAGTTTTTCTTCCTTTGTATTGCATCATTTGCTAGCATATTAATAAATAAATACCTCTTGATGGAATGATAATTTTAGTTTTAATTAGCTATGACCAATTTATTTTTCAAAATATTATCAATGGCTGTTCTCAATCTTTTTTCCCAAGAAATGTCTTATATTTCTTATTCTTATTTCTCTTATTTCTTGTTTGACGATTTCTCCACAAGGAAATGATCTCCCTTTTATATCTTATTATTGAGGGAGTCAAAACCTTTCATATTTGAAAGAATCACAACCTTTCACATTAAGAGTCACAATATTTCACGTTAGAAAGAGTCACATCATATTTATTCTTAAATGATTGATTGAATGATGTTATGGATGTCCTCGAATGAAATGCTCTCCCTCTTATATCTTCAAGTTTGAGGGAGTCACACCTCTTAATTATCTCTGCCTTTTTGGAAGAGTCACAACTATTCCTCTTAATTGCTGGCCTAAAACCATCTTAATTTAATTTTAATTAAATATCTTTAATTCAATGAAATCACTGCCCTTGTTTATTCTTATAATCTTAATCGATCCCCTTATTAGAATCGCTGTCCATGTTTATTTTATTTGCCTGGACTTAAAGTATTGCAATCCAACTAAATATTGTGATCTATTTCTTTCTTTGACAAGGGCATGACACAAGTGTAATTCCCCCCACGCCTAAAAATAATAATTAATTTAAAAGGGAAGGTACCTGTAATTTCATTAAGGAGTGGTTAAATTATAAAAAATTGGAATTGAATTAAAGTTTAATTTTGTTGTACCCAAACCAATTTTTTTTTTTTAATCAAGGCATTTTGCATAAAAGAGTCTTAACTTTGCTAAAATGATGTAAAATACAGTTTTGGGCAATATCAAGCATGGAGTTTTTGTCAATATTTTGTCAGTCAAAGTCAGTTTTATTGATCAGAACCTGAAGCAGAGACTCAGAATGGAGCTTTTCACAATCGAGGAGCGTCTCACAACAGCATTTCACATGGCACATGGTCATTTCAATGGTCAAGACGATGTTTTCAAAGGTTAAATTATGAAGATTTTTCTCAGAGGAAAAGCAAAAGCGCACCTGTAGCCCAGGGGCGCCCTTCTTTTTGAAGGTCAAGATCTTGTTGAAAATGCTCATGCATACAGTCAATCTCTTCAGAATTGGTCTGGCTATCCGATGAGCTATCCAGCAAAGCTTTCCGAGACCCGCAGTTCCGGCAACTGGCGACAGAAGTTGAAATTCCTAAAGTTCCAGATATGAGGAATTTGTCATTTTCAGGCAAAAGCGCGCCTGTAGCTTGAGGGCGCCCATCTTGAAGAGGGGGTAGATTCTGGTATTTTTGATGATTAATACAGTCAATCTCTTCTCGACTAGTCTGCTCATCCAACGAGATATCAAACGCAGTCATCCGAGTCCCAGAGCTCCGGCAGTCGACATCTGAAGATGAGCTTATAATAGAGTTTTCATGTTCCAGAGCTTCTTTGTTGTGTTTCCAGTGCAACTACAGCTCAGGGGCGCTGGTTAAAATGACCCTTAAGATGGCAAAATTTGCAAACAAAGTCTTCCTGACATCAGTACTACTCTAGTTCAGCTTCGCGTTGCACCGTCCTGCCTGTCGATCCGACATTCCAGGTGATCGTGGCAGAGATTCTCCCAAGCACGTAATTTCACGGGCGGACCAACATAAAATTTGCATTGTATTTCTACAATCCAGAGGCGCTTAGCCTTTAGGCCTGTCAAATGAGGCCGTTCGCGTTCGAAGTCTTCACGGCTTTCGAGCGTAATTACTTTATCTATTCAACGAGCCTAGCCGTCAGCCTTCGGGATTTGGCAAACGCTCGTACGTGCGAGGTCTTTGGTGAAATGCTGAAAAGTGAAGACATCCGGAAAATGGCCAAGTCTAGAGCGGATATTTTAAATAAAATACGCACTAGCGTTTTTGAGGTCTTAGAAGCAGTTTTCTTGCTTCGTCACCTCTAAAGACTTCTCTTGTGGGCCCTTCTGGCTGTCCGTTAAAACAGATAGTGCCGAATCGGATCATCCCAGCTCCAGCTATCAGAGGTCGAAGTAGGGCATCTGGTTGAAAGTTCGACTTTCGTCAAAATGGTGTCAGTGCAACTGAGAGCCAAGGGCGCTTTTACTTTTGAGGCCCTTAACACGCTTTCGTTGCTATGTATCCGCTGGATGAATGTCTCCACCATGCAATGAGCTTCGCGGCCGCCGGGTTCACCGCTTGGCAGCCGCTTGAAGTGTCGATGGCGCTTTGAAGAAATGGTTAAGTCTGGAACCCGTAAATGAATTTAACAGGGGCGCCTAATTTTTCAGGGTGTTAAATGATGGATTTTGCAGTAGTGTCTCCTAGCAAACATTTCTTCCTTGTTCAGTAGGCTATCCGATGAATTCTCCAGCTCAGTCTCAGCATCTCCCGGTCATTCAGAAATCAGTGTTGAAGTTGGCCAGTCATAACTTTGTTGTCAGCTATAAAATAGGAAGTTAATAAAAAGTGTAATATCTTGAGCAAATGGACGCCTATGTGCTCAAGAGATGACTTTTCGGAATCGGTGAAGTCTAACGGTGAATCTCAAAGCTTCATTCCAAATTGTCAACTGAAGTTTAATAATATTTAATATTTATTTTGCAATTTTAGCATTAAGTGGCGATTTTCTATTTTTGGCGCCTTTGCTATTTGCATAATGAATATTTTATTATTTATTTAAATTCAAACTTCTAGTCAGTGGCAGTGAAACTAAAAGGGGTCCAATCAAAGGTCTTCTATTTCAATCAAGGTTTTGAAATCTTGCAGTTGCTAAGTTGATGCGAATTTCTTCTTATTTAAGCATGGCGCCTTCATCTATTATTCACCAAGCTTTAAGAAATTCGTATTTCTCAAGAGAAAATTCATATCTTAAGAGAAATTCGTATTTTTCAAAGTAAATTCAATTCTTCAAGACCAAAAGCGTATTCCTTAGGCAAATTCGCAAATTCTTCAGTTTGCAAAAGCGAATTTTCAAACTTCAAGCAAATTCAGAGCTTCAAAAGAAATTCGCAATTCTTCAAGAAACAAAGGCGAAATTCTCAAAGGCGTATTCCTTAAAGTAAATTCGCAATCCTTCAATGAGCAAAGGCAAATTCTCAAATTTCATAGAAATTCGTATTTTCTTCAAAGGCAATTTCAAGAGAAATTCGAATTTCCTCAAGAACAAAGGCACAAATTCAAAGGAAAATTCATGGTTTTCAGTTTACAAAGACGAATTTCTCAAGATCAAAGGCGAATTCTTCAAAGGCAATTTTATCTAACTAATCTTTTTGCAGGTTCAAAGTTCACAATTGTCAGCAATTTGAAGAATTCAAGGGCGATTTTCATTGAAGAAGAGCATCATAAAAACGTCTTTTTCCTCCTTGAATCTCAGATTTCTCTCAAATTCCAGTTCGCATGTTCCTGAAATTGGCGAATTTGACAAGTCTCAACATCTGAATCATTTTTATATAATTTCCTCGAGTTAAAATCGTGCGCTTGATTTTTCAGGAATTTTTAACTTCAGAACATTCGTTCTCGAGTTATTAATTTTCTCAACTGAAAAGTCTTTGTACAATCAAGTAGAAGTCATATTTTCGCATATCTGACGTTCTGGGTTGTCTTAGAATCCTTTTCTGGACAAAACCCATATCTCAGATTTTTCGCTGAAAATAATTCTTCGAAAGGCTATTTTTAACTCTCGCGGGCTATTTTTAGCTTCCAGAAATCTTGTCAGAATATAGTCAAGTTCACAGTCAACAGGCGAGTTTTTCATAATGCAGTACACTCAGCTCGAATACAGGACCAAAACAGTCCTTACTCATGACTTCCTCAGGTTGGTTGAGACAGATCTTCACAAAGTGTTGCCAAAAGCAGTTCTAGATCCTATTAAGATCAGAGCTTCAATTATTCAAAATATTGAGCAGTCTGGTTTACTAGAGGCCGCTTCCATACCTATCTCCGTTCATTGTGTTGAATTTGTGATGGCTTGTATTAAGCATTACAATTCTACTACTCGTGAGATAGTGTCAGTTGACGGACGAGTCATTTGCAGTCTCAAGCCTCTAGACATTGAAAGGAGTTTTGGCATTCCTCAACATCCTAACAGTCTGGTTATTTCCATGGAGCAGTGTGAGCAGGCATTTGATGCTGATGTGGACAAGTGTCAGAAGAAGATGGCAGAAAGATGGTTAAAACAAGCGAAGAACAGATTGCCAAACAATGTGGTCGTGGTGAATACAAGGATGAGTACGCGATTCTAATCACACTCCTGAATCGTGTCTCAGGTCAAGCATGCGGTTTTCCAACCTTGGATGTATTACATTATTGGTCGTATCATTTTCAAGGCGAGCATTATGACTGGCATCCTTCATCAATATATTCTCCACAGTAAATCGGTTTCCTAGTTGCCCATGAGTTTCACATGTGTTCATATCTCGTGGTGCTTGATCGCTTATCGGTCGGTTCCGAGGACTAAACACCGGGGTATTCTCGTTCGAAGTCTACCAAGATATGATTAGCTTGAGTTCACTAGGGCTAAAACATCATTTCGCGTTCATGAGGCTTTTCTCGACTTTATATGGAGGAATTTGGACCGGGATTGCACGTTCGTATCTCGGCAGTTGCTAGGGCAGCAATGGATGGATGGGCAGATTGGTTTATTCAGTTCCCAACATACACCTACATCCGAGTATACGGCTTTACAGGAAATCCAGCTATGCTTCCACGTTATCCTTCGGATAAGACAATCTTTCAGGAGTTCCTGAGACAGATGCATGATGTTCATCGTCTTCTACGCCGCAGGCACAGACCATCTCTCAACTTTCCTTTTCAGTTTGGAATGTATTGGTGCAAGTCGGCAATTGATGCTAAAATTGCAGGACAAGAGCTTGAGAGATATCATCTTAAGTATCTTGTTGAAGCACGTGCCTATGATCTTTCAGGTCATTATACAACTCGCCTTGCTGGAGGTACATATCATGAGCCTTCTATGGAGGATTACTGGGCAAGTGCGCAGATGACTTCGAGGTTCGCAGACGAAGTTACGGCCGCTTCTCTCTCTTACGATTTATGTTTTCTGTCAAGATGTGGGAGGTTTATCGATGATGAGGGAGAAGTTCTTCCTCGCCAGAGTTGTGTTGATACACAACCGCCGCCAAATGCTGATTGGTACGCCAAGGAATATGCAATCTATCAAAGAGAGGTCAAGTAGAGTTATTCGTAACAAGATACTTACCTTGACAGCAAGAAGACAAGGAGGGTAAGTGTTCCAGAGCAGAGCCGCCAGTAGTGGTGAATCCTTCACTACCTTCCTCGTCAAAACCTAAACAAAAGAAGAGGAGTAACCCTCCCAAGAAAGGTCAAGCGCCAAACAATGCAAAGGGCAAGGCGCTTGCCACTGTTACACACACGGAGCCGACAGACAGCCACCAGAGGCCAGTTCAGAGTCCGTAGTCCTGAGGTTCTCAAGTTCCTACACCCGGGCCAGAGTGCCACCAACCCCACTCTCATTGAATTGGATTTAGACTCTCCACCTCATGGGTCTCCATCGCTTCACTCTGGCCGCAACCTCCAAGGTGCTAGTACCGACCTTCTAGTAGCATTAGCCGAGACCAATCTTGGATCGAAGCTCAGCTAGGAAGGAAGAGGAGGCAGCCATCCTATGTCCTTAATCATTCTGATTTTGATGAGATTTACCAGGATGCGCCAGATAAGAGAGTCAAGAACATGGTCCATGAGAGAACACGACATGGAGATCATGGTTGAGACTGCTGTACCTCCACAGGGGAAGAGCTTGGCTGAGTTGGAATCTCAGGATTTTGAGGTTATCACAGTCAACCTTGGTCGTAGCACACGCCAAACTCAGGTTGATCTCCTACAAGTTGCTACAGACAGTGCCGGGATAGGATACTGAAGGACGGAGAAGATAAGGCAGCCCTCAAGGCTGAAATTAGACAACTTCGTCAGTATATTTCTAGCCTTGTGCATAGACCAGATGCCATTCACACACTCCCACCGATGCTTGAGCCTCCAGCAGAGCAAAGTCAACTTAATCACTTAGTTGCATATGGCAAGCGTTTGGATGAATGGGAGGAGTTCGTTGCTAGAGGCCGTGCTATGCTCACAGAGTTATATCAGTTGCGGTACAATGCACAAGAGCTCCGTCTTCGTCTCAGGATGAGGAGCGAGATATGGCGATTAACAAACCCCGAGATGAGATTATGATTGCTCACCTGAGTGTGGCATATGATGCAGTCACAGATGCAGAGGATAGAGAAGCTATCTACTCTTGGAAAACACAATTGGTTTTCAGAGCAAAGATAGAAGAGACTTTAGCATCAGAGTTGGCTAAGAGTAGAGAGCACGTCACAGTGCACTCCGGTTTGTGAGGACTCTAGTGTCTCGCTTACCGTGTCGATATCAGATCGAGGGTGGTGCCTACGTTGAGCTTACCGATGTTCAGTCAGAGCTCCAGGCACTCATTCATACCATTTTCAGTGGGGAGACCATTGGCTGTAAGGTTACTCAGCTTACAGTCATGTCAAGCATTGTTCGATGAGGCAACAAGGAGTAGAGGTGAACTTCAGTCTCGATCACAGCTGGTGAGGATATGCTACACGACATAGCATTCTTCGGCAGTTCATAGCTCTGATAGTGATGCTTAACAATCTCGTTGAGGGATTGTTGCTCGATCACTGACAAGAACTGGGCTTCCCACCCTCCTCGATAGACATTACCCACAGGAGTTAAACTTGGCTACTTTCTCAAGTTAACTCGCTGTCTTGTCTCATGCATATCTATCCTGAGATTAGCTTTACACACTTGGAGTTTCATTTAGGGTTTTACGTTAACTGATGGTAGTCTTCCAGTTAACTTGCTTTCAATAAGGACGTGCATGCTTGCACAATTGTCCATTTTTAGATTAGATGTTTCGCTAACGATGGTAGCTTTCCAGCTTGACTGTATAGTTTGCTTTATTAGGGCTTAGCAATAAATCTTGCATGCATTGCAAGACTGAGTAGACTCAAGGTGATTTTAGGTTCCTACACCTTGATGTATATAAATAAGAGCTTATGCTCATTTGTAAATAACTTTTTTGCTCAAGAGAGAAATATATGTTGTGCCCTTGCCCTCAATATTGCTCTTTTGCATTTGTTCATGCCCTTTGATATAATGAATTGTTATGCCACATAGGGTTTCATGCAATTATAATGGTGAATTCTTTCCATAGTTAGATAAATCTGTTTTGTGTTCAATAAGCTTGTTCAGATTGAGATGATAGTTGTGCCACCTTGCCTTCAAGTAGAGAATCTGCACTTGGTTATCGTGTGTTGTTGTGAACAATAAACTTATTCGGATTGAGCTGATAGTCGTGCCACCTTGCCTTCAAGTTGAGAATCCGTATTCAGTTTATTGTGTGATGTTGTTACCAATAAACTTGTTTAGATTGAGCTGATAGATGTGCCACCTTGCCTTCAAGTTGAGAATCTATACTCGTTTATCGTCTGATAGTCAAACCTTGCTCCGTTTCCTCATGCTCTGTTTTCTTGAGGAGACTGGATAGAATTTAAGTAATTAAGTTTAGTTGTAGTTAGTGAATCTGAAACCAGAAAATTCTCAGCTGCAATGTATATAGTTTTCGAGAAAGCCTTGTACCTCTACAGCTGAAACAAAAGACAGGATATAGTTTAGTTTATTTCCATTTGCAAGTACTTTTGTCAAGCACAACGAGGGAGCTTCCCCTCCTAATTTGAAGAGCACTCATTGCGTAGTGTGCATAGCTGTCCGTACCAACTCTTACTCCAGAGGTGCTAGTTGTTACGCCAACAAATTTTATCAAAATTCAAGGGGCATTATGAAGAGTTTTGTCTATGACGAAAAGAAGGTATATAAGAGAGATCAACAAGGAGAAGGAAGCATCATTGAATACATTTTATATATCTAATTATTACCCCTTGTGGAACATGGACTTGGTTCAGCAACCTAAGGACAAAACCCCTCAAGGTTTGGAATTAGGAGGACAAAACCCCCTAATTTCCATTACTGAGTTAGTGGATGAAAACCCCTAAATCAAACAAATTTGGAAACATTTCAAAGATATTTTAGTGAGATAGATCACTGCAGATTTGGGATAATTTGTGAGGAAAATGGGCAGAAATTATAGAAGCTAAAAAAAAAAAATTGCACACATAATAATATTATGCTTCTCTATCTTTTCGTTCAATACAAATTATGTACATATAGGATTTTAATATCCTATACTATAGCAAGGTTGTTCTACCTCCTATAACAACTCCCTTGCATAGATAATTACAGGACTAACAAATAAATAAATATAGATAATTATGGGACTAGCAAACAAACATACTCCTAAATATATGAGTTGTTAAAACAACTCATAAGTGATAAGACAAACAAATAAACCTGTAAGAACCCCTACTGACTTTGTGCAATCTTTCCAATTGATTTCAGTTTGACATATGTTTCATTATGTCAAACATTTGCATGCATTGGTCTGATTACGTGATGAATAGAGGTTTACAATAACACGTAATGATAATAGCAGATATATAACTTCATTCATAATAGGGAAGAAGTTCAACTAATACATTACGATGAAACTCCATGCTTTCCACATTACATTTCTGGGTACATTGATAACAGCAGTTTATAATTGCACAGCCATAAGATTTCAGTCTATTAATGGACTGATTCATACTATATTTACAAGACCTTTAGACAATAGACTTGCAGCAATGTATAACATAGGACTTGCAGATTACAACAGCAATTAAATACCAGTTTTGAAGCTTATGGCAGGCTGTCCCTTCCTCAAATCGCCATTTCCAGCAGATAGGATTGAGCAGCATCCATTTGCAGCAGTAGATCACGCCCAGCTACTCCTTATTGCATTCACCAAGTGCTGAAATCACACCCAGCTAACACTGTGACCCCCTTATCAGCAGCTATTAACAGAAATAAGAATGTCGTGGGGTTTCCTGAGACCAGCAAGCACCTACAGGCTGCTCATGCCACACTTCAGGGGCTCACGTGAATGCTACAGACTGAGACGCCTCCCTTAAGCCAGCCATAACTCCACGCAGGGTATAGGAAATGCCAGGAGTTGCAGAAATAGTCACGCCCAGCCTTGGAGTGACAGTAAGATACTCGCCCAGCCTCCAATAATCATCACAAACCCTCTCAATCCCTTGCACACCAGCACAAACTTAAACCCTGGTAACACAGAATGTATGCCTCAAGATATTCGCGCCAATTGGAGCCCTTCAACAATTGAATCTATCATCTAAATGCTGCAGACAGGTCGACCAATATGCATGAAGCCTATAAACTCAGAAATTGCAGAAATATTCGCCCTTCAAACTGAGCCAGATGATAATTGTTCTCCTCCAAATTTGTCTCTGCAGGAGACACACAAATTTGCAATATCGTGCAACTGGAAGACCTGAATGATCTTCCCCAAACCAACTAGGGTGAAATCGTTTCACCACTGAAACAGATCTTCCCCAGAGGGTTTCCGTCCTCAAGAGGCTGAGATGAACCAAGTTCAATCTCACTACCCGCAAGGGTTTCAATAAGAGAAATAGAATAAACTTGACATAACCAAATGAGCTCACATAACCTCCTTTTATACTTTTCCCGCCAAACTCTCCAAAAGCTTCTATTTAAAATTCACTTTTAATTTAAACTCCCCTTTAGCTCCAAAAAAGACCTTTTTATTAAACTAATGATAATTTGACACACAAGGCCCCTGTTTTATGCACCCATGATTTAAAACATTTCATCCTTGTTCCGACGAGCTATAACACTTAGGTACCTTTTAAATATATTACATAATATTTGTCAACCTTAGTAAAATAATTAAAATAAAGCCATTAATTAATATACTCATTTTGCGGAAACTGTCGAAATGCATCAGAATCAGAAATTGATTGCACTGGAGTGATCCCGATGAAGAATAATGATAAACAAAGCCGACCAGGCAACTTTCTATAAATAGACGGCTTCTCCAAGATTCTTGGAGAGCACACTAGAAGCTATAAATCACCCCAAAAAGTGGCATATGACTCCTTCAGACCACCTGAGTTCATTGGTGACATCAAATTACCCCTCTGATCAAGCTGACACTAACCCAGAAAACCATCACCAATTGCAGAGCAAGAGAACCCGAAAATGGGGACATTACAAAACCACAACCAATTAACAAATATGACACACTAATAAACCTATGAGAATGATGTGATATTCCCAACACCCCCCCATATTACATCATTCTCCAAATGGGGATAAGTGAACTAACAATACTTGATGACCACGTTCAATAGTTCATCAAAAAACATAACGTATGAGTAGGGACATACACATCTACTCAGGACAAGCAATAGTAGAAATAGCTTCACTATGCTTTTGAACTTTTCCAAGGATAGGGACAAACACACCTACCCATGGAACCAAGGATAGGGACTAACACAACAATCCAACATTAATTATGAACAAGGACACACACTTATGTTCACAACAATTATGATTGGGGATACACACATCCAATCATAATTACTCAACAAATGTGATTGGGAACAAACACTTCCAATCACATCACCATCTCATGAATGGGAACAAACACACCCATTCACAAACAATCAACAATTGTGATGGGGGACAATCACATCCAATCCTATCAATGCCTTATCTATATTTAGCTTGCCATCAAGGAGATCCTTGGCAAGTTGAATGCAATTCATAATGATGTGCCCCTTTTTCTTGCAATAGTAGCACAAAATTCTATCCTTGGAGATTTGATTTCACTTTGAAGTAGAAGAACTAGATTTAGAGGAATGGTTAGCCTTGTTTTTGACAAACATTATAGTTTCCTCTATAATTGAATCATTTTTCTTGGTTCTTTCATCAACCAAGGTAGAGATTATATCTTCTAGAGTAGCATCTACTTTGCTACTATTGCTAGAAGGCATGCTATTCAACAAAATGGCTTTTGCATCATCATCGTCTACCTTGGCTTTTATCCCAACTAGTTGATTCATTAGGGAACGAAACTTATTGATGCGTTGAACAATATTGTCGCCTTCCATCATTTTTAGCCCAAATAAGTTTTGCTTTAGGCCCATCTTTGCAATTGATGCTTGTGATCCAAACAAAACACTTAGATCATCCCATACTTGCTTTGAGGTCTTTCATAAGTCAATGTGGTGAAGGTTTGCATCTGAAAGTCCAACACCAATCAAATCTATTGCTCTTTGATCCTTTGTAGTCCATTTTGTGACTCAATCAGCATCAATTGGTTTTGATATAGCTCCACTAACCACATCACATAAATCCTTTACAATAAAGATCAATTGTAGCTTGACTTACCATGTGTGGAAGTCTTTACCTTCAAACTTCTCAATCAAAGTGTTGTTTTTCTCCATAAATGTCAAACCCTCCCTTAATCAAAATAAGATTGATGGTGTCGGGTTCCACCAATAATGCACCTTGTCTTGATTGAAAAAACTATAAGATTAATACAAAGAATTAAAATATAAATCTAAAAAATATAGAGAAAATAACGCATGGTAACTATTTTATATCCTAATCAAAATCAGAGAAAGAATGTTCTTTCCTTGTATTGGTTGCTTCCTTGCAATGTAGAATCTTCCTTATACTACTAAGCATTCATTATGGCAAAGAAATAACCTTTCACTGCCAAAGCACCAAAAATATAGAGAGTCTTCAAATAAATTAGCCACTTAGAAGCAAGTACTTGAAACTTTGGCCAATCAGTGTTAAACCTACAGATCACCACTTAAAGTCCTCATCCATTAGTTTAGACTCCAAAGCCTGATGTTGAGAGCTCACAGCTCCGCTATAATCTCATTCTTACACTAGGAACTCAAAAAAATAAAAGAGGCAAACATTGAGACAAAATATGTATACCATTCAAATCCTATAAAAGATAAACATTGCTCCATTGAAATTTGCAGGCTAGGCAAGCAATCCCAACTTGAATCGCTTTACAGAATAGTGCTGAAACATTCACGCAGCATTCATATCACATCCATTTTTCATGCCAAACTGCTCTCCCATTATGCAAAATATATTCAAAACATTTCTGGGTTTTGTTCTCCTATGTCTATGTTTTCCAAAACATTTTTATTTTTTGTTGAGTATTGAGATAGAAATCACAATTTTACTGAACTGGCAGTACTGGAGATATTTGGACGCCCGGTTCTGATACCATGTGAGAAAAATGGACAGAAATTATAGAAGCTAAATAAAAAAAATGCACACATAATAACATTATGCTTCTCTATCTTTTCATTCAATGCAAATTACAGATATATAGGATTTTAACATCCTATATTCTAGGAAGGTTGTTCTACCTCCTACAACTCCTCCCTTACATAGATAATCACAGGAATAACAAATAAATAAATATAGATAATTACAAGACTAACAAATAAACAAACTCCTAAATATATGAGTTATTAAAACAACTCATAAGACAAACAAATAAAACACAACAAATTAACAAATATGACACACTGACAAAGATAGATACAAAGAGGCTAAGTTTCCTCTTTTCTGAATTATATTTTAAATATTATATCTGAATTAAAATTAACTGTTAAAACTGCAGTTTCTGAAGTTGATATCATATTTATGATTTATTATGCGGCTATAGATTTTTTATTTAAAGAAAAATAAATAAAAATTAAAAATAACATTACAACCAGCAAGCCAAAAAGGATTTTCTTCGTTTTCCAGTGCCATAATTAAGGGGTTACAAGGATCTTATCATAGCAGTAGCAGAAAATCTTGTTATATAGGTCATGATGGAGTTAAAAAGGAATCTTGTCATGGGAGTTACCAAGAATAAAAGAGAGTTACAATGTATCTTAGGTGTCTGAGCAGTTGTAAAGAATGTTATCATGATGTGTAAGTTACAAGAATCTACTATCCCACATGGAAGAAACAAGCATCTAAGGGCTTTAGAACTATCTAGTATCCCACTCGAGGGTCCTAAATTCTTAGAATGGTAGTGCGGATAGTCTATGGAAGGACTGTTCAAGGCCAAGTGCAACACCTATACTTCTCTTAGATTGGGCCAGGTTGGCACCCATACCTTCTCAATAATTTATTTTTTATTTATGTCCTATTCTAAATTGCTAATTATGATAATAGTTGAGCCTTATTTTGTAATTTCAAATTTTGAATTATATCGGTGTTTCCATCTTGCAGTTGAAAGTGTTTAGACTTATCTCATAAACTCCAGACTCAATTCAAAGAAAGAAAGAAAAAACAAATTTCATTGTTTCAATTTAGCTTCCATGTTCCATGTTTTAATTGTTTTCTTAATCAGAATTCTTTGATTCAGATTGCAGCAATTATTGTAGCAGGGATCTTGGAAGAATTTCCATTGCCAGCAGATTCCAGCACTCAAATTCAGATATTCTCAGCCAGTTTTTGGAATTTCAGATTTTTGTGCAGAGTATTTCCAGCAGTAGATTATTACCAGAAACATAAGACTGATATCAGAGCAATTCAGAATGCAACAAATTACCAAAAATTCATTCACCGTTATTAGTACACTCTACTAGATATTCTTTGCTGTCTTGAATCACTGTGAGACCAACTTCTCTGCATAAACAAGTTTAGACCCAAGTTCTAAACAATGCCATGTCCATTCACAACGTTCATACAAATTTGTCTAAGAAATACCATATGCCAGTTGATATAATTCATTCCAACTACGGTTACATGCAACCCTCAAATCCTATAACTGCACACCACCATAAATATAGACTGGTGTTCATATGTTACCATTTCATTTCTATTTACCAACCCTTTTTTAAATAAATGTATTTAAGATTACTTTATGTTTCCATATACACACATGCCCAACATTAAAAAAGCATAACACTGTACAAAATTAAACTGGAATCCTAACTCCTGCCTGATTGAAACTCATTAAACCATTTAAACTTATCCTAATTTAGGGGATAATTCCAATTATAAACTAATTATAAATTAGATTTTCCTTAAATCTAAAAGATCAAAGGAATTTAATTTGACCCTTACTTTTCCAAACATATAATTATTGCCTATCAAAGTGCTGGCAAAATCTTGTTGCAGATACAGAATGTCAGAGAATTAATTTGATGAAACACATCATGTGCATCAGACAGATTAAAAATATACAACACACAGTGATCCAGAACATTTACACAATAATACTGACCTCTTTCATGGCAAGCCAGCAACCAACCATGACAACCTGGTCCACTGGTCCCACAGCCTCAATATCTTTAGCATCCTGTTCTTGCATTGCATTCACTGATTCTTTCTCTTCTACATCGTCTGGCAAACTCTGACTTCTTAAATGTAAATCTTCAATTAAACTTTCTATGTTTTCTGGCACACTCAATGCATTTGAAGAAACTACCCAAAGTGCTAATGATGAAACACGAACCACAAGCCCAAGCAGCCTCTCTATAGCAAGCTGCAGCAAAGAGGCACTTGCTTGAGTACTAGCAGAAGTCCAATCCAGTTCTTCAATAGTATATCGCAATGTAAGCAATATCCCATGAATGAAGCTGTGTTCACACGCTTTGACCAGATCCTTCTCACCCTCTTCAATACCAATATTCAACCAGTCAACCAAAGACAAGATGTATTCCCCAACCGGGGTTCCAATATTATAGTCACGTGAATCAATCTTTTTAGTTTCTATGACACTATTGCAGAGTGAATTGCATCCAAACAATTGACAGTCAGAAACATAGTCTTCAGCTATTTTGACAATCCACCCAAGGTCTTGTACATACTTTTTGAAAATGAGACGCATAATCAAAGCTCCTGCATCACTTTCTCTGACACGTGGACTACTTACAAGAGATTTTGCCCACAATATAATTTCATTAACTGCCATTTTATCAGAAATACCAGGTAGAGGAGTGGGGAACTGTAAGAGGATTTGAAATGCATTTTCTCTCAACCTATCCCAACTATCTACAATTGCTCCAACCACTACCAATGTGGAGTCTGCTAAAAGCAATCCTTCATCATA
This sequence comes from Sequoia sempervirens, assembly GCA_007258455.2. NCBI lineage: Eukaryota > Viridiplantae > Streptophyta > Pinopsida > Cupressales > Cupressaceae > Sequoia > Sequoia sempervirens. The sequence continues at coordinate 272,561,557 of VDFB02000017.1, forward strand.
AGGATAGTAGTGACAAGTCCCTTGAGAAGATGACAATGCAAAATGACGATTCTCTTGTTCTGAAGGTTGATTAACATGCCAGATATCAATCATAACCAAAAAAAGCTCCATAGCCATGCTCTTTCTTTCATAGGGAGCAGAAGGATATAAAGAAAAAACAAGAAGACGACTTAACCACTTCATAAACTGATCAAGTTCCTTCACCCCTGATTCCAGTATACTCTTATTCTCATTTGTACTATAATTTGTCATCAATGAACAGCCTATTCCTTGACCCTTATGGGATTCACAACAGCTAGAATTTACATGAATTTTGTGTGCAGCTTGTTTCATCTTCCTTTCAATAGCAGTTCGTACACGTAAAAAATACTTTTTAAAAAGGCTGGTCCACTTCATTCTAAAACCTGTAGAAGAGCAGCGCATATTTAAAGGAATTGCAATTCGCATTAGATTCAGTTCTAATGTGGAGACCAAACTTGATGTCTTGGGATTTAAAAACAGTAATTCTGCAGCATCTATACGAAGGGACTCATCAATGTGTGTCAATGCAAGGTTTAGCCACTCCACAGGCACATGAACCTCCAATCCTTTTACATGGACCACAGCCAAGCTGCCCAAGTTTTCCTGTGCAAGACCATTATTATTGTCTGCAAGTTCTGAAGGATGGTTGTACGAGTCTATATCACCTTCAATTAAAGCAAGTGATCGAGCTACCTTCAACAAAGAGATAATTGCAGCCACATTCTGGTTAATTGTTAAAGCTCCTGGAAGACCAACTGCACCATCCAGTTCATGCCAGCTAAGTATGTCATTTGTGATAATTTCATTATTGAAAATAAAACCAAGCATAGGAAAAATCCCATCAACATCTATCTGTAGTGCAACTGGCAGAGCATAGGTGTTCAGATTAGACCGGAGCTTGACCAATCCAGAAACTAGCCCAGAAATAATAGGAGGTATCCATAAGCGCCTAAAGGCTCTATATCCCTTTTCAATCTCACTCTCAGAACTCCAACAGTCTTCTCGCAGGCGCTCAAGGAAGCATTTCAAGAATGAAGTTGCAGAACAGCAGACATCATCATCTGCATAGGCTTGAACAGTCTCAAAAAGCAAATTTGGGCTTATGTTTAGGAGATTGGTGGCACCTAACCGCTGAGTCAGAATTGCAAGGGGCATATACCTCCCCTTGCGATGCCCACCGACTAATAATAGTTCAGATGCAATTCTGTGTAAAAATTTCCTTGACACATCATTGCCCTCTTCTAATTCTGTTTTTGCATTAATTTCCACTGAATTTTTCTTCAAATCCTTAGAAAAAAGGAGCTGTACGTCTATCAGCAACTCAAAAACAACCTGTGCCTGTTTCACCGTCTGATTGAGAGGATCTTCCCAGTTATTCCATATTATTTTTAGTATACGATAAACCATAACTTCTGTAAAAGGATTGTAAGGTTTGACAGAAATACTGTGCAGTTTCAAAGCATTATCTAGTTCCCCTTTTGCAATGGTGGGAAGATGACTTAAAACAGAAGCTTTTACCTGTTGTAAACAAATCTGCAATGCAGTTATTGCATGGAAATTAAAGTGACTGTCCACAGAGCTTTCACATAGATTGCACAAGAAAGGCAGTATGCCATCAAATAGGATAGTCCAAACTCTCTGGCCCTCTGTATTGCCGCCCTTACTTGTGTCTTTTGCAAACAAAAGAAGATTTGTGTTCAGAACAGACCTTGGAATAGCAGTTAGCATTCCCCTTAATAAACACAGTCTACCAAAGTCAGTAAAAAGTTCCACCTGGGAAGCCAAATTTCTATTGTATAATTTCATAACCACAGCCTCCAAACACCCTTGATCACAAGTTTCAATTATACCTAAATCAGAAGTAACAACAGCAAATTTAAAGTCCAGTTGCTCAAAAACTGCATTGGAAAACAAAAGTGCAAGTTGCGGCTCAGAAATTATTTGAGCAGCAGCACAAAAACTGACCCCTGCAGCCAGCATGCAGTCCCTGGAAAACACAGAGGACTTTAAAACATCTAAAATAGTGTTTACAACTATCTCATAAATAGTTTCGCCTTCATGATGGGAATTTGAAAATGAAATAGAATCGTCATGGATAACTTGTGGGGCAAATTTGTGTGGAAACTGTTGAAGCAAATAATAGACAGAAGACATGGCATCTTGACATTGTTCCATGGTAGCAGGAGAAGGATAAACTCCCTCATTAGCCTCTTTTAGTACAGATTGCAATCCATTGCATAAATGAAGGGAAATTATAGTTGAGCATCGTTCTGTTACTTCTTTGAAAAATCCAGATTTAGGCAGGCTAAGAATGGATGTTCCTACACGTGCCAACCCAAACCTACGACACTTTCTTCCTGTTAATCCATACTCTTTACACAGAAGTTCAAAATAGTCTTTGACAAGAGACTGGTGGGTGACTGGGAAATTATGACAAAAAACTGATAGGAGACTCCGATGCAATGGCAAAGAGTTTTCCACAAACAATATCTCAAGATACAATGGCATTGCAGCACGAATATACTCATCTGTGTTAGAGTTGACGACAAGTTCTGAAAAGGCAGCTACAACTTTTTTAAATTCTGTAACTTGAGAATGAATTGAAGTAAGTGCTGATAATTTGCATAACTCGTCTACAAACTTTAGCTTCGCAATAGGAGGAGGAAGGGAATGCAAAGATTCAATGTATGAGGATGGCAGAATCACCGAGTCATAAGTCCATTGGTGCCGACGTTGAAGTGCTCTCCATTTGGCCGACATGTTCGCTAATTTTTCCTTTTCGGAAATAGCAAACAACCTGCTAAATTAAATAGAGATCTCAGAACAGATTTTGTTATGTTTGTATCCCCAAACGGATACTTCCTAATCCAGCATCGCTTCCATCACTTCGCCATAAACAAATAGTAACTTCTACCCATTGGGTATAATTTCAATGGACCTTTCAACCAAAATTTCACTGTGACTGATTCCAACTTTCCCTCGAGAGATTTCAAGAGGCAAATAGATGTGACCACCAAATGCTTATTTTGTTGGGGTTTAGGGTTTAGACTCGCTGAATGGATGAAGAATCTGGAGGGAAAATAAATGAACTCTTCTGGCAGCTTTCAACCAAAATCAACCGTGACAGAATCCAACTTTACTTCCTGAATTCTTAGCAGATGATAGGTATTATTTCTAAAGACGAATTTTCTAAGGGTTTAGGATTGGCTGCTGAAACACTATTTCAATATGATGAGGATCCAAACTCACTGACCGTAGAAATCAACTTGTATACAGATAAATAGTATGAAATGCTCGCTCACCTTACGTTGGCTAACAAGCTATTCGATGCTTAGAAATTCCAACACTGCAATGCGCTCAGGATCCTCTGTAAGCTCTCGGACTTTATGAACGCTGCAGCCTGTTGCGGATACTGCCTTCAACTCATGTTTAGACGCATAAGAACACTGTCTTAGTGATTCAACTTTTTCCAAGCATGCTGAGAAATGTGTTCGTGATTTTTGTAATTGTAAAGAAAATAATTGTGCTACATGGATTATTTAATTAAATTAATATTATTAATGATTATACGATTAATTTATATAATAGGGTTGGAAAGACAGTTATAATAAATGTATAAAATTAAATGGGAAGAATAAGTATGCTTACTTTTGAAATTGATAATGGATGAATATCAATGATGTGTTGAACTGATTTGTCACCACCAAAAAAAATTAATGGTCTTAGTTTGGTGACTTTCTTGGGATCTAAATTGGCATAGAAAATGATGAAGGTTGATCCTAATTTCATGTTTCTATATAGCTATTTAAGTATTTTTTTTTTTTGCTTAAATTTAAGTAGGTGGAGGATTCTCATGCAAATTTTTAATTATGGAAAAATAATAATTTGGAATCTTTCTCTATTTTAATGAAGTAGCTGATATTGAATTGAAAATAAGCTATGGAAAAAAGGAGGGGCTATAAATAAACAAACAACTACATATTGCCAAATATGTGGTGTGGCTTCACAAATTTTTTATTTTTTTTTTTAATATTTGCATCCAATTTTTTTTTCAAGTTTTAACTCCATAAATTGTTATTAATGTTATTAATACAAATTTAAGATAACTAGGCAAAAATAAATAAATATTTATGGGGCCACCAGCTCCACAAATAATTCCTAAATAATTTGAGCAGTGGCTACTAGCTAAAAAAAAGCTAAGCAGTCACATGGGGACCTACCCTAAGTGTCACAAGTTTAGTCCTACTATTGTGAACCTAATATTCTATATGGAATTGATGTGTTGTGGAGATTGAACTAAGAAGGTGCACCAATAAATTAGTTTTCCTTTTGCTTTTTGTTATATCTGAATCTATTAAAGTGATGTTTAACAAAACACTTAAAGGTGTTTATGACTTGATAGGTGATCATTGTTGGAAGCTCGAAGCTTCCACCCCTCAATCAGCGTTGATCGTGTGATTCGAGACATAGCCTAACCGCCTCCCGTAGATCTTATCTGATGCTTGTATTAAGCATTGATAGGTCAAACTTTTGGTGCAAAGACAAGGCCAACAATTGGTATCAGAGTTGGGTCACGGGTTCAAAACATGTGGTCGCATTGAGGGGATTGTTGGAAGCTCGACACTTCCACCCCTCAGTCAGCGTTGATCGCGTGATTCGAGACATGGTCTAATCACCTCCCATGGATCTTATCTAACGCTTGTATCGGGCATTGATAGGTCGACCTTTTGGTGCAACGGAAAGGCCAACAATATTCTCCTAGCTCAAACCCCCTTATAATAGCATATTTTAGACTATTTAAAACATTATTATTAGCTTATAATATTTTTTGGGTTGTAGCATGGATAGTTGTTGATAACTATTCTAGTAGTATTTTTTGTTACATTTAACATTTATTTTGAATCATTATTATGTGCCTATATCTAACCTTGTGATAGTTCGATATGATATACACGGTCAACCTTTGTAAGTTATATTGATGATTTTGATATTCATTTTCTAATTATTATATGTTGAATAATGTTAGATATATGTGTACCATTTGGACTCATATTTTGTTACTCTCTATTTGTTCAAAGTTTTTTCATTGGCAAGGGAGAGTATAATAGAAAGATGTTGTCACACCAGTATAGCAACATTGACCAAAATAAATGAACAAGTGCAATAGGTTTGTCATTTTTATTTTGGTTAGGTCATTTATAGGAGTCAATATTGCTAGTTGAAACTTGTTTGATAAAATGTCCCTATTAGTGTTCATCTTATTTCTTGATGATTGTGTTGTCATTGCATTTGGTTTCATATGATTTTCTCTATCAATGTCATTTCTATAGCTTGGGTTGTAATCCATCATAATTATTTGTGTATGGTGGCATATAACTTGTTTAGTGTCAATTTGGATGTGCAGTTAATGTTTAGCTAGTATGAATGTAGGTGTTTGCGTGCCTTTTGTGTTGATCTTGATGGATTGATTTAATTTTAACTATCCATGGCTTGCTAATGAAATTCATTTTAAAACTATAAATGGGAATAATAATCTTTTTTTTGAATTTATGGTGGCATGATGAAAAGGAAGTTGGGAGACCACAAGTTCTTAGCCTACTCAACCCTATACTAAGCATTTACGAGGGTTAAAATCTATTTTTGTTGGCTTTTGAGAGGAATTTTATGGATGATGAAAATTTGAATCAATGTAAAATAGGAACAATACAATGAAAATACCAAATTTGCACTCAAAAATCACTCAATAAAGCTCAAGATCTATGCACAAAATGAAATAATAAATAATTATATCATATGAGCAAAGACATTGATTTGCTCCATCGTTTCTTTGACGGTAGCTTGAATGCTTAATATGTGGGTTGCTCTTCAAAATAAAATAACTATGATAGCACAATGATAGTATGATAGCCAATATAATGATATTTGCTCAAAGCTAGTAGATAGATTATCCTCTTGCTTGGGGATGCTTGATAATGATAGGTTGCTTGCTTGATAATATAGTTTTGATCATAATGTAGTCTAGGGGATATGAATGAATGTTTAGGCTTTTATTTATATGTTTTACTTGATATTTGATCAATGGTGGAGATTAATTGGAAAGATCATTGGATGACAAAAAATAAGATAGGGTAGGAGCTAAAATTTGAATTAATGAGGTAGGATAGTTGAAAAAATAAATGAATTAAATTATTTAATTCAAGAGAATAATTGGAGAAATAAATAAAATATTAATTTTATTTATTTATTTTGGAGAGAAAGATAATTTAAATAAATTATTTTAATTTATTTAATTATTAAGAGGAGTGTTCCCTAATTCATGGGGTTGTGGGACCGAATTTAGCTATAGAAAATACAGCTTGGACTTCGTCAAGAATGGGATGGGTTAAATTAAATTTTGACGATGCCTCGAGGGGCAACCCGAAAACCTTAGGTGTTGGATACATTTTTAGGGATGATCATGGGGTGGCGCTAAGAGAGTTGAGTATCTCGCTATTAGCTTGGACAAATAACAAAGCTAAATTGTGCACCATCTAGCATGGCTTGAACGAAGGCCTAAGCATGGGGATAAAAAATATAGAAGTGGAGGGCGACTCACTAATAATAATTAATGCTCTATGTAGAGGGAAAATAATCAATTGGAGACTAAGCAATATCATGTGTGATTGTTGCAAGTTGATAGAAGGCTTTAAGGATTATGCAATCATGCACATCCATAGGGAAGGCAATTGGGTGGTCGACACACTTGCTAACATGGCGGTTGATGAAGCAATATGTATCGAAATTCAATTTTTTTTGTTGGATCAAGGACATCAATACAAAGAGCATAGCTAATTTTCAAAAAAAAATTGGTAATCTACTATTTTTCCACATGTGCAGAACAAAGAGCTTGATTTTCGGTGAAAAACCTACATTCACAAGAAATAAAAAAATAAATATAATAATCAAATTAAATATAATTAAAATTATACTTTTTGGGAAGCTTATAATAAGGAATACATACTTACAAAACATAAATTTTAAATGAATCCATTTGATCCCCCAAAAGATAAATCAAAAGTGGTTTTTCATCAGCATTTTGATAGGTGTAGAGGAGACTCCATTATAGGTATGGTCTAAAACTACCGGGGTTTCATCCAAGGGGTTTGATCTAAGGAGGTTTGATCAAACCCTCTTTAATTAAAATCCTTTAAATGGAACCTTTCAAGGCTTAAATCATTATATTTTCTAAAAATATGTGATTTCAGCAAAAATCAGGATGTGCTAGAAAGTGTAACCCATTATTGTGGTAGCACGATAGCTGCATACTTCATTCTCTTGCTCTATCCACTTCACTTCTACACCATTTTGCTACTTTGGCACCATTATTATTGTAGGTTGTCAAAGCTCTGCTCCATTGGCATGATGGTTTTGTTCTTCTCCTTCCTCTCTCATCTTCACAAGCTCGCAGAAAGGGAGGGTAATATTGGTTTATTTGCTTATTTGCATTATCTTACTTGTAGAGTTGCATATAGATTGTCTTTGCACTCTACTATATTGTGTCTATTCTTTCTATTCCTTTATCTCTTTTCTATATCTTGTATTCTATTGACTGTCCATGGAGGTGGGAACACCAAAATGAGGGTTTGCCTAAGGCAAACCTCAAAACACAACCACAACATTTTCCTATTATTGTGTGTGTAGGTGCAATTTGATCATGAGGAGCTTGCTAGAGAACTAGACCTTCAATGAGTTGGCATTCTTCTTCTTTCTTCCTCATCATTTGATCATTAAAATAGTTTATATTTATAAGTTAAAGTATTCTTCTTGTTGTTTTCTATATTTCCATGTGTTTCTTTTAAACTATCAAACTTGAACTCTCGGGTTGTTAGCAAACCCGACATGTTTCACTCTACAGACTCAACCCCTTGTTCGTACTGTTACCAATTTTTCGCCATAGCTCGATTGGTGGAGCTGGTTGAACATTGTTATATCATGAGGTGAAATTACATATTAAGTTCAAGTGTTGTTTGCATCTTTTATCATTATTCATCAAGTGACAGTTGTGCATTTAAAAGAAGAAGTAGAATTTCATTATGCTATTCAGATGTTCCAGCATTAAATGAAGTGCAGATTTGAGCATTTCAGATGCTTTCATTCATTTCATGGAATAATTCATATTTACATAGTTTCATTTGATTGCAAGAATCAAAATAATATTACAACATTGCATTTAAATGCATTTTCTTTTCAAAATGAAAAGCATAAAGATGAAATCAAATATCCACACAATCCGTGGATGTGACTGTCACAATGCACCATTAATAGTACACTACACTATGGAAGATGTGAAAGAATAAAACATTTAAGTGACGACATAATCATCATTCCCTGATTATCGATGGTCGACGTTGAATGGTGCATCTTTGTCTTCTCAAGCTCCGATTGACCTATAAGAGAAAAGAGGGGGATGTCAATGGCTCTGATTATGAAGAAACCTATATGAGTCACCAACAATAGTGCAACCTACTATTAGTCATACACTGAAATAATCAAAGAAGTACAGAAGAAATGAGTTGAAAGGAAAACATCAACATGATCATCATATTCAGTTTTTTATGCTAACATTGTTTGTTTCTTTGTGCAGGTATAGGTAAAGTCACGAAGTTGATCATTATTTGAAGACCAAGCATGTGAAGAAAAACGGGCTCCCACAAGGGTAGAGCTCGACATGCTTCCCTATTCATTACAAATGGGTTGATTTAAAGATTACATCATCATATTCATCAAAAGAAATGATATACAATTGAAAGAGTATAGCATAGTTATCTATCGAGCTATTAAACCAACTGTGCATTCATAACAATCAGGTTAATGTTTTCTGAAGGCTACAGGTGAACAGTGAGTTTAACTCGCTCATTAATTTAGCTGAGTACATTTATATCAAACATTGTTGTATAGTTCACGTTATGTGTTATTTGTTCATCATAATCATATATGTCATGCAAGGTTCAGTTCATCAGTGTTCTTTTCACAGCCAAGGACAGTGAACAGGCATACATTATGCCTTAATGGAGAGTTTTGTTTTGATTTTCATCATGAAAGAGAGCAGATTTAAAGAACAGTCTGTTAAGTAGTTATTTAAAAATGCATGAAGAGTACCATGTTGAAGCTCAAGAGTATGAAAGATAGTCAAGGCACTCAAATAATAAAGGAACGATCAGTTCTAGTTTGACTGATGATACAATGCAGCATTAGGGGATGCAATATGAAATGATCATTCCAGAATGATGAGGGAAAAGCAAGCATAACAAAGGTGTCTTGGAGTTGTTAATTATGCAATGAAGAAATCAGGTAAGATGTAGTCTATAATATTACGATGTTTCAATTTAAAATCTCTACATAAAATCCAAGAATAGAAAGCAAATGTTGTTGTATGGTAAGGTTAAGGAATCCAAAAGGGAGATTTCTGTGTGCAAGAAAAATAGCATAGAGCAGTAGTCTGGTATACCTGTGTAATGGAATGGCACGGATTGTTCTAATTTTCTATATACCTGTATGTTGGTTATTGAAAATTCGAAAGCCAAAGGAAGCTAGGGTTGTGCACAGAAGTCAAAATATATAGTTCTTGTTTGTTTTCATGCACCCACATTGGGGTTCGCTTTTATGGTGCTAAATCCTGCATATTATGTGAATGAACTCATAAGGCTATAATACAAGCAAAGGATACATTTCCAGAATTTTATGAATCTGTGGTTCTTTTCTTCATAAGAGACAAGTATAGGAATGTGGAAATAATTTAACAAGGTATGCTGAAGGTGCAGATGTAAAAAAGGTGGTTGAACGAACTGTTAGTTTTGTCATATTGTGGTATGCCTATGTGATGGAATGACCCAATTTTTCTAAGTTTCTGAATCCTTATATGCTGAATGATGCTAAAAGAAGCTCAAATTTTACATAGTTATTTGAAAATGCAAATGTGAGAAGACTTTTCATATCACAAATGAGTTACATGGTGGGAATTTCACATAAGATGCAAAAATAAGAGAGGGGTTGAGCCCAGTTTTAGTAACAAATTCCAAGTCTAAGATTTGCAACCGAAAGTGCAAAAGAAACAATGGTGGTCAAGCTAATTTTCATGAGAATATTAAAGGCAAACAGATATATTTCTAGCTTACCCGTGTGAGTTTTCTTTTCAAACATAATATCAAAGTGAAGCATCAGTTATAATGGGTCGAGCCCATAAACTAAATACAAATAAATACACAAATTTTGTTACTCTCACAGGGGTTTTTGTTTCTTAAGGCAAATGATACAACAAACAGCAAGTACCCACGTTGCGGTTTCAAGTGAATGATCAGTTTTCATTGTTTCCAGCTGGGTGTTTTGTCATATTTATTCAAATTCTATACAGTCGTAGCCATGTGATGGCTTTCAGCAGTGATGCAACAAAGATGCATTCTTTTCATAAATGTCAATACCCTTATGATGAAATTTTAAGAGTACAGAATGTCAAGGAGATAAAAAATGAATATGCAGATTTTGAATCTCATATACCCACATTTGGGGTTTAGTTTTAAGCACAGAAATTGCAGCTTTCAGAGCTAACCCATATGGGGTTTTTTTACATAAAAAGGTGAGTTTCCTTTGGTGGGTTGAGTTTCAGAATAAGGAAAATACAGTTTTATTCAAATTTTCATGATACCCATATGCAGATATGTCTTCAAATACACAAGAAGGTGGATTTCTTGTTTTGGGTCGAGCCCAAAATCTCTAAATATGCTTTCTATGATACATATGTGGCAGCCTGTACATGGCCATAGAATTTTAAGTGATGGTGGTCGAGCTTTCTAAAGGAGAGAGTATGTATTTTAAATGTAACTCACCACTTCAAGTCTGTAGGAGAATGCTTATGGCGCGGCCAGACCCATGTTAAAGTCTCAAAACTCCAAACAAAGTATCCAGTTCGAGCTCGCGTGGGCGGCCGGTGAAGACAAGGAACACAGAGGAAGGCGCAAGACTTAAGCCACGGCTCAAGCTCTTTAAAGTGAACACAAAGAGCAAAAAGAAATGCATTAGATATTGTCTTAGCCGCAGCTAAGGTCATAAAATTTATGGATCAGGAGGCTCACCTCGTGTAGAAAGAGAAAGATAACCCTCGAGTGAGCTCTCTCATAAAGCTTTCAGATGAAGCCCAAACTCATACAGGTCAGCCAAGAAAGGAAGAAGCACATAAATGTAAAAGAAATCAGAAACCACCATGAACAGGTCGCGGCCATAGTGTTTTTCTCTTGCTTTAAAATGAAGTAGAAGAACTACAATACTGCAAAGACAAGCTTACCCATTAAAGAGCTTGAATTTCTGAAGGAGAAGATGATGATTCTTAAGCACACAAGCTCAAATTCAACACAATCATGGCGGTGCTATTCTTTCAGACAGAGCCCGTTTTCTTTAAGTGTAGAGTGCGAAATGAAATGATTTAGGGTTTGACCTTTTTTTCCTCATGCCCTAATTCGACCCAACATCATAATCATCCAGAATATTCACAATTGGAAAATAGCACATGGGATATCAAATTAGGTTAATCTTTGCATCATAGTTTATTCAAAGTCTGAAGTTTAATGTATTTGAGGGTGGCCAAATTATGTGCCTAGGTCGATGTGGTAGGTCTTTATGACTTTTTCTTTCTGCCTTAGTGAAATGTGGGGACTTGAATACCTTGTGTTATTGCTTTGAAAGGAAAATGAGGGTATGGGTGTTGAATATGTTATGACCTAGGGATAGTTTTTGATCTTTATCCACTTAGGGTTTTTAATTTTAATTGATTTTAGAGAAATCAATTGGAGATATTGATGAGAGAATAATTATTGTATTAATATTTTTATGATTTTTGAGAAAATCAAAGCATTGTAATGGAGAAATAAGATGTTTTCTTTTTTGAAAAATATTTTATAATCTTTAAATTGCAAAAAATAGACAAATTGTAAGATCTGCAATCCTGTAAAGTAGAATCGTAAAGCAATCTCCTATAAATTGTTTTATGATTTCTTGTTATTTTTAGCAGATTCATTTTGACTTCCTCTCTTGGTCGGGTTTGAGTCTTATCTTGGAGAGATAAGGTGTCTTTTGGGCTTTTAAAGCAGATTCAGCCTACTTTTAGAGGCTTGACAGTTTGATCATAAAAGCAGTATGCTTTTTTCTGCTTTTATGCAGTTTTTGAGACAGTTTGAAGCTTTTTTCCTTGACTTCTTCCTGAGCTCAGATTAGGGTTTCTGGAGAGTTATGTCTTTGAAAAGACTTAGTTTTTTTAGCTCTCTTGGGAGTTCAGATTTCAGTTCCTGCTCATACACAATTTTGAGTTTGTGAACCTTTTGTACTCAGTTCAGCATTATTCACTCTTTCAGTTTTAATAAAGCAGCAGTATTCTCCTTCTCATTTCGGTCTCAGTTTTAGAATAGCAATTTGATGTCTTTGTGGTTCAAATCAGAATCCTTTTATGTCTTGCTGTTGTAAGTTTTGTTTTAGAATTGCATAGTTTCAGGTTGCCTGTTGTATTTCATATAGGAATCTTTATGCAAAATACTGATGGAAGTATGTACCAGTGGGATTGTGAGATTCATTGTGATAGAAAGGTTGTTGTGAGTGTCAATGTTTGAATTTCATAACTTTAAATTAATCATCAGTTAGATTCAAGTTTTGTTTCAGTCCATCCTTATATCCCTTTTCCCATAAGTTATTTAGAATAGGATTTATCATTCGGAGAACCAACTCGCTCTGGAGATTCCTTCTTCACTCAGATCACCCACATCTAAAGGAGGTTTCCATGTTTTAGTAGGTTGTTGAATCTTGCATTCAGCAGGGTGCAAATCTATTGATAACACATACAAGATGTCAACATGTGTCTGAGACTCCAGCGTGGTGTGTTGAAGTCAGAATCACGTGTTGTCCTCCTCTAGTAGAGAGCTAGTTGGTCTACAGTTTGAGACCTTTATGGTCTACTCACTTATGTCCAGAAAACTTCTGTCATAAAGTATAAGGAAAATAAAGCACGATTTGCCCTTCCTTTTCAGCTTATTAGGTAGTTTGAGGTAGTTAAGCTAAGTTCACTCCCTTTAGGCTCTTTGGTGTTCTAAAGACTTGGGAGTAGTGAATCCCCCTTTTCTACATCTTTGGTGAAACCGGTGTGAATGTCCTTTTAATTTTTGTGTCAAAATTTTTTCTTACATCTTGGGTGTGTTATAGATTCATAAGTCATGAAGCTTTATGAGCTTTACGACCCAATCTACAACCTCTAAATTTGTGATTAGGAGAAGTCTTCAACACATAAGAATGGAATCTAGGAAGGTCACCTCTAGTCAGAGTGGTCACTCTTTTTAGGAATTGGTTTCAGGGATGTCTACTAGATTTTCCAACCCTTTTTGGGGAAGGTGTTACTTGTATTCCTACACCCCTTAGTTCTATAGAGGAAGATGTTTCCCTTGAGGTCCCTATGAGAAACTTCTTTCCCTAGATAGAAGGTTTGGAGAGTTTGAGTAGTATTTTGAAAAAGATAAAAGTCTTGCTCAAGAAGCTATTGTTGTTAACAGATTAAGGACATGTTGGATACGGATCAGAGAGGTGTAGAACTTCTCCAAGGTCTTGTAGACATTGTGGATACTCATGTACCAGCCTATAATCCTAACTTGGGTGTTACCTGAGATGTCGATTATGATACCGTTGCACTGCAATTGAAAGTCTCAATGCCTAAGGTGTCAATATACATGGCTGAGACGGTTCCTTCAACTAACACCATATTTTTCCTAAGTAGAATCACACTTTCAAAGTAAACAAGGTACCTTTAGGCTTCAATTCTTCCACCCCTAATGCATCTTTTGGTGGTAATACTGGAATTCCTATTGGTCATGGTGTCGAAAGCTCTATTGATATCGGGGCTAGTGGCTCTAGTTCCTCTAGTCCTACCTCGTCCTCTGATCCTATCTTTAATGCTTTATAAAAAAACATGGGATGAATGCATAACTAGTTAGCAAACCTATCTAGCTCTTCTTCATCTTAGCCTATGTTCCAGGCATTCTTTCGTCGTAGTCCTTTGTCTGTTTTCATCCTAAACACTCCTATCCCTCAAGGAATGGAGATTCCTAAGTTTGAAAAGTATAGTGGTCATGGAGATCCTCAAACACACGTGTTGGCATTCAATGCCCTGTGCACTAACTTCTTTCGCCATGACACTTTGATGGCAAAGCTATTTCTGCGATCCCTTAAGGACCTACCATTGAGTGGTACTGTTTCTTACCAGATAATTTTGTCTTCTTGTTTGATTAGCTGGTGAATGAGTTCCTTAGACAGTTTCAAGCTAACATTGGACCAAATATGGAATTCTTTGATCTCATTCGATACAAGCAAGGGGACCATGAAAAGGTTACTGACTTCATCGCTCATTATCAAGCATTTTTTTCTTAGATCTCCTATCCTCTACCCAATTTTGATGTCCAGAAGGTCTTCATCGAGAACTTACACAAATCGTGACAAGAAAAGTTTTCCATGATGAAGTATCCTTCCTTTATGCATCTATGTGCAGTGTTGTGTGAGTACCAACAAACGATTACTCAGTTTGGGGGTACATCCTTGCACTCCCATTCGAATAGTTGATCAGTAGTGTCAGTTTCTGGTGATACAAGAAAGAATCGGGCCATTACAAACATGGTATCTACTCTTCAAGGAAAAGTTATAAGATGCAATAGAAATTTTACAAAACTATCTAAATCATATACTTGTGTTCTAAAAAATTTAAAAGATACAATTAAATTTTAACATTTCCAAAAATATGACCTCTTTCTGAGTTGTACCCCAAGTGGTATGATACACAACAATTTTATCAATTTCATTGAGTGTATGAACATGATACTGAGCGATGTGTACGCTTGTGTCATGATATTCAGGATTACATTGATGATGGGACTATCCATCATGATGGGAGGAAGCAAAACTCTAATAAATTGATACCCAAAGCTAACAACCAGTTACAAACTTACACAAATCTATTTCCTTCTCATTTTGCCAATCTAGTCACGTAGTCCTCTACATTTTTTGAGTTGGTCCCATCTAAGTACATGAACATGGTCTCGTTCACGTGTATGCCTCCTACTAATATGTGAGTTCTATTCCTGACATACCTTTTACCTCACATGATTTTTCACTAAACAAGGAGCCTTCTTTGTTGTATGTTCCTACTTGGATTAATGGTAACATCGTGACTGGTGTTATGGTTGATCCAACGAGCCAAGTGAATGTGATAATGGAGGAAACCTTGTTCATTAACATTTTTAATAAGGATAAGTATGACGAGTTGCAGGACACTCTTCATACTCATGACGAGCTTTCTATTGCCCCTATGGGCACCATTTCTTTATCGGTCCTAGTAGGACCTAAGGTTGTAGATGTTTATTTTTTTATGATTCTAGAGTTAGGCTAGACATTCCATGACTAGCCTCTATAAATGGGGTCACCTTTGTATTCCACAAGTGTTTGAAGTTCCCCCATGAGGGTGCAGTGTATGTGGTTTATGGCACTGGCTATAAACCGTTGGTGTCACGTGAGGGATTTTCTCTAGATCACTTTTGGCCCACCCCAATTGGACCCCTCCCTCCGAGGGGAGATTTGTTGTATCAAGCTTGTTTTAAATATAAGACTGGGGGCTCAACTCCAAAAGTTAGCTTTCATGTATCTTTGTTGTTGGAAGTTTGAGGAGATTGTCATTGATGATGCTAGTTGGCAACATGAGCATGGAGAAAGTTCATAACGATATAATACAGTGTTGTCATTGATTTTAACATTGTTCTAGATCACTTTGGGTTATCCTAAAAAAAAATTGAAGTGTTGAGGAAGTCATTCATGCAAGAAGATTTGATCTAGAAAGATCAATTGTGTGAAGAATTGACTAAATGTCAAATCTGCCAGTTCAGTGGTTTAGTGCGTCAGTTTTTAGGTATGCACAACTCCCCAAAGAAAGATCTTGCTCTATGATTCTAACCTAATTTTTGTGGTTGTTAGATGCATATAAATCCAATATTTCATATGGTTTAGCCAAGTACTTTGAGATATATGAATGGCAGAGTCTGGTCTAGTATTTCATAGTCATTTCCTCTATAGTGTGTTTTTGTGGGAGATTTCACACTCCTCCGCAAATGAGTCTTTCATGTTGTAGTCTTGAAGATAAGTTTCCAGATTTTAATTGAGCTTGAATTCCACATGGTATCATGTTTTGAGATCCATGTGTTACGAATTGGATGAACAGTTGAAGGATTTTTGTTTAGGTCCTATGGCACACTGACCTAACAAGTTTGATGAGTATGCGAAGGATTAGTATATAGTTAAGCCTTTATGTGGGATCTATTTTAGGTCCATGTTGACCTATCTTAAGAATTCTTACATTTTGAATTATGGCACGAAGTATGGAGAATTTATTTTGAGACTGAGAAGTTGAGTTTTGTGTGTTACATCCAATTAGGTCGACCTAATTGATGATACACTTGATGTGGATATATATGCTAGATTTTTTTAAGTGTTTTGATATATGAGATGATGAATGTGAGATATGTGATGTGAATTTGATCAAATTAGTGTGAAGTTAAGTTGTGAATGTTGAGATCAAAATTGTGCAAATGAAGAGTGAGGCAAAGCATTGATTCATATCAGTGTGAGGATTGCTATTGTGCTTCATTGGAACTGTATTCCTGCATATTGTAGATGCATTTGTAATAGTTAAAAATAGGTTGTGATCCATCTTTTTTCTATAAATTAATTTATGGGTAGTGAGTCCACTTGGATAGCGAGTCCACCTGCAATGAGCATTTATGTAATATACTATAACTAGTTATAATATGTTGTGAGCTAACCCTCACCGTGGTTTTTCCCATTTTGGGTTTTCCAAGTAAAAATCATGGTGTTCATGTGTTATGTGATGTTAATTTTTCATGATTTCTTTCCTTTTAACATTTGAATATTCCTTGGTAATTAGATGGCTAATGTTTGAATGGTTTAATAGAATACCGATTCACTTCCCCTCTCAATATTTTGATTGTTCAACAATTAGTATCAGAGCTTGGATCCCTGGAAGGAGCTTAACTACTTTGGGAAGGTCTTGGAGGTTGAACACATGGCTGATAGAAGGTTTCCTATTCCCCCAGAAGAGATCCTTGTTGTTGGATTTATAGAAGAAGATTGCATTCTTGACAAATATGGAGAACTCAAAGTTTCTCTTGAAGATCTTGACAAAATTGAAGGTGAAAATAGATATCTAAAGGAAAATGTTAAAGAAGCAAATGAATGCATCAAAAAATTGAGAGAGCAAATCAAAAACTTCAGAGAAAGGCATAAGTGGGTGAACAGTTGAAGCAAGTAAATGAAAACATCACCAAACTAAAAGCACAAGTTGAAGAAAAGAAGAGAGTTAAGGAATGTCTAAATGCAATGGTGAAAATCAAATCTGGTGAATGCATAAGGCTTGAACAAGAAGTGGTAAACCTGAGATCAGATTTGGAGAAAGCAAGAAGTCATGAAAACAAGTTCAAAATGAGTTCCATAATTCTTGATGAGATGATTGTAGGACAAAAGGTTATCCAAAGATAAAGGTAGCTTGGGATTTGAAAAAGGTGAAAGCTCAAAAGTAGATCAAACACCTAATGTAGAAAAGAAAATTAATGAACCAGAGAAGACTGGAGACAAGAAGAACATTGGAAAGATCTAGAATCAAAAAAATAATGCTAGAAGACCACCGGTCAGACAACCTGTTGTGCCCTTAGCACACACGCCCCGTTCGGAACGGGGACCCTCTTTTCTTTCCCTTGCTGGGTCATTTTTGTCACCGCTTCATTTTGCGTGCCCTATTTTTTGTGCCCCTGATGGTCAATGAACCTTCAAGGTTTCAACATAAGTTGACCGTGCTTCCCCTTGGCTTGTTTTGTCGAGTTTTGGCACTTTCTGGGGTCTCTGTGGTAGTTTGCTTCTGCTAGCGGCCCTGGACCCGGCCGGACCCACCCCCTCGGGTTTCCCTGTTGAGCCCGCCGTCCTCGACGGCGGATGGTTCCCGTCCTCCCAGACCCCGGGTCCCGGCTCTATATTTGCTGTTTGAAATGTTTGCGAGGAGATTGTGACTGCCTTTGGGCATTCTGGGCCCGAACTTCCAGACTTCCGAGTCTGGAATTCCGTGGTCGTTCCTGACGGCAGACTTCTGGCGGAACTCTGCCCTCTGGGCCCTGACCTCCTCTTTGCCACTGATGACCTTCGGGCTGAAATTTCCAAGCATTCGCCACCCTGTGTCCTCCCGGCCTCCAGACCCCGAGTCTCTCGCCACTGTTAGTGAATTTAAATCCACCAACCTTTGTTCTGTTGTACCTGCATTCAATGAGGCCATTAATGGTAGTGGGGGGTATAAAAGACCCGCTCAAGCCTGTCATTTTCACTTGACAGTGTTGCAGAGAGTGATCAGAACTTGCTAGAGGAGCCCACCGTCTCCAAGACCTTCACGCTCACGCTCATTTCCTTCGCTTGCCGACCACTAGTGGATCCCGCACCTCCCCGCATTGAGTGTTCGAGGTAAGTCCTCCGTTCACCCTCCCGAACATTGTTTTCATGATTTCTAGGGATTAAAATGAATAATAACCATCAAAACAACATGTGAACAATAAAATACAGCACCACGAACAAAACCCATATCCTTGAAAATTGAGTAAACCAACACAACACCCTCATGACCAATTCAGAGCTTTATCTCCGCGCGGCCGTTCTTCACAGGGGCATTCGTGACCCTCGGGCCCGGACGCTCCCTTTACCGGCGAAGACTTAGCAGAAACGATAAATGTCGAGATAGCTTTAGGGTCTCTCGGGCCCAGGTATCCGGGATTCTGCACCCGAGATTCTGCCCCTCGTTCTTCGTCGGTGAGACCACCCCGATTTAGCAGGACCTTTCACCGAGTATATCCTGCTCTTGTCGAGTGGCCTGTCGGGGAGACATTCATCTGTCGCCAAGACCTCACTGCGAGCTCCCTTTAGTCTTGGCGATGCCTTCGCTTTCGGCGAGACCCCTAACTGTCGCCAAGACTTCCTAGCGAAACCCTTTGTCTTGGCGAGCCCGGATCCCCTGTCGAGGTGACTTTGCGAAGGTCGCAAGAACTTACGTCGACGGGGCTCTTCGTCGGTGAAACGTAGCGCGTTCGCCAAAACCTCACGCCGACCCCTCATCTTTGGGAAAACACGAACCGAGTCGGGGAGATATCGCTGGTTCGCCAAGACCTTTCTCTGACCTGGAAAACTTACGCCGAGGACTCCTTTTGTCGGCAAGACTCTCAGTGTTCGCCAAGACCTCACAGCGACATCACTTTCCTCTTGGCGAATACCTGACGTCCTTCTGACCTCCGGGCTCCAGACCCCCATTTGCCGCTATGATCCAACTTGAGCAATGAACAAACTCATCCATGCTCGGCGTCGGTCCGCCTTCCGGGCCCCGACCTTCCCTCATCCGCCATTCTGAAAGGGCAAATCTCACCCACCCCTCTGAGCTCCGGGTTCCGCCCTTCCGATCGCCGCAGGACTGAAAATGAAATCAAACAGTGAATGCTCGTGCCGGGTCCGGTCCTGCTCTTCGCTATCACCGAGACTTAAGGACCTCGCCAAGACCTTACCCCGCCGACTTTTCTTCCCCTGTGCGCTGATCGGTGAGACCCGAGGCGTTCGCTATGACATTGCATCTATAATTGATCTCCTGCCGACACTCGCGCCAGGCCCTGACCGCCGCGCCGCCCACTCCGGACTTCCGCCCAGCAATAGCAATACCAAGCGGCAAGGGATGAACGACTTCTCGGTGCCTCAAACCCGGGCGCTCAAGTGGAAAATTACAAACTTCTGACCGCCCTGCAACCCGCTAGACCCCAGACACCAGAGTTTTGTCTCTGGAATTTCGTTTCTAATCTATCGTTCCCAAACAGCCATCTCCTGATAGCTTTCTGACCTTGTACCTCTGAATGCCCTTAAACTAATCCAAATAAGGCCAATTCAAAATCTAATCTCGACCCACGTGCTTAATCTTGGTCTTCTTCATTGAAAATCTTTTAAATTATCAAATTCGATCAGGGAGAATCAGCGGGGGCCCTTCGCCCTATTTGCCTTTCCCAAATGACATTCCTACCAGGGAAGTTCGGACCTCCGGGCCCGAACTGTCCAAATGCCCTTAATCAAAAGACCAATGACATCGAGAGATTAAGTATCATGTTATGCTGGATAAATTATTTAAAATGGATTTCATCTTTAGGATTTCAGCTAACATGGATGTTTTCATGGTCAATTGCACTTACTACGCTTTTTGCTTGCAAAATATATGGAATCGGGTGCAGGACCTTCGGGGGCAGTTGTCGAAAAGGACAAAGGAAAAAATTCAGGCAAAACTCCTCAAGGAAAGGAAGACAAGGACCAAATGAAATACCAATTCTAGGGTGAACCTCTGCACTTGAAGGTCACCACAGATTGGAAGGAGATCACATATACCAATATCGGCCATGTCGATATTGACGAATTCACGCAAAGGGTCAGGGTCAATCCTATGACCAAGAATGCAAGACTGATAAGACAAAGCAGAATAGCAAAGGCAACAGGCTTTCCTCCATCTCTTGTAGCCCCGGAGCTCGTCATGGCCTGTCGGCAGGCATATCAATCAGATACAAGGACAATTGCCGACAGGGATGGTAATATTCTTGCCAACATGTCGACTGAAGGAATCACAGAAACCTTCCATATCCCTACTTTTCAAGAAATGGAAATGCCCACCATTGAAGAATGTTAGGTAGCATGGGATGATAATCCAACGTGCTGTAAAAGGTCAATAAATCAGCATTGGCTTAAAGAAAAGAGCGGCAGTGCTGCGAAGGTTCCTCATGAACTCTTCTGCAGTGACTTTCACAAAGATTACCATGACTTGGTCACGATGCTAAGCAGGGTGATGGGCCTCCCTACAGCCGCCTTCTTTCAGGAATGGATGGTGTACTTTATCAAGTAGATCCTTCGTGGGAATGATGATGTTACAACAAAGACCTCATTTGATTGGGGAGGTATAATTAGCAACTGCTTTCATGAGCAATTCCTCAACGGAAAGAAGAGCTCCAAGTTCTATATGACTTCATACCTCGTGTACTCCTTGGCGGACCGGAGACAATACAACAGGTTATTTGTGGCACCCGATCAGGAGTAGGGTCAAAAACTCAAGGTCTATGACAGATACCCTTAGCTCCAGTACAAAAACTTCAAGAGGGAGTATTGCGGAGTAAATGACACCTTCATCGGCCATATTGTCATAATGATTGCCGGGGATTTCGAAAGGAGAGTTTCCCACAGTGCTAGGGCATTTTTGAAGTAGTATGCCTTCCTCTTCATTCAATACCCGAAGTTCACATATATTTGTGCCTAGGGCTTCACTAAAAGGCCAAATAAGTTGCCTCGATACCCCAACAACTGAATCATCCTATTGGAGCTTTCTCGATAGCTCCAACACATACATACAGTTTTCAGTGGCAAACACATAGCAGGGATCCCTTATCCCATGACTCTTGGCCAGGGCATGTATAAGCTACAAACTTCCCAGTGTGCTGGTAACTCGAAGAAGGAACTGAAGGATTACCATTTTCACCTGCATACTACTCGCCCATGGATGGACCCATATGGACACGTAAGGAGGGCATTGGGACCAGGGTTCGCTCATCTCCACCACATTGAAGACTTTTGGGGGGATTGTCAAGATGATAAAGAGGTACGTGCAAGGCACTACATGCGGATGACTGCGCATTTTATAAGGAAGGTGCAACCATTTCCTATTCTGGACCAGGTCGAGGATGATAGCACCATAATGGACCCTAGGTACCCCGCAGTTGCCAACTTGCCGCTACCAACAATAGACTGGGACGAGCAGGAGGTCGATGACCTCGATATCATAACCAAGCCAATCTTGGCTCATACTAAGGAGTGGGTTGATGGACGGATAGCCCAATTGAAACAACATGAAGTGATTTTGACTTATGAAGGGCTCAAAAGTGAGCCAAGTTCCACAGAGGATGCCGCTGCCACCACTTCAACCGACGGGACATCCAAGTCTCCTTTGGTCACCAGATCCAAGAAGAGAAAGGAAACAGAAACAAAATAGTCTCCTGACCCCAAGGTCTATACAAGGAAGGATTTAGGGGGCTCACCCTCCAAAAGACTTAAATGAACAGGGGGTATGACGGAACAACTCTTGATGCAAAAAGAAGAAGTAGAAGGTACTGATCAAATCAAGCCTATTTTGGCTCTTCCTGCCCCGACTGTCGCACCATCTACCTCCCTAGCTATGGTCGCCGCTTCCCCGCCGGTGGTGGACATCTCTGTCCATCTTGCCCCTTTGCCCTCGACTGAGCCTGTGATTGTAATTGACTCTTCTTCCGCCATGACAACGCCTCTTTCCTCTGTTGCCATGTCACCCACTACATCACTCCCATTACCGACGGTGACGACACCTATGCCCGCTCTTGGCTTCCTTGAGGCCTTCTCGAAGCATATGCAGAATATCCCTTTCGAGCTCTCCCAGATCCTCATGGATCCTGCGCTTCAGGCAGCCTTGGCTCAGGTCCTCGCCACTGCCCAACCTTCACAGCCTCCGACAGGGCCACTGGCCATGGAAGCCACCATGCTAATTTCTAAGGAGTGGGAAGAGGGAGAACAAGGGGCCTCAAAGCCCTTTGAGGAGGAGGCTGATGAATATTACGAGCACCCAAAGTATGAACATTGCACTATTGACAGGGTTGCCTATGAAGAGGAGGGAACTGGTTCCTCAGAGAGTGGGGACGAGGAAGATGGCACTGGTGGCAAGGTAATCGTGCAAGCCTTTGACGATGATCTTGAAGAAGAACTAGCCCGACAGCCCAAGGACACCAAATCAGAGGTAGAAAGGCCGCTCCTTGAAGAAGAAGAATAGCAGCAAGAAGACAAAACTGAGGGAGAAGCCCAAGCTGTCAAGGGCCTCGAGATCGAGCAATTCCAAGAACATGTGCACGAGGTTGAACAAGTTAAAGGAAAGAAAGGGGAGGAAGTGGAAAAGAAAGAAAGTCCCCTACAAAAATCATTGGCCAAGCCTCCTATTAAGCGCATTGTGTTCATCCAAGACTCTGATGAAGAAGAAGGAGATGTTGCCAAGGAGAAAGAGAAGTCCCCAGAAGATAAGAGAGCGAAAACCTTGTCCTTGACTGAGAGGGGCGAGGGTGGCCATGATTCACCTAAGGGAAAATCTGTCGTACCAGAGTGGTTGGAAAAGCAGCTCGAAAAGAAAACTCTTGTACTAAACGACCCGAGAGCGAGACTAGAGGCTATCTTAGCCCGAGCTCAAATCACAACAAAGAAGGAAAAGAAGCTTAAGATCTGATCCAAGGTAACTATGGATGCTTCTGGGTCTCGAGCTATGCAAGTAGCCACGCCTGTGGTAGGTCAGGAAGGGATAAATTACAACATCTCCACCATGGATCTAGGGACCACCACCAGAGAATAGAAGGTAGGGAATCTTGAGGAGTCAGTGGCCACGGTGGTACATTTGATAAGGCAAGACAAGATTTCAAAAGATGAGCTTAAAGCACAAGTGGTTGCTTTAACAGATTACATCCAGCAGTGGTCATCAATGGATGACCTGCCTACCACGTCCACAACCGTGCTCCAACTATTGTCCAAAGAACAAATCGATAAGATGGAGAGAAGAAAGAACTTGGAGAAGACTATGGAGGACTAGTTCCGACAAGTCTTATACGTTGGAAACATGGGAATTGGCCGGGCTGTTCGGACAGCCAACAAGTTCTTGGACCTACAGCAATCCTTGGAGGGCACCAAGAGGCTATGCACTGACTTCCCTACAGCATACGACTCCACCTTTCCAAAGATCGAGGCTATCCTTCAATTGCCAGAAGCCACGTGGGAAAAGGAGCTTGCGTTTAAGAAGGATGATCACTGGCTGATGGATGTATGGCGGCGAGACTTTGGAAATAGGAAGGAAAGGTTGGAGCAAATAATGAGCAAGGTGGATCCAAATATAGAATGGATAAAGGAAATCAGGGCAGAATGCGCTCGCTATCTCAAGCTAATGACGAAATATGATATGCCCGCAGTACAAATGGATCCAAAAAAGGTGAAGCCTTACTTCCAAAAGAAGATGGAGGATGGGATGTCTAGTGAAATCACGGTGGAATTCATGGGTTTTGCTGCCCGTGCCTTCAATCAGTCAGAGCTATTCCAGGACCAAGGCTCAAAATATGATGAGGATTGGAAGAGGCTAGAGGATAGTGCGAAGGAGTGGAGCTACCAAGTGTTAAGGTATGAGATTATTGAAGTGGACAAGCTCCAGGCGGTCATCCTCAAGTTCATAGACTATGCAATATCCAAGAAGCAGGAGGACAACCCTGTTGATGATAAAGAGCTCCCTAAAGAGTAGCTACAGTAAAACAACAATCAGCAAAGGATGAAAATGCTACAGTGTCGTCACTAGAGGACAAAATAGGGAAAAGGACAAAATGTAATTTTAAAATTGTAAAATATTGGGGGTAGGTGAAACCCTATTTTGTAATGAATCTTGGCCACACAATGAGAATTAATCTTGGCCATTCATTTGATCTTTGGGACACTATAAATAGGGCTCTCCTCTCATTTGCAAAGAGAGTTGAGTTGTTGTAAAGACATGCTGCAGAAATTTATAAGGAAAAGACATTGACTTAGTGCATTTTCTGAGTTTCTCACATGTTGTTTGATTCAATCTCCATTGTTAGGTGTTTAACTTAGATTTTATTGTTGTTCTAGCTAATTGTTCTCTTGCCTTGGTATATTTTAGGAATGCTGTCTTGTGATCATGAAAATTTCTGCTGTGTAGATGACTTCTTAGTCCATACTTTTTGCTGTTTGCTAATGGTAGATGGCTGTGTAAAGTTAGTTTGGGCTTAAATTCAAAGCTGCTCCAAAAATTTCATCTTTGTTGATGCATGCATATGGTGAATGAAAGACGAAACATTTGCAGACCTTAGAAGATAGCACAAATTCCATGAGACTGTGAGATTTTTGGTTAAGTGGAATATTGTTTTCAGGAAGCTGTCCATTGCAGGAACTCCATTATCACTGGTCATAGTTAATTACAGGTCTAGGAACTTTCTCTCTTCCCTGCCCCCCTTTTTTCCTTTTTTCTTTAATGAGTGACCTATGCCAAGGTTCATTACACATCGTAAAAGCTAAATCCAACGATAAAAATGGAGTTCAAGATCGTTGTTTGAACCTGCAGCAAATACACAATAACTTTCCCATCTTAGGAACTCCATTTCAAGATCCAACTTCCCATGCTTTGTAATCCATTTGTGAGTCTGCCTTGTGATTCCAGCAAATCACATCAAACAACTGAGATATTCCAAGCACTGTCAAGACCTGACATTAGAGACCTTGGGATAGTGTTCTGCAATTTGATTGTGGAAGATTGTCTTTCAAGAGAGGTAGTGCACCTACGCACTGCCTGTGTTGAGAAGTGCATAAAAAACACATCAACACAACCAAATGCTCAAAGGTACCCATCTTTCAATGGTTTTTGTTATTCATGCAATAAATTTAGACATAGAGCAATGGAATGTAGAAGCATAATGAATTAGAATGTTTCATCCTTTATTGGTCAATGCTTTACATGCAATAAATTTGTACATAGAGCAAGTGAATGTAGAAGTCAAATGATGAATGCATATAACAATGGTAGAATGATACAACCTATCAATGGTTATTGTTATACATGTTATGGATTTTGACACGAAGCTAATCAATGCAGATCTAGGATGAATGGAAAGAATGTTGTTCAAAATAATTTTGTGTGTCACAATTGCAGTAGACCTAGACATATTGCTAAGTTTTTCATAAGCAAAAACATAAGGAAGGATAATCCAGTAAAAAGGAACAAACCAATTAAAAGGATTGATCCTGAAGATATAAAGAAAGAGGAGAATGAGAATAAGGGAGAATTTGAACCATCCTCCAGCGTGGATGTTTCCTCCAGAAACTAAGCCAAGAGTTATGGCTTAAGGGGAGCTTTAATGAATATCTTTTATCCCCTGCCAGAAAAGATGTGTTGTAGTTTGAGCACGAAGATATGAGATGAACGCCAACATGTTTGATCTATTGGTGAAGATTACGAAAGAAAATGTGGTATTGTAGAAGTTTGTGGAGCTTCGAAAGATGATTGTGCATACAGTTTTAGGTTGCAAGCTTTATGAATTGAAGCATTTATTGCAGAATTTTGGTATTTTGAAAGGTTATATGCAAATTTTCTAAGGAAAATTCATTTCAGCAAAGGCATTTGAAGAGAATTTGAAGAGTTCAAGGCAATTTGAGATTCAAAGCGTCGAAACCCTAACTCAACGAGCAAAGTAAAAAGGTATTTCATGAATCTTGTGTGTCCTAGTTTGTAGAAATTATTGTTTAAAATTAGTTTGAACTCATATTACAATGGATACACCTAAGGTTGTAGAAGTTTCAGAGAAACCCCAACCTAAATTTAAGAGATACCTTATAAAATCCATAGAAGATGACCCTCTAGGTGCTTTCCAGCACATTCTGTATAGGGTCTTACCAACTAAGGATATTAGGGCATACATTTATGGAAATGTGGATGAGAATTCTCCCAACAAGTTAACTGATGTATGGAAAAATCAATTAACTAGTGAAGATTTCGCCTTAAAACCAGAATAAAAAACCCTAGTCGAGAAGAAACTAGATGTGTGGCAGTGGTTCCCTAACTTTTTTATGATATCAAGTGGATTAGAATGGATCTGAGCAAAATTCATGATCAGTTTTTCTCGACTGATATGTTGCACATGATTACAAAGGAGGTGATAAGAGAGGTCACTGGTCTATGCTCCATTGGACTCATCCCAGTTCTAAAATCTACTAGAAATAAAGAGGTAATGGAGAAAACTGGTGCAACATTTGATCAGAGATCCCTTGTTGTAAATCCTATTAAAAACCATGTTGTTAGATATGTTTCCATGGTTATTGTGTACAAAATCTACTTTACCAATTGAGATAACTCAGTTTCTGCCACCACTATCAATATGGCACATGACATGGTAGAAAATGGTGCAGATTATGACTTGTGTGAGTTGCTTAGGAAACAATTGATGGAAAATATAAAGGAGATAAAAAATAAGAAATATGTGTTTAAGTATGGCACCTTGGTAATGTGCTTACTGTTATACTTTTTGAAAGAGGTTCCTATAATTGGAAAGGTTAACTGGGTAAGTGGAAGGCCTATTGCTCATCAAATTGAAAACTACATGAGGAGCCTTGGAGACACCAATGCATGGGATGATGCCCTTACTGCTTTCTTTGTAGTATTTCAGAGAAGAATGCATGAAAGACAGAGGATTCCTAGATCCATTATGGAAAAATACAAAAGTGATATCACATTCCCGGTTTCCACAGATCATTGCATTATGGACGTAGTGGAACCAAGATTATTTTGGGTTCCTTAATTGGGTTATGAAGTGATAGAAGCTGATCTTAATGGCTATGCAAATATTCTATTGAAGAGCCTGAAGGATGAGACCAAGCCTAGTTATGAGACTTTTGAAGAAAAATCCATGGAAGTCCACATGAGGTAAAAAGAACCATAGATTAAGAAAAATGTTGATGCCATAGTTGACATATATGCACAAGAATGTTGAATTTCAAAGGAAAAGGTGTGATATGATAGAGCAAGAGCCAGAGCAGATATGGTTGTTGAAGAAGCTTCTGAGAGTTCAAGGAGATCAAGTAGAAAGACTACCACTCCTCCCTCTATATAGAAGTCCTCCAAGGATTTAGCATATGCTGGACAGAAAAGAAAACCTACTACTAGTCCTCCAACAAGGGAGAAATCCCCTCCAATTGTGCATTCCACTAGGGCAAAGAAGAAAAAGACCACCACTGTTGTTGTCCCTACAAGAAGATTCAAATAAAAAGAAACAATAGAGAAAGGCATAAGCATTAATGTTACTGAAGAAGAAGATCTAGAAGAATAAGGATCACAGTTGGTCTAGAGAGGAAGGAAAGAGGCTTCACAAGGTGAAGCTAGTGGTAAGAGAAAAAGACGTGATGTTGTTGATACTGAAAGTGAAGAAGATATTGAGGAAGAGAAGAAAAGATTTGTAGTTCATAGGAGAGAACAAAAGGAAGAGGCTGCTAAGAAAGGTTCACAGGAGAAGAAGAAAGAAACCAAGAAGGCTTCTTTGGAGAAGAAAAATAATGTGGAATCTAAGAAGACTCCAATGAAATGTAAGAAACAATCTGGATCAAAAAGGCCTCATACACCAATAAAACTTGAGGCATTTTTTAACAACATAGTGCAGAATGATATGTTGAAGGAAATTGCATAATTGTTTGAGGAAGAAAATGAGGTGGAAAAGGCCACCATTCTTGAGGCTATTATCAAGTACATCATGGTAATTCAAGTAGATATGAAGAATATCAAGAAGAATTTTACTAATGATGTATGGAACATCTTGCTGAAAAGAAGGGAAGAAGCTATAAACAAAAAATGAAAGGCTAAAAGATGAAGCCTTGGAAAGAGTTAATGATCCACTATCAGAAGATGATAGAGCCACATTGGCTACTGTATTTATCAAGGAGATGAAAAGCATACAAAGGGTTACCACCCTTATGGGTAAGGATAAAGATGAATTTGAAAGGATCCAAAAAGAATGCAATGATAAAGCTGAGGAGATTATTCAGAAACTAAGATTACTTTTGATAGCAAAATAGGTAATGAATGTTGATACCAGTGCTCCAAAACCCAATACAGAGGAAGAAATACATGAAGATGATGCTCAACATGAGCATGAGGTCAATGAAGAAGCTGCATTGGATAACACCCCTCTGAAGGTGGAGGATAAGACAAAAGAAAATGAAGAAGAAGCAATGATCGAAGAAGACATTGTAAAGGAATCTACTAATCTTTCTCCAATACAAAATGTTACTCTTTAGGCATAAAATGTTGAAGTTATTCCTCCAGTAAATACATAAAATGTTGCAGAGGAGGTGAATGTTGAAGAAGAGAAAGGTGAAGAGCGGGAATAAAAGCATGAAGAAAAGGAAGAAGGAGCATAAAGAAGAAGAAGACAAGGAAAATGATGTGTCAGAGATGCATGAAAGAATTAAACTACTGACCATGAAAAGGTTACAGATGAAAATAGTAAGGTTGTGGAAACTATAAAGTCGCTTGGTGAATCTTTTGTCTCATCTAGTGATTCTTTGAGAAATCTATTAAGTGTTTAGCCTATTTTCCAACCTATTGTGTCTTCTTAGTTGTTGTAGTTGCCCATGCAGCAAGGAAGTGTTGATTTGAACAAGATCTCTCCTATCCATAAGCTTCAACTAGGAGACTTGATTCATACATCTACAAGGAAGGAGATAATTTAAACTTATCAGAAGAGTAGAGAACTCATTGATGAGGCATTTGAAGCATTTTTGGAGATCATACTAGGATCAAACATCAACACCACTTTATTTGGTATGGGAAAATTTAAACTGCTTATTGATTCCTTTAAGTCTTATGCATCTGAACTAAAGGAAGAAGTTGAGAAAGAAGTAGAGAAGAGATTGTGTGACAAAAGAATGATGGAGATAATAGAGAAATGTGTTGCTACACAAGAAATTTTTAGAATTATTGAAGGATGTTGAGAGTAATGTATATGAGGCGAAGGTACTACTCCAATATGTCATGAAGTGGCCTAGAGCCACATATAAAATAAAGAAGGAAATGGAATCTATTGAGTCATAGATTAATGTCACCTCCAGTGCATATAACTCGACTATTGACCTCACCGATGTCACAAGATGAAAAATTAAAGATCTTCATAAGAAAAATTTCCAACTAAAAGCATAAAAAGAACATATCATACTACAATTTGGAGAGCTCAAGGATCTGGTAAATCCCAAATTACTACTAGTTTCTAAGGAACTTCTTAGTTTAGACAAGGCAAAAGGGATGAATCTGGTACTTACTTCACTAGAAGAAGGAGAAGAACTATTGTTGGAGTTTGAGACTCAAATCAAGCTGCTTGCAGAGGCCAAGCAAGAATGGGAAGATGGTAGGCCTAGCTGGGAAGATCAGGTGAAGAAATTGCAGGTGTCAACCACCTCTTGTTGACTCATTTTCTATCATTTTATGTATTTTTGTTCATATTACTTGTATATATGCAGACATAGAGTTGCATTTCAATATCTTTTTGAGATTTCTGCACCGGTACATGACTCAAGGGGAGTCAATTCTTTTCACAACTGTATATATGGCTACATCATTCAGGGGGAGTTTAGGTAATGAATCAAAACAATGTATATAGGCACAATTTTCCCTTGATGTTAAAGGGGGAGAGTATTGAGGAGAATTTTTTGGAATTTTTTTTGGCATGTTTCCATCAATGACAAAGGGGGAGATTGTTGGAAGTTTGAGGAGATTATCATTGATGATGATAGTTGGCAACATGAGCATGGAGAAAGTTCATAACAATGTAATACAGTGTTGTCATTGATGTCAACATTGTTGCAGATCACTTTGGGTTATCCTAACATATTTTTGAAGTGTTGAGGAAGTCACTCATGCAAGAATATTTAGTTCAAAAAGATCAATTATGTGCAGAATTGACTAAGTGTCAAATCTGCCAGTTTAATGGTTTATTGCATCAATTTTTGGGTCTGCGCCACTTCGCAAAGGAAGATCTTGCTCTATGATTCTAACCTAATTTTTGTGGTTGTTAGATGCATCTAAATCCAAGATTTTATCTGGTTTGGCCAAGTACTTTGAGAGATATTAATGACAGAGTCTAGTCTAGGATTTCACAATCATTTCCTATATAGTGTGTTTGTGCGGGTGATTCTGCACTCCTCCACGGATGGGTATTTGATGTTGCGGTGTTGAAGATAAGTTTCTAGATGTCAATTGAGCTTGAATTCCATATGGTATCATGTTTTGAGGTCCACGTGTTGCGAATTGGATGAACACTTGAAGGATTTTTGTTTAGGTCCTATGGCATTTCGACCTAACATGTTTGATGAGTATGCGAAGGATTAATATGTGTTGAGCCTTTATGTGGGATATATTTAAGGTCCATGCTGACCTATCTTAAGAAGTTTTGAATTTTGAATTATGGTGCGAAGTATGGAAAATTTATTTTGAGACGGACAAGTTGAATTTTGTGTGTTACATCTAATTAGGTTGTCCTAATTGATGTTACACTTGATGTGGATATATATGTTGGATTGCATTCAGTGTTTTGATATATGAGATGATGAATGCAAGATATGTGATGCAAATTTGATTAGAGCAGTGCGAAGTTAAGTTGTGAATGTTGAGATCATAATTGTGTGAATGAAGAGCGAAGCAGAGCATTGATTCAAATTAGTGTGAAGATTGTTATTGTGCTTCATTGGAACTGTATTCTTGCATATTGTAGATGCATTTGTAATAGTTCAAAATAGGTTGTAAGCACCTTATTTATTCTATATTTTTCACTGTGGGTAGTGAGTCCACCTACAGTTAGCATTTTTGTAATATACTATAATTGGTTATAATATATTTTGAGCTAACCCTCACCATGGTTTTTCCCATATTGAGTTTTCCATGTAAAAATCTCGGTGTTCATGTGTTATGTGATGTTGTGGATGTTTCATGGTTTCTTTCCTTATAACAATTGAATATGCCTTCGTAATTGGATGGCTAATGTTTGAATGGTTTAATAGAATACTGATTCACCCCCCCTCTCAGTATTTTGAGTGTTCAACATCTATATGTTGTTTCTGTGAAGGCCTTTATGAGAGCACAAAAACAAGCTATCTCTTCAACCTCGTCAAAAGGGAAGGAGAAGCTTGCTCTCGCTCTACAACCTTACCCTTCTACATCTTCTACTCCATCTAGTTCTTCTTCCTAACCTGCGGTGGAATCTTCAATTCCTACTCCTATGCCTCACATGGGAAGTGGAATGGTGCCCATGTGGTGGAAGGCGAAGTGTTAGGCCTTTCAGTTGCCTATTTTTCCCATGGTTCCCTAACCCACCCTATAGGGAAAGGGGAAGCATTCCCATGGAGTTGTTCCTGTGTCTCAACCTTTGCAACCTCCTATTGTTCCTCTACTTGCTCAATAGGTGGTGAATGGGAAGAGGTCAACTGTCGAGGTGCTCGTTTATGTTTCTCCTTATGTCGTTATTCTACTCTAATGCCTCCTTCTCCTACTCAAGAGATTACCCTTCCATCGGTAATGGTTATGAAGGATGCTCCTATAGTGAAGTAGAAACCTTTGGCCTCTTCTCAAGTCGTGTCATCCAATGCTCGTAGCTGATGTAACTGGCTTACACATGAGCACAAGCATCAAAAAAAGGATCTAGTTGTAGAGCGTGTTGCCTCATAGAAGACCAAGGAGGATATTTTTATCTTTGTTCCTGTCTCGTATGTTGCTTCATTTCCTTCTATTATTTCTACTTCAATTCCCATCACTTTTGTCTTTCTTTCGGCTCCCCTACATGTCCCAATGTACCTCACCCCAAAAGGGTGTAGGTATTCATCACTCCCTCAGCAGAGCCTCCTCTTCTCATGTCCCTTTTAGACATTCCTCTTTTTTTGCAGCTTGTGGACATGCCTAATACAATGGTGCTTTCCTCTGCAGCTCTATCTTCTTCCTCCACTTTCGTTTCTTCTGTGGGGATCTCTCATCCTTCATTGAAGCATAAGTTAGAGGATGACCTCACCATGAGTTATGGTCATAAGAAAGGCTTGCCTTTTGTGGAGTCTAGTTCCGTTTTGGCTTGTGCCATCCTCGTGATGGAGGCAACCCCTTCTTCCTCGAAGTTGGTCACTGCCTCTCTTCCTGAGGTCGGTAGTGACTCTCCGGTGGCTTGTCTTTCCCCTGCTAAGTTGACACAAGGCACTTCTAAGAAGTACATGTTCAACTCACGAGATGATATCCCAACTTTGTCCTTGATTTTTGTGAAATTGATGACCTTTGCTTCATAGCAACTCGATGAAGAAGACCTCGAGGGGCCTTCTTCCTTGCTCTAGTTGCAAGAGAATAGGAGGGTATTTCCCTTGCTATCCCTCCCCTACAGGCTCATCCTCTCTCCCCTTATAGTGATCTAGACGAGGAGCAGGGCAACTTGCTAGTCGATGAGGAATAGGGTGGCACTTGTTCTACATCTATAGAGTAGATTTATTTGTTTGTTCGTGTTCCCCAATGCTTATCTTTTTTATGTTTGTGATCTTACCTGGAGGACCCTTGCTACCCT
This sequence comes from Sequoia sempervirens, assembly GCA_007258455.2. Taxonomy (NCBI): domain Eukaryota; kingdom Viridiplantae; phylum Streptophyta; class Pinopsida; order Cupressales; family Cupressaceae; genus Sequoia; species Sequoia sempervirens. The sequence goes on from VDFB02000017.1 coordinate 272,594,877, forward strand.
TTTAGGTACTTGGATACAAGTGCGGAAATCCATCATACACTTCTTCTATTTGTGTCATCATTCTTCTATATGTTGTAATATTGCTTTTCGATATTGGGGATGATGTAAAGTGTTGGGGGAATTTAGGCCTTCTTCCATGTTGACCCAATTTTTATTTTACTTTCTCTTCATGTGTCATTCTTCATGTTTTGAGAAATTTGGGACTGGTGACAGTTCATATATATACTATATTATATCTATTTATATTTATGGACAGTTCTGATTATTAGATCCCCCTGTCTCTTGCTTTCTTCATCTCTACTTGTTTGCTTGTGATGTTGTGGTTTCAATGTGTTGTCCCTTGTGTGTGTGACAACATACCATAGATACATCTCACTATGTGTTGCATGCCACAACACCTCTTGTCTTCCTTTTCTCCTTAGGATGCCATGTACTCCTCTGCATAACACACATCATCCTAAGGGGGGCTATCATGCTTGTCTAATTTTCAACAAGGAGAATTCTTTCAAAAGGATTCCTTGGTTTCATATTTATTTACAATGAATTCCTTGACAAAAGAATCCCTTGTTGAAAACCATTTTCCAAAAGGGGTGTATCCTCTCAAAAAGGACTCATTGACAAAATTTTCTTTCAAAAAGGATTCTATAGTGAAAGAGTCTAAAAATTTTCCTTTCAAAAAAGGAGTATTCTTTCCGAAAAGAAAGAGTTTGAAAACTTTCCTTTCAAAAAAGGAGCACTCTTTCCAATGAATCCTTGACAAAAGATATTTCAAAAGGATTCCTTGATGACAAAATCATTTACGAAAAATCATGCATGTCTTTCGAAAGGCATTTTCCTTTGAAAGGTCCCCTTGGTGTCTTGATGTATTGAAGGGTTCCCTACCAAAAGAACCCGTTTTTGAATGCCTTCTTCTCAAAAAAAATATTTGATATCTTACAATTGGTGTCTCATATTTGATATTTGATATCATGTATCTTGGTGTTTGATATCTTATATCTTGGCATTAGCTTGGGGGCAACCTGACTAGACCTACCCTTTTTGTGACTATCTTGCAATGCAGTTTGTAGCAGCCACATGCTTATCATCTGATTAGATTATGTCTTATGTCTTATCTAATCAGGCTGTGTCTTATTATGTCGACTTGTGTCAAATGGTGTCTTATTATGTCTTATGGAATTGTGTCATTATGATTCACTTGGTTTCCTAACATGATTGTTTGTAGCCTAACATGTTTGTGGTGAGATCACAACTATCTTTGTAGGATCGAAGATTCATGTCATCTTCACATCTTGGTGGAGCTCCCTCTTTCACATCAAGGTATGTCAGATTGAAGGACTACTTCCTCTATGGTTTCAATATATTCTCTTTAGCCTCTTTCTACTTTAGCTCACATATGCATCAACACATATGCTCGCTAAAGTGGGGGCAAAATGTAATGGCATAAATTTGCACCTAGTGCAAATTCCCATTATATTACCCTCATTTTAGCCTTATAAATTTGATAATGAAAAAACCCACCGCATTTTCCTCGCTTTGCACGTGTTTCCTTATTGCTTTGTGTCGATGAGGGAATTTTTGTTTGGGATGCCCACACATCATGTGGATGTCGATGCATCACACTTCTATACTTATAAGATTCTTGTGTTAGGGAATGTTGGAGACATTATGTTTTTTGCCACCTGGTGAATGTGACATCCTTCTTCAAACTTTGACCACCAGAGAATGACTGTTTACCTTAAAATTAGCCATTTGAACTTCATTTTATCAACTTATTCTCACTCTATTGCTTTCTCCACTTCAATTCTACACCATTTTTTTGCTTTGATGTCAATGTTATTGCAGGTTGTCAAAGCTCTACTCCATTGACATGGTGGTTTTGTTTTTCTCCTTCCTCTCTCAGCTTCACGAGCTTGTAGAAAGAGAGGGTAATATTGGTTTATTTGCTTATTTGAAATATCCTACTTGTAGAGTTTCATCTAGATTATCTTTTCACTCTACTATCTTGTGTCTATTCTCTCTATTCCTTTATTACTTTTCTATATCTTGTGGTCTATCGGTTGTCTGTGGAGGTGGGAACACTAAAATAGGGGTTTGACGGAGGAAAACCTCAAAACACAGCCACAACTTTTTCCTGTTACTATGTGTGTAGGTGGAATTTGATCATGAGGAGCTTGCTAGGGAACTAGACCTTCAGTGGGTTGGCATTCTTCTCCTTTCTTCCTCATCATTTTTCCATTAAGATAGTTTATATTTATAAGTTAAAGTATTCTTCTTGTTTTTTCTGCATTTCCATGTGTTTATTTTAAACTGTCAAACTTGAACTCTTGGGTTGTTAGAAAACTTGATGTGTTTCACTCCGCAAAATCAACCCCTATCCATAAAATATGCCAATGTACATCTACAACTTCAGTGTGGCGTGCTAAAGTTTGACTCATGCAATGTCGTCCTTTGGCAAAGAGCTAGTCAATCTACAGTTTGAGACCTTTGTGGTCTGCTAACTTATGTCCATAAAACTTCTATCATAAAGTATAAGGAAAAAAAACCTAATTTTCCCTTCCTTTTCAACTTATTAGGTAGTCTGAGGTAGTTAAGGGTAGTTCACTCCCTTTAGGCTCTTTGGTGACCTAGAGACTTGGGAGTAGTGAATCCCCCTTCTCTACAAATGGAAATTCTATGGATGATTTTTGTAATGATTTCTTCTTTGTAAGGGGTATTCAAAGGGATAAAGGAGATATGAAGAAGGCAAGAAATAAATGGAAGTCCAAGGTAAAGGACAAAAGCAAATCTCCTAGTAAATTGAAAGTAAGATGCTTGAATTGTGACAACATAGGTCATGTGCGGAAGGGATGTAAATTTAGAAAGAAGGATAATTCTTTTGATAAATTCTTGAACAATGATGAGATTAGTAGTAATTCTATCTCTACTAACATTGTTGGTGATGATTATTGTTTAATTAAATTAATTGCATTGTTTCACATGATTCTTCATAAGCATGGTACTCTATGTACAAGAAATGTGATAAAATGTAAGTTTTCATTGGTGGCAATATCTCACTTAGAGTAGTTGGTAAAGGAAAGGTAATATTTTTTTCATGGATGAAAAAGTGAATACACTCTCAAGTGTATTAAAAATTCCAAGTCTAGTAAGAAATTTTTTTTTAATTTTTTTTAAGGTGATTGACTCTGGACTACATGTTATCTTTCATGAGAAGGGTTATAGGGTGGCTAGAGGAAAATTTTCTTGAATGCACATGAGAAAACTAAGAGGGAGGGTGAATTAGTTGTACATTAAAACTTCAAACCCTCATAAACATTTAAATCCACATCAACTAAATTAATCCTTAATCTGTTAGAATTATTTAGGATGAAAGCAAATAACAGAAAACTAAAACACAACAATGCCATGCACAATAGAACACCAGATTTATGTGGAAAACCCAAGAAGGGAAAAACCATGATGAGGATTAGCTCACAATATAAAGTAATTGCAACACTAAATACAAAGGGCTCACTGCCCAAAAGAAGGGCTCACTATCAAAGGCTCAGTGCTAGATTATAGAAAAGAAGAAAGAAGAGTGTTACAGTGACAAATCCATCTCAATACAACAAAAAATATCCACCACAACATCACCAACACATTGTAGACACCTTCTGCTCACCACTTCTAGTGGTCTAACTCATTAAGCTCACACTACACTTCACAAATTCGCACTTCACAACTCTGTAATCCACATCATGCACTTCACTACTTAATTCTCCATCAACTCATCACTTATTTATACCTTCTTCAACCTTGAAAACATTCTCCAAGGTTGGCTATGCACCTCAACCATGTAAATTCAAATTAGGTTGGCACTAAGCATTCTCGTGATGGAAAGGAATGAAAGCAGAGCACACCACATCTTAACTTAGACCCAAAACATACATATATGACACACCACACTTCCAAAATTATCAAAACAAATCCACAATTAGTGTAAGTAGCAAAGGTCAGTCGAACCAGTGTAAACACCTTTAACATTTAAGTACATGCTTCCTCAAATCTAAAAATGACTTGTGGACCACATACAACACTTGAATACAATATGGAATATTCCACAAAAAACCTGAAATGTTGATGCAAAGAAAGGTGGATGGTATCAAAACAATCTCAAATAAACCAAATTTGCAATTCAAGAGCCTTAATTTGGTGATTTTCACTCAAACCCTCCTGTTCTCCTTGTAGCACTTGAAACTAGGTTTTTCCCACATAATTTTCTAACCATACCTCATACTTAGAAAATAATTGCATATTTAGATACCCATTAAATCATTTGAAAACATATCTAATTTTTAGGTGGGGTTGTTTTGAAACGTAAAGGTCAAAAAATTGTTGCTAAGCTTGAAACTAGGCCTATTTAGGCTTATTCCACTAGGTCATAACAGGGTTTTCACACTCCAGGCCTCAAAATTTCATGCCACTAGCCCAGAAATGTCACAAATATTCTACCCAAACATTTCCAATCCATTCAAACCATTTCCAAAGAGATTTTTGTCAAACCCTAACACCTATGCATCTCTTATGCCTAAAACATGTGGTTTTCAACCTAGGGCATCAACAAATCTTCACCAATCTTCATCCCCTGTTCCTGCAACTTCAAGAACACAAGAAAAAATTTCTACCCTCATTCCACTAGGTTTAATGTTTATTCAATGATGTAATGAGGAGAAATCCATGATTTCCAATCAGAACTCACCCTAATGAGGGTTTCAAGCTGTTTGGAGGAAAAATGCTCTAATTTACTCAAAAATTAATGAAATCAGATGAAACCAACTGCAAAAGAACAAGGGTTCAGAGCATCATCAAACCCAGTCAATATTTGAGCACTCCCAGGCCGTACAAGGCCATACTATTCCTTATAGCAGCAAAATTAGCTTCAAAAACGCAGAAACATGGCACCTTGTGATTCAAAATTTAAAATTTAGAACTTCTAACATTTCCTCAACCTTCACAAGGCTTATTTAACATAAAAAAACAAAATCCAACCAATCCCAACTGTCCTTCAACTCCCCAACCATTGATCTTCCTAAAAATGCTAAGAATGCAAAAGTTGTTTAACAACTTTGGCAATATTTTACAAGTTTTACAAACTTTACCAAATTGACTCCAATCTAACTCCAAACCACTTACAAACATAAGAAATGGTCTTAAATATCTTATTAAAAACAAAAAAATGACTCAACAACTCAAAAACCAATGATTGACCCCTTTTATGCATCATGAAGGCCTATGGTGCCCTGCACCATACTCCTCGGGCAAAATGAACTCAAGTCCCCTTGAGGATAATGTTGCAATAGTAGATTCTTGTTTGATCACATCATCCTCTAACCTCAAAGTGGAATTCTCATTTGGAAACCCCTTCCTATGGATCAAATATTGAAAACAAGCACTATCCCTTGTCTTTTTGAATTTTTTGCCACCTAAGACATGCTCCAACTTTAGAGACCTGTTTGATGAATGATCCTTGACCTATTCTTCACCTAAGAATGCTATGGAATTTGCATCATTACCTGCCACCATATCTCCTCCTTCCTTGCAATGAACTTTCTTCTTCTTCTTCACTTTAGGTGTATGCTCGGTCTTGTCCACATTCCTTTGTAGTTTCGCCTTGACCTCTTCACCTTTGTTTCCCATCTCTTCCATCTGTTGTTGTATCCCTGTAGTTGCTACTTGATCAGATATATTAACCCCTGGTATGGAAGAATTAGAATGACCAACATCCCCTTTTGAAAGCAACAAATGCAACACCTCTCCCACCATCATAGCAACATACTTTTGTATAGGAGCGAATTTGTGCCCCTTATGCAAATTCCCCCTTTTTCCCTTCCTCACTTTAGAAAACCAAATCCAAAGGCTAAATTCCACATAAGCCCACTGCCTTTGTTCCACTTGGCGGTTGTTTTGTGTGTCGACAGAGGAATAACTATCAGGGACACTCGCACGATGCACTTACGTCCCTGGCAGATTCTTGTGTCTGGAGCCTTCAAAGGAATTACACTTGCCATTGGAGGTCAATTTGTAATGCCTCCTTTGACTAATCGACTCGAATATGGCTATTTTCTTCATTATCTCCTTCAAATTCACTATTCATTCTTCCATTTCATCCTCTACACATCTTCTAAGCATTCAGTTCATCTCTTTACATCCTTTAGCATACTCTCTAAGCATTCTAGCATTCACTTTAAACCTTCAACCAACACTTTGCACTCCATAGCAGCAACAACAACACTTCGTCAACTCTGTAGACCAAGTATGGAACAAACACCATTGCAGCAGGGGCTTGAGTCCTCTCATTTTCTCCTCCATTAGCTAGTGAGCTCTTGGTGGAGGTGGTAAGCTTTCTACTCCTCTCCTCTACGATTTGGTGGGTAGCACCCTACTGTTTTTGTAGTGCTTTTGTGTTCTTTACTTCATTTCCTTCTTTATCATATATTTCTCCATTGTTGCAAACTTAGTTGTCCGTGGAGGTGGAAACGCCAAAATGGGGGTATGACTGAGGCAAGCCCCTATATAACCACCCAACAATTTTCCTCTTTATTGTGTATAGGTGGATGTGCTACTTGGAGCTAGCTGGCGAATGAGTACCTCTGTGAGATTATCCGTGCCACCTTAACTCTTGTGTATTTGCTTTATCATATTCATGCATATCTTGCCTACTTCATAGCTTTGTTTTGGCCCTTTGAAAGTGATTAGCTAGGTCGTTAGTCTATTTTCTTGTGTTTAACCTTGTCTCTTTAGTCCTCTAGTCGTATGGACACCAACATACCTGAGAGACGCTAGTGCGCCGCGCTGTAATCCTGAAGCCGCGCTTTTGTCCTCAAGCAAAGAGCTTCCTAAGGCACAATGTTAAACCCAAAAACCTGCTCGCCTAGCCCCATTCTGAGTTTTGGGTATGCAAAGTGGTTGAAGGACCTTATAGTCCTCATCATTCTCCTCCCGCACCTCCTAACACCCCTTTTAGCTGAGGTAAGTTAGGGTAGCCTTCTACTCTTGGCTCTCCGTGACCTAGGGCTTTGAACATGGTTGGTACTCCTCTCTTACATTTTTGGTGAACCTGACATGAACCAACGTTTTTTCATCCATTGGTGCTAAATATTTTCCCTTATACCTTGTGACCATTGTGCCCCTGAGTATTGTGAAGGTTTATGAGCATCACAACCCAGTCCACAACCTCTAGTTATATTGTTAAGAGAAGTATACGACACCTTCCGATGGAAAGGACGAAGGTCACTACTGGTTTCTCTACGGGCCTTTTCTCTGGTCCCGCCATTGGTCTAGCCACATAGGAGCAGTTGTTAAGGGGTGAGATAGGATTCTCTAACAAAACTGATCATGTCCCCACTCCTCCTCCGTCTCCTACACCATTGTCAGTAGATGAGCATGAGGCTATTCACATACCTGCAAAAAAATTTTCCACCCTCAGCAAAGGGTTGGGTGACTTGGAACATCACTTGCAAAGAGACCCAAAGTTGGCTAGGGCCTCCCAAGTTATCAACAAACTAAAGTACATGGTGGGAATATACCGAACAGGCATAGAACTCCTGGCTAGTCTCTCTAGTCTGATTGATGCATGTGCTCCTTCGAGCAATCCTAATATTATACGCGAGGCCACTTTTGAAGATCATGAGAGATAACTAGGACTGTCGATGCCTCCTACGTCTGTATACATGACCAATACCGTACCCTCAATCAACATCCCCTCTGCCTCTGAGGGACCCGACACTATCAAAGTGAACAAGATCCCCTTGGGTTTTAGCTTTACCCCTCCTATCACCTCTAGTGGTGGAGGTTTCGGTGGAATGAGCGTTGGAGGCTTTGGTAGTGGCAGTGGCTTCGGTAATGGGGGTGTTGTTGGTGGAAGTGGTTCTAATGGAGGTAATGGTGGTGGCTTTGGAAGCAGAGGTGGCTCCGACAAAGGCCCTATTGGTGGCGGCTTTGGTAGCGATTCCAGTGGCAGTCACACCGGTGGTTCTGGTGGTGGCTCCGGTGGTGGTTCTGGAGGAGGTTCCTCTGGACCTCTATCTTCTAATGACCCTATTCTAAACACTCTTCTTTAGAATATGGGTAAGATGCAAAGCCAGTTAGCGAGTCTCTCCCAAGCCTTTTCCAAACCTATCTTCGAACCCTTCTTCCAGCATAGCCCATTGTTGGTTGCGATTTTGAACACTCCCTTTCATCAGGGAATGAAGATTCCTAAATTCAAAAAATATGGCAGCAAAGGGGACCCACAAACACATGTGTTCGCCTTTAACGCCTTATGCACAAATTTCTTCCATCACGATGCATTGATGGCCAAACTATTTCCACGATCTCTCAAGGATACAACACTTGAATGGTACTGTTCCTTGCCTAACAATTCTATTTTCTCATTTGATCAACTTGTAAACCAGTTCCTATGGAAATTCTAAGCTAACATCAGGTCGAAGATGACCTTTTCAGATCTTGTCTGGTGTAAACAAGGTGATAATGAAAAGATTACTAATTTCATAGCACGGTATCAAGCGCTTTTCTCACAAATTTCGTATTCGCTGCCCGATTCTGACGTGTAGAAGGTATTCATAGGGAACTTACAAAGGTCTTGGCAAGAAAAGTTTTCCCTTATGAAATACCCTTCTTTCATGCATTTGTGTGTAGCCCTACGAGAGTATCAGCAGATGTAGTTCAGTTTGGGGGGCCCTCCTTACGCTTCCGTTCTGAAGGAAAGTCCATTGTGTCAATCTCTAGAAAAGGTAAAGTTGTTGCGAATGTAGTGGCTAATGTAGATGAGAACAGTCTCAGATGGAACCGAAAGTTCACAAAGTTATTAGAGTCCTATTCCTCCATATTGCATTGGTTATTGAAGGATAAGATCGTAACCTTGCCAAACCCTAAACCTCTTGAGGAACCATACCCTAGCTGGTATGATGCAAGTACCTACTGTTAGTACCATCGATTTAATGGACATGATACTGAACGTTGTATGCGCCTGCATCATGACATACAAGACCGCATCGAGAACGGTACTATTCATCTCAATGGTAGCAAACAAAATACAAAAAAATCAGTGCGAAAGCGAATAGTGAACTACAGATATACACAGACCCATTTCTGTCACATTCTACTAACATGATTATTGATCCCATTGATTTTATCACTCAGCCTGAGGCCCATGTTAACATGGTCATGATTACTTCTATCACATAGCTTGCAACCGATTCGCTGGATATAACTTTCACGTCGTAGGACTTGCCCCTAAATAACAAGCCTTTACCTCTCTATATTCCTGCTCACCTCAATGGAAACATTGTGACAAAAGTCCTAATAGACCTCGTGAGTCAAGTGAATGTTATCATAGAAGAGATGTTGTGGCTTAACTCGTTACATAGAAAGGAATACAAAGAAATGAAATCTACCATCCATACACATGATGGTCTTTCTCTGAAGCCCTATGGCTTGATAACTTTGTCTATCCTAGTTGGACCTAGGGTTGTTGACATGGTTTTCGATGTCGTTCTAGAGTCAAATTTGTTCAGGATGAAGCTAAGCATACCTTGGCTAGCTTGTATGAATGGAATTGCCTCTGTCATTCATAAATATCTAAAGTTCTCCCATGAAGGTCTCGTGCATGTAGTGTAGAACACTAAATACCGACCTTTGGTGTCTCATGGGGGATACTCATTAGACCTTTTTTGGCCCGCCTCGGTTGGTCTGATTCCTCCAAGAATGGGCCTGCTTTACAAGAACTATGTAAAGTACAAGACTGGGGGCAAGGGACAACCAAAATTAGCTCTTTCTGTAGCACAACAACCAGCCACCTCTTCCTCCTGAAAAGGGAAGGAGAAGGTGGCCTCCCCTTAGGATGACTCATCTACTCCCCTCTCTTGGGAGGAGTATTGGATGAGCAAGCCTAGCTTTTACCTATTGAGTCTGATGATCCCTCCTTGGCATATACCTAAGATCAGGATATCAAACTTCCCTACTAAACCAGTTGGACCTTGGTACTACCTATATGGTAGAGGAACTAGTCCTCGTAGAGAGTCCTCTTTTTCTTGACCTATGCGGCCTCCTACCACTCCTACTCCCAAAGCAGTGAACAGAAAGAGGCCCATTGTTGAGGCACTTGAGTCGACTCCCCCCATTGCTTCTCAACCTACTCCTCCTACTCCCATTCAGGAGTCTGCTCCTCCGCCAAAAACGGCTGAAGTGGACACTCCCATGGCTGAGTAGGAGCCTTTCGTTCCTTTGCAGCCTTCGGCCTCCAATTCAAAGAGTCGTAGAAACCGCCTTGTGTGCAAGCCTAAGCGTCGCCGAAAGGATCTCATGGCTGAGTGGACCGCCTTACAGAGGAAGGAAGAGGAGATGACCTACCCTGTATCAAGGCCTCATGCCACGTCCTCCTCTCTCCTCCCATTTGCTTTCGTTCAAACCAGCTCTATTTCACTTCTGACTTCCACTGTGAATGCGAATGTGCCTAGCCCCAAAAAGGTGTAGGTGTTCATTGCTCCTTCGGTGGAGCCACCTTTTTTGATGTCCATTCTAGATATCCCACCTCTCCCATAACCCATAGATATGATGAACACCTTGGTCATAGCTACTGTGGTTGTTTCCTCCTCTTCCTTCGCACTTCTTGCCTTGTCTGTAGGGAGTTCGCATCCTCCAACGAAGCAAAAAGTATAAAGTGGTCCTTCCAACAATAGAGGATGTAAGAGGAGCCCACCTTCTCTGAAAGGTGGTCCTGCACTAACTTGTTCCGTCCTAGTGACAAAACCAGTCCCGACTTCTCCTGAGTTCATCACCGCTCCTGAATCACTCAGTGAGCCTAGTGGTGAATCTCAGGTGCAACCTTCTCCATCCATTGAGGTGAAATATGACACTCCTGTGAAGTGCATGTTTAACTCTCTAGATGAGGTTCCGACCTTGCTAATGATCTTCACGAAATTACTGACCTTAGCTCCACAGGAGCTCAGTGGAGAGGACCTTGCAGGGCCCTCTTCCTTAGCCCTTGTTGTGGAAGGGTCAGACGCTCCTCCTCTTAACATTCCATCACTGTAGGCTCATCCTCCTCCCCCCTACGATGATCTAGAGTGGGAAGCAGACGACCTCTTGGTCGATCAATGTTAGGGGGAGGCCCCCTTTTTATCTTTAGATTAGATTTGTGTGTGTGTGTTGTGATGTGTTCCCCCGTGATCGTGCTATGTGTTCCTAGATGACCCTCGTCACCCCTATTGGTACTTGGATACAAGGGTGGTTTTTGTGTCGTAAACCTTCTTCTATTTGTATCATCATTCTTCTATATTTGTGACTTGATTTTTGATAAATTGGGGATGGTGCAAAACGTTGGGGGAATTTAGGCTTCCCTTCCATGTTGACCCATTTTTTTACTTTTTAATTTGTCTTCTTGTGCATTCTTCACATGGTCTAATATAGTAGGGGGTTGATGACAATTCATTTTATATACTATTACTATACATATATATATTTATGAGCAATTCTAACCTTGAAATATTAGGCTACCCCTGTGCCCTTTGTTTGTAATGTCTCATGTTTCCTTTTTCTTTTATATTTCTATCTTCTTTGCTTGCATTGTCCGTCTCATGCATGACAATGTCACTTCAACATTTTTATTTTTAGAAAATGCATTCATTGCCAATAGATCTTTTTCTCGAGAATCTTCACAATCTTCTTTTCAAGAATCGCATTCTCAACTTGAAACCCTAATGGAATGTGTTTCCTTCATCACAGGTTCATAAAAAAATAACTTGAGAACCTTCCTCTGAAGTGGGAACAACTTTGATCTTCCCCTCACGTGGGGGCATATTCTTCCTTTCGAACTCCTTGATGAAGTGAGCATCTTTCAAAAGGATTCCTTGATGATGAATCGATTCAAGAAAGAAAACACCTATTTTTGAACAATGCTTCCCTTAAGTGGACCCCTTCTTCATGCCAAGGTTCCCGAGGGACTCCTTTGAAAATTTTCCAATTTTCTTATGGTCTGCGCTATTGTCTACCTACTTTCCTGCATGACCTCTTTCTAACATGTTCTATCTGCGGGTAAACATGTCACTTTACAAGTGCACCTGTGAAGTTGCTTTTTGACTCTGCAGAATCTACTTTTCTGAGTTTCCTCCATGTGAGAGATCTTGGAGGATACCTCCTTGCAAGTTTGCGGGCCTATAGGGTGCTTCCTTTGAGCTTCCTCCATGCGAGAGATCTTAAAGGGTGGCTCCCCTATAGGTTTGTGGGTCTATAGGGAACTTTTTCTTGGGTTTCCTTCATGCGAGAGATCTTGAGAGACACCTTCCTTGTAGGTTTACGGGTTTGTAGGGCTCTTTCTTGGCTTCCTCCATGTGAGAGATCTTGGGGGACACTTCCTTGTAGATCTGCGGGTCTATAAGGAATTTTTCTGGGTATCCTTCATGTGAAAGATCTTGAAGGACACCTTCCCTGCAAGTCTGCGGGTCTATAGGGCGCTTTTGTGGCTTACTCCATGTGAGAGATCTTGGGGGATGCTTCCTTGCAGGTCTGCGGGTCTGTAAGGTGCTTTTTTGTGTATCCTCCATGTGAGAGATCTTGGGGGATACCTTCCTTGCAAGTTTGCGGGTCTATGAGGCGCTTTCTTCTCAGAGCTTCCTTCATGTGAGAGATCTTGGGGGTTACCTCCTTGTAGGTCTACGAGCTTGTAAGACGCTTTCGTTCTTGAACTTCATAGTTTTGCGGAGCTATGAAGTCAGCTTGTCCATCACTCTCGAGTTTGCTAGATCATGGTCTGCTTCCTCGACGGTTTAGGTATATATTTCTAACTCTACTAGTTCTTCAATCTGCTTTACTGAAGCACTCATCAGTATTCGTGCTCGCTAAAGTGGTGGAAAAATGTATAGGAGCGAATTTTCGCCCCTTATGCAATTTCCCCCTTTTTCCCTTCCTCACTTTAGAAAACCAAATCTGACAGCTAAATTCCACATAAGCCCACTTCCTTCGTTCCACTTGGCGGTTGTTTTATGTGTTGACAGAGGAATAACTGTTAGGGATGCCTGTGCGGTACGCAGACGTCCCTAGTAGATTCTTGCATCTAGAGGCTGCAGAGGTGTTACACTTCCCATTGGAGGTCGATTTATAATGCCCCCTTCAACTAACCGACCCGAATATAGCCATTTTCTTCATTCTCTCCTTCAAATTCACTATTCATTCTTCCATTTCATCCTCTACACATCTTTTAAGGATTTAGTTCATTTCTTTACATCCTTTAGCATACTCTCCAAGTATTCTAGCATTCACTTTCAACCTTCAACTAGTAGTTTGCACTCCATAGTAGCAGCAACAACACTCCATCAACTCCGTAGAGCAAGTGTGGAACAACACCATTGCAGCAGGGGTTTGAGTCCTCTCATTTTCTCCTCCATTAGCTAGTGAGCTCTTGGTAGAGGTGGTAAGCTTTCTACTCCTCTCCTTTATGATTTGGTGGGTAGCACTCTACTATTTTTGTAGTGCTTTTGTGTTCTTTACTTTATTTCCTTCTTTATCATATATTTCTCCATTGTTGCAAACTTGGCTGTCTGTGGAGGTGGAAACACCAAAATGAGGGTTTGATTAAGACAGACCCCTATACAACCACCCAATAATTTTTCTTTTTATTATGTGTAGGTGGACATGCTACTTGGAGCTTGCTGGCGAATGAGTACCTCTGTGAGATTATTCTTGCCACCTTAACTCTTGTGTATTTACTTTATCATATTTGTGCATATCTTACCTACTCTATAGCTTTTTTTTGGCCCTTTGGAAGTGATTAGCTAGTTCTTTAGTCTATTTTCTTGCGTTTGACCTTGTCTCTTTAGTACTTTGTTCGTACGGATGCCAACACACCTGAGAGACCCTAGCACATTACGCTATCGTCCTGGAGCCGCGCTTTTGTCCTCGGGAAGAGAGCTTCTTGAGGCACAGTGTTGAACCCAAAAAATAGCTCGCCTAGCGCCATTCCAAGTTTCAGGTCTACAGAGTGGTTGAAGGACCATATAGTCATCATCATTCTCGTCCCGCACCTCCTAACACCCCTTTTAGCTGGGGTAAGTTAGGGCAGCCTTCTGCTCTTGGCTCTCCGTGACCTGGGGCCTTGAACATGGTTGGTCCCCCTCTCTTACAACTTCTCAATCCAATCTTGAATCTCCAAAATCAATTCATCCTCAACCTTTAACACATTAGATTTTGACACTAACTCAATATCATTTCCCTCCAAAATGAAGTCATTCTTCATATGTACTATCATAATATCTCCAGGTTTAGGAGTGGTTGCAAGCTCCATAGGCTTCTCTTCTTCTACCTTTATGAACTCCTTCCTACCTACCATCAATGGTGGAAAAGTATAGGAGACCCCATCCTTTTCTATTTCATAAGTATTTCTCCTTCCTTTAGCTTCCTCCATCAATGGTGGAAAAGTATAGGAGACCCCATCCTTTTCTATTTCATAAGTATTTCTCCTTCCATCATACATAACATGTCTATCAAATTGCCAAGGCCTCCCTAATAGCAAATGACACACATCCATAGGTAATATTTCACATAAAATTATGTCCTTATACCCTCCTATATTGAACTCTATGCAACTTTGTTCATCTACCAGAACATATTGACCCTCATTCAACCAAGAGACTTTATAAGGGGTATCATGTGATATTCTAGGCAACTTGAGTTTATCAACCATCTCAATTGAAACCATATTATTTGTACTCCTAGAATCAATAACAACTTTACATACCTTACCCTAGCACTTACAAGTTGTCTTGAAGATAGTATTCCTTTGTGGTGGCTCCTTTTCTACTGATGCCTTGATGAGAGTTCTTCTTACCATAACAGATTCACCAACCTTTGGAGCAACATGCTGTGATAGAGAGTTTACACTTTCATTGTCATCTTCTTGCACCAATTGAGCTCTTCTTTCTCCTCCATGTGAAGTAGAGGGTTGAACTTCATTGCACTACCATGCTTGATGTACAAACTTGTTGCATTGGTAACACATTCCTATGAATCCTTGTGAACCTCTCCCTTGACCTCCAAATCTGCCTCTAAAGCCTAATTTACCTCCTCTAAATCCACCTCTTGCATCAACAACTTGGTCTTGGACTTTGCTTGTATCTTCTTGGTTCTCATATGGCTGGCTTGCCTTAGAAAATGATCCTCTTCCTCTAGAATTGTTTCCTTTGCCCCTATTTTACTTGTCTTTCCTTCTCTTTAGTTTTTCTTCAGCCCTAATTGCCATTTGATAGCATTCCTCAACTATTTTGGGATTTTCCAAGGCTAACTCATCTTGAACGTTAAATCTTAACCCACTGAGATATCTAGCCACCTTCTCCACATCATCCTCCATGTGACCTGCTGTTATACTCAACTCATAGAACTCATCAGTGTAAGCTTTGCCATCCATCTCTCTTTGTTTCAAACCTTGAAGTTTCTTATACATTTGAATTGCATAATCAGCTGGTAAGAACTTACCCTTAAACTTAGCCACCATTATGTCCCAAGAAACAATTTTTGACTTACCTTTCTTCCTCGTTTTAGTTTTCTCATAATCCCACCATAACAGGGCATGACCCTTCAATTTTATTTTTGCTATCTTCACCTTTTGTTCCTTAGATACATCTTCACATTCAAAATAATTATCAAGTGTTGTAATCCAATCCAAAAGCTCTTCTTCATTCAAATTACCTCCATACATAGGTACATCCATTTTTACCTTGTGTTTATTTTCCTTAACTTCTCTCAGTATCTTAGCCATCATCTACTCATCAGGATCCAATTCCTCTTTCTCTTCTTCTTCATTCTCCTCTTCCCATTCTTCTTCGGGGTCACTCTCATCACCCATAACCATACCTCTTCTCTAACTGGTTTCAATAGCCTCAAGCATTTCTACCACCATATCTTGTAGTTCCTTCAACCTTCTAATCTCTCTTGCAATCTTCTCTTTCATCTCATTCATTTCCCTAGCCATAGTGTTATTCTTTGGAGGCATCTTGTTCTTTTCTCACTGCACACTTTCTCTCCCTTATAGACCTACCTATTCTCTGATACCAATTTGATGTAGAGTAGGGTGGATGGTATCAACACAATATCAAATAAACCAACTTTGCAATTCAAGAGCCTTAACTTGGTGATTTTTATTCAAACCCTCTTATTCTCCTTGTAGCACTTGAAACTAGGTTTTTCCCACATAATTTTCTAACCAAACCTCATACCCAAAAAATAATTGCAGATTTAGATACCCAGTAAGGCATTTGAAAAGATATCTAATTTTCAAGTGGGGTTGTTTTGAAACATAAAGGTTAAAAAATTGTTGCTACGCTTTAAACTAGGCCTATTTAGGCTTATTCCACTAGGTCACAACAGGGTTTTCACACTCCATACCTCAAAATTTCATGCCACTAGCCCAAACATGTCACAAATAGTCTACCCAAACATTTCCAATCCCTTCAAACAATTTCCCAAGAGCTTTCTATCAAACCATAACACCTATGCATCTCTTATTCCTAAAACATGTGGTTTTCAGCCTAGGGCATTGTTGGCCTCCTACAATCATTTTAATAACTAAGCATTTACAACCATGACTTAGAGATTGGACATCTAACCTGAATAGCTATCTCAATCATGATGAAGGTGCATTTAACTTGTCAACCCAGGGACGTGAACTTGAAATGCGTTAGCACAGTATGTGCACTAGGAACTCAAAGCAATCATTGCATTCTACAACTAAGAAACACAATACTGAAAGTAAATTGATCGAAAGGGAAAGAGACAAATGCTAAATTTAAATCAATGACTATGCTAAGCTAAAATGCATAACATGAATAAAAATTTGAGCTATGAACATGACACTACTTTGTCTGTAGAAACAGTCACAAAATGGAATTCTAGTGGCTGCAGGAACAGTCAATGCCAGATTTCTAACTAAGTACTAAACAACAAGTAATACTAAACTAATGCTAAACTAATAGAATGGATTACTCACCAAGTGGGCCTCCTTGGATAAGTATCCTCTAAACTAATAATAACTCAAGTTCTTGAACTCATAACTTTGTTTATTCACTGTAAATCATGCATACAAGAGAGTAATGTATTTGTATCACTGAAACTAGAGAATGAGAGTACAATATCAAATCGTGCAACTTCTCAAGGAGTATAAAATAATTATTTATACTACATCTAAACAAGGCAGTCAACTCCACGATTGGGAGGACGCCATTTAGGGAAAAAAGGGGAAAGTGGAGCGATGGTAGTTACACATGCATGGAATCTAGTCAGACATGCAAGTCTAGATGCAGATCCAACATAGCAGTAACGCCCATGCATGCTCAATCATTAAGGTCCACTACAACGTGGTTACATTCAATTGCATGAAGAATATTTTGTCGTTGGATACCTTTGACTTGGAGCGATTCCTCTGTTGGACGTTATGATGCATTCCTAGCCAGCGATGTCTTCCTCAACTTGGTGTATTAAATCTACATGGCAAGGTTAGTACGCATAATAAATGCACATCTATAACCACTCTAAGAATCATTCATTAACCACATGCAAAAGCAATATAGTTAACCCACATAATATGTCAAATGTCATTAAAGCTTGCAAAGATAGTATAATGTCAAATGTCAATGGTTTGAGGGAAACATAATGCAAATACCAACATTTAGTCACCATAATTTATGACATCAACCAACAAATAGACTATAAATTCAACCAAAAAATAGGCTCATCACTCCCCCCAACCTAACATTTTGTTGGTCGTCTAGCAGGGGAAGAGTTCTTCTTCTGCTTGGTCAAGACTCTGAAATTTGCAATTGAGAGTTGTCCAACATCAGTGGTTGCAGTGCATGAATTAGGATCTTAATAGAATCCTCTCAATCTGTCAAACCCGTTTCATCTCTGCCTCTCTGTAGCAACATCAAATAGGTGAAATCTGAAGTTTGGCATGAGCCACATGAGCATGGGTGGCTAGAAAGTCAGGGGAAGCCAAAGTTTCCCTTATGTTATCCCAATATCAATATACCTATCAATTATTTTTAGTGCTGCAACATAATTGTGGATGGAATGAGGCTCAACCCATTTCAACTAATCAATCAAACTATTCCATCTCTATGAAAAACATCTGCTCATGGTTTCCTCCTTTGTTGTTGTCTTTACCTCATACTTGTTGTAAACTGCCTCAATCCAAGGCATAGTCCGATTGCCATAACTTGGTCTAAGCAGCATTCTATGCCATTCTCTGTAAATATCCCTTGGGTTGCTTGATTCAGCTCTAACAAACATAGGGATATCAAAATCCAATTGCTTATAAGCACCATGTTGTTGTCCCCAACTAATCTGATTTTGCAACCAAGACATGAATGCTCTCAATTGCACATCCCCAATGTATAGTAGCGGATTCCAATCACGGTCTTTTGTGACCACATAATTATGCAAATAAAATTCACATAGAAAATTCTTCATTTCAGGGGAGGTAATCCTATAAGCATTGAAAAGTTCTATAGGGGTATCAATAGAAGGATTCAAACCCGAGACAATTCTTGACATCTTAAAAGAGAGATACTTCTCTTTTAGGAGCAGAGCATAGACCCTTGGAGGGGTCCTACATTCCAAAATCTTTGGTGCCAAAGCTGCCATATCATCCACTCTCTGCTTCAGGGTGGCAATTTATGCATTTTTATCCTCAATCTCTTCATCCTTCTTTTGAATTTCCTCCTTCAATTTCCATTTTTCCTTTTTCCATTCTTCCTCCCTTCTTTGTATTTCTTTTCATAAATTCAAAATTGTTGCATGTACTGTAAAAACAAGAGGATTATGAATGATTACCAGTCTTTTTGTTGATTGTGGCTCCTCATAAGGCACTATCTGCATGGACTCAAGCTGTCCAGTTATCTCTAGCTGCAAGGGTGTTGTTTCTTCTTCCTTTTGCTGCAGGAACTCTTGTTCTTATTGTGGCTGTAGAAACTCCTGCTCTGGTTCTGGCTGTTGCTGTAGGACCTCTTGCTCATGCTGTAGGAAGTCCTGATTTTCCTCCAATTCTTTTGCAATGTTAGCAAGATCGACCAGTGTTATATTTGCTGCTCTCCTAAATATTTCTTCTTCTTCAACATTCTCCTGCTCCATTGGAGCTTCAGGGTCCTCATGTGAGGTCTCACCAAGTTTAGGGATTTCTTGTGGAGGTGTACCAATCGCAGGCCCAACTGGTCTTGATTTCCTATGAGGTCTCTCACATTTTCCTTTGGTTGGAGGATGAACAGTATCAACCATTCTCTTCTTAGAACTTGACACTTTTCTTTCTATAGGCTGTGTCTTAACCTTCCCTTTTCTCATTTCTACCTCTCTCCGCTATGCCCTAGTTTTTATTAGGGTTTCAAGTGGGATGTCATCATTAGAATCTAAGGAAGTACTTCCTTTTTCTGAGTGCTTTGTTCCAGAAGAACTAATTTCTATGGTTTCTTCTATTGCAGGAGGATTCATGCTAGAGCCAGTGCCAGAGGTTGAAGCACTAGGAATGGCTTCAGCTGTGCTTACCCTCCTGCTAGACCTATGGGATTAAGGAAAAGCCCTAGGTTGCAAGTGCTCAGGTCTAATTTGATCAACATTTATAAACTCTTCCCAAGTCATCCCGGATACATCATGTAGAGACTTTTCAACTAACAATTTAATCAAGCAACGGTGGGAAATAGAATTATCCCTACCTTTTTGGGTCTCGGCTGCCATAATTGAGAGAAGATTGTACAACACATTGGGCACATTCATCTTCCTTCCGTGCCTCATGTGATTCAAAAACTTGAAGTGGATGGAATGCAAGTTTGATTGGAAACCCTCACAAGTGATGTATTTGATAACATACACAACTATCTGCTTCCATGGCTCGGGCAAAGACATTCTCTTTGCACCCTATTTGTCTATGCTCAATGAGGGGTCGTTTGGCTCTGTAAACTCGGCCCTAGCCAATCTGGCATCTTTGGAAGTAGGGTAGTTTTCACCATCAGCTGATAACCCTGTGACCTCTACAATTCTTTCCTTTGTTTCCACAACTTCCAACCCTTTTATTGTTGCTTTTCCTTTTGAAAATGTCCGGGAAAATTCAAAGGCAATGCTGTCATCAAAGCCATCCAACTTCAAGTAATCTAACCATCTACAATTTCTAAATTTTTCCAGGCACTATGCATCCTGCAGTAAAATATCATGCACCGTGGATTCATTTCAAATTAACCAACCTCCCATTGGTCTGCAATCAAACAAATGCTCTGCAACTTCTTTCCTACAATTCCCGTCTGAAAATCAAATGCACTTTCCTGCAATATTTGCTAAATTCCAGTACCAACTTGCTAAATTTCTAGTGCCAGTTCTGACTGAATTTCCTTTCTTTTGTTTTTCCTTCTTGCTTGCAACTCAAGATTACAACAGGGAAATAATGGCAAGAAAAGGAGCGATAAAGGGAAATTATGATAGGAAGAAATGGTAGTTGCAGCTATTGTCACTTCACACATGCAAGTCGTCCTCTCACTCAGATTTCAAATCAACTCATTTTAAAAAATTTGATGCAGCCTAATATGATTTGACACATGGGCAATAAATTCACAAAATATTTGCATCTTTTTCTTTCCCCTCCCCCCAACCTAAATTTGGACATGTGTCCGCACATGTGAAATGGGAGTGGCGATTGACAGGTAATAATGGCATTTATGTGAATATCTATACTAACGTACAATGATTAAATGAACACACTTAAAAGATGATTAAAGATATAAATTAATGTGCACATACCTGAATGTGTGGAAGATTTGTTGCAAAGATCATGAATAAAGCAATGCTCACCTTTTTTTTTTTTAGAATAAATTGATAAATGAAGTGAAATGAGGTGAGGTGGAATGAAGTGATGGAAGAGAGAGAAATTTGGTAATGGATGGGTGGATGGGCAGATGGATGAAGAAATGGACTTCCACATAAGTCAAATTCTTTATTATGAAAAGTGCGTACCTTAATTAGCCAGAAGGAGGGACACTAGGTCCACTTCCTTTGGCTGTAGGAAGTTCTGGTGCTGAATGCTAGATGAATTGTTGCAGGAACTCTTCTTTGGAAGCTGGCTTGTGGTATAACCTAAGGTGATGACCATTGACAAGTAATTTGAATCTAATAGGGTCAATGGTAGTAAGTTGAACAAATCCATTAGTAAATAACTCAACAACTTTGTATAGTCCTAGCCACCTTGTCTGCAATTTTCCTACATTGTCTTGGTGTTATGCCTTGCATAACCACCCCATTATTAGTTTGGAAAAAAATGAGTCCCCCTAGGAGTTGTTTATTTTTCTGTGGTTTTGTCTGGGTCTTAGGAGTTGTTTGTTTTTCTCCTAAGTCTTTCTTTCTTTTACTTTGGTGGAAGCGGAGCCAGAACCAAAACTGGATTCTGAACTTTTCACAAAGTTCCTAGTTCGGATTCTATTCTGACTCTAAGTTTTCCTTCTCTTTTCATGTTTTCTTTTGTTGTCTGTTGGTTCCTTTGTCACTCTTGGGTCTATTTGTCCGTTGAGTTTTTTGTCATTTTCTTTGTGTTTTGTTTTACCCGAGCGGAAGCGGAACCGGGATTAGAACTGAACTTGGAACTTTCAAAATTCCAAATCATGTTCCCGTTCTGACTCTGACTCCGCTCATTTGCTTTGTCTCATTGTTTCTTTGGTGTTTGGGCCGGGTCTGGTTTTCGTTATGAACCCACTTCCCTTTGTGCTTTTGTGTCTTTGTTTTGTTCCCACTTCTTGGTCGAAAGTGGAATTGGAACTGGAACCGAACTTTGAACTTTGTGAAAGTTTTGTTTCGATTTCGACTTCGCGTCTGCCCCGTTATTTCTTTTTCTTCGTTGTTGCTTTTGTTGTGGAGCTGGAAACTGGGTAGGGGACTTTGTACAAGTTTCTTTATGTTGTCTCTGACCCGAGTTTGTGTCCTCCCTGCTTTGGGAGTTCATGGGACTTAACTTCCTATTCGTGTTGTTTGCTCTGCCTTTGATCTTCCGTATTTATGGCATTAATTGCAACCTCTTTGCACACGTGAATTGATTTTAAATTTTTAATCATGTTTAACTAGCTCATTATCTTTTTTATTCAAAATTTTTGAGCAAACCAAAGCCAAAAAATCTTCGAGAGGATTGATTTGATTGCGAAGGCGAGTTCTAGAGCGAATCTTGGTTGAATTTCAGCCTTTCCCAGAGAACGTTTTTAGGTAGGGCTCTTCTCCTTTTTCTTCCCACTTTGTGTTTTTGTGCTGTTGTTTTATTTTTTGTGTTTTGGTGCGTTCATGGAGTTCTCTCCTATGAATTTTTTCCTTCCTTTTGTTTTGCTTTGTTTCTTGTTTCCATTTTGTCTTTTTGTCTTTGTTCTTGCTTTGTTTTTCTTCTTTTTGTTTGTCTATTTCTGTTTGCTGTCGCTTTCGTGATAGGTGGTTTGTTGCCATGCCCTAATTTCTAATTAGGGATTTTATTTGCAAGGGTTTTCCATACTCCTGATGTTTGAAATATGTTCGCAACCTTTCTTCATCCTGATCCTGTGTCCTTTGGATATGTTCTATGATGGATTTATGTTGCCCTAGGTGGTTAAATCGATGTATCGAGCAAACTAGGGTTTGCCTGATAAACTTGACAACGCGCCTTGTCTTAGGTTTAAATTTGTCCTTCTATGATTGAAGGATAGGGGTTAGGCCCCCTTTCATTTGGTTTTCTCTCATAGGCTCATTTGACCTAGGTTTTGAAAATTCATATGACTGTGTCTTTGGAAAACTCCTTTTCGTTTTGCATATGGTATTGGCAGGAGTGGATCTGAGAATTATTTTGTCTCAAGGTTATTTTTCTTTAGGACTAGTTCCTAAAAGGGCTCCATTTTCAGTCATTATGGTGTTTTGTCTTTATATACTTATCCTTGAGTCTTCACACTTAAACTTAGGCAGAATCAGAGTCAGAATGGATATCGAACTTGGAACTAACAATCGATTTCTAGTTCGGTTTCCATTCCGGTCCCGGTTCTGATCTGGTTTCGGTTTCGACCCTGCCATATGTTGAAATGTGTTTCCTATTCCTAATCCTTCTATGGTTCCGCTTCTGATGAAAGCAAGATTTGACTAAGTATGAATGTTATCGTAGGAAGGTAGGGAATGGTATTATATGATTAACTAACTTTGATGTTTTTTGATCATCTAATACAGGTGTTTATTGCAGGAATCAAGAAATCTCTAGGGCATCAGATGAGGCTTCTCAAAGGAGCCAACCGAGTGAAACTTCAAGGCAAGGAGTTAGGCCTAAGAAGATCAAAGTAGAGCAGCTCCCTTACACCTTAAGGTATAAGCATGGGGATGCTACTCTTACTGCAAGTAAAGTTGACTTGGAGTGGGCAGACATCATAGACACCAACCTAGGCCCTTTCAACTTTGGGGAATTGGTTGATGAAACCTTCAATGAGGATGCTACACCAAGGGAAAAGAGGATTGCACAATCAGGATTGGCGCATGTTGCTCTTTTCCCTTTATCTATTCAATGTCCAGAACTGATTTTGGCAGCCGTTGGGGCTTACAATCCTACTACTAGGTAGTGTATGGATTCCCAAGGGAATGTGATTATTGATTTAACATCCCAAATGTTTAGATTCATGTTTGATGCACCTACTCCACAGAGCCCTAGACAATTGAATGAGGCTGAAGCACTGAAGTTTTATAGTGACAATAAGGAAAATAATAGATCCCACATGAACAAGCATTGGATGAGGGTGGAGAAGAAGTCTCTAACCAAACTTCCTGACCAACCTAAAATGGAATATTTTAACAAAGAGATTGGAGACATCATTATGCTACTTGCTAGGGTGTTTGGGAAAAGAGAGTCTTCACAATTCAAGGAGTGGATGTTCCCATTCATCCAAACTATTTTAGATGGTAGACACTAGTTTGACTGGCCGGTTATATTGTCAGAAAGCATTCACAATCAAATGTTGAGAGTGAGGGAGACCAAGAGTTTCTTTATGACCTCTTATGTGGTCTATGCAGCTGCCTGGATGGGGATCTTTCCAAGACTTAATACAATTGGTATAATGGGAGAGGCCCAGGGACAAAAGAAAGTATGGGAACACTATAATCAACTCACCTTGTAGGCATCAAAGTCACATTATAGGAGAGTTAATGATTCCTTTCTTTATGTCATCATTAACAGGCTTACTAGTGATGCTGGATACAGGCTTAGCAGGGAGGTAATGGCCTTTATCAATGAGTGGGGAAATTGGTTTATCCAGTACCCCACATTCACTTACTTCAGATTAGCAAGCTTTGATGGTCATCCCCATTTGCTTCCTAGATGTTGTGGTGATAGGGTCATTTTGATGGAATTTATATATCAGGCTTTGGCTATTAACTACAAGTTTGGCACCAAACACAAGACTGGTTGCCATAAGTTTCCAATGAAGTTGGGAGAGTTTAGCTGTCCACACATTGTGGCAACAAAGGTTGTTTGTGATGAATTGGTTCACCTAAGGTTGGGTTTATACACTGCTAGGAAGCACTATGATCCCAGGCACAAGATGCAGGCTTTGCTTCCTAGTCTCTTTGACAAGCATTTCAATCTATTGGAAGATTTTTGGATGGAATTGCAAGATGAATATGATTTAAGGAAAATAAATTATGAGAGACTGCCTATCCCACTCATGGTTGAGTATGGAATTAAGGAAGATATCCCGAAGAATTTTTTAGATGATGGGGTGACTTTGGATCCCCAATATGAGGCTGAGAATATAGGCACTAGAAATCTTGATCCTGTGGACTGGACTATTGAAAAGTCTATTGATATAAAACAAGTTTCTGGACTAGTCTTGGATAGAAGTGTGCACTGGGTTAGCTTAAGAGTTAACCAGCCTGAGGCTCAATCATCCAAAAAGAGGAAAGCTGTAGGTACCACCCAAGGTTATAAGAGGACAAAGAGAAGGATGGCACCTAAGGAACCATTAGAGTTTATGCCTTCTAATGCAGAAGAGGAAGTGGTTGCCCAAGATCTCCCAGAGATACAAGGAGGTGAGACAATTGCAGAAGTTGGTGCTTCCACATCTGTTGCAGGAGAAGTATCTGCTCAACCCTCTGTTACACAACAACTAGGTCAGGAATCCCCAAAGGGAACTTTCCATAAAGAATTTGAGGTTTTGAGAGAAATGGAGTCTGAAATTGAAATACATGATATTGCCATTGATTCTGAGAAGACTCCATCTGATAAAGGGGTTCGTGTAGTAACATCTCTTGATATAACATATGATGCAAGAACAAAGCATGTATTGACCAAGGAAGATCAATGGAAATTGTTTGAGGATGCTGAGAGGGAAGTTGATGTCAAGGAACAAGCCGAGGTATTAGCTAAACAACAAGAAGAGGAAGCTAAAGCACAATCTGATTTGTCATCTAAAGAAAAGGAATGGGAAGCTACTGTTGATGAGTTGGCCAAGCAACAACAAGAAAATGAGAAAGAACTTAGAATGAAAGAGGAAAGGGATAAGTTGACTCTACAACAAAAGATCATGATCTTGAAGAGGAGAAGGCCAGGTAGAGAAGAGAAAAAGAAGCTCTTGAAGCTAAATTTAAGGCCTTAGAAGAGGCTCATAAACAAAAAGAGGAACAAGGACGCTTGGAAAGGGAGAAGGAGGCTGTAGAGCTTGCTCTATATGAAAAGAAGTCAAAGGAAGCTTGGGACTATGTCAAGAAGCTTGAAGAAAAAAGAGACAAAGTGTTAGAGGAGAGGAAATTAGAAGGAGAACGTTTGAAGCAAGAGTTAGAGGCCAAGAAACTATAGGAGTAGAAAGATAAGGAAGAGGCCAAGAAGATAGCACAAGAGAGGGCACAAAGTGAGCAACAAAATGTGCAGGAGGTTGACTCTCAGCCTCAAAATACAATATTACAACCTTTGCCTTCCACTACTGCTACTTCTTCTTCGGCCCAAGTAGCTACTACTTTTGTTGCTCCTACCTGGTTGAAGCTTGACTTAGAAAGGAAGCAAATAGTTCAACCACAACCTCTCAATTGGGAGAAGATGATGAAAGAAATTGAGAAGGATAGACCTAAAAAGAAGGCTAGGGTTCTTCACTCCACCAAACTTACTAACACAAGGGATATTATTGTTGAATGTGTAATACCCATGGTGGATAAGAACCAGGAAGATATGCAGATGATTGATTATCAATTGGGTACAATGAATTTAGGAAGGCCTATAAGGAATCAACAAATGAGCTTAATTGATATTGTGGCTTCCTCTACCAAGTCCCGAATGATCAAGGATAAGAAAAAGAAGGATGAGCTTAAGGATCAATTAGATCAATTGCATAGGTTTCTGAAATATGTTTCAACTGCAATCTCTCAACAGGCTGCTGCCCCTGAATCCCCAATCCTATTAATAAAGAAGGAGGCAGATGATTTGGTTCAGATGAAGAGCAAGGTGGGAATGCTAGAGAAATGGTTGGAAAAGTTCAATCAAGAGGTTGATGATGTTCTTGCTAATGGTTATAAGATTCACAAGGCAGCTCTTGAGTTGGTAGGGGATCTAGATCAATGTACCAAAGATCTAGATAAGCAGGATGAGGAATACAAAGAATATGTTAAAAAGCTTGAGGACATTGGTAAAGAACCTAAGTCAACTTTGTTTGAACATTCAATTCTTGAGGATGATAATGCAGATTTTGTTGAGAAAACTGTGAGTATAATAAGGTATAAATCCAAGGCTATTCATCTGCATCAAGATGAATTTCAAGAGATGAGTAAGGATTTGAACAACAAGATTGATGAATTGGAGGCAATTGTAGCCATTCTAATCAATCTAGATACCTCAGTTAGGGAAGGAATTTCTTTAGATAAGATGAGGGAGGGATGGAGGGGTAGATTTGAAGACATAATGCAAAAAGGAGATGATGGGGAGGATCTATTATTAGATTGGTTTATGGATATCAGGGAAGAAGCAAAGGCTGCTAAAAGAGAATTGATCAAGTTGAAAGAGGTACAAAAGTTGGTTTTAGCTGAATTAAGGAGGATCAAATTTGAAGATTATTGGTTGGATGGACCTAATTCGGGTACTCTTCAACAAGTGTTTGACAACTATGATGAATATGTCCTTGAGCATGTAAAGCAGGGGTGAACTTATGGTTGAACACTTTCTTCGCTTGATGTAACATCTCCTTCTCTCCTCTTGTTCAGGGTGTTAATGTGGGCTCAATTCTGGTTCTCTTCTTCAGTTTCACCTTTTTCTTTGGAAATCAGAATTTTTGCAATATTTTGCTCCAGCTTCCTAACTTAGAGTTCAACAGTTCGGTTCTATCAGCAGTCCCCGTTCCTTAATTTATGGATCTGGATTCCAAAGTGGGAGGAATTTGTGCATGCTTAACCTATATATATTATTTGGTTCTATTTTGTAAAGGTCGGCTAATTGAAGCAAGTTTAGCCACCTGATGATAGCAAACAGGAATAGTCTTAGGTTTTCATAATTGTTAAGCAGATACTCTGAAATTTCAAGTAAATTTAGATACAATTTTATAACTTTGTGCAAGTTTTATGTTATCAAGTTGGACTTATTTGATGATTTTAATGATATATAATCAATCCATATGCCAGTGGTTTTTCTACGCCTAAGTTTTTCTTATTTGATGAAATTCAATAGAAGGAACTCGATTTAAGATTATCTCATTAAGTTATCTGTGAATGAATTGCCATGATATCTATTTGATCTGTGTTTTAATAATGAGTGAATGGTTGTTTCAAAGTTTATGAAGAAATTTTGGTGAATAGTTATGATGATTGAATTAGCACTGTGGATGTAGGTAATGGTATAGATTATTCTATGGATTGTTTCATGTCATGGTTGTGGTTGGATGAAGAAACACTCATTATTGGTATGCATGTCTAGGTGTTAAGTAGTTTTATTCATATTCTTCTGGTTTTAAAGCTCTGATCTATCTTTTTTATCTTTATTTAAACCCCCAAAATGTAGAATAGTTGACTTCATGCATTTTTTTTCCTTGTTACTAGCAAAGGCTCCTTGCAAATTATAGTTACATTGACCTCTGAGTGATATCAGCACAGTTGAGAACCAACTACCAGGACCTTGAGAGTTAGATGGCTGCATGTTATCTTTCTTTTTTAGGAGAAACAGAATAGTAATATTTTGTTTAACGTTGTTGTGCTGTATTGACCATCTAAACCTGGTATCTTGAGTCATAGAGCAAGGCACAATCTCCTGGTTTGAATTTCTTGTCCCTAATAAATTTATCATGCCACTTGATCCTCTGATTCTGCACTACTTTTGTATGTTGCAGGGCTGCTCTTCTTATTTCATCCAAAGCATTTAGCTACATTATCCTTTCTCTCTGTGCCTCAAAAATATTCATCCCCAAATCTACTACAATTCACAAAGTCTTATGTTCAAATTCAATTGGCATCATAACTATCTTTCCATACAACAACTCAAATGGTGTAAAGCCTGTAGTTGTTTTCCAGGTTGTCCTATAGGCCCAAACAACTTTTGGTAATCCGTTTTCCTAATCCTTTCTATGGAAAACTACTGTTTTAGTTAGAATGGATTTAATTTCTTTGTTGGCCACCTCAACTTGGCCATTAGCCTAGGGGTGATAAGGAGTAGACTTCATGTGTCTTATATTGTACTCATTCACTAGTGCTACAACAAGAGTTGATGTGAATTGTGGCCCTTGATCAGTCAATATTTCTCTTGGGACTCCATATCTTGTGAAAATATCTTCATAAAGAACAACCTTGTTATCCCTTGCATCTTTCATAGCCTTAACTTCTACCCATTTTGTCACATAATCAGTGCATACCAATATATAAGACTTACCATTTGATGGAGGGTCAATTGGTCCCACAAAATCCAATCCCCACTTGTCAGAGGGTGTGATTACTACCTGAGGGAAAAGTGGAATTTCATCAAATCTAGTTGGTCTACCCATCCTTTCACATCTATCACATTTTCTAGTATACCTTCCTACATCCTTGTGGAGTGTTGGCTAGTAATACCCAGTGTTCAAAATCTTCATTGTTTTCCTTTTGGATGCAAAGTATCCTCCACATGGTTCATTATGACATGCATGCAAGATGTCATATGTATCATCTTCTCTCACACATCTCCTCATGACATGGTCAGGCACAGTATAAAACAAACATCCAATAATCCAAGAGAAACAAAAAGATTTTTCAATAAGTGCCCTTTTCTCTTTTGGGGAGAAGTTAGAAGGAACTCTACCTGTGACCAAGTAATTGGCTATGTTAGCATACCAGGGTGTTTGTACACTAAGGGAGAATAGATTCTCATCAGGAAAAGAGTCATCTATGGGCTGATTATCTTCTGATGTAGTTAGTCTTGAAAGAAAACCCGCAACAACATTGGCCTTCCCTGGCTTATCCAAAATGGTTATATCAAACTCCTGCATCAATAATAACCATCTTACCAATCTTCCTGTGATCAAAGGTTTATTCATGAGATATCTAATAGTTGCATGATTAGTGTGCACATAGATTTGGTAGCCTGTTATGTAATGTCTGAATTTGTTCAGTGCATAGATTACTACCAGCATCTCTTTCTCTATCACTGTATAATTGAGTTTAGCTCCTTGTAAATTTTTGCTAACAAAGTAAATAGCATTTTCAACAGCTCCCTTTTTATGTTCTAAGATCGCTCCTATGGCATAATCTGATGCATCAGTGTGGATGTGGAAAGGAAGCTCTCAATTAGGTCTGTTGAGTACAAGAGCATGAGTCAAAGCTTCCTTCAAGTCAGAAAATTCCTTGTCACAAGCTTCAGTCCATTGAAATTCAACATCCTTAGTGAGAAGGGTATACAATGGTGTTTCTACCTTGCTGAAATGTTTGATAAAATGCATATAATATCCTGCATTACCCAAGAAAATCCTAACATCCTTCTATTTTGCAGGTGTAGGCAGATTTGTGATTACCTCAATTTTTGCAGGATCTACTTGAATTCCCTTGTGGGAGATGTAGTGGCCAAGAACTATACCCTCTTGCATCATCATGAAACACTTTTCACTATTTAAGGACAAGTTTTGATCCTCACATCTCTATAGGACCCTCTTGAGATTTTCCAATGCTTGATCAAAATCAACACCATAAGTGGTGAAATCATCCATATAGATTTCCATGCAATCATGAGAAATGTTTGAGAATATGCTAATGATTGCCCTCTAGAAAGTTGCAGGTGCATTGCACAAGCCAAATGGGAGTATCGAATAGGCATAGGTTCCTCATGGATAGGTAAATGTGGTCTTCTAGTGCAATTTGGATCTGGTTGTAGCCACTAAATCCATCTAGAAAAGAGAAGTATTGGTTTCCTGCAAGTGTGTCCAAAACTTGATCAATGAAGGGTAAAGGAAAGTGATCCTTCTTGGTAGCAGCATTAAGTTCCCTATAGTCAACATAAACTCACCATTTCCCTCCATTTTTGGGCATAATCACTAATGAGACACCCATTGACTATCTAAAATGGGGTAGATAAATCCCGCATCTAGTAATTTCTGCAATTCTCCTTTCACAATCTCTCTTAGTGTAGGGTCAATTCTTCTTTGTGGCTGTCTTACTGGAGTGCAATCATCTCTGATATAAATTATATGTGTACAAAGTTTAGGATCTAGTCCCTTCATATCATGATAATCCCATGCAAATGCATGCTAATGGGCCCTTAATAGGTTCACTAATAACAATTGTTGTTCTTCATTCATTTTACTATTAACATTCAGATATCTTCCCTCTGACACTTGGATTTGTGTAGTTAACTCTATCATGGATGCTTCATTAATACATGGTACCTTTAGTTCATATGATAGCAATGTATGGAACATACCTGTTGCTACAGGAAGTTTTTCTATAGGAACAATGGCTGCAGGAAGAGTGGCTACAGGAAGATCGTCTATAGGAAGAACGTCTACAGGAACAGTGGCTACAAAAAGAGCAGGCAGAATTTTCCTAACCGAAGTAGAAGATGATGCTTCCTCCACTTCATAATGGTTCTGAATGATGTTAGCCAACACTTCATCCTCATATTGGAGTTGCATGAAAGAGCTTCTACCTAGCATCATAAGTTGTGCCACAAAATTAACTTCATCGGCCTCTTCACCAACTTGTGGCCATATAGGATTATCTTCATCATGAGATGGCTGAGTAGGTGGATAAAGAACAAAATTTTTAGTGCTCCTCCCATCTGAAATGGTCATGTCACCTGACCGAAATCCAATGTATGCATTTGTAGTTGCTAACCAAGGCCTTCTAAGAATGATGGGATACCCGCCTAGTGTAGCCTTAAGAGAAAGAATCATAAAATATGTTGGGTATTCCAGGAGTCTAGAACTACCACAAGATCTTCCACTACACCATCAGGCTTAACAGTAGAGCTATCAGTAAGCTGAAAAATAGTAGGACTAGATCTCATACTTGCAATGTTTAGTTTCTGCAGGATGTATTTGGTCATTACATTGATTGCTGCCCCTAAATCAATCAGAGCATTCTTCACTTGGATCCCATTTATGACAACTGCTACCATAGGACTGCCTGGGTCATTATATTTGGGAATAGTCACTTTTCCTAGCATGATGTCTGCTAGCTGTCCCACCACATGAACTGTAGTTGGGTCTTTCTTTTTCCTACCTGGCTTCTTGAGATAGGCTTCTTTGATTGCTTTGTCGTAGCTTGGAACATCCTTTATGGCCTGAAATAGGGGTATCTAAACACATATATGCTTCAGCTGATCCAAGATATCAAAGGTGGTATCCTCATTTTCTTCTTTCTTCTTGGCAACTTCCAATCTCTAAGGAAATGGTGGTTCTTGCTCGGTCTGCTTGGCTTGGACTGGTTCAAGATTTTTAGGTGCATTTGGCTGAATAGGATCATTAAGAGGCTCCTCCTCTTCCACAGGAAGCTCAGTAATTATGGTCTTGGAAGGGGCTGGTAGAGTGGTTCCTAAACACAAATGGATATCACTTACACTCACAACATATGCAGGGAATTGATTTGAATCTGCAGAATATGCAGGTTGCTATTGTGGTTTGTTATTTGGATTGGGTGTGGGATGAACTAGTAGCTGAGTGGGTTTAGGTGCATTTGAGCTTGAATTAGTAAGTGGAGGCATTATAGCAGGTTTTTGGGGCTGAAAAGGTGGTTGCATGTAACTGGTTGTCTGAGTAGGCCATTGTTGTCCTCTCCATTGATTTGTTTGTTGTCAATTCCTTGGAGGTGGTTGCCAGTGCCCTTGAAATTCCTACCAATTCCCCTGAGGTTGCTGCCATTGGGGTGGAGAACTTTGATGACTGGGCCAAACATTTGGAGGGTTACTCCAAGGCTGTGGTGGATATCCTCCATAACTAGGTGGATATGGGGGCTACCATTGGTTACCAGATGAATAGGAGTTAAAATATGGTCCAACATAGGATAGTGGATTTGGTGGCATACCTTGTCTTGGAGCCCAAGGCTTCCTTTGTGCAACATAGTAAACTTGGTCTTCTTCAATCTGAATTGGATTGAACTTAGGTGAAACCTGCTTGCTTTCAAGATTAGCTACCATCTTACATCTACATTCCTTCTTCTTTTGTCTGCAGTGGGGGCAATACTCTGTCAACATTGCCTCTGCCTCCTCTTGCTTCTTCTTGGCCTAAAGTGTATCTAGCTGAGTAGCTAGATTGTTGATAATATCCTGCTTGAAGTCTGCCAACAAATGAGTGATGTCCATTCTTGAAACTCCACTGGTAGTTGACTTACCCATGGAAGATTGGTAAGCTCTCCCTTTCTTTGAAGTTGCCCTAGAGTGATTCTAGCATATTTTCTTGATATCCTCCCAAGGAGCTTGAGAGATATCTCCTCCTGCCATGAGGTCCAAGGCATTATTGTAGCTATCATTGATTCCTCTCAGGAAAAACAACTTTTGTGAGTCCTTCTTAAGTGCATGGTGTTGGGACTTTTGCAGGAACAACAAGAACCTTGTAATGTAATCTTCCAGGCTCTCATCTTCCTTTTGATGCATCTTGAAAATGTCACCTCTCATGTCATTGCCCCTACAATATTCCTTGTATTTCTCAAGGAATTTTGTCTTCATGTCTTCCCAAGTTTCCCTAGTATCTCTACCTAGGCTCATGAACCATCTTAATGCAACCTTTTTCAGAGTGGTAGGAAATAGCTTAAGCCTATGGGCATCAATAGTATAATCATAACTCCTGCAGAGTATGTCAAACTCAAATACGAAGGTATCAGGATCTTTTGTGACAAGTCCATAAAACTTTGGGAGTGATGAGGCAAGAATATTCTTGAGGTTGTTAACTTCATTCTGATGGGCAATGGGGAAAGGAAAAGCTGGTTGGTCAGGTCTATTCCTATTTGCGTCACCCATGCCTGCTTGATGTTGTTCCAAAGCAATAGGGTTCTCAAGCTGATTTTGATCTTAAGAGGAGACTTCAGAATTAGTCAGATCAGCATATGCATCAGCAAAGGGCTGTGGATCTCTTCTTCTTCTTCTTTTGGTAGGTTCTGATATTCAACTAGTCAGAGTGGATTATGATTGTTATAAATGATTCTCCCATAAGAATCCCTTCTCCTTCCTCTATGCATGCGGTATCACTCACTATTAGTTAGCTCATACAAAAAATTGGTAAAGAATAGGGGGGTTCATTACTTCCTAAATGAGGACATAAAAAGAACAACTTACAGAAACACTACAGGAAGGAAAACTACCAATTACTCCAAAAGACTCCCTAGCTTGACACCACCCCCGACAATGACGCCAAAAATGTTGGCCTCCTACAATGATTTTAATAACTAAGCCTTTACAACCATGACTTAGAGATTGGACATCTAACCTGAATAGCTATCTCAATCATCATGAAGGTTCATTTAACTTGTCAACCCAGGGACGTGAACTTGAAATGGGTCAACATAGTATGTTCACTAGGAACTCAAAGTAGCCATTGCATTCTACAGCTAAGAAACACAATACTGAAAGTAAATTGCTTGAAAGGGAAAGAGACAAATGTTGAATATCAATCAATGACTATGCTAAGCTTAAATGCATAACAGGAATAAAAATTTGAGCTACGAACATGACACTACTATGTCTGCTTTGGATGTAGGAACAATCACAGAATGGAATTCTAGTGGCTGCAGGAACAATCAATGCCAAATTTCTAACTAAGTACTAAACAACAAGTAATACTAAACTAATGCTAAACTAATAAAACAAATTACTCACCAAGTGGGCCCCCTTGGACAAATATCCTCTAAACTAATAAGAACTCAAGTGCTTGAACTCAAAACTTTATTTTATTCACTATAAATCATGCATACAAGAGAGTAATGTATTTGTATCATTGAAACTGGAGAATCAGAGTACAATATCAAATCGTGCAACTCTTGAAGGAGTATCAAATCATTATTTATACTACAGCTAAACAAGGTAGTCAACTCCATGACTGGGAGGATGCCATTTAGGGAAAATAGGGGAAGTGGAGTGATGGAAGTTATGCATGCATGGAATCTAGTCAGACATGCAAGTCCAGATGCAGATCTAGCACTGCAGCAACACCCATGCATGCTCAATCATTAAGGTCCACTACAAGGTGGTTACGTTCAATTGCATGAAGAATCTTTTGTCATTGGCTGCCTTTGACTTGGAGCGATTCCTCAGCTGGACGTTATGGTGCATGCCCAACTGGCGGTGTCTTCCTCAACTTGGTGTATTAAATCTTCATGGAAAGGTCAGTACACATAATAATTGCACATCTATAGCCACTCTAAGAATCATTCATTAATCACATGCAAAATCAATATAGTTAACCCACATAATATGCCAAATGTCATTAAAGCTTGTAGAGATAGGATAATGTCAAATGTCAATGGTTTCAGGGAAACATTATACAAATACCAACATTTAATCATCAAAGTTCATGACATCAACCAACAAATAGACTATAGATTCTACCCAAAATTAGACCAAAAACTAGGCTCATTAGGCATCAACAAATCTTCACCAATCTTCATTCCCTACTCCTGCAACTTCAAGAACACAAAACACATGTCTTCCCTCATTCCACTGGGTTTAAGGTTTATTCAACAATGAAATGAGGAAAAATCCATAATTTTCAGTTAGAACTCACCCTAATGATGGTTTCAAGTCGTTTGGAAAAAAAATGCTCTAATTTACTCAAAACTTAATGAAATTAGATGAAACCAACTATAGAAGAACAACGATTCAGAGCATCATCAAACCCAATCAATATTTGAGCACCCCTAGGCCGTACAAGGCCGTACTATTCCCTGTAGCAACAAAATTAGCTTAAAAAATGTAGAAACATGGCACCTTATGATTTAAAATTTAAAATTTATAA
Source organism: Sequoia sempervirens (assembly GCA_007258455.2). Taxonomy (NCBI): domain Eukaryota; kingdom Viridiplantae; phylum Streptophyta; class Pinopsida; order Cupressales; family Cupressaceae; genus Sequoia; species Sequoia sempervirens. The sequence continues at coordinate 272,630,288 of VDFB02000017.1, forward strand.
CTTCTAACATTACCTCAGCCTTCACAAGGCTTATTTAACATAACAAAACAAAATACAAGCGATCCTAACTGTCCTTCAACTCCCCAACCATTCATCTTCCTAAAAATACCAAAAATGCAAAAGCTGCTTGACAACTTTGACAACTTTTTGCAAGTTTTACAAACTTTACCAAATTGACTCCAAACTAACTCCAAACCACTTACAAACATAAGAAATGGTCTTAAAGACCTTATTACAAACTAAAAAATGACTCAAAAACTCAAAAACCAATGATTGGCCTCTTTTATGCATCATGAAGGCCTATGGTGCCCTGCACCAAGTCTACAAAAATCCTTTACAACTTTTTTCAGCTGAAGAATGTACACATCTAGTACACTCAAACAACCTTCCATACTCTGTAACTCAAGAAGCCAACTTTCAAAGAACAAAATCATGAACAACTTTGACTATAGGTAGATATAATAATTATCAACACACTTAGAACCGTAAGACCAAAAACCAAAGTGCAGAGAAATGTGGAGCAAAATCATTTATCCTAGACACCACTGAAACACAGTTCACACACTAGTGAACATAAATTATTTTGCACAATGAACCAAACTATGAAGTTCTAGATATAGAACCTTTTAATACCTCTAATCAACATATCCGAACTGCACAAGCAAATCTTCAATATAGAAGAAATGTGGACCAAAGCCAAAACACCACACTATACACCAAAACACCTCTACAACACATTGTTTTTCTCTTTTATTCAAAATTTTTCAAAATAACTTAGAAACCAAGCACCAGGGACATATACTCATCATCTTCAACACTTCCTCATTACCACTAAATCAACTGCTATTCAACTATACATCCATAGAATCTCATCAAAGCAACACTAGAGGTTGACACTAGTAGCACTTACTAATGACAACATAATACTGCTCCATATCAACTCTTTCTCTTTCTTTCTCCCCCTTACATCATACTCTATTTTTCCACATTATTCTCTCCCATTTCTATAATTGAACATGTTTTACATTATTTTTATCTCCCTTTCTTTTTCACATTACTCTCTCCCCCTTCGACATCAATGGCAAAGGGCAACACATTTTGCATATCTTTCTTCCTTTTAACATCGAACATACAGAATTTCCCTCTTTACTACTCTATATACTGATGTAGAGGAATGAATCTCAAACAACTACCCCGACACTTTCCAAACAAGACTTCAATACAAATGGTGCAAATGTACACCCTTGTTCATTCTTGGCAATGTGCTCCCTAAAACCTGGAACAACACCCAAATGGCACTCAACTCTTGAGGAAAACATGGAGTAAGGGTAAATTGATGTATTCAAACCTATTACAACATCTTCTAGGGGTTCCCAAACATGCATAGCTCCAACCAAGCGATTGACACAATGAGACAAGAAAAATAGATATTGTTGCCACTAGGTGCATTCAAGGCAATGACTTCAAACAAGGGAAAAAATTCTTGTCATATGAATTAAAAAACTTGTGCAAGCCTCCAACAACATACCACCATGATCCTTCACCCAAGTACATCAACAAAAAATGCATATATCTATCACAACAACAAAGAATCTAGGGTTTTTAGGACTGTTTACATACAAATGCAACATACCATCATTAAGAACTTCTTCAAACTTGTGAACTAGGTATCCTAATTTTTCCAACCTGTGGGCAGCATTAAGACAAATTTCCACCAATTTTCATGTGTTTTCATCAATGGAATCTTTCCCCATCAAATTAACTTGTTCCCTGGAAACCCTAGGCAGGGTTTTGACCTGTTCACACAAAAATTACAATATCTTCCACAAAATGCAATGAAATTTGATCATAAAAAAAGAATTGGAGAGATAAGACACTCCTTCAACTTCCTCATTCACCAGCAGGGCCGTACTAGATCGTACCAGGCCGTACAATGTGAATTATAGTCATTTTTCACATAAAAACACCAATTTGAACGTGCAAAATGAAGTATTTCTCATTCAAACTTCTCTCCAGCTTTTGGGATCGATGTTACATGGCATATTTAACATATTACAACCATTTTCAACTAAAAAACTAACCACCAACTCCTTTGTTAACACTGATGACAACATTTGCAAGTTTTGACAACATTTTGACAACATTTTGCAACATTTGCAACTTTTTGCAACATGACACCAAATATTATAAAATGGACTTACATGACTCCAAATGGTCTTATATGACCTTATTTACCCCAACCAAACCAAAAAGAAAATTTTATCAACATGACAACAATTTTCCTCAAAAGGTGCAACAAGGATGCCCCTGTATCATACTCCCTAGAGAGAAAAAATTCAAGTTCCACTTGAATGGAGGTCTACAACGGTGTAACCATGATTGAGAATGTCTGATTTAGTCATCCATGTTGCATATTCAATTGTAAGACCCTTCCACTTGACCAAATATTGGAGATATGCCTTGTTCCTTGCCTTCTTGAGTTCCTTGGTATCAATGATACACTCCAACTCCACAAGCTTGCTAGGTGGAAGATCTTGAACCCATTCACCATCTAAAAATGATTGTGAACCTACTCCATCACCTGCAATAAAACCCCCTTTGAAAGGATACAAATTAGAAACATTGAATATAGGATAAATACCAACACCCTTGGGTAATTCAATTTCATTTACATTGTTTGCAAATTTGTGCACAATCTTGCAAGGACCTATCTTTTTCATCTACAACTTGGAGTATTGACCCTTTGGAAATATATTTTTCCTAAGATGGGCTAAAACCAAATCCCCAACTTTGAAATCAACCTCTCTTCTCTTCATATCAACCCTTTGCTTGTATTTCTCAACACTATTTTGAAGTTTCTCTTTATCTTGTTGATGGATCTCCTGCATTGCAACAACAAATTGCTCTCCTTCAACACTTGTTCTTTCCATTCCACCAATATCCCTCAACTCAAATAACCCTTTAGGTTGCAAACCATAAACAACTTGAAAAGGACTCTTCCCAATACTCCTATTCATGGAATCATTGTAGGAAAATTCTGCCTAAGGCAAGACAAGATCCCACTGAGTAGAATGTTCCTTAGAGAGGCATCCCCAAAGGTTTCCTAAGCTTCTATTAACTACCTCAGTCTAACCATCAGTTTGGGGATGATAGGAAAAACTGAAACTGGGGTTAGTGTCAAGTTTCATCCACAAGGTCCTCTGAAAATGCCCAATGAACTTACTATCTCTATCTGAAACTATACTGAGAGGCAAACCATGAATTCTCACCAATTCTTTGAAGAACAAACCTAAAATATAGGTGTATAGGAGTGAATTTTCACCCCTTACGCAAATTCCCCTTTCACATACCCTCACCTTAGAAAAACAAATTTGAAGGCGAAATTCCACATCACCCAACTGCCTTCTTTCCACTTGGCGTATGTTTGTTGTGTCAGTGAGAGAATATTTATCAGAGATGCATGCATGGTGCACTTATGTCCCTAATGGATTCCTACGTCTAAAGTTGGTAGAGGCATTACACTTTTGATTGGGGTCATTTTGTAATGTCCCTCTTCGACCAATCGACCCTGAAAATGGCATATTCTTCTCTCTTCTCCTTCAAATTCATCCATTCTCATTCCATTTCATCATCTAGCAATTTACTGGATCCTCTTGCAATCTCTTCAGAAGCTCTTGCATCCTTCTTTCATATTCTCAAGTATTTTCAACATTCTCTTCACTCTTTAGTAGCACTTCAACACTCAATTGCAACAACAACACTCTATCAACTCAACAAAGCAAGTGTGAAGCAAGCCATTAGCAGCGTGGGCTTGGGGTCTTGTGAGACTCCCCTTTCCAAGTTTGTATTCTCCTCCATTTGCTAGTGAGCTTTTGGGTGGAGGTGGCAACATTTCACTCCTCTCCTTTGTGATTTGGTTGAGTAGCCCTTTACTATTTTGTAGTGTTTATTGCATCTTCTACTTTCTTTACTTCTTTATCATATATTTCTCTCTCATTGCTATTTGGATGTCTGTGAAGGTGGAAACACCAAAATGGGGGTCTGACTGAGGTAGACCCCTATACAGCCCCAACAATTTTCCCCTCTTTCTTGTGTGTAGGTGGATGTGCATTTAGAGATAGTTGGTGAATTGGTGCCTTGGTGAGATCATCTTCATCACTTTAGCCTTCATCTATCTATTTTATCATCTTCATTTGTGCTTTTCATATCTTATTGTTCTATTTTTCTCATTCAAAAATAGTTAGTTAGGCCATTAGTTCATTGTTTGGTGGTTTATATTGTGCTTTATGTCCTCTAGTCGTATGGATGCCAGTGTGCCGCACTGTCGTCCCAGAACTGCACTTTCATCCTCAAACAAAGATTTGTTTGAGGTATAGTATTGACTCCAAAAACCAGCTCGCCTAGCCTAAACTTGGATTTTGGGTTTGAATAGTGATTGAAGTACATTATAGTCCTCATCATTCTCGTCCCTTGTTTCAAAGCATGCCTTTAGAGTGAGGTAAGTTAGGGAAGCCCTCCACTCTTGTCTCTCCATGACCTAGAGCCTTGACATGGTCAGTCCCCCTCTCTTCATTTTTGGTGAACCTGATGTGAACCAATGTCTTCCCATTCGTTGGTGTTAAAGCTTTTCTCTAGTACCTTATGATCATTGTATTCCTGAGTGTTGTGAAGGTTTACGAGCATCACAACCTATTCCATGAATTCTAGGTATGTTGTTAGGAGAAGTGTGCGACACCTTATGATGGAGAGGACAAAGGTCACTACTAGTTTCTCTATAGCCCTTTTTGTCGGATCTGCCATTGATCTTGCTACTCAGGAGCAATTTTCTAGGATCGAGGTTGGGTTCTCTGATGAGATCAACCACATCTCCACTCCTCCAGCATCTCCTACACCATCGTCAGTAGATGAGCATGAGGTTGTTCACATTCCTTTAGAATATATCTCTATCCTTACCAAAGGACTAGGTGACTTGGAGAATCACCTGGAAAAGGACTCGAAGATGGCTAGGGCCACTAGGGTTATCAATGAAATAAAGTATATGGTGGGAAAATATCGAACAAGCATAGAACTCTTGGCTAGTCTCTCTAGTCTGACTGAAGCATGTGCCCCTCCAAACAACCCTAACCTCATACAAGGGGCCACTCTCGAAGAACATGAGAGATAGTTACGAGTGTTGATGCCTCCCATGTTTGTATACATGGCTGACACAATCTCGTCTATCAACATCCCCTCTACCTCAGAGAGGTTCGAAACTATGAAAGCGAACAAAATACCCTTGGGTTTTAGTTTCACCCCTCCTATCACCTCTAGCAGTGGAGGTTTTTGTGGATTGAGTGGTGGAGGATTTGGTAGTGGTGGTGGTCTTGATGGTGGGGGTGGTGTTGGTGGAAGTGGTTCAGGTGGAGGTCATTGTGGTAGCTTCAGAAGTAGAGGTGGCTCTGGTGAAGGTCATGTTGGTAGTGGTTCCAACGACAGCCACATTAGTGGTTCCAGAGGTGGCTTTGGTGGTGGTTCTGGAGGAGGTCCCGTCGGTCCTATGTCGTCTAATGACCCTATTCTAAACACTCTTCTTCAGAATATGGGCAAGATGCAAAGCCAACTGGAAAGTCTCTCCCAAGCCTCTGTCGAGCCTATCTTTCAACCCTTCTTCTGACATAGTCCATTGTTAGTAGCAATCTTGAGTACTCCCTTCCCACAAGGAATGGAGATTCCCAAATTCAAGAAATATGGTGGCAAAGGGGACCCACAAATGCATGTGTCCGCCTTCAATGCCCTGTTTACAAATTTCTTTCATGATGATGTGTTGATGGAAAAATTATTCCCTCGATCTCTTAAGGATACAACGCTCAAATGGTATTGTTGCTTACCAAATAGCTCTATTTTCTCATTTTACCAACTTGTGAATCAGTTCCTCTAACAATTCTAAGCCAACATCAGACCAAAGATGACTTTTTCAGATCTCATACAATGCAAGGAAAGGGATAATGAAAAGATTACTAATTTCATAGCACACTATCAAGCGCTCTTCTCACAAATCTTGTATCTATTGCCTGATTTTGACGTACAAAAGGTATTCATAGGGAACTTGTAAAGACCTTGGCATGCGAAGTTTTCCCTTATGAAGTACCCTTCTTTCACGCATCTATGTGCAACACTAAGGGAGTATCAACAAATGGTAGTTCAGTTTAGGGGATCCTCCTCACGCTTCTGTTCAGAAGGGAAGTCCATTGTATCAATCTTTGGGAAAGGTAAGGCTATTGCGAATGTAGTAGTTGCTACGAATGATAATGGCCTCAAACGCAACAAGAAGTTCACCAAGTTAGCATAATCTTATTCTTCCATCCTACAAAAGTTGCTAAAGGATAAAATCATAACCTTAGAGAACCCTAATCCCCTCAAGGAACCTTACCCTAGTTGGTATGATGCAAATTCCTTCTGTCAGTACCATCGAGTCAACGAACATGATACCTAACGGTGTATGTGCTTACGTCATGAGATACAAGATTGCATTGAGGACGGTACTATTCATCTTGATCGGAATAAACAAAATGTAAATAAATTGGTGGTGAAAGTGAATAGTGAGTTGCAGATATACACAGAATCATTTCCATCACATCCTACCAACATGTTTATCGATCCCTGCAATTCTACCACTCGGCTCGAAGCATATGTTAACATGGTTATAGTTACCCCTTTTACATAGCTTGCAACTAGATTGCCAGATGTGACATTCACTTTGTAGGATATGCCCTTGAATAATAAGCCTTCTCCCCTTTACATTCCCACTCGCCTCAATGGGAACATTGTCGCAGGGGTCTTAGTCGATCCTACAAGTCAATTGAATTTCATTACAGAAGAGACGTTGTGGCTTAATTCATTGCATAAAGAGGAGTATGAAGAAATAAAGTCCATCATTTGTACACATGATGGCCTTGCTCTTAAATCTTATGGCTCAATAACTCTGTCTGTCCTAGTTGGACCTAGGGCTGTAGACATAGTCTTTGATGTTATTCTAGAGTCATATTTTTTCAAAGTGAAGTTGGGCATACCTTGGCTAGCTTCCATGAATGGAATCGCCTTTGACATCCACAAATTTTTAAATCTCTCCCATGAAGGTGTTGTGCACGTAGTGCATGACACTAGATATCAACCTTTGGTATCCCATGGGGGATATTCATTGCATCACTTTTGTCCCACCTCGGTTGGTCCACTTCCTCCAAGAATGAATCTACTTTATAAGAGTTATGTGAAGTATAAGACTGGAGGCAAGGGATAGCCAAAAATGACCCCTCCTATAGTACAACATCCAACCACCCCCTCTTCTTGAAAAGAAAAAGATAAGTTACCCCATTCTTGGGATGAATCTCCCCCTCTTCTTTCCAAAGAAGAGTTTTAGTTGAGTAGGCCTGAATTTTACCCTCTAAGTCCAATGGTGCCTACTTGGTGTAAACCCAAGATTAGGATATAAGATCTCCCTACCAAACCACCCAGACCTTGGCATTACTTGTATGGCAAGGGAAAAGGTCCCCATGGGGAATCCTCTATATCCTAGCCTCTGTGCTCCTACCGCTCATGCTCCAAAAGCAGTAAATAGGAAGAGGCCTGCTGCCGAGGCACTAGAGGTGTCTCCCCCTACTGCTTCTCAACTTTCTCCTCCTACTCTTGTTCAAGAGCCTATCCCTCCACTGGAAAAAGCTTTGGTGGATACTCCCATGGCTAAGTATGAGTCTTCCACTCCTTCCCAACCTCCAAAATCTAGCTCGAAGAGTCATAGAAACCGCCTTGCACATGAGCGCAAGCATCGATGAAAGGATCTCGCGGCTGAGCAGGCCACCTTGTAGAGAAAGGAAGAGGAGATGACTGTCCCTACTTCAGGGCCTCCTATTGCGTCCTCTTCTTGCCTCCCCTCTACTTCCATTCAACCAAGCTTCGTATCGCTCCCAGCTCCTGTTGTAAGTGTTCCTGACCCCAAAAAGGTTCAGGTGTTTATCACTCCTTCAGTTGAGCCGCCCTTGTTGATGTCCCTTCCAGATGCCCCTCCTTCCCTGAAACCTATGGATATGTTGAATACTTCAGTGGTATCTGCTACGATTTTCTCCTCCTCCTCTTCCTCTACACCACTTGCCTCATTTGTGGGGAGTTCTCATCCCCCGATCAAGTAGAATATGGAGGATGTCCCTTCTAGAAATGGAGGGTGTAAGAGGATCCCACCCTCTCCAAAGGGTGGTCCAATGCTGGCTTGTTCTATCTTAGTGCCAGAACCAACCTCGACTTCCCTTGAGTTCGTCACCACTCCCAAGTCACTCGGTGAGCCTAGTGGTGAATCTCAGGTACAACCCTCTCCATTTGTTGAGGTACAACATGACACTCCAGTGAAGTGCATGTCTCGATGAAGTTCTGACCTTGTCAACAATCTTCGTGAAATCACTGACCATAACTCCATAAGAGCCAAGTGGAGGAGACCTTGTGGGGCCTTCTTCCTTAGCCCTTGTTGTGGGAGGGTCAAAAGCTCCTCCCCTTAATATTCCACCATTGTAGGCTTGTCCTCCTTCCCCTTATGATGATCTAGAGTGGGAAGCAGACGACCTCTTGTTCGATGAGTGTTAGGGTGAGGCCTCTTCTTTATCTTTAGATTAGAAGTGTGTGTGTTGTGATGTGTTCCCCCATACTTGTGTTATGTGTTCTTGGATGCAAGCATGATTTTTGTGCTGTAAACCTTCTTCTATTTGTGTCATCATTCTTCCATGTTTGTGATTGATTTTTGGAAAATTGGGGATGATGCAAAGTGTTGGGGGCATTTAGGATTCCCTTCCATGTTGAACCAATTTTTTATTTTTACTTTGTCTTCTCGTGCATTCTTCACATGGTCTAATATAGTAGGGGGTTAATGACATTTCATTTATATACTATTATTATTTTATTTATATATATTTATGAGTAGTTCTAACCCCAAAATATCAAATCATCCCTATGCCATTTATTTATGTTTATTTCTCCTTTGCTTTTTTCTTATCTTTTTCTCTCTTTACTTGAGTTGTCCCTTTCATGTGTGACAACGCTATTTCTATGATGCTACAATTTTTAGAAAATGCATTCGTTGCCAATGAATCTTTTCTCGAAAATCCTCACAAACATTTCTTTTTCAAAACCACATTCACAACTAGGACCCTTAATGGGATGTGTTTCCTTCATCATGGGTTCACAAAGAAAGAGCTTGAGAACTTTACTTTGAGGTGGGAGAAACCTTTACCTTCCCCTCGTAAGGGGGCATTTTCTTCCTTTCGAATTCCTTGACAAAGTGAACATCTTTCGAAAGGATTCCTTGATGATGAATCAATTTGAGAAAAAATGTTTCTCTTTGTACTTTTGAACAACACATCCCTTTGGTGGACCCTCTTTTTATGTTGGGTCCTCGAGAGACCCCTTTTAAAGCTTTCCAACCTGTTGACAGTTTGCGTGACTGTCCACTTATTTTCCTGTGTGGTTGCTTTGTTTTTCAACATGTTTTATTTGCGGGTAAACATGTCACTTTGCAAGTGTGCTTGTAAAGTCACTTTCCAATATGACTCTATAGAGTCTCCTCCTTTGGGTTTCCTCCATGAAAGAGATCTTGGGGGATGCCTCCTTACAAGTTTGTGGGCCTATAAGGCGCTTTCATCTGGGTTTCCTTCATGTGAGAGATCTTGGGGGATACCTCCTTGCAGGTCTGCGGGCCTGTAAGGCGCTTTCATCTGGGTTTCCTTCATGTGAGAGATCTCGGGGGATACCTTCTTGCAGGTTTGCAGATCTGTAAGACACATAATTCACATGGCTTCCTTCATGTGAGAGATCTTGGGGGCTTCCTCCTTGTAGGTATGCAGGCTTGTGAAACACTTTCATCCTACGGGATTTGTCCATCGTTGGTCTGAGGGCCTTCAGTGTACCTTGTGCAGCTTCATAGTTCTACGGGGCTATGGAGTCTTTTGTTCTAGCCTATGCTTTCGAGCTTTCCAAATCATGGTCTACTTCCTTGACGGTTTAGGTATACATCTCTAACCCTACTAACTCTTTGATCTGGTTTACCGAAGCACTCATCAATACTTGTGCTCGCTAAAGTGGGGGAAAAATGTATAGGAGAAAATTTTCACCCCTTACACAAAATTCTCCTTTCACATACCCTCACCTTAGAAAATCAAATCCAAAGGGAAAATTGTACATCACCTAGCTTCCTTCCTTCCACTTGGCGTCTGTCTGTTGTGTCAGTGAGAGAATATTTGTTAGAGACGTGTGTGCGGTGAGTAGATGTCCATGCGACACACTTACGTCCTTGACAGATTCCTGCGTCTGAAGTTGGCAGAGGCATTACACTTTCGATTGGGGTCATTTTTTAATGTCCCTCTTCAACCAACCGACCCCGAAAATGGCAGATTCTTCTCTCTTCTCCTTCAAATTCACCCATTCTCATTCCATTTCATCCTCTAGCAATTTTATGGATCCTCTTGCAATCTCTTTAGAAGCTCTTGCATCCTTCTTTCACATTCTCAAGCATTTTTAGCATTCTCTTCACTCTTTAGGAGCACTTCAACACTCCATTGCAATAACAACAATCCATGAACTCCATAAAACAAGTGTGAAGAAAGCCATTAGCAATGCGGACTTGGGGTCTTGCGAGACTCCCCTTTCCAAGTCTGTATTCTCCTCCATTGGCTAGTGAGCTTTTGGGTGGAGGTGGTGTTGATGGGTGTTTTTTTGCACCTTCTCAACACAGGCAACACATGAATGCACTACCTCTCTTGAAAGGCAATATCCAACAACAAGTTGCTGAAAATTACCCCAAGGTCTCTCGGGTGTTAGGTCATGACATACTTGGAATATCTCAGTTGGTTCAATGTGATTTTGTTGGTAATCACAGGGTAGCCTTACAAAAGTTAAGTTGGAGGAGAATTGGATCTTAGAACAAAGTTCTTAGGTGCAAAAGTTATTGCACAATTGTTGTAGGTTCAAAACAACAGTCTAGAAGTCCTATTACAACTTCAAATTTGGCTTTACAATGTGCAATGAACCTTATTCAAAGTCACTATTAAAAAAATAAAAAAAGGGCGGGGGAAGGGAGAAATTCCTAGACTTGAAACTAGCAATGAACAGTGATAATGGAGGACCCTACTACGGACAACCTTCCTAAAACTGAGTTCCACTTAGCTAGATTACTTCACAGTCTCATGAAACTAGTGCAAGCTTCTAAGGACTACATATATTCAACCATTCATTCACCATAAGCATGAATAAAGATAGAAAGTTAGTGAAACTTTCAATTTATGCCCAGACTAACTTTACACAGCCATTTACCATCAATAAACAACAAAAAGTATGGACAAGGAAGGTTGCCAACACACAACGAAGTTCTTCAATATCAATGCACAACATTAGCTAATCTACTAATAACTTGCAAAACTCACAAACAACAAAGTAAATTTATTCAAGTTAACTAACTATGGGAGAACCATGTAACATGCAAGTGAAACTCAAGAATCCACCAAAAGCCAATGAACTTCTATTTAAATTTCAGCAGTATGTCCTTACAACAATTCAACTCTCTTTGAAAATGAGAGGAGACCCCCTATTTATAGTGTCCAAAAAGGAAAATGAATGGCCAAGATTTAGTCTCATTGTGTGGCCAGGATTCACTACAAACTAGGGTTTCACCTACCCCCAAACATTTTATAATATAAAATTACACTTTTTCATTTAGCTTATTTTGTCTTTTAGTGCTAACACTATAGCTCTTTTGTCTTTTTGTTGATTTCCTTTGCTACAACTACTTGGTGAGGAACTCATCATCTAATATGGGATTTTCCTCACTCTTCTTCACAGTGGCATACTCTACAAACTTCACAATCAACGCCTAGAGCTTGTTCCACTCCAATACATATGACTGAATCACTTGAAATTTTAGCCTCCTTGATCTGCCAGTGAGCAAGTCCCAGTCCTTGTCATGCTTTTGTGCATTCTTTATGACCTGTTTGGATAGGGCAAAGGCTCGTGCAACAAAACCCATAAAATCTGGTGTAAGTGCATCCGTGGTCCCGTTCTCCACCTTCTTGTGAAAATATGGCTTTATTTTCTTTGGGTCTAGCTCAATGGCAGGCACATCAAAATCTATCATCAGCCTTAGATATTCTTCACAGGCCACCCTGATTTCTTTGACCTAATCGATATCCAGCTCCACTTCATGGAGAATTCGTTCCAACACTTCCTTTCTATGATCTAAGCCTAACTTCCATTTCTCCATGAGCCAATGGTCACCCTTCACCAAAGAAAACTCCTTCTCCCAGGATTTATTAGGTATCTTGAGAATAGCCTCAAGCTTGGGATACGTAATCCTATATAACTCAGGGAATTCAGTGTAGAATTTCCTTATTCCCTCGAGTATCTTTTGCACCTCTAGGAACTTGTTTGCTATCTTGACAACATGACCTATGCCCATGTTTTCATTATAGAGGACCTGCCAGAACTAATCCTCTGTGGCCTTTGTCCAATTCTTTCTTTTCTCCAATTGGTCAATGTGGTCTTTGGACAACAGTTGCGGCGGTGTTGATGATGTGGTGGGAAGCTCTTCAACTGACGACCACTGTTGGAAGTATGTTGTTAAGTCAATCACCTGTTCTTTTAACTTCTCCTTAGAAGTTTTATATTTGTGCATTTTGTGCACAATGGTGGCAACAGATCCCTGAAGATGGTCAATCTTTTGCTCTCTTGTTGTTGTTCCCAAATCAAGGGTGGAGATGTTGTAGCTTATCCCCTCTTCTCCCATCACTGGGGTGGCTATCTGCACTTTCCTAGATCTAGACGGGTCCATTTTCAGATGGGATCTAACCTTTGGCTTCTTCTCCTTCTTTGTGCTTATTTGGGCTCGAACCAAGATGGTCTCTAGCCTTGCCTTTCGATCCATTGAGGTTGGGGTTTTCTTCTCCAACTATTTCTCTATCCATTATGGCATTTGAGATTCCCATTTTGGTGATTCATGATCACCTTCTTTGCGAGTGTGTTGTATTTCCAATGCTTTGTCACCCGAAGCTTCTTGCTTTGTCTTTTCTTCTTCTTCTTCATCATCAAAATCCCAGATGAAGATAGTTTCTTTTGTGGGGATTCAGTGGTTGTGTGTTCTTTGGGGCTATTCTCCCCCTCAGTAGTTTTATCTTCTTCTTTCTTTTCCTCTTCTTCATGCCGAGGAGGCATTCCTTCATCATGCTTGGGGATTTTATCTTGTTCCCCAGTTGGAGGCTTAGTGTCCTCCTCCATTTCCTCTTCTGCGTTCTTCTCCTCATCGAAAGGTTGCCTCTCTACTTCTTCTCCTACATTTTTGAGTTGCTAAGCCAACTCTTCTTCGAGCTCCAGATTAAAAGTTTCCACAATATACTTGGTACTTGGCTCTTTAGTGTCCTCCTCAGATGATTGCATTTCTTCCTCCTCTCCTTCACACACCACTTTATCAATTACTAGGTGTTGGTACTGAGGATGTTCATGGTAATCATCTACCTCTTCTTCTATTTCTTTGGTATCCTCCCTTTCTTGTCTCTCTAGCTCCTCAGATATCTGCATGGTGGCTTTCATTTCTGGTGGTTTGGTTGGAGGAGGAGGGATAGGGAGGTTTGCAACAGTCTGTAACAAGGCAACTTGTATTTTTGGGTTCATTAATACCCCAGACAACTCCATTGGGATATTCTTCATGTGGCAAGTGAAGGCCTCTGAGAGAGAGAGAGCGAGCATTGTCATTGTTGTTGTAGCCAGTGGGAGAGATGATGACAGAGACATGGAGGAAGAAGAGAGCAGAGAGGTAGTGGTAGAGGAAGAGTCTATCACCATGACTTGTGCAATGGGTGGGGTGGAAGCAAGGTGGACTGAGATATCCACTGCGGGTGGAGAAGTGACAACCATTTCCTGAGAAGCAGATGGAGGGGTAGCAGTGGTGGCAATGTCAACAACAATGGTGACTACAAGAGTGGAGGTAGCAGGTGGGGACTTTGGTTGCTCGACCTCTTGTTCTTCTCCTTCATTGAGCGAGTCATCCCGAATGGTACGCATTTCCGTAAAACTGCCTGATGTCTTTGGCTTCTTGGAGGGTTCACCCTCTGAGGCCTTTCTTGAATACACCCTCAATTTAGGCTTCCTTTCAACCATCCCTTTTCTCTTTCTCAACTTGGTGGCTGGAGGATATTTTGAAGTTTCTCTAGATGGGGCAGCAATTGTCCCACTATCGGTCTCGCTCCTCGATTGGTCTTCAAGTTCTCCATATGTCAGGGTGGCTCCTTGTAGCTTCAATTGGGTGATCTGCCTGTCGATCCATTCTTTTGTTCTTGCCTCGATCGACTTCATGAGTATATCGAGGTCATTGACCTCTTCTTCATTCTAGTCAATTAATAGCAGTGGGAGGTTGGCAACTGCACTGTATCGAGGATCAATCACCATATTTTCATCCTCCACTATCTAATCTGGCACAGAGAATAGGTTGACCTTATTAACAAAGTACATCATCATGCGCATGTAGTGCCTCATTCACACTTCTTTATCATCCCTATAGTTGGCCCAAAATTCTTCAACATTATGTACATGGGCATGTTCCATCCTGACCATCTTCCTGAGCTTACCATATGGATCCATCCGCGGCCAGGTAGTGTGGAGCTCTAGGTTATACTCTGCAAGTTCTTTATTAGAATAGTTTGCACATTGGGATGTGTGGAGCTCATACATTCCTTGGTTGAAGGAAAGGGGATAGGGAATCTCTGCTTTGAGCTTGTCGCTTAGGAGGGTGTGTGCACGTTGTAGCTTCCGGGAGAGCTCAAGTAATATTATTTGGTCATTTGGGTACTGAGTCAACTTGTATGGTTTCTCTGAGAAACCCTCGGCTCAAATGTAGGTAAACTTTGGAAATTGTATGAACAAGAAGCCAAACCGGTGGATGTAAGCATTTGCACTGTGGGTGACTCTCCTTTCAAAATCACCTCCAAGTAATATGATTATATGGCCTATGAAGGCATCATTGACTCTGCAGTAGTCTGTCTTGAAATTTTTGTATTGGAGTTGGGGATACTTATCATATACCTTTAACTCCCTGTCTGGGGTCTCACTTGGAGCTAAAACAAGCCTCTATATTGCATCCAGTCTACCAGAAGATAGACCAAGTAGGATGTAATGTAAAATTGTTGAGTCTTTTTAACTGCCACAAATTGCTCATGCAAGCAATTACTGATCATTCCTGCCCAATAGAATTTGGCTTCGCCCTTGAGGATTTATTCCACAAAGTACAACATCCACTCCTGAAAGTAGGCTATGGTTGGAAGGCCCATAACTCTACTCAATAGGGTTACCAAGTTGTGGTAATCCTTGTAGAAGTCGCTACAGAAGAGCTCTTGGGGTACTTTAGCTGCATTGCCCCTCTTTTCTTTTAACCAATACTGATTGATGATCTTTTTGCATTTGAAGGGGTCTTCATCCCACATATGCTTTCCATATTCTTTGGATGTTTCCTCCATCTTAGTGAAGGTAGGGATGTGGAAGGTCTTCCCTATTTATTTGGTAGATAGGTCAGCTAATACATTCCCATCTATGTCTACTATACTTTTCGTGTCCTCTTGATATGCCTCCCTACAAGCCATCACAAGCTCAAGAGCAACGAGAGTGGGTGGGAAACCAACAACTTTGGCCAACCCACTACTTCTAATATTTTTGGCATTTTTTGTTGTATGGTTGATCCAGACCCTTTGCTTGAATTCATCAATATATGTGTCATAGATTAGTGTTTGAGATCTCCCTCCAATCTATGGTGACTTTGGAGTTAAGGGGCTCCCCTTGGAATTTGCACTTCATCTGGTCTTTATCCTCTTTTCCTCTGGGTGCTTTAGCTGGCTTCTTTATGTTTTCTTTCTCCACGACCACCTTCGAAGGTCCTGCACCTGGTTCCATATATCCTGTGAGCAAGAGAACAATAAGCACATTTAAGCGTGAAATAATGGGGAAAGTTAGTCAAAATCCTGCAAAATGTTGTTACATTAGATAATCCATCACTTAAAGATCCTAACATCTCCTTCAGATTAGCATTAGCATCTCACTGGAGGGAGTTATAACAAGGAGGGCCCAGGGGTGTAGACTTCCCTAGGCTGGTGGATGTTTTGGAGGCAGCTATAGGAGGGACGAAAATCAGGGCATGACACCCTGCATGTCCCAACCTGCATTAAGATTTAGGCACGAAGTGGGGTCCATCGGGGAGTTCAATCCATTTTGGCACATGGGTTGAAATCACCTTGAAGCTTTGGAGGCATTAAGACTATCTTCCAGTCATGCGGGCCCAAGGCGGGCGAAAGCAGGAGGTGGCTTGGCTATTTGAAGTTCTACTGTTGAAACGGTGCTGGCAAGTCGGCGCTCCGCATGCGACATTCTGCCATGTGGGGCTTGTGATCTTGGAGGGATGCATTTCAGTTCATTTGGAGCTCAAGTTATTTCAGGTCGGATGGTATGGGGAGATGTTGGGTTATGGATGTTTGGAATAGTGAAGGCCAAACAGAGGTCTGGCAGGGGAGACTCGCATCATTAGGTATGCGAAGGGATTCAAAATATCTTTATTTTTCATTGGTCAAGAGGCAACAAAAGGGTTGGGCTCCACGTAGCAGGTCGATGGGGTTTCACGGATGTTTGGGGACAGCGAGAGTGAGATAAAAGTCTGCGAACAACGGCCCACAAGAGGTGGTCCACCTGAGGTTTGGTACTTGATTGTTTTCACTTTTGAACTCAGAAGGACACATTGGGTTCAAAACCTACTGGTCAGGTGGATGCTAATGTTTTTTAATTTGGACGGGTCTTTAATGCAGCAAAAAAAGGGGACCGACATCCCGCGAAAGTCGGTCTGAGAAATGAGATTGGCTTGGTTTTGGGCCGAGACGACGAATCAGACTATGGGGCCTGATGAGCGGAGGGATGTATCATGGAAGCTATCTCAAACGGTGAATCCAAGGTGGAAATCTGCAGATGAAGGTCTGCGGAAAGACCCCTGCAATGGACCGAGACTTGAACATTTCAGCGAGGTTGAATTTGGTTGATAGTCCATGAGGTGGGGTCCGCACATTGGAAAGGCGGGGTCAAATAGCCACTTGGATCATCGAAGCCCGAAGGGAATTCCACAAGTAGAGGCCCATGTTGATGGACCCGAGAGGGGTTGAAGGATCCCCATTGATTTCATGAATTAAGCTAAGTTTAGAACGATTGAATAGGGGCGCCCTCCCGCGAGGACGAACCCGACAAAAATGTCTGTCGTTTGGAGTTTCAAACCTTTCCAAAGGAAGGTGATGGTGATGATCATGATGTGGGCCCATAGGGAACATATGCTTTGGTCAAAGAATGGTCGCAGAGACCTTGAGTTCCGCAAGCGGCCTATGGGGCAATTTTTGAAGTTTCTCGAAATTTCAAGTTATGGGTTTTGGTTGCCTAGGCTTCTTCTAACCAGTTATTGAGTTTTCTTTTACCTAGAGTTAACAACTTTCATAAAATTAAAGAAAATTAAAGGAAGTATTGTGGAAAAAAACCAACCTATGAGACTCGATGAAGATGGCCATGTGAACAAGTAGCGAAGGTCTCAAAGCGGTGACAAAGCTCGGTGGGCACAAAGGCAGTGTTTGTAGGGCTCTTTGACTCATTTCTAAACAACTAACAGATGTAAATGATAGCTCCAAGCAAGCTATTTATAGAAATTCCTTCATTTAATGCCTCTCATAAATGTGGTTATAGTGGCGCTCTGGGCTGGTGAATGGGAAACATTTTGAAAACAATGGTGGGAGCGGAAAAGTTTGCTAGGCGGACAACAACCAAGGTTTGGCTGTTCGATCAGTTGGCAACGAAAATGGCAATCGGGTAGATGGGTCCCTCGGCACGGAAGGATGCCATAAAAAGGTTGTTTGGAATGGCCGTGAAGTCAAGGAAACCTACATGGGGTGGCTCGCAAGGCAGACTCGCATGGCTCCAAGGATGTTAGTTCCAACAATTGAAGGCAATCAGCTAAGGAAGTTTTGCAAAGGCCTAAAGCTTTAAAAATTTGAGGGTGGTGAAACATGGTCACTTCAAGATGATTCCTCTAAGATTCTCTGACTAATTAGGACACAAAACAAGGGGCACACAAAACAAGGGGCACACAAAATGAGGTGGCGACAGAAGCATTCTGACTAAGCGAAGAGAGAGAGAGAGGGTCCCTGTTCTGAATAGGGCGTGTGTGTTATAGGCACAACAGGTGGTAACATTTCACTCCTCTCCTTTGTGATTTGGTTGAGTAGCTCTTTACTATTTTGTAGTATTTATTGTATATTCTACTTTCTTTACTTCTTTATAACATATTTCTCTCTCATTTCTATTTGGCTGTCTGTGGAGGTGGAAACACCAAAATGGGGGTCTGACTGAGATAGACCCCTATACAGCCCTAACAATTTTCCCCTCTTTCTTGTGTGTAGGTGGATGTGCATTTGGAACTAGCTGGTGAACTGTCGCCTTGGTGAGATCATCTTCATCACTTTATCCTTCATCTATCTACTTTATCATCTTCGTTTGTGCTTTTCATATTTTATTGTTCTATTTTTCTCATTGAAAAATAGTTAGCTAGGTTGTTAGTTCATTTTCTGGTGGTTTATATTGTACCTTCTGTCCTTTGGCCGTATGAGCACCATCGCACTTGAGAAACGCTAGCACATTGCAATTTCGTCCCAGAATTGCACTTTCATCCTAAGAAAAAGAGTTGTCTGAGGTACATTATTAACTCTGAAAACCAACTTGCCTAGCCTAAACTTGGATTTTGGGTCTAAAGAGTGATTAAATTACATTATAGTCCTCATCATTCTCGTCCCTTAATTCAAAGCATCCTTTTAGAGTGAGGTAAGTTTGGGCAACCCTTCACTCTCGACTCTTTGTGACCTGGAGCCTTGACATTGTCAATCCCCCTCTCTTACAATAGGATGCATCATTAGTACTTTTACAAGGGATAAAATGAGCCATTTTTTAGAACCATTCAACCACAACATAGACTGAGTCAAAACCCCTCTGTGTTCTTGGTAGCCCGATGACAAAATCCATGCTAATTGACTCCCAAGGCCTATGAGGGATAGGAAGAGGCTGATACAACCCTGCATTGGTGCTAATTCCCTTTTCTCTTTGACAAATAATGAATTTCTCAACAAACTTCCTTACATCATATTGCATTTTAGGCAAAAAATAATGTCTTCTTAATTGTTCCAAGGTCTTATCAAGGCCAAAATGACCTGCAAGACTACCACAATGCTTTTCCTTTATCAAATTATCTCTCACTGAACACTTAGGTACACAAAGTTGTGCCCCTTTGAATAACAAATCATCTTGAATTGGAAAATATAACCACTTATCATCAGTGCTGCTATGAGGCTACAAACAAAACTCATATATCTCCTTGAAATCTTCATCATCAACATACATACATTTTAATTCTTCAAATCCCACACTTTGCAATTGAATCTTCTGCACCATTAATGCCTTCATACTCAAGGAATTAACTACTTTATTGGACCGTCCCTTTTTATGCTTAATGGTGAAAGTGAAACCTTGCAAGAATTCTACCCACTTGACATGTCTATGACTGAGTTTCTCTTGAGTGTTTAGGAATTGAAGAGCATGGTTATTAGTATAGACTATAAACTCCTTGGAAGTAGATAATGCCTCCATTTTTTCAAAGATTGAACCATAACATACATTTTTAGATCATAAGAAGAGTATTTCTTTTTAGCCTCATTTAGTTTCTCACTAAAGAAAGCAACAGGTTTGTTATCTTGACTTAGTACTACACCTATAGCATAGCCACTAGCATCACACTCAATAGAAAATACCTTATTAAAATATGGTAAAGCCAATATAGGCTGCTCTACTACCCTTTTCTTCAAATACTAAAAACTCTTTTCAACCTCCTCAGTCCAAAAAAACTTCTTTCTCCTATCTCCCTTTATCGTGTCTATTATGGGTGCACACACCTTACTAAAAACCTTAATAAATTTCCTATAAAAGCTTGCTTAACCATGAAAAATCCTTACCTCAACAACTAATTTGGGTGAAGGCCAATTCAAGATTGCTTCAACTTTGCTAGGATCCATTTTTAATGTGCCCTTTGTGATCACAAACCCAAGATATAGTAGCTCTGTCTTTAGAAACTCACACATTTTTACATTAATCATTAGTTTCTCTTCATTCAACCTTCTTAATACCAAATCCAAATGATATAAGTGCTCTTCTTTAGTAGAATTGAAAACTAAAATTTCATCAAGATAAACTACTACAAAATTACCAATAAAAGGTTTGAGCATTTTATTCATTAGTCTCATGAAAGTGTTTGGTGCATTGGAGAGACCAAAAGGCATTACAATCCATTCATAGAGACCTTTATTTTTTTTAAATAATATCTTCCATTCATCACCTTTCCTGATTCTGATTTGGTGATACCCACTCTTAAGGTCTATCTTGGAAAAGAAGCTTGCTCCACTTAGACAATCCATAAAATCTTCAATCCTTTGAATTGGGAACCTATACTTGATTGTGATCTATTTATGGCTCTAGAATCAATGCACATCCTCCATTATCCTCCCTTCTTGGGTGATAGGATAGTGGGAACCACGCAAGGACTAAGGCTTTCTCTTATCAACCCTTTATCAAGAAACTCCTGTACTTGCTTCTTGATCTCCTCATTCTGCTATGGTGTCATTTTGTATGCTGCTTTATTAGGCAAACTAGCCCCTGGTATAAAGTCAATGTGATGACTTATATTCCTGATTGGAGGAAATGAGTTTGGGATCTCATCTACCACTATATCAACATGTTTCTTGACCAAATCTTGGATCTCCAAAGGCAATTCATCTTAACTGTTGTCACAACAATCCTAGGTATGGTTATGATTGCAAAGCCCATTTCCTCTTCTTTCATGGTCTTAATGAACTTTTTCTCTCCTACAACCATCACACTAGATCCCACTTGTTGCTCTTGGCTTTCCTCTTTCAAAGGTGTCAAAGTGTAAGAGACCCCATCCTTCTCTATGACATAGGTGTTTTTCCTACCATCATGGACTACCCTCCTATCATATTGTCATGGTCTACCTAGCAACATATGGCAAACATCCATGGGAATGATGTCACACAAAACCTTGTCCTTGTATCTCCCTATTTGGAATTCCACCCAACTTTTCTCATTTACTAACACTTGTTGCCCTTTTTTTAGCCATGAGACCTTATATGGAGTGGCATGGGGTAACCTTTTCAATTTTAACTTTTCTACCATTTCAACAAAAAACCAAGTTATCAGTATTACCAAAATTAATGACAACCTAACAACATTTACTTTGGATTTTGCAACTAGTCCTAAAGATTGATTTTCTTTGGGGTGGTTCCTTCTCCATGGGCACTTTGATCAAGGTTCTTCTCATCAATAAAGACTCTCCAACTTCTGATTCTTCAACTTGTGGTGAAGAATTTACACTTTCAACATCTCCACCTTGTGCTACTTGATTTCTCCTTTCACTCCTAAAAGAAGTAGACGACTATTCTTCAAGGAATTTCCATGCTTGATGGCCTACAAATTTATCACATTTATAACATTTTCTAGTGAAGCCACTGGTCCTCCTTTACTCCCAAATCTGCCCCTAAAATTGCCCCTTGAATCTAAGGTTTGTTATTGAGAATTACTTGTCTCTCCTTGAGACCTTTGGGACTATCCTCTCGCAAAAAATGATCCTCTTCCTCTAAAGGTCCTTCTCCTACCTCTGCTTTGTTTCTCTTGTCTCCTTTCCAACTTGTCTTCAGCCTTTATGGCTAGTTGGTAGCATTCTTCTACCATTCTAGGGCTTGTGAGACTTAGATCATCTTGTAGGCTATATTTTAGTCCATTCAAATACCTTGAAACCTTATCAACATCCTCTTCTATATGGCTTGATCTAATACTCAGTTTGTATAATTCTTCCATATAGGTCTTTACATCCATATTTTTTTGTTTCAAATTTTGTAGTTTCTTATACAATTGGGTGGCATAATCACTATGTAGAAATTTACCTTTCAATTTTGCAACCATTTTATCCCAAGAGGTTATATTTTCTCTACCTTTCTTCCTTCTCTCTTCTTGCACATAGTCCCACCAAAGGGATGTATGGCCCTTCAATTTTGTTCTTGCCAACTTCACTTGTTGTTCCTTAGGCACATCTTCAAATTCAAACTATTTGTCTAATTCTCCAGTCCAATCAAGAAGTTGCTCACTGTTTAGGCTACCTGAATATAGTAAGAGTTCCATCTTCAATTTGGAACCTTCACCTTTGATTGCTTTCAACAATCTCTCCAGTCTCAACTCTTCAACATCTCTTTCTTCATGGGGTTCTTCTTGTGGTGGATTGTTTTCATCCATCTCTTCTTCTTGATCACTCAAATCTCCTGTGATCATACCTCTTCTTTGATTTGTCTAAACTATTGTAAGCCTTGCATTAAGACTTACTCTCATTTCTCTCATCTCTTGGTAAATTTTGTCTCCCATATCTTTGGCCAACCTTTCTATTGTTCTGTCAAGCTAACCTTTCTATTGTTCTGTCAACCGCATTCACCCTTGGAGGCATCTTTGCTTATCTTCAATTCACTGAATTAAATTTTACCTTTTATTGGATTTGATACCAATATTATGTAGAGGAATAAATCTCCAACAACTACCCTAACACTTTCCAAACAAGACTTCAATACAAATGGTGAAAATGTACACCCTTGTTCATTCTTGGCAATGTGCTCTTAATGCCTAAAACATGGAACAACACCCAAATGGAACTCAACCCTTCAGGAAAACATGGAATAAGGGTAAATTTATGTATTCAAACTTGTTACAACATCTTCTAGGGGTTCCCAAACATACATAGCCGCAACCAAGCGATTGACACAATGAGACAAGCAAATTAGATATTGTTGTCACTAGGTGCATTGAAGGAAATGACTTCAAACATGGGAAAGAATGCTTGTAATATTATTTATAAGACTTGTGAAGGCCTTCAACAACATACCACCATGATCCTTCACCCTTACATCAATAGACAGTGCATAGATTTATCACAACAACAAAGAACCTAGGGTTTTCAAGACTGTTTACATACAAATGCAACATACTATCATTAAGAACTTCTTCAAACTTGTGAAATAGGCATCGTAATTTTTCCAACTTGTGAGAAACATCAAGATAGATATTTCCACCAATTTTCATGGGTTTTCATTGGTGGAATCTCTGCCCATAAAATTAATTTGTTCCCTAGAAACCCTAGGCATGGTTTTGACTTGTTCACACAAAAATTACAATATCTTCCACAAAATGCAATGAAAGTTGATCATAAATTTTTTTTGGAGAGATAGGAAAATTCTTAAACTTCCTCATTCACCAGTAGGGTCATACTAGATCATACCTGGCCGTACAATGCAAATTATAGTCATTTTTCACATAAAAAACATCAATTTGAACTTGCAAAATGAAGTATTTCTCATTCAAAATTCTCTCCAACCTTTGGGATTGATGTTACATGGCATATTTAACATGTTACAACCATTTACAACTAAAAAACTGACCACCATCTCCTTTGTTAACACTAATGACAACATTTGCAAGTTTTGACAACATTTTGACAATATTTTACAACATTTGCAACTTTTTACAACATGACACCAAAAAATTATAAAATGGACTTAAATGAATCCAAATGGTCTTATATGACCTTATTGACCCCAACCAAACCAAAAACCAAACTTTATCAATATGACAACAATTTTCCTCAAAAGGTGCATCAAGGATGCCCCTGCATCACATACTCCCCCTTAGGAGCACATGCCAAACTTCACATATCCTTTGAAACATTTGATAAAGGAAAACACCAAAATATTCTAATACTAACTCCCCTTGACTGCAACAACCAACAAGGCTCTACCTACTCTCCCTGAGAGGTAGCCTCCAACATCAATCTAGAACAAAGAATGAGTCTTAAAATCCACTAGACTGATGCATATCCTTATGAATCTAGTTCAAAAGAGGGGTAATAACCCCTAACTTCTACTGAAGATACTCAAAAGTATCCCTAGGAAGAGCCTTAAAGAATATATTAGCAACCTAATCCTTTGTAGACACATACTCAAGCTTCACTTCATTATCTGCAATCTTCTCTCTCAAAAAGTGATACCAGATTGAGATATGTTTTTTCCTTGAGTGCATCATTGCATTATTTGAAATTTTAATGACACTTGTATTGTCACAAAGTGTATAGATTGGTTCATCATACACAAATTTTATATCCTTCAAGGTTTTCTTCATCCACAACACCTATGTGCAAAAAGATGTTGTTGCAATATATTTTTCCTCTATAGTAGAAAAAGATACCAAATCTTGCTTCTTGCTCAACCAAGACACCAATCTGCATGCAAGAAATAATGTACTGCCACTTGTACTTTTCATGTCATTAACATAGATCCTCCCAAATCTACATCTTTATAAGCATTCAAAGAAAAATAAATATCATTTGGATACCACAAGCCATATTCTGAAGTGCCCTTCAAGTATCTGAATATCCTATTCACTGCTACAACATGTGACTCTTTAGGATATTCTTGAAATCTAGCCACAAGACAAACTACATGCATGATATTTGGTCTAGTAGCAGTTAGATATAATAGTCATCCAATCATTGATCTATATTTTCCTTGATCAACCTTAAGATATTCATCATTTTTACTTAGCTTGCAACCAATAACCATAGGGGTGCATACCTGTTTAGAATCTTCCATTCGAAACTTCTTCAAAATTTACTTGACATAATTTGATTGTGAAATGAATATACCTTTTTTTGTTTGATTAATTTGTAACCCAAGGAATAAATTCATCTCCCAAAACATAAACATCTCAAATTCTTTCTACATCTCTTTTGCAAATATCTTGTACATAGCTTTATTTCCTCCAAAAATTATATCATCAATCTAAACAACCATAATCTAGATTTAATCTTTTTCAACTTTGAAATAGAGATTAATATTTGTGATACCTTTATTGAATCCTTGTTGCATCAAGTACCTATCCAACCTTGCATACCAACCTCTAGGAGATTTCTTCAATCCATATAATGCCTTCTTCAATCTGCAAACCATATCCTGTTTGTCTGATAATTGAAATCCTTTTGGTTTTTCAATATATACCTCTTTTTCTAATTCACCATTCAAGAAAGCAAACTTCACATCCATCTGATATACTTTGGAATCTATGTGTATTGCAAGAGCCAAAAACATCTTGATAGCTTCCATTCTTTCCACTGAAGCAAAATTCTCCTCAAAATCTATTCCTTCTACTTGTGATTAACCCTTACACAAAAGCCTTACCTTGTTTCTTATGACTTATCCATTCTCATTCAATTTGTTCTAGAATACCCACTTAGTTCCAATCACATTCTTGTTTGCTGGTCTTGGGAAAAATTCCCAAGTCTGATTCTTCTTAATTTGCATTAGTTCTTCTTCCATAGCCTTGATCCAATATTCATCCTTGCATGCTTCAATCACTGTATTAGGTTCAACTTTAGAGAGTAAACATAGATTTACCTATTCTTCAACCGTAACAACTTTTCTTCTTGTCAACACACCCTTGCTTTTTTCACCAATGATATGATCTTCAGAATGATTCTTCTACACATACTTAGGGGTCTTAGGGATCCTTTCTAGAGCTTCTTCCTCTTTAATCTAGACTTCCTTTTACTTATCTTCATCTTTGTCATTTTCATTGTAAGAGGACTCATCTGATTCATATCCATCTATCAACACATCATTCTTTTGTAAGTCTTCATCCACTTTGACTTTTGCACTTTTAATAATCTTGTTCAATCTCTTGTTGTAGCACTAGTAAGCTTTTCTTCTTGTAGAATATCCAAGGAAGATACCTTCATCAAATCTTATATCAAACTTTCCTAAGTTTTCTTCATCTCTTCTGATATAGCACTTGCTTCCAAACACTTTGAAGTATTTGATAGTAGGCTTCCTTCCATACCAAAAGTCATAGGGAGTCTTTGCATTGTTTTATCTTGCTTGAACTTTGTTAAGAATGTAGACACCAGTGTGAATTGCTTATCTCCAATAGACTTCCGATAGGTTTTCCTCTTTCATTATGGTTCTTGTAGCTTCTTGAACAATCCTATTCTTTCTTTCAACCAATCCATTCTACCAAGGAGTCCTAGGGTCAAATAAATGCCTCTTTATCCCATGATTCTCACAAAAAATGTTAAACTTGTTGGAGGTGAATTATCCACCTCTACCATACCTCAAACACTTGAATTTCATATCTATTTCATTCTCAACCATAACCTTGCATGCTTTGAAATTACCTAGAGCTTATGATTTTTCTTTGAGAAAAGTAAGCCATGTCATTCTAGAATAATCATCAACCAATAATATTAAATACCTATCACCTTGAAGACTTCTTACTCTGGTAGGACCACAAAGGTCTATACGCACAAATTCCAACAATCTAGTAGTAGATTGATCTTTGACTTTAAAACTTCTTCTGGCTTGCTTCCCAATTTGTCATTCCTTGAAAACAACATTAACGGGCTTTGTAATCCTTGGAAAATCTCTCACAACTTGAACTAAGTTGATCCTCACTAGGAAATCAAAATTAATATGACACATCCTTCTATGCCATAGCCAACTTCCATTAATTTGAGTCATAAAGAAGTGTCCATCAACACCTTTAAGTTGATAAACATTTCCATTTTTCCTTCTAGTAGCAAGCACAGTTCTGGAGCTTTTTAAATCTCACATCCATCATCCTAAAACATAAGATTATATCCTTTGCGACACATTTTTTCAACTCTCAAAAGGTTATGTCTCAAACCCTTAACATAAAGAACATCATTTGTATTATGCTTTCCATCAAAACTGATAGAACCTTTTCCACATATCTTAGCAGATGTATCATCACCAAACTTAACTAGACCTCCTTCATATTTCTCAAGTTTAACAAACTTACTTTTGTCACCGGTCATATGATTTGAGCATCCACTATCAATAATACAATAGTTCTCCTTTCTAGCATGAAGAGTAGTCTCCATAGCATTATGACCTATTTTCAAAGCACTTTCCTTCACACATCTCTCAGATTTAATAGAATTAGTTTCATCTTTAATAGCCATGAACAAGCATTCTTATCTTCATTATCCTCATAATCAGATTCACCATTAGATATACTAACATCTTCTCTAACATAATAACTTTTCTTAATTGCTTTACCTTTATTTTCTTTTTTCTGGTTATTAAAAGCTTTATTTGGACACCTTGAAGCATAATGACCCATCTTACCACAAAAATAGTTGAAATGAAACTTACCTTTGTATTTACCAATACCCTTTTTCATTTTCCTCAAAAAATTTACTTCAACATCATCAAGATCCTCCTGATCTAATTCCCCAGTTTTTTCTGATTTGATAGCCTTAAAAGTAGTCTCAACTTTTGCATTACTTGTACAAAATTCTCTCATTTCAAAAGAAGATAAAGCACCATACAATGGATCTCTAGAGTATTTGCTTAAATCTTGAACTTCCACAATAGCATAAACTTAATGACTATAATATTTAGGAAGAGTTCTCAATACCTTCTTTACCACTTCTTCTTCAAGATTTCCACCAAGACCTTTGATGGAATTGACAACTTCATCCACCTTCTACATGTATCTTGTAATGTTTTCATGTACAAACATCCAAAGGTTCTCAAATTCAATCTTTAGATTCCACATCTTAGCTTGCTTGACCTTATCATCTCCTTCATAAATACTTTCCAACTTTGTCTAGATCTCTCTAGCAATTTTCAAACTCATAACTTTCACAAGTTTAGTGTTAAAGAGACCACTTAAAAGAGCATAAATTTCTTTACCATTTTTCTCATAGGCCTTTATCTCATCATCAATATTCAGACCACCAATAGGCATAGTATATCCAATCTCAACCGACTTCCAAACTCCAAATCTAAGAGATTCTAGGAAACCTTCCATCATTGTCTTCTAGAAACCATAGTCTGATCCATCAAACAAAGGACCATCACTCTTATGCACCATCCCAGATCTACCTCAAGCAGTTAAGCTTTCTTCCAAGGAACCTTGCTCTGATGCCAATTATTGAATGC
This sequence comes from Sequoia sempervirens, assembly GCA_007258455.2. Lineage (NCBI taxonomy): Eukaryota > Viridiplantae > Streptophyta > Pinopsida > Cupressales > Cupressaceae > Sequoia > Sequoia sempervirens. The sequence continues at coordinate 272,658,466 of VDFB02000017.1, forward strand.
ACACAAGAAAATTAAGAGGGGTGAATCAGTTGTACATTAAACTTCAAACCCTTATAAACATTTAGATCCACATCTACTAAATTAACCCTTAATTTTTTAGAATGATTTAGCATGAAAGCATATAACACAAAATTGTAACACAACAACACCATACACAATAGAACACCAGATTTATGTGGAAAACCCAAGAAGGGAAAAACCATGATGAGGATTAGCTCACAATATAAAGTAATTGCAACACCGAATATAAAGGACTCACTATCAAAGGGCTCACTACCCAAAAGAAAGAAGGGCTCATTGCCTAAGGCTCACTGCTAGATTATAGAAAAAGAATAAAGAAGAGTGTTATAGTGGAAAATCCATCTCAATGCAACAAAAAAGATCCACCACAGTATCACCAACACATTCATAGTCTCTCTAAAGATTGTAGACACCTTCTTTTCACTACTTACAATGGTTTAACTCATTAAGATTGCACTGCACTTCACAACTCTATAATTCACATCACACACTTGACTACTCAATTATCCATCAACTCATCATTTATTTGTACCTTCTTCAACCTTTAAAACATTCTCCAAGGTTGCATATACACCTCCACCATGTAAATTCAAATTAGGTCGGCACTAAGTGTTCCCGTGGTGGAAAGGAATGAAACCAAACCACACCACATCTTAACTCAGACACAAAACATACATATATGCCACACCATGCTTCCACAAATAGTGCAAACACCCAAGGTCAACTGAACTAGCGTAAAAACCATTAAAATTTAAGTACATGCTTCCTCAAATCCAAAGAAAACTTATGGAATACATACAACACTTGAATACAATCTGAAATGTTCCACAAACACCCTGAAATCCAACAAATTCCTTCACAACAACTTTCACTTGAAGACTGTACACACCCAGTACACTTAGACAACCTTCCATACTCTATAACTCAAGAAACCAACTTATGAAGCACAAAAACATGAAAAAATTTGACTATAGGTAGATATGATCATTATCAACACATTTACATAACTACAAGACCATAAACCAAATTGCAGAGAAATGCAGAGCAAAACCATTTCTCCTAGACACCACTGAAACACAATTCACACACTGGTGAACACATCTTCTTCTACACAATGAGCCAAATTAATAAATTCTAGATATAGAACCTCTAAACACCTCTAATCAACATATCTAAACCACATAAACAAATCTTCAAGGTAGAAGAAATGAAAACGAAAACACCACACTATACACTCGAACACCTCTGCAAAACATTGTTTTCCTCTTTATTCAAATTTTCTCATAAGAACTTGGAAAGCAAGCACCCAGGGCATATAATCATCATATTCAACACTTCCTCATTACCACTAAACCAACTACAACTCAACTATACATCCTGAAACATAGAAAAATAGGTTCACCAAAATAATGGGGGAATATATGCATGATGCACCTATCTTCCTAATTTCATTAAGAAATGAGATCCCCAAAGGTAGGATTGACTTTCAACCCTAGGTGAGTCAACCCTAGTGGATATCTTAAAAATTTCCTTATGATTGAGGACAAGGTAAAATCTACCTGGACAACACTTTTGGGAGAAAAAAACTAAAAATAGTAAATGAACTCAATTATGCAATGTGAAACTTGAATCATCAATTTAAAGCATAAAACAACCGGAAACAACAAAATTTTGGTAGATCTAAGAAGGGTAAGTTGATGTGTACCAATCACCAATTTTTTTTGTTGAGTGTCCTCTTGAGACAGATTCGTCCTAGGGAAAATGCGTCTTATTACAGGGATCCAAAATTTGATTTCACAGTACTTTGTTCTTGGATCTGCACTCTTGATTCCTCCAGATCTCACTGTTGGAAAGTCAGAATTAAATTCTACAAGTAAGATTTTGTTTCTTGACAACTTTGATGATAACTTTGACAACTTTGCAAAATTGCACTTTTGAACAATATTTAATCCTTCTTCACTTGCAAATCTACACACATAAAGAGAGGGAAAAATTGTTTGTTTTCGATGAATGGGGGTTTGCCTTGGTCAAACCCCATTTTGGTAATTAAACCTTGAAATGAAATGAAACATGAATGGAAGGAATGATGAATGAACAATTCTATGTTGCAACTCACCAAACCCTTTAATGGATATCCTTAGAGGACTGAAGTCTAACACACCTCTCCAAGGTCTTGATCTTGCATGAAATGGCTTGATTAGATGTTGATCTTGATGCTTGAATGCTTGAAACCTACATCACAATGTTAGCTCCAAAAACATGCATAGATGAAAATAACTTTGACATGATGCTTGAGATCTTGAATACTGCTATAGAAGACTGGAAAAATTTGCTCTTGAACATCTTTGACAATATTTTTTGCTATAATTTTATATTTATAGGCAATTTTATAATTTCCCAATAATTAAACATCAAATGTCGACAATTGCAATTTGAATTTGAATCATAAAATGCCACCAAAAACATATTGAAAATTGAGATCTAAAAATTAAGGACCCATTTTCCCTTGGGAAAATGGTTCCTAGGATCTAAATCCAGGACACTCAATTTCCAATATAATTTAATTAATTTTTTCAATTGTTTAATACAAGTTCCCCTTTTAGAAAATGAGATTAATTAGGCTTTTAAATGCATAATTGGGTCAATTAGAGTCTTAATTAAGTCCAATCTAATTAAGGATCCCAAACATAGAGTGAAAATTTAAAGGTGTACATTTTTCTACACTACACATCCATAGAAGCTTATCAAAGCAACACTAGAGGTTAACACCAGTAGCACTTACTGATGAAAACATAATGAAACTAATCAAAGTATCAACATAACTTCTCAACCATCACTAGTCATTAATGACAACACAACATAAGCCTGGAACAATCTCCCCCAAGCTTGTTGACATCAATGACAATACCAACTACTCATACTTGTAACAATTTAGTGTTGGCTAAAGGCAAGGTAATCTCTCTAAGTTGGAGGCATCTACTCTACGTAATTTAGCCAATATAACTAAACCTAAATTAAGTATATTGTGACACCATAGATTGGATCACTTAGGTGAAATTTTTTGAAAACATTGATTATTGAATATATCGTGGATTTTTTTAAAATTATTCTATTGGTTTTAGTTTTATGAAAAATGTGTATTTAGATTAACATAATAGGATCAAGTTTGATTTAAGCTTAATGAAGCACTAGAGAAAGTGATATTTTAGAATTCATCTATAATGATGTGTTTGGTTGTATGGATGTACCTTCTATTGGTAATTATTAGTTTTGTACCTCTTTTATTGACGATTGTTAGCAAGAAAACTAGGGAAACACTGATTGAAGTTCTAAGCCCCAAGTACTTTCTGACTGTTGTAATTTATACCCCAAATGCAATCATATCAAGGTAAACACCAATTGATTCAGACAAAGGATGGACTAATTAATTATATATTCATAGAATGATAAATAACATCAAATAGCTAGAATTTTGGTAATCATTTACATTAGTCACATCAAAAGAGTATAATATATCTTCCCTTATACTTTTCCTATCTCTTTCCCTTCTTATGTATCATCCTTATACATAATATAATTCCCTATATAATTCTTACATATATCTCTCTATTTTTTTTTTGTATTCCTTATATCTCCATGTCTTTCCCCTTCTTTTATCATTCATATCTTTCTCTATACATATATTTATGATATGGGATGTGTCCCATTTGTTCTACCCCTAGTCTAGATGGAATCTTTCCAATCTTAGGGTTCACAAGATTTTTGCAGCAAGATGAAGTAAGATTTACCCAACAGTGTTTGCACTATGACTCTTTTTGACTAACATCACCCTCTTTCAAAAAGTTGACTTATACTCAAGTCAATGCTATTATACTAGAAGTGTATCTTTGTAGATATCCTTTAGTCTAGTGAATGTGTTATCCTATTAGGTTTTTTCCAAATGTAGCTGCTAGGTCTGTACTTGGATCTGCAACAGTAACTTCTCTATCTTCAAGAGCATTTGGGGGATCTATATCTTTTATCCTAATTATTGTGCTTCTTGGATCACCCTGGTAATGTGGGCTAGCCTTAAATTTACCACCTCTCTTAGTTGATGAAATCTATTTCGAACCTAGTCCCTTTGATCTTGTAGCTACTAAAATTGTGCATATAGTGCTTCTATCTGCACCCTATACTATCCATCTATGTCTAGTAGGGCATCATAGGTTGTGGCTCTTTAGAGTATCTAGACTTCGAGCTAATTCATTTGAGAATTGGTTGTCGTTGTCATTGTTGGCCATTGTAGACAAAACTGGTACAAGGTGTTGATATCTCCTTCGGTGTTCTTCAAGGTACATATATGTAATTCTAGGGCAGAGTGTGTGGTAGCACACTTCTTCCATTCCTCATCTATATTTGTTTTCTAAAACTCTATGTGAATTCTTTGTCTCAATGTTTTCTTTTATATTTGGGTGTCCTTAATCAACCCTTCTACCAAAATTCTTAGTTGTGCAACTAATGGTTGGAATGAGTCTCATTTGATTTGAGGGAACTTTCCTTGTATATCCTTCACTAGATCTTCTAATTGGTTGGAGATCTCTACATGATGTTTCAAAATATATTCCCTTTTTGATTGTTGTAGGATGTCCCCTAGTTGGAATTTATGTAAGGGTGAAATACTCCTAATGTCTACTTGAGACCCTACCAATGGAAATTGGAGTAGTTGCAGAGATGTCATTGATTGTAGTTGTTTTTGTTTGGCCAAAAATTCCTTGATGAACCGCATAGAAAATGTTGTGGAGGAAGAGGGTGTCTTTGATTGTGGAGGAGGAGAGGACTGTTCTTGCTCTAAAGTGGCAGCCTTATATTTGCTTCTTCCTCATTCAAATTATGATATCATTTTTATATAGCTTCCTTCATCTTTGGTTGTACCACTTGAGTGACTTTTTTATTCTCTATCATCAATTTGTCCAAAATTTGTTTGGACCACAACTCTTTAGTTTGAATCTTTGATATCTTTTTCTTTTGCGGAGGTGTAACTACAACAACCAATTCTCGAATGGCTAAGTCTTTTAACTGCTCCTCTTCTTTGGTTTCTTTCTCCTTTCTCTTCTTCAATGTAGTATTCAAGGGGTCCAAAAAGTGGTTGATCATAATCTCTCATGTTGTGTTGGAGGATATTATATATCTGATGATTTCACTATGTGATTGATTGATTTGGTAGCACCATGTCTAGGTACTTTTGAAGGGTCATGTCCATCACCTCCTTACAAAACAACCCACTATATAGCTAATCCTCATCTACCAGTGGAGAGACCTCTAAGATATTTGTAGTTTCCAGTTGATAGGTTTCTTCAGGTGTTTCCTATTCTTCTTTTATGTCCATAATTTGAAGAGAAACTTCTTTGTGTGCCTTCTCCTTCCTCTACTTAGGTTTTTTATTTGCACTCATTTATAGGAGATCCTTTGTAGATTCTTCTTCTAATGGTTTTTTCCTAGGTAGAGTGGTTGTGAGCCTTCTCTTCCTTGGCCTACTACCACTTTGAGAGGGATTTTTAGGTGAAGTGCCAATTTAGAGTCTTTTAGAACTCTAAGGAGTGGATGTCGTCTGGTCCTCTGGATCTTACTTTGGTAAACCCCATTTTCATGCACCTTTTCTTATTCTTGTCAAAGTGCTCTTCAACCTTCTTCTTTTCTAGGTTGTCCATATACTCTCAATAGGTGGTGAATTTATTAGCTTATGGATCTTTTGGGAGGCTGAGGAGTGTGGAGGCGTAGGAGTTGATCTCTATATTGGTTACCTCATATGGGAGCTAAGGTATCCAAAATGTTCTCAACTCAATAGCTTCCATAAAGGTGTATTCTTTATCCACTAGGAAGACTATGTCTTTGATGTATTGATGAACAACCTCATAGGAGATGCGTTCCTTGGATTGCAAATTTTGTTGCAAGGTTTGAAGAATCCCCAATAGGTTGTGGTATATGAATTGGCATCTTGAAAGTGTTTTACATGGTCTTGGATGTCGGCCACAATGGGTCGGGTTGAGTCCCAAATTTTCTCTCAAATCCTGATAATTTATTGCATGAATTAAAAGGTTAGGTATATCAACAGAGTCCCATGCCTAAACTGATAGTGAGACTGTTTGGTGCATTGGATGTTATTTATGAGCTCCTATCGCAAAACCTCACATAGTTCTATATGCTTCCCTTTTGTGACCATTTGGTATGTTATGCGAATTGTGGTTGTGGTAGTTGAATCCTTTCACTTGGCGTATTAAACCTCTTAAGCAATGCCCATTATGGAATACTTGACCGTAGGATTAGTGATTTTGGTGATGTCTAAGCTTTTTCCATCATGTGTTGCCTTGATGATCCATGTAACTTCTGCATTATTGATGGCCTTTTTGGTGGAACATATCCCTTCACCCATAAGCATGTTACTGCTTGAATAACATCTTTAGTGATCCTATATGGTTGATCCAAGTAGAGGTATTGGTCATGAAAATAACTCAAAATTATCTAGACCTAATCTTCCTACGTTGTCAAATCTAGTAATTCCTTCGATACATCCAGTCATTTATTTGTGAGGTTCTTGTATTATGGGAGATACTATTGTGTGCCTTGATACAAGAGACTGTGCCTCAAAACCTCAAACTTTGCATGGTCAATCTCAGTGAGGGGTGTGTGGATGCATTTTCAGATGTCCTCTATGTAGATGACATATGTGAGTACTTTTGAGAATGCCTCTACCGAGTCGATTTCCATCGGTTTATATGGGAATCTCTTATAATTTGGCCTAGGATTCTGAGAAATATCAACAAGAGTGGGTGCAACAATTTTTACGAGCTAAAATTTTGTAGTGGACTGGTAACTAGCTTAGGGTTTGGTGCAGCATAATTTGAATGCTTAAGTAAGTATTGAATACACGGTAAGTGATAATGGGAAGTGGAATGATATATTTATAAGTTTCTCAGGAGTGGGTGTAATAAACAATCTAGTCATTTTCTCATCTTCTCATATTTTTTTGCTTGTTATTTTCCTACAACTATATTTTCTCAACGAGTTAATTCATTTTGGTAGTGTATGAAAAGACTCTAGTAAATTAATGTCACATTTATTTAGGCTATATGAGGGTAGTTATATAACACTCTACTTTGATCCCTTGTTTTATCCATTTAGGGTTAGATCAAGGAAATTGACGTTCAAACTCAGGCCTACCCATTACTTGTAGATACCGATACTTAATTGTTAAGGTCATAAGTGTTTTGTTATGATTAATGCTTCTATGTTTTATTGATTTCCTAGTCCCATGTGTAAACCTTAGATATCCTTTCTTTCTTCTGGAGGTTACTAAATTTTGTTGTATTGATTCCTTTCATTTTATATGCTTGGATAAGTCTGGTGGATGTTGGATTAGTGTTTGTGTGATGCTTCATCTAGTTTGTAGTGTCTCTCTTGTGTTTGTGGTAGGTTGTGGAGGTCTTACTAGTTTCTTGTGTACCATAAATCCTCTTTGGAACCCATAGAATTTCTAGGATGTTAATTTTGTTCCCCTGCATCCATGCATCTAAAAATTCTTCACTATTAGTACTGTCATTGTCACTTTCTAATTCAATATCTCCAGAGCTATTAGGATTTTCATCTTCATCTGTGGTGGGTAGTATTGAGATAGAGTAGAGATTTTTGGGATCTCCTCCTCTATCTTGTTTACTTTCTTCTACATATGTTTTATCTTCTCTTTCTCCTAAGGATCTCATCCATCAAGGATATCTCTTCCTTTCTAGAGTTTACTATTCCATTAGAGTTAACAAACCATCTCAACCCTAGTAATGCTCTAAAGGTGTTAAAAGGTTCCTTCACTTCAACAACTTCAAAATAAAAAATTTGTGTGATTCCTTTTATGTTAACTTCTACATTTTTCCATGTCCCTAATGTCTCCATTCTTGAACCATCTACCAAACTGATGTTCATTGGTGTTCTAATGAGCTTGGGTCTACCTAGCCTTTCCCAAGTGGTTTTCAGAATAACATGTAGGCCTACACCTAGGTCTACCATTACATGTTTGACTTTGTTGTTATTAAGATTTACATTGATTAAAAGAGGACCATTCTTCTAATTCTGATCCTCTACAATTTGATGGACTTATTTTTTATTTTCTAGTATTTTCCTAGTTGTTTTAGTTTTACTAGGAGATATTTTTGTTGGGCCAAAGAGGCTAAATTTTTCAACATTATCACTTCTTTTGAAAAACATGTTAAATCATCCTTTTTGTTGTTGTATGATTTGTTGTTTGGATTTTTCTACTATCTTATCATGTTCTTGTTTACTTAGCCGAAATTAATCATATTCCTCTTCTTTTGGATCCAAGTCTTCATTGATTTCCTCAATCTCCCTTTGTTTATTTCTTTCGGTATTTTTCCTTGTCTAGTCAACATTGTAACTTTATTTTCTTTGTTCTAGATTTCTTCTTTTTCTTTATTTATGTTTGTCATTATTATTTGAAATATTCTTCATTGATGTATCTAATGACCAATTATCTATTCTTTGATAGTTTTTAACTCCTTGTAGTTCTCTTCTGATTACTCTAGCTCCTTTGTAGTCTTGTAAATCATCACTTTTTAAATTTGTTGTATTTTGATAATACTATTGTGCCTTATCACATTTGAAAAATATTGATGTGAATCATCTCCACAAAATGGAAATTTTCTTTTCTTTTTTTCCAACATTATGTAGCATAATGACCTATCTTCCCGCAATTATAGCATGTACATAACTTCTCTAGCAGTTATTTCTACTGCATCCTCTTCCTCCTCTATAGTTTGATTGTATATTATCTCCCATGTACTCTTGTGGTGGGTTATTTTATAGTGCATATACATTTCTATTATCCCCCATGGTGGTTTTCTATAACTTGCATCATATAGAGGTCTTTCTGCTAGTCCCTTAACCTTATACCATGTTCCTATCTATGTTTTTGTTGAAATTATGGCTCATAGGGCACCTTGGATCAATATGATTCATTGTATTCCTGATTTGGAATTAATTCACAAGGAAGTCCTTAGTGAGGTTACTGTCCCATTCTTGACAAGTCCACAATATAGTGTATTTTTTTTAGCCAATGTTGTCATTAATTCTACATGTAGTGTAGTTGTGGCTCTTTCTCCTTGTCATTTAGGGAAATAATTTTGGAGATGACCTTCCCTTAAGTAGTATGTGCACCAAATTTCTTTTCTTTTGTTTTTTCCTCCTTGTGCCAATTTTTTTTTCTATAAATCTCCATCGCTAGTTTTAATTTCTTAAAATTAATGTTCTCCTTTATGTCATCCTTTTGAGGTCTATGCCATGTTTAGGCTTCTATGCAATACACCATTGTGATCAAATCTATGCAAGTATTGAATATTCTTCCATCCAAAATTGCTCTTATATCCTTCTAGAATTTGGAAATAAATAATTCAATCTTTTGTCGCTCTTTGAGGGGTTCTTATTTGTGGCAAACTTCTTTAAATATTTTGTCATACGCTTTCACTAGTTTTATTTATCCCTATACCAGGTCCCTCATTATGCTAATATTCTGTGTTGGAATATTAGGAGTTTCAAATTTTTCTAGGAAATCTTGTTTCACCTCATTCCAACTTTTCTTGTGTTTTGGGTAGGTATTTTTATACTAGTCTAATACTTCTTTTCTCGATGAAGATACACAGTCAAGTAATTTTGGTTTATCTTCATCAATATCCTATCTTTCCCACAAGGATTCTAATAAGAATATACGTTATGCAACTTCTTTTGTGCCTCTTTCAAACACTAGGATCTTGATTGAAGATTTTATATTGGTTTTGCTACTTTTAATTCCAAGTTTTTAGATTTATGAACTAGGCTTTTCTTCCTTTTCTTTCTTTACTTTTCTAACCATGTAGGATTTTGTTCTCTACCCTTATCTCTTTCTAGCTTTATATCAAATTTATATTTTCCAAGTATATCTTCCCACTCTTCTTCTTTTTCTTCTTCATATTTCATTTCCTTACTTTGTCGTATCTCTTCTTTCAAACATATAAGAGGATGGTTCTTGGTTGGGGGTTGTGACTCTTCAAAATATATTTTCACTTTCTTATTTGTTAGTGAAATTTTATTTGTTTGTAAAAATATCTTTATCCAAATTCAATATATTCTCTTTGTTTTTCTTATTCTTTCTTTTTTTAGTTTCCTTATACTCTTATTGACCAATTCTTCTAAATATTCAACTTGAATTAATGGAGTCTTCTCCAAAGTTTTTAGAAGTACAATGAATCTGTTATCCAAATTAATGGTTAGGTTTGATAGATCCAATATAATTGTTGGAATTTTAGAAGGTTGTAGTGGTAATGGAGTCCTTATGTTATTATAGGGTCCTAATAGTAATTTTCTAGATTCTCCATAATCATTGATATTCTTCCTTATATTGGTTATAATTTTTCTTGATTTTTCCCAACATAGTTTTTAATTTTTGGAGTTTTCCATTCTTCTTTTCTACATTCCTTTTCTTTTTTTGTTAGCACCCCCTTTGGCACGCTCAACAATACCCTCATTAACATGCTCAATTTTCATTTTCTCCATAATTTCCATTCATCTGTGGTGTTTCTCTTCTATTTTAGTCCTCTGTTGTTGTCTTCTTTCTTCTCCATTTGGGCTTGTCATGTTTACTTTTCTTTCCAATTCAATTTGTTCTTTAATATTTCTTATGGTTTTCTTATCTCCTTTTACTATGGGTGTGATTTATTTGGGGTTCCATTAGTCCTTTTATTATTTCCCATGGTATTTATTTAGTAGTTTTTTATTGGTCAATCTCTTTTAGGATCCCTTTCAAAATCTCTCCCCCTTTACATTTTTTATCCCCTTGGTGCCTAACCCACTCTCATAGGGTAAGAGGTAAGATGATAGTTCTGTAGACTTCCATATCTTCATTGTTTTTCTCTTCTTTCTTTGTGTTTGATTTAAATTTTTTAAAATTTTGGGTGTTACTATCCTTTATATTAGCTAATTAAGGTTCTGACAATGGAACCAATATTAGAAAGAAAACTGGGGAAACACAAATAGAAGTTCTAAGCCCCAATAATTTTGGAGCGTTGTATTTTATACCCCAGACTCATTCATATAAAGGTAAACACCAATTGATTCAAACAAAGGATGGACTAATTAATTATATATTCACAAAATGAATGATAACATCAAATAGATAGAATTATGATAACCATTATATTAATCATGTGAAAAGAGTACAATATATCTCCCCCTATACTCTACATATCTCTTTCCTTTATTACATATCATCCTTATACATAATATAATTCCCTATATAATTCCTACACATGTCTCTATGTTCTTTATTTTGTATTTCATGTATCTCCATGTCTTCCCCTTATTTTGTCATTCATACCTTTCTCTATAAATATATATATGGGATGGGACATGGATCATCTATTATACCCCTAGTCTAGATGGTATCTTTTCAATCTTAGGGTCTACAAGATTTTTGTGGCAAGATGTGGTAGGATTTTCCTGGTGGTATTTGCACTGTGACTCTTTCCAACTAACAACAATTATTCTAGACAAGCTTGGTTTTATTTTCCTAAGATGAAGTTTAAGGTTTTACACATCTTTATAGAGCTTAAGGAATTTGTAAAAAACTTAAGCAAATATGAAAATAAAAGTGTCTAGGTTAGAAAATTTTATAAATTATTTCTCCAAGGATTTTAGAGGATTTTACAAAAACACTAGAATTTTTAAATAGATCAAAACAACCTACACACAACAATTGAATGGGATAGTTGAAAGGATGACCAAAACCTTGTTGGATAGATCCAAAACTATTTTAAGAAATGCAAAGATATAACAGAATTTATGGGTTGAAGTGATAAGCATTGCTTATTATTTGATGATCAAGTAGACTACTTCCAAAATCAAAGATAAAATTCCATATAAAATGTGGATAGGTAAGAAGCCTATTGTTACATATTTGAGAGTATTTGGTTGAGAGGAATTTGTTATCCTAAGGAAAAATATATATATTATCTTTTAAAGTTGAGAAAAATATTTCATATACTATGGTAAAAATGTAAAAGGTTTTAAGCTTTAGAATCTTATAACACTAAAAGGTGTCTATCCAAGAGATAGTTTTAGAGAAATTGATTTTTATCTAGGATGATTTTCCAAAGGATCAAGAGAACAAAATGATACACTTTAATAAAAAACTAGAGCACGAATATGTATATGTAAATGTATAATTTAATGCATGGGATAGTGAGTATGGAGAGGAAGAACACCAAGAAGGAAGATCAAAGGAAAATTTTGATGTAGTAGGTTCTCTACCACCTTTGATAAGGTCTAAATAGTAATGGAATTTACTAGACATGTGTAGCCAACCAAATTTTAGTTGTATGTTTTTACTCTAGCTTATACTTATGGTGAGGATTATCTAATGATGTTTTAACACATATGGCCAATTGAAAAAGGTATAAGAAAAGATTGTTGGAAAATGGGTATTCCTAGATCGAGGGAATAAAATTTTGTAGTGTAGTAAATTGTCACCTTTGATAATTTCACACTATCTTTTTCTCCCCTTTAAGTTATGAGACCTAATTAAGCTCCTTATTTCCAAAATTATGCATTCCACAACTTATTTTAAATATTTTTCAACAATTTACAAGCATAAAATCAATACTCTCATTTAATACCTTGTCTCCGACACTTGAAACCCTCGAAATAGGCATGGGACACTAGCACCTAGGGCACCTATGTCCCCCTATTTTGGATCCAAATTCAAATATGTCAGTGTTGGAATTTTATTATTTGAAATTAAAATATTTGAAGTCGGTTGTTGGGATTTAATTTTTCAGAAATTAGAATAACAACATATAAATACCTAGTTATTGATTCATTTGAACATTAATAAGAGAAATCTAAAAAGCATAAAGGAAAACTTATGATCAAGCAATTATCAAGAGCATTATTTAGCAAGTCAAGAAAAGCCATTAGAGATCTATTGTAGCAATTCAAGACCCAACATCATGTCAAAGTTTATGTGAGTTTGTTCATGTTCATTGTTTTGTGAAGGCTAACTTTTGTTGTAGGTCTCCAAAGCATTCAAGCATTCAAGAAAATAAAGAAAGCAAGATCCAAGATCCTTGAGGTGATGTGTATGACTTCAGTCCTTCAAGGAAGCCATTGAAGGGTGGTGAGTTGCAACACTTTGTGATTTCATTATTTATTCCTTTCAATTATCCATTTATCATTGAGATTGCCATTGTGGAATTGGAAACACTTGCACGAGGTTTAACTGAGGCAAGCCCCAAAAATGGCCCAACATTTACCCTCTTTGTGAATGTGTGGATCTCAGGTTGAAGAGAAGCAAAGGAAGTTTGAAGATACTTTATTCATTGTTGCATTCAAAACCATAGGCCTTGACAACTCACAAAAAGTCAATTACAAAAATATCTAAAACCGATATGATAAGTTTGCAGATGGGAAATGGAAGTGTAGATTTGACATTAGAGGACTACAAAAACAGATTTGAAAAATAACAAGCAAGACAGTGGCACCCCCAACACCAATGTATCGATAAATTCTACTCAAATTTATACCATAGGTACACAATGTCCTCCCCTTTATGTTTTTGTTGTCTGATTTCCTTTGTGACATTTCAAATTTTATGTATTAGCATCAAAACATTATTTTGCATCATTAATTCAATTAGATCATTGCATGATGTTGGAGCATCCAGTGGTGTAGGGGAAATCTTGCATCACCCAAAAAAAAGCTTTTTCCTTATTTTATTTAGTTGTTTTGATTCCCATGATGACACTTAAGGAGTGTAAGACAGTCAGAAGTTAGAAAAGGTGAAAAGAGGTCACTTATTATTTTTAGTAATTCAGCCTAAATAGGCTCGTATGGACCTGGAAATTTACCCCAAGGAGTGGAACTAAAAAATTTCTAGTGGAAAAAGAATCATCTCAACACCTTATACCATTTGGAAGATATTAAAGATTTTGTCTTGCGAAATTTCTCCGATGTAGCTTCAAATTCAAATCTTAAAACCTTTGAAGCCCCAAAAAGGCTTGAAAAATGGACGAAATGATCTTTAGATCATTTTGGTGTTGTAGATTTGTTTGAGAGATTTCCAATGATATATTATAATAGCAAATTAGATACCCAAGTTAAAATTTATGGCTCTAGGAAGCTGCCCCACTAAAAAGTGAATTTCATTAAATATCTTCTTGGGTGAAAAATCAAATGGCTGGACTTTTGGCGCCAAAACAAAATGGAAAGTTACACTTTCTAGAACATTCTAGGGCAGTTATTGGGGTAAAATAAAAAGGTTTGAGTGGAGGTTTTAGGGTGGCTCCATTAGTGAGGATTGTGGCTCTAAATAATAGATTTTCTTTTAGAGTTGATTTTGTTGTAATGAATCAAGCCCATGAGGTTGTAGCATTGTAATTTCTAAATCTGTAATTTCATTTTTTGAAAATAATTGAAAGTGAGTTATTTTTTGTCTCGCATCTTCTATGTTGGTATCTATTGTCTTGTTTTGTGTGGGTTTTGGGTGGTGTATCCCTCATCAAGTGGTATCAGAGAAAGTTTTCCTGAGTGTGTAGACAGATCACCGAATGTGAGGCAATTTACACAAGGACTTGTGGTCATGGGTCTATGAGAAAAGATGCCTCCACGAATAAACCATGGTGGAAGACATGTTGGAGTAATAGAAGATGGTTTTAGGGCCCTCCAGAGATAAGTTCAAGCACTACAAGAGAGTTGCGTAGAGGATATGATGTTAGAAAAAGAGATGAGAGTGAATATGAGGCTGAAAATGAAGATCCATTCAAAGAAGAAACACATGATGTAATGGATCCTGAAGAAGTGAGATTGATTAGGGCCATTTCCAAGATTGGAAAGAGATCGAACATAGAAGTTTCTAATTTTTTTCTAGAAACCTGAATCCAAAGGAGTTGATCGATTGGGTCAATGACATGGAAGAGTATTTTGAGTATGAGGAAATAGAAGATCCGGAGAGGGTAAAATTTGCAAAGGCCAACCTAAAAGACCATGCTAGCATATGGTGGAAAGATGTCCAGTTGGAGAGAAATAGAAGAGGAAAAGAGAAAATAACGAGATGGGATCAAATGGTGGAGAAATTGAAGAGATAGTTCATTCCTATGGACTATGAGCTAGATTTTTTGAAGAAGATGCAAGGGTTAAAACAAGCGGGAAAATATGTTAAGGAGTATATAGAAGAATTCTACCTAGTCCTAATCAGAAAAAAGCCACTCTGAGGTCAGCAAGGAGAAAGTTTCTTGCTAGATAAATGGGTTGAAGTTGAGCATTCAAGAAGAGTTGAGTTTGGTAATAATGTCTACCATTGAAGATGCATATCAGTTTGCTTTGAAGGTAGAAGAAAATTTGAACAAAAAGTTTGAAATCAAGCAAAGAGGTGGAGGTTGTGGTGGAAAGACTAGTGGATGGTCATATGAAGGTCGAAGTGAAGATCAAAAGAAGGGTGAAGGATCCAGTACCAGCAAGGATGAAGGATCCAGTACTAGCAAGGGAAAAGGATCCAGTACCAACCAGAAATAGAAAGGAGATAACTCATATCATCCTCGTGATCAGAATAATGGAGACCAAATAGGAAGAGGAAGATCTGGATGAGGATTGGGAAGAGGAGGCTTCTATGGAAGTTGTTTTCAATGCGGAGAAGAAGGACATAGAGCCTATGTGTATCCTTAGCATCAAGGGAGGACAAATAGAAGACTTGAAGGTAATGCCTGGGTTGACCATGTGGATGAAGATGCTCAGTCTTCATATTCTAAAGATGCTAAAAGAGGAGAGGCCCTTATTGTCAGAAGAGCCTTGTTGAATGAGGAGAAGGAACTAGATCAAAGAAAGAACATATTTCACACTCGCTGCAAGTGTGAAGGTAAAGTTTGTAATGTTATCATTGATGGAGGTAGCATTAATAATCTCATTTAAGAAGAAATGGTCACTAAATTGTAGTTGGAGAGGATAAATCATCCAAAACCATATTGGATAGCATGGTTGCAAAAGGACCATAGGGCATTGGTCAATGAGAAATGTTTGGTAAAGTTTAAGATTGGTAACTATAAGGATAAGGTTTTGTGTGATATTATACCTATGGATGCTTGTCACATGTTGTTAGGTAGACTATGAAAGTTTGATCAGTGAGTGGTGCATGATGGACATGTTATCACCTATTCCTTGACAAAGGATGGTGTTCATCATAAGTTGAAACCCCTGAGGGAGGTAGAAGAAAATGTATGCAGTAATGCAAGAATTTGTTTGGTTGATGGAAGAAAGTTCCTAGAAGGTATGAGGCATGAGCATATGTGTTTTGCATTGATCCCTAGAGTTGATAAAGAAGATACTAATGAGGTACTTGTAGAGGTTTTAGATTTGTTGAATGAGTTTCAATATATTTTTCTTGATAATGTACCTGAAGGTTTGCTTCTAGTAAGGAAGATTAGCCATCAGATGGATTTGATTCTTGGATCCAGTTTTCCAAATAAGGCATCCCATCGAATGACTCCAACAGAGAATGAAGAGTTGAATAGACAAGTGCAAGAGTTGTTGTGGAAGGGTTTGATTCGAGAGAGTTTGAGCCAATGTGCGGTACCTGTAGTACTAGCATTGAAGAAGGATGGAGAATGGAGGATGTGTACAAAATCTTGAGCCATCAACAAGATCACCATCAAGTATAGATTCCCCTTGCCAAGGATGGATGACATCATGGATTGTTTAAGTGGAGCTAAGTGCTTCATGAAGATAGATATGAAGAGTGGTTATCAGTAGATATGGATTAGAGGAGGGGATGAATGGAAGACGACCTTCAAGACCAAAGAGCGCTTGTATGAGTGGTTAGTCATGCCTTTTGGGCTAACCAATACACCGAGCACATTCATGTGGCTCATGAATGAGGCATTGAAATAGTTTTTGGGTAAATTTATCATTTTTTATTTGGATGACATTTTAATTTTTAGCAAGATATTGGAGGAGCATTTGATGCATATTAGAAATTTTTTTGAGAAGCTGAGAGAGGAGAAATTGTTGATCAAGTTGAAGAAGTGTAGTTTTGTGAAGAGAGAGTTGGTGTACCTAGAATTTGTTATCTCAGTAGAGGGTCTTAAGATGGGTCTAGAGAAGGTGAAAGCTATTGTCGAATGGTCTACACCAAGGAGTGATATAAAGGTGAAATCTTTTCATAGTTTGGCAAGTTTTTATAGAAAGTTTATCAAAGGTTTCAATAGTATTTGTGCACCTCTAGCTGAAAGAATGAAGTCATTCCCAGATTTGGTTAAGGTTTGGTTGACTGACCTATCAGGTTGTAAGTCAACCTCATACCTTTTCCAAATCCATCAAAACCCCATTCCATCACCATATCATACATGACATACACAATTATGAAATTAGGGAAAATTATGGAACCCTAAGACCAAAACCAAACGGGTCCCTTTTTCCCTACATTTCATTTTGGTGAAATCAACTTGTTAACATTATATAACTTCTTAAATTTACCATAATTCACCCTAGATCTAGGTTTTTCTTTGCATTTCTTTGCATTTCCCATTTAGGGTTTCCTTTTTGCATCATAAAAAGACACAAAAATACAAAAATATTGCATTCATATTGCATCATAGGTTTAAATAGGGTTTTTTTTATACCATTTAATCTTAGATATACATTCAAATTTCATTCATTAGATAATAAAATTTTGATTGTACATTTCATGCATTTAGGCATCTTTCATTTAAGTCAAAATAGTGAAAAATTGCATAGTTTTGTGTCAAAATTGTATAAAATCATCATTTTTAGAAATTTACATCTTGAAATTAGTCAATCATTTCATCTTGCATATGAAAATTGCATTCAAAATTTTTCATTCATATTTCATATATTGGCATACTTGCATTTTCTATTTCCATAGTCATAAAATTAGTAAAATTGGGAAAAATATTCACTGTCAAATCTATTTGCACACAGAATTGGGAACAATAAAATAGTAATAAACAAACTCACAGTTTGAATTTCCAATCACACTATCTAGGAAATAGACACCCTAGGTGTCTCTGTCCTACATTTTATGGCTGAAATTTGAATCGGATTTATGTTTTTTGTGTTTTCTTTTGGATTCTATTGTATGAATTATGTTTCTGCATTTCAAAATTGTCATTTATGTTCAACATTGTTGCATGCTCATATTCTTAAGTTAACAATCCTAAAATTGAGAAAATCTGGAAAATAATTCACTATCAAACATGTTTGAACATAAACATAGAAACCTTAAGCAATATAAAAAACAATCAAACTTTTAATTTTATAAAAGCCTGCCTAGGACATAGGCTCCCTGGGTGCCATTGTCCCGCCTTTTCTAGCTTAGATTTCTCTCAGATATCTATCTTTGTGTTCTTTATTGGTTTTTGGACTCTAATTTCTATTTTTGGCTAATTTTTGTGTTTATTTGTCAGTTTAGTGTTCATCTTGGGTACATTTAAGTGTTTTGGAACTTGTATTTCATGACTTGGTGTTCTATTTCCAATACTCCAGTGAGATGTAGTTCTAGACTTATGGCATCTTGCACTGGCTTTACATTGTTGTGGATCATGAGTTTTTTAACTCTTTCATGACAAGTTTTGTCAATAATCAACCCATTTTGGTCTCTATTCTTGATGTTACCATGCCCTATCTTTATAGATGTTGAGACTATGGTTGCTCATGTTCTTGAAGATAAACTGAAATAATTGGACAAGGACTTGAAAAACTTCAATACTTTGTGAGTATTGAATACTTAGCTGGTATAATAGTTCCTATAATTGACAACATGATGAAATTGATTAATGATGACCACAAATTAGAGGTTTTGTGTAGCCTAGTCCATATAGTTGATGATAATGTACCTAAAATGACTAGTTGTGTTCAATTTTTGGGATACAATCAAAGTCAAGGAGGACGTCAAGTCTCCCTCCCTAAAACTATAGCCTGTATTCCTACATACACAAATCCAACTGTTGCTTCAATGACACAAAAAATAATTGGTATAACTCTAAAAATAGATCTTTCCATTGGAAATCCTTATGGTTTTGGATCTTCATATGTCACACCTCAAATTTCATCCCCACTCATAAATTTACAACATAATAGCCAACCAAGCACATACACAATTCCACCATATTCACAACATTCTCAAAACATGTCAACCAATGATTCTATCATCAACCAAATTTTACAAACTGTAACATCACTTCAACAGCAAATCCCAAATTTGAACCAAAGCCAAAATGGAAAACCATCACAATATGTCAAACAGAGCCTATTGTCATTTAAAATATTAAAATCACAAATGCCACAACATAGAGATACCCTAATTTGACAAGTACAATGGTAAAGGGGACCCTAGCAATCATATATTAGCATATACAACCTTGTGTAGTGACTTCATCTTTGAAGATAAGATCTTGGCTAAACTCTTTCCTAGGTCATTGAAAGATATGGCTTTGGAATGGTTTTTTTCATTGCCAAATAATTCAATTCACTCATTCAATGAGCTTGTTCATGATTTCCTCAATAATTTCAAGGTAAACATTGGTCCTAAAATTAACATAATTGATTTAATGCAATGAAAACAAAAGAGAGGCAAAAAGGTCATAGATTTTATAAGGTGCTATCAGTTTCTTTTATCACAAATCAATCTAACTCTTCCTGATGTGGATATCCAAAGAGTGTCGATTAACAATTTGAAAAATAAAATAAGGGACAAAATCTTATTAATGAAAATTTCATCCTTCATATATTTGTATGATGCTTCATGATTATCAAAATTCGATTAGTCAGTATGAAGAAGTATCTTCATTGGCTCATATTAAGAAATTTGAATATGTACCTCAAAAAAACTATCAACCATTGAAAAAGAAAAATATTTTTTTTTATCAAGTTTCATACACCTCGAACAACCAACCACATTGAACCTCAAGTTGCTACCATAAGTCTAACTCCATACCAATTTAGACCAAAAGATAAGAAATTCACCCAATTACTTGACACTCTACATTCGATTGTGTTACAAATTTTGAGTAAGAACTTAATATGATTGCCTCCTGTTAAACCCATGGAAACAACCAAAAATTTGCCTCCAAACTTCAATCCAAATGCATTTTTTCAATATCATTGCACAAGTGGACACACTATAGAACAATGTATGTGTCTTAAACATCAAGTTAAAGATCTCATTGATTCTAATCGCATCTAGTTGGGTGGTGTTAATGACCAAGGGAATAAATTTGTTGCCTTGCCTAACCACAACTTCCAAATTTTTACCAATCCTATGCCCAACCATTCATCCAACTTTGGGAAAGCTTGTGATGTTGACAATGATGAGATGAAAGTTGATAAGACTGATAATATGAGTAATGACATGAAAGATGAAAATAATGAAGAGAAATAAGTAGATCACATGATTGGTATAGTAGATGTTCAACCTTGTAAGGGACAAACCACTGAGTTACCTAACATTTATTTCACCCATAGTGATGCACCTATACATGCACTTGATGATCCTCTCTATATTTTTTAGTCGTATCAATAAAAAATGTGTGCAAGGAATACTCATTGATCTCGTGTATGTAGAGAATGTGATCACTAAGGAATTGTTATTTATGTAAGATTTTTATCAAGACTATTATGAATAATTGAAAGCATGGATAAAAACTCATGATGGTTTTTCTCGCCCTACGATAGGTTCAATCACTCTTCCTCTAAAATTTGGACCAAAGCAATTAGATGTCTCATTCTCCATCATCCCGTCATTGGAAAAATTTCATGTGAAGCTACAATACCCATGACTATGCTCCATGAATGTTGTCTTGTCAATTATTCACAAGTGCATAAAGTTCCCATTTTTAAATGAGATATTATAGTGCATCATAGTGGGTTTAATCCTTTATCTTCTTGTGGGAATTTTTCATTGGATTTCTTTTGGCCTCAACCTATGGAACCTATAAAGCCTTATGAAGATTTATTTCTCAAGTCATATAAAAAATTTAAGGCAAAGTGCATAACAAAGTTATCTCTTCGCAATATTCCTAAGAATGATATATCCATTGTTGTTCCTTCTACTCCAATGGTTGTGGATGAACCTATGACTCAAGCCAAGACCCTTCCAAGTAACCAAATAAAATATGTTACAGTTCCTCCACCCATCTCCTATAAAAGACCAAGAGAAAATCACATGATTCCTTTTGTTCATCCAAAATAAAAAAAAGTGTATAGACCTAAAGAGCCAACCCCTGGTGGTTCCTTCAATTCCTCCCTTAAGGGAAGAAAAGAAACCAATGTTCAAGAAACCATCTACACCTTCAAAAATTAAAAATCGTGCAATGAGAAACTGAAATGCTAAAGAGTGTAGACATAGACGTCGTGCTATTGCTTTCCAATCAGAAGAAAAAAATAAAATAGTGCATGATAACCCAACACCTATGGAAAAAAATCAAGAAGAAATACAAATTTCACCAAAAACGACATGGAACCAAAACAAGAAATGAAACGAGAAGATTCAAATACAACTATCTTAAAACCTCCCACTATGATTAATTTGGATGATTAGGAGGAAATAGCTAAATTTGATGAAGAGGTGCATAATTAGCTTAATGTTTTTTTTTCAAAGCAAATGAATTTAGATAGGGGAAACTGTGATGATCCTCCTAATGAGAGTGACCCACCACATTTTGCACCTAGAGATGCTCCTAATATGACACTTGTTGTAGTCCCTTTAGTTGATTGGACACCTTCCATATATGATGAGCAAGATTGGGATGTGAACAACCTACTTTAGGTCGGCTCGCATGTGTAGTACTCCTTTATGTTTGTTTCATGTGTTTTTTGTGTTTTCTTGCATGTGATGTGATCTCCCATGTTGTGTTGCTTGGACAATTTTTATGCTTGTGAGTTTTCTTTGGATGATCCTTGTTGCTCCGTTGGTGCAAAGATACAAATGAAACAAATCTATCCTGCCATTCCTTTATTTGTATCTTCATTCTTCTATATGTTGTAAACTTTTTTTTCCCTTTTTTGTCTTGTGTTTCCTTTTGGGGATGATGGGAAATTTAGGTCTCTTCCATATTGACCCAAAAGTTGTTTGTCTTCTCTCTCTATGTGTCATTCCTCCATTGTGTTCATTGTTCCATGAGTATTTGGGGAATGGTGTTAGTTTTGAGCTATATCATATTACTGTAGAAAATATGTATACTAACCCTAGATCCATTGATCCCTCATGTGTTAATTTATATCCTTTTCATTGTATTACATTTGGGGGAAACCCCTTTATCATGATGTAGCTTTATTTGGAAACATATCATTGGCATATGGATTTCCAAATATGCTCTTGTGGTCCTTTTGTCACTTGGCATTTATAATTTTTCTACTTTAAAGTATTTTATCACAACATGGTGTTTTATAATTTCTTTAAAGTGGGGGCATATATTGGCATTTATTTTGCTTCACTTTGTTCACAGGGGTTGGACTTATTGGTGCGTTGACATATGAAATTTCTTCACTCCACTTTATTCACATGCGTTGAACTTAGTGTAGCATTGGAATAGCATTTTGATCATTTTGTAGCAACTTATCAAGGTTATAAGGGAGTAAACTCTTGGTATGGTTATGGGTACACACCTAGTGAAAAATGGTCTTGACTAGACCTAGTGTGTTTCTCATTTTTGTATCCTATCTTGGGGGATCACTTAGTGAAATTTTTTCCTCACTAGCTTTTGTGCCTTCTCATTCATGATTCACCTAGAAAATATTAAATTTTTTTATTGTTTGTGTCATGAACGCCTTTTGTATGGATCCTAGCATAACACAACTTGTTAGTCCATACCCTCTTTTTGTATTTCATTTTAACATTGTATGTTTGTGTATGTTGTCTTGTTGCATATCATACATGTGTGTTCCTTTGTGTTTATGTTGGTTTTCCATGGGATATTGGATCCTGGGGGCTTGATCACCCTCCTTGGTCCTTAGTTATCCTATCTCTTCAACATTTGTATAATTGAACCCCTCTAGGCATATCTTTCTCTATTTTAGTGTGATTTTGAGCATAAGTTCATACTCTCACTAAAGTGGGAGCTAAGTGCAACATCATAAGTTATCACCCTTGATAATTTTGTTGGAAAATGTGACTCAAACTTACTAGACGAATGATCTTCCCATGGATTATTTTTTTATTCCTTCATCGGCTTGATTTTCATTTTCTATGGAACGTAGTTCATGGTCCCATCGATGGTCCGAGATTTCTTCATGAGTTCATCTTTGTGTTCTGTTGACGAGAGATGATTATGCCACCGAGACTTTGGATGGTGTCCCCTTGATAACCGTTGGTTTGTATATTTATCAATGGAACCTTGCTCTATTGGCAAGACTTTGAATCTTGTCTCCCCGACAACTCAATAAGGATGGGGATTTCTCATCGGTGGGAATTTGACATTTCATCGAGACATGTATTATGGTCTCTTCAAAAATCTGATGGCATTGATCAATGCAGTCTACTACTCAGTGGTACCATGGTGGGACCCAGTCAGTACCTTGTGGGGTTGCATGGATTGGTTCAACAGTGGTGACATGGGTATCACGGTGGTGGTAGGAACCACAACTAATGTTATAAGCATGTTTAGTGTGACTCTCTCATATCGGTGGAAGGCATTAAGTAGTTTCCTTGATATCCCGGTGTGATGGAATAAAAAGTTTATATCGAAATGAATTTGAGTGTTCGGTGATACATGGTCTCGTGTCTCTTCGACACTCCAATGACTGAATGGATTGGCGAGCTATGCATATTGAGGCGACTGGAAAAGTTCGAAGGGACTTTTTTTGGTTGGGCAATGAAGATTGACAGTTAAACTGCTTTGTGACCGTTCGTAGTGGAAGTTTCAATGGTGGTTCCTGAAATGATTGGTTGGTATGCGAATTCCATAGTGCAATGTATGCAATTGTAACAAAGAGATGATTTGAGATTAATCAAAAATATTGATCAGTGAAATGTTATTCTACTGAAGTTGGCACTGTGAATTAACTCTTGGAAGCATAGTTCTGTAACTTTGTTTGTAAATGTTTTTTTACTACAAATAGATCTTGCTTGGTGTGTGGGTTTTTCTCCCGAAAGGGTTTTCCCATGTAAAACTGGTGTTCAATTCTATGTGATGTTTTATTGTCTATTCTATTATAAATGTGCATCTTGAATGTTCTAAAATTGAATTTTGAGTGAACTTTCTGTATTACTCTTCAAGAAGTTGGCATTAGGAAGGAGTTTCCGCACTTTGCTTTCCTTACAAGTGGTATCAGAGCCTAGCTAGTTGTGTTATCCTTGTGGACAAGTCAAGTTTTTTGTGTTGATTTTGTTGAGTGGGAGTTTTACAAAGAGAATCAATTTGAAAACTTGTTATAGTTTTAAGATGGAAAGCACATCAAGAAGAATAGAAATTGAGAAATTTAATGGTGGAAAATTTTGAGTTGTGGAAAATTAAAATGGAAGACTTGCTTGTGGATAAAGACCTTTGGATTGTTGTTTTAGGATCAAAACCATCAAGTATGAAACAAGAAGATTGGGACCTCAGATAGAAAAGCCAAATGGTTGATAAGACTCTGTCTAGCAGACTCTGTTCTCCTGAATGTCCATGAGGAGAAGACTGCAGTTTCTTTGTGGAAGAAAGTTGGTGATATTTATCAGGGAAAGTCCTTGGTAAATAAGTTGTTCCTGAGGAAGAAGTTATACTCCTTGAAGATGGAAGAAGGGGCATCTGTTGTAGATCATTTGAATGCTTTTAATATGATAGTTGCTCAATTGGCATCTGTGGGTGTAAATATTGATGATGAGGATCGTTGTATACTTCTATTGTGTTATTTTCCTAACACGTGGGACCATCTAGTGATGGCTATTGGAAGTACAACAACCAATTTCAAGATGGAAGATGTAGTTGCTTCACTGTTGTTAGAAGAAATGCAAAGGAAATGTTCTGAGATGACCAAGGAGGCCCTTATTGTTCAAGGAAAATCAAAGGAGAGAGTCAAGAAGAAAGAAAGAAAAGTCTAAATCTAAGTTAGAGGGGAGATCAAAGTCTCCAGGAAAAAATTCCAAGGTGAAATGCTAGAATTGTGGGTAGAATGGACATATCCGAAAAGATTGCAAGGATGAGAGAAAGAAAAAGAAGAATAACTCTTTTGATAATGATTCTTCTCAAAGTGATGCAAATGCCTTCATTGCTACCTTGGTGACTCAAGCATCGGATGATGTTTGGATGATTGAATCAGGTGCATCTTTCCACATGACATCTCACAGAGATTGGTTCACAGAGTATGAAAAGTATGCTGGTGGAAAGGTGTATCTTGCAAGTGATTCATACCTTGAAATTGTTGGTCGAGGAAGAGTTAGAATTCAATTCCCTGATGGAAGAATAAAAGGAATTGATGATGTAATGCACATGCCAGGTTTGGCTCCTAATATGCTTTTTGTAAGTAAGATGAATGATGCTAGCGTGCAAGTTTCCTTCTCAAATGGTGCTGGAAAAGGTTGCACACATTGGCACTCTATACAAGATGGATGCAAATGCTATTTAATGTAACAGTGTCTTTGCAAAGTCAAACAAAGTTGTCCATGTAGAGAAGGAAAACGTTGTTCCTCTAGGTGCAAATTCATTGGACGTGAAACTCATAGCAAAGAAAACCATGTTGTGGCATCAAAGGCTCGACCACATTGGTGAAAAAGTTTTAAAAGCCTTGAAGAATAAAAACCTAGTTGAAGGGCTTAATGATTATAACCTTGAATTTGAATTATGTGAACATTGTATATATGTAGCAACAACTCTAGTATACTGTTCACTCTGATGTATTTGGTCCAGTGAATGTTCCTTCAGTATCGAAATCTAAATATTATGTTTCATTTATAGATGATTATTTGAGAAGGGCATTTGTGTATTTTCTAAAACACAAATAATAAGTGTTCAGTCAGTTTAAGGAGTTTAAAACCTTGGTAGAAAATTAGGTTGGTAGAAAAAAAAAAAAATTGAGGATGGATAATGGTGGTGAGTTTTTTTTTACGGATTTTGAAAGGTATTGCAAAGACCGTGGAATTAAAAGGCATAAAACTACACCTTACACTCCACAACAAAATAGAGTTGTTGAAACGATAAATAGAATGTTGATGGAAAGGGCGAGAAGTATGTTGAGCAGTGCTGGTATGGAGCAGAAGTTATAGGTTGAGGTTGTGGCTACAACATGTTACTTGATTAATCATTCACCTACTTCGACACTTGTTGAAAAAAGACCTTTGGAAGCATGGTCTAATAACAAGCCCTCTTTAAGACATGTGAGAGTCTTTGGCTATGAGGCATATGCTTATGTGCCCAGTGAGAAAAGATCTAAATTGGAAAATAGGGTTGTAAAGTGTATCTTCATTGGATATGGCATTGGTGTGAAAGGATACAAGCTTTGGAATCCGATTACTAGGAAGGTATTGTACGATAGAAGTGTAATCTTTTGTGAACTGAAATCTTCTTCAGTGGATCTGTAGTTAGAGATAAAAGAAAAAGAGAAGGATGTAGTTGAAATTCCTCTAACTCACGATAAAGAGGAATTATGCACTCCTGGTGGACTTGTAGATGAGGAGATCTCAAGCAACTTTTAAAATTCTAAACAAGAAGAAGAACCTTAGCCTCAGCCTGTGAGGAGGTCTACGCATGAAAAGCGACAACCTAAAAGGTTTGGATATTCTATGTTGGATTCTAGTTGTTCCTATGCTTTGATTATTAGCACTGATGAGGCTAGGATCGTGAAGGAGGCTATTAATATGTCTGATTTAGATTCCTAGTTGGAAGCCATGAATGAAGAAATGACATCATTGAAAAAGAATGAAACCTGGGATTTGGTACCTTTGCTTGAAGGTTGAAAGCCTGTTGGGTGTAAATGGGTATTTAAAAAGAAAACCAGTCTAGATGGTGGTGTTGAGAAGCATAAAGCAAGGTTGGTTGCAAAAGGGTATTCCTAGGTGGAGGGAATTTACTATGGAGAAATATTTTCTCCCATGGCTAAGTTGACATCAATCATATTTCTATTGTCACTTGCAACAACATATGACTTAGAGATTGATTAGATGGATGTGAAGACAACGTTTCTTCATGGAGATTTGGAAGAAGAAATTTATATGTCCCAGCCTGAGCACTTCATTGAAAAAGGTAAAGAAAGTCTGGTTTGCAAGTTAAAGAAATCTTTGTATGGTTTAAAATAGTCACCTAGAATGTGGTACCAAAAGCTTGATAGTTATGTGTTGTCTTTGGGATTTGTGAGATCAAATTTTGATCATTGTGTGTATTTTAAAACTAAAAATGGTCATTTACTCATTATTTCCCTGTATGTGAATGATATGTTATTCATTGGGAATAGTAAGGGTATGATTTCTGATTTAAAATCTCAGTTGTTAGTACAATTTGAAATGAAAGATTTAGGTGCAGCCAGGTACATTCTATGGATGGAAATTAGAAGGGATAGAGGAAATAGAAAAAATTGGATTAGCTAGAGAAAGTACATTAATGTTGTCCTAGAGAGATTTAATATGACATATTGCAAGAAATTAGTTGTTCCAATGTTGTACGGAATAAAACTCTCTATTGAAGATTTTCCAAAATCTCCTACAAAGATGGAGGACATGACCAAAGTGCCTTATGCAAGTGCAATTGGCAGTTTAATGTATGCAATGGTATATACTAGGCTAGACATTTCCCAAGTAGTGGGAGTACTTATTCAGTTTATGGCTAATCCAGGAAGGCCGCACTAGGATGTTGTGAAAATAGTTTTTTAGATATTTGAAGGGTACCTTAGAGTATGCTTTATGTTATCATGGTAACTCAGTTGGATTATAAAGATATGTTAGCATTCGTGGATATGTGGATTCTGATTGGGTAGGAGACATTGACAATAGAAGATCCACTAGTGGATATATTTTCACATTATTTGGTGGTGCAGTTAGTTGGATGAGCAAGTGCCAAGTGGTAGTCTCTTTATCTACTACTAAGGCAGAGTACATGGCAGCAACTTATTCCTACAATGAATCCATTTGGATCAGACGTTTATGTTCTAATATTGGGTTTAATGCAAGACATATTACTATTTTTTGTGATAGTCAAAGTGCTATTTGTTTGGAAAAAATCCCACTTTCCATTCCAGGATGAAGCATATCGATGTTCAGTATTATTTCGTTTGTGATATGGTGGAGGATGGAAAGGTTAATTTGGAAAAAGTGGATACTCTAGAGAATATTGTCGATGCATTGACAAAGCCTGTGAGCATAGACAAGTTTAGATGGTGTGCTAGTTCAATGGGCCTTGGGGCCTATGATATTCAACAATCTTGAGCATTTAAAGGAGCTAGTAAGTTCTTCTTCAACTGGGAGCATGTTGGAAAATGTGACTCAAACTTACTGGCCGGATGATCTTCCCACGGGTTGTGTGTTTATTCCTTCATCGACTTGATTATTCACTTTCAGTGGGATGTAGTTTATAGTGCTATCAATGGTTTGAGAGTTCTTCATGAGTTCGGCTTTGTGTTCTGTCGACGGGAGATGATTATGTCGCCAAGAATTTGGATGGTGTCCCCTTCATAACTAGTGGTGTGTATCTTTATCCGTGGAACCTTGCTCTATCATTGGGACTCTGAATCTTGTCCCCCCAACAACTTGATAAGGATGGGGTTTCTCATCGGTGGGAGTTGGACATTTCACTGGGACATGTATTATGGTCTCTTCAAAAATCTGATGGTGTTGATCAATGCAGTCTGCTACCCTGTGGTGTGACCCAATTAGTACCTTGTGGGGGTCCAGGTATTGGTTTGACGGTGGTGACATGGTGGCGGTAGGAACCACAACTAATGTTATAAGAATCTTTGGTGTGACTCTTGTATCGATGGAAGGAATTAAGGAGTTTCCTTGACATCCTGGTGTGATGGAATAAAATTTTTATATCAAAATGACTTTGAGTTTTTGGTGAGACATGGTCTTGTGTCTCTTTGAAACTCTAATGATTGAATGGCTTGGCAAGCTATGCATATTGAGGTGACTAGAAAAGTTTGAAGGGAAATTTTTTGGCAAGGTAGTGAAGATTGATGGTTAAACTACTATGTGATCATTCATGGTGGAAGTTGCAATGATGGTTCCTATAATGATTGGAATCGGTATGTGAATGCCATAGTGCAATGTACATAATTGTAAAAAAGAGATGATTTGAGATTAATCAAAAAGGTTGATTAGGGAAATGTTATTCTGCCAAAGTTGGTACTGTGAATTAACACTTGGAAGCACAATTTTATAACTTTGTTTGTAAACGTTCTTTTTACTGTAATACAAAGATATCCTGCTTGGTGTGTGGGTTTTTCTCTTGAAAGGGTTTCCCCATGTAAAACTGGTGTTCAATTTTGTGTGATGTTTTATTGTCTATTCCATTATAAATGTGCATCTTGAATGTTCTAAAATTGAATTTTGAGTGAACTTTCTATATTACTCTTCAAGAAGTTGGCATTAGGAAGGAATTTCCGCACTTTGCTCTCCTTACAAATTTCACACTATGTTTTTCTCCTATTTAAGTTATGGGACCTAATTAAGCTCCTAATTTCCAAAATTATGCATTCCATAGATTATTTTAAATATTTTATGACAATTTGCAAGAATAAAATCAATGCTCTACTTTAATACTTTGTCCCTGACACTTTAAAACCCTAGAAATAGGGCTAGGACACTGGTTCCTAGGGAGCCTATGTCCCCCTATTTTGGATCCAAATTCAAATATGTTAGTGTCAATATTTTATTATTTGAAATTCAAATATTTAAAGTCGTATATCAGGATTTAATTTTCAAGAAATTAGAATAATAGCATATAAATACCTAGTTATTACATCATTTGAACATTAACAAGAGAAATATAAAAAGCATTAAGGAAAGCTTCTGATCAAGCAATTATCAAGAGAATTATTCAACAAGTCAAGAGTAGCCATTAGAGATCTATTGCAACAATTCAAGATCCAACATCATCTCAAAGTTTATGTGAGTTTAATCATGTTCATTGTTTTGTGAAGGATAACCTTTGTTATAGGTCTCCAAAGCATTCAAAAATTCAAGAAAATCAAGCAAGGAAGATTTAAGATCCTTGAGGTGATGTGTATGACTTCAGTCCTTTAAGGAAGCCATTCAAGGGTGGTGAGTTGCAACACTTTGTGATTTCATCATTCCTTCCTTTCAATTATCCATTTATCATTGACATTGCCATTGTGGAAGTGGAAACACTTACACGGGGGTTTGACTAAGGCAAGCTCCTAAAATGGACCAACATTTCCCCTCTTTGTGAATGTGTAGATCTCAAGTTGAAGATGATCAAAGGAAGTTTGAAGATACTTTATTCATTATTGCATTCAAAACCCTAGGCCTTGAAAACTCATGAAAATTCAATTACAAAAATATCTGACACAGATCCAACAAGTTTGCAGATGGGAAATGGAAGTGCATATCGAAAATCAGAGGTCTGTGAAAATAGATTTGAAAAATAACAAGAAAGACAGTGGCACCCCTGACACCAATGTCTCAAATTTTTTTTCTCAAATTTATACCATAGGTGCACAATGTCCTCCCCTTTACATTTCTGTTGTTTGATTTCCTTTGTGACATTTTAGATTATTTGTATTAGCATCAAAACATTATTTTGCATCATTAAGTCAATTAGATCATTATATTTCATTATTAGGTCATTCCTAGATTTGGTTAAGGGTTGGTTGACTCACCTATCAAGTTGTAATTCAACCTCATACCTTGTCCAAATCCATCAAACCCCCATTCCATCATCATATCATACATGACATACACATATATGAAATTAGGGAAAATTGTGGAACCCTAAGGCCAAAACCAAACGGGTCCATTTTTCCCTACATTTCATTTTGGTGAACCCAAATTGTTAACATTA
Organism: Sequoia sempervirens; assembly: GCA_007258455.2. Lineage (NCBI taxonomy): Eukaryota > Viridiplantae > Streptophyta > Pinopsida > Cupressales > Cupressaceae > Sequoia > Sequoia sempervirens. Next base: position 272,689,485 of record VDFB02000017.1, read on the forward strand.
TATGCCTTCTAAAATTTACCATAATTCACTTTAGATCTAGGATTTGCTTTGCATTGCTTTACATTTCTCATTTAGGGTTTCCTTTTTGCATCATAAAAAGACATAAAAATACAAAAATATTGCATTCATATTGCATCATAGGTTAAAATAGGGTTTATTTCAGCCATTTAAGCTTAGATGTACATTAAAATTACATTCATTAGATCATAAATTTTGAAATTGTACATTGCAAGCATTTAGGCATCTTTCATTTAAGTCAAAATAGTGAAAAATTAAATAGTTTTGTGTCAAAATTGCATAAAATCATCATTTTTAGAACTTTACATCTTGGAATTAGTCAATCATTGCATCTTACATTTGAAAATTGCATTCAAAATTTATCATTCATATATATTATACATTGGCATACTTGCATTTTCCATTTCTATAGTAATAAAATCAGTAAAATTGGGAAAAATATTCACTGTCAAATCTATCTGCACACAGAATTGGGAACATTAAATAGTAATAAACACACTCACACTTTGAATTTTCATTCACCCTATCTAGGACATAGGTTCAATAGGAGCCTTTGTCCTGCATTTTGTGGCTAAAATTTGAATCAACTCTTTGTTTTTGTGCTCTTTGTTGGATTATGTTGTCTAAATTATGTTTCTACATTTTAAAATTATCATTATGTTCAACACTATTGCATGTTCATACTCTTAAGTTCACAATCCTAAAATTGAGAAAGTATGGAAAATAATTCACTATCAGACTTGTTTGCACAAAAACACAAAAACCTTAAGTAGTATAATAGACAGTCAAACTTTAAATTTTATAAAAGCCTACCTAGGAAATAGGCACCTTGGGCACCACTATCCTTCCTTTTCTGGCTTAGATTTATCTCAGATATCTGTCTTTTTGTTTTCTATTGGTTTCTTGTCTCTATTTTTTTTTCTAGCTATTTTTTGTGTCTATTTGTCAATTTAGTGTTCGTCTTGGGTACACTTAAGTGTTTTGGAACTTGTATGAGTTTCATGACCTGGTGTTCTATTGCCAATACTTTAGTGAGACATGGTTCTAGACTTATGGAATTTCACATTGGCTTTACATCCATTGTGGATCATGAGTCTTTTAATTCTTTCATGACAAGTGTTGTCAATACTCAACCCATTTTGGACTCTATTCATGATGTTAACATGCCAATTACAACCTTACAAACACCTATCTTTAAAGATGTTGAGACTATGGTTGCTCATGTTCTTGAAGAAAAATTGAAAAATTTGGACAAGGACTTAGAAAAACTTCAAGAATTTGTGAGTACTAAATACTTCACTGGTATAATGGTTCCTATAATTGACAATATGAGGAAATTGATTAATGATGACCATGGATTAGAGGTTTTGTGTAGCCTAGCCCACATAGTTTATGATAATGTACCTACACTGGCTAGTTGCGCTCAATATTTTGGGTACATTCAAAGTCAAGGAGGTAGTCAAGTCTCCCTCCCTACAACTATAACCTCTATTCCTAAATACACAAATCCAACGGTTGCTTCAATGATACAACAAAGCATTGGTATAACTCTAAAAATAGGTCTTTCCACTATAAATCCTTATGGTGTTGGATCTTCACATGTCACACCTCAAGTTTCACCCCCACTCTTAAATTTTCAACATAATAGCCAACCAAGCACATACGCAATTCCACCATATTCACCACATTCCCAAAACATGTCAACCAATGATTTCATCATCAACCAAATTTTACAAAATATAACATCACTTTGACAACAAATCTCAAATTTGAACCAAAACCAAAATGGAAAACCATCACAATATGTCAAACGAAGCCCATTATCATTTGAAATATTGAAAGCACTCATGCCAAAAAACATAGAGATACCCCAATTTTACAAGTACAATGGTAAAGGGGACTCTAGCAATCATATATTGGCATATACAACCTTGTGTAGTGACTTCATCTTTAAAAATAAGCTCTTGGCTAAACTCTTTCCTAGTTCATTGAAATACATGGCTTTGGAATGGTTTTGTTCATTGCTAGATAATTCAATTCACTCATTTAATGAGCTTGTTGATGCTTTCCTCAATTATTTCCAAGTAAACATTGGTCATAAGATTAACATAACTAATTAAATTTTATGCAAACAAAAGAGAGGCAAAAAGGTCATAGATTTCATACATCACTATTAGTTGTTTTTTATCAAAGATCAATCTAACTCTTCCTAATGCAGATATCAAAAGAGTGTTCATTGATAATTTGCAAACTGAAAATTATTTGCAAACTGAAATAAGGGATAAAATATTATTAATGAAATTTCCATCCTTCATATATTTGTGTACAACGCTTTGTGATTATTAGAATTTGATTAGTCAATATGAAGAAGTATCTTCATCAGCTCATACTGAGAAATATGAATCCGTACCTCAAAAAAACTATCAACCATTCAAAAAGAAAAATAAAATTTTATCAAGTTTCATACACCTCAAACAACCAACCACATTGAACCTCAAGTTTCTATCATAAGTCCAACTCCATACCAATTTAGACCAAAAGATATACAATTCACCCAGTTACTTGACACTCTACATTCAATTATGTTACAACTTTTGAGTAAGAACCTAATCCGATTTCCTCCTGTTAAACACGTGGACATAACTAAACCTTTACCTCCAAACTTCAATCCAAATTCCTTTTCTCAATATCATCGCACAAGTAGACATGATACAAAATGATGTATGCATCTTAAACATCAATTTCAACACCTCATTGATTCTAATTGCATCTAGTTGGGTGGTGTTAATGACCAGGGGAATAAATTTGTTGCCTCGTACCTAACCTAAACTTGCAATTTTTTACCAATCCTATGCCCAACCATTCATCCAACTTTATGCAAGCTTGTGATGTTAAGAATGATTAGATGGATGTTGATATGACTAATGACATAATTAATGACATGAATGGTGAAAATAATGAAGAGAAAGAAGTAGATCACATGGTTGGTCTAATAGATGTTCAACCTCATAATGGCCAAACCATTGAGTTACCCGACATTTCTTTCACCCATACTGATGCACCTAGACATGGAATCGATGGTACTCTCTATATTGTCGGTCATGTCAATGAAAAACATGTGCAATGAATACTCATTGATCTTGTGTGTGTAGAGAATATGATCACTGAGAAATTCTTATTTGTGCAAGAGTTTTATCAAGATTCTTATGACCAATTGAAAACATGGATAAAAAATCATGATGGTTTAGCTCACCCTACGATAAGTTTGATCATTCTTCCTCTAAAAGTTAGACCAAATAAATTATATGTCTCATTCTTCATCATCCTATCATTGGAACAATTCCATGTGACACTAGGCTACCCATGGCTACGCTCCATGAATTTTTTCTTGTCGGTTATTCACAAATGCATAAAGTTTCCCTTTGAAAATAACATATTTATAGTGCATCATAGTGGGTTTAATCCTTTATCTTCCCCTAAGAATTTTTCATTGAATTTATTTTTGCCTCAACCTATGGAACTTATAAAGCTTCATAAAGATTTCTTTCTCAAGTCATATCAAAAATTTAAGGAAAAGTGCATAACAAAGTTATCTCTTAGCAACATTCCTAAGAATGATAGATCCATGGTTGTTCCTCCTACTCCAATAGTTGTGGATGAACCTATGACTCAATCCAAGACCCTTCCAAGTAACCAAAGAAAATATGTTATAGTTCCTCCACCCATCTCCTAGAAAATACTAAGAGACAATCACATGATTCCTTTTGTTCCTCCAAAATAAAACAAGTGTATAGACCTAAAGAGACTATGGTTTCCCAACCCCTGGTGGTTCCTTCAGTTCCTCCCTTAAGGGAAGAAAAGAAACCAATGGTTGAGAAACCTACTCCTACACCTTCACAATGTAAAAATCATGCAAGAAGAAACTAAAATGCTAAAGAGCGTAGGCATAAACATCATGTTATTTCTCACCAATTAGAACAAAAGAATAAAACAGTGTATGATAACCCAACACCTATGGAAACAACTCAAGAAGAAATACAACTTTCACTAAAACAAGACATGGAACCAAAACAAGAAGATTCAACTGTAATTATCTTAAAACATCCCATTGTGATTAATTTGGATATGAAGAGGAAATTGTTAAAATTGATGAAGAGGTGCATATCTAAAATGAAGAAAAAGGGTCCAAGGTCCTAAATGCAAAAAACCTAGGATGCAATCGTGGTCTTTTTCCAAAATTCATTGGGATGTAGATCACAAGGTGAAAAGATTGACTTTCATCCCTAATGATGAGCCAATCAGACCTGAATCTACATCTAATGGGGGATTAGAATGGATTGGAAATATTTTAGAATGATTAAACTAATGATCCTATATGCCCTAATATATAAAATGCAAGATCTTGACAACTGAAAAGTAGAAACAACAATTTGCAAGTGGATCTGGGAAGTGCAGAGGACAACAAACCAACTCAAAAAATTGGTTTTGATGTGCCTATAAGGAACATTCACCCAATGGCGAATGGGTCTTTGAAAGGGGGTCCTAATCAAGTTTTTGGGTCCTCTGGTGTCGAATTTGAGCTTCTTTTTTTCACTTGCAATTTTTTTAGAATGTTGGAAATGAGTTCTACAACTTAGTTTCTATAGGTTGAAAAAAATGATGACAAAAAATGTAACAATACAAAATTGCTCTTCAATATCTCTTCAATCCTTCTTCAACCTGTAATATGCACACACAAAAAGAGGGAAATTTTTTTGTGCCATATAGGGGTTTGCCTCAATCAAACCTCGTGAATAGTGTTCCCACTTTCACAATGGAAATGTCAATGATAAAAACTTTAATGGAAAGGAAGGAAATGATGAATGAATAATTTACTACAACTCACCACCCTTCAATAGATTCGTTGAAGGACTAAAGTCATACACATCACTTCAAGGGAATTGGATCTTGCTTGCTTGATGTTCTTGAATTCATGAATACCTACAACACTTGTTAGCCTTCACAAGACAACATGAACACACATAAACATTGACAGGCTGTTAGGATCTTGATTGTTACTGCAAATGGTTGATAATGATGCTCTTGAATTCTCTTGACAATAATATTTTCTATTGAATGCTATAAGCTATGTGTTAGATTTCAAATGGTAAAATGACTATGTATTTATAGGTGTTTATCCAATTTCTTAAAAATTAGATTCCAAAAGCCGACACTTACGATTTGAATTTTGATCATTAAAATGTTGCCAAAATAAATATTTTAATTTTGGTCCTGGCTCATAAAGGGTTCCCATTCACCAATGGGTGAATGGGTCCTGGCCTAAACTTCCAAAACACACATGATCCAAGGTAATTTAATTATTAAATGCACTTATTTAATATTGATTCCCCACTCAAAAAATGGTAAGAATAAGGCTTTGGAATGCATAATTTGGAAAATTAGAAGCTTAATTAATTCCAATAAATTAAGGGACCCAAACATAGTGTGAAATTGTAAAGGTATACAATTTTCTACACAACAATAATTAGCTTATTTTTTTATTTTCAAAGCAAATGAATTTAGATGGGGGAAAATGTGATGATCCTCCTGATGAGAGTGACCCACCATGTGTTACACCTGGAGATGACCCTAATATGACACTTGTTGTAATCTCTTTAGCTACTTGTTTTCCTTCCATATATTATGAGCAAGATTGGGATGCAAACAACCTAATCTAGGTCAGATCACATGTGCGGTACTCCTTTATGATTGTTTCATGTGTTTTTTTGTGTTTTCTTACACGTGATGTGATCTCCCGTGTTGTGCTTCTTGGAATTTTTTTTTATGTTTGTGAGTTTTCTTTGGATGACCCTTGTCGCTCCATTAGCACAAGGATACAAAGGAAACTAATCTATCATGCCATTCCTTTATTTTTATCTTCATTCTTCTATATATCATAAACTTTGTTTTCTCTTTTTTGTATTGTGTTTTCCTTTCGGGGATGATACAAAGCATCGAGACATTTAGGTATCTTGCATGTTGAACAAAAAGTTGTTTTTCTTCTCTCTTTATGTGGCATTCCTCCATTGTGTTCATTTTTCCACGAGTATTTGGGAAATGATGTCAATTTTGAGCTCTATCATATTATTGTAGCAAAGATGTATACTAACCCTAGATCCATGGATCCCTCCTGTGTTAATTTTTATAGTGATTGTTGTATTGCATTTGGGTTCAACCCCTTATCATGATGTAGCTTTATTTGGAAACATATAATTGGCATAGGGCTTTCCAAATAAGCTGTTGTGATCCTTTTGTCGCTTGGAATTTATCATTTTTCTACTTTAAAGTAATTGATCATAGCATGGCATTTTACAATATATTTAAAGTGGGGGCATACATTGGCATTATTTTTGCTTCACTTTCTTCATAGGGGCTGGACTAAGTGGTATGTTGACATTTGAAATTTCTTTTCTCTACTTTCTTCATAAACATTGAACTTAGTGTAGCATTGGCATAACACTTTGATCATTTTGTAGCACCTTATCAAGGTTATCAGAGAGTATAACTCTTGGTATGTTTATGGTTACACACCTAGTGAGAAATTATCCTCACTTGATCTAGAGTGTTTCTCATTTTTCTACCCTATCTTGGGGGCTCACCTAGTAAAAATGGTCCTCACTACATTGTGTGACTTCCTATTCATGATTCACCTAGCAAATATCAGACTTTTCTATTGTGTGAGTCATGAATGCCTTTTGTATGTATCCTAGCATAACACAACTTGTTAATCCATACCCTCTTTTTGCATTTTATTTTGACATTGTATGTTTACATGTATGTTGTCTTGTTGCATATCATAAATGTGTGTTCCTTTGTGCTTATGTTGGTTTGCCATGGGATTTTGGATTCTAGGGGCTTGATCACCCTCCTTGGTTCTTAGTTATCCTATCTCTTCAAAATTTATACAATTATACCCCTCTTGGCATATCTTTCTCTACTTTAGTGTGAGTGAGCATAAGTTCATACGCTCACTAAAGTGGGGGTCAAATGTAGCATCATAAATTGTCACCCTTGACAATTTCATACTATGTTTTGCTCTCCTTTAAGTTATGGGACCTAATTAAGCTCCTACTTTCCAAAATTTATGCATTCCACAACTTAAGTTTTAAATATTTTTTGATAATTTGCAAGCATAAAATCAATGCTCTCATTTAATATTTTATCCATGACACTTTAAACCCCAAAAACTAGGGTTGGGACACTGGCGCCTAGGGTGCCTATGTCCCCCTATTTTGGCTCCAAATTCAAATGTGTTTGTGCTGACATTTTATTATTTGAAATTCAAATATTTAAATTCAGCTAATGGGATTTACTTTTTCAGGAAATTAGAATAATAGCATATAAATACCTAGTTATTGTATCATTTGAACATTAACAAGAGAAATTTAAAAATCATTAAGGAAAACTTATGATCAAGCAATTATCAAGAGCATTATTCAGCAAGTCAAGAGAAGTCACTAGAGATCTATTGCAACAATTTAAGATCCAACATCATGTCAAAGTTTATGTGAGTTTGTTCATGTTCATTGTTTTGTGAAGGCTAACCTTTGTTGTAGGTCTCCAAAGCATTCAAGAATTTAAGAAAATCAAACAAGAAGATCCAAGATCCTTGAGGTGATGTGTATGATTTCAGTCCTTCAAGGAAGCCATTGAAGGGTGGTGAGTTATGAAACCATAAATTGTCTCATATTTTATCAAAGAAAATAATATATTTCTTCCTAATGCATTAGTGTTAAAGTGGATTTGAGTAATGATTGAAAGTTCTTTAGTTGTTTAAGATAGAATGTAAAGTGAATATTTGATTTATTTTTAGTAATCAAATGTGATCCAAATTTCCTCTAATATGTCTCCATGAAGTTTTTAAGATGATATAATACAGATAAATGAGTTATTAAATAACTCATGGTAAGAAGAAGCTTCATAGACACTTGCAGTAGAGAGCTCTAGACACTTGAAGCAGTTAACTCCTAAAATCTTTACAAGGATTTGAAGAAATAATGAGAAGATACAAAAGACTCTCAGCACACTCCTACATTCATGCAAAATCATGGAGCACGATTCATTCCTAAATTAATGGGATGAGTATTGTTTCATGTTGAGTTTTAAGATCTCTCACAGTTATTAAATTTCATGCTTCCTTCTTCCAACCAAAGATAACTCAAGTTACCACATCAATCAAATGTTTTTGCATGATTATAGCATGTTATTCATGCTAAGGATCAATGATTTAGTCATCTGAACTAAAGAATAATTCCTTCATTCACGTGGAGAACTGAAGGTTCCCTAAAAATCAGGCGCCCAGAAATTGTGAAAAACACAATCTTAGTAAAACAATGATATCTCCCTCGTTTCTCAATGAAATTCAAAAATTCAAAATTATCTGGAAAGTATATTTGAAGGTCTAAAAACCCTTTTGATAATTTGGTGTGATTTGTATTAGTGAAGGAGAATTATATGTCAAAAAAATACTAAGACAAAAGTGGCATGATGGAGGACAACAACTTCAATTTTCTTAAAGTTTTGTAAACGACCCCTCAAAAATAGGATCTTGGATCCACATTCTTAGTGGATTGGTTGGATAGATATAGAATATGAATTCTATAAATACAATGTAATAATTTGATCAAAGATATGGGATTAGAAAGGCTTGTTTCAGCCTGAGGAAATAAGATAGATCTAGTTTCATTTTCCAGCAATGTAATTCTAAATTTCTAGATTAAATTTGAATCCAAGAAATATTTTCATTTCCAACAATTGTGAAGTAGTTTATTATTTTCAATTCATGCAAGTTTTCCTTAGACTAGTTCCCTTTCATGCAAATAGGATTTATTTATGCAAGTAGAATAGACTGTCAAACAAGTTTTCTACTTTCTCTCTTGCAGACAACCATGGACACCGCCTTGGATTGATAAATTAAATGATAAGGATTACAATGACCCCATCAGTGAGTTGTATCACTTTTTTATTTCATCATTCCTTCCTTTCAATTATCCATTTATCATTGAGATTTCCATTGTGGAAGTGGAAACACTTACATGAGGTTTGACTGAGGCAAGCCCCTAAAATGGACCAACATTTCCCCTCTTTGTGAATGTGCAGATCTTAGGTTGAAGAGGATCAAAGGGAGTTTGAAGCGAATTTATTCATTATTGCATTTGAAACCCTAGGCCTTGACAACTCACAAAAATTCAATTATAAAAATATCTAACACTGATCTAAAATTATGAAAACAGATTTGAAAAATACCTAGCAAGACAGTGGCACCCCCAGCACCAATGTCCCGACAAATTCTATTGAAATTTATACCACAAGTGCACAGTGCCCCACCCTTTATATTTCTATTGTATGATTTCCTTTGTGACATTTCATATTTTTTGTATTAGCATCAAAACATTATTTTGCATCATTAAGTCAATTAGATCATTGTATTTCATTATTAGGTCATTTCCAGATTTGGTTAAGGGTTGGTTAACTCATCTATAAGGTTGTAAGTAATCCTCATACCTTTTCCAAATCCATCAAACCCCCATTCCATCCTTGTATTCCATCATCATATCATACACGACATACACATCCTATGAAATTAGGGATAATTGTGGAATCTTAAGGTAGAGCTCAAACAGGTTCCCTTTTCCAACCATTTCAACTTCAATAATAATTTTTTTCTATAGTTAAGTTCAACTATATTAGAATGTTGTCTATTATTGTTGCTTTGAATTTTGAAGTAGAAAAATGGATTTTAATATTGCATTCTTTCTTAGAGATTTAGAGGAGAAAATATACATGGAATAGCCTAAAGAATTCAAGGACAAGGTAAAAGAATATTTTTTTTATAAACTAAATAGGTCCTTGCATAAATTGAAATAGTCACTGTGTATGTGGTATCAAACGTTTGATTTATATTCTTTAGAATTGGGTTTTTATAAGAGTAAATTTGGTCATCGTGTGTACTACAAACATGGTAACAATCACATTTTAATTATAAGTTTGTATGTTGATGATATGCTATTCATTGAAAATAATAAGGAAACAATAAGGGAACTCAAGGTTTAGTTGTTTAAGAACTTTGATATGAAGGACATAAGGAATGCAATCTAAAAACTATGTATGAAAATTATTAGAGACAAGGCTAGAAGGAAGCTATGGTTGAACTAGAGAAAGTATAATGGGGTTATTTTATAAAGGCTTAAGATATTCATGATAGTAAGCTTATAAATATCCCTTTACCTATAGGCACTAAGTAGTGTTTAGAATAGTGTCCTAATTCTCAAGAGGATTTGAGGAAATATGCAATATTCCTTATTCTAGTATGGTAGGAATACTAATGTATTTTATGGCCTATATTAGACAAAACATGTCCCAAGTAGTAGTTCTTAGTAGATTCATGGAGAAACCTTGTAAGGGACCTTTGTGAAAAGAGTTTTCAAGTACTTGAGAGGTAATTTTAATTGTTATTTTTATTATTATACTAGTAATGTTGGCAAGGTATTCAATATATAGAGTTTTAAGGATTTTGATAAGGATAGATATCTTGATAGTCGAATATCAACAAGAAACTAAGTGCTCACTCTATTTGTAGTAGTAATGTGGATGGGTACAAAGAAACCCATACTTGTGATATCCACTACCAAAGCAAGGTATATGGTTGCAATACATTCTTGTAAAGAAGCCACGTGGTTGAAGTTTTTGTATTGAAATTAGTTTTAGGAGCAAGATAATGATAAACTATGATAGTTAGAGTGTGATTTTTTGGCAAGGAATCTTATGGACCATGCTCATACCAAACATGTAAATGTGTGATATCACTTTTTTAAGGAGACAATAGAGGTAAATGAGGTTCAAATGAATTTTTTTGATACTTTAATGAATGTGGCTTTTGAAAAAATCAATGAGCACTATAAAGTTCTATTGGTGCAAAGACATAATGGGTTTATCCCTTTCATATACCTAGTTTCTTATTTATTTTTCTATAAATATCCTTTATTAAATATCAATTGGGAGAGTGTTATAAATTTGATGTCTATTCTCCTACAAATATTTCCTAGGTGAGAAAAAAATTGAAACTTTTGTAAGTTCTTGTGATACAAAAATTTAACCATAACTAGATAGAATGGTGTTGGAAGCCTGTGTGAAAAATGCGACAAGATTTACAATTTTTAGTATGGTCTAGAGGTATATTGGAACTTGGTTAATCCAATGTAGAAATCACATGAGGATTGGTGTTATAGTTACCACATGTTGTATAGAGTACATAGTTGGAGTATGTGTAGTAGTGCAAGAGAATGTGTGGCATTGTTAGAGTGCATGCAACAATAGCAGAGGATAGTTAGATGTTCTAAAGAATTTTAACTCATGAGAGTGTTGTCTCTACTATTACAATTCATGCAATTTTCTCGGTAGTAATACATAATACATGGTTTACTATTATTCATGAAACAAATACATTCATTGAAATAATGAATGACTTAGTCATTTGTGAGAGTATCTACATTGATGAATAGTTTTTCTTGGAGATATTCCTCTTTAGAGTAACATGTGGTAGGATTAATATCACAATAAGTTTATTATTTGGTTATGTGATGGCTATTATTCCAAGGTGGCTATAATGTGGAGTCATTTTTCATCCCAAGAAAAATTCAATCTACATCTAGTCTGTGATATGGAAGGAATAGGTTTATGAATAGAGAACTATAATGTATTTGGATTTAGTATTCATAGATTAATAGAATCTGTAGACACCTAAAAATGACCTAGGCCTGCAAGCTTCATTTTTACCACTTTCGTCCTAGCATAATTATGACATTTAATTATGTCCTTGGTCCACATTCGACTATTGATTAAATAATTCATGTCCATTTATTCTTCATGATTATTAAATAAATAAATTTTATTTATTTATTAAATACGTCATTAATTGTCTAAGTCTTCCTCTAATTAAATGAATTTGTTAATTTATTTAATTATCTGTATTCATTAATTCTTCCTGATTTTTAAATAAATAAGTTCTATCTATTTAATATGTCACTAATCCTCACAATTAAATAAATTCATTAATTTATTTAATTCTTAATCATATCTGCTAAATTAAATAATTATCTTTAATTATTTAATTGTCAAAATTAATATTCCTCTCATTTTAAATAAATGAAATTATTTAAAATGTCATCACAATCTTAACTGACATTCCATTTTGGTAAATAATCTAAAAAAGATTATTTATTTGTCTCACAAAATTCATATTTTGAGTTGATTGGTAGCTTTCTTCCAAAAATCAAATAAAGCAAGCAGGTTCTTGATTTTAATCAAATTTGCTTTTCAGTCCATCTTTTATGAATCTCACAAAGCAGGCTATCTTTATCTTCTCAATTTTGAAAATCTTTATTTTCAAAATTAATTATCTCCTCTTTTCTCCATCGCCGATCTGATTTTCTCATGTGACACCTTGACCACTCACTTAAGGATTTTTCCCTAACCCTGATTAGGGATTATCGGATGAAATCTTGACCTCTGATTTTAGGTTTCTGTCAAGAGTCGATCTCGTCTGTCCATTCAAAATTGTGTTTTCTATAAAAGACAATTTTGCTCATAATTTAGGATCCACCACTTCGTTATTATAGGCATTATAGTCATTTAGTATTCATTTATCATTCATCATTTATCATTTTTCATAGGCATAGGCATAATTTTACTTAAATCCTTCAAAACTTGCATAGGACAATGGCATAGTCAAATTGCTCACACACTCAATCTGAGGGCATCAAATCATACGCTGCAAATTAGAAGGTGCTATGGAGGTGATTCATGGAAGCTTCACAAATCTGGTATAATCATTTCATTATTTATTGTTTTCATTGTGCTTCATATCTCTTTGGGTTTATTTCATATGATTTCAATTGATTATCTATTATCTAACCTGAATTTACCCTTAGTTACATTGGTGAACCTGACGTGAACACAACTCTATTATTTGTTATTATTTCCGTATGGTTTTCGTGTATTTTTTGTCATTTTTACAGGTATAGGTACGGAGTGACGCGGTCTTTTTTTTAATCATGACGCATCGTATGCGTCGCGACGCATAAGAAGACCCAAACGCTGCAATCACTCTGTCAAGCTACAATCGTAGTTTGGAAAGCCGCATTTGATGAACCAAGCAACGCATTCGCTCTGTCGTGATGCATTTTCCTGGTAAAGTTTTCTTCTCATTTGCATTTAGATTTTTGAGGTTTTTCTGTTCTTTCTATTTTTTTTTAGCATTCTTGTTTTATTTTCTGCATTCTGCCCAATAGGGGTTATCGAGTTACTAATCGTGTTTCACAATGTGTGGTGGTTACGTTTCGTGGGTCCAAGACTGGTGAATGAAACTGCTAACTTGTGGTTTTGCAGCTACGCTTGTCAAAGACTCATTTCTCAAACAACATGTTTGCGATTTCTAGTGTAGAAAACACTTCATTTGGTGCTTTTAAAATGGATGCGTGTTTGATTCTGTTTGATTGTGCTTGAAGGTGGTAGGTGATTATGCTCTCACCCTGTGAAAACTAGGTGATTAGAAAACCAGACCCATCTTATTTTGTGTCACCCTCACGATTTGGTAATCGGAGTATCCTCTCCCCTTGCGCACTTGTGCGATCCTGGGTGTAAGAGAAATGGTTACTAACTCTAGAACTTGAGCCTGTTTTGGTGGGAAAAAGTACTCACCCCAAGACGACTCAGACCGGTAGCACCCTGACACCGAGGGACTTCTAGCCGGTATATAAAAGTGGGTTCTTGGGGAAAGCCCAAGAATCACGAGTGTGGTTCCAACGAGATGGATCTGAAAGGGGACTCTCGCTACATGGATCATGCCCCATGAATGGAATGCCCGAATTAAACACCTCTTGTCTTAGTGTCCAACCGTTCTATTGGCCGTTGCTTGATATAGTGCAGGGTACAATATCATGCCCAAAGATACTCACTATTGATCCCCTTGAGTAGAGATAGCAATTCCTGGGATGTCATTACCCAATGAATCTGAATTTGGTGTGCTCGAATGACGTTAATGAGCTGTGGAGGGGAGCCAATGCCACCAAAATTCTAAGCTATCCGCTCTCGAGAAGGAAAGGTGTTTATCACCAATCCGGGGTATAAAGGTGGGCTATATCAAGTATACAAACCCTTGGCCTATCGGCCTTTTAGGATTGTACTTGTCTTATGTGCGATTGCTTACATTCAAAACACTATGTTTATCAAGTGCTTTCTGGTTTCATCACAGTTCTAAACAAAACATTCAACACCAAACAAATCAAACTTGCCATCAAAACGACAAGAAAATCAATTTTAAACAAAACTATGTTGCATCTGTTGAACCGCAATCGATTCTCTGCACCACAATTGCTCTGTTAAACCGCATTTGACATTTAAAACTCCGCATCTGTATGTGTCGCGATGCATCTGAACACTACAAAGCCGCATCTGCAAAACTGAGTCGCATCTGACAGTCCAAAAGCTGCAATCACAAAAACAACCCGCATTTGAAAAACTGTGATGCATTCGTAGCTTTAAACGACGCATTCGCCTGTCATGAATCAAACCCTGAAACAGATCCAAATTTGAGTCTACACTTTGTCAGTATTGTGTCAAACACATTTTCCAAAGGAATCCTATCAGAAACCAATTCTGAAATTGCTCAAAACTTTTGTCCATTAGTTTGCATTCTTTACCATAGGTTTCACCATTCATTATTTTTAGGTGCATACATTTGACATTAGTTTTCCCCTAGGCTTCAAATCATTGCATACTTTGGATTAGATAAATCTCAGCACCAATTCACAAACGTCATTATTTTTGAAACTAGGTTATCTTGGACTTCATCATCATTATCCTTTTCAGTCGTTGTCCCTTTTTGTGAGATTTTTTCCAACTCAAAAGTCTAGTTAGGAAAACTCACTAGTCATATTGGCCTTATCATCTTGTTATTTTCAGCAAAGTCCTTTAGTAACCAAAATCGAAAACAAAAAGTTAGTTTACAAGTGCTTAGATATCCTTGTCCTAAATTGCATTATAGGTTTAGACATTGCATATTTTATTTCCAAAAATCCAAAAACATTACACACTTTAGTCATCATTTTGAACTTAGACTTCACATAGTGTCATCCTTGCATTTAGTTGTCATCTCCATTTTAAGCAATATCATTTTATGGTGGAAACTAGACTCCAAAAACAAAAGAGACAAATGGAAAACTTTCGACAAGACCCCACATCCACTGTCAACAATCCCACATATGATCCAAATTGGACTTTTGACGATCCATTTGCCAACACAAAGGACCAACCTCTCACGATAACACCATCCTCGTCAAACATTCCATTTGAACCATTCTTACGTAAGGATGAATACGGTCAAATACTTGAGGAAAACTTAGAGGTAGCGGCACAAGACCTAGAGGCCTCTCAATTCGTTGAAACAATGGTCCTTTACGACAGAGATAGATACTTGGCTATACTCTTGAGTCAAGGAGCCAAATTACCTAAAGGATTCGACATCGACACATTGAGATCAAAATCTCCAGACCCTAATGTCAACAACATGCACAATATATCAAATAGTGGTCAACCCTCAAACACTATGAGCAATACTTTCTTTGACACTACAACGACAGTGCATGCTACTCCCAACGTCCTAAACACCTCCAACTCAATAAACGCAACATCCATTGGAGGATCACAATCGTCCACAATGCCCACAACATCCACGACACTATCACAATTGGCTGGAACCACTCTTGGCCCCTCGACAACATGGGAAAATTATTTGAACCCTCTCTTTACCGCAATGGTAAATGTCACAGGGGCATCATCAAGTCACAACACTCCCCCCTTAACAACCACATCTAGTACCATGAGTACACCTTTGACACGCCCTCTCATTGGTATCTCGCAAAATCCTTTGGGGGGAGGCAAACGACATGTATTCATTCAAGGACAACAACAAAATGTGAACACGTCAACACTATCAAATACCATCAAACCCCAAGGGCACAATACGAACATTTCCCTTGCACAAAATCAACAATTCGGACAAGGTAGTCAACAAACACAACCCATGACATCATTCACAAATCAAAATGTTCATGGTCACCATATTCCCCAAATATCAACACAAATGGTTGGGGGACACATTCCAACCTACTCATCCCATGTTCATACTCACCAACATACACCTAACCCTAACTTTCAGTACCAACAACACACCAATCCACACACATCATACATGTCACAACAATCCATATCGCCACAATTCACCAATATTCACGCACAACAAATAGGGACCTATGGTGTACTAGGCAACCCAACACACGGGACCACAAATGATCCTGTTATGGATGCCTTACAAACACGATTGATGGATGTAGAGAAAACTATCCAAAACATATACGTATCAGGCAAGAAATCAGAAATATCATATGATCTAAACGTATACCCATTTGACATGAGCTTATACATGCCTTCGTTTCCTCCAGGATATGTGTCACCCAATTTCACAAAATATAGAGGCAAGACAAACCCCATTGAACATGTTCGTGAGTTTGCAACTAATTGTATGGACATTGCTTATGAAAAAACATACTTGATGAGACTTTTCTCTAAAAGTCTGGCGGGTCCTGCCCTTGAATGGTTTTCCAATCAAAAGAATATCCAAACATGGGATGAGCTTAAACAAAAATTCATAAAAAATTACGCGTACAACATTGACATGGATACCTCTATCACTAGCTTGTGCAATCTCACACAAGAGGATGCTAGTGAGACTTTCATCCCATTCTTTCAAAAGTGGAGAAGTCTAGCTAGTCGATGTCATATTGATATACCAGAAAGGGAAAAGGTCGACATGTTCGTGCAAACACTTCTTGGGCCCCTAGAATATGCATTGCAAGTACATTGTTGCACAAACTTCACAGACTAGTTGAAAAGGGGTCCAGATTGAGAAAGCCCTTATCGCAAAGGGAGAACTAAGGTACGGTCCCAAAAACACAAATGTCAATCCACCCGCCGACAAAAAAAAATATTGGGTTAAAAATAAACACGTTACAAATGATGGTGTTGTTGACGCCAAGACTGCAAACATCGTGGGTCCTATACTGGCCCTAAAAGGGGTTCAACAACGACACTGACACCTCCTTCCAATGCCCCTTCAAACAACCAAAGTGGTCAAAATAATCAGGGACAATACCGTCAAATGAGACAATTTCCTAGAGGTCGCACATACACTTCTTTGGGTGAACCCATTGAGGAAGTCCTCAAGAAATGCATTCAGAGTGGCATCATCACACTTCAAGAACCAAAACCATATGACCCAGGACAATTCAAACTAGCATGGTGGGATGATAATGCATTATGCAATTATCATCGTACAAAAGGACATAAAACCTCTAACTGTCGACAATTGAAAAATCTAGTACAAGATCTTATCGAAAGTTGCATCATTGAAGTAGGCGGATCTCAATTTGCCTCCAATTCAGATCATACTATCCATAAGAACCCACTGCAGGACCATGGTTCTCATAATGCTTCCACCTCAGGTCCACAGACAAACAATAATCAAGCTAACTTCGCCCGAGCCAAGTACGATTATTCTAGTGGACCAATTATAAATAATGTACGAACTGATGATGAATACATCAACACCATTACGATCAAGAGAGCACCTCAGTGTAATGCTACTACTCGAAGTGGCAAGGTCACCATAGTTGGTCCGTATCCCGCTAGGCAACCCAAAATTACCATACCTGGCCCATCTGCTAAACAAACAAGACCCACCCCAACCACCAAGCAATGGCAACCCAAAAGTTAGTTCAACCTTATTGACCAGCTAGGAAAAACTCTCGCGCAAATCTCTATACTTGAGCTGCTTCGTATCTCTCCCGCGCACAAGGATATACTAGATAAAACCCTAGAAGAGTTGTTGGTCCCCAAGGACATTGATGTCAATCAATTTGAGACCATGGTGGGATATCTCACTACACCTCACCATGTCACCTTCTCGGATCAAGACTATTCATCACCTAAAACCAACCACAATGACTCCTTGCATATAGAAACATTTGTCCACAAACACAAAGTCAGACGGGTTTTAGTAGATGGAAAAGCAAGATTGAACATATGCTCCCTCAAATTGGTTAAGGCTCTAGGATTCTCCAATGCATGCGTAGACCCAACAAAGAGTATAGTGATCAAAGCATATGATGACGAAGAATGCCCTTCACATGGCGTTATCTCGCTCCTTATCAGAGTGGGACCAATCATTGTAGACACAACCTGCTAGGTCCTGGATTTGGAATTACCATACAACATCTTGCTCGGCCATCCATGGATACATGCCTTAAAATATGTTCCGTCCACATATCACCAATGCCTAAAGTTTCCTTTTGACGGCACATAAATAACGATATACGGAGACCCCGATCCTTTCCAATATTGTACAAACTTAAGGGGTATATCTGAAAACTGAGTACCTATTAACCGAGAGGCACCTGGCTCCTCGTCATCCAAATACATCGACCCATCCACACTCACGCCATCTTCCACATCCACTCCATCCACGTCTTCTGCCATACCACCACCTTCCACTAACCCTAAGGCTGAATCCACTGTCAAAATCCAGGACCTCAGCTGCGGAGAATTCAAACTGCACACAGCATACAGCATAACAACAATACCCAAGTCGCCAAAGGTCTACGGTAGGCCATGTTTCAGAATGGAACCCCAAATTATTTTTAAGGTTCCACCAAAAATAGTTTTCATCAAATGGGGGGACATGAGTAATGAAGACCTTGCTGACATCACAGGATGGATCTATAAGGATACTATCGCACTACCCCCATTACCAGTTCAAAAATATGGCAAGGGTTATGATATAATGAAGGCTAAGGGCTACGATGGTACTAGTGGCCTGGGCAGAAATAAAGCAAGACGAAGGGAGCCCATTGAACCTTTCAAAATACCAAAGTATCTTGGATTAGGGTTTGGATTGCCCGACTATGATGATCGATGTACCTCTGGACTTTCAAGTGAGCGAGTACATGCTTCAGATAGTGTTGAGACAACTAGGGAGACCCTCACCGAAACTGACTCCCAAGAGTGGGAATTTGGCTCAGAACGGTCCCTAAGTGACTGTTGCCTAGATGATTTGTTTGTTGAAGAAGGGGAACTGGCCTCTAAACAAAGATTTTGGCAAACATTTAAAATTGATCAGGCACCCAATAGTCAAACTCCCATTACCACCCCCCATGATTTACAAATCCCACTATCTGAATCCTATCAGTCCAACCCATCTGAACTACCAAATGACATTGATAATCATGACTCTAGGTCCTTCACCCCTTATTTCGACAATGAATATGAGACAAGCGAAGGGGAGTATTGGATAGAATCTGATGTGGAGTTGGATGATGATAACCTCATCTACAATATCATTGAATCTGTCTGCATGCTTTCTGCATCCTCCCCACAGTTCACCAACACTGACGATGGCATTTCCCTAGTTTATCCTCAACTAGTCGATTGGGACCAACAAGGCCCGCCAGTCCTGAATATGTTTCAGAATGATGAGGCAATTGTAGAATTTATGGGATTACGCGAAGACATACCTAATGGTGACCACAAGGTGGGATTCGCTATTGATCTGGATTGTACGGCATACTTCGGCGAGACTGCTCCGTCCTCCAGTTGCAAAAGTAAAAATAAAAACAAAATAAAAAATGAAACGTCTCTAGGTGAAAACCGAAAGGCACCTTTTGACAATAAAATAGTAAAAACAAAGGATGTATCTGCGGGTGAAAACCTCTCTAAGGCGCCCAAAGATGGAGGATTGGACTTTCTTCCTGTGCAACAAGAGAAGTCAGCTATGCTGGTAGAAGATACCATAGAAGATAACATATCGACAGAAGAAGACCCCAAAATGGTTCTCTTTGCTGCATCATTGACTAAAGAAGAGAGACCAGAATTTCATAAATTCTTTGCTGAACGTAAAATAAACTTCGCATGGTCCTATGCAGACATGCCAGGATTAGACCCAAAACTGGTCCTGCACCATCTGCCACTATTGCCTAATGTCAAACCAGTCAAGCAGAAGTTACGCAAAATAAACCCTCAAGTCGCTCTATTGGTCAAGGCAGAGTTGAAGAAACTTCTAGACGCTGGATTCATTCGGTCAACTGACTATGCAGAATGGATATCTAACTTGGTGCCGATAACAAAACCAAATGGGTTGATCTGCGTCTGCACATATTTTAGAGATCTAAATAAGGCATGCCCAAAGGATGACTTTCCTTTACCCAACGTTGACATCATAGTTGACTTTACAGCAGGATATGAGATGCTATACCTCATGGATGGTTTCTCTGGCTATAATAAGATTCGCATTGCCCCAGAAGACCAGCACAAAACGGCATTTACTTGCCCATGGGGAACATACTGTTGGAATGTCATGCCCTTCGGTCTCAAAAATGCAGGCGCCACATATCAAAGGGCTATGACTACAATCTTCCATGACATGATGCATAAAATGATGGAAAATTATGTAGATGACCTATTGGCTAAATCAGCAACCAGGAAAGATCACCTCAGGGTTTTAGACATAATTTTGAAACGACTGCAAGAATACAAACTCCGACTAAATCCTAAGAAATGTGTCTTCGGTGTAACATCAGGTAAACTCTTGGGCTACATAGTTTCTCGAAGAGGCATTGAGGTTGATCCCGCAAAAGTCAAAGCCATCATAGACATGCCTCCTCCCAGATGAATCAGTGAACTCAGAACTCTACAAGGTAGGGTACAATCTATTCGGCACTTCATAGCCCAATTGGCTGACAAGTGCCACCCATTCCAATACCTGTTGCACAAGGCTATTCCCTTTGTGTGGACAGACAAATGTCAAGAAGCCTTTCAGCAAATCAAAGACTACCTACTATCAATGCCAGTTCTCATGCCTCCCATTCATGGAAAGCCATTGATCTTGTACATCTCGACAACTAGTTCAGCACTAGGGGCATTATTAGCACAAAATGACCAAGAAGAAAAAGAAAGAGTTATATACTATATTAGTCGGATGTTGGTCAGGTATAAGCTAAACTACACACCAATTAAACGATCTTGCCTAGTCGTGGTCTTTGCAGCACAAAAACTAAGGCATTACATGCTAAGCCATCAGACACAGCTGGTAGCAAAGATCGACCCCCTAAAATATTTGTTGAGTAGGGCAGCATTAACAGGACGTTTGGCAAAATGGGTCATGATTGTAAGTGAATATGATATTCAGTATGTGGAAAGAAAGGCGATAAAAGGACAGGTCATTACAGACCAACTGGCAGACGCACCTTTGCACAGTGATCACCTGCTAGTGGCAGATTTTCCAGATGAATCAATATTTCATACAGAACCTAAGGCACCTTGGCGACTCTATTTTGATGGATCACACACAAACCATGGCTCAGGGGAAAGAATCCTATTTATCACCCCTCAAGGAGACTCCATTCCTAAGTCTTTCCACATTGCATTCCCATGCACGAACAATGTGGCAGAATATGAGGCATTGGTTACAGGACTAAGAATGCCAATAAAATGGAAAATTAGAGCATTACATGTCTATGGAGATTCTCAGCTTGTCATCAACCAGGTTAATGATGACTATGACACAAAAGATGAGAAGTTGATGCCCTACAAGCAAATGGTTGACACTTTCCAAACGTACTTTCATATGGTAACTTTTGAACAAGTTCCAAGAACACAAAACAAAGCAGCGGATGCAATGGCTACGATAGGCTCTCTCCTTGACATCCCAAGCAATCTGCCACAATTGAAGTTTCTTATAGAACAGTTGTTGGTTCCTGCCTATGACATTCTAGAATCAGAAATGGTCTACAAACTTGTTGGTCCCAACTCTCCCTGATATCAAGACATTCACGACTATCTTAAGTCCCAAACCCTTCCACCCGACCTATCCAATAACCAGAAGAAGTCCTTCCTTAGAAAAGCTATGAGATATGCCATCGTCAGTGACACTCTTTACCGCCGTAGCTTTGACAATACCCTCCTTAGATGTCTCGACACTAACGATGCAGGTACAACCTTACGCGAAGTACATGACTGTATATGCGGATCTCATTCGAGTGGTCCTACTCTAGCTAAGAAGATAACGAGACTTGGGTACTATTGGCCGACCATTGAAAAGGATGCATTAGAATATGTCAAGACTTGTCACAAATGTCAAATTCACAGTGATTTGATCCATGCTCCCACATAGGAACTTCGGTCGATCACCTCTCCTTGGCCCTTCGCTCAATGGGGACTCGACCTCATGGGTAAGATCCATCCAACCTCGTCCAACGGCCATAAATTCATTATCACCGCCACTAAGTATTTTACAAAGTGGATTGAAGCCATCCCATTGACATATATTACCAGAAAACAAATATCCAAGTTCATCCTTAACTACATTATTTGCCGGTATGGCCTTTCGCAATCCATCATCACTAACAATGGGCGTCTGTTTAAAAACCAGGACGTTCGTGAGTTATGTGAGCGATTTCACATCCAACACCATTTTTCATCTCCATATTACCCACAAGGAAATGGTCAAGCTAAGGTGTCAAATAAAACCAGTGTTAAAATCCTCAAAAAGACAGTCAATGATGCTGGTCGTGATTGGCATATACAACTCAATCCTGCTCTGTGGGCTTTCCACACTAGCATTCGTACACCTACAAGGGCCACTCCATTTGCCCTGGTCTATGGTGCTGAGGCAATCTTACCCATTGAGGTCAAAATTCCTTCGTTACGAGTCTCCCTGAAGGGTTTAACGGATGAAGAGGAGTATAGACAATCACGCTTGCATGAGCTGGAAATGTTGGAAGAAAGAAGACAAAATTCCTTGAACCATCTACAAGCGTATCAGAATCGTCTCTGTCGCAGTTACAATAAGAGGGTCATGGTCAGGAAATTTGACATTGGTGACTTAGTCCTAATGTAGAACCCGAAGAACCAAGCTGACAGAGAAAAGCCAGGAAAGTTTGAACCAAACTGGTTGGGCCCTTATGTCATCATCTCTTCTTTTGGTTCTGGAGCCTATCAGCTGGCGACTCCTGATGGAGAAAAATTGATAGAGCCCATCAATAGTCTACATCTTCGGAAGTTCTACACATAGCATCAGGAGATCGAGCTAAGAGCGGTAAAAATACAAAAAAAAATAGAAAAAGATAAAAAAATCGTTGCCTTGATGAAAACCTAGCAAACAGGCGTCTCGACAACAACAAAAAAATAAGAAAAATGACAAAATAGTAAAGAGAAAAATTTCGTCCAATAGTGAAAACCTGGCAAATAGGCACTTTGGATAGGTACCATGGTGAAAACCTGACAAACAGGCACCATGCATAATCAATCATTGCTCTGCCATCTACTGTCACTTTGTCTACCTTCGCTTAGGATGAAGGACATCTCATGCAATTATCATGCCAGTCGACATGACATTATACCCTTCCTTTCATGGTTGATAAATGATTGACATCAAGTCCTGACGACTGTCCATCTGGTAAACCAGCAGCATCCCGTCCATATTCCTTAAAGTTGGCTAAGTCTTGGACCTGACTAGGGGAAAATTTTGTATCATATAACTGTAGTGGATGTCACATACGGCTTTGGAAAACATTGAAAAAGTCCTGAAAAAAGACCTAAACATTGAAAAAGTCCTGAAAAAATACCTAAACATCGCAAAAAGTCCTAAAAAAAACCTAATCATTGAAAAAATCCTAAAAAAAGACAAAAACATCATCAAATGTCCTGAAAAAAGACAAAAAATCATCAAATGTCCTGAAAAAAGACAAAAACATCATCAAATGTCCTGAAAAAAGATAAAAAACATCAGCGCGCTTGAGTTGGAGCAGTACTGGGATGAGTGACCTCCCGGGATAGACCAGTGCTTCACCTCTATGAGCATCACCTAGATGCAATGAGTGCTAAGTGGACCATTCGATATCATGAGAGATGGGTTCTTGTTGAACCACTACTCATGAAACATGGGTCAATGAGTTTGACTCGAAACTACACGGTTGAATCCTAATAGCAATATCATAATAAAAAACATCATCAAATGTCCTGAAAAAAGACCTAAACATCGCAAAATGTCCTGAAGAAAGACCTAAAAATTGAAATATGTCTTGAAGAAAACAACAACAAAATGTCAAACACAGGATCATCTCTGGTCAAATCTATCCTGTCAATCGGTCAAGTCTTTGTCGTTTGTCTGAACTACATTGTCTTTGCGCATTTGCTACGTAGGCAAGACTCACATTTGAGTCCCCGAGACATTAGATCAGTCCTTTTAGGTTTGTCAAAATAAAATCATGACGCAATCTTTGGTCATCAAGACAAAGTCATTGGTCATGTCGAACTACGAGGTCTCTGAGTGTATGACCTAGGCAAGGCCATCTATCAATGAGCCCCTGAGGCCACACTAGGTCAGTCCATTAGGGTTCATGACATCACACTGGCACACATGTCAAAAAGTCTTCAAGCCAACATGAATCTTTACCAAATGAACAAAACTCATCAAGCAAATTTTGGCAATCATTATCGCAACATGACAATCCCATCAGCACATCATCATGACAATAGCGACATCTGGTCAGCACGAGTCAAACTCAGTCAAAACAAGTCAAATCATCATAACATGTCAAACTAACAACCCCTGGTTATTCTTCGGATGTGTCCTTCTGAACAATAACCTCTGTCATTAATGCCTTAGGATGTGTCTTTCCTAGGCATCGTCATTGTCATTCAACATTTTGAGTGATCCTTTTGACATCTAAGGATCACTCCTCATGACATCAGTATTCTTTAGATGTGTCCTTCTTAAGAACCAGCTCTGTCATCTATGCCTTAGGATGTGTCCTTCCTAGGAATCGTCATCATTCTGAGGAACCCCTTCCGACTATTAGGGATCAAATCCTCTCGACATCAGCATTATCCAGGATGTGTCCTTCCTGAATTCACCAATTCTCGACATTTTTTCATCTAAACATCATCAAAACTTTAAACATTTCGGCATCTCAACATTATCAAACATGGCATCTTGACATCAGAACAATGGATATCCAGACGCACTTGGCAAACATTTGGAACTTGTCTTTTGGATTTTTATCATGTTATTAGTTTTTCAGCGAGATCCCAATACCAGGATTTAGAGAAGCAGTGATGTGTCATGGCGATTGACACGCATGACTACTAGTTTCTCAGCGAGATCCTGATTCGGGGATTTAGAAAAACAACGACATATCATGATAAGGGCTCTATTTTATATTTTTGGCAATCATGTCACTAGTTTCTCAAGGATGTCCTGGAAACAGGATTTAGAGAAGCAACGACGTTTCATGATTTGTCCTTGTCTTTTTCTGCTTGTGGTTGATTATGACAAAAAGACTGGGGAAATCACGCTCTTAGTATGAGTCATGATCATCCTTGTCTGTGACTACTTGTCTTACGAAATGGTACGACCTTGCACACCTTGATCTATGTCATATCATGGTGTTTGTTGGCCATTACAACAGTCTGCCCAATGATGATTAAGAGCAATAAATATTAAAGTCCTATGGTAAAGCTTTGAAGGATTTGGTCTAGGAATTAACATGCATTTTCTTCGGTCTGGTCATCTCCTCTTCTTCGGTCTGGTCATTTTCTCTTAACAGTCTCGTTGTCTTCTATCATCGGTTTGGTCCTCCTCTTTCGTTCATCTCTTGATGATATCCTGTGACATACAAAAAACATAAGTGCATACATGATCATATAAACATTGCATTAGGTCCATACATACATCATCCATAGCATTAAATCATATACATAATCACAAACATTGCATTAACATAATCATCAACATTGCACCTTTTACTAAATACATTATGCACATCATTATCATTGTCATATAAATAAGCATTGCATCATCATGGCATCAAAATCACAAATAAGCATCATAGGACATCATACATATCATAATGCATTAAATCAAAGAACATCACATAACACATGTAGGCCGCATCAAAACTACATCATCATATAGTATCATCTCAAAAAGGTACAATGTCATAGGATAAAGTCAAGAGATATCCCAAAAATGGAGCTCACGGGCTCAATAATCTATACATAGTGTGTCATAATAACAAAATGCCCCTAGGGTAGACTCTCATCATCCCCTCGTGGTGAAGAATGTGGCGGCAGCAACTCTAAAACTGGGACTGAACCGGTAGGCGAACCTGTAGCAATCTCTGTCTGTGCTACCGGTGGAACTGAGAATGAAGGTCTCATCTCCACGATAACGAACATTAGTGATGTCACTGCTGCCTGACTCTGAGAAGTAGATAGATCAACAACTGGTGGTTGTCCCTGTACTGGCCTCTGCACTGAACCAGTCGACCCATGACTATGACCCGAATGGTGACTCGGGGTGTGCCGGCGTGAGTGATGTGACCTGTGCACGGATGTGTGCCCTGTCGAGGTAGACCCTCCGACGTTGGTATGATTCCTGTTGCCACTGGCACTGCCTGATTTGTGGCCATTACCTATCCTCATCTGTGACCGTGACAAGGTAGGATCTCGTCGCTTAGGTGGCACTGTTTGCTCATACAATGCCTTGTACTGCCCCAATCTCGTGCTCACCCTAGCCAACTCGCAAGCCATCTCCCCTGTAGGCCCTGTACATAACTCCGCAAACTGTGTGCACCACTGAGCTGAGTCCTGCTGGCGGATCATTGCCTGATCTCGCTCCACCCGAGCTACCTCCAGCACTGACTGCAATGATCTGACCTGGGCCATACTCTCGTCTAGCCTCCACTGTAGGTCCACCACCCTCTGATCTGTCGTGGCATCCTGGGGCAATCCTGAGGAGGATGGTATCTCCTCCTCTCCCTCCACCATCTGCCATCTAAGCAGTCTCTCAGCCTCATCCATGGCATCGTCCTCATCATCATCATCGTCGGCCACATCCTCTGCCACCTCCTCCTCTTGTCCTCCCACCTCCACCTCCTCCTCCTGTCCTCCCACACCCACATCCACCTCCTCCTTCCTATCCTCCCACACCCACCTCCACCTCCACCTCCACCTCCTCCTCCTGTCCTCCCACAGCCACCTCCTCCTCCCGTCTCTCCTCACCCTCTCCCTCCTGTCTGGGCTGCTCCTCGCCAACCTCAGGGATAGCATCTAATGCTACCCTCGCCATGCGTTGTCGCACCCTTCGGCCCTGTCTCTAACCGTCTCACCTCCGCCTCCGGCCATCTCCGCCATCATCTCCCCCTGCCTCTGTCTCCATCCCTACCTCCATCTCTACCCTTGCCTCCATCCCTGCCTCCATCCCTCCCCCGGCCTCTGCCCCTGTCATCGCCTCTGCCTCCTCATCTGGCCCTCGGCACATGAGGTATCACTTACCACCTGTCCACAAGAGCTGGCTCGTCAGGATCTATCAACGACATTGGTCTGTGTGCCTACCACCATAAATCATAATCCGTTGTGGTCCCGGGATCGGCTATCCCACCTCTCCATCCCCATGCCTGGGCTCCTAGCCCATCAATCTGCTGCTTTGCAAAGGCCACTGGAATGGATGGTCCCCAAGCATACTCTCTGGATGACCGGGCATACTCAGTTGTCCCTGCAGGTACACCCTACTGCTCTCCAAACTGCCTAAGGACACGCTATGGCAAATCCATCTCGATGATAAGTGACGTCTGCACGGTCCTCCCAATCAAGTATCTGTACTGTCTGCAAAGGCTAAGGTGCTCGTCCTCATCGTCCCACTGCTCGCAGTCTCTGTATGGTCTCCAGATGAAGGACACCATCGTGTCAATCCTGTGTCACCACCAGCCTGTCTCACCCATCTGAGTCTGCTATAGGGCACCCGCTTAGTAATAGGAATAGGGCATCCCCTCGGCCAACTGTGGTCTCTGAATAGGAGGAAGAAATATGGCAATGTGCTCCCAAGCCCATATCATCATCAAGGTAGTCCCACAGGAGATACTCTCTGCCCTCCTGTAGGCAACATCGTGCAATTGATGGTAAAGAGTCCCCAGTAAATAGGTACCCCAAGCATAAACGGTCCTGTCTCGCCTCATACCAACCAGGACGTCCCCCCAGCCAATAGGGAATCCATGTCCTCGATGGTCGGGAACCAAAATACCTGCAATCAGAGTAGCAAGGAATGCATCAAAGTGACCATAATGCTCTGCCATGAACTCCCATCTAATCCCATATCCTTGGATGCCCAGTCCTGCACCCTGATCTCAGTAGTACGCTTGGAAGGTCTTCTCGCCATGACGAGGGTCGTAGACGATCCGCTCCCCTCGAATCGACACTCGTAGAATCTGGTAGACATCCTCTAAGGTAATAGTGGCCTCACCTATCGGCAGGTGGAAGGAGCAGGTCTCCGAATGCCACCGCTCACACAGCGTAGTTAGTAATCCCCTATTCGCCCGAATGGCAAGCATGTAGGCAACATAGAATAATCCCAGTCGCATCAATCGTCACCACTCTCACAGGCTCAACTAGTCAGCAAACTGAAATGTCATCGGTCTGCTCTCTTGCGTATAGATAGGGGCAAGCTGCCTCTGCAAAAAGACAAACAATATATCAGTACTTTCTAGACAATTGTCAGCATCATCAAAAGCATTTAAGGTTACACAAATATCAAAATCAACATTGGTCAAATGCGTCGCATTAAGGCAATTGCGTCTCAAAACGTCAATTGCGTCGTTCCGTACATCAAATGCGGTCTAAGATCTCAAATGCGTCGCATGTTCATGCTTGCGTCATGAAATTTGACAATTGCATCACAACAAGGCGAATGCATTGCATAATAACAATTGTGTGGATCAAAATAACGAATGCGTTACAAATTGGCGATTGCGGCATTCAGACATTCAATTGCGACTCGATAAGGAAAATGTGTCACAGTATTTTTCAAATGCGGCGCAAACCACCATTCTACCCTAGTTTGTTTTTCGCACTTGCGTCGCGACGCATCATACGCGTCAAACGCGAAAGCGAATACGTCGAACGCGAAAGCATATGCGTCGCGGCGCATTCGTGATTCGCCCTAGAAGCCTAAAATTGACACACAAAATGAGAAAATTACAAAGTGGGACAAGGGTACATACCGCTAGCTCTGAGCCCTCTGGCCACTTGAATGTTTGCACGATCTCCCTGCGATGCTCTGTGATTGGAATCACCATCCTCGCTACGGTCCTTTTCGCTCTGAGCTCTCGAAATTCGCAAGGTAAATAGTAAAAATGAATTGACTTTTACCCCTTTGTCAACCTATTTATAAGGTCAAAATGACATTTTCTCAGGTGAGTTACTGCTCGAGGCTCATTTGACCACATTTGACTACCCCGTAGACTGTCTTAAACATGTCCAAATCCAAAACCGACTGTGTCGTTGTTTTTCTAGTCATTAAATTGACTTATCGGGACCTTTTCCAAATTGTTCTACCGCTGACCCAAAATTTGAAAAATTTCCCGAGGGGGCATTGATAACCTTTACTTGCACTGGGGCATATTTTTGACTTATTTTCTTTGTCACAATGAGACATGCTACATTATGACAAAGAGGGGCAAATGTAGACACCTAAAAATGACCTAGGCCTGCAAGCTTCATTTTTACCACTTTCGTCCTAGCATAATTATGACATTTAATTATGTCCTTGGTCCACATTCGACTATTGATTAAATAATTCATGTCCATTTATTCTTCATGATTATTAAATAAATAAATTTTATTTATTTATTAAATACGTCATTAATTGTCTAAGTCTTCCTCTAATTAAATGAATTTGTTAATTTATTTAATTATCTTTATTCATTAATTCTTCCTAATTTTTAAATAAATAAGTTCTATCTATTTAATATGTCACTAATCCTCACAATTAAATAAATTCGTTAATTTATTTAATTCTTAATCATATCTGCTAAATTAAATAATTATCTTTAATTATTTAATTGTCAAAATTAATATTCCTCTCATTTTAAATAAATGAAATTATTTAAAATGTCATCACAATCTTAACTAACATTCCATTTTGGTAAATAATCTAAAAAAGATTATTTATTTGTCTCACAAAATTCATATTTTGAGTTGATTGGTAGCTTTCTTCCAAAAATCAAATAAAGCAAGCAGGTTCTTGATTTTAATCAAATTTGCTTTTCAGTCCATCTTTTATGAATCTCACAAAGTAGGCTATCTTTATCTTCTCAATTTTGAAAATCTTTATTTTCAAAATTAATTATCTCCTCTTTTCTCCACCGCCGATCTGATTTTCTCATGTGACATCTTGACCACTCACTTAAGGATTTTTCCCTAACCCTGATTAGGGATTATCAGATGAAATCTTGACCTCTGATTTTAGGTTTCTGTCAAGAGTCGATCTCGTCCGTCCATTCAAAATTGTGTTTTCTATAAAAGACAATTTTGCTCATAATTTAGGATCCACCACTTCGTTATTATAGGCATTATAGTCATTTAGTATTCATTTATCATTCATCATTTATCATTTGTCATAGGCATAGGCATAATTTTACTTAAATCCTTCAAAACTTGCATAGGACAATGGCATAGTCAAATTGCTCACACACTCGATCTGAGGGCATCAAATCATACGCTGCAAATTAGAAGGTGCTATGGAGGAGATTCATGGAAGCTTCGTGAATCTGGTATAATCGTTTCGTTATTTATTGTTTTCATTGTGCTTCATATCTCTTTGGGTTTATTTCATATGATTTCAATTGATTATCTATTATCTAACCTGAATTTACCCTTAGTTACAGAATCATTTATTCTTTTTTGTTTTATATTTCCTAGAAGGGTTTCCTATGTTAAACCTTGTGTACCATGCATTTTGTAGATTTTTTGCGATTTCAAGTTCTTCCACAATATTTTTCTAATTGATGTTTTTAATAATATAAAATAACTATAAATTGATCATATAGTATAAAGTTCTATGCCAATCAAGTTATGGGTATCATGGATTAATTTTCATTAGTCAAGAGTTTATGTAACAGATTTAAAGTGTGGAATCACTTTAGGAATCTAATATCTCTTACTACCAATTGATATGGTGATGCTCTAATGAGATCGGTTGCATAAATATATTGGTGATAATACATGTATGGATGCCTAAGGATTATATCACAAGAATCAATTGGTGCTACATCAGAAGTTGAATCCTCTTGAAAATGGATGAATAGCATACTAAAAGTGGCATTCATGAGTGATGCATACTTCTAGTGCTACAAGAACTAGTCCATACATAAGGAATCAACGTGTGTGGAAATAGACTCCTATACTAGTCTTGAGAGGAATTTTGTATAAATAAATTTAAATATGATCCAATAAAATTATATAAATTAGAGAAAAATATTCATAAATAGATAAAAAAATCTAACCATAACATAGTGATTTATGTGGGGAAAAACTTTGAGGGAGAAACACTGCAAAACTTGCATAATGTAGTATCAAATCAACAAAGTATTACAACACACTTGTAATACAAGTATATAGAGGAGTATTTCACCATCATTTAAATACAAAGTAATTTTGGTAGCATTCCAATAGCACCTATATACTTTCAAACACTCATCATAAAGTATAACTCCTCAAGAACCAATTTATAGAATTCTTGCAATGTGGAAACCATTTTTTATCTTACAAAACCATGATAAAATACCCCCAAGAGGCATGATTCCCAACTTAGTCTCAATTTCTAACACCCCCTACGAGAATCTATCATACAAACTAATAATAGTGTATTCCTTTATGATCTTACAACTATCATAACTAACCAATTTAATCAAACCAACATGGACTCCCAAGATCAATAATATAATAGTCTCAAATAGGAACTATGAAAAATAATTAATTATTATCATAGCTGGTCAAGATTCTAAAGTAACTTCATTATTTTCTTGGCTCTTACACATCATAAGCTCTAAAAAATTTCTATAGATAGGAATTTTAAAGACATATTACTACACTCCATAATATTTTAACATTTGACATATGATGCCACATCAAAATCCTAGGCCCATTTTGGTGGAGTACAATTATTAAATAAAATAAAATATGATAATATTGAATTAATTACAGAAAATATCAAATAATAAATAAATAATTATAAAAAATTATAAAAGTTGAGACACCTTAATTCCTATAATTCTCTAACTTATTGAATGCTTTCAAGAGCCAAAAGGAAACATCAACACTAAAATTTAACTACTAGAGGTCAAGAGCCCAAAGACTCTGAACACCATTTGAAATTTTTTACGCTCGTGGACTTGGTTAATGAATCTAAAACATTCATCAAAGTCTCTATCATATCTAATTTTACCCTTCCATATTTTATCATATCTCTCAAAAAATGATGTTGCACATCTAAGTGCTTGGTGTTGCCATGAAATTCCAAGTTCTTTGGCAACCGTAGTGCACTCTAACTATCACAATAAAGAGTAACTACACCTTATTTCAAACATATAAACACAAAATCTTAATCCAAATGTTTTTTTACAAGAATTATTTTCACCCATATGCTTAGTTTTTGTAGTGGAAAAAGTGACCACTTCTTGTTTCTTACTCATCCAACTTATTGCACCATTTAATATCTAGTAAACACATAAACATTGGTGTATCTTCTACTATCAACATCATCTATCCAATTTGAGTCCCCAAAACCATGAATATCAAAATAATAATTATCTCCTATCAATGATGAACATAAGAAATACTCACATAGAAGGAGATTCATTAATAATTATAAACACATATAAAGAGAGATCGTGCTATAATTGGCACCTAAAGTATGTAATGCAGATTGTTTGGAGGTTGCTTGATAAGTTTGAAGCTTTTCATATATCTCACATTTATAGAGAAGGGAATAGTCTGGTAGATCTCTTGGAAAATTGGGGGTGCCAAAGGAAAATAGTGTCTATTTCTAGTGAGAGTGTCGATGTTGATGCTTTCCAATGTTAGCTTGGATATTGGCCAATGAAATATGTGCATAGTGTAACAGTGTGGTTGGTGCATTCAAAGTGTAAATATGCTCCTTCAGCGTTACTTGTTAATGTCGGAGAGACCCTAAAGATCATCCCCTTGATAGCCTAAAGACATGCTGTATCACCATGACCTTGGCTCTTCGGTGGGAGTTTAAGTGGTGTTCGTTCAACACAAGAGTTTTCTAATGATATACTTTGCAGGTTTCTGGTTACCTAAGTGACAACTTATGTCATTGTCTTCGTGGGTATGACCGACCCCTCTTTCCTAATTCATCGGTTGGTGAGACTTTAGCAAGTCAGCAAGAGTTAGGTGATTGTCTCTTTGATAGACCGATTATATTCTTCTTTGGCGTGACTTGTTCTTGTCGGAGAGACCTTGAAGTTTTTCTCCTCGATGGACCGATATCATTCTATATCGGTGTGACTTCAGACTTTCGTTGGGAGTCTAAATGGTGTCTGACCGATGCACTGATGGTATGCTTATCGATGAAACTTGGTTAGCCATTTCATGTCCCTCTGATACTTTGATGGTGGGACCAGACTGGAAGGGAGTGAAGGTGAACGGTGGTGTGTATGGGACCTGACATAGGAAGGAAAACAAGGTAAGGACATGTGGCTACAGACGATTGGTGTAGGTGTTTCCACTAAGTTTATTCTTCATTAGAGAGATAAAGGAATATCGATAGGAGTTAGATTTAAGTCCCCTCGATGCAGTGATGGTATGGGATGAATGTAGATCAATGGCCGAGGATGAAATTTATTCATCGAAGGGAGTTCAGGACATCGATGGGAGATTTTTGGGTGTCTCATTGATACTGTGATGGAAGTTGAACTGCATAATGTGTGTTGTGGGTCCTGACATGTGACGTATGTCAATAGATGGACATTGATTGGTTGACAAGGCGATTTACATCCTTGTTGTGAATCATGAAGTGGCAAGTTGCCAATGACTGGTATGGTGGAACCGTGCACAATGTTAAGGCTTCATCAAAAGAACTTAAGGATATCGGCAAGAAAGTATTCCTTGTCCCACCAACATAGCGATATGCATTGTTCAGTCAAGATGAAGCACTAAAGTTGATCCAATGATAAAGACCAAGGTTAGAAGGCATCGATGAGACATAGGGACATTAGTAGGAGAATATAGTCGGTCCCCTCGATACTCCAATGTGAGACCCGAGTGATGATGTAGGTGAAGTGTTGACGACATTCAATTGGTTGATTGGCCTTCTCACATCCTTTTTTCCTAGGTGTTCGGCAGGACCTACAAAATTATCTTGTCAATGAACCGATGAGTTTGTTTCGGTGTGATCGGGTGTCATCAACGAGACTCTATCTTGTGTCTCCTCGATTGACTAACAACGTTCCCCTCGAGGGGACATTGCTTCTTCAGTGGGAATCTCCTATGTGTCTCTTCAATGGACCAATAGACTATGGTGGGACCCAAGCTATAAGGAGGAAAGTGGTAATTGATACAAGCCATGTTGACTTAGCAGTGGGGACCACATGGACTGGTACATTGAACATCCAAAGAAAGCAAATGTTGTGTTCCAGGGTGAGCATAATTTTCACAATGCTATACTCAAAGCTTAGTTAGTCTAGGGTATGCAATTTTTTATCAAGGGCTTCTTAGTGTTTTGTACATAAGCTATTTGGGCACAAAAGGTTTTGGTTAGGGGATGTTGGGTATCTACAGTTATGTGATCTTTTGTATAATCAGGAGTGGTGTAATTACATATGTAATCTGGGTTGTTTAGGGTCACGATTAAGGGAAATATGGTTCAGTTTAAATGGTGGTTGTGAATTCTCATGTGGAAGCTTTTATGTTTTCAATTCTGACTAACAAACACCAATATTATTCATTTTTGTAAATTTTATTATATTATATTAATAAATATACAAGATTCTTTCCTTTCACCAAAAAAAAACATAAGAAATACTCTAGGATACACTTAAAATATATAAAAACCTCTCTTAACAACGCCCCAATGAATCAATCCAAGATTAAACCTAAACCTATCAAGAACTCCCACTACTTGGGCAATGACTAGTCTAGTAAATATGATAGCATACATTAAATTTTCAATTGTACAATCGTAAGACACTCTGCTTATGTCTTCCATCTCAAATGAATATATAGGATAGTGTAACATATTTTATTACCAATTTTACAATAACACACAATGGTCTACATCCCTACATGTTAAACCTCTATACAATTGAATTGGCATACTTACATTGGCTAATCCATAGCTTTATATTCTCTCTATCTCTTCTAAATTTTATTCCAAGAATGTGGTTTGCCAAACCTAAGTCCATTTCAAATCCAAATGCAAGTTGAGAATTTAGTTATAAAATGAAACATTTCCCTTTTCCAATTAATAATATATCATTAGCATATAAATAAATAATTAGGAAATGATCATCTTATGATTTATAATAAACACAATGATCTAATTTAGAGTGTTCAAACCCAAAACTCAACTCATATGTATCATTTTTTTGTGTCAAATCCTAGGACTCTATTTTAGGCAATACAAGGATTTATTTAATTTACAAACTAATTTTTATTTAGCTTTAACCATGAATTTCTTTGATTGTGTCATGTAGATATATTCCTCCAAATCATCATTCAAAGGAAATAAATTTTCACGTACATTTATTTGTCATCTAAGTCATAAGCTACAACAATAGAAAGCAATAATCTAATAGATTTCATTTTTGCAACATAAAAAAAAAAAACATCACCATAAACCACCCCCTCAACCTAGGAGTAACCTTTAGCAACCAACCATGCTTTGTACTTCTCAATAATGCTATTTGAATCAAAATTCTTTTTCAACACCCATTTGCAACCAATAGTTTTGTTTCCTTCTAGCAAAGGTACCAAGTCTCATGTATCATTCTTCTTTAAGGTTTCCATCTCTTCATCCATGGATTTTCTTAGGACTTTACATCAATCATACCCAATTCCTCTTGCACAAATTTCAATTCATCAATGTTAAAATGCAAATCAAATATAAATCTTCAATTATCATGTGAATAAAAATTTGGTGGTTTCTATGCCTAGTAGACCTTATAACAATCTAAAATGGAGGTTCTTCCTCCTCTTCTAAAAATTCAAATATTGATGAATTCTCCTCAAATTCTTGGGTCACTTGGAGACTCAATTAAACTTTATCAAGCATAGGAGGAAGTTCAATCACATCTTTCTTTTTTATTTTTTCTAATTGTAAAGTAATGAAAGAAGATTTAGTTTCTCTAAAAATCACACTTTTATTATATTACCTTTTGTACAATAGGATCTCAAAGCTTGTGTCCTTTCACACCACAATTGTAACCAATGAAGATATATTTCACAAATTTGTTGTCTAATTTTTTTCACTCTCCCTTGGCACATGTTCATATTCATCACAACCAAAACATAAAATATTTCTCAATGAATTTTTTTGGCCCAACCACACCTCTATAAGTGTTTTATCAACAAGAGTTGTTGTAGGAGACCTGTTTAGCAGGTAACAAACAGTGGCTACAATTTTATCCAAAACCTTTGTTCCAATCCAACTCACTAAGCATACTTCTACCCTTTTTCCATCAATATCATGTTCATTATTTCTATAACTCCATTTTTAGGAGAAAATAGAGTTCTATTTTAT
Source organism: Sequoia sempervirens (assembly GCA_007258455.2). Taxonomy (NCBI): domain Eukaryota; kingdom Viridiplantae; phylum Streptophyta; class Pinopsida; order Cupressales; family Cupressaceae; genus Sequoia; species Sequoia sempervirens. The sequence continues at coordinate 272,726,248 of VDFB02000017.1, forward strand.
CTTTGAATACCACAACCTTTATATAATCTATCAAGATATGTAGACCAATATTTATTATCATTTTCAATCCTTAAATGGTTTATTTTCTTCCCATTATATGATTCTACCATTGCTTTAAATTATGTAAGTCAACTAAAACGTTCATATTTACTCTTTTAATAAATTAAACTAATGTCCATATGTTACAATCATTAGTGAATGTAAAATACTAAGTAGATTTCACAATCAAAGGAACATTGATATGACCAAACACATTTGAATGAATTAGATCAAAAATGCCACAAAATTTATGAGAACTCAAGTAAACTAAATCCAACATTATTTTTCATAAATACAATGCTCACAAAAAATAAATTCAAGATTGCAATTAGTTAACCCTTCAATAAATATTATTGCACAAAACCATACATGCATCAAGGTAAAACAAGGTTCTCAATCTACCACCTCTAGCAATCGCCATAGCACATCTCACCATTTTAACACATAATTTAGAAAACACAACATACACACCCATATCTATTAGTTTTCTAAAAAATAATAGATTACATGGTAATCCTAGGATATGCAAGACACCATCAAATCCCCCAATCCTACCATCAAGAAATTTTATCTAAATTCTACCACAACCAACAATATCTAAATAGGAATTATCACCCAGTACACTTTCCTCATTTGTACTTTTATACTTAGTGAACCAATATTTAATTAAGGTCATATGAAATCATACCTAACTCAAGCAACCATACATTCTCACTTGCACAAGTGGCCAAAGCTACAATGAATGCATCGCCATTTACCTTCTTAAATTTAGAATCATAATAAACTTTATTTTTGTTTTTTTATGCACTCCCTATAGAATTGATCAAGCTTACTACAATTCCAATAAATAGTTTTGGAATTTCTACAAGATTTAGATCTCCCCTTGGACTTGGATCTAGATTTGACATGCTACTTATTATTCTTTATGGCTCTTTCTTTTGATCTTCATTGAACACTCAAAGACTCTTTGGCACTAAGAGAGACCTTCCTCATAGTTTCTTATAAAATAAAAGAATAAACATCCTTTATCTTCAAAGTGCCTAAATTTCTTCCCATGGCCATGACTAGGTTGTCCCATGGGTCCGATAAAGAACACATTAAAATTTTGATATATTTCTTCATCATCCATCTTCACACCCACAAATTTTAATTGAAAGACCAACATATTAAATTCATTTGTATGGTCTACAATACATCCACCTTCTTTCATCCTCAAGGAATATATATTCTTTCTCAAGAACATTTGGTGTTCTAAGTACTTTGATGATAGATTTCTCCAATTTTCTTCTATAACAATTTTGTTGTGGGTTCTTCATGGACATTAATAAGAACATAATCTATAAGACATAATCTAATTAGACTTTTTACTTTCCAATCCATTATATCATATTGAGAAACTAATGTGGCATCCATAGGTCTGAACTTTTTCATCAACTGCATCCCATAGATTGTGATAATTTAACAAACCTTCCATTTTAATTTCTATAGCTCAAAATTTGTGCCTAAAAAAATTCCACCTCAATCTTCTTGAATGTGATTTTCATATTTATTTATTTTAATAAAGATTACAAAATTATCTTTCTACACAAACTTCTAGTGAAATATGATTAGCTCAAAAATCTGTCTCCCAAAAACTAGAACCAAAGGTGATCAGGCTATAATGCCACTTGTAAGTTGTTGTACTCATAATAATTTTTTTGCTTCAATAAGACATTTTTTCTTAAAATGAGCTAAACCATGTAAAAATTTTGTCAAAACTATGTTTTAGGTCAAACCAAACATAGGATTTTTGTGGGTTTATGTCAAGGAACATATGTGCAAAATTTTGAAAATTAGGGTTTCATACCCCTTTTTTAGGAAAACCCCTAAAAATAGGACCTTTCCAAAATTGATTGAAAATGATTTTGATTGGATGAATTGACTTCACGATCACACTGGTCAAGTCAAAATCACCAAAAAAATTGTTTTTCTTTGGTGGGTCTATTTTCATTTTTCAGGAAGAAAGTTAGGACCTTCGCAGCCATTAATGGTAGAGTGGCCAGTACCAGCTGGTGAAATCTAACATTCAAAAGCTTCAACGAAGAATCCATGGAAAAAATGCTAAAAAAGATGCTATCTAATGGAGGGGCTTTTCAAAATTGAAAAATGCCAAAAAAATTGACTAAATCTGGAAAAGGCACACCTTGCTACCAAGGAGGCTAAGCAGTCAAACATGGGAAAAAGCACCCCTACTGACTAGGGGCACCCTTGAACTAGATGATCCAGATGTCACTTTTGAATGAAATTTTCTTCACGTGATCTCTCCAACATCAGCTCAACCTTGCAACGAACCTATTAGCCAGCCTACGAGACACATCAAATGACATCAACTGTTGATCATTAGAGCATGCAAAATGGAAGGTAAATCAATGCATATCAAGAAAAAAGTGCCCCTACTGGCCAAGGGCGCCCTTGAATTTGAGGCACCTGATGAGGTTTTCAACAACTGCTTTCTACAAGGCATCTATTTAGCTCTCTCTCAACTTCACAATCAATCCAATTGCACGTTTGCAAGACCTGTCAAGCACTCATAGGTAGAGATCAAGTAGAAAACACCAAAGGTGGAGGTTGAATGAAGAATAATGGAGAAATTGGCTAAGTGTTAAGGAAAAGCACCCTTGCTAGAAATAGGCACCCATCTTTTTGGGCAGTCAGATGCAGTTTGCAAGCTCGGTGACCCCCAAGATGACCTTCTTATTTTTGATCAATCTCAACAATGACACTGTCAACAAAGACAATGGAAAAATCAAACATATGATGACAAAGATCAAACTGGGACCGATTGTGAAAGTTTGAAACATAAAAATCATAAGTCAAAAAGCCAAAGGCGCCCCTGTAGTGGGGCGCCCATACTTTTGAAGTACCTAAACCAAATTTCAGAATCCACAAAGCTAGTCATCCTTTCCAGGACTAAGCTGGTTATCCATCCCATGTTCTAGCAAGATCATTAGACTCATTAGTTAGTGGTGATCTCATATCAGAGCACAGAGGGTCAGAATGGAGGAATTGAAGATCATGTTGGCCTCCTATAATGATTCAACAACTAGGCCTTTACAACCGTGATTCAGAGATTGGACATCTAACCTGAATAGTCATTTCAATCATCATGAAGGTGCATTTAACTTGTCAACTCAGGGACGTGAAATTGAAATGCGTCAGCACAATATGTGCACTAGGAACCCAAAGTAGCCATTTTCATTCTACAACTAAGAAACTCACAATACTGAAAGTAAATTGCTTAGAAAGGAATAACATAAATTTTAACCATCAATCAAAAATTACACCAAGCTGAAATGCATGACAAAAATGAAAATCTGACCAAACAAACAGGACACTACTCTATCTATTTTGGTTGTAGGAACAATCACATAATGGAATTCTAGTGGCTGCAGGAACAGTTGATGCCATATTTTTAACTAATTGCTAAATAGCAAGTAATACTAAACTAATACTAAACTAAATGATGGATTACTCACCAAGTGGCCCCCCTTGGATAAGTATCATCTAGAACTAATGAGAACTCAGATGCTCGAACTCAAAACTTTATTTTATTCACTGTAAATCATGAGTACAAAAGAGTAATCTATCTGTATTACTAAAAACTCAAGAATGCAAGTACAATATCAAATCATGCAACCTCCTGAGAAGGAGCATTAGATCTTTATTTATACTATCAACTAAATGAGGCAATCAACTCCATGAACCGAGAGGATGCCATTTAGGGAAAATAGAGAAAGTGGAGTGGTGGCGAGTACGCGTGCATGGAATCTGGTCAGACATGCAGGTCCAAACACAAATTTTAGCACAATAGTAACGCCCACATCTTCTCAGCCATCATTAAATTACACTATAAGGTGGTTACGTTTAGTTTGCATGAGGAATCCTCTGTCGTCAACCTCCTTTGACTTTTGAGTGATTCCTTTGATGGTCGTTATGGTGCATGCCCAGCTAGCGGTGTCTTCCTCAATTTAGCATCCTCAACTTATCTGCATGGAAATGTTAGTACGCACAATAATTGCATATATGTAACCACCTTAAGGAACATTCATTAATCACATAAAAAATTAATATAGACAGTCCATATAATCATGTCATTATCATTAAAGGTTTGTAGAAATAAGATTAAGGCCAATGTCTATAGTTTGAGGAAAATATCATAAAAGTAACAACACTTAATGTCAAATTCCATGATAACTTCAACAACTAAACCATAAATTCTACCCAAAACTAGACCATATTGTAGACTCATTACTCCCCCAACCTAAGATCTTGTTGGTCCTCCAGCAGGGGAAGGGTTGTTCTTTTGCTTGGTCAATGCTCTGAAATTTGCAACTGATAATTGTCCCACATCAGAGTGTGTTGTGCGTGAATCAGGATCTCAATAGAATCCTCCCAATCTATCCAATCTGCTCCATCTTTGTCTCTCTACAACAATATCATATTGGTAGAACCTAAAGTTTGGTATAGGCCACATTAGGATGGGTGGCTGAAAAGTCAGGGGAAGCCGAAATCGCCCCTTTGTCCTTCCAATGTGAATATATTTTTCAATCCTTTTAAGAGTTGTTGCATATTTTTGGATGGAATGAGGCTCAACTTGCTTGAGATCATCAGTTAATTTGTTCCACCTTTGTGAGAGGTATCTCTTCATGGTTTCCTCCTCTTTTCTTGCCTTTGCCTCATACTCACTATAAACTACTTCTATCCAAGGCATAATCCTATTACCATAGCTAGATTTGAAAAGCATTCTATGTCATTCCCTGAAAATATCCCTTGGATTCCTTGATTCAACCCTAATGGGTAGAGGGATTTTAGACTCCAATTGCTTATAAGCCCCATATTGATGTCCCCAACTAATCTCATTTTGAAACCAAGACATAAATTCCCTTAATTGGACATCCCCAACATACAACAATGGATTCCAATCATGGTCTTGAGTTACAGCATAATTATGCAAATAAAACTCACACAACAAATTCTTCATTTCAGGGGAAGCAATTCGATAAGCATTGAAAAATTCAACAGGGGTAGAAGGGTTCAAACTTGAGACAATTCTTACCAATCTAAAAGAGAGATATTTCTCCTTCATTTTCAAAGCACAGACCCTTGGAGGGGTCCTACATTCCAAAATCTATGGTACCAAGGTTTCCATAGCATCCACCATCTTCTTCAGGGTGGCAATTTTTGCATCCTTATCTTCAATCTCCTCATCTCTCTTTTGTATTTCCTTCTTCAATTTGTGTTTTTCCTCCTTCCATTCCTCTTCTATTCTTTGTATCTCTTTCCATAAATGCATGACTACCTGGTGCATTGAAAAATTAGGGAGGTTATGTATTCCCACCAATATCTTCTCTGGCACTAATGCTAACTGCAAGGATTCAGGTTGTCTCGTCAATCCTAGTTGTAGGGGTACTAATTGTTTTCCCAATTTGGGTTGTTGCTACAGGAACTCCTACTCATGTTCTGGATTTTGTTAGAAGATCTCTTGCTACGGAACTTCTTGCTCATGTTGCAGGATCTCTTGTTGCAAGAAGTCTTGATTTTCCTCATACTCTTGGTTTTCCACTTGTTCTACAATATTGGCAAGATCGGCCAATGTTATGTTTACTGTTTCCTTAAATATATCTTCCTCCTCGACATTGTCCTGCCCCATTGAAGCTTCTATGTCCTCTTGTGATACTTCTCTAGACTTAGGGATTTCCTATAGAGGCATAACAAAGGCTGGCCTAGCTGGTCTTTCTTTTCTAGGGGGGCTCTCATGTTTTTCTTTGGTTGCAAGATGGACAGTGTCAGCCTTTCCCTTCTTAGAGCTTGGCACCTCTTTTTTTTCCAGCTGCTTTTTAGCCTTTCCTTTTCTCATTTCTTTCTTTCTCCTTTGTGCGCTTTTTGAGTCTCGGCTGCCATGATTGAGAGAAGGTTGTATAACACGTTCGACACATTCATCCTCCTTTTGTGCCTCATATGGTTCAAAATCTTGAAGTGCACGAAATGCAAATTTAACTGGCGACCTTCACAGGTGATGTATTTTATGACATAAACAACTATCTTCTTCCATGGCTTGGGCAGAGACATTCTCATCGCACTTTGTTTATCTATGCTCAATGGAGGGTCATTCAACTCTATAAATTTGGCCCTAGTTGATCTAGCATCTCTAGAAGTAGGATAATTGTCACCATCAGCAAGTAACCCTGTGACTTCTGCAATTCTTTCTTCAGTTGCTATGACCTCCAGCCCTTGTACCGTGGCCTTCCCTTCAGACAATGTCTGGGTGAACTGTATTGCAATGTCTTCATCGAAATCATCCAACTTCAGGAAGTAGTCAATCCACCCGTAGTTTTTGAATTTGTCCAGGCAGGGTGCATCCTGTAATAATACATCATGCACTGTGGGTTCATTATGAATTAACCCACCTCCCATTGTCTGTAATCAAACAAACACTCTGTGGTTTCTTTCCTACAATTCCATCTAAAAATCAAATTCACCTTCCTGCAACACTTTCTAATTTTCCAATGCCAATGTTGACTGGATTTTCCCTTTTTCTAAATTACCTTTTGTTTACAACACAACTTGAGATATGACAAGGTCAATAATGGTTAGGAAGGAGTAATAAAGGAAAGCTATAATGAAGAGAAATGGCGGCAACAGTTGGTGTCACTTCACACATGTGAGTCGTCCTCTCACTCATATTTCAAATCGGCTCAATTTAAATTTTGCTAACATAGACTAGCACAGACTGACACATGGGAAAAATATTTGCATCTTTTTCCTCCCCCCAACCTAAATTTGGGCATGAGTCCACACATGCGGAATGATGATTTGACAGGGTAGGGAATATTGGCATGCTATGGTGAATGTCCATACTAACGTACAACAATTAAATGAATGCACTTAAAGATAATTAAGATGTAGCAATTAATGTGCACATACTTGAATGTGTGGAGGATTTGTTGCAAAGATCATGGAGAAAGTATCGCTCGCCTTTTTAGGAAATAAGTTGAGCAATCAACGAAGATGAGGTGGAATGAGGTGGAGTGAAGTGATGGAAGAGAGAGAAAAGTGGAAATGGATGGGTGGATGGGAGGATGGGTGAAGAAATGGACCCCCAGGGAAGTGGAAGTCTTTATTATGACAAGTACGTACCTTAATTATCCAGGAGGGACACTAGGTCCACTTCCTTTGGTTGTAGGAAGCTTGAATGCTGCATGCTGAGTAAATTGTTGTAGGAACTCCTCCTTGGAAGTTGGCTTGTGATACAATCTAAGGTGATGACATTGACAAGCAACTTAAATCTGATTGGGTCAATAGTAATGAGTTGTACAACACCATTAGGGAATACCTCAACAACCTCATATGGTCCTAGCCACCTTGTCTGCAATTTTCCTGCATTGTCCTGATATCTTGAGTCATAGAGTAGGGCCCAATCTCCAGGTTGGAATTTCTCGTCCTAGAAAAAAATTTCATGCCACTTGATTCTCTAATTTTGTACTACCTCTGTATGATGTAGGGTTGCTCTTCTAATCTCATCCAAAGCATTTAGTTGCATGATTATTTCTCTTTGTGCCTCAAAAATATCCATCCCCAAATCTACTACAGTCCTAAGAGTCTTATGTTCAAATTCAATGGGCATCATGGTTGTCTTTCCATACAATAACTCAAATGGAGTGAAGCCTATAGTTGTTTTCCAGGTTGTCATATAGGCTCAATCAGCTTCTAGTAATCTATTTTCCCAGTCCTTTTTGTGGATAGCTACCGTTTTGGTCAAAATGGCTTCAATTTCTCTGTTGGTCACCTCAACTTGGTTATTAGCCTGGGGGTGATAAGGAGTAGAATTTTTGTTCCTTATGTTGTAATCATTGACTAGTGCTGCAACAAGGGTTGATGTGAATTGAGCCCCTTAATTAGTCACTATCTCCCTTGGAACTCCATATCTTGTGAAAATTTCCTCATAAAGAAATTTTGCAACCTTGTTATCTCTTGCATGCTTCATGGCCTTAACTTCTACCCACTTTGTTACATAATTAGTGCATACCAAGATATAAGACTTACCATTTGATGGAGGGTCAATGGGTCCTACAAAATCCAATCCCCACTTGTCAAAGGGTGTGATTACCACCTGAGGGAAAAGTGGCATCTCATCAGATCTGGTTGGTCTACCCATTCTTTGACATCTAACACATTTTCTAGTATACCTTTCTGCATCCTTGTGGAGTGTTGGCCAGTAATATCCTGTGTTCAAAATATTCATTGCCTTCCTGTTGGCTACAAAATTTCCTCCACAAGGTTCATTGTGAAATGCATGCAAAATTTCATGTGTTTCATCTTATCTCACACATATCCTCATGACATGGTCTGGTCCAGTATAAAACAAACATCCAACAATCCAGGAGAAAGGAAAATATTTTTCAATGAGTACCCTTTTCTCTTTTGGAGAGAAGTGAGGAGGAACTCTACCTGTGACCAAATAATTGGCTATGTCAGCATACCAGGGTGTTTGTATACTGATAGAGAATAGATATTCATCAGGAAAAGATTCATCTATGGCTTGATCATCCCCTGATGTAGTCATCCTTGAAAGGAAATCTGCAACATTGTCCTTCCTTGGCTTATCCACAATGGTTATGTCAAATTCCTGCATCAATAATAACTATCTTGCCAATCTACCTACGATCAAAGGTTTGTTCATGAGATATCTAATGGTTGCATGATCAGTGTGCACAAAGATTTGGTAACATGTTATGTAATGCCTGAATTTGTTCAGTGCATAGATCACTGGCAACATTTCCTTTTCTGTCACAGTATAATTGAATTCAGCTCCCTATAAATTTTTATTGACAAAATAAATGGCATTTTCAATAGCTCCTTTTTTCCTAAGATTGCTCCTATGGAATAATATGATGCATCAGTATGGATGTGGAAAGGAATCTCCCAATTAGGTCCTTTGAGTATAGGAGCATGAGTTAAAGTTTCCTTCAAGTTAGAAAATTCCTTGTCACAAGCTTCAGTCCACTGGAATTCAACATCTTTAGTGAGAAGAGTATACAATGGTGTTGCTACCTTACTAAAATCCTTGATGAAATGCCTATAATATCCTACATGGCCCAAGAAACTCCTAACATCCTTTTGTTTCGCAAGTGTGGGAAGATTTGTGATTACCTCAATCTTTGCAAGATCTACTTGAATTCCCTTGTGGGAGATGTAGTGGCCAATAACTACATCTTCCTGCATCGTCATGAAGCACTTTTCATTGTTTAAGGACAAGTTTTGGTCTTCACATCTCTGTAGGACTCTCCTGAGATTTTCTAATGCTTGATTAAAATCAGCACCATAAGTGGTAAAGTCATCCATATACATTTCCATGCAATCATGAGAAATGTCTGAAAATATGCTAATGATTGCCCTCTGAAAAGTTTTAGGTGCATTGCATAATCCAAATGGGAGTACTGAGTAGGCATAGGTCCCCCATGGACAGGTAAATGTGGTCTTCTCTTGGTCCTCTAGTGTAATTTGGATCTGGTTGTAGCCATTGAATCCATCTAGAAAAGAAAAGTATTGCTTTCTTGCAAGTGTGTCCAAAACTTGATCAATGAAGGGTAAGGGAAAATGGTCCTTCTTGGTGGCAGCATTAAGTTCCCTGTAATCAACAAAAACTTTCCATTTCCCTCCTTTCTTGGGAACAATCACTAATGGAGACACCCACTGGCTATCTAAAATGGGGTAGATAAAGCCTGCATCTAGCAATTTCTGTAGTTCCCCTTTTACAATTTCTCTTAGTGCAGGGTTAATTCTTCTTTGTGGCTGTCTCACTGGGGTGCAATAATCTCTGATATAAATTCTATGTGTACAAATTTTAGGGTCCAATCCCTTCATATCATGATAATCCCACGCAAATGCATGTTGATGGGTCCTTAATAAATTTTCCAATATCAATTGTTGTTCTTCACTCAGTTTGTTGTTAACATTCAGGTACTTTCCTTTTGACACTTGTACTTGTGTAGTTGAATCTATCATGGTTGATTCATTAACACATGGTACCTTTAGTTCATATTGCAACAACGTATGGGACATACCTATTGCTACAGAAAGTTTGTCTGCAGGAATAGTGGTTGCAGGAAGAGTGGTTGCAGGAAGAGCAGACATAAGTGTCTTGACTGGAGTATCAGAATGAGAAGATTATGCTTCCTCCACTTCACAAAGGTTCTAAATGATGTTAGCCAACACTTCATCCTCATTTGGAGTTGCATAAAATAACTTATTCCTAACATCATAAGTTGTGCCATAGAATTAACTTCCTCGGCCTCTTCACCAACATGTGGCCATATGGGATTATCTTCATCATGAGATGGCTGAGCAGGAGGATAAAGAACAAAATTTTTAGTGCTCTTCCCATTTTAAATGGTCATGTCACCTGAACGACATCCAATATATGCATCTGCAGTTGCTAACCATGGTCTTCCAAGAATAATGGGATACCCGCCTAGTGTAGCCCTAGGAGAAAGAATCATGAAGTCTATTGGGTACTCCCAGGAGTCTAAAACTACCACAAGATCCTCCATTATACCATCAAGCTTAATAGTAGAACTATCAACAAGCTGCAGGAAAGTAGGAGTAGATCTCATGCTTGCAACGTTTAGTTGTTCTAGGATGTCCTTGGTCATTACATTTATTGTTGCCCCTAAATCAATCAGAGCATTCTTAATTTGGATCCTGTTTATAACAACTGCTACCACAAGACTACTTGGGTCATTGTACTTGGGGATAGTCACTTTTCCAAGCATGATATCAGCTAGTTGTCCCACCACATGGACTGTGGCTGGGTCTCTCTTTTTCCTACCTGGCTTCTTGAGCCATGCTTCCTTGATTGCCTCATCATAGATTGGAACATCCTTGATGGCCTAAACTAGAGGTATCTGGACACATATATTCTTTGGTTGATCCAATATGTCAAAATTTGTATCCTCCTTTTCTTCCTTCTTCTTGGAAACTTCCAATCTCTAAGGAAATGGTGGTTCTTGTTTAGTCTGCTTGACTTGGATTGGTTCAAGCTTTTTAGGTGCACTTGGTTGAATGGGATCATTCAGAGGTTCCTCTTCCTCTTCCACAGGAATCTCATTGATAATGGGCTTGGAAGGGGTTGATAGAGTGGTTCCTGAATGCAAGTGGATGTCACTTACACTCACAGCATATGCATGGAATTGATTTGAATCAGTAGAGTATGCAGGTTGTTGTTGTGGTTTTTTATTTAGATTGGGTGTGGGCTGAGCTGGTAGCTGAGTAGGTTTAGGTGAATTTGAGCTTGGATTAGCAGGTGGAGACATTATAGCAGGTTTTTGGGGCTAAGAAGGTGGTTGCATGTAATTGGTTGTCTGGGTAGGCCATTGCTATCCTCCCCTCCATTGATTGGTTTGTTGCCAATTTCTTGGAGGTGGCTTCCAATTCCCTTGAAATTGCTACCAATTCCACTGAGGTTTTTTCCACTGGGGTGGACAGTTTTTATGATTGGTCCAAGCATTTGGAGGGTTACTCCAAAGTTTTGGTGGATATCCTCCATAGCTGGATGAATATGGGGGCTGCCATTGGTTACCAAATGAATAGGAATTAAAATATGGCCCAACATAAGATAGTGGATCCAGTGGCATACCTTGTCTTGGAGCCCAAGGCTTCCTTTGTGCAACATAGTAGACTTGGTCTTCTTCAATCTGGATTGGTTTGAACTCAGGTGAAATATGCTTGCTTTCAAGATTAGCTACCATCTTGCATTTGTAGTCCCTCTTCTTTTGTCTACAGTGGGGGCAATACTCTGTCAACATTGCCGCTGCCCCCTCTTGTTTCTTCTTGGCCTGAAATGCATCCAGCTGGGTAGTTATATTGTTTATGATGTATTTCTTGAAGTTTTCCAGCAAATGAGTAATCTCCATTCTTGAAACTCCACTAGTAGTCGACTTACCCATGGAAGATTGGTAAGCTCTCTCTTCCTTTGAAGCTACTCTAGAGTAGTTCTGGCATATTTTCTTGATATCTTCCCAAGGAACATGGGAGATATCTCCTCCTCCCATCAAATCCAAGGCATCAGTGTAGTTGTCATTGATTCCTCTTAGGAAAAGCAATTTTTGTGAGTCTTCATTGAGTGTATGGTGTGGATATTTTTGTAGGAAAAATAGAAACCTTGCAACATAATCTTCCAGGCTCTCATCTTCCTTTTGTTGCATCCTGAAAAATGTCACCTCCTCTCATGTCGCTACCCCTGCAATATTCCTTGTATTTCTCAAGGAATTTTGTTTTCATGTCTTCCCAAGTTTCCACAGTATCTTTTCCTAGGCTCGTGAACCATCTTAATGCAGCCTCTTTCAGAGTGGTAGGAAATAGCTTAAGCCTATGGGCATCAGTGGTATAATCATAACTCCTACAGAGTATGTCAAACTCAAACAAAAAGGTATTAGGATCTTCTGTGACAAGTCCATAAAACTTGGGGAGTGTTGAAGCAGGGATGTTCTTGATGTTGTAAACTTCATTCTAATGGGAAATGGGGAAAGGAAAAGCTGGTTGGTTAGGTTTGTTCCTATTTGCATCACCCATACCTGCTTGATGTAGTTCCAAAGCAAAGGGGTTCTCAAGCTGATTTTGGTCTTCAGAGGAGACTTCAGAGCTAGCCAGATCAAGAAATGCATCAACAAAGGGGTGTGGATCTTCTTCTTCTTCTTCCCTTGGAAGGTTCTGATATTCAACTAGCTAGAATGGATTAGGATTGTTAGGAAGGAACCTCCCATAAACATCCCTTCTCCTTCCTCTATGCATGCGGTATCACTCACTATCAGCCAACTCACACAAAGAATTGGTAAATAATAAGGGGGTCATTATTTCCTAAATGAGGGTATGCTAAGAACAACTTCCAGAAATACTAAAGCAAGAAAAAATACTAATGACTCCAAAGAACTCCCTAGTTTGACACCATCCCTAGCAATGGCGCCAAAAATGTTGGTCTCCTATAATGATTCAACAACTAGGCCTTTTCAACTATGATTCAGAGATTGGACATCTAACCTAAATAGCCATTTCAATCATCATGAAGGTGCATTTAACTTTTCAACCCAGGGACATGAACTTGAAATGGGTCAACACTGTATGTGCACTAGGAACCCAAAGTAGCCATTTTCATTCTACAACTAAGAAACTCACAATATTGAAAGTAAATTGCTTAGAAAGTAATAACATAAATGCTAACCATCAATCAACAATTACACCAAGCTGAAATGCATGACAAAAATGAAAATTTGAGCAAACAAACAGGACACTACTATGTCTGCTTTGGCTGTAGGAACAGTCACAGAATGGAATTCTAGTGGCTGCAGGAATAGTCGGTGCCAAATTTTTAACTAATTACTAAACAGCAAGTAATACTAAACTAAAGGATGAATTACTCATCAAGTGGGCGCCCTTGGATAAGTATCCTCTAAAACTAATCAGAACTCAGATGCTCGAACTCAGAACTTTATTTTATTCACTGTAAATCATGAGTACAAAAGAGTAATATATCTATATTACTAAAAACTCAAGAATGCAAGTACAATATCAAATTGTGCAACCTCCTGAGAAGGAGCATCATATCTTTATTTATACTATCAAGTAAATGAGGAAGTCAACTCCATGAACTGGGAGGATTCCATTTAGGGAAAACAGAGAAAGTGGAGCGGTGACGGTTACACATGCATGGAATTTGGTCAGACATGCAGGTCCAAACGCAGATTTAGCACAGTAGTAATGCCTGCATCTTCTCAACCATCATTAAGTCCACTACAAGGTGGTTATGTTCGGTTTGCATGAGGAATCCTTTGTCGTCGACCTCCTTTGACTTCTGAGTGATTCCTTTGTTGGTCATTATGGTGCATGCCAGCTGGCGGTGTCTTCCTCAATTTAACATCCTCAACTTATCTGCATGGCAATGTTAGTACGCACAATAACTACATATATGTAACCACCTTAAGGAACATTCATTAACCACATGCAAAATTAATATAGATAGTCCATATAATCATGCCATTATCATTAAAGGTTTGTAGAAATAAGATTAAGGCCAATGTCTATAGTTTGAGGAAAATATCATAAAATTAACAACACTTAATGTCAAAGTCCATGATAACTTTAGCAACTAAACCATAAATTCTACCCAAAACTAGACCATATTCTAGACTCATCATATCACTCAAGAAATTGGCTAAGTCTAAAGCTAAAAGCACCCCTGCTGGGAAAAGGCGCCCTTGAATTTGAGGTATCAGATTTAGGTTTTGAGCTTTACAGCTCCTAGGAACACTTAATTAGAGTTATTCCATCTCAACAATGGATCTATCAGCAACACCTCAAGATCAACTAAGCAACCGAAAATGAGGATCGAACAAATGCACTTTACCATGGAAAACGAGTGAAAATATCTTCAACTCTTCAAAGGGATGCCTAAAGTCAAAGAGAGTCTCAGTTGACTAAAGTTGTCTATTAAGACAACTTTTTCATGTCTAAAATGTCCCCAAATTTGTGGAAATCACTCTCGGGAACTCCAGATCAGGCAAAAAGACTCCTCGATCATGAGTTGGCACCCAAACTTGATTGCTTCAACATCAATCATTATATATCAAGCCTAGGTGTCACAATTCATTATCTTTCTTTGCAAGTTGAAGACAAAAACAACAATTTCTTCTTCAAGGCGTCTTTCAAGATCTGACAGAGGGGTTTTCATTGTTCTTCATATTTTTTAAGATTAGTTGCACAAAAGGACAATTTATCAGACTTGCATCAAAAGGCATAATTTTTCCAAAAATATAGTTGATAACTTCCAATCTTCTTCTTGTCTTTTTCCTCTTTTCTTGTCTTAGGTCTTCTTGCATGTCCCAAAAAACAACGGATAATCACATATCTAACCAACTAGGTATGATCAACACAATTTTTCAGCAAAACCCACTTCTTGAATTTTTCCAGAAACAACAAACTTGTTGCCCCTATTTTTAGGGATTTTTCAAAAAAAGTCACAAATTTGAAAATCAAATGAACTGGGTTTGTTCAGCACTGAAGCACGAACAATACCCATGTGTCATATTTTTTTCTGAAAAAATACTTCTCGGCAGGTGCTATTTTTAAGGGTTTTCAGAAAAGTACCTGAACAGTATCATGTGCACAGTTGATCTTTAAGTTTTTCAAAATGTAGTTCTCCCAAGTGCAATACAAGACCAAAATAGTCTTGGTTCATGATATCCTGAAAACGATAGACACTGACTTGCATCAGGTACACCTAGAGGTTGACTCAGAAAGGTTGGAAGGCATAGACCAATGCACATTACAGAACATCAAGCAATCCAAATTGCTTGAGGCTGCATCAATCCCCATCACATTATAGAGTGTGGAGTTTGTAATTGCTTGCATTAGGCTTACAACCCTACCACACAAGAAATTCACTCAATGGATGGGTGAGTGATTTGCAGCCTTAAACCTAAGGATGTCAAAAAGGTTTTTGCTATTCCACCATGTCCGAAAAATGTGGTCATATCTATGAGAGAATGCAAAAAGGCATTCAAAGTGTCAAAAGATAAGTGCTAGCAGAGAATGGCATAAAAAGGCTAAAAAGCAAAAAGGCCAACTTGCCCAAGAATGTAGGGCATGGAGAGTTCTGAGATGAGTATGCAATGATGATAACTCTACTCAACCGTATCACTGGACAGGAGGAGGCAAACCAATTTCAGTCGTGGATGTACTTAATCATCGCCAAAATTGTAACCAACAAAGAGCATTACAACTGGCCCACCCTCATCAGTGATACACTCCACAAGCAAATGACCAGGTTCTTAGAGGCTCATAGGTTCCACATGTGCTCATATCTTGTATACCTGATTTCCTTCCAAGGCCAATTCAGAGCATTAAACACTATGGGAACCTTAGGTGTGCAAAAGGTCCACAAACATTTTATGCGACTTGAGTTAACACAAGAAAAATGACATTTCAAGCGGATAAATGATCTCTTCAAAATGCACACCATAGGGACCTCAACCATGAGATGTATATACGTATATCACTAGCATCCAGGGAGGCAATGGTGGACTGGGTAGATTGGTTCATCCAATTCCCCACCTCCACCTATATATGCATATATGGATACAACGGTCATCCTTCCATGTTACCCTGCTACCCTTCAGATAGGGTAGTCTTCATGGAGTTCTTACAGTAGTTGGACAAAGCCATTCTCATTTACGCCTCAAACACAAGATGGATGTGATCTTTCCTTTCCAGATGGGACTTTACAAGTGTAAGACAACAGCTAATGCCAAAGTCATGGCCCAAGAGACAATGAGACTTAATCTTAAGTACCTCATCGAGAGACGATCGTATGATCCTAGAGGCCTTTATGCAGCACACCTTGAGCAAAAATCTTCACTCGAGTCTTCCATGGAAGACTATTGGGTCAACTATGAAGATGAGTTTAATGTACGAAGATATAACTACAATTAGTTTAGACTTCCGCAAATTGTTTTTTTCATGACAGAAGATGTGGAAGGCCTATCCAATGATGATGGGGAAGTTATTCTTCCCTCATTCTTCATGGATTAGGTGGACTCACAACCACTTGGAAAATTGGATTGGTATGACAAGGCAAGTACATCTATAGAGGAAAGAACAAGTAGGGTTGTCAAAAATAGTCAACTCTACTTGGACAGTAAGAAGACAAGGAAGGTAGTAATTCCCTGCACAAAGCTGCCACTGGTTCACCCTTCACTACCTTCCACGTCAAGGAAGAAGCCTAGACAAAAGCAATGGAGTAACCCTCCCTGAGGAATGAGGATGTCAGGGTACACAAGGGGAAGAATACAGACTGTTGATACAAATCAACAAGAGATTCATGTGGAGATAACAACAAACATACCTGAGATAGTCATGGAAACAGCTGTAGTTGAACCAATGATTGAGATAATCACAACTGAGACAGAGCCAATGATGGATGTAGTTGCAACTGATACAGTTCTAGTATTGGAAACAAAACCTCCTACTTCACCACCATCATAGCATTCACAAGTCCCCATTGACTTGGATTCGCCACCACGAGACATCACTACAGTACAATCTCATTCGTAGGGCTTTCAAGGGCCTAACATTCCTCCTTCCAGTGAGTCTAGTCAGGATTCCTTTTGTCTTGAGAGTCTCCTAGGAAGAAAGAGAGAAAGGCCATCCTACCAGCTATACTTCATAGACTTTGATCATGTCCCTCAAGACATGCCAGTAAAGAAGTTGAAGAAGCAAGTTCATGTAGGAAGGAATGCCAACAATGAATTTTTCATAGAGACAACTACACCACCTAAGAATAGGAGTGCACATGAGGTTGAAGTTAATGACTTCACCTTGTCAAAGGTCAACTTCGATAAGACCACTTTTCAGGTGGAAGCAGACCTCTTTAAATTTTCTTTAGTGAGCATCAAGGAAAGAATGGCTAAGGACGGAAAAGATAAAGCAACCTTAAAGGCTGAAAAACAACAGTTGAGATTATACATATCTAGCTTGATGCATGGTACTCCAAACATCTCTACCTTGCCATGAGAAATGCTAGACCTCCCCGTGGAGCAAAATCACCACCAGCTGATCTTGTATGGAAAACACTTGAGAATTCAAGTGGAAGAATTTGTCATCAGAGAACGGTGTATTCTTGTAGAGTTGTACCAATTGAGGTGCAGAGCTCATGATCTTCGCACGAAAATTTAGCAATCAGAGCTAAAGGCAGCAGAGAAGAGGCCTAGGGATGAGATCACTATCTTAGACTTGCAGTTAGGGTACCAATTGATTACTACAATGGAGAACAAGCAACATCTTTTCACTTAGAAAGAACAACTTGCATATAAGGTGAAAGTATATGACACCAACTCTATAGAATTGATTGAGTACTAATAGATTATAGTAGGTGTTATCAAGTTTGTAAGAACATTGGTAAGATCCATCCCTTGCCTCTACCAGCACGAAGGAGGCACTTACACTGAGCTAGCCAAAGTGCAAAGGTAGTTCCAAAATCTCATCCGTGACAATTTTTGCAGTGACCCTGCTAGTTGTGAGTTGAGTAAGATTGCATCCTTGTCAACAAAGCTAGATGATGCAGCTGCCAAGAGTATAGAGAATCGGCAGAAAATTACAAGTGGTGAAGAAATGTTGAGATGCCACATCATCATTCTATAAAGCATTAATCGCCCAGAGGCAAAAGAATTCAACGATTGGCTAGAGGAGTTGTTGACTAGTGGTGAAGAGGTGTAAAGCACCTGGAAAGGACGTCCTACCCTCCAAAATAGCATTAATGACAAACAAGAGTTAATTTGATGCCACTTTCTAAGTTAACTCATTATCCCACAAATCATGCATGTTAGATCCCACTAATTATGGATGTCTATTCTAGATCTCCACTAATTGTAGGTCTCTATTTTGGAGGCACTTTTGTAATTTGAGTTCACCTTTAGTTTAATTTTAGTTAATTGAAGTAGATTTCTAGTTAACTGCTTTCCCACCTACTTTTAGACATAGGAATAAAACTTTCTAATTGATTGGCAAGAACTCAATGTTAACTCAAGGAGACTTTAGGGTTGCCTACTCCTTTGAGTTCTATAAATAAGATCCTTTGCTCATTATTTTGTAACTTTACTTCATGGAAGCAAAACATTGAGCTCACAAGCCTTCATATTGTTTGCTTAGTTTATGTTCTTGAATCATATTTGTTACAGTTAAACACCAATTACAACTTGTGTTCTCTCTATTCAGATAGGTGTATTCAATCATTGTTCATGTGTTCTTGGTTTGATAGCTTCATATGTGATTGTCTCTTTGACACAAGTTATTGTCCCAATGTATAACCTTTGGTGGAAGATTGAGAAAATAAATCAAGAGGGCTACCTTGCCTTTGATCTAAAAATATCAAAGTTTTATCATTGTATGTTGTTTCAATAATCTTCTTTCGATCTACACCTCAGAAAGAGCATTGTCTCTCCTTGGGAATTTAGGCAGTAAGATTATCATCCTTTGTTGTTTCTAGTAGTATAATTTTTAGCCTACACCTCGGAAAGGTCTTGGTACCTCCTTGGGAATCTTGGAATATAGCATACCATTTGAAGATTACTTGTGTGGTTTCTATTTCAGTGTGAATCTGGGAGTTTAGAGCCTTTGGATGCATTCTAGGAGAAACATTCATCAAAGTGATCGAACCATTACATTCTCGCTCCTATATTCTCTTGCTCTATTTATCTAGAGGAGATAGGATAGATTAAAAGTTAGCTTAGTTGTAGTTAAGATCTGCAAAAACCAGAGAAAACCTTAGCTGCAACACATTGTGTTTATGCACCCTTGTGTCCTACCGCTGAGAAAAAAGATAGGAACAATAGTTTACTTTACTTTTTATGCAAATATCAGCAACACCAGGGAACTTCCCCTCCTAATTTGAAGAAGCAATTACTACACACTTGCAATAGCTTACCATTTCCAATTAGCACTCCAGAGGTGCTAATTGAAACGTCAACATAAGAATATGAGTTGTGTGGAAATAGCTTCATATGCTATTTTTTTTAGGCAAAAGGAATAATGCCTATATATAATATATTAATTTATAAAAGGAAAATTGTAATGTCCCCATTTTGGAGGTAGTTGATTTAATTAATTTAATTAATTATGTTGTCCAAAATAATGATTATTTTATGAGGATGACTAATTAGTTATTTTAATTAAATCAATAAGTGGTATTAAGTTAATTAATTATAAGGTTATCAAATAAATCAAAATTATAAGGTGACCTTATATTTAATTAATTTAATAAAGTGACTTGTATTTAAAAATATATTATAAAGTCACTTAATAAAAAATAATAAAATATTATTCTAGAAGCTTCTGGAGGAATTGGAGAAAAAGAATAAATAGACATTGAGGGCCCATTTCCTATCAGGCAGATTTGATGTTGATGTTGGTGTTTGTCATTTCATCTTGTGGAGGCTAGGGTTTCTGCAGATTGCTTTTTGTCATAGGAAACAAAAACTTCCTATTGATATCAATTTTGAGGGTGTGAAATATCACTTGAATTATTGCAGCTGAGAGGAAGATACTTCAGTCTTCCATTTGTGCTTTCATTGGAGAAAGTATTGAAGATATTACAGTTTAACAAAATTTGTGGCCATTGGCCAATTTTGCATAGGGCGATTGGAGTTAGAGGTGCTTGGTATTGAGCATTGTTGGAGCATCAATTGGCATTCATTCTTTATGATTAGAGATCATTTGGAGGGCAGATTGCAGGTCTGATATTCATTTTATCAGGAATTTACAGTCATCTTGGAGACCACAATTTTGCTCTTTACTCCCTCATACTTGGGCAATTTCACTTGGAGATTGGGGCGATCAACTCTAGGTGAAGGGGCGACCATGCTAAGAGCTTGAGACGGCTTGAAAGAGTTGCATATGATTTTATAAAAAATATTCTTTGCAAAAAGCAGGGGCGGTTGGTTAGTAAGTCGACTTGGGCATTTGTGATTAAAGCTTCATGAGATATGGCTTGATTCTTCATCACACATTCAAGGCATCATCACTCTACCAGGTTCTTGTCATTTAGCTTTGTTAGTATTGCATTATATCATTGTTTGTTATCAGCTATAGATGCACATTCATGGTAGCCAATGAATAATTTGTAAGTGCCAAGAGTCTTGGCCATTCTATGTATGCATTGTAATAATCTTCATTTGGAAATCAAGGAGGAACAAGTAGTTGATCCAATCATTTTTTTTAGCAAGCAATTCAATTCATACATCATTTAGTGTAGGATGCATGCCAACTGTTTGAAAAAATGTCAATTGGTTGTAGGAGACTTGCATGCTTAGTAAATTCATCCTTATGCATAGAACAGAACAAAAAGAAGTCATTCTTGCATCTAGAGTATGGTATTATCATTCTTGCATTGTTCTATAAGAATTTTTCAACAATTTATTGTCATATTTCACACAAGCAATTGGACTGAAACATTAAACCAACAAGTAAGCACTTTGCATATAAAGTGTTTGTCAAAATTACAAGTCAGCCATTTGCAAGAATTAAGGGCAAATTGGGTAAGGATTATTCATTGTTGCATTAGACTATAGTTTAAGCATTGGAGCATTGAAATTCAAGCATTTGGAACACTTTGAAATCATTTTTAAGCAAACATATCAAACTGTAACATCAGACCAGCAAGTTAGAAGATTGCATGTGATTTCTTTGACAATATTCCTTGAGCCTATATTCAACAAATTGTGATCAGAATTATCAAGGCTCATTACAGTGGTATCAGAGCAGTTTCCTGCCATCCTTTGGGTTAGAATTTGGCTTCATTTATGCAATAAATTGACAGGGCAAAGAGGTATTACAACACACTTGCAACACAAGTATTTGCAAGAGTATTTCACTAGCATTCAAATACAAAGTAATACTAATAGAATTTTAACAAAACCTATGTACACTCCTCAAGCACCAATTTATCGATCTCTTGCAACTTGGAAACCGTTTGTGTCTTTACAAAATCATGAGCAAATAACCCCAAGAATTGTGGCACCAAATTTGGGCCTAGTTTCCAATGCCCTAGGAGAATCTATCATACAAGCTAATAATAGTTTGTTCTCATAAACTCTTATAACTCTCAAAACTAACCAATTTAATCCACCCAACATGGGTGCCTAAGTTTGACAATATTCTAGTCCCAAAATACATTCTCTTGACAAACAATTAATCCTTGTCATAGCCAATCAATATTATAAAATAACCTCCCTCTATTATTGGTTCTTACACACCATAAGAATGTGTCATAAGTTCTCATAGGATCCCACAAAGGTAGGAATCCAAAATCTGCTATGAATGGGCATTTTAAATGTATCTTACAATACTCCACAAAGTATTGAAATGTGGCATATGATGCCAACCCAAAATCCCAATCCCTATTTTGGTGGAGCACAAACATCGAATAAACAAAATATAATAATGCCCAATTGATTGAAAGAAAATTCCAAGTAATAAATAAATAATTTTGGGAACTTGCAAAGGTGACACGTTAATTCCCAAAAATCCATCCCAAATTGTAATATTGTAGATGAGGCATTGGAAAACTCTATTACATAAAAAGGGCTATTACACTTTGAAATGTAGCTCTATGGTCCATTTCTATTAGTTCTAGCTCATGTGAACCCTTTGCTTATGTGTTTGTGAGAACAAGTTATCTTTCCCATGGAATTTTGAGTTAGAGTGGTTGTTGGTTTTGTGTTTGTGACACCATTTATCTATCTTAGAAAAAAATAAATTATTTGAAGGTCTCTTATTCAGCACAAGGGATTTTTCTCATTTACTACCATCTTTGACTTCTCAAAGATAGTTGCATAGTGATATGCTTCTCCCATGTTTGGAACTTGGATAACTTTAATTTCAATCAAATGAATGGACATGGATCACTATAGCTCTTGCAGACACTATGCTGCTCGAACTTGGATGTCCCCAACTTCGCATAGAATTCATGGAAGGTGTCAATGTAGGTTTGGAGTGATTGGTTACATCCTCTCCACAATTGTCACTAGATATTGTATTCATTATAAACATCTTCATGATAGTATTGATCCTTGAAGGCTTCCAAGAAATTTTTCTAGGTTTTCTCATATATTCTTATTATTTGTGCCTCCCAAAAAGCATGGGCTTGCCACCACTTCTTGACAAGTGAAGAGACTTTCAAAAGTGTGATCTTTATCTTTTCTTCATTAGAAAGGTCATTTATAGAGAAATATGAATTCAACTAATCTACCAATTATCTCTAACACCTATATCCATTTTACCCTTAAACACAAGAACATTTAAATTCACTTGGAATCTTGGGGGACTCAACCACCAAAGCTTTACCTATTAGTTGAAATATTAATTCATTCAAGCACTTCAATAAATTGGTTGAATAGAAATGCTTGTTGTTGTTGAAGAGTCACTGTAATTTCATCTATGATCGTCACATGAAATGCATCTAGTTCTTCTTCCATTTACTTATTTTGAATGGCTTAGAATATCATTTAATGGGTCTCATGGTTAGACATCAAGCTTAAAATACTCTAATCTTTTCTAATGGGACATGTAAAATTAACCACTATGACACCAATAATCTAGACCTCAAGTAATTTGGGGGATATCAATTTAAATGATGATATAGATGTGTTGTGTGCATATGGAAGAGAACAAAGAGACAAGGGTTTAGATAGAGAAAAATACTATAACTAGAACATAAGATTTATTGATTTATGCTCTATGCATGACATACTCTTGAGTGAGACCTATGGTTGTGTATTTTATCTTGTGTGTGAATCTTCATCTTCTAACAACTTGTCTTCTAATTGCCCATTACGTCAATAATTATCTTCTCATAAAACAAATACAAAGTTGTTGTCAATGGTTACTTGTGTGAAACAAAGGATTGCAAGATGTTTTGAGATGATGCACATGGTTCTACGCTAGGCTTGATTATGTGCCTTATGAGAAGTAGTTCACATAGGTGAAGATGTTTCATAGAACTCAAATAAAGTTGGTTATAAAGTTACGTAACATGGACCTTTTGTTGTATGAATGGAACATGATGCAAAGGGTTATTAAGAGTTGTAGGATGTCTTATAAATTATGGCAAGGTTCCTAGTGCTCTATGAAGTGAACTTTAAGCAAGGAGCTATGATTGGCTCCACAATATGGTTCCTAGTGTTTTTCAAGTGGCACATAAAGCAAGGAGTTGTGTGAGAGTTTGTGTACTATTATACCAATAACTATTTATATCACACAAGCTTGCACAATAATATGTAGATCAAGATAATTATGTGGTTATGCCAACATATTTGGTAATGCATACATTGATATGCATTATGGAAAAATGAGTGGTTCAATAATATGTTTATTTTCAAGCCATTAGATGTAACATATGTGGTAGTATATGCATAGTTATGTTGATTACTCTATTTATGGGATGGTTACATTAGCTTGGTTTAGCTTTTAAATTTTTTGCATTTTGAGCTAGATAAAATAGTAGGATGATATTTCTAACTATGAATAGTTTATGCTTTCAAAATGGATAATTGATGTATAATTCTTATTTGTGAATGTAGGAAACTAAAATTATGTTAATACACGTCTCGTCTTCTCCTTTTTATTTGACTTGTTAGGTTGGAATTCCCATTCCTTCCAATGTGAATTGAGGAATGTATGCTTTATTGTTAGTTGGTCATGAAGTATATATTGAGTATGTTGGATAATATGAGTACTATAAGATTGATTACATAACAATGATGGTTTTTAGATTAGAATGAAGTACATGTATTAAGGTTGATGGAGCTTGTGTTGGAGTATTGTGACCTCAACTTATTTATGATAAATTAGTGTTTCATGTTGGTTAATGTGGATGTAAATTATAGGTTTCATATGTGCAAGTTTATATCAGTTGCATCATTTACAAAATTGTCACATTATCTTGTTTAGATTTTTGCATTACTAACAAGTTGTGAATATAGGCCTAAGTTCAAAATTTATCTACTTTGCAATCTCCACCTTACATTTTTCAATAATTTTAGTGAATGTTCCCATAAATGTGCTTAAGGGATCATTTGTCATTTTTCTAGAGTTTTACCCATTATCAAACTAATTTAAATTGAAAATATATGTAGATATATCCTAGTTGCAATTTCTCACGTCCTCCATTCGTAATCTCTCCCTCATAATAGCTAGATTTGCCTCATCCTCCTATCTGCATTGCCTCCCTTGCTAATTATCCGTTATTTTCCCAATTTTCTTTCTAATGACCTCCTAGAATCCTCATTCTTTTGCATCTTCATCCACCATTGTGTTCTACAAATCAAATAAAAAATTCTCTTATTCCATTTCCCTGAATCAGTCCACTAGCCTCATCACCTATCTCCCTCCATCATATTGCACACAAAACCATACCTAGATCTCCTTTTTAGGGTTTATCCTTGATAGGTACAAATCCACACACACCACTCTCATAATCACTAGGGCTTACACAAACTCAACAATTTTTCAAGGCTATAGATGAAGGTTGGAAAATACCACCTAGGGGGGACTAAGACATTCACCTAAATAGTGAAACTTCATTTTTCCTCCCCATCTAGCTTCATATTGTAAGTATAAAAGATCATGGGCTTTTCTAGGTGAGATGTAGGAAGAACATGGATAAGGATATAAATGTAATCTAATGCTAAAAAAAAATAGAGCCCTTGCATTCAAAGACACTAACAATGTCCAAGACCAATTCTAGTGTGTCTTGGTGATGCCAAAAAAAAAACGAAGTGATAGGTTCTAGTCCTCTTCTTTATAGTTCTTCAATCAAATCCAATCTTCAAGCAATCCAAGTATGCACAATCATAACCTTTCTCTTATTTTTTGCTAGTTCATGTCCTAGTTGTTTGCTAGTTTGATTTAGTTAAAAAATAGCTATGTTTATGTTCTCTATTGTGTATAAAAAGTTCGTTTCAATTTTCCTTTAGAATAAACTAATGGATTGAATGAAAGGACCTAGGTTAAGTAGTTATTTCATTTACAAACTATAATTCAACCTAGGGTAACCCAAATTTATTCTTTCAATAGGGTTAAATCTTGTTGGAAGTGCGTAGTGATAAATATCACTTAAACATAAGTCATGTACAAAACAACCTTGCATGTACCATACCTATTAGTAATGTGATAAAAGTGTTGTGTTGGTTGTTTGTCCTCTTACCCTAAATTATCAATCATATCACCTTCATTCTATTATCCTTAAGAGAGGTGGGCAAGTGATATGTAGCTCATATCATATCATATTGCTTAATTCCACCACCTGATTTCAAGGGTTGCTTGGTCACCATATGTAGTTGGAGTTTCTTCTATGATGCACTTATTAGACCATATTATGCTTATGGGGAGGCCTTGTATTATCTTCAAGCAGTTGTTCAAATTTATCTTGTATTAATTTAAGATCATTCGTGCCAAATTTAATTTGTATTGTTTACTTATAAGTGTTTTGACTCATAATAAGAAATAGAGTTGTGATCAACATTGTAAATGCAAATGCACACACTGAAGGAGATAAGATGGTATTGTTGACTTAGATCTTAGCTCATTTGCTACTTGGTCTCGTGAATCTTAAATGCAATGAAAATTATAATTCTAAGAAACCTAGAAAGTAAAGTGATAAATAATTTTGTGATTCTTAAATGAACTTGGTGTCCCATTGTTAAAGAAAAGTGAAATAGCTTGGAAGACATAGTTAAGGAATATTATATTCTTTAGATAAGGAAAATGATTAAATCATCAAACTAGTATTACCTAAGTTTTGTTGGTGGAATTTGCTTCCTTAACAAAATTGTGATAGAAAAACTTGTAGTATTTTAAGAAAGAACTGCTTGATATAGGTGCTCACTTGGATCCATGTGGAATGATTATTCAACTAAATAGAAGTCATAGATGACAAAAATTGTAGTGTTTTAAGAAAGAACTATTTGATATATGTGCTCACTTGAAGCTGTGTGGATGATATATTCAACTAAATACTAGTCGTAGATGACAAATGAATAAGGAATGAGGATTCCTATTTATTATCTCTCTTGAAGGGCATTCATTGAATATTTTGTTATTTGGTATATGGATATGGGAATTGGAATGAGGGTTTGCTCAACAATTATTGAACTATGTGCAAAGGTAACTATACATCATCAAATAGAATATGCAAATTCTAAAGAAGACCCATCACAAATGTCTAGACCAATCTAGAAGGAAACTATGAACAAAATATTCAAGAATAGACAAAGAATATCAACGGATCAAGGAATTAGGTCCAAACTAATGAACTAAGACTAACTAATAAGTAGATATGGGGAAATCACCAATAGATTAATGTTATTAAAACCCGTTTATTATGAAATAGACTTGTTACGTCAACTCAATTAGCTATTAGCTATAATGGCCTAAATCAAATTAAGGTAATCTAAATGACAGAACAATCATGGCAATGCATGGCATCCCTTAAATCTGTCCTTGAACTATGAAGTTATAGTGCTCTAGGAAGAAAATAAAACCATACTAAGACCAAACTAGTCCTATGAATGAGTTATAGGAAACAAAAAGGGTAATCAGGTCAAGAGAGTTACAAGTCTCCCAGACAATCTATGAATTAGATGTTTAAGGAAAGCTGAAAACTTTAATAGATATTTGGAATGGGGAAATGATGTATGCAATCCTTGACTAAAACTTAATCCATTGTAAGGAAAATAAGTGGCTTGGTTTTAAGGGGTGATTACAACACCCGAAACTAGTTGTGGTAGCTCACCCAATTCAGCATTCAACATTAAAACCCATCTCCTATGGATTTGAATACAAGTGTCCACTATTCATGGCCCACTGCTTTAAACCTTCAACTCATCCCTTATAACAAATCAATCCCAAATTTTTAATGCCAATATAGTCCATTTTTGTGACGATTTGAGTATAACCTTGACTTATTCATGTTCAAGTAAAATATCAAGACAATAATTTCAATGTTTTCTTGACATCAATTTAAATTTTGAGCTTGTGCATATCAATGAAAGTTTTATCAACTTGTATAGAATATTATACATCTATATAATTTCATAGAGATTGGTGAGAGGTTGTCACATCTCTTTTTTTGCATAAAATTAATTGATAAATAAATTGAACTGATTAAGAATATTGATTGAACATGTTATGATTGTGGATAAATGTGTTTTAAATTAGATGTTATTTTAAATGCTTAAATTTGAAAGTGAAATAGAAGATTGAAATTGAAATAATTGTCATGTGATCATGAGTTTAAGTTCTCGTATGTGCTTCGACTATGGTTTTGAAGACTAAACTACTGATGTGCAACTAAGTGCAAGAATATGAGTGGGTAACTGTCAAAAGCGAGAACATGATTGAGGTAGGGGTATCCTAGCTACCTAGCAATGAATAGTATGATGGAATCCTGAGGCATTCACACACTCACATAAACACATTTCCTTTGCATTATATGATTGCATTGTGTTAATTATGGTTGTGATATTGTTGTGCATTATGACCTAATGGATGGCTATGTTATGATTACTAGATGTTAATGAAAATAGACTTAATTGATGAAGTAAAAAAAAAATGTCTTAAAATATGTTGTCTTATAGCTTGAACGGGTAGTAGAGTTGGCTTGGGCAATGCATTTGCTCCCCATTAGTCTCAGGTTCGACTCTACTCCCAAGTTTAAGAGGTGGGACTTCTTGTGGGCTGGGCTGGGTCGCGAGGACACCCTTGTAGTATCAAAAAAAGAAAAGAAAAATAAGTTGTCTTAGAAGAATAAAAGATTTTATTTATTATATAAATTAAACGATTTGTATTTATATATATTAATAATAATATGATATTATTATTTATATACAAATAAATAAATATATAAAATTTTGTTATTAAAATATTTAAATAGTCTTTAAAGTTAATTGTATGATAAATAAAACTATTTTAGGTTGCTATTAATGTATAAATAATTGTATTAAATTACACCTGAGAAAATAAAATTAATTAAATAGCATGATCATTTAAAAAGAAATAAAATAAGTTTATTAAATAAAATAAAATTAGATTATAAATTAGTTTAAAAATATAAAAGCGAGAACGTTGAGTTCTAAACTAAGAGTAGATTTTTTATTTATGGCGAATTGCATGAGAATGTCAATAAAAACATAAATAAAATAAGTTTATTAAATGTCAATAAAAGCATAAATAAAATTAATTAAATAGCATGGTCATTTAAAAAGAAATAAAATAAGTTTATTAAATAAAATAAAATTAGATTATAAATTAGTTTAAAAATATAAAAGCGAGAACGTTGAGTTCTAAACTAAGAGTAAATTTTTATTTATGGCGAATTGCATGAGAATGTCAATAAAAACATAAATAAAGCAAATCAAAGAGAGGGTCGGAGGACGGATTTTCACGACGGCTCAGGTCTGGACTTGCAGGCGCAACCTTAGCAGTTACCAATTTGATAGTTTTACATTGGGCACCATTCTTCCTTCACCACGCCCTATGAGTGAGCACGATGAGAAGCTAGCTCTAAAAGTAGGCCGATCCTCACACATTACTTTGCCTTTTAAAATATTATGTATGAAAATTATGATCGATGTATGAGATGAAGTTTTGTTACAAGGGGGCGGCTAACATAACCTGCGTCATAGTATCATGACCAGCTATTTTTTTTGAGCCAGAGTCATGCATAAATGTTCATAATACCCTGGAGAGACCGCCATAAGGAGGTGCGAAATGACTTGCAGGGGGAGGCGCAATAGAGATGGGAAGGCTTTGCACTGAAGAAGGCAGAGGAATTGAAGAAAAGACAAATTGCCAGCCAAAGTCTAAGCAAAGGATTTGACTACAGGAGCTTCGATGATCGAGTAGCTTGGCGGCCAATGATATCTTACAAATGATATAGTTACCGGTATGGTCAAGGTGAATGAGAAACAGAGAGCTGCGCTGTGGAGAATATGGACAAGAAATAGTGTTGCCAAAACAGAATGCATGCAACGTAAAACTTAAAAGGAGATTTCGCTGGAGCTCGTGATGAAAAAGAATCCCACTGCTGTGCGGCTTCAGGGAGGAATTAAATAATTTAGCGTGGCCGCGGCTGCTCTACAAAGGTTTTTGTTTTTTGTCTGTCAACTCTAATAAATCAATAATTCACAGGTATGTAACGATTCGCTTCTCATTTGTTTTTGTGGACAAACGTAAGTATGGTATGCTTTTCCACCGCAATTATCAGCTGATATACCCGAAATATGAACAAATTTACTACTAAAAAGCCTTTGCAACTCTCGCTACTATCAAACCTAAACAGAAGCCAAGAATATAGTTTTAGTAAACATAATCCTATAAATAAGTATCAGAGAACTGATTAAAGATTTTGCCCATTTTACTTGTGCACAGCTTAAGAATTTATAGATATTTACTTGAATTCATGGGGATTTTACCATTGAGTATGGTGTCTTAGAATGTGCTATTTCATAATAGTAGACGGGTTGCTGGGGTTTGAACATTTATCAACTTTTAAAGATCTATAAATGATTTTTCTGGATTGATTTGTTATGCTGGTTGGGTCTGGCATATCATTAATACGGAACCCAAATACAACCTTTGATGTGGATTTTACTATTTATTGTGTGCAATTATATCAAGTGAACCTAAAATACATTTAGTCAAACTTGGTGTTACCAGATTATATACACTCAATGTATGTATAAATGACTGATCTAGATAAAGTCACAGGCTATGAACTGAAATGTTTACTTACAGAGAATTATTTTCAATGGTTTCATATACCGAAAACTTTGGATCAAAAGTGATTCTCTTTGACAAACTTACAAATTTGCATTTAATTTTATAACACTATTTTTGCTATTGCATTAAATATTGCATTAAATTGAGGAATACCATTAGAGTCAAATTGCATGTCAATTATACTGTAACGCCCCACCGTGCGAACCCCAAAGGAACTAATAACAACGGAACAAAATATTTTTTTTAAAAGAACATAATAACTTACTTAAGTATTCTAATATAACAATATACTAAGTTGCATGACTAATTCCATTGGGGTACACGGGGTGATATTACTATACTAACCCATAACAACGATAACAAGATAACAATAATTAAACAATTACATAAATCTATTCATTCCCCTTTCATCATTTAAAATATCCATTAACCAATAACCATATTCATAACATATGTACATATGACAACGAAAGATACTATAAGGATATGAAGCATTTATAATACCACATATATAACACAACTTAACACAACTATTACAAATGATCGTTCCTGAATAAATACATGGCCTGAATAAACATTACATCCAAATGATAGTAAAATACAACTGTCTGAACATACATCTCAATAACCACATATACAATTTACAACAAGGTCATCCCAACACACGTGAGAGACAATACATCAATGAATACATTACATCGGAAGTATAACATACATCTGGTACAAAGAATTACTGGACCATCAACATCTGCCAAATCCTGCAATAAAAGGTACATCTGCAACAGAAAGGGAACCCAACGGGGTGCGAAGCACGTTCCACCCAACCACCCCTGTGCTGAGAGTAGACAAGGAAGGATCCCCGACCAAGCACGCCTAACAGCAACCCAATACTGACTCCAGACAAACAACTTAACACCAAGGACCACTTAGAAAACTCACAACAACAAATCCAAAAGGAACAACAACAAATCACTTCTGGACATAACAATAAAACACCAAACCAAAACTATCTTTCTTTTATTTTTCTCTTCCAGATCCAAAACAACAGAGCCAAAAACTTTCGTCCCCGAATAATCTCCTCATAAAATAATAAATCAAAATAAAGATTCAATAAAGCTCTTCCGCTTTCTTTTCTCAAAAAGCCCCTTTTCTTATTGGTCATTTTTCCAGCTTTTAAAAGCACAACTTATCTACAATTTTAATTAAAATAATTTATTTAATTCAGATATTATCCTCACATGATTTTCTAATTTAATATTAATAAAAAGATAATATCTAATTATTCCCAACAATATTAATTTAATTTAATTTCTTGCACTGTAATTAATTAAATACTTTTTTTTTAATTTATAATATATCTAAATTTAACATTTTTCTAACTCTCAATTAAATCAAATAACAATGCAACATTAATTAATTATTTTATGAAATACGATTAATTAATTAAACACTAACTAAAAATTAAATAAATACTCACAATCAAACCACATAAAGACAAGGTCAAAACTTCAGTCATGACACAACTTACAACAGGACGACGGACTTGGGACAGGGACACTTCCAAACCTACTCCTTTTTTCAACATTTTACCCATTGGGTTAATTTATTGCTCGCCCTTTCCTGCCGAAGCAGGTGGAATCGAGACTTATTCCTGCAATCCTACATCAAATAGACGTCAAGTAGCACATGTATATATATATAAAAAAAAACATGATATCATGAGAAAAAATTGCAGTGTACAGGGCACTCGTGAACGAGTGATGCTACACTGTCCTCCCACCTACTCTATTCTAACAATTACAATATCAATGACGAACTAACATTTCCAAATTGATCATAAGATAACATGATACTTAACTACTGCATCATAACTAATTATTAAACAATTGCATTATAAAATAATACTGAATTCAAATAACATGATCACCATAGAATCATCACATCGACATATAAACATTAATGAACAACTATTTGAATAAACAATAATCCAATCAACACACAGAGTAACATAAATCATACTAATAATGTCATATCAAAAGATCATGTCCACTAAAGGAATAACATCATCAAACTTCAAACCAACCAAATCAAACCATAATAGTATCATCATAGTATCAACGTATCAAGTTAAAGCATAGAAATTAATGAATCCAAACAGTAAGAGGAGGGGTATTACATACATTTTACTGTTATTATGCATGAAGGAATTGAAATAATAGAAGATCATCATATAATCATTTTTGCATGAAAATAAAAGAGTTATTTATTTTTTCGATCATTGGATATATATATATATATATGCATGTTAATTTCTTCTATGTATTATTGGTGTTTACCTTCCAGGATAGGGTGCTGAATATAGGTTAACAAAGAAGTCGATCCTCTTTTTGGGATCTGCATGATACTTTTAGTGCTTTGGCCAAAGTCATGTGTTCATTGAAATTGATGGAATTTATCTAGCAAAATTAATTTATATATTTCTCTATCATATTCTATTTGTGGGACATTGCATGTTCATGTTAGAAATGCATGTATATACATCAAGGTTGCACCGGGATTCCCTTGTGCTTTTTATTTTCAAGTTGCTAAGTACTTCGTGTAGGGTTGAGTATTCTTCGTGTTAGGAAGAATTTCGGGGAAGCGTAAGCTTCATGGTTGGGCGGAAAAGCATTTGAGCCATGTTCTCGTCTCGACTTGCAGATGATTAAGGGTCGATGGCGGTCGGAGGCTATATTGTATGTTCCTAACATTATTCTTATACGATTGATTGTATTTGTACTTCCAGATTGTATATTTATTTGACTTCATGGCATGAGAACCAGAGTTGTATTTTTGTATAATGTTTATTATGTGCCTTACTTAAAGAACGCACTACACATATGAGGATGTGTTATGATATTTATTTATCTAATGAGGTTGTATCATTTTTATTCCCTATTTATGAGGTAATGAGTTATTATTATTTTTGTGAGATTGTTTTGGGTCACGATTCTTACAGAGGCCACAACATTCTTCTTCATCTTTGATTTGGCATAAAAATATTGCAAGACTTCATTAATCCAAGTCTTTTACCTTCTGCCATTGAGATAACACAATTTTAACATTTCATTTCTTTTACATTCCACAACAGCACTAAAATAACATTTTTTACCTTTTGTATACAGTTGTATTTGTGGACGAGATTTAACATCAATAAAATTCACCAAATCTAATGAACAGCTTTCATTGTGAAGAAATTTCACTCCACAACACTGAAGAATTATCAATAATATAATAATAATATTACTACAAATGCCAAAACCTGGAACTGATTGCTCCATATACACTAGTAAGGCAGCCGTTAAATAATGAATAGATAACATTAAATACCAAATTAATCACAGATACAGAAGTCTGAAATGCATTAAATTGATTATAAAGCCATCCAAACAGAAAATTGTTTTTCTGTGATGCATCGTGCATACATTCAAGAACTATGTATACAATGGATAGAAAAGAATGCCCAGTTGTCCCTTCCATTCTCTCCTGCTATGTCTGGGTTTCATTTTATCAGTTCCAAATACAGCACAGCCTAAGCCAGCTGCCAAACAATGTTGGTGGCAACCATCCAGTTACTCTGTCCTGTGATGAAATAATTTTGACAAAAACCTTCGTTCGCAATCCTAAAAGAAAAAAAGAAATAAACAACCATTAAAGCTGCAAGCTAAACCTTTTTCAGGTAAAAACATAAAAACAATGACCTGCTTGGCAATATATGAAATTGTATGAGCTCAAGCAAATAAGACAAGGAAGAAAGTTTTGTACAGTCATGATCTTCCATTACTTGGAGGCTTAAAGCTATGAAATTGTTCAAGAAGTGAGGACTAATAAGGCAATGCAATCAAATGTAGCATTCAGTAAACATTACTCTTGAACTTAATGAGTCGAAATGAAGGGTAGTCACAGTTTTTCCAAAATTAAAGACTGGATATAATGAGGATATGCTGGCAAATGATCGCCATGTTAAATATTAAACTTTCTAAGTAAAACTGAATGGATGGTTCAATCTCTTACCTTCTAAATATTAATGCTGTCTTATCTTGATAAAGTATATTACTATAACTAGAAAAAAATTTCCTCAACATGGTAATCTTGTTCCAATTTTCTATACTGAACTTTTTAGCATAACATCTGTTACAGCTAAAAATTAGATGCATCAAAAGTCCCTAAATTCTAACTCTTATTCCATGCATAGTAATAAATTCTAACTCTTATTCCATGCATAGTAAAAAAACTTATAGTGGCTAATATTGAAAATCATAAATTAAGGCGTCTCCATAAAATTGCTTTTTCTCCATCTGAAAATTTGCCAATTTTCTATATATCATAAACATAAACAAATTTGGAATTTTATTTAAACTTCTACCAAGTTCTAAATATGAAATTCTAAGAATATTAAGAACATATAGTGTTTTATTTTATCCCTCACAATAATGCAAAACAGAACAGCATACAAGGATAAAACTTTTTTCAAAGTAGCAGGGGAGGCTCCCTTGTGACTAAAACTAAACTAAAACCTAGAACTCGACAGAGATTTCTTGGGTATGGGCAGAAGGCTAAACAACTCTTCTATACAAAACGAGAGACTTTATAATCTTTTAACCTGATGCTAATAACCTAAAAGCAGAGACCAGAAAGAAGAGTACACCCATGAAGATACTATGAGTTAAATCTCAAAGATTTGCATACAAAGCTACAAAAACTCAAATTAATAAAGATTGCAATACAAAGCCTGCAGTAGTCATTAAACTTTATTCAACTCACAAAAGCACATACACAAGATGACATAATTTGGCTTGAACAACAATCTCAGCAAAAGCAGGCATAAAATTACCATTGGCTTACATCTAACTACATAAAGCACCTTTTAATAAGTGTTTACAAAGATTTGCATGCTCATGCAATCAATTAGTTGCATATGTCGCAAGTTAATGCAATTTATTCAAGATAAATACAAAATGAACTACTTAAGTTCTATGCTGAAAGTAGCTTGCTTGCAATCAAAACAAGCTTTAAACACAAAACTGACAAGAAACATACCATCTAAAATGAGGAAATCTTCAAATAGATTTCATCTAAATATATGAATCTCAAAATAAATTTTTAAGAAGGTTATTTAAAAATAGCATTGGCTAAAACTAGCCAGTCCAAAATGTCCACAAGTCCATTCAGAGATTCCAATGCAACAAGAGCAGCTTCCTTGCTCTGAATGATAGGCCATCAAAAGAAGCTTGAAACCTAGGAACAAATTTGGCAAATCCCCACACAATCTTGGTGATTTGAATCTGGTTTCTTGTCGAAAATGCAGTTGCAAACCCTAGCCACCTCTAAAAACTCACAATACTTGGTGTTCTGAAACCCTAGGCTTCATCATAGTCCTTGTTTGATGAAAACTTGATCACAAAATCCCAGGTATAGTTATGAAGAACAGAAAACTATATATATAATCTGCAACTAATCTTTGAAATGATGTATGCCTCTGAAAACTTACAATACTTGGTGTTCTGATACCCTAGGCTTCATCATAGTCCTTGTTTGATGAAAACTTGATCACAAAATCCCAGGCATCATTAAGAAGAATAGAAAACTATATATCATCTGCAGCTAATCTTTGAAAACGATGTATGCTACATGGCAGCTCTGAATGGTTGAAAACCTGCTGAAAATGTTTGACAAAGGAAGATTCAATGTTTGAGAACCTGTAATATAGGTTGACAAAATCTCTTCCAAAATGGCTACCAAGCAGCATTCTTATCACTTTTCGTTTCTTTTCAACACTCTAAAACAGCACACTCTTTTCATGTGGTTGCCATTTGATTTAAACTTACGCTTCTTGACATCCTAGTGTAATGGCATGTGACACACAAAGATATCCATTTTCACCTTTCATTGTCATTTTTGGCAGATCAATGGTCTGGTGCACGCCCTGTAAAGGAGATGTTGGTTTCAAGATTTCCACTTTTCTGGCATGAGTATAGTCAGGCACTTAATCCTGCATTGTGCCAGCAATTTCTGCATTTTTCAACACCTTTTGGCTCGGTGCAATGGTGTACACCAAGGATCTGAGTTACTGGTCTTTTGACAATTTCCAATTTTAGGCTTCCCAATGAACAGGCATGCACCACAAATCTAAGATACCAATTTTTAGAATTGAAACTTGTTTTGGGCAGGCCAATGGACAAGCACACAACTCACCATTCGCATGCCAACTTTTCATGCCTCCTGCCATTTTTTCCTTTTCTGTTGCATCCAAGCTCCAATCTTCTCATTTGCATTGGACAAGTGTCTTTTGTTGATAAGTAGGAGGTGTAAATTTAAGTGAACAGATTAAATGCACAGAAAAATAATTCAAAAATAGACAAGATAACACAGCAGATACCCTGGGAAAACCCTCCTCTTGAGGGAGAAAAACCCAGCAACAAAGATCTCTCTTATATTTAAAACAGTGACAACAAATCTCTTTACAATTAGGTCTAACACAAGACCAATATTCAGCACCTGTACAAGATGCAATAACAGATAACAAACTGGCACTTCAAATTCTGGCAATATAAGAGTTCACAACCTGTCCTTAGATCAATTCGCAATCTGATCTTGAAGTACTGGAAAGAGTTCACACTTGACAGAGAATAGACCTACAGAAATTCGCACCTGGCAATATTCGCAATCTCTAATGGTTCACAATCTGCTATAAGGAAATTGCACTTGCATGACACTTCGCACTGTGTGATCTTCACTCTGTATGATGTTCGCACTGTGTGATATATTCGCACTGCATATGTTCGCACTGTATAATATATATTCGCACTGCTTGAAGAGAACTTGATGATGCTTCGGACTGTATGATGTATCTCCAAGTAGTGAACTGACCTTCTATAAATACATGACTATAAGAGATCGCATCTCTTTAAGAATAAAGTCGGCCTCAAGACGGGATTGAACAAATATCAAGTCGGCCAAGATAAATTATATTTTTCCAATGAAAGGTCGGCCCAGAACTATAATGTTGTCAAGAGAGAATGAGGTCGGCCTCAAGGCATTCGCGCCTTCCTCATTAAATGAAGTTAATACAAAAAACAACGAATATAAATTAAATAGCCGAAAGGCTATCATTTAATTTATATTGCCTCCAATTTGACTGAGCTGGAAGGAACGCCTGAAGCTGTAACTATCATTAACAGGAGGTATTTTGTGCAGTGTCAATTTATGATATCTATATCAGGATTCAACTGCATAGTTTTTGAGTAAAACTCATTGACCTATATCTCATGAGTAGTTGTTCACAGGAACCCATGTATCATGAGAATGAATGGTCCACATAGCACTCATTGCATCTAGGTGATGCTCACAAGGGTGTCATGTCCCCATCCTAGTCAGCACAGACTGGTGACGAGGTTAGCCTATCATTTTGATCCTCGTAGGCTGACAGGAGTGTTCAGAGGATCATCTGGGGCAGTTGCTCAGTGTTTGGTAGCTCCAGTTTTGCAGTTGTGTCAGGTTGGGCCTTCGCAGAATCTTCCAGTGAGCTTTTTCAGGAACTTTCTATTTTTAGAAAGTTAGGTCAGGCGGAAGCTGCTATTTCGGGCAGGGCACCTGGTTCAACCTTTCAGCTCAGAATCGACCCAGTTCAGCAGTTTGATGTTCAGACGGAGAAATAAGGAGTATTTAATGAATTATTAAATATTTAATATTTTGACTTTATAATAAAGTCACTTTATTGAAATATTTAAATATTTAATTATTTGGCTTAATTATAAAGTATTTATTATACTTTATAATAAATTATTAAATGTGACTTAATGAGTATTTTATATTCATTAAAAAGTGGACGCCAATAATTAATATTTCTCCTAAGTTAAAAGTGCGAAATTAAATCATTTATTTAAATGATCAATTAAAAGGAGATTGGGTCGAAATTCTTCAAGGAGTATATATTTACCAGTCAAGGCAAAATCGAACTATCTTGATTATTATTCAATTTTGTCTTTATTGCTCTGAGCATTGGAGTTTGCAAACCCTAGGGTTTCTGGCAGACGATCGTTTCTGGAGAACGGAAACTCTTCAGAGATTAGGCAGACTGAGGCTGTGCAATACCAGCTGAAGCTTGCACTTGGTGATTTCATCCAGGGATCACAGATTGGGGATATTGAGTTATTTATTCAGAGATTAGCAGAGAAAATCATCTTCCTTTTGAGGCGACTTCAACAGAGGAATCTATTCAGAGATCTGGCAATATTTCTTGGAGGCCGTACTTTGTTCTTTATTGCTGTCAGCCGTACTTTTTCTGTACTTTCCTGGCCGTACCTTCTCATCTCCAGAGGAACGCCTGTATTTCTCAGCTTCTGGTGTTTGGACATTGGGCGCCTTGGTCTACTGAGGTTGTGCATTGATTTTCGAGCCCAGAGATTCTTCATTTATTGGGCCGTACCATCTTTCATATTGCTGCAGCCGCCACCCAGGTTTCTTTCAATAATTTCATTGTATTTTCTTGCATGTTCAGATTTCCATATTGTATGCTCTGGAAAAGTTGAAATAAAAGAACGCCTCTCTATTCTGGACAATTTCCACGCATTCCATGCATGTATGAATTTATTTATGATTTTTTATCAATTCCTAGAAAAATCGCAGTTTTTAATATTTGCCTGAAAAACCTTCAAAAATACAAAAAAACCAAAAATTTGCAAAAACAACACAAAATCAGTTAGGGTTTGAAACAGAGAACCATCAGGGTTTTGACAGTGGTATCAGAGCACAGTTCTCCTGCCATCCTGTGCTTTTTCAGTGCCTTTTCAGAATACAGTGTGCTTTTTAGTGCTTTTTCATGAACAGAGATACCATTCACTACATTAAAGGTGTAGGGACAGGCAAAGACGAGGATTGGACAGGTCCACCTATCCCTGAAGGTCAGACCATATCAGGAGTACTTGGTATTCACAGATCCAGTTCTGACGGCAGCGAAAACAGTGTTGCAACCCTAATGGCAGAACGTGAGACTTCCTCAGAGAATCGCAGAGATCCAGGGAAGGCACATGCAGAGGGTGATATTACAGATGAGGAGTTTAGACGGAGGCATGATAATATGATGGACATGATGTCTCAGTTGATGGGTACCATTAGACAGTGCACACCCACACAGCCTCATTACATACAGATTGGACAGACGAGCGGGGCTACACCAGTGGATCAGCCATTAGCATCAGCACCTCGGCAGCCGTCTCCGATCTATCAGGAGCGTAGGCCAGGCCAGCCTACTTTCTTACCTAGGGAGACTCCACCACAGACTCCAGGGGCAGAGCATCAGGGGCAGCATCAGGAGTTTCAGCCACATAATGGCATGTCAGTGGCAGACTTGACGAGATTTCACGGTGAGTACATGTCACTAGCACCTGAGATCCGGCAGGCACTTACATTTCATGAGTTTATAGATGTTTATAAACCCAGAGGAGGAGGCAGATTTGATCGTAGACCCCCTCAGTATCAGCAGCCGCAGCCACAGGTGAACAGGGATTTGCAGTATGCGGTTAGCAAGATTACATTGCCATATTTTGATGGGTCTGAAAAGACATCAGCGAGGTCTTGGGTCCAGAAACTGGACAATTACTTATCACTTAGGCCTATGCAGGAGGATGAGGCAATTAAATTTGCTACTTTGCATCTCGACGGAGTAGCACATGATTGGTGGCACCATGGCATGTATACGCTAGGCCATCATGCGGTCAATACCTATCAGGAGTTCACCAGCAGACTGATAGAGAGATTTGATAAGAAGGATCCGGAACTGTATTTCAGAGAGTTGGCTCAGCTCAGACAGACAGGCAGTTTGGATTCATACATTGGTGAGTTTCAGAGAGTGGCAGTCATGGTCACAGGGATTTCAGAACGGAGACTCATCATACTCTTCGTTGAGGGTTTGACAGAACCCATGAGAGGTTGGGTTAAGGCTTTTGACCCACCTACACTTCAGGAGGCCATGCGGAAGGCGAGAAGCATGGAGCTTGCAGCACCTCGCAGCAAGTTCAATTCAGGGTCAACACCATACACGAGACCCAATAGGCCTTTTGATAGAAACAATGACAGGAATAAGCCTTTTGACAGGAGAAGGGATCAACCGGATCCGAAGAGACAGAATGCACCACCATTTGACAGGGAAACGTTGAATGAATTGCGTAAGAAAAAGTTATGTTTTTGGTGCAAGGCACCCTATGATGAAAAGCATATATGCCCACTTCGTCCGAAGGTCAAAAATAATCAAATGGAATGGTTTTACGAGGGCGAAGAGCAATCTGATCTGTCAGACCAGCAAGCTGATTCCGAGCCTTCAGATGATGAGAGGTCCGAAAACGAGGGTGAACATGAGGGTGGAAGGAAGCTACAGGAAGCCCATCTGACTAGCCTTCAGAGAGATGGTTCATTTCGACTTCGTGGGCTCCTAGCAGGTCAGAAGGTGATTACCTTGTTGGATACTGGTGCTACACAATTTTATCGATGCACGTTTAGTGGAGAGGCGTGGCATCCAGACAGAGGCTTTCGAGGGTATTCGAGTCAAGGTGGCTGACGGATATACTCTCAAATGTGACCGAAAGATTACTGATCTTCCGATGAGATTGAACAACTATGAATTCAAGACTGAATTCTATGTTGTTAATATGGGGGATACAAATGTGGTATTAGGGATGGCATGGTTGCATGATTTGGGTGAGTTTACACTCAACCTACGTGATATGGAGATGAAATTTAAGGTTGATGGGAGACCACATGTCATCAAGGCTATTCGAGACAGTAATCTTAGGATGGTTTCATTCAGACGGATGGAGAGGCTCATTCGTCATGATATGGTTGACTGGGCAGCAGAGTGCATGTTGATGCCAGCCCAGCAGGAGCAGCAGAAGGGTGAGTACCACCCTGACATTCAGGTACTGAGGACTAAACACTCCAAAGTGTTTAGTGACATTCCACCTGGCAGACCTCCAGACAGAGGGACAGAGCATATCATTGAGTTGGAGGAGGGCGGAAAGCCCGTCATGATCACTCCCTACAGACATCTGAAACGACTCAAAGATGAGATAGAGAAGACCATTAATGAGTTGTTAGCTATGGGCCACATCAGACCTAGCAAGTCTCCTTTTGCTTCATCGGTTGTATTGGTGAAGAAGAAGGACGGATCACTTCGGATGTGTATTGATTACAGGCAGCTCAACAAAAGAACAATCAAAAACAGGTACCCTATTCCACGTATTGATGAGCTGATAGATGAGTTGCACGGAGCAGTCTTCTTTACGAAGATTGATTTGAGATCAGGGTACCATCAAATTCAGATGAGGGAGCAGGATATTGAGAAAACCGCTTTCCGGTGTCATTGCGGTCACTTCGAGTTCTTGGTTATGCCCTTCGGGTTAACCAATGCACCTGCCACCTTTCAGGCAACTATGAACAGGGTTTTCAGTGCTCAGTTGAGGAGATTTGTGTTAGTCTTCTTCGACGACATTTTGGTTTATAGCAGGTCATGGGATGAGCATCTGGCTCATTTGGATACAGTCTTGGGTATCTTAGCAGATGAGTCTTTCTATGCTAAGGAATCCAAGTGTGAGCTTGGCATGGAGGAGTTGTTATATCTGGGGCACATCATCAGTGCCAAGGGAGTGAGTATGGACCCTGAAAAGGTCCGAGCTATTGTTGACTGGCCGGTACCTGAGAACCTTACGCAGCTCAGAGGTTTCATTGGGTTGTGTGCATTCTACAGGAGATTTGTTAGCGGGTTCTCCGCGTCCGCCCCACGGTGACTTGGCGAAGAAGGGGCTTTTACTTGTGCACCACGGTAGCGAAGTGCTTTTGTGAGTTTAAGGTGATCATGACTTCATGTCCAGGGTGCTAGCATTGCCGA
The DNA here is from genome assembly GCA_007258455.2 of Sequoia sempervirens. NCBI lineage: Eukaryota > Viridiplantae > Streptophyta > Pinopsida > Cupressales > Cupressaceae > Sequoia > Sequoia sempervirens. The sequence goes on from VDFB02000017.1 coordinate 272,768,567, forward strand.
CTTTACGAAGTCATTTTGATTTGTTCTGTGATGCTTCAGGAGAGGGCATTGGTGCCGTTTTGATGCAGGAGCGACATCCGATTGCATTTGAGAGCAGGAAACTCAGGGGTCCTGAGAGATTTTATAGTATTTATGACAAGGAGATGTTAGCCATTATGCATGCATTGGCTAAGTTCAGGCAGTACCTGGTAGGCAGCAAATTCAGTGTACGCACAGATCATAACAGCCTGAAACATTTCCTAGGACAGCGAGACTTGAATGAGAGGCAGCAAAAATGGGTCAGTAAACTGCAGTCATATGACTTCGACATCACTTTCATTAAGGGAAAGCAGAATGTGGTAGCTGACGCCTTGTCTCGCAGACCCCAGTTGAATGCCTTAGCACAGATCACAGAGGATTGGAGGCATCGGATTATTGCTGAGTATGCTAAGAGCCCATGGGCTTCTAGCATCGTTGACAGGACAGAGCAGGACGACAGGTACACTATTGTAGATGACTTGATCATTTACAAGGGACGGATCCTTTTGGTTCCTGACTCTGAGGTGCGGACTACAGTTTTGAGAGCCTTTCACGACCTTCCTATGGCGGGCCATCCTGGATACTATAAGACTTACAAAATGGTTCGGGAACGGTTTACTTGGAAAGGGCTGAAAACTACCATGTACTGATATGCCGTGAGTGGTGCCAACGAGAACAAGCGAGGCTTACCTTATCTGTTTGGATTGCTCCGGCCACTTAATACGGCGGGGAAGTGGGAGTGTTTATCGATGGACTTTATCAGGTTTGCGAAGGCCAGTGGAATTGCATCGTAGTGGTTGATCGTTGACTAAATACGCACATTTTTTCCCGATTACTACTACCTTCACAGCATCGCAGACTGCAGAGTTGTTTTTCAGAGAGGTATTCCGGCTGCATGGGTTGCCTCGGACGATAGTCAGCGATAGAGACAGTCGGTTCATGAGCAACTTTTGGCAGGAGTTGTTCAGGCTTGTGGGACCGAACTGACACCGAGTACCAGCTACCATCCGCAGACAGATGGACAAACAGATTGTCAATAAGTGGGTGGAGGGTTATTTGCGTAATTATATAGCTGGTCAGCAGAGAGCTTGGGTGAGATGGATCTACTTGTGCGAGTATTGTTATAACTCGACTCACCATATGACGATACAGATGACCCCCTTTATGGCTTTGTACGGGTATGAGGCGCCCAATCTTCTGGATTTGATATTGAGCGATAGCAGAGTGCCGAGTGCAGGGGATATGATGCAGAGTCAGCAGGACATCTTGAGGTCTCTCCGAGACAATATCCAGCGGGCACAGAATCAGCATAAGCAGTATGCTGATCAGAAGAGGGTTGAGCGTACCTTTGAGGTGGGTGATATGGTGTACCTCATGTTGCAGCCGTATCGTCAGTCTACTCTGCGGAAGAGTGGGGCAGAGAAACTAAAACCTCGCTACTATGGTCCATTTCGTGTTGTCAGACGAGTGGGCGAGGTTGCTTATGAGTTGGACTTGCCAGCTGATAGCAAGGTCCATAATGTATTTCACGTTTCTCGCTGAAAAAGGCATTGGGTCAGCATGTGATACCCTCTCCAGTTCTTGCCACCCCTTGATGGCGAAGGGAAATTGATACTAGTACTGAGGCCATCCTTGAGATGAGAGAGAGACACCACGGAGGCGTGTGATCAGGGAATATCTGGTCAAGTGGAGAGATTTGCCAGTTGAGGATGCTACATGGGAGCCGGAGGAGATCTTCTGACATCGAGTTGAGATTGCTTGAGGACAAGCAATTTCAGGGAAGAGCGGTCATGTCCCCATCCTAGAGTAAACCTGGTGGCGAGGTTAGCCTATCATTCGATCCTCGTAGGGGTGAAGTGTTCGAGGATCATCTGGGGCAGGTTGCTGGGTGTTTGGTAGCTCAGCTTTGCGGTTGTGTCAGTTGGGCCTTGAGAATCTTCGGAGCTTTTTTAGAACTTTCTATTTTTAGAAAGTTAGGTCGGAAGCTATTTTGGGCAGCACGGTTCAACCTTTCATTTCAGAATCGACCCGGTTAGGTTTGATGTTCAGACGGAGAAATAAGGAGTATTTAATGAATTATTAAATATTTAATATTTTGACTTTATAATAAAGTCACTTTATTGAAATATTTAAATATTTAATTATTTGGCTTAATTATAAAGTATTTATTATACTTTATAATAAATTATTAAATGTGACTTAATGAGTATTTTATATTCATTAAAAAGTGGACGCCAATAATTAATATTTCTCCTAAGTTAAAAGTGCGAAATTAAATCATTTATTTAAATGATCAATTAAAAGGAGATTGGGTCGAAATTCTTCAAGGAGTATATATTTACCAGTCAAGGCAAAATCGAACTATCTTGATTATTATTCAATTTTGTCTTTATTGCTCTGAGCATTGGAGTTTGCAAACCCTAGGGTTTCTGGCAGACGATCGTTTCTGGAGAACGGAAACTCTTCAGAGATTAGGCAGACTGAGGCTGTGCAATACCAGCTGAAGCTTGCACTTGGTGATTTCATCCAGGGATCACAGATTGGGGATATTGAGTTATTTATTCAGAGATTAGCAGAGAAAATCATCTTCCTTTTGAGGCGACTTCAACAGAGGAATCTATTCAGAGATCTGGCAATATTTCTTGGAGGCCGTACTTTGTTCTTTATTGCTGTCAGCTGTACTTTTTTGTACTTTCCTGGCCGTACCTTCTCATCTCCAGAGGAACGCCTATATTTCTCAGCTTCTGGTGTTTGGACATTGGGCGCCTTGGTCTACTGAGGTTGTGCATTGATTTTCGAGCCCAGAGATTCTTCATTTATTGGGCCGTACCATCTTTCATATTGCTGCAGCCGCCACCCAGGTTTCTTTCAATAATTTCATTGTATTTTCCTTGCATGTTCAGATTTCCATATTGTATGCTCTGGAAAAGTTGAAATAAAAGAACGCCTCTCTATTCTGGACAATTCCCACGCATTCCATGCATGTATGAATTTTTTATGATTTTTTTATCAATTCCTAGAAAAATCGCAGTTTTTAATATTTGCCTGAAAAACCTTCAAAAATACAAAAAACCAAAAAATTGCAAAAACAACACAAAATCAGTTAGGGTTTGAAACAGAGAACCATCAGGGTTCTGACAAAGGGTGAAGCATCAGGACTTCCCGAGAGGTCACCTATCCCAGTACTACTCCAACTAAGCACACTTAACCATGAAGTTTCCCCCAAGATCAAGCCCACTTAGCTTGCTACCCCATTTGCAAAACCTTCAGCAAGACATTGATTAGGATTTAAAAGTGTGTCATTCAAGAACATGGGAAACAAGGATTCCAAAATGACTCATTAGATGAAAAATTGCTTCTGGTTGACTAGAAAAATGACTTCTTACAAAAAAATTGCATGGAACCAAAAGGTCTTGTCATGATTTTTAGAACTTTGACAAAATTTGCTCACATTAAATTTTCTGCAGTACTCAGCTTGCTAGTGTTGTACCAATGGTTTAAGTATTTGAATGTCACATTGGATGAGTTCCTTCCATTCCTCTTGCTATCTGCAGAATTGGCATTTGAGTATTTCCTCCTGTTTAAGTTTGTTCACATTCTCTTGTTAGTTAGCTCCACAAGATCTCACATTTCTTGCTTTCTGCCTCTTGTACTGCTTCCAATATGACGACCTGGTTTTTAAACATTGTAAATCAAAAAGTGTAGAAAATCCTCACATATCCAAGACTTTTGGAAGCCACTGAGATTAACAATCACCCCATTAAGCTTAATCCTGACAATGGGTGGAGTCTCAGCCTTTCATGGCAACCCTTGTTGTCTAAACTGAGCAGTTGCCATCATCGGTGACCTTGGTCAGTTTCTTTCCTTGTGGTGGTGCCTTTCCCTTGCTCGTTCATTCCTTCCTCTCTCCCCCACTCTTATAGCTCTGTTCTCCCCCTTGGCCTTGGGGTTCCTCTCCCCCTTTCCTTCTTTTTTCCTTTTAGTTCATGTTTTCCTTTTCCTTCCCTTTCCTCTCATTATTTGCATTGTGCTTCTATTTGTCATTTTCTTTCTATTGCTTTTATATGTCTTGTATTTGTCGTTTTCTTTCTTTTGCTTTTATAATCTCAGTGTCTTCAAATTGGCCTTTTTCCTAGGTTGCCGGTTTGGGTACAGGTTCAGATACGGGTACGGATACGGTGGTACGGTAAAAAAAATTCCTTGGGTACGGGTACGGTTACGGGAATATATATATATATATATATGTTCAAAATCATAAATTTATAAGAATAGTGATGCTCATAATTGCCAATAAATAGAATACAATATAATTTTGACATAGTAACTTATAACAGTTCAATTAATGATCACCTCACAAGTACAGTAATTGATTCTCCTTAAAAAATCTAGCAGACAAAATAAAACTCAAAGAAGCTTGCATACATTACTAGTTTCTTGGTCAATATTGATCATGACTCAATGAAAAGTAGAATATTGCACTCAATGCAACATAATCATCAAACAAAATAGTCGATGTAAGTGGTACAGAAGTTAATGCTGTCTGCGTAGCAGAGATTTTTGGTCAACATTGTCAGATAACCACATTTAAGGAGAGTCAATCAAACAAGGTCAATGCAGGTGTAGAGGGTCAATGTTGAAGATATGGTGTGTTGATTCACAAATGATGCCAAATTTATGGGGTGGCCCAAAGTTCAAACATTGTCTTTTTCCCCCTCCTACAATAGTGCTGGTCAAATGAGAGAGTAAATGATGGAATGATGCATTCATGAGGATCAATTAATGCTATCTACACATGTTCAATTGGAAACAATAGCCCTAAATTTTTTTAAACAACGGTTATAAGTTCTTGTTCTACCAAGACAATATCAAATTTGTACTGCCCGGGTGCTTGGGTTCTTTGTGGGTCCTTCATAGAAGAACCCGGTCAATGTTGAAAATATGGTGTGTTGATTCACAAATGATGTCAAATTTATGAGGTGGCCCAAAGTTCAAACATTGTCTTTTTCCCCCTCCTACAATAGTGCTGGTCAAATGAGAGAGTAAACGATGGAATGATGCATTCATGAAGATCAATTAATGCTATCTACACATGTTCAATTGGAAACAATAGCCCTAAAAAATTTTAAACAATGGTTATAAGTTCTTGTTTTGCCAAGACAATATCAAATTTGTACTGCCCGGGTGCTTGGGTTCTTTGTGGGTCCTTCATAGAAGAACCCACAGAGAACCCAAGCACCTCAGTTCTTTGTGGGTCCTTCACAGAAGAACCCACAAAGAACCAAAGCCGTACCCAAGCCATACCCAAAGCTGTACCCAAACCGTACCCAACCGGGTTCTTGGGACAAATCTGAAGAACCTGGTAACTTAGCCTTTTTCTTATTTCATTAATTTATTCTAACATTAAATTATGAAGACATATAATAACATAAAGAAAGATATTGACATAGATTGCTATTTGTCTTCATATAGCAATATGTCTTTATATTATTATGTGTTCATAAATTTCTTTCTTTCTCTTAATCATTGGTCTCTTCCTCTAATCTGTTCTTATTTTTAATTTCTTATCTTTTGCTTTGATTTATTAGTTTAAGCATTATTTTCTATAACTGGTTGTTTTTGTTATTTTTTAGCCTAGTCTTTTTCACTTCCATATTTGAATTAGCTATATGGATAATTTGAATTAGCTACATGGATTGTGGAAACTTGATATCATTAAAAGCCTTTAGTTTTGCTATTTTAATTTTGAAGTCAAAAACTAGGAATAATTGCCTAGATCTCAATGGCAAATTTAATTCACTTCCATTGCACCATAGTACAAGTAGCATGTTTTGTTCTTTCTTATCACCATCAAGATGATAGGTTACATAGAGTAAATGGAAATGTTGGCAATACACTTCTATGCAATTTATCCCGAAGCCCCTTTTTAACAAATGTAGATGTTGGTGGTCTCTGCACTCCATTGCCAATTTTTGTTCATTGCTTGCATACATGTTCAAACTATTGTATACTTGTAAAAGCACTCCTCGAAGTAAATACTTAGAAATTTATGGTCCTAAAATTTGATTGCAATAAGCAATTTATTAAAATCTACACTTTTCCATCAAAAACCTTTGTCTTATTGACTCCACAAGGATCGTAATTAATTTCTAGAATGGCTCAAAATAGTTTTTAGCAACTATAATTAATTTCTAAAATACCTCAAAATAGTTTTTAGCAACTATCATTAGGAGTTTTGTTGTAATTACCCAAAATTATGAAGGTATGACCATCCCCAATACTATGCCAAAGGCTTTACACTAAATTACCAATTCGGGTTCAAGTTCAAGGGTTCAAGGGTTCGGTTCGCGAGTTCAGTCCAAAAAAATTTGGGTTGGGTTTGTTTTGGGTTTGTTAGTACAAAACATATAAAATATATATTTATAAATGTAATATACATATTTTTAATATTTTTAATGTACAATATTATTATATTATATTTATATTATAACATTATATATTAATTTTATTAATATTATATTATATATGAACCTTATTACTTATTATTTATTAATATTAACTTTCTTTTATAATTTTATTGTTCTATTATAATTAATAATATTATATATTATTAATATTGTATAACGTTTATATATTACTAAATATATAAATGTTATAAAGTTAATATATGAATGTTCGTGCAAGGGTAGAAGGAATAGCATAGGATTTAGTTCGATATCTTGCTCAGACGACCCTCGCATAACTAGGGAATTCATTCAACGTTCAAAATCCTATCAATAATCTAAAGGTTTTGAAAAACGTCAAAGTTATTTTGAAAACGTCGAAGGCATTCCGAAAAAACGGCAAAATTCTTCACAGGTTCTCCCAAATTCATCTGAGACGAACCCACAAGGCAAATGTCAAACCTTGCCTAAACCCTTGTTGCACCGAACCAGTATCCGAGCTTGAAACAAATCAAACCCAAACTGGGAAGGATACAAGGGCAAACCAATAACATAGGCCTTACATCATGATTTTTTCCATAATGTAATTAAACAATGCCAAGTTACTAGCCAACCCTCTCGTAACATAAAAGCTTAAAGCAGTTCATTCATCTAGCTAGTTGATGACATAAAAACTCCACCGTACCATAGCCCGCTATAGTTGTGTCCCTATTCCACCTCTTGAATTTCTTCCAAGTATAAATCTAACAGTGCTCAAGTTTGAAGCCCTCCCTCCCTTTAAAAGCTTACAAACTGCAGTAAATTGGATCCAATTTTATCATCTAATGATGTTACTACCACTGAAAAATTGTCTACTCCACTGATTGCAACCAATAGTTGTGTGTACTGCTCCATTCACTTCCCATAGGTTCCTAGTCATCCATTGTCATGCCCCCGCCATGATCAAACTACAACAGATTTTATGCAAGAACGAATAGCATTATTTATGTTGATTAAAGGCATGTTTATATTCCTAAATGCAGGCCGACCCCCTTATAATATTGTCCACATTAAAGATAAAATAAAGTATATTTTATTGGGCCGACCATCATTGCTTTGGCACCCCATTTACAACAGAAATTAAATTTAAAATTATCATATTCTTCTTGATCGACCATACATGCTAGTCGACCATACTTGGATTGATGAGATCACCCACATTCATATATACTAGCAATCGCACCTTAGTGTACAATGGGTACACCGAAGAGGTGTGGAATGTCAATTAGAAAAAATTTTGGTCTACTTTTTTTGCATACATTTGTGTCGTACATGAGGTCAGTTGGTAAGCCAGTTACCAAACAATGTTGTTTGTGCAACAAAAGTCATAAGGGAGAAGTGATAGCTTCAAATTAACTATGCATCCATTTATAGGGATCCAAACATGACTAAAACAAAACCTATAAATTAGGATGATAATCAACCTCCATTACCAATAGGCTCATGTTATGTTTGCAATAGGGAGAGATGGAGATAGAGCGGGAGATAGGGATAGAAAAACGAAGAGAGAGGGGGGGGAATAGAGAGAGTGAGAGGGGTAGGAAGATAGAGATTCAAAGGCAGTGGACATGCGTTTAGAATTTTCACTAACTTCTGCTCACAACTACTAACTACGAAAAACTAAGAAAACAGGATACAATCATCTCCCAAATACATTGCTCATCTCACTGGTCTCCCACTCCAATATGACTGACTATAGCTCAGAGCAGAGTTAGAAATTCACCTCCTACAGTAAGCCACTCTGCGTGGATGGGAGCTTTGTTTTTTAGCATAAAATATCGTCACTCCACCCCAATAATCTGAGATTATTTTCCACCTTAGTTCTGGCTTTTTCTACAGCTGACGAACTAGTTCAACACCATGTCCCAGAGGAGTATAATTTTCATAGCTCTTCATTGTGTTGTAGCCAAGGTCAAGAAGATGAACAAGCTCATTGTGAACATCTATGTGCAAGTCATTTGCAATGTCTAGATGGATAGGGATAAGCTTCCCTGGCAACACCTAACTTCTCAACCGTCTAGCCAAAAAATTTACCCATTATTCCTCATAAAGGAAACACCTTTGCTATGATTTTACTTATGCATAGATTAAATTTAATAATTCATTTTTTATTAAATTTTAAAAATCAAAATTAAATTAAATGATAAAAATATTGAGTACAGAAAGATATTGGCAAGCTTCTCACTAGGGATAAGATGTTAAGAGATGTTTGTGTACTCACAATCCTTCATTTCACATTCCTTTGCTTTTTGTTACACCTTCCTATAGCTCAAGGTTGTGTTCACAAAATAATTCGCTTAGCATCACCAATAATCTCTGCAAGAACATTGTCCTTGTTTGAAATGATGGAACCCCTTCATCTCTAACAAGAATTTGATGTACAACTATATTGGAGATAAATGTAGTCTGATGGTCTACACATACTTGAAAATTCTTAAGACAACTCTAGTAGTTGCCCCAGCTGGTATGTTAAGCAATCTACATACAATTGCCAGATTCTCACTATGGTGGCACAGGAAAAATTATTTTCCCCCCTCTGCATCAATCTCCCAAGACAATTTATCCAACATTGCATGGGTCTCCTATGTTTGTGAGTGTGATCTATCTCCTATACAAACAACATGTACCATTTTATGATCTTCAATCCAACTACATGCAGCTATTTTTTGAATTTCTCTATCTTTCATTAGTCTCCTAACCATTTGAACCTCATTCCACCCGCCTACTTCTGCATAGATGTTTGATAGAAGAGCATATGTTGCAGCATTTTTAGGATCCAGCTCAAAAAGGGCAGTTGTTGTAAATACTTCTAACCCTATTTTCCTATGTGATCTACAGACACCAAGAAAACTCATCCACACAACCACCACACATTTTATGTGTATTTTGACTATAAAGTATAGAGTTTCTTTGAGATAGCCAGCATGGCCAAGAAGGTCAACCGTCCAAACATAATAAAGGCATAATGCAATAAAAGTCACTCATTTCATCAAAGTATTTGAATCCATCATCCACTAAATCTACATGGCTGAACACAAGCGAAGCTTACATGCTGAACACAAGCGAAGTTTACATGGTTACGGTATGTTCTAGAGTGCTTCATTAGTTCCACAATTATGAGAGCATCCTTGCAAAAACCATTTTGTGCATATCCTGTAACCATGGCATTACAAGAGATGGCATCTCTTTGAGTCATTTTGTGAAACAATTTACATGCCTTGTGTAGGCTTCCACATTTTGCATAAATGTCTATTAGGGCATTGGCAACCACAATAACTGACAAAAATATGCTTTCAATTATGCTTTGATGTATGTCCATCCCTTGTTCTAAAAAAACTCGTTGAAAACGTGTTTTTTGTTAAAGAAAACTCGCGCGGTTTTTCTACGTTTCTGTGAAGGATTTCAGACGTTTTTTAGAAGGGTTTTTAGACATATTTCAAGAGCGTGGATTTTTTCCTTTTCTGGGCGTTTTCTGAGCGCCATTTTCTATTTTTTTCGAGTTTCTGAATCGTGATTTTCTTCAGTCACGACCTAGGCGGCTTTTTCTACCCTTCTTTAACACAATTTTCAGAAAAATCGTTGGCGCCTCTGTTTTGAGCATCTGCAACCCGCAACCTGTGAGACTATTTGTCGTTTAGTGAAGAAAAACAGCGCCTCTATACTCGGCGTCTGCAACCCGCGACCTATGAGATTATTTGTCGTTTTGTGAAGAAAAACAAGGCTTCTTCAAAACCACATCTGTGTAAGAAAAAATCATGGTTTTTTGTTCTGTTCTAGAGCAGCTCTCTGTTTTGTTGATCAGGATCTTCATTCTAGGCGTTTTTCTTCCTTCTTCTGGAAGCCTTTCTTCTTCTGCAATTTTTTGTCTGGTCTGTTGTCAAAATCGCGACCTCTTGAGCCCTTTTTTTTGTTTTGGCACGATTCCTGCAGTTCCTGGGCTGAATTGTTCTAGGATTCTTTTTCAAAAATTGTGACATTCAATGTGGCAGATTTCTTCTTGGCTCTTGTACAACTTTTTGAATGCGATCGGGATTTTATTTCTGTGACCTGTGTTAGTAATCCAGGGTTTTTTGTAACCCGTGAGTGCCTTTTCTTTTTGGTTTCTGCAATTTGTGAGTGGATATTCTCAAAATCTTCTGGGTCGATCTTTCATAAATTGGTGTTCTCTTTGATTGGTGGGCATCGGCTTTAATTCTACCTTCATATTCTGCAATTTCAAAGAGACCTTGGTTTTTGTGCCTTCATTTTCTGACAAATTTCTGCATTTGTGGGGTTTCGTGCCTCTTATTTGTCAGATTATGGCCAAGAGCCCAGCAGATCTTGTGAAATCTTCTGCCTTGTACATAGATTCAGGTGCTTCTCGACACTTCACTCATCGTCAGGATTAGTTCATTGAGTACACGCCATTCAAAGATCCAGTCATCTTTGGAGGAGGCGAGGAGTATATTGTTGTCAGCAAGGGCAACATACAGATCTGGAGGGAGAAATTTAATATTTCTCGATGTATACTTCGTACCTAGCATGGAGTTGAACCTCCTTTCTGTCAGCCAGATTATGACACACTCTCCTCAGTTGGATATCATTTTCAGCATTGTTGATAGAGAGACACACACCACAGTTGTTCAAGGCATTGAGGATCATGGTCTTTATAGACTCATTGAGTCTGGTGATTCTCCTGAGCACGCTTTGGCAACCAGGAGTACATCCATCAGCAATCTCTGGCATCAGCATTATGGGCACCTGAACATGCAGTATCTCTTGCAATTAGCTCGTTATGATTTGGTTGGTCGCCTCCCTGCAATTCACACTCAGAATCGTGGAGTATGCGAGGCTTGTGGCTACCTTAACTCTTAATTAAGTCATATTATCATTATTATATTGTTATTTAGTTAGTTAGGTTGACCTAGGGCTTATATAGGGTTATCTAAATCAGCTTGGGTGATATCCTAGGCATAAATAGGTATATATAGGGGGTTGTGAGTCTTATTTGAATCATGTTGAGTATTGTGTTCTTATTGAAGACTATTGGAGGTATCCCCCTCAAAGTGGATTAGGAGGTTGTCCCCTCGAAGTGGCATATTATTATCAAGTATTTTCAGCATATTTCATATTATATTCTTCTTGTGCAAGTTATTTCATTACAAATTCAATTTTAGATAAGTTAATTTGTTAGTTCTTCTCACTCAAGGAGCATTTTGACAGACAAGTTTTTAACATTTTCATAATTTTTAAGCCTAAAGTAATCCTAAATATACATGGAGTAATCTTGTTGAAGACACATCCAACATGAAGCAAACACAATACACGAAGTATACATATAAATGCACATAAGACATGAAGCATGAAGCATACACGTGAATACACATAATATACTAAGTATACACGTAATACATGAAGTATAGATAGGAAGCATGAAGCATACATGCGAATACACATAATACATGAAATATACACATAAATATGTTGTACCCAAACCAAATTTTTTGCTTCATCAAGGCATTTTGCTTAAAAGAATCTAAACCTTGCTAAAACGATGTCAAATATAGTTTTTGGGCAATATCAAGCATGGAGTTTGGTCAGTGTTGTGTCAGTCAAAAGCAGTACCTATTGATCAGAACCTGAATCGGGGACTCAGAACGAAGTATTTCACGGTGGAGGAGCATTTCACGACGACAATTATACCTTTGTATGGTCATTTCAGTGACCAAGACGAAGATTTTAGTGATCAATTTATGAAGATTTCTCAGGCAAAAGCAAAATTGCGCCCCTGTAGCCCAGGGGCGCCCTTCTTTTTGAAGGCCTAGATTTTGTGGCATATGCTCATGAACACAGTCAATCTCTTTGGAATTACTCCGGTTATCCGATGAGCTATCCTGCAAGGTTATCCGAGGTCTGTAGCTCCGGTAACTGACATCAAAAGTTGAGGATTCCAAAGGTTGCAGATTGTAAAAGCTTGTCACTCTTCAGCTTTTGTGCCCCTATAGCTCAGGGGCGCCCTCTTTAATGAAGGTTTAGATTATGTGGTTCCTGATTGTTGATGCATCTAATCTTTTCACGACTAGTCTGGCTATCCGACGAGCTACCGAATGCAGACATCTGAGACCCAGAGCTCCGACAATCAAGATCAGAAGATGAGATTACAAGGAGACTTCATATCACAGAAATTTCTCAAATAGTGAAATTGCGCCCCTGTAGCCCGGGGGCGCCCTTCAAAATGACCCTTGAGATGATTAAGTTTGCAGATGCGGTCTTCCTGACATTTGTGCTACTCTAGTCCGGTTTCGCAACGCACCAGTCAGCCTGTCAATCCAATTTTCTGAGAGATCGTGGCAGAGGTTTTACCAGGCACGTAAATCAGAGGGTGGAGAAACATAAAATATTCACTATAGCCACTGTAGGCTAGGGGCGCCTAGCCTTTAGGCCTGTCAGATGGTGTTATTTGCTTTCACAGTCTTCATGGGACTTGTGCACAATTACTCCAACTATCCAACGAGCCCAACCGTCAGCCTCCGGGATTTGGCAAACGCTCATACGTGCAAGGTCTTTGCAAAATACTAAAAAATGAAGACAGCTCAGAAAATGGCCAAGTCTGGTCGTATATTCCATCTTGGGAAAGGCGCCTTTCTCTTTGAGGTCTTAGAAGCAGTTTTCTCGCTTCGTCGCCTCCAGAGACATCTTTTGTAAGTCCTTTTGGCTACGCGTTAAGACAGACGGTGCTCGAATCAGGTCACCCCAACTCCCGATATCAGAGATCGAAGTATGGCATTTGGTTGAGAGTTGTACTTTTGTCAAAATGGTGTTTGAGCCTTTTCAGGCCAGGGGCGCCCTTGCTTTTGGGGTCCTTAATGCAACTTTCAGGTGCCTTGCATATATTTGTTGGATGCGGAATACCTCTAGTCACGCAGTGAGCCTGTTAGCCAATCAGCAGGGTTCACCGTTCATCGTCGGCAGTCATTTGAAGTGTCAGATGGCAGTATGGGGAAACGACCAAGTCTGGTGTCTGAAAATCAATTTAATCAAGGGCGCCTAATTTTTTGAGGTGTTAAATGATGGATTTTGCAGTGATGACTCCCAGCAAACATTTCTTCCTTGCTCTGTAGGCTTTGCAATGAATATTCCTGCTTAGTCTCAACATCACCCGGTCACCTGGAAATCAGTGTTGAATATGGCCAGTTGTAACTTTGTAGTCAGCTACAAAGTAGGAAGTTAATAAAAAGCGTGATTTCTTGAGCAAATGGACGCCTATGAGGACAAATGAGGACTTTTCGAAATCAATGAAGTTCGCCGGGTGAATCCAAGAGCTCAACGTGGTTTGTCAACTGATTAAAATAATATTAAATATTTTTTTTTGCATATTTGAGCATTAAAGGCGATTTTCTAAAATTGGTGCCTCTTTGTGCTGGATTTTTAAATTGCATGATGAATATTTTTATTCTGGACTTCAAGTCAGTCTCAGTTCAAACTAAAGGGGTCCAATCAGAAGCTTTCTATTTCGGTCGAGGTTTGTAAATCCTGCAATCAGCATTATGGTGCGAATTTTCTCTATTTATTCATGGCGCCTATCATTAAACATTCATCCAGCTTAAAGAAATTCGTAGTTCTTCAGAGCAGAGGCGAATTTTCGCAGGTTGGGCGAATTTATTATCAGTTTTCAGTGGCGACAGCATCAAACAATTCTTTTTGCATGTTCAAGTTCACAATTATCAGCAAATTTGAAGAACAAGGGGCGATTTTCACAGAAGAACACAGAAAAAACGTCTTTTCTCCTCTTTGATTCTCAAAATTCTCTCAGATTTCAGTTCGCATGTTCCTGAAACTGGCATATTTTGGCAAGTCTGATCATCTGGATCATTTCTATATAACTTCCTTGAATTAAATTCATGTGCTTGAATTTTTAGGAATTTTTAACTCCAGAGCATCAGCTCTCGAGTTTCTAATTTTCTCAACTGAAAATTCTCTGCTTGGTCGAGTAGAAGTTAGATTTTCGCATTTCTTACATTCTGGGTTGTCTTAAAATCTTTTTCTGGACAAAACCCATATCTCAGAATTTTTGCCGAAAATAACTCTTCAATAGGCTATTTTTAGCTTTCCAGAAATCTTGTCAGAACATAGTCGAGTTCACAGTCAACAGGGCAGTTTTTCAAAATGCAGTACACTCAACTCGAATACAGGACCAAATCAGTCCTTACTCACGACTTCATCGGGACAGTTGAGACGAATATCCATAAGGTGCTGCCAGAGGCAGTCCTAGATCTAGTCAAAATCAAAGATTCGATTATTTAGAACATTCAACAGACCGGGTTATTAGAGGCCGCTTCCATACCTATCTCCGCTCATTGTATTGAGTTCGTGATGTCTTGTATTAAGCATTACAACTCTGCTACTCGTGAGATAGTGTCAATAGATGGACAAGTTATTTGCAGTCTCAAGCCTTTGGACGTTGAAAGAAGTTTTGGTATCCCTCACCACCCGAACAGTTTGGTTATTTCTATGGAGCAGTGCGAGCATGCATTCAATGCTGATGTGGACAAGTGCCAAAGTAAAATGGCAGAACGATGGTTATAGCAAGCGAAGAACAAATTGCCAAATAATGTGGGTCGTGGTGAGTACAAGGATGAGTACTCGATTCTAATTACACTCTTGAATCATGTCTCAGGTCATTCACATGCAAATGTTTTCCAACCTTGGATGTATTACATCATTGGTCGCATCATATCTGGGCAGGAGCATTATGACTGGGCATCCTTCATCAGTGACGTTATCCACAAGCAGATCACCGGTTTCCTAGTTGCCCACGAATTTCATGTGTTCTTACCTCGTGTACTTGATCACCTATCAGGGTCAGTTCCGAGGGTTAAACACTGTTGGCATTCTCAGTGTTCAGAAAGTCTATCACTATTACGATGAGCTTGAGTTCACTAAGGCTGAACGTCACTTCAAGCGTGTTCACGAGGCTTTCTTGACTTATACAGTGAGAAATTTGGACCGGGAGTTGCACGTTCGTATCTCGGCAGTTGCTAGAGCAGCAATGGATGGTTGGGCAGATTGGTTCATTCAGTTCCCGACATACACCTATATCCGAGTATATGGATTTACAGGAAATCCAGCCATGCTTCCACGCTATCCTTCGGATAGAACAATTTTTATGGAGTTCCTAAGGCAGTTGCATGATGTTCATCGTCATTTGCGTCGCAAGCATAAACCAGCTGCCAATTTTCCTTTTCAGTTTGGAATATATTGGTGCAAGACGGCAGTTGATGCCAAAGCTGCAGGATAGGAGCTGGAGAGGTATCATCTCAAGTATCTTGTTGAGGTACGTGCCTATGATCCTTGGCGTCATTACACAGCTTGCCTCAGTGGTTGCGCATATCATAAGCCTTCTATGGAAGACTATTCGGCAAATTGCGTGGATGACTTCGAGGTTCGCAGATGTAGCTACGGCCGCTTCTCTCTCTCACAAATTTTTGTTTTCTTGTCAAAAGATGTGGGGGGTTTATCAGATGATGAGGGAGAAGTCCTTCCTCCATTTTTCAGAGAGCGGGTTGACACACAGTCGCTGCCAGCAGTTGATTGGTATGCCAAGGAGTACGCAACAGTAAAGGAGAGGTCAAGTAGAGTTATTCAAAACAGTATACTTTACCTCGACAGCAAGAAGACCAGGAGGGTAAGTGTGCCTAGAGCAGAGCCGCCAGTGGTGGATCCTTCACTACCTTCCTCGTCGAAACCTAAACAGAAGAAGAGGAGTAACCCTCCCAAGAAAGGTCAAGCGCCAAACAATTCAAAAGGCAAGGCGCTTGTTATTGATACACACACGGACCCTGTCAGACAACCTGTCACAGAGCCAGTTCAGAGTCCGCCGGTGCCTGAGGTTTAGCCTCAAGTCCCTATACCAGTTCCAGAGCAGTCACCAGTCTCAATTCATATTGAATTGGATTTAGACTCCCCATCTCGCAGCAACTCCTCTACATATTCACTCTCGTCAAAGCCTCATGTTGCTAGTACAGATCCTTCCAGTAGCATTAGCCGAGACCAGTCTTGGATTGAAACTCAACTAGAAAGGAAGAGGAGGCAGCCATCCTATGTCCTTAATCATTCAGATTTTGATCAAGTTTACCAGGATGTGCCAGACAAGAGGATCAAGAACATGGTCCACGTGGAGAGGAATATTGATATGGAGATCGTTGTCAAGACTGATATACCTCCATAGGGGAAGAGCTTGAATGAGTTGGAATCTCAGGACTTCGAGGTTATCACAGTCAACCTTGGTCGTAGCACACGCCAGACTCAGGTTGATCTCCTACAAGTTGCTATAGACAGTGCCAGGAACAGAATGTTGAAGGATGGAGAAGACAAGGCAGCCCTCAAGGCTGAAATCAGACAGCTTCGTCAGTACATTTCTAGCCTTGTACACAAGTCAGATGTTACCGCCACACTCTCGCTGATGCTTGAGCCTCCAGCAGAACAGGGCCAGCTTAATCATTTGGTTGCATACGGCAAGCATTTGGAGGAATGGGAGGAGGAGTTTGTTGCTAGAGGCGTTCTATGCTTACAGAGCTATATCAGTTGCAGTACAATGCACGAGAGCTCTGTCTACGTCTCCAGGATGAGGAGCAATACATGGCAATTAATAGACCCCGGGACGAGATTATGATTGCTCACTTGAGTATGGCATATGAATCAGTCATAGATGCAGAAGATAAAGAAGCTATCTACTCTTGGAAAACACAGTTGGTTTTCAAGGCAAAGATAGAGGAAACAATGGCGTCAGAGTTGGCTAAGAGCAGAGAGCACGTTACTAGTGCACTCCGGTTTGTGAGAACCTTAGTATCTCGCTTACTGTGTCGGTATCAGATTGAGGGTGGTGCGTATGTTGAGCTTACTGATGTACAGTCAGAGCTCCAAGCACTCATTCATACTATTTTCAGTGGGGAGACCGTTGGTTGTAAGATTAATCAGCTTACAGTCATGTCAGCGTTGTTTGATGAAGCAACCAGGAGCAGAGGTGAACTTCAGTCCCAGATCACAGCTGGTGAGGACATGCTACGCAGGCATAGCATTGTTCGGCAGAGTATCAAAGCTCCAGACAGTGATGCAGTTAACAATCTCGTTGAGGGATTGGTTGCTCGAGATCACGACCAGTAGACTTCAGTTCCCACCTCTCAGGATAGACATTACACACAGGAGTTAAACTTGGTGTTATCTTTTCAAGTTAACTTGTTGTCTCATCTCATGCATATCTATTCTGAGATCAGCTTTATTCACTTGGAGTTGTGTTTAGGGTTTACATTAACTGATGGTAGTGTTCCAGTTAACTTGCTTTCAATAAGGACCTGCATGCTTGCACATTGTCCACATAGATTAGGGTTTTCGATTAACTGATGGTAGCTTTCCAGTTAACTGTATAGTTTACTTTATTAGGGTTTAGCAATAAATCTTGCACGCATTGCAAGACTGTAGTTGACTCAAGGTGATTTTAGGGTTCCCTACACCTTTTGATGTCTATAAATAAGAGCTTTTGCTCATTTGTACATAACTTTTGCACGAGAGAGAAATATATACTATGCCTACCTTGCCTATAATATTGCTCGTTCTGTATCTGTTCATGAGTATTTACTATTGTGATGAATTGTTATGCCACTTGGGTTTCATGCAATTATGATGGTGAATTCTTGCTTTAGTTAGATATAGTGGCTAGTTTGATCGTAGATTGTATGCGTGTCTCGCCTATGCAATTTATTGTCCTAGTTGGCTATCCTTCGTGTTATGTGATCAATAAACTCGTTCAGATTGAGCTGATAAATGTGCCACCTTGCCTTCAAGTTCAGAATTTGTACTTGGTTATTGTGTGATGTGTGTGAATAGTAAACCTATTCAGATTGAGCTGATAGTTGTGCCACCTTGCCTTCAAGTTGAGAATTTGTACTCGGTTTATCGTGTATTGTTGTTTCCAATAAGCCTATTCAGACAAGCAGATAGTTGTGCCACCTTGCCTTCACGTTGTGAGTTTGTACCCGGCTTATCGTCAGATAATCATTCCCGCTCCGTTTCCTCATGCTCTGAATTCTCGAGGGGATTGGATAGTTAAGTTACTTAGTTTTGAGTGTTGTAGTTAAGTTTTGCGAAACCAGAAAATACTTAGCTGCAACGTATAGAGTTTTTCTTAAACCTTGTGCCTCTTACAGCTAAGACAAAAAGACAGGATATAGGTTAGTTTACTTTTCCCTTTTCAAGCATTTTTGTCAAGCACAACGAGGGAGCTTCCCCTCCTAATTTGAAGAGCACTCATTGCGTAGTGTGCATAGCTGTCCGTACCAACTTGCACTCCAAAGGTGTTAGTTGTTACGCCAACAAAATACACTTAAGTCGCATGAATACACATATACACATGAGTACACACAAGTCACAAGGTATGTAATTTGCTAAGTATGCACTTGAAGTCACAAAGTGTATGCAAGGTATACACATAGTCGCATGAATACATGTAGGTCACAAAGTATACCCATGAATACACGAAGTCACAAGGTATACACATGAATATATGTAAGTCACAAAGTAAGTCACAAGGTATACACTTGGATACACGTAAGTCACAAGGTATATACTTGAATATATGTAAGTCACAAAGTACACTCATGGATACATGTAAGTCATAGAGTATTGTCATGAATACACATAAGTCATGAAGTATACATACGAATACACGTAAGTCACAAAGTATTCACATGAATACATAAGTCACAAAGTATACACATGGAAGGCACACGCCTATAGCAATGCGTGATTGGCCTACTCAAGAAGACGGTTGAATAGTTAATTCTAATTGAATGGCGATTAAAGTAGGTATGTCTCGCAGGCTGGCAGGAACATGCTCTAATACATTTTCTAATGTCCCCTAATTGGGAATGCCCTAAAATTGCCCTAATTTCTCAATTTCCAAATTAAAAAATGGGTTCGAAAATAATTTTCACTTGATTGAAACCCTGCAAACAGATTAGAAACCATTTACCACAATAATACTAATTAGCAGATTATCATAATTAAATATCAGTAAATTCATGATAGAATTATTAATTCAATCATAAAGCATTTAATATCTTTGGAAAGCTCAACCATAGGAGAGCATGGGAGAAAGTGACTGCGATGGGGTGTCTCGGATCCTCTACTCTATAGACCCAAGAGTGGATATACCATCCCTCTTGGCCTCATGTGGCCCATGCCATCCATATGAGGGGGTCTACCTAGTGAGGTGTCCACCTTCCGTTCGCCCCTTATCTTGCCAACCATTTCCCTCTCTCTATGATTGAACTTCTTGTGTTGCTTCACCATGAAAAGGGGGGAGGGGGTGAGATTACAACAGGGTACCCCAGAAGCCCATCTCTCTCCTAAGCCCAAAGGCAGTACCCTCTGTACCCCCTTGTCCTCATTGGGACTATCTGGTCCCCACCTTGAGGTGGTGTATCTAGGAGAGTGCCCCATCACCATACCCCTCTTGTAATCCCTATCTCCTCTACCATGGCTGGAAACATTCAAAACATATGAAGGTATACGTTTTACATGAAGTAAATTAACTGCAGAGTATCACTAAATAGACTTATATGTTTTAAGACGTATATGAACAATCATGTCAGGAGTATATTGTTAATCATAAATATGCAGATATATATATATATTGTTACAGCACTTATTATGTTTGCTCAGAAAATTCATACCACACTGCAATAACCAGACGGACTGCTGAGTACTAATATCTTATAAAATGTCAAATCTGAATCCTTCGATGCCTCTCCTGTCTTTGAAATGCCTTCTTTTATTCCCTCGATGGGCTGAGGGTCACATCCTTTCATGTTGTGCTCTTACCAATAGGCATGTCTCTTGTTATGGTTTTGACTAATCGTTGCTTTTAGGGATAATTAATCCTATTAATATTATCTGTTGATGATCGCTGTGTACAGGGCTGATTGCTGCTTCTTATAGGAATCGTTGCCTTCATTAATTTATTAACTCTGCATATTAATGAATGCTGCCCTGCAGATTGCTGCTTTAAATGATCCTTAATCGCTGCTACATTGGGTATTTAAGCAGATCGTACCATTTTTTATATCTTTTCTAGTCCCCCTTACTAACAACTCCTCTGTCTTATTTATATGTCTACTAGGTGCTTTAATTGAGGGAGGTCGGCCCAGCTACTATTTAAATCTTTCAGAAGCATTTGTTTAACCACAAGGTGGTCGGCTGTATTTAGAAGGTCAGCCTTTCTAGGGAGTTGGCCGCTTTGAATTTTATTTAGATTCCATTGTATTGGTGTGATGTCTTTATGAGTCAGCCTTATTTATTTGTGGGAGATAATTCCCATGACGGGGGCATGACAAGCTAATACTGTCATTCTATAAGGATGGCTCCTTTAAGGTCTGGGTGGTGTGCTGGATGCCCTGGAGGCTTGTGGACTTGGAGGAGACAACCCCATTTGGAGGTGATCCGCTCCATTTGGAAAATATAAAATGTACCTTTAAGGAAAAAAAGCTAAAAAATCCCTAGAAAGCTAGAAGAGGGAGGATTTACATTTTAAAATTTCTGCTGGTTTTAGTTTATTTAAGTTATTTTAGTGGTCACCCCTATGCAGTTATCTTTTCAAGGAAAAAATGGTAAAAATCCCTAGAAAGCCAGAACGGGGAGGATTTACATTTTAAAGTTTCTGCTGGTTTTAGTTTGCTTAAGTTATTTTAATAGTTGTCCCCATGCAGTCTCCCTATCATCCCTAATATTAGGGGAAAAAGATTCTGTCTCCAAAGTCATGTCACCACATCTCTGTCATGGGAAGTCAGAGAAACACTGCTAAAGAAAAAAGCTAGTGCTTTGATGCTATTAATTTGGTCTCAAAAAATAATAAAAGGAACAACATACCAAATGGATGTTCCAATGAGTTAAACAGTTAATATTGTTAATTGTGAATATCAATCATAGAGCATCAGCAACAACTGATAAAATGGGAATTTGAACCATCTTGGACCACCATAATATTGAATAAGACAAGGTGGAAACATTACGGAAACTAGAGGAGTTGACATTTTTTCATTTGGGCTTCCATACATTACTCTCATGTCTTGGCAATGAAGGGCTAACACTTCAGAGGTTCTGCTAGTAGGGTCAGATGTCTGAATGCTAGTGCTTGACAGAGATACTCCCACTATCACTCAGATTAGAAACTTTTCCTTGTTCAATCTTATATGATTTTTGTAGGAACCATCTAATTTGCAAATTCACTGAAATTATACAACAATGAAGCTATTGTCTAAAGCATAACAATCTATCTCCATTGATGGATAGAAATCATAGTGCACCCTATGAGATTTATGTGAGTTACCTTAAACATGTTCAGCCATAAATATGTTTCTGGATTCATTCTCCTGAGCTTCAAAAAGGTATAAGCAAAGCTAAGCTGGTCTCTTGGTGTGAAACGAACTACTTCATTGAACCAAAGGCATGAAAAGAGATTTGACATGGGGCTGTGAGCCCTCACAATAAAAGATCCCTCTGGCACATCTGGAATTGTTAAGAAAAAGAGGTCAGTCTAAAGGCTGGCTTAATAAACAAATCTGGACAAAGCTTTTCCAAAAAAGAATAATAAAACAGAGAAAATAAAAAGATTGATTTCTCACAGCTTGGGAGGACTGTGTTTGGATCAGATGCATTAAATTTTGTAAGCCCATCAGCCTGGTACAATGAGAACTGCTCATCAATGAGTGTATGATTGAATTTATTCAATCGTTTATTCTGAATCACTTCCTCCCAGACACAATGTCGGTCATAATGATTGGAAATAGCATATTCAAAGCCACCACGCCATAAAAAATATTCTAAGATATTAAGTGGATCACTGTTCAGTCGCATCTTACTGTCTATCCATATGGAGTACCTGTAAAAATGGCACAAATCAAATTAGTCTATTACCCATCATAAAATCCAAAGTACCACAAAGGATATTTAGTAGTTAATATTCTTCCTACACAAAATAGATCAAAATACCAAAAGCTCCTTAAGAGATGTGAATTCATGCTTCAGCTCAGTATATTCATTGCAAATCTATAGACATATTAACTGTAATGATTGACCAAGGTCAAACAATAGATTTCCATCTTGCAGAATGTTCTCAAGGAAACCAAATATCCTTCTGAATTGTGGGCAATAACACCATTTTCAACATCAAGATGTTAACTACACAAAGTAAACTAGCTTCACTTCGAGAAATTACTTGCAGAAACAAGAGATTATCTTAAGAATATGGTGTAAACAGAATCAAATCACAATCAACTGTTACTTGTCATGTGGAAACCAATCTAAGAGACAATGACAAAAGAATAAAAACATATTTTCTCTTAAACAAGATAATAAAATAAACCAAGGTCAGCCTCAAAGAAAAACTAATCTATATCAGCATTTGAAAAATTAAAAAACAGATATTTATGGAATTTAATAAGTCACTTTATTTCCCGGGTTTAATAAAATATTAAAAGTGTGGGAATTTGAAGACATTTTTAGGTTTTCGGAAAGCAATACAAAAGTGCTTTGGAAGCTCATTTCTATTATGCTTGAATATTTTGATGAAATAGGAGAGTTTTGGAGAACACAAACCCTTGGACGAAAACCTAAGGGAATGTTGGTTGCAGTAGTGCAAGATTCTACCCTGGCTTATTGTTGAAGAAATCATATAGGTTTCTTGCTTGGTATTCAGAGGTGGAGTTTTTCTTTTTGAAATCCGTGAAGTCTTGTGCTTAGACAGATTTCGCAATTGTGACAAGCTGCATAATCACAGAGTTGAATAAATAAATATTATTCCAGCTGCTCAAGAAGTGTCATACTGTTCCAGGAGCCTTTAAGGGGTGATTTAATGGTGAATATATTACTTGTTGGAGGCATAGGCATCAGCTTAATGGAGTATTAGGCTCAAAAGCCTTAAAAATTTCCTACTGCAGCTTTAATACCTAATCGCAACTATTGAGGGAGTCACGGCTATAGCAAAGAGACACTGTATCATACTAGTGCTGGCAAAGGAGCCAACGTGGAGGATAGGACAAGGAGTTTGGGAGCTGACGAGCAAAGAGAAACTGTCGCTGGGAATTGTATAGGAAATTAGCACTGGATATTACACAGCTGATGTTGTGCTCATGAAGATGTGGACCATAACAAATATATGTATTGTTTTTGTTAATCAAACAAAGGTGGGAAAAGGATAAAGCCCAATGAGGTAGTAGACCAAACAATTTGACAGTCTTATCTGAATATTGGAACATAGTTGCTGATTCTGATACTGGTTCAGGTTCATGGATTTGTTTTGTGAATCTGGAAAAAAAATTGGGGGGTTGGGTTCATCTGTACAAAAAAATTATTAAAAAATCATATATATATATTACAAGAATATTAGAGCCAATATACATATTTCCTAAAAAATAAAAAATAAAAGAATTATTTATAATCCTTATACAATATTAATAAAATTATTATATAATATAATGATTAAATTATAAATAAAGTTAATATTTGCCAATGGCGGCATGGTGTGATGGTTAAGTTGTTGTGATATTCTTGCCGTCAAGGTTCAAACCCCATTGAGGTGTTATTGTTGAGAATTTATATCGGGGATGAGGTCCCTTGTTTGTGACCTCACCATTTCATAGCTCCAGATGAAAAGCGTTTACCCCTCTTAATAAAAAAATGTTAATATTAATTTATTATTAGTTTTAAAAATTAACAAACATTAATCATCAATAACTTAATAAAACATCATTTAATTCATACCTACCCATGAACATGATTTAACTATTGTATGATCAAATGACGGAGGGCAACAAATTACCTCGTTCAGGTAAGAGTAGAAGCAAAGATGGGAAGGAAAGTGCTCTGGCATATTCCTGCTTGGCTGACTTAGGATAGGTGATTGGTTCTGAACTGAAGTTCATCATAGACCCTATGTATATAACTGTTTCAAAGCTCAATAAGGATAAAGGGATAGGGCAAAGCTCAATAAGCATACAGAGATTGGGCACCATTGCCATCCCCGCCTCACAGAAAAACCACTTCAGACTGCCCTGTACCCACCCACAAACGACTCAGCTATGGTAAGGTTGTAGGGTACAAAAACCCTTGCAAATGCTGAAAATTATTAAAAAACAAAATAACAGCAAATTTCAATCAAAAAAGCGTAGGTTCCATGTTGGCACTATCAGAACCACCTAGGTTCTATCTAGAGCCCAAGGTTGTCTGAGACGAACCCACAATCATATTCCAATACCCTGCCAAGATCAAAAACTGCAACAAATCAGAATCCAAATCCAGTACAGATCAGACCTGAATCGAGGGTCAAAATTGACAAATCCAGTAACTTAGTATTGGAATAAAAAGAGAATTAAGGCAGAAGCAGCAAGAAGTGACCTCCTCAAAAAAAAGTTGACAACACAAGAATAGGACAATACCGAAAACCAAAGCCAAAATATGAGCAGAAGATGGAACCATAACTGAAACCAAGGAAGAACTCAATCAGTAACAAAACACCATACACATCCAACAATTGTCAAGTGGGTAGAGATTCAATAACAACTGCCCCTTCAGAGGAAGGAAGTGCTAAACTTGCTAATGAAACATTTGGCAAGTCTGACAAAGTCTACGAAATCCATTGAGAATCTGAGGGAAGTCCTAACTTCTTGACAAAAGAACACCAAGTTGCATGCAAAACAAATATCCACGGGATGGACTTGCTTATTCAAGATCCATGACAAGTAACAACAAGGAAGTTTAAACCACAAGTAGCAGGGAGTAACATATACACAAAACCTGACAATTGACCCAGACACTGTATGTATCATTACGTAAGGAAGGGTCGAGTATAGATATGTGTTTGATAGTGTTAAGAAAATTCTGGCATAGACATTTCAGAGGATGATCATATTTGGAAGGTCATCTCAAAGGAATCCAATATCCATAGCCATAGGTAACCCATCATCTTCATCTCCTGAAATGCAAAAGCTATCAAATTTTTCTAGAGATAGATATGAGGACCTGGTCTAGCATTGCGGGACATGCATAACAAATTGGACTACTAAGTGGCAGACAAACAAGCAATATTGGCTGAGACACTTTCCAACCACACTTCGAGGAGTGGTGATTGATTGGTACATTGATGTTTTAGCTGCTAATTCAATGTACATTGATAAATTGAGAGACTTAGGAGGATGTTCAAGAAATAATTTAAACTCGTATGAGATGACAATAAGAATGTAGCAAAAATCTATAATACCCAACAAGTTAAGCATAAGAATGTATGTACCTACAATAGGAGGCTCAAAGAATTATTCGGTACACTCCAAAAATCAGCTGACAGCTTGAAGAAGTGATGGTTCATTAAAGGTTTGATACCCTAGTTATGGAGAAAGATTAAGGTGGTTCCACCTTCATCTTACGAGGATGGATACAAGTCAACTATGTAAAGGATATTGAAAGCAAGAACAAGACATCCTTGCACTCGAAAAGTAGTGAAGACAACAGCTTTGACTCAAGTGATAGTCAAGCAGGAATTGTTCAAGCTCTTTGGAAGGACATGCTTTGGGTGATAAATGTGATAAAGGTCACCAAAGAGGAAGGAAATGACCTCTAGCATACAAACTATAGACACAAGGTCATATACCAGGAATAATTGTAATTGTCTGAAGAGGGCATCTTGTGGGATCTTCCAAGTGGTGCTTAATACAATCAAAGATTGCTCATGCAACCTAAAGAATAAGAGTGCCCAAGTACTCTACACTCAAAGGGGAGCTACCGACACCACCTACCAATCCAATGAAGCCTCAAAAGAATAAGGGTGCATCCCTTGGCACATTTACTATCACATCACCTAGCAGGTATAGAAATCAAAGATATAACAAAGCCAAAACATAAGTGGATGTAGAAGTTGGATTCAATATGATGACAAAGTTTGGTAATGTTGATGTTGCAGCGTTGGGCATCACTTCCAGCCATGACTTGAGATAATAAATTTCATATAGCCTTTCGGCTATTCAATTTATTGAGACCTATATGAAAGTGAAGAGGCACTTCACTTGAGAAACAATTTAATATTTATTTTATTGGTGACATCCGTTGGTGAAGAGGCGCTTCACATAAAATAATAATTAATATTTATTATTGTTTGTTAATCGGTTCTCATTGGGCCGACTCCTCCTTGATATTCGCCACCCTTCATGAGACACATCTATTCATTATAGAAGGCCAACTTGTTATCTTGAAAGGACACGATCTCCCTCTCACTCATGTATATATTAGAGTTGCTCTTTGGTGATTATTCATTCATCCATTCATAGTTCGTGTGTATTCAAGTGCGAGTTTATCAAGTGCAGATCGAAGTCTTGAAGGAGGCCGAGTTCATCACTAAGAGAGATCGATAATAACATCAGCAAGGAGTTATATATTATTTTGTGATTGCATCAAGTTTTGGTGCTGTTGTTTGGCCTCATATTCGGCCTCATTGTAAAGAACATTGTTGTTACATTTTCAGTATATAAGTGATATATTGTTGCTGGGTTTTTCTCCCTCAAGTAGAGGGTTTTCCCAGGGTATATGCTGCGTCTATTTGTTTGAATTTGAATTAAAATCTGCTTATTAATATCTGATCCTAAAACTAACATGGTATCAAAACGGATTTAAGAAAGATCGTGATCAGATTTATATAAGCAGCGCTATCATCCACTCTTGTTCTCATCTTCTTGCATCTATCTTATCTTCAAAATGGTGAACGGGCTCAAGATTGAAGATAGACTTGAAGGTGCTTCCATGTTCACCTCTTGGAAGTTCATAGTAATGCTTGCATTGGAAGAAAATGAGATTGTTGAGTTCGTGGAGAGCGAAATTCCCGAACCTTCCAATGAGAACGAGAAGTCTCAATGGAAGAAGAATTACACTAAGGTGAAGAAGATTTTGGTAGACTTCGTGAAGGACCACCTTGTGCCGGTCATCTCCAAGTTGAAGATGGCAAGAGAAATGTTCAAGACCTTGGAGGAAATGTATGAGATCAATAATACAAGCAGAGCTCTTGCATTGAGGCAACAGCTTCATCATGTCAAGATGGCGAAAGGAGATTCTGTCATCTCCTTCTTCATGAAGATCACCGAATTGAGAGATCAGCTTTCTACCATTGGGCATATGGTTGATGATAAGGATTTGATTATGTTAGCGCTTAATGGTCTTCCTCAATCTTGGGAGCCATTTATCCAAGGTATCAGTGGGAGATCAAAACTACCTAAATTTGATTGCTTGAGGGCAGATTGCATCCAAGAAGAATCATGATTAGCAGCAAGAGGCAATGGGCAAAGTTCTACAAATGAAGAGATTCATGTACTTGCCGCTCAATCTTCGAAGAAGAAAGGAAGATAAGGAAAGAAAGGCAACTTCAAGAGGAACAGAGATAAAAGATTAGTTGGTACTCCTACATCTAAGAAGAAAAAGGATCTTTCTCACATACAGTGCTTCAGATGTGACAAGTTTGGTCACTATGCAAAAGATTGTCCAACTAGACCTAAACAACATGCTTCAGTTGCAGATGTGGGCGAGATCTCTCCTTAGAAGGATTCAAGTGGATTTCTATTCTATTATGCCCTATCTAGCAATGTTCCTACAAATAGCAACACTTGGTTGATTGATAGGGGCGCCTCTCGTCACATTACTGGTTTTAGAGAACATCTTTCAGATTTGGTGGAGAGAGATACAAGCATTCAAGTCATAATTGGAGATGATGCATGCTATTCGGTGAAAGGTGTTGGAACCTCCTCTCTTCACTTAGATTCTGGCATCTCTCTTCAGTTGAGTGATGTGCTATTTGTACCAGGCATCAAGCGAAACCTTGTCTCTATTTCAGCTTTGGAGGACAAGGGATACCAAGTTGCATTCTCTGATGGAAATGTCCTTGCATGGCTGAAGAATTCTAGCATCAAGACTACCCGAGTGATTGGTGTTCGGCAAGAGAGTCTCTACAAACTTTCCACTCATCCATTACAGGCTTTGTTGCATGATTCAACAAGTTCATGTGAGCTTTGGCATAGAAGACTTGCTCACCTTCACTTCAAAGCACTTCTTACCATGGAGAAGATGGTCACAGGCCTTCCTAAACTCAGCCAGGAGCATGAAGGCACTTGCCGAGGATGCACATTGGGTAAGAATACTAAAGGTCCTTTTCATAGTAGTGAAAATAGATCTAAATGTATTCTAGATCTTATTCATTCTAATTTGTGTGGTCCAATGTTTGTTCCTTCTTTGAGTGGTTTCTTGTATTATATAATTTTCATTGATGACTACTCTAGAAAGACTTGGATTTATTTCTTAAAGACTAAAGAATCTGAAGAAGTCCTTGAGAAATTCAAGGAATTTAAAGCTCAAGTAGAGAACTTGTCTGGGAAGAGGATCAAAGTTCTAAGATCTAACAACAAAGGAGAATACATCTCTGGAAGCTTTCGTAACTTTTGTATTGAGGTAGGGATTAAGAGGGAGTTTTGTGTCCCTTACAATCCACAACAAAACTCTGTAGCAGAAAGGAAGAACAGATCTATTGTAGAAGCAGCTAAAGTCATGATTCATGATCAAGATCTGCAAACCTTCCTTTGGGCCGAGGCATCTAGGACAGCTGTGTATGTTTAGAATCGGAGCCCTCATCGTATTTTGGAGAGCATGACTCCTAAAGAAGCTTTCACAGGTGTGAAGCCTTAAGTCAGTCATTTGAGAATCTTTGGTTGTCCTATGTACATTCATGTGCCTAAAGAAAAACGAACTAAGTTGGAACCATCTGGCAAGAAGGGAATATTTGTGGGTTACAGTGAGTCTTCAAAAGCCTACAACAATTGATAGAGATCAGCAAGGATGTTACATTTGAAGAGGATGTTGCATTCAAGAGATCTAAAGGCTCTCACATGGAGATAGATAATGAAGACCAGGAGACTCCTCAGGACATGGACGTTGATCATACCCCTGAGATTCAGAGGGAGTCTACTGAACCAGAAGAAGATGGTGATCCAGTTGAGCCGTTGGAACCTACTGATGGGCCTAGAGACATTGTTATTGGTCGAACAAGACCTCTATGGGCTAGGCAAACAATGCAAGAGGAAAAAAAGTTTGCAGCCCCTAGAGGAACATTCAGAGAAAGCAAAAGACCTCAGAAGTTTTCAAGCTATGTTGCATTGATGAGTCAAATGATTGAATCTGAGCCTTCCAGTGTTGAGGAAGCTTCAAGTCAGCAAGTATGGAGAGATGCTATCGCTAAAGAATATCAATCTATCCTCAAGAATGATGTTTGGGATATAGTACCTAGACCAGAAGGGAAATTTGTTGTATCTTCTAAGTGGCTTTTCAAGATCAAGCATGCGGCTAATGGAAGCATTGAGAAGTACAAGGCTAGATTTGTCGCTAGGGGGTTCTCTCAAAAAGAGGGAATAGACTATGAGGAAACATTTGCTCCAGTTGCTCGTTATACCTCCATCGGGACTATCATTGCTATTGCAGCAGCTAAGGATGTAAGTTACATCAGATGGACGTGAAGGTAGCATTTCTAAATGGTGTAATTGAAGAGGTATGCATTGAGCAACCTGATGGATTTGAGGTTCATGGGAAGGAGTCTCATGTTTGCAAATTGAAGAAGGCTTTGTATGGCCTTAAGCAGGCTCCCCGTGCTTGGTATGAGAGGATTGATCGATACCTGTTGAGCTTGGGCTTCTCCAAGAATGATGCTGATTCAAAACTGTACTTCAAGGTAATTATTGGTGAGGCTTTGATCTTGGTTCTCTATGTTGATGATCTATTTCTTACTGGAGAAGAACACCTCATTATCAAATGCAAGAAAGAGTTGGCTTCTGAATTTGAAATGAAGGATCTTAAGAACATGTATTACTTCCTTGGTTTAGAAGTATGGCAGAGGCCTAATAAGATCATTCCAAGTCAAGGGAAGTATACAATAGACATCTTGAAGAGATTTGGTATGATGGATTGCAAATGCATGTCTACACCTATGGAAACCAATTTTCAGAAACTAAAGGAGTCTGCAACTAGTAAAGATCTGGTGGATCCTACTATGTACAGGCAGTTGATTGGATCGTTGATGTATCTAGTCAATACTAGACCAGATATTTGCTATGCAGTGAGTGCACTTAGTCAGTTCATGTGTGAACCAAGGAAAATACACCTTGTTGCAGCAAAGCATATCCTGAGATACTTGTGTGGCATAGTTGGATATGGCTTGAGATATTCTTCTAGTGTGGACTTGAAGCTACATGGATATTCTAATTCTGATTGGGCAGGCTGTGTTGCTGATCGGAAGACCACCTTTGGATGTTGCTTCAGTTTGGGGTCTGCGATGATCTCCTAGTGTAGCAGGAAGCAGTCTTTAGTGGCACTAAGCACCGCAGAGGCCAAGTATATTGCAGCTTGTGTGGCAGCTCGAGAAGCAGTGTGGCTTCGGAAGCTCCTTGCAGGATTGTTTGGACAATCATTGGAGCCGACTGTCATTCATTGTGATAATCAAAGATGTGTGAAGCTTTCTGTTAATCCAGTCTTTCATGACAGAACAAAACATGTTGAGATCAAATACCACTATATCAGAGATATGGTATTGAGGAAAGCTATCCAGTTGAAGTAAATTAGCATTGATGAGCAGACGGCCGATATTCTCACCAAGCCTCTCTCCAGAGTAAAGTTTGTGTACTCTTGAGACAACTTGGAATTGTGGAGAATGAAGCCCTAGCTGAGAGGGAGACTCAGCTTCAATGATCTTCTGTGATTTGCTCTAATGCATCTTTTTTTGTGAGAGAAATTGAGGTGTAAGCCCTTGTTAATGCATCTTTCTCTGTGAGAGAAATTTGAGGTGTAAGCCCTTGTTTAATGCATCTTTCTCTGTGAGAGAAATTTGAGGTCAAAGCCCTTGTTTCCATCCTCTAGGAGTAGCCATGGTGGATGTCATGTTGAGTGACTCCATGACAACATCACGTTGAGAGACTCCGTGATGATTTTCTTGTGCTTGTGTTTATCCACCCTCTGGGAGTAGCCATGGTGGACGTCATGATGAGATGACGGCATCATGTTGAGCGACTCCATGATGGGCACTTGTGCACATGTTCCTTCCATACATGGGAGTAGCCATGATGGACAACATCACGTTGAGTGACTCCGTGATGACCTCTTTCCACATATGGGTGTAGCCATTGTGGGTGTCATGTTGAGAGACTCCATGACATTGGATAGCTGGAAGTATTCCTCCCTAGCTGAGAGGGAGTGTTGATGTTGTAGCATCGGGCATCACTTCCAGCCACAACTTGAGATAATAAATTTCATATAGCCTTTCGACTATTCAATTTATTGAGACCTATATGAAAGTGAAGAGGCGCTTCACTTGAGAAACAATTTAATATTTATTTTATTGGTGACATCCGTTGGTGAAGAGGCGCTTCACATAAAATAATAATTAATATTTATTATTGTTTGTTAATCGGTTCTCATTGGGCCGACTCCTCCTTGATGTTCGCCACCCTTCATGAGACACATCTATTCATTATAGAAGGCCGACTTGTTATCTTGAAAGGACGCAATCTCCCTCTCACTCATGTATATATTAGAGTTGCTCTTTGGTGATTATTCATTCATCCATTCATAGTTCGTGTGTATTCAAGTGCAAGTTTATCACGTGCAGATCAAAGTCTTGAAGGAGGCCAAGTTCATCACTAAGAGAGATCGATATTAACATCAGCAAGGAGTTATATATTATTCTGTGATTGCATCAAGTTTTGGTGTTGTTGTTTGGCCTCATATTCGGCCTCATTGTAAAGAACATTGTTGTTACATTTTCAGTATATAAGTGATATATTGTTGTTGGGTTTTTCTCCCTCAAGTGGAGGGTTTTCCTAGGGTATATGATGTGTCTATTTGTTTGAATTTGAATTAAAATCTGCTTATTAATATCTGATCCTAAAACTAACGGATAAATTGTATAGTGTTGAAAGTGCAATGAATGGTGTCATTTTATAAGAAATTAGCCAGCCAATAAGAGAAACTTTGGACTCCTTTGTCAATGGTATGGACCCAAGTACCATATACATACTAACTATCCAAAACAAGCCAATGTCAACATGATTGATGTAGTTAAGGACGAGCTAATAGAACTTATTAGATTTCAAGCAAAGAATAGAGTTGTTGGTAGAGAAATAGTTAAATAGAGGTGAAAATCACATGCAAGTGCAACAAGTAAACTCAATTCCAATAAAGCAATTGAGTAATGTCCTGTGCGTGAAGAGCTAAACCCAGGCGAATGTAACCCGTCATGCTAGCAGGCGTGTACCTGATAACCAGATGGTGGGGCTCCACGGCCACATGTCCACTATGCTCATGGCTTCTATGCCTTCACTTCCAAGGCTGGTGGGATGCAAACCTCACCCTTAACACCCTAGGTAGCCGTCCTCACTACTAGGCCGGTCTTTTAGTGTAGTGGTTGGGCCTTTATGGTATCAAAGTCAATGTCTCGAGGTTGAGCCTTGCAAAGTGTGGTGGGCAATAATGTCCTATGTGTGAAGAGCTAAACCCCGACGAATGTAACCCGTCGTGCTGGCAGGCATATACCTGATAACTAGATGGTGGGGCAAGACAGCCATGTGTCCATTGTGCTCATGGCTTCTATGCCTTCGCCTCTGAGGCTGGTGGGATGCAAACCTCACCCTTAACACCCTGGCTAGCCGCCCTCAGTACTAGGCTGATCTTTTGGTGTAGTGGTTTGGGCGTTTGTGGTATCAGAGCATGCATGATTATGTATGTCAATTGCAAAATTTTAGAAAATATTTCGTTTGGGATATTAAAAATTGGTAAACATGTCTAGCAATCAATTGTACTACTAAAAGTAATGGAAATATTGCAAAGCATTCTCGAATTGAGGAAAACTATGGCTACTACTTTACAAAACACTAGCCTAGAAGTAGAGTACACACAAATACCTAGCGTCAAATGGAATGATGGCATTTGATGGGTAAAACTTGAAATACAATAAAGAGTTGCAGTGGGCAAGATTCTCCAAGTGTATTTCAATGCCTAAGAGTTTGAATCTTACCTGATTTGAATGGTCTCCAATTACCATTAGGAAGATTGATGTTCGTTTGTGCATTACATAGACAACGAAATCTAAAGCACATACACCACAGAGTATTTTACATGAATAGTTGGTATACCTTCTCTTGGGTTGTCCACTAACAAACTAACTAGAATCCCCTAAATTACATAGGCACAAAAAGATCACATTGTGAAACAATTTTTCACATAAGTTTGAGCATGGAGTCGACACATATGTGGACCAACGGACACAAAGGCATTAGGGATGTCATCCAATGTCAATTGGTAGCAACCACATGAGCATTTGGCATTGCTGTGTGAATGACCAACTATATGGTCAAACTAGAGAAGGGTGAGATATACAACTAGGATGAGCTTCTTCTAGCTAGGATTTACAAGTTTCTCCCTTTGTCATAAATAGGCTTTTACATGACATATGTTATTGAATGGGCTATATTCACAGTGGTTGTGGAGGGAGAATTCACTCCTAAGAATGTATATGATCCAAGATGGTTGTCAATGGTTAGATGGACACTATGGAAGACCATGTAGTGGCCAAAAAGAGGAAGCAAGCTGTGGAGGCAACTGCACCAAAGGAAGATGAAGGAGAGGCGTTAGACATTGAGGATGAAGAAGATAATGAAGATAGAGATGGCCACATGGTCAAGATGATAGATTCTCAAATTATTACTTCGCTTGAGGATCCTATACCATTACTAGAGTCACCATCTCCAACTGAGTCTATCATAGGGACATCTTGGCCTACAAGGAATGGTAAGACGATAGATTCTCAAATTATTACTTCGCTTGAGGATCCCATACCATTACAAGGCATGATGCATAGCAAATAGAAGACTTGTTGAACCAACTAGGTGAACCAGTTAATTTATAGTTGGATACAACCACACTTGGGTAGGCTGATTTTGGACTCCAACTCAAACTTGGCTTAGTCTTGGCATAGATAGAGCAAATTGAAAAAACCATAAATATAGATATTTTTAAAGGAATTAATAGTTTTTCTATGAGCTCTTCATTAAATCAACTTTAAAGACATAAAAACCTAATCAATTACAAGCTCCTTTCATCACATAGTCAATTATACATAGAACAAATGAATACAATAGCAAATTTGAGCTTAAGAAAACAAGATTTTAAAATATATAAATATCCTCAAGTGAATTTGGTGTATTAAACTCGTGGATTACAACATCGATGACATCAAAAACAAAAGTCACAACATGGACTCGTGAACAATGATACAAGGACCCAACATCACTAGCACTATGATGGGTCCTATGCTCATGTCTCAGATTAGTCGTTGATATTGTTGCAGCCATAGCAGCATTACTCAGGATCAAGAATGACTCAGCAAAACAATGTTGAAAAATCAATTACTTGTGATTTAATTGGGAAAAATCAAGAAATCAAACAATGCTGAAAGTCCATAAAATTAGGGCAAAACATTGTTTTCCATTATTTCAAGTCTAGAAAAGGAAAACAATCTGCTTTTACATCTAGATCAGTCCAAAATGATTTATATTTTTTGCTTTTTAAAACCAAAGCAGGAGTTTGGGGGCACCACTCCCCAATAAGGTCTAAGAGCAATGCCCCTAAAATGCTCCATGTCGTGATATAGGACAAGGTCAAGAAATTTTTCATAACTTTATCACTTCTAATGAAGCTCCAAAGTCATTTTTTAAGATTTTGAGAGCTTACAATGCAATCAAATCCAATCCTCAAGACTTGCAAGACTCGAACAATCCAAGAAAGACTCAACCAAGTTCGCAAGCCTTCTTTGGCATGGCCGGGCTTAAGACTTGGTAAGTCTATAGAGTATCTTATGAGTCTTGCAATGCTAGTTTGAGATCCCTATTAGCCTAGTTCAACCTCAAGAATCTCCAACATCAATACATGAGCCAATGGAAGATTATATGGCTTTAAAGGAGGTTGATAAGAAAGTGGGCCCTAACACTATACCCCCTCATTCATAGGCTCTTACAGAGGACAAAGTTAACATGTTCCTTCCAAGCCCAAAACTTGCAAATCCATATGAGACCTTCTCTCAATTTCTACACATTATGCGAGTTATGGTCTACTCAATTCAAGGTATCTTGAATTGATGCAACATTTAGTTGTTGTTGATGATCCATTTCAAATCAAGATGACTATGGATGAGGCTCCACACCTACAAAAATTAGTGCAAGAAGGATGCCACTTAGCATTCACCTAAAACTAAGTCAACAAAGGTTAGCCAAATCATGACATCCCTAAGATGCATGTGTAGTGGCTACCCACTCGTCCTGTCCCCACCATTAATTCTCCAAACCAAAAGGCGTTGCACTCTCTAGGTATGATTGAGCATACCTCTCCCTACAAGTATTTGTTGCTTCAATCATCTGTGTCAATAACACTACATGGTGGAGAAGGATAAGGGCTATCTAGGATACTGCAGAATTGAAGAGCAAACTTGAAAACCAACTCACTTGTTTTCAGTTTTCATTTTAGGTAACTAACAAACTCTGTGTCATACTCATATAAAAAAATTCAAATAATCATTAGTAATTGTTGAATGCTCATGTCGCATGCTCATTAGTGTCATGTTTTTTTACCTTTGACCTATGTCATCATGTAGCCAGCAATAGACACTTTCTATTGCATCAAATGAGGCATAAATTGTACCTTGGACAAAAAAGTTGTCAAAAACGTGTTGTTGAAGGGTTTTTTTTATGACCGCACCAACACAGAATAAAGTTTCCCAACGGTCACTCTATCCTCTCTTGAACAAAGTCTCTTGCATGCTAAGATTGCGAGAAATATCATGCATTTAACTCCAAGGTTCCTTCATGCAGTGGATAGTCTTAGTTGGCTTGATGTGATTTGCCGGTAATCTCAAGGGGGACTTACGTAATTGTTCAGCTGAAGATCGAAGCGAAAGGGGGTTTCGCGATTCAAAGGATTTGTCAATTGAGCATAGGTTTCCTAAACTAACTGGAAAAGTACTGAATTGAAATGGTTGTAGGAATTAGAAATGCTATGATCTACTCTAAAGGCGGGACATGGAGATCAACTCTTGCAAACTTCAACCAGACTTCGCTTAGCCTCGCTTCGGACAGCTTCCACAAAGTCGATGCAATCTTCAAGGGAGTGGATAAAAGTATTCAAATCACAATTCAACATAAAGACACCATCACAACGATGCATGACAACATGTGAATCATAATTGAAGTTAGGTTCAAAAGGTTCCAGTTGACCATGCAAGGCGAACACACCATCAGTGAGCCCGCTAGTGGTATGGATAAGCGAAGCTTGCTCAAATTAAACACCACATTCCACAACTATCATCTATTTGCATGAAATGAAATCTACTTTACTCTAAGCTACTTTAAGATTCTATTGTGAATTAGAAGGACGAAGAAGCCTCGCTAGCTACTCACAACAAAAGATGAAACCACCATCAATGATAACTCTTTTTATTATGAGAGTGTTCACAACAACTTCTTACAAAGCTTTCAATGGAAAACTTTCCTTCCTTTTCAATATAGGATACTGCAGCATTGAAGAGCAAACTCGAAAACCAACTCACTTGTTTCCAGTTTTCATTTTAGGTAAACTAACAAACTCTGTGTCATACTCATATAAAAAAATTCAAATAATCATTACTAATTGTTGAATGCTCATGTCGCATGCCCATTGGTGTCACGTTTTTTTACCTTTGATATGTCATCATGTAGCCAGCAATAGACACTTTCTATTGCATCAAATGAGGCATAAATTGTACCTTGGACAAAAAAGTTGTCAAAAAGGTGCTAAGGCAATAAAAGTAGCATGCCAATGGTGAGTCACACAATTCACTAAAGGTCTTCCAAGAAGTTAGAGAAGCATAAAAAATAGCTCCACTTTGGTGAGTTGAGACACTTTTTGTTGCATCAAATGAGGCATAAATTGCAGCTTAGACAAAAATTCTGTAAAAAAATTTCTAAGGCAAGAAAGATGGCATGCCAGTGATGAGTCACACGGTTCACCAAATGCTTGACAAAAAGTTAGAGAAGCCCAAAATAAAGTTTCAAGTAAAAAGTGTCATCCTCCTTCTAGGTCACATGATTCACCATTACATAACCAAGTTTTGTTGAAAGCAAAAAAGGTAGTAGTCTCTTCAATCACATGACCTTCCATGTGATGAACAAGTTTGGCATAAAACAAAAAGATGCAAGTATCCCCTAGTGCGTGATAGATCAATACCACACTAAAAATGTGTATGGTACAAAAGTCGAAAGGGAAGGTTAATCTTGTGACTTCCTTTAGCCACCCAAAGGTCAAAAAATCACAATAGTGCCAAGCAGATCAAGATTACACAACTTCTCATGAGGTACCCAAAACTTAGCAAAAACAAAAAAAAATGATGAGTACATCAAAAGTACAAAAATTACATGAACGATAGCCAAAATTAAATAAAAAGTGACAAAATTGGCTAACTTGCTAGAGTTACACAATTTCAAAAGGCTGACCTAGCACTTTCTAAAATGAAAAAATAGCATGCAAGCCATTTGGACACAATTTGCATGACTTGCTTGGGCAAAACCTTTTTTTAAAATAGGCTGCATTCTCCTAGGGGACATGGCTTGTCTATTTAGATCTGCCACTTTCATGAATCACAAATCGTCCCACTTGTGCAAAGTGAAGAGCATGAGTGGGAAGTTTCAAACGCATCAAACAGATTGCAGAACATTTATCTACCATTGTTGGGGTTTTGCAAAGCTTTGTCACAGATTTCTCAAGAATTGCACTACCATTGTCGAGATTTTCAGCAGGTTTTCTAAGCACCACAGACTGACATAGAAGTGCACAGTAGTTTTTGAATATTTTTGCAGCTTTCATAGATGTGCCTAGGGTTTAATATCAAACCATCTTGAAAGCAAAGGCATTGAGGATTTTGCATCTATAATTTTATCTTTCCCAAGGTATCAGGGTTTCAAAACTAGTTTTCAAGGGCAGCTAGTGTTTGGAAGTGCATTTTTCAGCAAAGAGAGAGCTTTCTTCAAATTCAAGTCACCAAGATTGTTTCAGCTGTGTCAAGTTTGCTAGCTAGGGTTTCCCAAATCCCTTCTTTTGATGGCATATCATTTCTAGATTAAAAAGCCTCCCTTAGTCTTGGCATGGATTATCCAAAAATCAAGGGCATTGAGATAGGGCATGTGGATGTGCAAGAACTGAATCTAGATGAAAAGATCAAGTGTGGGAACAAGATTACATAGACGCTTTGAGATAGTGGGCTAATCCAATCCGCAACATTACCATTTTGGCCCAAAGCCAAAAGTTGGTCATTGCTTGTGCCAAGAACTATGGCTTAGAAACGAGTGAAATTACAATAAGCAATAATGTCATTGGAGAATTCAGATCTGATTTCATTGAAGAGGACTTCAGCTTGTTGCTCTATGATGAGACATAGGAAATAAACATGGATGAGCATGATTAGACAAGTAAAGAAACATTGGTTGAGGGAAGCAAATAGGTTGAATTGATTGCCCAAGGTGATGACAAGAAACAAAAGCAAAGAAGATTACAGTTCAATCGTGTAAGTGGACAAGAGGTTGCAAGAACAACCCAGTCTTGGATGTTCTTGCAAATGAGCTTCATCTGTGAAGGTGAGATCTTTTTCAATTGGTGTATTTTGATCAGTTAGTGTTTTCATAGGGGATTGTGTGAACTTGAGTAAATTCACAAGTTTTATATGATATCATACCTAGTCTATAGCACAGTGAGGACTACATGTTTTGCAGGCTTGACTTAAGTGGACTCAAGCAATGTAACTTGGATTTACAAGTATCATCCTCAACAAGAATATAATGAGTCCTTGAAACACTATCAAAAGGTTAATTATATCAGAATATAGGGTAGTAATTTCAAAGTAGGAGATTGGCTCATTCAGCTTCCTACCCTCACATATATCAAGGTTTGTGGCTTCTATTATTACCCCTACATGCTTCCTAAGTATCCTAGCAAGCAGATCATCATAATGGAGTATTATCGCCAGCTATCAAAGGTGTGTTTCCTTTTGGGAGGAAAGCACCAAACAAGGATCCAGATACCAAATCAAATTGGCATATACAAGTGTCCAAGCAATACTAATACCAAATATATGGGTGGAGAAATTGTTGGAAGCATGCTTATAACATAAAGGACCCCATGGTAGAGCAATTGGGAAGCAAGTATGAGCATGTTGCAAAAATATAAGACTATTGGGCCTATTGTGTTGATGAATTCGAGGTCAAGAGGTGAGAACAGTTATATGACTATAGTACATTTGGCTAATATCACTACAAAGGAGGTGCCTAGGGAGCTTTCATATTCAGAAATAGATTTTATCTCCTAGAATCATTGAGGCACACATGAATCAACAGCCCTTGCCTTCGGAAAACTAGGCAATCAAGGAGTAAACCTCCATTCAAGATAAAACCAAGGCAATGAGGGATCAAAGCATGAACTATATTCAAGCCAAAATTTCAAAGGGAGCTTTGGGTGCATCAAAGAGAAATAGTCAGCAATCAGCAAGTGAATCCTAACCAAGTAAAGAGAAAGTGGCACCTCAAGTTTCTACTTTTCATACATTGTCAAGATCACGAGTTGTTGGAGGAAGTGGGCGCAAAGAGGATGAAAGGAGGAAGTTGAAGATCTTATAAGAGACAGATGCAGCCCCAAAGACCAGAAAAATCAAATTGGTCACACTGAAGAGTGTCAATTCTCCTTTGCAGAAAGAACTGAATGTTGAGTCACCTTCTAGGACACCTTCCCATCACCCTTCACCTTCATCACCTAAAGAGAAATCATCAATGTCAACTTCCAAAATCCCTTTTGTGTCTTGAACTTCTCCATCTCATCCTCAAAACCCTCCTTCTCTGATCCCTTCCATTCTTCTTTCTCTCAAGCAACCCACCATCACCATTTCATCTCCTATAAGAAGCCATCCAAGGATACAAGTAAAGTGGAAAAGGCACGTCAATGGATTAGGACAAAGCTTTTTAGGAAGAAAGATTGTACCAACTTGGCCTATGTATATCACAGCACTTTTTTCCCTTATTGCAAAGTTGACTCACAAGAAGTAGAAGATAAAAACAACCCTTAGAGGCATGTTATTGTTGAGACAGTGATACCCCTTGAGGCAAAGGTTACTCATGAGATAGAAGCCTCTAATTTTCAGATATTACAAACAAATTTGGACTCGCAATCAAGGCAAGGAGAATTGAATTTGTTTGATATAGCCTCTGACAGTATCAAAGAAAAAGTGTCAAGCAAGGTGAGGACAAAGATGCCCTCAAATCTGAAAACAAGAAGTTGCATGAGTTTGCTTCTCATTTGATACAACTTGTGTCTGGTATTTCAGCTTCAAAATCAACAAGAAGAGAGTTGCCCAAGGATGATAAAAGAAAACAGCTTGATCAACTTGTTGCATACAAGAGAATCACACAATAATGGATTGGTCAAGTTTATCACCAAGGCATACAAACAATTGATGAATTATATAACTTGTTGAGCAAAGTGCAGAAAATCAGAAATGATATATCAGATATTTAATATTCTCTGCTTGATGATGTGTCCACCTACAAGCAATTCCTGAAGCATTTTAATTAGATGCATTCCATAAGCACTATGAAGTTGTTGGATATGGGAGTTATAGCTCACTCAAAGGAATATCGTGTCTTCAAATGGGCCGAAAAGCACAGATTCATCATTCAGCTCCTTGAGGATATGATGAAAACTCTCAGGGAGCAGAAGTGCAAGTTGTATGATGCAGATGCCGAACAAGAAATCTCTTCCTTTGTCTCTTCTATTCATTAATCTTTTCATGATGACAACATGGAGGGGATTGAGCATGTTGAGGTAAAAGCACAATTACACAGGCTTGTGAAGGAAAATATTGGAGGATTCCACAACTTGAACAAAGAAAACATGGACAGATTAGTAACTGTTCATATTGATGTTGAAACTTAAGTAACTGTTCATATTGATGTTGACACTTAAGTAACTGTTCATATTGATGTTATTGAACAAAGAAAGCATGTTGAGACTTAAGTAACTGTGCATAATGATGGTAGGGATCTGTTTTGATTTATCTAAGACTATTTGTTCCTTTGCATTTGTACATGGTATGCATATATGTACAAATGTATATTCCATATTGCCATCCTTATTTTCATTCTTTTAAAATAATATGAATATTTTTGTCACTCAAAGCAATGAAATTCAAACTAAAAAATAGAGATGTAATTGGCCAAGTAGAATA
Organism: Sequoia sempervirens; assembly: GCA_007258455.2. Taxonomy (NCBI): domain Eukaryota; kingdom Viridiplantae; phylum Streptophyta; class Pinopsida; order Cupressales; family Cupressaceae; genus Sequoia; species Sequoia sempervirens. The sequence continues at coordinate 272,810,453 of VDFB02000017.1, forward strand.
GTTCATAAAACCAAACACGAGGAATTACGAGTAAAAGCGCAAGTCTTGATTAGTGTAAGTATTTGCTGTCAGCCAAGTACAACTTGTATGTAGGAGGCAAACAAGAGATGCAGTCCCAATCAGAAACAAAACCAAGATCCTAAATTATTAAATAAGATAACTCCAAAGAATCCTACAAAATGTAAAAGTTCCCATCAAATCCTTTTCAGAAGCAACTGAATAGCACTTATGTATAAGACTCAACATATGTTAGTCCATAGATATGCACAAGTTAGGTAACTTCCTTTAGAATCCCACTTACTAATCTAATAGATTAAGGCTTTAAGCTTCTACTCTGAATCAAAAAACTAGATTCTCGCTTCTTCTAGTTGTCACCAGAATTGGAAAGGTAGTGTAGAGCTACAAGCATCAGTACATAGCACGCTTTCAATTAAGAAAGAAAGAAAATATACTAATGTCCACATATGACCAAAAATAGATCAACAGGACTCGACCATACAGAAGGTACAATAGCAAATGACTAGTGCAAAAACAAAAGGCCCTAAACATAAAGCACAAACAGGAAGGCTAACCTTAAAAAAGGCATACTCCCAACCAAGTACAATAATAAAAGAAAAAACTGTAAGGCAAAATTTTCTGATTCAAAGAAATCTGAATTTATTATCAACTATTGTGCAAATTTTCTGTTCAAGGGAACCAATTTAAACACTCAAGGAAACCTCAACCTTGATACTATAAATCCACTCCATGTATCATTGTTTGATGTACTTAACCCCAACTTGGTTGTGGGATAAAAATACAGTTGATTTTGAAATCAACCTTCAGAATACTTAAATGAAAAATGCACTTAATGAAAAAGAAAGTAGTACATCAATTGAATGATATAACAATTTTAAGTATGTAATATCACTCTTATTATGTTAATTGACTTAATCACATGAATCTACCTGGCAGATGGAAAAAGGCGATGAGCCAAAAATTTCGGGATCTTCCCATTTCGACGCATATCTGTGTACGGTACATTTCTAACCAGCACAATTTTCCATAAACCTATGTGGCCACTTTCATCTGGCTTTTGGCCTTCTAAAGACAGTGTCTCCAATGTTTTCTCATCAATAAACATTACAAAGCACACATTCTTCTTGGAAGTCTCACTGACCTGCAACAACAAATGAATTCCATAGATACTTTAATTGATAATATAAAGTACCCCCATAATTGTGCATTGAAGCATAGCTTATTGTAACAAAATTCAATATTAAATAAAAAAATAGTGTGTCAATCAATTTGCCTTGGAGAAAAACAGTAATGTTGATAGACCAATTACAAACTTCCAACTTCCAGAGAAAAAGAAGCGGTATTAAACATGCTCCTAAGTTCTTCAAAAGCATCTCTTTTATTACATTTACTTTGTAAAACCCGCACGTGCCCTTCCCTAACTTGACAAACTTCTTGCATTTTATAAGGCTTGTTTCAATACAAATATTTGATAAAATCCTATTTCACCTTTCCATAACTGCAAAGAATTCAAAATTGATAGTCAAGAGAGTTTTTTTCACGTCATAAGTGGTCAATAATTAAAAATATTCTTTACTTGTTTCGGAACACTCCACAGGCATAAGATTTGCAAGATAAATATTATATTCAGCTCAGTTTTCTAAGATGTTTAACACTTCGCTGCATATTTGAGGGCCGCACTTGGTCATGGGTGCTAGGCGTGAGGGTATTCAAGGTTCATGCCTTCTACATGCTGCTGTTGATCACTTCTCAGACTGCTGCTAGCTATTTCCAGGTCTGAGTATAAGTCGACTTTCATTGTCATTTGCTGTTATAGTAAGTCTGACAACCTTTGTGGAATGATAATCTTGTAATGACATTCTGAGTCCTGGAAACTGTAAGTCTGCTCTAATTGTTTCTGAGTTTGGTGCAATTCTAAGCTATTATCCATCAATCTGATGTTCAATGATAGCTCATTCATTTGATGTTTATTTCTGAGACAAACATACATATTTCTGCTCAAAATCATGTTCAGATTGAAACCATGTAAGCATGCAGTTGTCTTGCTCATCTATTGATATACTCAGTTAAATGCTTGAGGAAGAGGGTATAAAGTTAGTTATCAGATTTGTATGATCATTTCTATTTGAAAGTAATGTTTACATGCAATGCATTGATCTTAGTTTGATAAAATGGAACATCTATCAAACTGAGAAATCGCAAAAAAACTTCTTACTATCCGGAAGGCGATTTTACAGGTGCATTCACATTTTATTCGTTTTCTGTTCAAAAAAGGCATTATTGAACTGATATATTGTTCAAATAAAGAACAAACCAGCAGAGATGATGTTTACAAAGCCTCTTTGCACTGAAAAAAGGTTCTCAAGTTGTGAGAAACTTTTCACGTTCTCATAAATGACCATAAAGGAAGAGTGTTAGAATATTAAATATAATGGTTATATATGTAAGTCATCAACTTATAAATGTTCATTGACAGGAAATAAATGGAGTGCTAAAATATAACATTGTGGTTTTAAGAAGATTTGATAAGGAAGGGTTAATTACAAGGTTAAAACTGAGATTTGGTTGGCCATTTCCCTCACTTTATGTATTCACCTATTTCATTTCTGATTTGAATGAAAAATAATACACTAAACCTTCTCCATCTATTTTCTGCGATTTTATCCTAGTTTTGTTTGCCTTTTTCTCAACCACAAAATATTACAGACTGTCACTGAATCTGATCATTTCCCATGATGCGATACATACCTTTTTTCTCGTGGGTGCCCTTATGTTGTCAGAGTTTCCAAAGATGCATGAAGAAACAGCAATATGGCATGTGCGTAAGAACTCAGCATCCTCTTCATACAAATCAAATCCTGTGCTCAATGATCCTTCAGGCCCCTTTACAAAGCCACAATGCAATTTCTGATCTCTTGCATAAAATGAGTTTTCCCTCTCGTCAAGACTTTGATGACCTGCAAACCTTGGCTCCCATATATCAACTCCATCAGGTTTCTCCTCTCTTTGAACATATTCTAAAGAAAAATTTGCAAACTTCGCATTTTCTTCAGGTTCTTGAAGCCCCTCGGTGGAGTTTAGAAATCCCACATCACATGGAAGACCTGAAGATTTACACAAAAAAGCAAGCACATAAATTTCAGCTAACACAAGTAATAAAAATTAAAAAATTCCAAATAATGGTTAATAGTGAGCAATTACAAGCAAACACAAAGCATAAAGCATTTACATAAGAGATTGGAAAATTATAGCAGACATAAATCAAGAAATGAAAGACATTTTTTGGCTTAGATATCTCTGCTTGATTCATTATAAATAGAAATAGTTCAACCTGAAAGAAATATGAGCATGGATATAGTCTCTGATATAGTTATTGGCCTCGTGTACAATCAACTAATTAGCTGGGGAAAAATCAAAAGAATTTCAACTCATCACATACAACTTTAATCAGAACAATGGCATACACTCATTCCAAACACATGATAAGAAATGCAGGAAAATATGCTTGAGCATGGAACATCATAGATGAGCAGACAAGCACTCTAATTTCTTGACAGACATTTATATCCAACCATCCAATGTAGCAGAAAGAATAAAAAGATTTGGGTCCACTCATGTAATGGTTTGCCACAGGTAAGTGACAACAAGCATTAATTCAAAGGAGAGACAAAAATAGATTTAGAAATATGAGTTTAGAACAAAAACTGCATATACATTTCTTGCACTCTTGAAAGGTACTTCCACAGCAAACTTTCCCTACTAATAGGGCAGTATTTCCCTTCCATTCCAACATCACACCACTCAGACTTGTAAAGGCTGGGCAACCAAAACAAGAGAAACCACTCAGTAATGGTAGTGAAACACAACAATAAATAGATTTTTGAGGAATACATTAAATGATTGGAACTTCACAAAAGGACAAAAGGAACTATGCATATTCTGATTTGCCTAGCTTACTGAGTTTTCCAAGTTGAATTAATTTTTTCCATGTCAAGCCATGATTGCTGTCAAGCAAAGTCTTGAAGAGCCAACATGTTCCACAGAGTTGAAAAAAAATTGTGTAATTCCTTTGAAGACATAAGGCAAGGACCAAGCAGAATCAACTAGTCAAGCTTTGACAGGCTTTGATTGCATTCTGTTATTATGATCCTATCAGCCTCAAAAAGTATTTAAATCCTTTGGATGAAGTTGTAGGTCTAGCCCATTCCACAAACTAGATTTGAAGGTTGAGATTCCGTTTTTCTCTTTCAACTCAACAATAGATTTTCCAAACTTTAGATCCCATGCATTCATTTAAGCCTTCACGTAAGAGTTTAGCCACTTCTATTAATTAGTTGATAATGGATTGTGTTAGCGATAATATTTACTTAGGTAGTGCATACATAGCTCATAAAAGGCTTACTATGTGTACCTTATCCATGTAGTAGATTTTGTTTTTGTCTTTCTTGATCGTTTCAGGAATCTTCATTTTGTCTTTGTATGCTAGCACTTGTGCCTTGCATGCTTTCCGGAATCTTCTACTTGTAACTTGCATGCTTCCATTTCTAGCATTATATCTTACACCCTAGAGGATTATTTGAGTGTTCCACTTGCGTGTATGCCCTTGAGTCTGTTCTTATGAATATTTGTCTATTTCTAATAGTGTGCTTAATTTCTACACACTGCAATTAACAATTAACTATCTGACTACCATGGTTTGATTTGGCAAAACCTGATTTTCAGAATAATAACTGCATTGTTATTACTAATTCTTCACATAGTTAAAGAGTAATACTACTAGCACTTGTACCTAAAGGAGGTTCAAGGATTGCGCTGATAGAAAACTATATGTATGTTAATATGTTAGAGTACGTGTTTGTGCATGGGTGCATATGGATGCCATGTGCTACAAAATCTAGTTGTATGTGGCTGGATTAAACAAATAATAATAAGTGCTAAATAATGGAATGAAATAAACTTAGACAAATCTAGATTTTTTCCTTAAAGAAATTAAGTATTATTTAATTGTGAAATATTTGCATACAATTTAAAACATAAAGCAATGCAAATGAAAAAAGAGAGCTGCGATCAAATTGACAAAAAATATTGCAAATGGAAATAGAATGTTCCCATCCAGTTGGAAAATCAATATTTATCTAGCTTTTACATGATAATTGAGATTTTGGAGGCTTTCACCTAATATTTTGGAGGCTTTTACCATTCAATGGCAGCTAGAACTTGTTTTCCAACCACTCGACAGTGTTTGCAGGCGTGAAACTTGTTTCAGGTTCAAATCTCACACTATATGTAGCCTATCGGCTAAATATATGCATAAATAAGATCCTGGCTATATCACAATATCCTAGATGCACATATCTGCATATCTGGTATGAATATGCAGCTTTTATATGGCCATAAGACATATCCAATTGGGATATAGTCAAGCTCAAAGGTGAAATTTAATCATTAAATATGCAATACTTGTCAATCATTTTGTTAACAGTACAGGTCACAATAAAAGCGAGGTAGGTTGATTTACTTTGGCTGGCTATGTTTAAATAGAATATAAAAACTCATCTGGAAAGCAAAATTAAATCAATTTTTTAAAAACCTCCCTATATTAGCCAGGCAAATGACATTGTTTGAGCAGAAGCTAGTAACTAATACCAGAAGTAATGCAATAACTCACCCTAAACCACATAAGACATTTCTGTCCAAAAAGTTATTGAATTTTCATTAAAGAAACCAAAGCCAAAACACCAGCATAACTTAGGAATAAGCCAGGAAAGGAAAACGCTTGGAGATATGTTACAATATCACACTAATGCATATTGGATAACAAGGGATGTATCACAAACTTATGATGGCCACATGCTGGAAGAATTATTTTAATTTGCACGTCCAAAATGCTATGCAAAGAAGCGTATCATAATTTTCTCAATGAGTATTCAGAAATCGATATACCAGAGGTATACAAGAGGCAAGTTAACAGATTGAAGCAAATAAAACAAGAACTTGTTTAATCCAAAAAATATGTAATAGCAGCAATAAATTACTGTAATTACAATCTTACTTGGAGGTTTCCTACGTTTGCTTCTTGTGGAGTTTGTGCTCCTTTTCTGAGTATCCATTTTCCAAGTACCAATTTCACTCAAGTTTGCCAGTTTCTCCATTCTGGAAAGATTCTGTGACCGTTCATGTATTTCTTTAACTGCATTCTCTTTATCAAAACTAGATATGAATGCTGAGGATTCTTTGTCAAAATTGCTCTCCAGTCTTCGTTCCAGATTTCCATTATCTGATTTTTTTAAAGATGCATTACTTTTAGCCAAAGAAAAGTTGTTATTATCAATTTCTGAATTATATGAATTTTTTAAAGACATGTTGATTTGAGTTTCAATTATGTTTTTTCCCTTATAATCTTGATGATGATCCTTCTCCATCCCTGACACATGAAGAGGAGGCTGGTCCTTAACATCAAAAAATTTATTTTCTGTAATTAAGTCTTTATCATCAATCCTATCATCATACACATCCTCCACAGCAGTCTGCTTTGAATTCTGTATCTGTGAAGAATGCCTATTTCTTCCTTCAATTGAAGACAAATTCCCTGCAATATCTTCTCCAGTATTATCACCATTATCTGCATTGACTAAACCACCTTCATAGCCTGTCTTATTTAGACCTTGTTCTTCTTTCAAGCCTGCCTCATATTGTGCTTCATATATTTTGAGCTCATTCCGACCTTGTTCATTGTATAAACTTTCATTTTGAAAATATTGCCCATTTGAAATCCTTATAGACTTGTTACCTTTATCCAAATGTTCAGAGTGAGTACCTGCTGTGCTTTGATCCACATTATCTTTGTTTAATCCAATTTTCCCATGACTCTTAAAACCGTTTTCTTTAGCATCCTCCTCCTCATCACCAAAGCCAATCTTTTGTGATTTTGAAACAGATCTAACATCCGCATTCAAGATCTCAAAGTCTTTTTCATACTTTTCATCCCTTCTCCTATCATCCCTATCCCAGTATCTTGAATCCTGACCTGAACCGGTAGAACCCTGACCAAAGCCCAGAACTTTTGAGGCCCAGCTGCCACTACCATGAACTAAAACACGACCAAGTTTTCTCCCATCCTTCTGTTGAAAGATCTCATTATCCCCTGCATGCATAGAAAATTACCAGCATTATCATTCCTACAAACAATTTTAATTTAGTATTTCATATTATGATGTTTGGAAAATGTTATCAATATACATAGGATAAGAAACAAGCTAAGCTGGCAACTATAGGGTATGACTAGCATGTAGCTATTACCAGGCAGACTTCAATAATACTCTATGCACTAAAGTATAAAGATAAACACAGGGCATTTGATATCCAAGATACGACCAATGCAACCTCTATGTTACTTATAAACTGTAGATAGCAAAGATCAGAATAATTGGACCAGACGTACCCTCTCTTCTGATGATCTGCTCCGTCTCCGCCCATAAAGAATCTTGTCCTGAATTCTGAAAAGAATAATCAGTTGAATGGTCCAGCTAAGCTCATACAAATTGCAATCTGAAAAAAATATATAATTTGGTAGCAGGCTTTCAGAAAAACTGTTAAAAAGAAACAAGCATTTCCCACATGACTATACATTTTATTCACTGTTTTGGTCTACACGCCCATACAGTTTTCAACATCAAATTGTTGGAACATCTGCTTCTCCCAATCATTGCAAAAGAACTGAACCTTAACTTGTTGATTACCTGATTATCAAAGAACTCCTTCCGCTCAGATGAATCCTGCCCACCTGCAGATTGTAAATTACTTTTCAATCTTGATTCACATCTTTGAAATCTGTCCTTACGAAGTCAATAATTGTAATACAAGTTGTTTTAATCTCTATTGACATAAATTAAAAGCACCAGATAATTTCATCTCTGGAACTTTTTAATCTGAGTTTGAAAAGTAAACAAGGGAGTGAAACAAAAGCAACATGGGCAATGACCATATAATGCATTTTTCTGATAGGATGCACAAATATGGTGTCTAGAAGATAATTTAAATAGTAACCAGTATAAGCCAGAAGTTTCCTTACAAGCCCATTCTGTCTAATAAGATTACAAAACCTAGGTTTCCGGATCCCTGCTACGAATTCCTCAAATTGAAACAAACAAAAGCTATGATTCTGACACCTAATGTGAAACCACGAGATTGAACTCATTTATAAACTATGTCGAAAAATGTATGAGCAATGAGATGGCTCATGTCCCCAGAGGTGATGGACAAAATTATGTCAAGACTGATATCTCATGTTTGCAATTTTAGATGTTTCAGTCCTTTCCCAGAGTTATCCAACCGTTAAAAATAAAAAACATATGCAATTTCTACAATACAAGAGCACTTTATTTTTAAAGGTTACCAATTTATTCTATATGTAACATGTGAAAATGTAAAGCTGTAAAGCTTTGGGAAAGTTCTAGTAATTATCGCAATACAAGAGCACTTTATTTTAAAAGGATGCCAATTTATTTTATATGAAATATGTGAAAAAGTAAAGCTTTTGGAAAGCTATAATAACTATCACCAAAGTTTCAGAACTCGTACTTTAGACTTTGAGGATAATACAGATTTGACAAGATTTCTATATGCTAGTGACCTCATATTTTATAAGTTTCTTTATTAATCAGTTGTTAGGTTTTAATTCTTGTACTTGAGTTCCCAGGACTTTTAGCATCTTTCTTTTTTAGATTTTATTCTTCCAATTAAAAATGTCACCCTGTGGTCTAGCATTGTGGCGAACAGCTAGTGCTACTATCATCCAAGTTCAAAGCCCACTTTAAATGCAAGACACCAGCTGCAAGTCCTTGGTGAATTTTAACAGAATAGACTTCATTCAGCTGTGGCATCTAAGACAAAAACCATCTTTTCTGAGGGCTTGTAGCACAGAATTTATTTTGGTTAAAGAAAAGGTAACATTTTTCTTCCTTTTACTATTTTGCATTAGATTAGAATTTAAAGTAGGAAAGAAGTACAAAATAAAAGCTTCCTATTCTAAACTATTACAAACAGATAGAGCATGCAAATGGAATTCAAACAAAATAACAAAGCAAAAGTTACCATAAATTCCATTGCAAGTAGATTTTCTTCAAATCATCAAAGTATGATAATTGTATGTGGATGCTCTTTGCATGAAATATTACCCATTTTGACAGCATGTAGTTAGCATAAAATTAGATCGATCAAATGCATAGGATAGTGTGCCAATTACAGAATTTTTTTGGAGGGAAGATGGATAGTGGAGATGAGATAAGAAGATCAATGATGGAGAATGAATGAGAGGCTTTTCCAAGGATTGAGGAAAGGATGAAGGGTCATCATTGCGTGTTTAAAAATGAAAAGCTATGATTGCATTTACCAAAAATAGTAAATTTTTGCAACGATAAGAATGCTGGAGACAAATGAATTTAGTGGATCCTTTATTCTTGAAAATGGTGGAGGGAATACAGATTTAGTTAAATAATAAACTTATTTAATTATTTTAGCCATGTGAGGTGGAAAATAGGATAATTAAATAATAATAATTATGTGTGAGAAGGGAAAATGACTAGGTGGGGTACATTAGGAGAGTTAGATTAAATAAATTAATTAGTTATTTAGTCAATTTTAAATAAGGTTGTAATAGGAAAATTTAGGTGTCTACATTTTGCCCCTCTTTGGTACAGCATCATGACTAAGTGGCATTGTGTTAAAAAAGAATAAAAAGTAGGATGAAGTGGAGCTTTCGTGGCAGGTTACCCTAGTTGCTTAGAAGAATAGGGATGATGATGGAGGCTATGCCCCCTCAAGAGAGCCTTTGGGCTAAATGGGGCCCAAGGGGTCTCTTGAAATGAGAAAGGAAGATGTGAAGATGTGTCATTGAGGCTGAAAGATTAATTGAGAGAAATCATATGGGGGTGATGTAAAAGTGATAGATATATAACTAATGATGGATGAAGATTGGACTTGTGGATTGAGGTCGCTTGGATGATTAGATCAAACTATTCTAGATAACAGAATTTATTTTGGTTAAAGAAAAAGAAACTTTTTTCTTCCTCTTAGTATTTTGCACTTTCACGAGAAAAAAGTTTTATGATTTGTTATGTATCTATATCCATACCCGTTATTATGTTACATGTCATAACTGCCCTTAGAACTGAAAACTATTACGGCAATAATGTTATGGAGATCTCTAGATACTTTACCTTCAAAATACTTAATTAAGGTTTCATAGCGGCTTGCATGTGGCACATATAACTCTGAGTAGTTTAGGGTAGTTGGGTTATATGTGTAGTTGATTAGTTAAGGTGTGAGACAGACAATCAATAATAGGATATGGTATTTACCCTATCTAAATCTTACTAAAGCTATTTATATGGATATCATGTCATAATATCATATTATGAGCATGGTTTATTATGTCTTGGATTCTGTTTAAGGAGCCAGAGGAGACTATCATTCATTCCGGATAGTGAAAGCATTCATCGATGTTTCATTTTTTATTCTTCTATTATGTTGATTTATTCAGCTACTAGTTCAGGTCCATGCTGTAGTGCATCTGCATAGGCATTTTGGTTCTTAATAAGTGGTATACGTTGTACCATAATAAAGGTACATTCAACATATAACGTCATAAAATTTCAGGTGCATGAACATATTTTAGTAAAAATCTACGGGTATTCTACTCCAGCTAAAGGAGTACCCAGGGTCCAATTCAGTATTAATGCTGTCCAACAGTTCTTTGTTTTATACTAAATATTAGAAATGAGCAATGGAAATGTGATGTCATTAAACTCGGAAACCCTACATTGGAATAGCTGATGATGTTAAGGCCAAGAAGACCTACCTTTAAGGCTGCTTGGATCCTCAGGATGTTAAAGTTTATGTTTTCATTGATGGTCTAAAAAAGCAAGTCTGAAACTATGACATGTATTTGCAATTCTAAGTTATTCTGGCCCTGTTCTCAGGAAAAATATTAAAATATCATATAAAAGACGAGTCTTGCATGCAAATATTTAAAAAAGTCTGAAGCAAAAAGCATTTCAAATGCATTCACCAAAATAAGACTAGTCTTTAAGACAAGCAACAAGTAGGAAAATTACATACGAACACAGTGAAATTCAAAAGGATTAACCACATCAAAACAATATAACATAAAAAGTATATATATTATTTTTAAATTTTAGCATCAAGGTCCAAGGGTTTGTAGTGTAATGGTGATGGGGAGCGCTCTTAAGACAATAGCCCAGGATCAAATCCTCTTCACTGCAATGAAGTGCCAGTAACTCTAGGGAGCATATGGCAAGGTTGAGATGATTATGAGGCAAATTCAAGAGCAATTCATATTTACAACTCTTAATATATTAAAATCATGTAAAGCAACAACGAGCAATCCAACATTGCTTACCCAGCAGCGAGAAGCCCACAAAACCGAAGAAAAGCAGCACAAGAAGTCCAACGGAATAGTGTTGGCTCTTCCCCGCCCGGTTGAGCTTCCTGCCTCGGTTGACTTTGGGATGAACCCTGCACAACCCATTGCCCGCTTCCACCTGCTTCATCATACGATCGGATGAATTATTCGCAATGCCAATCCCACCCTTGTCTGCATAAAGCCATGCAGACATTACCCTGCTAAAACGCCATTCGAACTGCCCTTGTAGTCTTTAAATTCATCATATATTCTCCACGTCAATTGGATTAGAAATCTATGGAGGAAAGGAAACCAAAACAATTGCTGGTAATTCGAATTAAATTCTAATTCAGGAGAAAGTTTGGCCAAATCATATACAGATGAAAGAAATCTGCGATATCTGCTTCAGTATGGAACATCCTCGATTTCTTTAAAGCTTAGTCAGATCCAGAAATTCAAAAGTCTCGACTTTGATAACGGGCCCCTTCTGTTACCATTCTTAAAGCATTCGGACATTAGAAAGGTAAGATCGTATTTCCGAAGTTTTATATGCACTTTTTCTCAAAATGGCGTTGCCTATGTGTCATAAGACGATTGGAGCAACATTCTGTTGATTCAGAGGACTTCGAAGTAAAATGTTCAAATTTGAGGTGAGAGTGGAGGCCCAATGAGGAGGGGGACGGGGACGCGGTAACGACGGTGGTCGTTGTGATATATGAAGCAAAGTTTTGTAAGGTCCATTTTAGATGAGTAGTTTCTAGAAAGGAGGTTTTGTTTGGGTTAATTAATTAATTAATGTAATACATATATAATAATAAGTTTAGCATTTTGAGAATAGATAATTCATTAAAGATAAAATGTTAAATTAGAAAATTAAGTATGAGTGATTAATATATTTAGTTTAGGAAATAATGGTGAGGAATAAATTTAATGTAGCATTCAATTTCAATTATTTTGGTATTCAAAATAAGTACTTTCTATTTGGAAATCTTTTTATAATTAAAACAATTTGTTATTTTCTATGGATCAAATATGTGTCTTGTGAGATTGATCTTGTGAACTACAAGAATGTTGGAACGTGTAGAACTAATATGCTATTCATGGGAATAAACCTACTAACAGTCAACTAATTTGACTTGTTTCACTATGGTATTTGCGTTTTGCTAATTATTAAGAACTGGTAATATTTTAAAATATCTTGGGGAAATTGTTAGATCACAATGTCTACGTTATCCTAAGTCACCCACTTGACTAGACCAATTTTCACTGTAAAAATGATTAAATAGAACACTCTTTGGTCATGCAAATGTCCTAAAATGATTTGATTCGGAATTAGGTTCATTTTAGTGCTCCAAAGTGAAGTGTTCCTAGAATGATTTTTCTCTTTAATTTATAAGATTTTTTAATGATCTCTAAATTTTGTTGCTTGTGCAATGATACATAACTAATACCTTAAATATTAATACATAGGAATTGATTCCAAACGTACACCAAGTCAACTCAAAACAAATACTGGAATGGGTAAGAGCCAACAAATATTTGAATTTTAAATTTTTGAATTTTGAGTCAATTCTATGTGGTACAAGATCACTCTTACACATCTTGTGTTTAATGTCAAGGTGGTACGTGAATGTATGGGAGTATGTGCAAACATGGGTGTAATAAAGGACTAATTATGGAAAATGTATCAAAATGAATGTAGATATGGATATAATGGGGTTAAATGTATGGGAATCAATGTAAAAGGAGTTGGGTGATAGATCAAGGAATGAGCCCAAATTTGCACGAGAGTTCCATTTGTTGATGTAACTACGTCAAGAAATTTCATCAAGTGAACCATAACTAAATGGAAATAAACTTGGGTATATAAATTTCACCATTGTATTTTGCCTCATTTTGAGATGCATACAAATCTATCATAAACATTTATTTCAAAGAAAATGATCACTCGCAAACATACACATAAAGTAAATATTCAAACACAAAAGGACGTTAGGTCCCTATAAAGTAAATGCACCCAAGTGGATATCTTCATGTATTTTTTCATGTTCCATGGGGACCTACAACATACTTAAAACATATGTAATGAGTAGCTTTTTCATGCAAGTAAAACTAAGCACAAGTATAAGTTGTTTTAATTTTTAACTATTGCAAGGTGTGCGCCCTTGGTATCCTTGTGTTGTGTAGTGCAGCGCTTGGGTTTGTGAGATGGCTTAACTACCTCTCATGGATTCACTAACTCTGACGATTGTATCGAGCATTAACAGGTCGATCTTTTGGTGCAACAATAACCGTCTATGCAACAAGTGGTATAAAGTAAATGCACCAAAGTGGATATCTTCATGTATTTTTTCATGTTCCATGGGGACCTACAAAATACATAAAACATATGTAATGAGTAGCTTTTTCATGCAAGTAAAACTAAGCACAAGTACAAGTTGTTTTAATTTTTAACTATTGCAAGGTGTGCGCCCTCGGTATCCTTGTGTTGTGTAGTGCAGTACTCGGGTTTGTGAGATGGCTTAACTATCTCTCATGGATTCACTAACTTTGGCGATTGTATCGAGCATTAACAGGTCAATCTTTTGGTGCAACGATAATTGTCTATGCAACAATTGGAATAAGAGCCCAGGTCATGGGTTTGAACACCTCGCTTGCACTAGGGGGATTGGTGCAAGGTGTACGCCCTTAGTCTCCTTGTGTTGTGTAGTGCAGCACTCGAGTTTGTGACATGGCTTAACCGCCTCCCATAGATTCATTAATTCTGGCGATTGTATCGAGAATTAACAAGTCGATCTTTTGATTCAACGACAACCATTTATGCAACACACAAGCATGAGAGGTGTAGGGAGAGAAGAGGGTTGAAAATGTTTTTCTTACATAGAAAGTGTTGTGGTAATTCTCCATCAAATGAAATATTTATAGCATGACATGGCATATCAGGCACTACTATGTCATGTGATCAAGATTCATCCAAACATAGTGGTGAATCTTTATATAAACACTTGTAACTAACTACAATCTCAACATAGGAGTGTTAGTGTTAGGATATGTCCCCTCCAAATGGTTGCATCCATTGGGTGTAAGAAATTGGAGGAGAGGAAAAAATAATATTGTAAATATAAACTAAACATATAACGCATGTATTGTGTAAAGTAAATCAGTGTCATGAATCCATCATGTAATAATCAAATAAAACATGTCAAATGATAGGCATGGTAACAACATGGGCTAGAGATAAGTGTGAATGGATAATATTTTTCTCCTACTATAAGCAAATAAAAATGGTGATGTAACCTATAATAGCCAAAGACACTTGTGTAAGTACATAAAACACTAAAAAAGGCATATGCCTCCAATATGTCTCCAAGACCATGAGCACATAATGGTTTAGGTAATATAATATGTCCTTGTGGGTAACAAATATCTAGGTACATGGTATATAAGACACTACCATATAATTTATTGTGTGGGGAAGGTTACAGTATCCAAGTGTGACTCGAGCACAAATAATAAAGCGAGGAGAGGCATGATGCCCTAGTGTGATATTATGGTGAGATAGAGCTCAAAGAATTATTTGGGTAAAGAAAATATCATAACAATGTGCAACAACATAAATGAGATATTAAAGGTGGCCCTTAGTAGCCAAGTAAATATTGTGTGATGGTCACAAATAAGTAACCATGTTGATAGATAGGAAAGTATGTGCATATGGGTAGGATATGATCATGAAGGCACATGTTAAGATGATTTCCCCCAAATATAAGTAATATGATAAGATAGCTCTATAAGCATGAAAAAATGTAAGCCCATTTAGTTCAATGAGATATCAAAATGATATAAGATAAACACTTGATAAGGCTCATAAGTATCAATGTGAAAATCATCCTCAATGTGGAAACCTGACAAGGATTGTAGGTATGGGATGTAAACATTGATAAAGATCCTCACTCAGTGTGATAAGCATGATATGGTATTATGAACACAATAAGGATTGTAATCATGAGATGTGAGTGTGATAAACATCATCGACATGGAATCACAAAATGTGAATGTGGGAAAGCATTGGTATTATAATGAAGGTAATCATAGCATGAAACAATATCATGGTCATGGACACATAATGATCACAAGTATATCATAAATCATGTGCCATCATTTAATCATGTAGCATAGGTACATAACAAGGAATGTGTGAAATCCTAAGGTGGAAAACATGGTTATACAAGGAATTAAGAGTCAAATAAGTCATGTAGGAAAACTAACAAGATAACGTAGATAAACAAAGGAGATAAACCTAGGAGTAACATAGGAAAGATACCACCCAAGTGGGTAAATAAAGGAAAAGCAACTATATAGAAGGTAAAACAAAAATGTGAGGTTTTACTAGATATGGGATAATCAAAAGGGTTAAAGTATAAGGACACACGAGGTAAATTGATGAACGGGGAAGGGAAATCACAACATACACGACACAAGCAAAGGGGAAAAGTAGAAATGATAAAAAAAGCACATGAGAGAGGTTACATGAAAAACACAACTCATGTTTCAATTCACTTGTGTCGACATGCACCACTAAAGGTATATTTGCATCATCCACATGCTAACTATGAACACAATAACATAAAGCCAAGAAAAGAAAGTGAATAGCACAAATATGGTAAGTAATAAGAGGGATGAATAAGGATAATTAATAAATGATTCAAGTGGGTTTTCTTTTGCATCGTGTATAACCTCAATATAAGGTGTGTTATAATGAAAAAAATCCCTTAACACGTTATTTTCTTTCATACTGTTTACCTTGTCAACTAAGGGATTTGTGGGCTCATGAGTATGTTCAATGTTCATCTTCCTTTTGTCTATAAATTCATGAACATTGTGTTTTAATATAATGCATCTATCCTTATAATATACATGTCTATGACAAGTACAAAAGTGTTTAGATTTAAGAGGTAAGGTAATGAGAGTGTATTGCAAAGTTCATTCTAATATTATAGGCCCAAGAGATATATTGGGTTGTTGTAATGGAGGATATTGGCCTCTATCTTAGGTAGGAGAGGATGATATAGTATGAAAGGTAAGTTTTGTATACATATAATTCATATGTATAAAAGGATCAAAATATAAATTGTGAGAAGATATAGCTATAAACATATTATGCTCATGGGCACTTGGTTTAAAAAATAATCAATGAAAGCATGTGTTGAGATCATAAAAAAAGTATAGAGCAAACTACAGTATAATATAAACTCAATAATAAGTAATATATCATCATCTAAGTGTTTGTAATTATAAAGCAAAAACAATTTCACATGTGAAGAATCTTTTGTAGTACCATCACTAATCATCATGCAATAACTCTTCACAAAGCCTCATAATATCATCACAAAATATACGAAAATATAATGAAGCTTCAATATTCGTACATGAAAGGCTAATGAAATATCATCAATATGTATTCTATCTCTGTGAGAGGTATCACTATGTTGAAAAACTATCACGAGATCCATATAGCTAATGTCGGATGCACAAAATTTATTGTCATAAACACATCATCATGTATAAAATAAGGTAATGAATATTGAAAGTGCATATATAGACATAAGGATATCATTAGATATAGAGAGAATGTCGCCAAAAGGCATAACAATATCACAAATAAGTTGGGAAGGTGTAAACTCATTAATAATTTTCATTCTAGGTGTACCACTGGTATGTGGTAATTATATACTAAGTGTGTGCTCATAATTATTACAATTAGTAGGATGAATAGGACAAGTGAGACTCATTTACAATTGAAGCAAGTTTTTCTAAAAGGAAAGGACAAAGCGTTTCTAAAAGGAAATGATGAGAAATAACCAACTCAATAAAAAGGAAAAGTGAATCCATGGTAAAACAATCTCTCATAAGAATACATCCTCATCCATGGCATAATATGTCACAAGTGTATCAAGGATGGAAGGATTATGTGTTACAAGATAAAAGAAGGTATCAAAATATAAGATATATGCATGCATATAATTCATGAAAAATAACTTGGAAGGATCTATAAGTATGTATTATCCAATAGTTGGACATGGTTAGATAAAAGGTGTATATCACTATGTCTACCTAAACCCTAATCAAGTGCAATGAGAATTTGTAATAAAATGAGAATCCAAACCTTCAGAAATATAATCTTTTAATGATAAAACCATAATTATGTTATATCTAAAACAACCTAAAAGGAATGGATGTATAGCCTTGTAATCAAACCCTAGGGGTGTAAGCATGGATGGGTAAATCAAAATTTAAAGGAAAATATAATTTCCTAAATGTGTTATGTAGGCTAATTATTAAAAATGCAATCAATAAATAATAATTAGTAAGTAATTAGATCTAGAAATGGATGATTTAGTAACAATAAGATGCTAAATTAGGAAACTAAAATTGGGATATTAAGATACTTAACTTTGAGGAAAATGGTGAGGAACAAATCTAATGTTATGTTGTATTCCATTTGCCTCGATACTAGAAATAGGTACTCTATATTTAGAAATATTATTATGATTGTATTAATCTTCAGTCTCTTTGGATCAAATCCATACCTTTTGAGATTGATCATGCTACCATGGAAATATCCTAACACATGGAGATGATTTATATCTCTCAAGAATGAACCTATTGATAGTGGACTAATGCAACCAATTTTGTTGTGATCTTTGCTCTTTGTTAGCTATCAAGGATTAATAATATATAAAAATACCTTTGAATAAATTATTTTATCACAAGGGCCAATTTTTCATAGGTTGAAATCATTGATTAGACTAGCTTTATAGTCATGAAAATGATAAGACACAACAATCTTCAACCATGCAAATTTCCCAAAGTGAATTGATGTAGAATTGGCTTCATTTTGTTGGAGTAACAAATAATGAATGGAATATTCAAACTACCATAAAATGAATCAAACACAATGCAAAATCTAAATAACTATCATAGAATGTGTAGAATACAACTATCAATCTTTGTTTATATAGGACAAGGAGGTAGGAAGGCGAAACAAAAAGACTAACTGACCCTCCAAGTGATGTGACACATGTAGAACACTTGTGACAAGTGTGAAGGAATGTGTCAAGTGTTTATGAGGTGAGACAACTAATCCACTAAGTGAACTTAAGCTATTGTGAATAGGACTAGACTAGGTTTAAGAACTATATAAATGATAACTAGATGTGTAAAGACACTTTTCAGATGAACACACCATTAAGTGATGATTAGGGAATATGTCAGTAAAAGATGATTCCCAGCAACAAGGCCTGATGAGGTACTCATGTACAAAATAATTCTCTCACAAATGGAGTAAAGGAGAAAACCTAGTGGGAAAAAATTCCTCTCCAAAAAAGAGAACTATATACAAAGGAAAGAGGACTTGAGACCCCCCAAGGACAACTTCCTTCACCCCATGCAAATAACACAACACAATATAGCGAGGTGATGCTAAAGGTTTAGTGAATATGTTTGCAACCTCATCCTTAGTACACAAATGTTCTAAGGATAGAACACCATCCTAGATAAGTTGTTGAAAGAAGTGCATATGCATCTCGATGTGCTTTGTTCATTGATGCTCATTTGGGTTGCACGAAATGTGAATGGAACTTTGGTTATCACACCAAATTATAGTAGGATGATCAAGTGAAAACCAAACATTTTCATTGAAGTCATACTACCTCCTAGATAGCAATAACTTCTCCTTGATACTCAACCTTAATAGATGATAATGATATAGTTGTTTGCTTCTTCCAAGACCATGCAATTAGACTAAAACCAAGAGAAAAAAAAAAACTAGAAGTGGACTTCCAAGAATCAACATCTCTTGCCTAATCTAAGTTGATGTATCCTACTATCTATGAAGCTCATGGTGTGTATTGAATGCCAAAATAAGTGGTGTCACTAATATACCTCAAAATATGCTTGGTTTCCTTCTAAAGACTCTCATGAGGGTCAAGTGAAAAGTGGGAGATAAGCCCAAAAATGAAGGTAATATTTGGATGTGTGTGTGTGTCAAATACAAAATACTACCAACTAACTCTCATAAAAAGTAGAATCAACACTAGATGTGTTGTAAGTGGTAGTCAAAGTTACACCAAATTGGAATGATGTAGGTGTGGTCTTATAATCACTCATATGAAATTGATGAAGCAAGTCAATGGTGTACTATGGTGTATAGAAATCCCCTTAATAGACTAAAGAACTTGAAGACCAAGGAAGAAATGCAAAAGCCCAAGAATTTTCATGTTAAAGTGTGCCATAAAACTATGTTGAGTATCTTGAATCATGGATGAGGAACTACTAGTAAGGATCGAGTCATCAACATATAAGACTAGTATCAAAAGTTCATCTCCATGTCTCGGGATGTAAACTATGTCATCAGAGAGGTAAGATCCGAGTGAAACCAGATGCGAGCAAGAAACCATCAATCTTCTCATACCAAGCCATAAGGGTTTGCTTGAGACCATATAAAGAATGACATAACCTGCGAACAAGTGAAGAGTCCTAGACAAAACTGGTACACCCTGTTTCTCAGTTCCTAGGTTACTTTTACCTTCATGAGTAAATATGAGGATAAATGTAAATTGTGACCTTAATATGTTTAATAGGTGAATGAAATACTGAAATATGCATTAAGATGTTATTTCTTTTGAAGGAATGATTATGTTTTATACTAATGGAAAATATGATGAATGAATATGTATTACAATTTGAATACTTTAATGCTTTGTCAATGCAAATGATTTATGATGCAAATAAATTTCATGTGAATGGCTAAATACCTTTGTGATGCACTAAGTTGGATGCAAGAAGGAGTCAAGCCCTCAGGTAAGAGAGGGGGAGTATCACTCAAGAGAAGAACTTGGTTTGGTAACCCTAATATGCCTATTTGAGTTATCACACACTCACACCCTAGTTGGTTAAGAAGAGTCAATATTAGAGTGGGAATCGAGTACGTAATCCTTGGTCATAGTGTGGGAATGATTTGGATGACTTTGGTTTTAGTCTTTGGTTTCTTGATTGTTCTTGGTTTGAATTAAATGACTAAATTTTTGTACTGGGTATATGCTTTTCTTCATGTATTTGATATATATGTATATATGTGATTGATACATATGTATAATAAATGAATGTATATATGTATGTATGCAATAACACATGCATATGGTCATATACATGTATGTGCACACATAGGTAGAAATACTTACGTAAACACATACAAAGATATGACATATACGTGGGAAACTGGTTGACTACATATATATATATATATATATATATATATATATATATATATACATTTAGTGTATATGTACTTATCAATATATATGTAATATATACACGTGAATATTATTATTAAATATTAAATAATGTTATGTTTGGGTATATTAATATATGAGTATATATATGCATGTATTTGATAGTACATACATTTGTATACATATATTAATAAATGTAATACATTTGATATATATATATATAATGAGGGAAGTTATATTAATAATATATATATATATATATATATGAATATCATTATATATATTTAAAAAGCATTTTGAAATGTTTACAAAGTAAACAGGGTGCATCTATTGGGCGTGAGCCATACATATGAAAATGGCTTATATTAAAGCCAAGCAACATAACTATCGAATGTTGCACATATATAGTGCATAGAAGAAAGAAGTTTTATGCAACACGTTATATATAAAGTGAGTGGCATTTAAAAATGCCTAAATTACTATGCCTATATGTTAATTTTTCAAAATGTTGAGTTGCTGAGTATAATGTTGCACTATGAAAGGAATACAAATGTATTTTATTGCTACCAACACTCAGCAAAGAGAGGTGAGAGACTTGTATTTAATCCAACAACAAATAATAATATGTTTTGTATGGTTTCAATGCTTAAAAGAGTGAGTTTAAAACATGTGCATAAGTCAATATGGTAAACTAAATGTCAAATGGATAATATTCTTTGCCAAGTGCTTGAGCAAGCATTATAATGAGGCATGGCAATTGATGTGTAAAGTGCAGCGCCTTCATAGGTAGTATAAACCAAATAGAAGTATTGTGCACAAAAAAATAATAGCTTGAGACTTAGTCTCAACCACGCTCAACTAAAGATAAGCATGAAACTCAATAAAATGCAAAGATGGTAGAAATATGAAAGGACAGTCGACTTGCAAACCCAATAGGAAACTTGTAGCAATGCATCATTGTGCTTGACTCAGTAAAAGGAGTCATGTTCTCACAAGCATGAAGTCGACTCATACATTCTATGAAATTGGAAATAAGAGAACTGTTATGTGTTGCAATCTAAGAGTTAAATGAGTTGAGTCGATGCATGTGAATAGTGTTGGTGTTTAAATTAGCACCTCTAGAGTGTTGATTGTAAACGTTCAACTATTACAAATGTTTTGCAACACTTCTTCGTTATTTAAAGAGGAGAAGTCCCTCTCTGCTGATGTAATGCGTAAGGAAGGGTAGGGTAAACCAAGGTTCCTATCTTTTTGTACTCAGTGGTAGGACACAAGGGTGCACAAACACAATGCATCGTAGCTAAGATTTTTTTCTCTGGTTTCAACAGATCTTAACTACGACTATTCTAGCTTTTAATCTATCCTAAATCCTCAAGGTAAACAGAGCACAAGGGCATAGGAGCGGGAATGGGTTGGTTGGATCACTTGAATCTGCCATCTCCTTAGAATATGGTTGAGCCTCTGAACTCTCAGATATATGTAGGGATAAGCTTTTAAACAAGTGAACGCTCTTCACGGTAAGTTGGATCTGAGACCTACTAAGGAGGAGGAACCCCTATCCAAGGTATGGGCTAGGAAACGAATTACAAGAAACAACAAATTTATGATGTCTTGGCTAAAAAACTTGCTAAGGAGGAGGAACCCCTATCTGAAGTATAGGTTGAAAGACAATCCATTAGACAACAACAAACGATAACCGTTAATAACAGATATCCAAGGAGGAGGAACCCCTATCCGAGGAGGGAAATGAAACAACAAGCTATTAGATACAAAACGTAGAAAGAACTCAAATATGTAGATCAAAATACAAGCGCCTTCTTATTTTCTTCTTCAAGCTTCATCAACGAGTTACAAAAGAATTAGGACAACAAAGGCACGAAATCATGCACAATTACGATCAACCAATCAACTCTCATCCAAGAGTGAACAAATAATCACTTTCAAACTTGTTGGCAACAATGGCGCAACAATTTTGCATAGTAAGTAAAGGTTAAACAAATAATGAGCCCAAGGCTCTTATTTATAGAACTCAAAGGAGTAGGCAACCCTAAAATCTCCTTGAGTTAACAATGAGTTCTTGCCAATCAATTAGCAAGATTTATTCCCATCAAAGGGGAACCAACAGTTAACTAGAAAACTACTTTAGTTAACTAAAAGTAAACAAAGAGTCAACTGGAAACTACTTCAGTTGACTGAAAGTAAACTAAAGGTGAACTTTAATACAAAGTATACCTCCAAAATAGACATCCACGTTTAGTGGAGATTTGAGATCCACAAATTATGGAAGTCAATTAGACATCCTTAATCAGTGAGATCTAACAATACATGATTTGTGGGATGTGGAGTTAACTTGGAAAGGGGCATCAAGTTAACTCCAACTACATTTAATGCCTTCTTGAGTTGACTTGGAAAGAGGCATCAAGTCAACTTCAAGTATCATAAATGCCAACTGGAAGGTAGGACGTCCCAACTAGGTGTCTAACACCTCATCATCTTGAGTCAACAATTCCTTTGACCAGTCGTTGACTTTTTCTACCTCTTGCAAACTACTTTTGATATTTGATCCTCTTTGTAGTTGTGCCATCCAGCTTGGTGACATGGAATGTGGAAGGTAGTGTGGTATTAACCGGTGGAGATTTTGTGTTTAGAATGACTAGCTTCCATATTTGGCTATCCGTTGAATGGTGATGTCATTTACACCTTCCAAGGTGTCCATCTTGACTACGGGCTTCACTTGATGCATGTCTGTGTTGAGTGTTTTCAGAAAGTCATGAAGTAGGACCATTTTGGTCTTGATTTCAACTTGAGAGTACTATATTTTGAAAAACTCGATCGTTGACTATAAACACAGATATGTTCAAACAACTTCTGAAAACCCCTAAAAATAGCCACCTGTCGAGAAGTATTTTTTTGGAAAAAAGTCTGGCACATGGGTTTTGTTCATGCTTTAATGCTAAACAAACCCAGTTCCTTGGATTTTTTATTCTGAGACTTTTTCAAAAAAATCCCTAAAAATAGGGGCAACAAGTTTGTTGATTCTGGAAAATTTGAAGAGATGGGTTTCACTAGAAAATTATGTTGATCATACCCAGTTGGCCAGATATGTGATAGCTTGCTATTTTCTGTGACATGCAAGAAATTTAAGACAGAAGAGAGGAAGTAAACAAGAGGAAGATTGGAAGTTATTGCTACCTTCTTGGAAAAAATATTATGATGGATGCAACCTCTGAGAAGAAAAACCTTTTGTCACTGATCTTTGAAAAATCACAAAGAATGGTCAAAACCTCCTTTAGATCTTGGAAAAACATCCTTGGAGAGCAAATGGTTGTTCTTGAGCTCCAACCTACAAATACAAACAACGAATAATGATGTCCAAGCTTGATGCATAGTGATTAATGCCTGAATGCATCAAGTATGGGCACCAACTCATGATTGAAGACTGATTTGACCTGATCTGGAGTTCTAAAAGTTGATTTCCACTAATTGTGGATTGTTTGGGCCAAGTTTGCCTCCAAAATCTCTAACTCAAGTCAACAAACTTCTTTTTGACTTTTTAGGCATCCTTTTTGAGTTTGAACATTTTTTATCATTTTTTCATGTTGAATGACCCCTGTTTGATCCTCACTCGAGATTGATTGCCTTGTCGAATTCTCATGCTAACAACTTCATTGTTGAGATTGACCCAAATGGTGAAGATCATTCTGGAGAACCTTCTACCATCTAACAACATTTAAGGTCCCAAAAGAAAGGGCGCCTTTGTCTAGAAAGGGCTCTTTTCCCCATGCCTTAGCACGTTTTACAATGTTTTACATTCAGTCTCTTTCTGGGATGTTTTCCACTTGATTGCTCCCACCAGTTGCCTGGCAGGTCCGATGAGAGTGCTTTTGATTTGATCGAGAGGATGGTGATAGCTGACCAAGTTCATTATACACAGTGACTGTTGACGAGGTCATTAGGTACCTCAAAAAGATGGGTGCCCCTGGCCAGCAGGGGCACTTTTAGCTTGTATCTTACTGATTTATCCTTCATTTGGCATGTTCAGTCAATTAGCCATTGTAATTGTTTGAATCATCCCACAACTTGGTTGATAGATTTGTTGTCGCACTCAAACGAAATTGAAGAGACCTCACAAAGGTGTGAATTTCTTGAAACTGACATCTGGACCACCCCATTCAAGGGCGCCTTTGCTTGAAAAGGGCCTTTTTTTTAATGTTGGATCATCATTTTTGTTGTCTTCATCAACTGCCTCTTTTCACTTTGTTGATGTTTGTCGACGATCGCTTCATCAGATGATCTTGGTGATTGTTACATTGTCGAGTTAGGAGGAGAACACAGAGGATGACTGCCTTGGACGAATCAAGTGACTACATTTGGCCCCTGAGAATCAAGGGCACCCCTCTCTAAAAAGGGCTCTTTTTGCATCATGGACTGATTTATCCTTAGTAACGTTTCCAAAGTTAGTCAAATTTTGGCCTTTTCCAGTTTTGAGAATCTCCTTCATCAAACAACATCCTTTTTATCTTTTGTCATTTTTTTTGGATGTCTCTTTATAACAACCTCTTCGCACTCTGTCGACATTTTTCGATGATCATTTTATTAGATGATCTTGCTGAATGTTTCATTGTCGAGCCAAAAGGAGAACGATGAGGATGTCTGCCTTGGATGAATCTAGTGACTACATTTGGCCTCTGAGATTCAAGGGTGCCTTTCTTTGAAAAGGGCTCTTTTTGCACATTTTGATTTGATTTCTCCTTGGTAGCATTTCCAGAGTTAGTCAAATTTTGACCTTTTTCAATTTCAAAAATCTCCTATGTCAAAGATCACCATTTTTTCCCTTTTTCGCCATGGTTGCATCTTTGAAGCTTTTGAAGCTTAGCTTTTAGCACCTGGTACCGGCCAATTTGCCATTAATGGCTATGGAGCTCCTAACTTTTCTTCTGAAAAATGAAAATATACCCACCAGAGTTAAACATGTCTTTTGATGATTCTGACTTGATTAGTGTGATCATGAAGTTGATTAATCCTATCAAAATCATTTTCCATCATTTATGGGAAGGTCCTATTTTTGGGGGTTTACCTGAAAATAGGGGCATAAAAACCCTAATTTTCAAATTTTTAGAATTTTGCACAAATGTTCCTTGACAGAAACCCACAAAGACCTCATGTTTTGTTTGACCTAAAACAGACTTTTGACGACATTTTTACATGGTTTAGCTCAATATAAGCAGAATTCCAAAAAATTATTTTGGGTACAACAAATAGGAAGGTGGCAAATTTCTTAGCTTGTTTGTAGAATTATGATGCTTAAATTTAAGTATATATAGAGGTTCTCTCTCTACCATTTGTTACACTTTTCATTCTAATTTCTCTGTTGTTATTCTATTGTCTTTTTTGTGTAAGCATTACTTTGAGATTTTTAGTGAGAGAGAGAGAGAGAGATTTGTTTGCGAGTTACATTTTGTTGAGAGTTCTTGAGAGGAGGCTAGAGTTTGGAGATTAGTTGAACATTGAAGGAGTAGCATTCATGGTTGTGGAGGTTGAGTTTGGAAAGCAACCTTATCAGTTGGAACTTTATATCTAGGCATGTTGATTTCTATTCCTCTATTGTTTATGTTTGAAAGGTTGTTTGATTATAAATGCCTTTGTTTGGAAAGATTGCCTTTGGGAATGCTTGATATGATTGTTCTTATGAACTTAGTTATTTCCTAGTATGGAATATTCTTATGTGAATCTTGATCAAGTCTTAAATTAGTGAAACCCTCTTTTTTGGGAATACATTTATATTATGTTGAAGCATGTGTGGCTTTAATGCTATTAGAACTATACTTAGTTCGTTAGTTTGTTAGGTGTAATATTATGCAAACCATGATGAATTCTATACTTGATGGATTACTCATATCTCCTAGAAGTATGAAGATAGTCTTTTCCCTAGGGTTAGGGTGTATACTTGATTGTTATATCAATATTCAACAGTATGGTTGAGAAATGTATTTTCTGATTAATCTATAATCATGTACATGATTAAGAGTTTAATCCTATTTACGAAATTCTAGAAGAGGACTCATGTTTTGACAACCCAAAGCTATATTGGAATACTTGTGGTATATTGAAAGAGAAGTTTTATAAATTTTTTATGATCACTTGATTGTCACATCACTTTTGATTGAAACCCTAGGTTGGGAATAACCTATTTGGTTGGGTTGTTTACTTGATTATTGAATGAAGCAAGTAGGTTGGGATTAACCTATATGAACTAATTGATCATTTGATTATTGTTTATATATTTGATTGAAGTAATTTATTGTTGAAGATTATACTTTTGATTAAGTCATTTATTCTTGAGATTTTAATCTTGAATGGAGTCACTTATTAATGAGATTTTACTATGGAATGGGGTCATTTATTGATGAGATTATACTTTTGAATGAGATCATACTTCTGAAATGAAAGCACTTAATTTTGTCATCATACCTTTTGGAATGGAGTCATTTAAATGTTATGATGTTATGATTAACTGGGCGATTAATTAGGTTATTCCTGGGGCTAGGGTAATCCATGGAATAACCTTGTTCGATAATTTATTATTTCATAGCCTTAGAGTAAATGTGTATTATGTTTATGGTCAATACCAAATTGAGCTAAAGAGTGGGTGAATAGATGACATGCACTCAAAGTACTGGTTGTTGAATTCTTTGGCTAAAGTAGTGTAAGTAGCCACTATTTACACTATCAGTTCACTATGATCCATGCTTGCATTCTAGGCAAGGAAATCATACATCTAGGTTGTAGCCAATTTATGGTATCTCTAGATATGTGAGACACAACACTATGCTCAAGAATTCCAAGATTATAGGGTTATCAAACCAATCTCTTCGTCGAAGGGTAGGGACATCTTACTAGTTGGATAGATGTGTGGGGGGGCACAATAAGTCTATGGTTGGCATAAAATTACTTGAGTGACACTCTTCCTCATACATGTTGCGGTCGGTATTTGAGGATGTACGCACAAATATTGGGGACAACTAGAATGTATGCACCAGTGACGGGGACATCTAGAATGTATGCACCAATGCCAGGGATATCTAGGATGTATGTCCAGGTAGGGACATCTTGACCATTTGTATATATGTTTCATTAAGCTCATGGTAGCTATGTATGCAAACATGTGTCTCTATTCATATTGAGAAATTGTAGTTAGAAAAATGTTATCATTGTTGTCACCTGGATTTGCACCCTGTTGAATGTAAAACTCAGCAATCCAGTGCAACATGGGAAGACCTCCAAAGTTGTGGGTCACTTGTAGACAGAGGTCAACCTCCAGAGAAGGCTGACTTCCTTTGGTATCACCTAAACTACTGGTTTTGTAAAGGAAAGGTTAGAAGGAGTGCATAAAATAAAACTAAATACTATGGTGATACACCTAAATGACAGAAATCGTGGAATGAAAACAAGATGAACATACACTGAGAAACTAAAGAGAGATATTTCATTTACTCAACATAACTTTATGAACTTATGCATCATTATTGAAAAGGTTTAATCTGCGTATCTATTTTAAGAAGGAAAGATGAATTTCACAACTTAAAGTTCAAAATGCAGACTTAGAAAACACAGTTCAAAACTTACATAAACTGAAAAGAAATGAAAACAGTATGGAACACCAACACTGGTTTCCAAGGTAATCTATGTATGTTATATTCTAGATTCCAATTGAGTTACAAAGCATACATCGGCTGAGAAAGGATTGTTAAAATCACTAACTCTTGAGAATGCATCATCAGAACTCCCTTTCAAAGAGGCAAAAAATTCCCTATATACAAAAAGATGTTGACCCCTTAGGGCTTTACAAAAATATCAGTCTCTGGAAGATCTGCCCCTAGATCTTTTTTAATGAAGTTAATGTTGCATTCAAGTGTAACCTCGCTGTCCATGTTGGTGTGAAAGATCGCCCTCAGGAGAACCCTTCTGATCTTTTGTAGCATTAACTTCTAGTCCTCGTGGCCATCTTCAAATCTTCCCAGCCGAGCTGCTTCCTTTCTAAGCGTTACCATAAATGTCGATCAACTCTTGCTAGTTGACATCCCAACTGTCCTTGTGGTCTCCGCCTTTCTGTTGCCAGATGACACCTTCTGGATATCAATCTGATTCATCACTTTATTCATGGAGCAGATACACGTTGCTTATGCTCTGTCAATCTTGTCCACAGGGGGGGAAAATTGCCAAGTCTCGCCTGTAACTCTTCAGTTGTTATCAACATAGCTCACCACTATCAGAAAGACCACATAGCAAGTTCCTTGCCTCTCCTCGAGCTTACTTTAATTTAGAAAGACCCTATCGGGTTGGTGAGACATCTTGCCGAAGCTATCATGTTTCGGCGAGAGCTTACTCTCCTGTGCACAACGGTCAGCGAGACAAATGGGTCGGGGAGAGCTCTCCCCGAACTCAAAATATTATACCAAAGGCCCCCTCCATCGATAAGACCTTCTTCACTCGGCTAGACCTCACGACGAGTAGCCCCATTCTTCCCGAGCTCCTTCATCTTTCGGTGAGATACTAAGTCGTCAGCGAGACATTACGCTGATATCAATTTCCTCTCGGTGAGACCACTGCATCGGGGAGACATCATGGCGAATTCCTTTCTTTTGCCGAGAGCGTTTCACTTTAGTGAGACCTCACCCCGACAGTGAGACCTCACAGCGAAGCCCCCATATAGTCGTTGAGACCTTGGCCTGTCGGCCAAACCTCTCGCCAGGCTCCTTATTCTTTTGGCGATGAGTTTACTTTCTCTTCAGTCGGGGAGACATTGCTTGGTCAGTGAGATCTCATGCCGAGACCACCATCTCATTGTCAGAAAGGCACCATATTCTCGGCAAGACCTTTTGCCAAAGGCAAAATACTTCGGCGAGCTTTCTTCATCATCTGTCGGCAGGACCCTCCGCATTGGTGAGACCCTACAGCGAAACCACCATACTACACCGACGACATTTGTTACATCAAGCCCTTTTGTTTCAGTGAGACCATAGGCAATCGGTGAGACCTCATGCCAAAGGCACCTTGCTTTGGCAAAGGCTCATTTCAGTCGAGAAGACTCTTCTTTATCGCTGAGACATCACGGCGAACTCAACTCGTCTGCCGAGATCCTTTAGAGTCGGGGAGACCACCTTCGCTCTCCAAGATATCACATCGAGGGAACCTCATTTTTGGTGAGACCTTTCCCTATCCGCAAGACACTATGTCGAGCTCAAATCCTTCAGTGAGAGCCCCATTCGTTTCGGTGAGACTCTCCCTCATCGGCAGGACTTCACTCTGAAGTCACCAGGTTTTACCGAAGGCATCACCCGACGACATCCCTCTTCGGTGTGACCTCCTTTAGTTGGAAAGACCTCCCAGCGAGGTCTAAATATTTCAGCAAGCTTAGACCATTTCAGGGAGACTTGATTGGTCGCTGAGACATCTTGTCGATGGCATCTCCTTTCGCTGAGACTCCACCTCCTCAGCCAAACCCTTCGCCGAATTCATAACCCTATAGCGAAAGCTCTACAGTGAACAACTGTCGATATGACCCCTTTTCGAGTGGAGAGATACATGAAGACTCATGGCAACCTGAAAGTCTTGGCGACTGGTTTATTCAACCACATAGAACACTCTGCTAGTCGGCAAGATAACAAGAGGGTCTTGCCGACTTTCTTCTCTGATGGGTTTTGTGCCATAACGGATCGAGGCATGCTTTCCAATGGACCTCCCTATGAAATAGCATCCGCTGTGTGATCTAACCCCTGATGCAAATGTCCCATTTGGCGTTCTTGAACATCTGAAACACAATTTATCCTACCCGATTGAGCCCCATTGGTGAAAATTTGGCAACATTTTTGGCAACCTTTGCTAGATGTTTGCCTGATAAACATGAAAATCAGTAGCCAAAACTTGTCTGTTGGGCTCGGAGTCACTTAGTAAAACCTCAGAACAGACCAAGAGCAATTCACACATGAATGCAACCTTCCTAAGAGTGATAGAAAGTAACAGGTTGCCAGCACTGATGAAGCAGGAGAAACTGAAAAGAAAATATTTACTGTGCTGAAACAACACCTAGGAAATGGAAAACAATTAAACTAAAGCGCAAAAGCACTTATTGGAAACATAAACCTAACCTACTATGTACAATGGAAGAACTTATCAGGCCTCAAAACAAGGCTTGAGGTGTATCCCATTGACTGGGATAGGAAGTACTTCACCTTCTGTTGTGGCCAGTTGATAAGCATTGTGTTTTTTGTAGTCTTTGATAATAAATGGACCCGTCCACATATTGTCAAACTTGGTGTGATGGCCTGGCCTACTTTTTAAAACATCCCATTTGAGAACAGTATCACCTTCCTTGAAAAATTTGGCTGTAGCTTTCTTGTCAAATGTTCTCTTTGTTTGGAGCTGATGATACTCCAAAGCTTTCATTGCTTTGTCTTTGGATTCTTCGAGTTCCATGAGCTCTACATATCTCACGGACATTGGGTCTTGTTCCTCATACATCTCTAACTAGTGGACAATGTCTAGAGCTGGAAACTCTGTAGATAGAGGTAATCTGGCCTCTTTGCCATAAAATAACATGTATGGTGAATTACCAATGGACCTCTTAGGAGTCACTTTGTCTGCCCAAAGTGCATACTTTAAATTAATGTTCCAAGTCCTTTGATTATCCTCCATAGTTCTTTTAATAATCCTGATGAGATTTTTGTTCATGCTTTCAGCTAAACCATTACCCTGAGGGTAATAATTTGAGGATGTATTCAAATGAATACCATGTTTAACAACCCAATTAGCTACTCTTAAATCTACAAATGCCAGAGCGTTATCAGATATGATAGAGTCAGGAACTCCAAATCTGGTGACTATATCCTCATAAAAACTCAAAACTAAAGACTGCTTTGCTTCTTTCAAAGCTATTGCTTTTGTCCACTGTGTGAAGTAGTCTATAGCAGTGAGCACCCACTTGTGACCAGTACTAGATGGTGGATTAATTGGCCCAATAAAGTCGATGCCCCATCTCATGAAGGGTTGCTCCACCTGAATTGGATGTAGAGGCATAGCAGGCAGCTTTTCTTTTCCTGCAAATAAAGCACATTTGATACACTTCTTTGACCATGCATATGCATCCTTAAACAAGTTGGGCCAGTAGTAACCAGCTCTCATAATTTTCTGAGTAGTAGTTCTTGGAGCAAAGTGACCTCATGCAGCTCCATCATGAAACTTATAAAGTATCTTTTCAATCTGATCGTTGTGAACACATCTTAATAGAACACCATTTAGATCCTTTTTAAAAAGAACATTATTTACCAACACATATGGTATAGACTGCAGTCTGGAGTATCTTCTTTTAGCTCTGTCCAAACCTGATGGACACTCACCATTTTGTAAAAAATGGGTCATGTCTTGAACCCAATTAATTGTTATCACATGCACATCATCTTGAGCATCCTGAGACTCATTTGTATTAGCAAAAACAACATCCTTTTCTAATTCATTTTCACTGATTGACCCTGTAGCAAGCTGTTCATAGAGACCTTTACCTCTAACCAGTTTGGTAATTTTGATATCCACATCATATTCCATAACCTTAGTGATCCACCCTGCTCTTTTTTCTTTCAAATCTTTACTCAACAAAAATTCCTTGACACCTGGGTGTGCAACCAGAATATGAATTTTATTGTTTGAAACTAGAGACTTAAATTTCTTTAGGCTTCTGATCACGGCGATAACATGTTTCTCAACAAATGTATACCTCTTTTCATAATCAACAAGTATTTGACTAAAGAAAGCTATGGGATGCTCTAGATTATCCCTATTTTTTTGAACCAGCATAGCAGAAAGTGAACTAATGTTGCCAAAAGCATACAAAAAGAAGTCTTTAGAGAAATCTGGATTTACCAGTGTTGGAACTGATGCTAAAGCTTCCTTGATTTCTTCAAAACTGTGTTTTGCTTCTCCAGTCCAACTGAAAACTGCATTCTTTTTAAGCATGGCGGTCAAGGGTTGTAGCAAATTTGCAACATTAGGAATGAATCTTCTTAGAAAGTTGATTCTTCATAAAAAGCTCTGCAATCCCTTCTTATGATTAGGCAACATAAATTCCAATATAGCTTTAACTCTTTCAGAGTCAATGGTAACTCCATCTTTTGATACTATATGGCCTAACAATTTACCTTCATGAACTGCAAAAATATTTTTTTTAGGATTGAGGGATATCCCATACTCCCTGCATTTTTCAAAAACTTGCTTGAGATGTGACAAATGTTCATCTGCATTTTTTGAATATAAAGTTATGTCATCTAGATAAACTAACAGACATTTCTGAATTAAATTATGAAATGCCATATCCATGGCATGCTGAAAGGTGGCACCAGCATTAGATAAACCAAAAGGCATTCTCTTGTAAGCCATAGTGCCCCATTTTGTTGTAAATGTTGTTTTATACTAATCCTCCTCTTTGACTAGAATCTGGTTATAACCAGAATATCCATCAAGAAGAGAAAATCTTTCTGATCCAACAACAGCTTGAAGAATTTATTCCATAGATGGCAAGGGATAATGATCTTTCAGAGATGCTCTGTTAAGGTCTCTAAAGTCTACACATAATCTTATCTCACCACTTTTTTTTCTAACCAAAACAAGATTAGAAACCCAGGATGTGTGCTTAATTGGAAATACAATGCCCCCCTCAACTAACTTGGTCAGCTCTTTGATCATTAAAGGTTCAAGCTTGGGGTTTAATGGTCTCTATTTTTGTCTAACAGGCTTGACATTAGGTTCTAACTCAATTGTATGTTGTGCAATATGAGGATCAAACCCTCTTAAATCAAAATATTGCCAAGCAAAAACATCATGATACTCTTGGCATAAAATAATGAAAGCTTTCTTATCCTCCGCTGAACAGATTTTTTCCAATTTGAGAAGCTTACCTTTAAAATTTTTGACTTCCTCATAATGATCCTCTTTGACTTGAATGCCAACTTTTCCCTTCTTAAGCTGATCATCAGAATTAAATATGGATTCCAAGGTAACCAACCCTTTGGGAAGTTTATTGGTCTTTAGCTGTATCACTTGATCATCATACTGTTGTTTAATCTTTTCCTGGTTTACTACAGAAAATTGATCTTCTTGGAGCAAAAAGGTCAGTATCTGTTCATCACTTTCAAATACTTGCTAGTTAATGTTGTTATCAGGAATTGATGGCCTGGTAACAACCTTAACATACTGTTGTATTTTATCCTTTTTAATATCACCTGGGATATCAAAATGTGCCCCAATTGTTGCAAGTCTTTCAGCATGCTTATTCTGATTTCATGGAATAGAAATCATATTGAAGGCATTAAATTCTTCAATTGTGTTCCATACTATGTTTCTGTAAGACTTCAGAGCATCATTTTTGGCAACATCCAGCCCCCTAACTTGATTAACTATGAATTCACTGTCTCCATAGACTCTCAAACCGTCAATTCCTCTTTTCCTTGCCCACTCAAGACCTTGAATGAGTCCTTCATACTCAGTAGTGTTGTTAGAACATGCAAAAGCAAAACGAAAAGCTGAAAAGCATTTATCACCCTGTGGAGAAATCAACATTGCACCTCCACCTGCTCCATTCTTGCTCCTGAAACCATCAAAGAACATTTCCTAAAGTCCACTTTGTTGTTGCAACAACTGATCTGAATCCTTTTCAAGGTTTGAAATCTCTGCATCGGGCTCAAGCATCACATAATTACCCATACCAGCATCTTGAATAAGGTCTTAAGGACTGTCCAACACATTTTCAGCTGCCCATTCATGTAACAACACATCAGGAACAACTTCTGCTTGGAGCTTTTGAGCAACAACTAGCTCATTGTCAGTAGAAATGACACAATTTGTGTCTGCAACAATAGGAGCAACATTGATGGGACTTGGGTTATATGGCTCAATGTGATCTCTAGCCAACCTCTCAGATTTAATGGTAACCTTGGTTCCATATCTTGTTCTAAATAACACATGTGACCAATCTGCTGACACATAACCCCCTATCTTGGCTGTAAAGTCTCTTGAGAGGCACAAGGAAAAGAAAGGTGGGAGATCTATGACACATATGTCTTGGGGAATAGAAAAATTAGGACAAGCATGAAGGGTGAGACTCAAATCTTTAATGATGCCCAATGTATTAATAGAAGTACCATCCAATTCAATCACTCCTTTCTCTAAAGGCTGATACTTTAGTCCAAGCTCGTCAGCAATCTGTTTTGGCATTACAGAGCTACTAGCTCCACTGTCTACCATACAGTTATGGACTAACTTATCACCTATGATCACTGACACGTAAAAAGGAGGTGGTTTGACTTCTTCTCCTGCCTCTTTGCTGGGTTGTTTATCACTTTCTTGAGGATCATTTCTCAAAACAGTGCTAACTTGACCTATTGGAGATTCAGACTCATCAGACACCTTAAAATTTGACAAAGTTGAGTGTAACATATCTTTTTGACCTGGGATGGCTAATGAATCTCACATAGACATCGTTACATTTGTCCTTTTCATACTATTAAGAATGTTAAAAGGGTACAACTGGGTTTACTTTATGATATACCTTTGTGCCAGCATGATCAACTTGCAAGTGTGGTTGCTCTTTAACTGGGAGTTGTTGATTTCTTTGCAACCCACGAGTCACTTGAGACGTAGATGGTTTTGCATCTATTGCTTTTCCTTTATCAGCCACTCGATCAAGCTCCAAAGCTCTTTTCTTTGCTCTCATGTTGGCTGCAATTGGAGAACTGTCTACATTAAGTCCACAAAATTCCTCACCTTGCCAGTTAAGTAGGGTGGCTTCATTGGTACGTTGATCTTGGTGTTGTGGAGATGTATCATTGAATTCATTCTACTGTGAACTTGAGGCATTTTGTACCATTAGCGCCTGATTAATGAGTCCTTTTGAACAAGTGGTCTGATTGTGAGGTTGGTTACACGGGTAGCACCACTCATAATCTGCTGCTAAGTTATTTTGAATAGGGACAAGATCCTTGACTGCACTAACAAGTGCTGGAGCATAAGCTTGAAAAGGTCTTGTGTTCACATTCTGCCTTGGGCCCTGGTAATTGCCTTGGTAAGCTTGTCTATTACCTTGATATGCTTATTGTTGACCTGAACTCTGCTGTTGATAAGGCCTGCTATATGATTGATGCTTCTCCAAGCTCACAAGCTTATTACCAAAAGTTTGCAATAGACTTTTGATTTCCTGCAACTCATTTGAAGAACTTGGAACAACATTTTTTTGTGTTACAGTAGCTGGAACAGGTGGCATAGGTGCAAAAGGTGGTATCTACAAAGGGATATTTGCATGAATCTCTGGAAATATAGGCATTGGTGGCCTAGGAGCAAGTCTACCAGCTTATATTAGGTTGTTTTTAGCTCTAATTGTTATTTCAAATGCGTCTGGTAGAGAAACACCCCCATTGATTGTATCATAACAGCTATATCGATGTTAAGAGCCTTCAAGAAGTATAAAAATGCATATTATGGAGGTGGTCTCACCGCTGCAGGGATTCTATCCTAGGTTCTTTGAAATCTGAAATTAAAATCATTCATTTGCTCCTGAGGAGCCCTCTTAAGTGTAGTCAATTGTTCCAACAAGGATAAATTGTCAGACCTGTCCTGAAACTGCTTGTACAGCTTGTCACCCAACTCATCCTAGGTGGCAACTGAACCTACTCCAAGACTCCTAAACCACTGCAACGCCCTTCCTTTGAATGATGTTGCAAGTAATCTTACAGCCACATCTTCTTGTATGATATGGTGAACACCACATAAGGAAGCAACATCACATATATGTTCAATCAGGGTGGTCTGATCTTCCCCACTGAAAATTGGAAAACTTTTCAGAGCTGCAATTAGGATGTCATTGTGTTGTAACAAATTTAATGGGCTACCTCTGTCGAATGGCACAAAAGGCTAATTTCTGGGAGCAGCCATTGGAAGTGGGTTTACTTGCACTCTAGGTGAATTAGAGAATGGGACAACAATATGAGATCTCAGGGATGGAGGAGTAGATTTAGCTCTTCTAGAATAAACAAATTTTGTCTTAGACCTTTTTGTTGCTCCGCCTTGTCTTCTTGGTGGTGACAGCTGCAAATATTTAAAAGGAACTAAGCTGCTCCTTGTCTGAACTCTTCTCATAAACTGTAAAAGCGTTGATTCTGAAGTTCTTTCTCTTTATGAAGTCGCCAAGTATGCAAAATGACCTCTACAAAGTCCTAAACTTGCTAGTTGCATACCAAACCAACAATATCACGTGGAAATTGTCCCACCGGGCATGCCAGAAATTATTGTCACCTGGATTTTGCACCCTATTGAATGTAAAACTCAGCAATCCAGTGCAACATGGGAAGACCTCCAAAGTTGTGGGTCACTTGTAGACAAAGGTTAACCTCCAGAGAAGGCTGGCTTCCTTTGGTATCACCTAAACTACCGATTTTGTAAAGGAAAGGGGAGAAGGAGTGCATAAAATAAAACTAAATGCTATGGTGATACACATAAATGACAGAAATCATGGAATGAAAACAAGATGAACATACACTGAGAAACTAAAGATAGATATTTCATTTACTCAACATAACTTTGTGAACTTATGCATCATTATTGAAAAGGTTTAATTTGCGTATCTATTTTAAGAAGGAAAGATGAATTTCACAACTTAAAGTTCAAATGCAGACTTAGAAAACACAGTTCAAAACTTACATAAACTGAAAAGAAATGAAAACAGTATGAAACACCAACACTGGTTTCCAAGGTAATCTTTGTATGTTATATTCCAGGTTCCAATTGAGTTACAAAGCATACATCAGCTGAGAAAGGATTGTTAAAATCACTAACTCTTGAGAATGCATCATCAGAACTCCCTTTCAAAGAGGCAAAAAATTCCCTATATACAAAAAGATGTCGGTCCCTTAGGGCTTTACAAAAATATCAGTCTCTGGAAGATCTGCCCCTAAATCTTTTTTAATGAAGTTAATGTTGCATTCAAGTGTAACCTCGTTGTCCATGTCGGTGTGAAAGATCGCCCTCAGGAGAACCTTTCTGATCTTTTGCAGCATTAACTTCTAGTCCTCGTGGCCATCTTCAAATCTTCCCAGCCAAGTTGCTTCCTTTCTGAGCGTTACCATAAATGTCGATCAACTCTTGCCAGTTGACATCCCAACTATCCCTGTGGTCTCCGCCTTTCTATTGCTAGATGACACCTTTTGGATATCAATCTGATTCATCGCTTTATTCACGGAGCAGATACACGTTGCTTATGCTCTGTCAATCTCGTCCACAGGGGGGGGGGGAACCGCCAAGTCTCGCCTGTAACTCTTAAGTTGTTATTGACATAGCTCACCACCATCGAAAAGACCACATAGCAAGTTCCCTTCCTCTCCTTGAGCTTACTTTAATTTAGAAAGACCCTATTGGGTCGGCGAGACATCTTGCCAAAGCTATCATGTTTCGGCGAGAGCTTACTCTCCTGTGCACAATGGTCGGTGAGACAAATGGGTCGGGGAGAGCTCTCCCCGAACTCAAAATATTATACTAAAGGCCCCCTCCATCGGTAAGACCTTCTTCACTCAGCCAGAACTCACTACGAGCAGCCCCATTCTTCCCGAGCTCCTTCATCTTTCGGTGAGATACTAAGCTGTTAGCGAGACATTATGCCGATATCAATTTCCTCTCGGCGAGACCACTGCATCAGGGAGACCTCCACTGGTCAGGGAGACATCATGGAAAATTCCTTTCTTTCACTAAGAGCGTTTCACTTCAGTGAGACCTCACCCCGACGGTGAGACCTCACAGTGAAGCCCCCATATAGTCATCGAGACCTTGGCCTGTCGGCCAGACCTCTCGCCAGGCTCCTTATTCTTTTGGTGATGAGTTTACTTTCTCTTCAGTCAGGGAGACATTGCTTGGTCGATGAGATCTCACGCCGAGACCACCATCTCATTGTCGGAAAGGCACCATATTCTCGGTAGGACCTTTCGCCGAAGGCAAAATACTTCGGCGAGCTTTCTTCATCATATGTCGGCAGGACCCTCCGCAGCGGTGAGACCCTACAGCGAAACCGCCATACTACACCGATGGTATTCGTTACATCAAGCCCTTTTATTTCGGTGAGACCACAGGAAGTGAGACCTCATGCCGAAGGCACCTTGCTTTGGTGAAGGCTCATTTCAGTCGGGAAGACTTTTCCTTATCGCTGAGACATCACGACGAACTCAACTCCTTCGTCGAGAGCCTTTAAAGTCAGGGAGACCACCTTCGCTCACCAATATATCACATCGAGGGCACCTCGTTTTTGGTGAGACCTTTCCCTATCCGCAAGACACTACGCCGAGCTCAAATCCTTCGTCGAGAGCCCCATTCGTTTCAGTGAGACTCTCCCTCATCGGCAGGACTTCACTCTGAAGTCACCAGGTTTTACCGAAGGAATCACCTGATGACATCCCTCTTCGGTGTGACCTCCTTTAGTCGGTAAGACCTCTCAGTGAGGTCTAAATCTTTCAACAAGCTTAGACCATTTAAGGGAGACTTGATTGGTCGCTGAGACATCTTGTCAATGGCATCTCCTTTCGTTGAGACTCCACCTCCTCAGCCAGACCCTTCACCGAAGTCATAACCCTATAGCGAAAGCTCCGCAATGAACAACTGTCGGTATGACCCCTTTTCGAGCAGGGAGATACATGAAGACTCATGGCAACCCAAAAGTCCTGGCGACTAGTTTATTCAACCACATAGAACACTCTGCTAGTCGGCAAGACAATAGGAGGGTCTTGCCGACTTTCTTCTCTAATGGGTTTTGTGCCAGAATGGATCGAGGCATGCTTTCCAATGGACCTCCCTGTGAAATAGCATCCGCTGTGTGATCTAACCCCTAATGCAAATGTCCCATTTGGCCTTCTTGAACATCTGAAACAATATTTGTCCTACCCAATTGAGCCCCATTGGTGAAAATTAGGCAACAATCATTACATGGGATTATGTAATAGACAAACATATTACTTGGAAATTATGTAATGCACTTTATGAAAATGAAATAGAAATTTGAAATGGGATTAATCTTGAATATGTATCTATTATTATTGAAATGCAGTGGGAGTTTGGAATGGGTTTATTACAAATGTGCATCTTATTATTGAATTAGACAAGAAAAAAATTATTTCTATATTAGTTCACATGTGGGTTAAAACATGGTAAAATTTAATGGGTAGAACATTGGGTTTGTTACACAAACCTGGAGGTTGCTTTATATAGATTTCCCCATGAATATAACCATATAGAAATGCACTCTTTATGTCCATTTTGTTCATCTTTATGATGCAACAATAGAAAGAACAAGGCAAATTGAATCCATCTTGGCTACAGAGGAAAATATCTTAGAGTAGTCAATGCCCTCAACTTGTGAAAACCCTTAGCTACAAGATGTGCCTTATATCTTTCAATAGAACCATTAGTTGCATATTCAGTATGGTACAGCCACTTGCACCAAACCATATTTCTTTTGTTAGGAGGAGTAACTAAATCCCATGTATTATTCTTCATCAATGAAGAATACTCCTTTTCCAAATACTAGAAGCCTTTGAAAAACTTTGCAGATCTAGAGATATAACATGACTCAAAAGACTAGTATTAAAAATTTGTGAACAAGTGTGTCTAAAGGATGTAGGATTACTAGCTAAAGAAACAACCTCCTCAACAACACCTCTATCCCACTTGGGAAAAACATGAGTGGTAGGAGGTGATG
This sequence comes from Sequoia sempervirens, assembly GCA_007258455.2. Classification (NCBI taxonomy): domain Eukaryota; kingdom Viridiplantae; phylum Streptophyta; class Pinopsida; order Cupressales; family Cupressaceae; genus Sequoia; species Sequoia sempervirens. The sequence continues at coordinate 272,850,960 of VDFB02000017.1, forward strand.
GTGGAGGTGGCAGTGGCAGTGGCGATGGATCAGGAGCATCATCTAAAGTATCCTCAAGTACTAAAGCATCCTAATGAGATGAAGAAGTGGAGTAGGTAGAAAGGAAGAGGAAGATGATGGATGATATGTTTGTGTAAAAGACTTATCAAATTGGACATCTTTACAAAATTGTCAAATAACCCCTTAGCTTTCATCCTCACAATAACCAACAAAGATGTATCATTGACTCTTCTTCTCCATTGTCTTACACTAACCATTCAGAATGAATTCCCAAGCTTCACTACTAAATAACCTAAAGAAGGAAACATTAGGCTTGATTCTGGATGAAACCTACTGTAGAGTAAGATTATGAATTTCCTTGTCCTTTTGCAATTTTGAATATAGTTGGCATATTTGATAGCTTCAACCCAAAATGATGGAACCATAGACCTAGACTAAAGCATAGAATTTTCCATCTCCTTTAATGATTTTTTATTTCTTTCAACAATACCATTTTGTTGAGGAGTGTAGGGAACTAAATACTAATGAATACCATGCTCAACACAATACTCCATAAAGGCCTGGTTCACATATTCCCCCCATTATCTGTGTATATTTGTTGAATAGAAGAAATTGAATACTCCATAAACACCTTGAAGGTCCCGATGGGCCTCACCCTTTGGAGAGGGTTCATGATGATGTTTTACAGGTACACAACCTTGATAAATTCCCTCTATGCAATACACCTTAGGGAGCCCAAGTATATAATGCTTAGTAATCAACTGTTGAAGATACATGTAATTGAGGTGTCCAAACCTCTCGTGCCAAATTTTTCTCAGATTTAGCATGGGAAATATGTGATGCTCCATAATATGACTCAAAACCATGAAAAATATACAACTAAGACTCATGATTTTCTATTCCTGAAGCAACAATCCTCTTTGGATGGTGTAGTTGTTGAATAACTACATCATATGATGAAAACTCAACTACCTTTCCATCACCAATATGATAATTTTGGGAAACTAAAAGGAGATTAGTTGAAATACTAGGAACATAGAGAAAATCCTCAATGCTACCCTCTTTCAATTATATTATACTTGACCCCATAACTAGAGCGTGTGAAGATTTTCCCAATTAAATATGAGAAGTAATGCTATCATAAATATATGCTAGAAGATCATGTGAGTGAGTGATGTGATGTGAGGCTCCTAAGTCAACTATCCAACTATCCTCAGATGAATCCAAACCTCTATATGTAAGGGCATGTCCATTAGTAGGTTTGGGAAGAGTAGTGTCATGTATTTGCATGGCCTCTTCCAAAGTTACAATCCTCTTATGAAAAACTTGTGATCATGATTATATAATCTAAAAAATATATAATAGGGTTTTCTTTTTGTTTTAGAATTGTAAGATTTCTTTCTTGATTATGCATAGGATACTTGGCTTGTGTGTCGACTTTATTCTTCTACTTAAATGATTGCTCATTTCTTGAAGTTGATTCTACTTCGGGTTTATTATAAGGCTTCTTTTCTTTTCCCTTAGTTGATTGGATAAATAGTATCTAAATTATCGAAGAGGTGATAGCATCCATAAAGATTTATTTAGATTGTTCTCTTGTACGTCTATCACAAAAATGTTCAAAAGATGGCATTACATGTCTTGTTCCAAGAGCATCCATGGTAGAGTAAAAGGAAGAAGCAAATATCTGATAAGGACCTCTTAAACTAGACAAATTCAAGAAGACACACTTTTTGTCTATTTTTCTATTACTATAATCCTAAAGTCTAGAAATAAAAGCTTAAATTGAACCAAGAAATTATCTTCAAGATGGAAGAGAAGGCATCTTCAATGGAAGAGAAGGCATCAGGAGACAATTGTAACAACTCTATCCATTATTCCAAATTAATTACTAAATTCCTTTTTTTCTTCGATTAACATATTTTATGTATTATCTTAATTATACACTTAGATACTTCTATCCTTACGAGATAGACATCTACTTGAATGAGGTAGGAATCTACCAAAACAAGGTAGGAGTCTACCCAAACGTGGTAGAAATCTATTTATTAATAATAGAATTATGCTCTGGCTAGAGACTTAGATTCATCAGGATCATTCAGATCTTGAGTCAATTTCTAAGGACTACACTTACTTATTGGAAGTGCACTGAGGTAGTTATCTTTAGAAGTATATAAATAAATAAATTGACTTGAGACCCACCTTAGAATTCAACCCTAAGCCTCGAGGAATCAAGCAAAACCATCTGGTTTTCTTTCTAAGTATACAAGGTCATATTTTAACATGACTTTATATTGGAGATTTAAACCCTCTTCTTATCAAGGATTTATCTTAATTTATTAAGTCTTTTATTAATAAAATTATTCAAATATAAGCGTGCCCTATGCCCATCTTCGAACACCTAAGTACTGGGAACTTCCTTCATTTCCCAAACTGCCTACATACCATGCTTCCAAACAGGATCAAGGCATAATGTATGTAGTTTTGTTTTCTATTCTAAGTTGATGTGAACTATTATGTGGGTATGCAACCCTTTCTAGGGCCCCTTTCCCAGACATTTCCTTTATGATTGTCACCCACGAAGGGAAGCAAAAGTTGTAAGTAAGTAGTCACCATGACTATTACTTGTTTTGTAAAGTAACTAATCTCTAATCATGAAAATGTAACATCATCCTTGAGACTATTGGAAACTAAATTATCATCCCAAAATAAAAACATAACAATTTAAATAAATAACATCTTGAATCCTTGAGGGGATTTCTAAGTTGAACTAGTAGATTTAAGTTCATTAGAATTATCTTTTTATATTATCAGTCCAAGAGAGATTACCCATCCCTTGGATTTTATTAACATCAAAATGACCCTTATTTCTCCCTAGAAATGTATATATGGATGATGCCACATACGTCATTATTGCAACTATGTTAGGCTACATATGCAGTAGCTCAAAGCACGACAATATTACCTGTAAACATGAACCAAAGACACCATTGGTATAGAACATTGTTGGTTTTTTGTTTCCATTCTTGATTAAAGTTTTCTAACTAAGAACAATAATGAAATTTGTTAATACTTAAACAACTTCCCTTCCACTTTTTGATCACCAAGATCCTCAATAAGGCAAGGTGACTGAGTAACAATAAAAGTAATTTAATAAATAAAATATGGATTGCTTGCTTTTATAACATTTGAACTAATGCTAATTGCCTCCTCTTACGAATTGAATTAAACTAAGCAATTAATAATCAAACTTCAAGATTGAAATAAATAAAAGTAAATAAACTCTTCCACTTATTTAGTGGTGAGTGTTATTCCACTTATTCAGTGGGGTGAGTAGTGATAAAATCAACGAATAGAATTTTGTGAAAGAAATTAAAATCTTAGAGGATAAAGTACAACTAATCCTTTGGAAATAAAATTTAATTCCATTATTAATCCCACATTATGATATGAATTTTTAATCAATCACTTATTTTCTAAATTTAATCATTGCAATATCGTTGAAACCTAATATTTGACTGGTCCATGAAATTTAGTAGTTTGAAAATCTTAGAATAACTTTTATACTAATACTTTTCTTAATATATAAGGAAACATAATATTCCACAATTATATTTTGACTTCTATAAAATAAAATTATCTCAACTTCCATTTTTGTAAACTGTTTCCTTCACTCCAAAATCCAAGTACTTATATTTTCAAACTTTCAATTCTTACTCGCATCAATGAAAGAAAATAAAATATAATTGTGCATTGATAATATGAACCTTGAAAATTCAATTTTACTAATATTTAAAAACTCATTTAGGAATCATATGAAAGATGTGTAAACAACCCCAAGACACCATTTGATTAGACTCAAAATTAGAATTTCATCTATGTGCAGAGTGTTATTCATAGCTTGAACCCCGACCCTTCTTCACCTTGGCTGATTTTAGAATATGTTAATCCAAACTTGATCATTTCAAATCTACCTCTTAGGAATTATAGGACACAATTACAATTGATAATGCAAAAATTAGCACACTTTGAGACCCAAAAAAAAATCACTTTGGTTTATTGATATGAGAAAGAGGGTGGTGTTGTGTCTAATGTTAGTTATAGGTATGTTTGAATTTCCTCATGTTTTAAACAAGAAAATAGAGGGTTGTTGAAATCCAATGCAACCTATAACATTAAGAGATCTACATGGAGTGAAATTCATGCATCTTATATCATTCTTGGAAGAACTTCCTTCAAAGGGTGGATTTTAGCTTTCAAGCAACATTGATTCTAGATTCTTAGAGATGATAGAAGATTGCCCATGATGCTAGAATATGATAACAACTTTAAGATACAAGGGTTTCTTCACCATATGTTCATCTTACAAGAATCTAGAAAATGAGGGTAGAATCTCTTAGACCTCTATGACGCAATCACTTAGGTGATTAAAGTCTAGCATAAACATTGCTAACGTGTTGTAAACATTGACTCCAAAAAAGAGAATGATAAATGTTTTTTGCAAATTCTTTTAACTTTGGTGTTGAATATATATTTTTTACCATACTTCAAGAAAAGATGCCTAAAAGTATTTTAGATTATCAGGCTATGTTGTGATTGCTAGTACAATAATGTTTTCTTACAATAGAACTAAGGAATGATAACCTAAACATGTTGATTGTAGTTTCTGCTATGCTAGTAATCTTTCAACAATCTCTCAGTCTCTACTATCAGACTAAAAACAAATGAAATACTAGAAAATAGATTCAAGATCTTATGGATGCAATACTAATAGTGAAATATGACATATATAAACCTATTAGGTTTGGATATTAGATCATATTTGGAATCTTAAACATAAAATTGAAAGGTGATAACTTAAATTGGATCTAATAAAGCATCAAAACAAAAGAACAAATAGTATGAAAATTTTTGCGCAATAGCACTCCAACTCACTAATACAATTTCCTTCCAAAAACAATGATATTCTCAAGATCCCAAAGGACATATAACCACCAAACTTTAATAGTTGGCATTATTATTATTTTAGAAAACATCAATCATTTTAGCTTATGTAAAAAAAATTCAATGAGAAGCAACTGAATCTCCATACAAAGACTAAACAAAGGGAGAAAATAAAGAGAGGGACCACTGATAATTAATAATTGAATTAAATGAATATTTTAGTAAGAATCAACAACTGGAAGTTCACAAGACTGAGTTGCGTACCTAGAATATGAATGCAGCCCCTAATGTCTATCGTGGTAGTTTGTTGCCCCCTACTCCATCCTTCCTACTCCCAAAATGTCATCCTTTTTCTTCCCCCAATGACTAATGAATTCTCCTTTTAAAAGAGCAAAGGTAAGTTCCCCCTCCCCCCCCATTTCCACTAGTCAAGCCATATTTCTATTGTTAGAATCCATTATAATGAGTTTCTTGTAACTAAAGTGGACAATTTCATTTTCCCTCATTTCCTCCATTATGTCAAGACAATGGATTGTTATAATGCCTGAGTTATTGCTATTTCCACTACTAAGTCGTGGTCCATAACTTTTAATATTAATTTTATACTATTATAGTAATGTAATGAGATGTTATATAGAATTCCATTTTAGTTTTCTATTTCCAATAAAATTCGATTCATTCAAATATCACAATATTATCATAATCTACAAAATTCCTCGACTTTATTTATCTGAAACATTAAATCAAAAATACTCATAATTAATTTAATTTAATTTTAAATATTATAGTCATTAAATTACTATTAACAAAATTAAACAAAAATAGTTTATAATTGTTCTAAGAGAGGAGGTTATGACAACAATGTTGTTAATTCAACATTCAATTCTAGAATCTTGAACTCATCAACTTTACCAAAGAGATCATCAAATTTGTCCCACATTTTCTTAGGAGTTGTATAACTAGAAATGTGAAATTTCACATTATTAGAAATTGAAATAAAGAAAATACATTTTTTTCCTATTTTGATGATAAAACCCAATTATGTGTGAGGTGTGTGATATAGATGGACCTATTTTCCTTTATTTCATTAGGAAATGAGATCCACACAAATAATTGACTTACAACCTATAGACACGTGAAACTAGCATTGTGCACTTAATTAATTCATATTCATTCAATCATCAAATACATCAAATTCACATTCATCCATTCATTAGGTAAATCAAATTCATTAAATTCGATTTCCTAAGGTCATCCATTTAAATTAAATAAATCGACTTTGTTTAATTTAAGTCTTACATCCCCGTTTTAATTAAATAAACCAAAATTTATTTAATTAAATCTCAAATGCATATTCCATCCCTTTTGATTTAAATAAATAAAAGTATTTAAATCAAATAGGTCAAAAGCATCAAATCATCGTCTAAGTTAATCAAACTATGATTAATCTAATCTAACCACCCATCACATCCTCTAGCTTTACCCACTTGCACCAATAAAGCATTTTAATTCATTTATTAAAATCATCATTTTCCCTCAACAAAGCATCTTTTGAGAATATTCCTCAAGTTTGAATTTGAAAACAAGTTGACTTGTCCCTTCCAACATGTCATTTGCCTTGAGCCAAGTGGAATTCAATGCATTCTTCCTTCCCTCTTGCATGTCATTTCAACAATTTCAAAATTCAAATATATGCATTTATTGGCACAATTCTCAAGACTTGCACATCCTCCATCCATTCACAAGTTGACAAGTGGCACTTTTCCATTGGCTAATTCTTAGTCCCACATTGCTCTATTTTTAACATTCATCCATATTATCATTCTATAAATAAGAGGCTAATCTCCTCATTTGATCATCCACAATTTGAGTAAATTTACCATGCTCAAATCATTAGCAATTCTCATCCATTATCATTGAATCTTAGCTAGGTTATGCATATTTTTCTATTGGAGCACTCATCAAGCATCAACAAAGTGGATCAAATTTCTTCATCAAACCACCATTGCATCATTGGAGTTGGGAAAGGGCCAATTTTCACATCAAATTGGCACCAATTCCCTCAAGAGATTAGGAGTTTGTTTGCTTTAGAATAGGATTTGATATGCTTTTAAATTTCATAGTGTTCTTCATTTCATATTCTATCTTTTTTCTATTCAAATGAATTTCTTGAGGAATCCTTGTTCTTACTTTCATTTCACCTTCTAATATGTTTTTTCATATTGTTTTGCAAGTATTAGGATTGGGGTTCGCACATTTGGTGCTAGGAGGGAAATCTCACCTTTTAATCATGTTTTTTTTATCAAATTTATGTGTTTTTCTTTGTTTACAGGTTCAACGTCGTTGTTTAGCATTGCGAGTTCTCCAGCATCGCTATACAGGACCATTGGAAATTCAAACTCCAACGCTGAAGCCTTCCTGCCCAAGATTTTGAACTTTAAACTATGTTGCTAGACCAATCAGACCCGTAGGAATTTAAAAAAAAAAATCAAACTGCACCGCTGGGAAAAAGGGCAACGCATTCACGCTCATTGGCCTGACTGCAAAGTGACGTTGATTGGCAAGCGGTGCTATACAACACCGCTGGAGAAATCAAACTACGACGCCTTCACGGATTGCAACGCTGGAGGGAGTATAAAGTGAAATTTAATTTACAACACGTGTTTTTTTTCAAATTCTGCTTCTTTTGTTTGTTTTCTGTCTTTTTGACCTCTGTTTTGTAGAATATGACTGATATTTTCTTGTAGGTTGAATCGATTAAAGACGAAGAGGAAGAGAAGCATGATGATGTCATTTCACAAAAAACAAGTGTTTTTAAACACTTTAGTGTTTGTTTAACACTTTTTGAGGATGCATTACTCCTCTTAAGGAAAATTTGTCATCTTTTATGCTTAGGATATACTAATTTCATTTGGGCTTTAAAAAGAACTTTTGAATTCTTGTTACAAAAGGCTTAAAAAGAAACATTAGGACTCAAATCCACTAAAGTTTGTTTTGGGATTAAAATTTGAACAAGGCAATTTGTCACACTTACTTTCGTGTTTTTAAAACGAACTCACAATTGCTTTGAAAGGTTTAAATGAACATGTGTAACTTTGTTTCTATGATTGCTTACTTAAACTAACATCATCGAAAAGGACATATGTGCTTCTCTCGCACTTTATAGCGATCTTGAGAAACAAAAGGCCTTTTTTATGATCTTAGGTTGAGATAAAGTAGTCACCTCCACACTTCATTTTGGGAAATAAAATTAAACAAAGCTTGCGAGTGTGAGTTAGGTATGTCGCGTGGGTTCTCCCTTTGTTTCTAAATGAAGGTCGATCGAACTACGGATGTTCTTGCTCGCTATTGTTTACCTTTAGAGGGGCCTGCCTAAGAGACACATCCGCAAGGAGAACTCGAAGGTGACTCCAACAAGTTTTTCATTCAGGCCGGTATATAAATGGATAATACTAAACTGTCAATTCCTCATGGTATGTAGGTCTTAGTCGTACAGTGTCTTTCAAAACAAGGTACTACCGTAAAAATTATAAGAGACCCTAGTAGGATTGATTAAATCCTTTAGTGGCTTGTTGGATGCTCACAAGGTGCCATGTCCCCGATGTCCCTTCATTAAGAACCTTGTTTGTAGTGGCCAACTAGTCCATCCAACGATTTTACCAAAGTGGTGCATTGGAACTTAGATTCCAAGAAGTTGCTTTCCATGTCCGATCTTGGTTAAAGTATAGAGGTTAAGACTTCATTCTTAACATACCTTTATACTCTTTCCTTGGTTGCATGTAAAATCATCTCTTCTACTACGAAGGGCATGAGGAAAGCCCACCAAGAAAAACGTACCAATTGAGCTAGGATGTTATATTGCTTGTGAGTCAAAACATTTTGCTTGTTCGAAAACATTGGGAAACAAACACTTAACATCATCATCCAAATCTCAAACCCTTTAGGAGGTAAATACAATTGACCAAGTTCATGTGTTATTGCTTTCCCTTGGGATTCACATCCTTAGAGGTTTCTAAACACTTGAAATTACATGTCAATTTGCGTACTAAAGATCAACAATAGGCAACCCTTGCCTTGAATTCATCAAAATTCCACATAACATACTTTGTGGGATTAGAAGAAATTAAGACATTGGACATCTAGTTTGGAAAAACTTAATCAAAAGAAGTGTTTGTGGTAAAATAAAGTCACTAAGAAAAGATAACAAAATGGACTCTCGCATGTGTTGAAACCTCATGATTTCCAAGAAAGTCAAAATCCCAAAACGAAAGTCCTTGAGTCAAGGTTCAAAATCCGGAAATGTATGTTGAAATTGAACCACTCCTTATTTATAGAGGTCCTTAGAAGCATTGCATGTTCTTCAATACCGAGGTCTAGGTAAACAAAGTGTCTTTCTAGGTACATCTTAGGATCAAAATCAAAATCTTTTTCATCAATCCTTCAAACATCAAACCAAAAATCATCTCACCATCACCCTTTGAGAAATCTTGAAATTATCCTTCATGCTAGGATTTTTGGCAAAAATCAAAATCATCAAATCCTTGAGACAAAATCCTTGAAATCTTTATCAAATCATCTTTGGCTAAGTATGTGTAGATGCATCCTTTTGCATATTCTTAGTCAAAATTATCAAACCATCTTATTTAGCTAGGTATATGTAGATGAATCCTTCTTCATATGCTTGGTTAAATTATCATCTTGTTTGAATAGGTGTGGGTAGATGCATCCTTCTTCCTACACATATTCAAATTATCATCCTTTAAGAAAATTTTCCCCTTAGATAATCATCCAACATCTTAGGGTCTATTTTTTCAATCAAAGCAAACCAAAAAAACTCAAGTCAAGGACAATCCAAAAATCAAAATCCGAAACATATCCAAAAGTCCTAAAAGTCTAGTGTACCCCTCAAGATTTATCAAAATATCAAACATCCACATCATCCATCTCTTGCATCATCATCATATCATCTTTTGATCCTCAAGATATCCTAAAAATTTCTCTTTAGTGCTTAAAATAAAATCAATCCAAAGAACTAGAGGTTCACCTCCCACATTCTTGAAGATTGATCCTTATTTGACGGTCCAAACTAGACCTCAACACAAGAGGAACATGGAATATAAAATTGATCCATAGATCATGAGTATTCTAAATCAATTGAACCTTCAAAGCCTTACAATGTCGATTGATTATCAAAACTCACACTTATACAATCCATACATGGGATCATTACCTTCTACGAATGTCAATGGTAAAAAAAATGTGAGTATGCCCAAATCGAAGTTTGGAACACCTTTCCCAATGGTAGATTTAAATCCAAGTCCAAACCTACAAATCTATCAACTGAAAAATCAATGCATGAGCCTTCAAATGAACAACGTCATCCCATCAAATCCCAACATGTCAAACGTGAATGTACCAAGTACAACTTTACAAAACATGAACATTTTGAATCCAAACTTGGTAAACTTTGCGATAGATATGTTTGCAAATCGTACAAATGTTTTTCGAAGTCCAAACAAGATGTTAACGACTTCGTGTATTAGTCCAAGTCAAGGTAACACCATGCAAAATCAAAGTTACCTAAATCAAGGCAATATGATTCCCAACATCAACAATGTTCAATTTCAACCTATCATGCCAAATCTAAACATCATTCCAAATCAGAACATTGTCCAAAATCAATTGATCCAAGAAAATCCATCAAATACCACTCAAATCATTGAATCAAAACCTCCAAATATACCATTGATATCACAACAACAGATGGTATCCAATCAAACAACACCCTTGACCCCGACAAATCAAAACATGATCTCCCAAGGACCTATCACCTCAGTCACTCCAACCATCACTATCCCTTCAATCATTCCAATTGCCACTCTCACACCCATCACATCTCAACCCCTCACTACCATGATCGCTCCAAGTGTATCTCAACCACTTGTAACTACATCCAACACAATTTTGAATCTGCCACCACTACCACCTAAACCAAACACAGCAAGATAAAATAACATTGCGCTAAAAGCTCACCAGGCCTACCAAAAGGGCATCCAACAATATATAGCCATGCAATAAGCAACAAAAGCTCAACAAGTGCAACAAGCCTCTCAAGTTGCCCAAGCCTCTCAAGCTACCCAACAAGCACAACCACAAACACAAAAAATGATAACTATTGGGGACAATGATCAGGATTCGACCAATGAACATGTTGAAAATGTCTCTACATCACCTAACGAGTAAAAGGGCATATCTCAAGAATTCATTCCAAATCATGATCAACATATTTCACCAAAGTCTAGCAATGGTCCTTTCCAAGACATATTGACATCCTTCGACCTCATGGTTGCAGATATTGAAGGAATATTCAACTCAACATTTGATCCAAGTTCACTTAAAAATGAAGAGGATATTGTGCCGATTCCCATGCCTAATGAACACATCCAAGAATCCTTTATAAGCAATCCATACTTTGAAACTGACCCATGTCAAGAAACTGATCCAAAGTGTGTCAAAAGCAATCCTAAAATCATTCAAGATCAAGAATTTGTATCTCCATGATACTACAATGATCTAATGGACACTCTCTTATCTATACAAGATGCACATACTCCACCATCTATCCATGAGATGCTTTCTATGGATGGACACATAGATGATCTTCATTCAGAACAAGATTCTCTTACTCCTAACATTATTACACAAAAAGAATAGGTTATTGAATTGACAACATCAGGATTAGACATATCCCAAATTCAAACTGAGGACATCATGTATGAAGATATCCAACAGTATCCACTCAAGGAAACAGGTCAGAAATAACAATATATTCTCAAGTCAGTAGAGCAGCAAATTCCAATAACATCATCTACAATGGTCATTTATCAGAAAATGCATTCTAAACAAGAGCTCTCGAAACAGGCGAAATCAAAGCATGAAGGCACTACTACCACCATACTGGGGGAAACTTTTTCTCAAGCAAATGTCAACATAGGGAGCACAAAGAATCCTTATGATGAAACCGATGCCAATACTACAACCAGTCACATCATGAATCTTCTTCCACCCATCACCCCATCCATGAATTGGGACCAACTTCAAAAGAAAGATTTGAATCAAAGTACGAAGAACGTTATCAAATCAAAAGAAGCTAAGAAGCATAATGGACAAATCAAATACAAATGGATACCAAAGAATACAAAGAAAGATCATCCCTATCAAACTCCATCAGTCAAAGAAACTATGGGGCAAAATAAAAAAGGGAAAAGTATCCATCAAAGATGTCCGCAAAAGCAAAAACAAGCTTTTCAAGTGACGTACAAAGTCTATCAAGCAGTTGGTCCTAATTCCATGCACACTTCCGTATCCACCCATCATTGCTCATCTTCCCAAGTTTGGAGAGTCAAAGGTGCCAAACTGTCAACCAATCCATCTTTTATCCCTAAACACAGTCCATCCACGCCTCCACGCATGATATCCAATTCTCACATTAGCCATGTATTGGGAAAGACCCTTCATGATAAGGATTTAGAAGGCACTCTATCACAATGTGTGCACAAAGACAAATTCAACTCTGGTATCAATGAAGAAGAATCTCAAAAATTGCATTCAAGTGCATGTATCTTAGCAAAGCAACTTCTTCAGAAAGGATATCGATGGTACATTATGACAAAAGCATCTACATCGACACCACTAGGTGGGTTAGCTTAAAAGCTTTCAGAAAAACAAAAAAAACATCAAAAAGTATGAAAATCCAAAAAAAAAATCAGAAAAATGATTGAAAACAGTAAAGAAAAAAATCGTCCTCTAGTGAAAACCATTATGGTGGCACTTTGGGCAGGTACCATGATTGAAAACCTGGCAAATAGGCATCATGTGTAGAATCAAGCATATGTGTACGCTAGTTTAGGAGGAAGCATCTCATCCCATCCATAATAAATCCAACATTCCATCCATCTCATCCATAATAAATCCATCTATCAATGAACCAATTATCTAATCCATTTTCATCTATCTGCATCCATCATCCAAGTTATCTTGATCTTGATGAAATTTGGGGGCACACTTTACACTTTCTTATGACAAGCATCTTGACATGGGTTTTTTTCATCCTATCCAGTGTTATTTGAGCAATGAAGCATTATCCAATGAGCATTCTTTATCTGAACACCTTATTTTATCGCAAGATAATCCTTGGCATCCTTTTTGTGCTTACCATATCCATCCATCCATACACCTATCCAGGCATCTATCCATAACATTCCATACATTGTTAGACACTAGGGGCAGATATTTACATCTTGCTTCGAGAATAAATCTTGATCTATATCCTCCAACTTATGTGGTGATCTGAACATTGGAAAATGTGAAATCAAATTGGTCAAAGCATTTGTGATCCAAAATCCAAATCACTAGCCCATGGCATATTTTGACAAGAAGATGTTCCTTATCAGTCTTCATCTTTCATCGAACATCAATCCAAGTAATCACTATTAGTTGCATCTAAGTTGCACTTCAAACGTCACATCAAATCATCCAAACATCTTTTGTTCCAAACCAAGCTTCAACAATCCTAATTAATCGAATCCAATCAATCCACAATCTTGGGATATCCTTCCTGATCATTGTGTTTCTTAACACTATCCTTGCATTGTTGTGCATCCTCAACAATGTTATCATCATCGGTCCTGATCAATCAATCCTTGCATTGTTGTGCATCCTCAACTGTTATCGTCATCAATCCCGATCAATCAAATCCTTGCATTGTTGTGTATCCTCAACAATGTTATCATCATCATCAATCCATCGATTCGATCAATCAACCTTAGCTTGGTCTTCAACAAAATCCAAAAATAGAGCACTGATATCATCACACATGTCCATATCCAAATTGTCAAAATCATGCGAAAAATCCAAAAACACTCAAAAAATATAAAAAAGATCAAAAACATGGTATCTGAACTACATTGTCTTCGAGCTTAAACGTAGGCAAGGCTAATCTTTTATCAGCCCCCGAGACACAAAATCCAAAAACATTCATAAAATCTCAGAAAACTCCAAAACATTTGAAAAAAAATAAAAAATCCAAAAACATCCAAAACATATCAAAAAACCCAAAAACAGCCTCAAAACATTCCAAAAACATCCAAATATTTGAAAAAAATCCATCTATCTCATCTCGCTTTCACTTGAAATAATCACTCAAAAAACAATAAACTGATCATCACCTTCATTCTTTGGCAAAACAAACAGAAGCAACCACAACAATCAGCAAAAGCAAACTTCAAACACAAAATAAAAATCAAAACAACAAACCTTTAAACACAAAATCAAACTCTTGATCATTCCCAAACATGTTAATCAACTTTATATCAATAGCCTTTCAAACAACCTATCAACTTGCCACCATCCACTAACATGTCCTCGGATATATCCTTCCTACAATGGGCATTATCTTTTGGAAAAACACTTTGGATAAACAAAATAACGTGTCGCCATCCATTAACATGTCCTAGGATGTATCCTTCCTACAATGGGCATTATCTTTTGGCAATAGTTTCGATTCTTATCCTAAACAAAACAAATCCCTTTAGCTAGAGGTATGAAGAACATTGACTTGTTTGTGTACTTGATCTTTTCTTTTGATTTATCTTATTGCGCTCATTCCAATGACCTCTCGATGATGTCTAATTGAAGTGATTTAGAGAGAAAGGAATGGGGCATCGATCATTATCCTTTTGTCTGTTGTGATTGTTGGACAGTCTTGTAATATAACTTGGAAAATACTTGCTTTGTTAGGTACGTCCTAGCAAGGTTTTTGTATGTCAAGTGTGAACAAGAATACTCCTATCTGTTTTTCGAGTCAAAGTCCATCACACTAGGTACAACGCCATCCTGGTTCTTTATACCTTGATGCATCGTACCATGTGTGTAATCAAACATAAGGTAAGTAGCCCTTTTAAAATCCCAATCCTTGATAAGTGAAACATCATCATCTATCATCATCATCTCTAATAAAGTCTCATCAGATCATGGACTTGTTGGATCCTCTTGTCATCATCTCATTTCTTCTTTCTTCTTTTCCGCACTAACATCACATCATGAATAGTTAATCATCATCATCATTGCATCCATCCTGCATCCACAAACCATCAACATTTTGCACATCATCTCACATGCATATTCATCATCATAATATAGATCTGTTAGTCTAAGCATCTCATAAAATCATACATTTGCATAAAACATTCATTGCATAATCATATAGGCATTATCACATCATCCATCATCACATCATATCATCATTTAAGTTGTTTAGGGTACTATAGATTGGTTATTCTAAGCATCTTAAAACCATCTCATTTGCATCATCATCATAACCATCCATTTTGAACCTCTTTATCACGAGATCGAACCTCAAATCGATTTTTTTCGCTCAATCTCTCGAGGGGGCAATGTACTAGTGTACTTCTTTCCGCTGGAGCATTAAAAAAAAAGAAGTTTTTTTTTGAATTTTGATCGTGGCAAGTTTATTTTTTGAACCAACGCAGCAAGTACATTGCTTCAAAGAGGGGAAAAATGTAGACACGTGAAATTAGCACCGTGCACTTAATTAATTCATATTCATTCAATCATCAAATAAATCAAATTCACATTCATCCATTCATCAAGTAAATCAAATTCATTAAAGTTGATCTCCTAGGATCATCCATTTAAATTAAATAAATCAACTTTGTTTAATTTAAGTCTCACATCCCCCTTTTAATTAAATAAACCAAAATTTATTTAATTAAATCTCAAATGCATATTCCATCCCTTTTGATTTAAAAAATCAAAGTATTTAAATCAAATAGGTCAAAAGCATCTAATCATCATCTAAGTTAATCAAACTATGATTAATCTAATCTAACCACCCATCACATCCTCTAGCTTTTCCCACTTGCATCAATAAAGCATTTTAATTCATTTATTAAAATCATCATTTTCCCTCAACAAAGCATCTTTTGAGAATATTCCTCAAGTTTGAATTTGAAAACAAGTTGACTTGTCCCTTCCAACATGTCATTTGCCTTGAGCCAAGTGGTATTCAATGCATTCTTCCTTCCCTCTTGCATGTCATTTCAACAATTTCAAAATTCAAATATATGCATTTATTGGCACAATCCTCAAAACTTGCACATCCTCCATCCATTCACAAGTTGACAAGTGGCACTTTTCCATTGGCTAATTTTTAGTCCCACATTGCTCTATTTTGAACATTCATCCATCTTATCATTCTATAAATAAGAGGCTAATCTCCTCATTTGATCATCCACAATTTGAGTAAACATACCATGCTCAAATCATTAGCAAATCTCATCCATTATCATTGAATCTTAGCTAGGTTATGCATATTTTTCTATTGGAGCACTCATCAAGCATCAACAAAGTGGATCAAATTTCTTCATCAAACCACCATTGCATCATTGGAGTTGGGAAAGGGCCAATTTTCACATCAAATTGGCACCAATTCCCTCAAGAGATTAGGAGTTTGTTTGCTTTAGAATAGGATTTGATATGCTTTTAAATTTCATAGTGTTCTTCATTTCATATTCTATCTTTTTTCTATTCAAATGAATTTCTTGAGGAATCTGTGTTTTTACTTGCATTTCACCTTCTAATGTGTTTGTTCATATTGTTTTGCAAGTATTAGGATTGGGGTTCGCACATTTGGCGCTAGGAGGGAAATCTCACCTTTCAATCACATTTTTTTTATCAAATTTATGTGTTTTTATTTGTTTACAGGTTCAACATCGTTGTTCAGCACCGCTAGTTCTCCAAAGTCGCTATACAGGACCGTTGGAAATTCAAACTCTGACGCTGAAGCCTTCCCGCCCAAGATTTTGAACTTTAAACTGTGCCGCTAGACCAATCAAACCTGCAGGAATTTTAAAAAAAAAATCAAACTGCACCGCTGGGAAAAAGGGCGACACATTCATGCTCATTGGCCTGACTGTAGAGTGACGCTGACTGGCAAGCGGCACTATACAACACCGCTGGAGAAATCAAACTACGACGCCTTCACGGATTGCACCGCTGCAGGGGAGTATAAAGTGAAATTTAATTTATAGCACGTGTTTTTTTTCAAATTCTGCTTCTTTTGTCTATTTTCTATCTTTTTGACCTCTTTTTTGTAGAATATGACTGATTTTTTCTTGTAGGTTGAATAGATTAAAGACGAAGAGGAAGAGAAGCATGATGATGCCATTTCACAAAAACAAGTGTTTTTAAACACTTTTGTGTTTGTTTAACACTTTTTGAGGATGCATTACTCCTCTTAAGGGAAATTTTTCATCTTTATGCTTAGGATATACTAATTTCATTTGGGCTTTAAAAAGAACTTTTGAATTCTTGTTACAAAAGGCTTAAAAAGAACATTAGGACTCAAATCAACTAAAGTTTGTTTTGGGATTAAAAATTGAACAAGGCAATTTGTCACACTTACTTTGGTGTTTTTAAAACGAACTCACAATTGCTTTGAAAGGTTTAAATGAACATGTGTAACTTTGTTTTTATGATTGCTTACTTAAACTAACATCATCGAAAAGGACGTATGCGCTTCTCTCGCGCTTTATAGAGATCTTGAGAGACAAAAGGCCTTTTTTATGATCTTAGGTTGAGATAAAGTAGTCACCTCCACACTTCATTTTGGGAAATAAAATTAAACAAATCTTGCGAGTGTGAGTTAGGTATGTCGTGTGGGTTCTCCCTTTGTTTCTAAATGAAGGTCGATCGAACTACGGATGTTATTGCTCGCTATCATTTACCTTTAGAGGGGCCTGCCTAAGAGACACATCCGCAAGGAGAACTCGAAGGCAACTCCAACTGGTTTTTCATTCAGGCCGGTATATAAATGGATAATACTAAACTGTCAAGTCCTCATGGTATGTAGGTCTTATTCGTACAGTGTCTTTCAGAACAGGGTACTACTGTAAAAATTATAAGAGCCCCTAGTAGGATTGATTAAAGCCTTTAGTGGCTTGTTGGACGCTCACAAGGTGCCATGTTTCGATGTCCCTTCATTAAGAACCTTGTTTGTAGTGGCCAACTAGTCCATCCAACGAGTTTATCAAAGTGGTGCATTGGAACTTAGATTCCAAGAAGTTACTTTCCATGTCCGATCTTGGTTAAAGTATAGAGGTTAAGACTTCATTCTTAACATACCTTTATAATCTTTCCTTGGTTGCATGTAAACCATCTCTTCTACTACGAAGGGCATGAGGCAAGCCCATCAAGAAAAATGTACCAATTGAGCTAGGATGTTATATTGCTTGTGAGTCAAAACACTTTGCTTGTTCGAAAATATTGGGAAACAAACACTTAACATCATCATCCAAATCTCAAACCCTTTAGGAGGTAAATACAATTGACCAAGTTTATGTGTTATTGCTTGCCCTTGGGATTCGCATCCTTGGAGGTTTCTAAACACTTGAACTTACATCTTAACTTTCCTACTAAACATCAACATTAGGTAACCCTTGCCTTGAATTCATCAAAATTCCACATAACATACTTTGTGGGATTAGAAGAAATTAAGACATTGGACATCTAGTTTGGAAAAACTTAATCAAAAGAAGTGTTTGTGGTAAAATAAAGTCACTAAGCAAAGATAACAAAATGGACTCTCGCATGTCTTGAAACCTCATGATTTCCAAAAAATTAAAAATCCCAAAACGAAAGTCCTTGAGTCAAGGTTCAAAATCCGGAAATGTATGTTGAAATTGAACCACTCCTTATTTATAGAGGTCCTTAGAAGCATTGCATGTTCTTCAATACCGAGGTCTAGGTAAACAAAGTGTATTTATAGGTACATATTAGGATCAAAATCAAAATATTTTTCATCAATCCTTCAAACATCAAACCAAAAATCATCTCACCATCATCTTTTGAGAAATCTTGAAATTATCCTTCATGCTAGGATTTTTGGCAAAAATCAAAATCATCAAATCCTTGAGACAAAATCCTTGAAATATTTATCAAATCATCTTTGGATAAGTATGTGTAGATGCATCCTTTTGCATATGCTTAGTCAAAATTATCAAACCATCTTATTTAGCTAGGTATATGTAGATGCATCCTTCTTCATATGCTTGGTTAAATTATCATCTTGTTTGAATAGGTGTGGGTAGATGCATCCTTCTTCCTACACATATTCAAATTATCATCCTTTGAGAAAATTTACCCCTTAGATAATCATCCAACATCTTAGGGTCTATTTGTTCAATCAAAGCAAACCAAAAAAAATCAATTCAAGGACAATCCAAAAATTAAAATCCAAAACATATCCAAAAGTCCTAAAAGTCTAGTGTACCCCTCAAGATTTATCAAAAGATCAAACATCTACATCATCCATCTCTATCATCATCATCATATCATCTTTTAATCCTCAAGATATCCTAAAAATTTCTCTTTTTTGCTTAAAATAAAATCAATCCAAAGAACTAGAGGTTCACCTCCCACATTCTTGAAGATTGATCCTTATTTTACGGTCTAACTAGACCTCAACACAAGAGGAACATGGAATATAAAATTGATCCATAGATCATGAGTAATCTAAATCAATTGAACTTTCAAAGCCTTACAATGTCGAGTGATTATCAAAACTCACACTTATAGAATCCATACATGGGATCATTACCTTCTACGAATGTCAATGGTAAAAAAAATGTGAGTATGCCCAAATAGAAGTTTGGAACACCTTTCTCGATGGTAGATCTAAATCCAAGTCCAAACCTACAAATCTATCAACTGAAAAATCAATGCATGAGCCTTCAAATGAACAACATCATCCCATCAAATCCCAACATGTCAAACATGAATGTACCAAGTACAACTTTACAAAACATGAACATTTTGAATCCAAACTTGGTAAACTTTGTGATAGATATGTTTGCAAATCGTACGAATATTTTTCAAAGTCCAAACAAGATGTTAACGACTTCGTGTATTAGTCCAAGTCAAGGTAACACCATGCACAATCAAAGTTACCTAAATCAAGGCAATATGATTCCCAACATCAACAATGTTTAATTTCAACCTATCATGGCAAATCTAAACATCATCCCAAATCATAACATTGTCCTAAATCAATTGATCCAAGGAAATCCATCAAACACCACTCAAATCATTGCATCAAAACCTCCAAATATACCATTGATATCGCAACGACAGATGGTATCCAATCAAACAACACCGTCGATCCTGACAAATCAAAACATGGTCTCCTAAGGGCCTATCACCTCAGTCATTCTAGCCATCACTATCCCTTCAATCATTCCAACCGCCACTCTCACACCCATCACATCTCAACCTCTCACTACCATGATCGCTCCAAGCGTATCTCAACCACTTGTCACTGCATCCAACACAATTTTGAATCTTCCACCACTACCACCTAAACCAAACGCAGCAAGATAAAATAGCATTGTGCTAAAAGCTCACCAGGCCTACCAAAAGGCCATCCAACAATATCTAGCCACGTAATAAGCAACACAAGCTCAACAAGTGCAACAAGCCTCTCAAGCTACCCAAGCCTCTTAAGCTGCCCAACAAGCACAAACACAAACACAAAAAATGATAACTATTGGGGACAATGATCAGGATTCGACCAATGACCATGTTCTCTACATCACCTAACGAGTTAGAGGGCATATCTCAAGAATTCATTCCAAATCATGATCAACATATTTCACCAAAGTCTAGCAATGGTCCTTTCCAAGACATATTGACGTCCTTCGACCTCATGGTTGCAGATATTGAAGGAATCTTCAACTCAACATTTGATCCAAGTTCACTAAAAAATGAAGAGGATATTGAGCCGATTCCCATGCCTAATGAACACATCCAAGAATCCTTTATAAGCAATCCATCCTTTGAAACTAACCCATGTAAAGAAACCGATCCAAAGCGTGTCCAAAGCAATCCCAAAATCATTCAATATCGGGAATTTGTATCTCCAGGATACTGCAATGATCTAATGGAAACTCTCTTATCTATACAAGATGCACATACTCCTCCATCTACCCATGAGATTATTTCTATGGGTGGACACATAGATGATCTTCATCCAGAACAAGATTCTTTTACTCCTGACATTATTACACAAAAAGAGCAGGTTATTGAGTTGACAACATCAAGATAAGACATATCCCAAATTCAGACTAAGGACATCATGTATGAAGATATCCAGCAATATCCACTCAAGGAAACAGGTCAGACATAACAGGATATTCTGAAGTCAGTAGAGCAGCAAATTCCAATAACATCATCTACAAAGGTCATTTATCAGAAAATGCATTCTAAACAAGAGCTCTCGGAACAGGCGGAATCAAAGCATGAAGGCACTACTACCACCATACTAGGGGAAACTTCATCTCAAGCAAACGTCAACATAGGGAGCACGAAGAATCCTTATGATGAAACCAATGCCAATACTACAACCAATCACATCATGAATCTTCTTCCACCCATCACCCCATCCATGAATTGGGACCAACTTCAAAAGAAAGATTTGAATCAAAGTATGAAGAACGTTATCAAATCAAAAGAAGTTGAGAAGCATAATGGAAAAATCAAATACACATGGATACCAAAGAATACAAAGAAATATCATCCCTATCAAACTCCATCAGTCAAAGAAACTATGGGGAAAAATAAAAAAAGGGAAAAGTATCCATCAAAGATGTCCGCAAAATCAAAAACAATATTTTCAAGCGACATACAAAGTGTATCAAGCAGTCGGTCCTAATTCCATGCACACCTCCATATCCACCCATCATTGCTCATCTTCCCAAGTTTGGAGAGTCAAAGGTGCCAAACTGTCAACCAATCCATCTTTTATCTCTAAACACACTCCATCCACACCTCCACGCATGATATCCAATTCTCACATTAACCATGTATTGGGAAAGACCCTTCATCATAAGGATTTAGAAGGCACTCTATTGTGATGTGCACACAAAGACAAATTCAACTCTGGTATCAATGAAGAAGAATCTCAAAAATTGCATTTAAGTGCATTTATCTTAGCAAAGCAACTTCTTCAGGAAGGATACCGATGGTACATTATGAAAAAAGCATCTACATCGACACCACTAGGTGGGTCAGCTTAAAATCTTTCAGAAAAACAAAAATAAAATCAAAAAGTATGAAAATCCAAAAAAAAATTTACAAAAATGATTGAAAACAGTAAAGAAAAAAATTGTCCTCTAGTGAAAACCACTATGGTGGCACTTTGGGCAGGTACCATGATGAAAACCTGGAAAATAGGCATCATGTGTAGAATCAAGCATATGTGTAAGCTAGTTCAAGAGGAAGCATCTCATCCCATCCATAATAAATCCAACATTCCATCCATATCATCCATAATAAATCCATCTATCAATGAACTAGTTATCTAATCCATTTTCATCTATCTGCATCCATCATCCAAGTTATCTTGATCTTGATGAAATTTGGGGGCACACTTTACACTTGCTTATGACAAGCATCTTGACATGGGTTTTTTTCATCCTATCCAGTGTTATTTGAGCAATGAAGCATTATCCAATGAGCATTCTTTATCTGAACACCTTATTTTATCGCAAGATAATCCTTGGCATCCTTTTTGTGCTTACCATATCCATCCATCCATACACCTATCCAGGCATCTATCCATAACATTCCATACATTGTTAGACACTGGGGGCAGATATTTACATCCTGCTTCGAGAATAAATCTTGATCTATATCCTCCAACTTATGTGGTGATCTGAACATTGGAAAATGTGAAATCAAATTGGTCAAAGCATTTGTGATCCAAAATCCAAATCACTAGCCCATGGCATATTTTGACAAGAAGATGTTCCTTATCAGTCTTCATCTTTCATCGAACATCAATCCAAGTAATCACTATTAGTTGCATCTAAGTTGCACTTCAAATGTCACATCAAATCATCCAAACATCTTTTGTTCCAAACCAAGCTTCAACAATCCTAATTAATCGAATCCAATCAATCCACAATCTTGGGATATCCTTCCTGATCATTGTGTTTCTTAACACTATCCTTGCATTGTTGTGCATCCACAACAATGTTATCATCATCGGTCCTGATCAATCAATCATTGCATTGTTGTGCATCCTCAACTGTTATCGTCATCAATCCTGATCAATTAAATCCTTGCATTGTTGTGTATCCTCAACAATGTTATCATCATCATCAATCCATCGATTCAATCAGTCAACCTTAGCTTGGTCTTCAACAAAATCCAAAAATAGAGCACTGATATCATCACACATGTCCATATCCAAATCATCAAAATCATGCGAAAAATCCAAAAACACTCAAAAAATCAAAAAATGATCAAAAACATGGTATCTGAACTACGTTGTCTTTGAGCTTAAACGTAGGCAAGGCTAATCTTTGATTAGCCCCCTACAAAATCCAAAAACATTCAAAACATCAAAATCCAAAACATTCAAAAAACATCAAAATCCAAAACATTCATAAAATCTCAGAAAACTCCAAAACATTTGAAAAAATAAAAAAAATCCAAAAACATCCAAAACATATAAAAAAACCCAAAAACAGCCTCAAAACATTCCAAAAACATCCAAATATTTGAAAAAAATCCATCTATCTCATCTCGCTTTCACTTGAAATAATCACTCAAAAAATAATAAACTGATCGTCACCTTCATTCTTTGGCAAAACAAATAAAAGGAACCACAACAATTAGCAAAAGCAAACTTCAAACACAAAATCAAAATCGAAACAACAAACCTTTACACACAAAATAAAACTCTTGATCATTCCCAAACATGTCAATCAACTTTATATCAATAGCCTTTCGAACAACCTATCAACTTGTCACCATCCACTAACATGTCCTCGGATATATCCTTCCTACAATGGGCATTATCTTTTGGAAAAACACTTTGGATAAACGAAATAACGTGTCGCCATCCACTAACAT
The DNA here is from genome assembly GCA_007258455.2 of Sequoia sempervirens. Classification (NCBI taxonomy): domain Eukaryota; kingdom Viridiplantae; phylum Streptophyta; class Pinopsida; order Cupressales; family Cupressaceae; genus Sequoia; species Sequoia sempervirens. The sequence continues at coordinate 272,874,897 of VDFB02000017.1, forward strand.
GTCCTAGGATGTATCCTTCCTACAATGGGCATTATCTTTTGGCAATAGTTTCGATTCTTATCCTAAACAAAACAAATCCCTTTGGCTAGAGGTATGAAGAACATTGACTTGTTTGTGTACTTGATCTTTTCTTTTGATTTATCTTATTGTGCTCATTCCAATGACCTCTCGATGATGTCTAATTGAAGTGATTTAGAGAGAAAGGAATGGGGCATCGATCATTATCCTTTTGTCTGCTGTGATTGTTGGACAATCTTGTAATATAACTTGGCAAATACTTGCTTTGTTAGGTACGTCCTAGCAAGGTTTTTGTATGTCAAGTGTGAACACGAATACTCCTATCTGTTTGTCAAGTCAAAGTCCATCGCACTAGGTACAACGCCATCCTAGTTCTTTATACCTTGATGCATCGTACCGTGTGTGTAATCAAACATAAGGTAAGTAGCCCTTTTAAAATCCCAATCCTTGATAAGTGAAACATCATCATCTATCATCATCATCTCTAATAAAGTCTCATCAGATCATGGAATTGTTGGATCCTCTTGTCATCATCCCATTTCTTCTTTCTTCTTTTCCGCACTAACATCACGTCATGAATAGTTAATCATCATCATCATTGCATCCATCCTGCATCCAAAAACCATCGACATTTTGCACATCATCTCACATGCATATTCATCATCATAATATAGATTTTTTAGTCTAAGCATCTCATAAAATCATACATTTGCATAAAACATTCATTGCATAATCATATAGGCATTATCGTATCATCCATCATCACATCATATCATCATTTAAGTTGTTTAGGGTACTATAGATTGGTTATTCTAAGCATCTTAAAACCATCTCATTTGCATCATCATCATAACCATCCATTTTGAACCTCTTTATTGCGAGATCAAACCTCAAATCGAATCTTTTCGCTCAATCTCTCGAGGGGGCAATGTACTAGTGTACTTCTTTCCGCTGGAGCATTAAAAAAAATCAGATTTTTTTTTAGTTTTGATCGTGGCAAGTTTATTTTTTGAACCAATGCAGCAAGTACATTGGTTCAAAGAGGGGAAAATGTAGACACGTGAAATTAGCACCGTGCACTTAATTAATTCATATTCATTCAATCATCAAATAAATCAAATTCACATTCATCCATTCATCAAGTAAATCAAATTCATTAAATTTGATCTCCTAAGATCATCCATTTAAATTAAATAAATCAACTTTGTTTAATTTAAGTCTCACATCCCCCTTTTAATTAAATAAACCAAAATTTATTTAATTAAATCTCAAATGCATATTCCATCCCTTTTGATTTAAAAAATCAAAGTATTTAAATCAAATAAGTCAAAAGCATCTAATCATCATCTAAGTTAATCAAACTATGATTAATCTAATCTAACCACCCATCACATCCTCTAGCTTTTCCCACTTGCATCAATAAAGCATTTTAATTCATTTATTAAAATCATCATTTTCCCTCAACAAAGCATCTTTTGAGAATATTCCTCAAGTTTGAATTTGAAAACAAGTTGACTTGTCCCTTCCAACATGTCATTTGCCTTGAGCCAAGTGGTATTCAATGCATTCTTCCTTCCCTCTTGCATGTCATTTCAACAATTTCAAAATTCAAATATATGCATTTATTGGCACAATCCTCAAAACTTGCACATCCTCCATCCATTCACAAGTTGACAAGTGGCACTTTTCCATTGGCTAATTTTTAGTCCCACATTGCTTTATTTTGAACATTCATCCATCTTATCATTCTATAAATAAGAGGCTAATCTCCTCATTTGATCATCCACAATTTGAGTAAACATACCATGCTCAAATCATTAGCAATTCTCATCCATTATCATTGAATCTTAGCTAGGTTATGCAAATTTTTCTATTGGAGCACTCATCAAGCATCAACAAAGTGGATCAAATTTCTTCATCAAACCACCATTGCATCATTGGAGTTGGGAAATGGCCAATTTTCACATCAAATTGGCGCCAATTCCCTCAAGAGATTAGGAGTTTATTTGCTTTAGAATAGGATTTGATATGCTTTTAAATTTCATAGTGTTCTTCATTTTATATTCTATCCATTTTGCTATTCAAATGAATTTCTTGAGGAATCTGTGTTCTTACTTGCATTTCACCTTCTAATGTGTTTGTTCATATTGTTTTGCAGGTATTAGGATTGGGGTTCACACACAACCATTAGGTGAGTCAACTTAATGAGAGAATCTATTTATTTCCTTATGATTGAGGACAAGGGTATCAACCTAAATAGCACTTTTGGGAGAAAAACTAAAAATAGTAAATCAACTAATCATGCTCATTCAAACTTGAATCATAAATTTAAAGCATAATACAGACAAAAATAACAAAGTTCTGACAGATCTAGAAATGGTAGAGTGATGTGTACCTATCACCGAAATGTTGATTCTGAAGGTTGACTGGGACTGATTCGCCTAAGGTGAATGCGTCTTTGTGTAGAGGTTTCAAACAACTTTCAAGATCCTTTGGTGTTAGTTTGTAGCTTCTATTTGATCTGGGTTTCAGTGTCAGAAATTCAAAAATGAGATCTATAGGTGAGATTTCGTGAATTGACAACTTTGACAACTTTTCCAAAATTTCTCTTCAAAAGATCTTCAATCCTTCTTCAACCTAAGATCTGCAACACAAACACAAGAGGAAAAAAATATTTATTTTTGGTGAATGGAGGTTTGCCTCGGTCAAACCCTGTTTGGGTAATTAAACGTTGAATTGAAATAAGGAAACATAAAAGGAATGATGAATGAACAATGCAATGTTGCAACTCACCAAACACTTGAATAAAATTTTGGAGGACTAAAATGTTGATTTTGATCTTGTATGAAATGGCTTCAATGGATGTGGATCTTGATACTTGAAATATGACTTGAACGCTTGACTTGGATCTTTGAAACCTATATCACAATGTTAGCTCCAAAAACATGCATGATTGCAAAAGAATTTGACATGATGCTTGAGATCTTGAATGCTGCAACAAATCACTGATAAATCTACTCTTGAATGCCCTTGATCATAATACTTTCTCTTATAAACTTGAGTTATGCTCTCATGAATTTTCTAGATGTTGAAATGATAAAAATACCTTGTATTTATAGGTATGTATCCTTAATTTCTCAAAATTTAAGCATTACATGCTGACATTAAAATTTGAATTCAAGGACATTAAAATACCGCCAAAAACATTTTAAATTTAGGTTCAAAGGCCTAGGTAGGACCCATTCACCCATGGGCGAATGGGTCCTAGGTCCCTATTCCTAGAACACACATTACTCAAGGTAAAGTATTATGTGTTGGCATTAATTTTTGTCAGGTTTCCTCTTCAGAAAATGTAATTTATTAGCATTGCAGATGTAAATAAGGTCTTATTAAGGCACAATTAAGTCCAATTTAATTGAGGGGACCCAAAAAAAGTGTGAAATTGTAAAGGAGTACATTTTCCTATGCTATAGAAATAAGAAGACCTATTATTCCCATTGCTTCTTCTAACTTGTTCTGATAAGTAAATTGTTGGAGAATACCAAGATCAATAGCATGAAACAAACTTCCACAAGTGAATAAAATAAGCACAATAGTATGTATATCAATATATAATAAAGAGTGTGTAAATACAATGATCAATCCTTGCATATATACGTAAGATGAGGAGGTAGGAAGGTAGGATTGAATTATTGACTAACCCTCCAAAGATGTGACACTTGTGAGCTCACTTGACAAGTATGTGAGCAAGTGTCAATAGGTGTCTCAATTCACGAGGATACATGTCTCAACCATATGAAGTGATATAAAAATAAAAAAAAACTAAGTAAACTTAAGCTAGGTGTGAATAGGTCAATTCTAGAAAGGTGATTAGCTAACTAGGTATGATAATGACTCTATTTACACTAGCATAAACTACTTAAACTCCCTAGTAAACCACATTTGTTTTTCATTGATCATTTTCAATAATCCCTTAGATTGAAGTAGTTGTTGTACTTTAACTTTCCATATGTAGAAATTATGTGGAGTTAACAAGTTTATTTTAGGATCCATGATGCACACACAACAAGACACTTGAATTATGTCTAGAAACCCCCCAAAATTATATTATACATTAATGTTGACCCCTCGAAAATATGCAAGACAATACTTACAAGCTTTTGTGAATTTTGGAAGCTAAATCACCCATTTACAACACATGGAGATTTTTACAAATATAGAAAAATGGGCTTTCCAAAAATGGATTTTGACTACAAATCTAGAATCCTTGCAAAATTATGATGAATTTAAAAAAAAAAGGTTTGTGAATTTTTGATAAATGGGGTGAAAATTATGCCCCATTAAAAATTACACAAATTATAATGATTTTGGAGGTTAAAAAATAGATAAAAGGGTGCAATTTCTAAAACTTCTTGATGCTACTTTTCCCAGCTTAGAAAGAGCTTTTTTTTTATGACTATTTACAATCGAAAAATGAACTCCTCGTTTAGAAGTTATGCCAAAATGAAAAAGAAACCCCCTTTTGGAGCACTAAAAATGCCCTCGTAGTTAATCCTAATTGTTATTAGCCAGCATAAAATGTGACAACTTAATGGGCTATTGATAAACTATTGTGGTTAGTTGAAAATCCACACATACAATAATATTAAACTTTAATTGGAACAATAAATGTTGGTATTGAGCCTGATGAAAGGGGTACGTGGGAGTTTGATTGTGTGTTGGAGAAATCATGAGCTACCTGAAGGCCTTTGGAGAGTGACAAAGAGATCAAACAATGCAGATCCATGTATATAGATGTTGCCATAGTAAAAATGTATGTTACCCATGATTGTAGGAGAGGAGATTGAGTGTTTGGGCCACTGATTGCTCTGTTGAAATTTCACACCCTATATATGACCTTTCATGAAAACCAAATCTCACCCTCTAGATATAAAATTACATCCAAATCAAGACTTTATTCTCTAGCATAGTGCCACATAAAATATATATAGGTTGTGATGTTCGAGTGTATGTGAAAAACCCTTGACAAGCATGTCACAAGAGATCAAGGCCACAAAACATGTTTAAAATTCTAAAATCTACTTCAAGTAGATATTGATGTGTGAACAAAAAACATAACCTATGGTGTTGAGCTATGAGTAGAAAACCTCTGTAGGTTGTAGGGTGTGTTATGGCATGTATGTGGTCTGTGGTGCACTAAAAGTAATGGTCTTCATGCCTTTGCTCAACAAATAATGATGCCACCATGAGGGAGCTTCAAACCAGTCAATTATGATACCGAGGAGAACGTTGTGGCAATTGAATATGAATGTTGGGAGGTAGGTGACACCATATTCCTATAATAGCTTATAATAACTAGGCTAAAATTCTAAATATTAACTTATCCAAATCAATAATTTATAGTGTCACATAAGTGTATAAGCTCTAAATGAGTTCATGGAGGCGACAACCAAATCCATGCCCACTACACACAATCTACTTGAGGTCAATTGTGTAAATATCCAAAGAGCAAAGTCATAATATCTAATTCCCATGTGTTGGATTTTGAAAGATAGGTTGATATATGGATGCAAACTAGGGTAATTATTCACCAAAAACTATTGTAAATTGACTTATTAGGGCCAAAAGAAATGTTTGTAGGCTTGTATATGCTGAATGGTCCAAGAAGAGGCCAAAACAATAAAAAAAATTAAACTTGCAAAACCTACAAAATACTAGCAATAGGGTGAACAAAAGACATAATTTCTAGAAGAAAAACGTTACCACAAACTCCGCTAAACAGGTCAATAGTCGAGAATCTTATATGAAAAAACATTTTCTACTAAAAATGGCATATGGGTAGAGGGAAGATTTGGCCCTCTACTAAAAATATATATTTTTTACTTTTTGTACAAATGACAAAAAAATCGCACAAACTAAAAATTATCGAAATTAACAAAATGAAGAGTCTTTATTTATTTATCGTGCCTTTTGGACCTAATGAGAATGTTAATTTTGCTCCAAAAAAGTTCATTGATAGGGCTAAAAGCTTGATTCACTAAAAATGAGAAGGAACTTGCAATTCAACGCTTTGATACCATGTTCTAGCAATGGTTCATAAACTTTAGCAAGCACTTACTCAACTAAGTTCACTTAGTTAGATTTGCAAAACTGACTTATTGAAGTCCAAATCTAAAATAGGATCTTTAATCAATGATTCAAACCCAATGTGCAAATTTAAATCATTAATCTTTTGAGCTCTTTTAACAGTTAAGTAATTGCAATAACACACACAAAACAGATAACAAGAGCAAGTTGATAACGGAGTTCACCGATATTGGCTACGCCTCCGAATTCGCTTGAAAACGAATCAATCTATTCCTTCTCTAGAAAGACGCAAGGACCTTCTCACAGGTTACAAAAGAACTGCCTTCTCCTTACAAAAGGATTCAATAAAACAAATCTCACCTATGACCCTACTCTCGTCGTTAGAAGGACAATCTCTTTACAAAATAAGCTTTAAAAGCTTGTACAAATCCACCATTCTTCTCCAAGTTAAAAAATCCCTTCAATGTGATACTTGGTTGAAAAGAAGAATGAGCTCCCTCTGAAGGAAATAATTCTCCAAGTGAAGTGATAATGAATGCCTCCTAACACTCCCCTTATACTAAGAATTTTCCCAATATAGTTTAAACCCACAAGATTACAAAATCAAGGAATATCCTCCTTTTTTACATAGAAAAATCTCCCAATATCCCCCTTTAGGGAAAAATAAAAACCAATCCCCTTAAAGTCTATTAAAAAGACTTTTAATAGTCTTTAATAAATCCTCACCCCCTAAAATATCCCTTAAATAATCTTTACAAAATCCTTTGAATTCATTTTAAGCCCTTTTAAAATATCATCATTCGGGCTTTACAATCATACATCTTTAACGGATTAAGTTAAATTTTTTTAATTTTAGAGAGTTAGTTTCAAAGATTTAAACCAATCGGCCTTATATCATGTTCAAATGGAACCGACCCCAAAAAGCGGAACGGTAGTGCAAGGATCCGGGGTTCGAATCTCACGGGCCCCAAAATAGGGACACTTACTCTTTATTAAAGATCGATGCACCGAGAGCGGTTCAGCGGTAGAGTACTAGCCCTCTAAATCGGGGGTCATGAGTTCGACCCCCCCCAAACCCACCTCTTTTCGTAAATACTAACTTGACCGCCGGAGGACGAGTTCACTTGGTGTACCACGTAGCGGGTTGTCATAGGGCCACATCGCCCTTTTTATTCGCGTGCTTGTTGAGACGTTTCAACACGTGATTTGCTGCTTGCCACATCATAAATGTCCCGTATGTCACGTCACTTGCCACTTGTCGACTTGTGGACCTGCCACATCATCAATGGATGCCATGTGTCATGCCACGTCAGCATCCATGATGACTACTTTTACCTGTCATCAAGTCAACCCATTTTTCCTGCCAACTTTGACCATCCGTATCTTGAGCAAATGGACTCTGATTGATGTAATTCAAAAAGCGTCAGAATCGTCTCGACAAGCCCTTCAATTTGGGACCACTTTCGCTTGATTGTGAAATGGTCAAATTTTTCACCTTGTGTCGACTTGTGCCTAGGTTTGACCGCAACTTTGACCGGCCATAACTTGAGCATACGGACTCCGTTTGAGCCCGTTCAAGTTTTGTTGAGTCCAATTCGATAAGCTCTTCGTGATGATGCAACTTCTACGGACATTCGAAACAGTTGAATTTTCAGGGTCCAAGATCACCTGGATCAAGCAACAAATAATGAATACAATATTCAAACTACCATATAATGAATCAAGCATAATGCAAAAGCCAAATACTTATTTTAGAATTTGCAAAATATAATGATCATTCCTTTTTATACGACAAGGAGGTAGGAAGGTGAAACAAAAAGACTAACCCTCCAAGTGATGTGACACATGTAGAAAACTTGGGACAAGTGTGAAGGCATGTGTCAAGTGTCTATTAGGTGAGACAACTAAACCACTAAGTGAACTTAAACTAGTGTGAATATGACTACTAGGTGTAGGAACTAGATAAATGATAACTAGACGCATAAAGACACTTTTCACACTAACACATTTTAGTGCTCCAAAGTAAAAAGTTTCTAGAATGGTTATTTTATTTTATGCATAAGAATTTTCAATGATCCCAAGAATTTTTTTATCATAAAACAATACGTATTGAATACCTTTAAATATTAGGATATGGTAACTAATAATGCGAAACATTTACTAATTCAACTCATAACAACAAGCTAAATGGGTGGGAGTCAATAAATATTTAAAGTTTAGGTCAATTCCATGTGGTGTAGTATCACTCTAGCACACAACGAGGGTGACTTGGTTAGGAAAGTGTTCATACCAAGGTGGTATGTGTATGTTTGGGAGTTTGTGTGAACATGGGTGTAATAGAAGGCTAATTAAGGAAAATGCATTAAAATAAGTGTAGGTTTGGATGTGTAGGGTCGATATATATGAATCATTATAAATGGAGAGGGGTGATATACTGAGGAATTAACCCAACTTTACAAAGAGTGCACCATTTATCAATATGTAATTGCATTAAGGTATTTTGATTGATAATTTATTCCTCTATAAGTCTTTGTTGTATACAATGATTGATAATTTAGATAATGAGATTTGATAATGAGTTTTTACAAATCTTATTATCAAAATTATCAATCATTGTATACAACAAAGACTTATAGAGGAATAAATTATCATACATGAATCATTTATGTGAATTAAATAAATATAATCAATTAAGTACAATTGAACTTAGATTAATAAGAACCTAGATAGATAACTATAATAAATACAAATACAAAAATATGAGGGGTATGATTACTTCTCTATATTTGATCATGGAAGAATGATCCTTATGATGTACTAAATCATTTCAGCATTATCCAGTAATTTATGTTATATGATATGATTCATTTTTCTATACTAACTAAGAATTATATTAAAACATTGAAATCATTTAACATTATAAAAGAATAAAACTATCCTACACAGATATCAAGTAAATAAAAGTAAATGTATACTAGTAAATAAGTACACAGATTTGTGAGATGAGATAGTAATGACACAATACATTCCTTTAATGTGACAAATGAGGGGACAAGGAATTAGCTTCGAAAGTGATAATATTATACTTTGCTAACAATTATATTCATAAATCCAATTTGATACTTTATGATTAGATTCAAGACTTTATGATTTTTATTGACTACAAGTTGACATGTTATGTGCTCTAGGTTAATTCCATGTGTACATCAAAATAATATGTGAAATTTCACTTTAAACATAAAATCTACAAAAAATGATATATGCACTTTTAACTTAGAATAACCTAATCATATTCTATCCCAGAATGGTGGCATATTCAAATATTGTTAGAATGTGTTGTTTAAGGTTATTATCCTTAGTAAAAGGTCCTAAGATCTAATGTTATATTTTAAAATGAAAATTTGAAGATATGCCAAGAAATTGTCTAATATGCCTACTCTATCCTAATATGCGAGTGTTCATGTAAGTTGATGCTTTTCTAATGCAATAAATCTACAAATAGATAATTAATTTTTTGGCTTGACTAATTCCCTACCTAGAAGTAAATTATGATTTTTCCTTTCATACAAGAACCTAGCATGTAAATCACTCATTTTGAGCTTGCAAATAATAAGTAATGACTAGTGGAGGGGGTCTTTTTAGCCCAAGATTAAATTTAAGTTTAAAATTTTAGGGGTAAAATATGTAGTGCTTCTAAACCAGTCTAAAATATATACTTGCAAAATTGACCTAAGCTAAGGAATGGAAATTATGAAGATTGGATTCATATCCTTGGGTTGAATGGAATTTTATTTAGTCAAGGTTATCATTAATTTCTAAAGTTTACCCACAAAATTTTCATTTGTACACTAGTCATTGCATATGAGATGTTACCATAGTTTTGAATGCCCTTCTGAAAACTATGTAAACTTTTGCAAATGAGCTTTATCATAAGGTTTCAACTTTTATCCTAGTCCAGAGCCTCATTAAGATCTGAACCAATTGTCACAACCTTACTTTGTCCTGTCGCCTTCATATTAAAGTTAAGTGATGTCTTTCGGTTGACTTTCCTAAAATTTCTTGAAACTATGTCAACGCCCAAAATGGGTTTCACAACCTAGCTAAAGGCGGATGTCAAATGAGAATAGTTGAGTACTTGGAAAAATTATTGGAGTTTCAAAAATTTCAAAGGTTTTGAAACCTCTATCAGGTTCTAACAAGGTTTTAAAAACCTCATTCATGTCCGATCATGTATTTTAAAAAGTGAAATCTCAACTTAAAAATATGGCATTTCAAATGTCTTAAGAAAACTGAAGATTAGAATAAATATTTCAAAACTTGGACTCTAATAGGTTTGTTGAAACTGATCAATTATCCAAATATCTCTCATTGTCATTCCCTTTTAAAATTTCAAAAATGTTAGAACTAAATGAAAGACTAGAAAGCTCGCATGCACGAATTTTTAAGAGCACCATTAATGCCCTCCTATCAATTGTAGACATTAATTATAGGCACCTATATATTAATTTTATTGCTAAAAGAGCCCATTTTAATAGGCATTTAGAGATGGAATTTATTGAAGCTGAAAGAGTATAATTATGAAAGGCTTTGAGTAGTGATTCTTGTAGAATTCAAGTTTAACACGAAGGTATAATGGTTTTCTTCTTAGCCGTAACTTATCATAAAACAATTTGAGGGGAATTCTTATGAATTTTGGGAATTGAGTGTCATTTAAATAGCTCATATAAGCCAATTAAATCATTCCCAAACACAAATTGCATCTATATTCACTTGAATTTTATACACCATGAAGTTTAAGTATTTGGGTTATAAGCATTTGTTTAGTCTTTCCAGTACATTGCCAAAAATTAGGGATACTAAATTAGGGCACATAAACTTGAAAGACTTTTGGGAGAGGATTGAGCAAGAAGATAGGCCCCTAATTACTCAATGTGACTAAAAGTAGGTTGTTACAAGCCACAGTCTTCCCTGTAGTGATACAGTGCACTAACCTCATCTTGGAATGTATTAATCACTATGATCCCAACACAAGATAAATTAGAATGAGTGATAACATATCGGTGGTCAAAATTAATATGGACACATTTGCCTCGCGTTTGAAATTGTCAAAGAGGGGGTATACATAGACTTCAACTTCACTGTCTCTTACCAACGCTTCCAGGAGAAAAAGGGATAGTACAAAAAACATTATTGCCTAGGAATGGTTTACTACCCCAAACAGAGGTAAATCACAGTTACCTAGGAAGCTACACAAAACCCATTTTGTTGATGAAATTTCTGATATGATTATGCTTTTGCATGGAATAAAAGGTAACAAAAGAGCTCATGAATTTGAATATTGAATTTATTCATACAAATAATTATTCATGGTGAGCAATACCTTGATTGGGCTTAGCTTATATATGTGATCAAATGTACTCAATGATAATTCACTTTCCGTTCAACCAATTGCTCTATATGTCTTCCTATTTATTTTATGTCATTTCCTCCACTAAGCCTTGGCTATGCTTAAGACCAATTGAAGTTCGTGATGAGGAATTTTAGATATATGATTATTATAATAAGCTCCAACTAGAGAAGAGTTTCATACACTTTATAAGGTTGAATGATGCATTCACCATGAGATTGTTAAGAGAAATTCAAGGGGATATAGATTTGAGGATATATCCTGAAGTTTTGCAATTAATTGATACTTATGGTAGCCACTTCATACAGTTCCAAAGGTTCACTTATATTAGGGTTGGGGGTTTTGATGGAATTCCATACATGTTTCGCAAGAATGTAGAAGATAAATTTATCCTAATTAAAGTATGTAGATAGATCGCAAAAGTAAACAAAAGATACCAAGAGAGAAAAAAGGTAAGCATTTAGTTCCTTATTGGTCTCAGGTATTACTCTTGCAATTCAATATCTAATGCCATTTACATTGGAAGAGATTTTATGAGATATACAATAAAATTTTATGAAAGGATGTTCCCATTTGCTAGTAAGAATTTCATCAAAGATAATTTGCAATTGGGGATTTGTTTTTATCATATCCCACATCTGGTGGATTACTGACCAAATTGTGTAGATGAGTATGAAGTTCGAAGGAGGAGTTGGATGAGGTTGACTCTAAGAAAAATTGTGACATTTACATTAGATTGGGATATCCAAGTCCTAGATGATTATGTATTTGACCTATTGGACCAAATTTTTGTCAATCACGTGCAAATACAACGAGTAGTATCCATGGATTGGAGCATTAAAGAGATGGAAACTATTGATGCCAAAATTATAGTGGTACTTAGAATAACTCAAGATTGGGTGGAAAAGAAGACCATAAAAAAAAAAATTGTACCTCCAAAGTCTCAAGGTACTCAACATCAAGGGGAAAGCAATAAAGCCCCTTCATCTTCTACTTTGCAACCATCTTTTTCTCAACAAATCACTCCAGGAGGACAAGGAGGTGGTGATGAAGAGCCTCTAAAGGAAAGCTTTTCAGAAAAGACCTGAGAAGATGCTCTAGAACAAGCACACATAGACAAAGAAAAACAAGTAATAGAGGATGCTTCTTTCCCTTCTCCTTCACAAGCAAGTGATGCTTCTTCCCCTGATTCTCCTCCACCTAATGAGCCTCAAATTTCTCCACCTAGGGTAGGTCTTACTCCAATCTCTTCTCCTGAAATGAGAACTTCCAATACTCCTCCCCTTAGAAGGGTCTTGCAATTCACTTCTCCTTGTTCCAAATCTATGAATACACCCATTTCTACCTCATGGTTAGAACAAACACTATCCAAGAAAAGAAAGATAGTTCAACTAAATCTTTTTGAAAAATATTTTATTGGTTAATTGATTCAGAGGACTCCCAAGAAATTGAAAACCTCATCTAGGTTAATGGAGGATATTAGCACTAGAAACATGTACGTAGAAGTAGAACACCCCTCTTTATAGAAAGATGCAAGTCAAGCAACTGTTAGTGATTTCAATATCCCTAGAGATAACTCAGGGCCTTCCACTAGGGATGGGTACGTACATAATTTTCAAGTGACAACAAATAGAATGGTAGAAATAACAACTAGGGATAAACAAATCAAATATGATTTGAAACATTAGGTGAAATTTTTAATTGATTGCTTAAAATATTTAATCGATCTCACTCCCCAACTAATCATTTAGGCCAATTCCCCATTAGATCCAACGTTTTTTGTAGAAAAAGAAATGGTGAGTAAAATTCAAGGTTACAAACATATAGAAAGATTACTAAAGAATGGGCTACAAATATCCTAGTTAAAGGAACTAAATTCATCTTTGATATCAATAAAATATGTGAAGATATTAAATTGTCGAGGATTGAGATTGATAAATAAATTACCACTGCCAAGCATGAGGAATATGTTTGGGTAAAAAACTAACAATGATTTCAAATAAATGCTAGAGATAGGTACAAATAAATTGGTAGTTGAGCAAGTCTTACTAAGTGGTAGTGGAAATAGGTGCATAATACAGAAAAGGAGAATTAAATGGAAGCTCTCATTTGTGAAACAAAATCTATTAAAGAAGAATAAGTTACTCAATGAGTGTAACACAATGAGAGGTAAAATTCAAAAAGACCTTTTGGGCATCAAAATCCATCTCTACAAAGAAGGTGATCCTATTGATGAGGATGAGGAGAATTTAAAGGGATAGTTGATAGCCTCTGCAACAAACATAATTTCAACATGGAGAGAATAAGGAAAATCAGTGGCAGAGACTTGGCGTTCTATCAATTCCATGGAATTACAACAATGTACTTAGGGAAGATAGATGTTGAAAGAGCAAACAGGGTTCTATGGAAATTGAGTATTGTTGATGGTCAAGATGGCACAACAACAATTAAACAAAATATTGCTACTTTGTTTCTCCTGAAAGAGAAATACAACACATGGATGCCTTAGCTCCCAAGGTCTTTGTGGTTGGTTCTCAACTATGTTGATGTTGCTCAATGGTTGGTGTGAACTATAATGTTCAAGGGGCCTTCTGGTGTTGGGCTTGTGGATTGTTCTAAGATCAAGCATGAATTTAAACCTACTTTAACTGGGGTTTTTAAAGAAACAGAAAAAGATAGATCAAGGTTTTGGTATTGAAAAGAATGATAATTCATCTAACTTAACCAGACTTGTTACCTTTCAAGGAATTGCTAACTAAAACTGAAGAACAAAATTAACTTGTGATTAACACACAATTGCATTCATTTACAGTGCTGATTTCAACAACTGATTATAAATTACCATTTAAGCAAAACACAAAATAAGATTCCATTCCTTGAAAGCTTTCAAAATCAAATGATTAACTCAAGATAAATACCATTCTGGAACACAATATGAAGTAGATTCAAATATGGTTGCTCCTACTGTCGGTGAAACAGATAAGCAACATTTACAAATTTGGCACAATCACCAGTGTACAGAAAACCTATGTCTTCATATTGTTTCCATCTATACTAAGAAAACTTAAGGTATACATTACTTTCTATGCTGCATCTAACTCCTAACTAAGAAGACAAAAGAAGCTCCCTTTACAAAGAAACAAGATGCAATTTTCGTCCCCTCTATCTTTCCTAAAATTTTGTGATCTCAAAAATCTATCTCTAGACCTGTCTACTCTATTCTCGCCTCTAACTCTCTATATCTTCCAACTCAAAAAAAACTCCTGTTTTCAAGAGAAAGAATACGCCATATAGACACCACCTCCCAAAAAGAATGTCGGCCCCTATTTTAGGGTTTACAAAATATCTTCCTCCATAAGGGTCGGCATCCAGATCTTTTGAAATAAATGGGATTTTGCATTAAATGTAAATTCCCGCTGTCCATGTCGGTGAAAGATTATCCCAGGGATGATCTCAAATCTTTTGTAGCTTGATAGCATTAACTCCTACGCCTCCGTGTCCATCTTCGAACTTCCATGTCAAGCCGCATTGAATGCTCTAAAATATCATCATTAATGCCGACCTCTCCCTTGCTAGTAGCAATTCCAGCTGGCATTGTGACTCACGGCTTCCTTCTTCTTCCTTCGGCCCTCTTCCCGCTCTAGATCTGTTTGTGCGTTGACTATCTTCTGGAAGTAGCATCGGACTTGCCGCCAGATCCATGCACCATTGTTCATCAAGTTTCTCCATCGGCGTAACATAAGACGGTCGGAAAGACCTCCCATCAAGCCTCTCTTTCTTTGGCGAGTACATTCCATTACACTGAAGGGAGAAAACATGTCAGCAAGACCCTATCGGGTCGGCAAGACTTTATGTTGAACCTCTCCATTCTCCCCGAGCTCATTCTGTATCGGTAAGACCCTATCGGGTCGGCAGGACCTCATGGCGAAGCCGCCTTGTTTCGGTGATGAACTCATCTCAGTCGGGAAGACCTTGATTGGTCGGCGATACATTACACTGAATTCATCATGCTACACTGAGGGCACAAAATATGTCGGTGAGACCCTATCGGGTCGGCAAGACTTTTCGCCGAAGCCTTCATCCTTCAACGAGATTCCTTGAGAAATATCATCATGTACAGAATTTAATCCTACAAAACATGGTCCTCGTTAGTCCTTTAAACCATAAAATATTACCTCCAATCTTACCCATCATACTTCTCCTATTTTATTACACTTCGCAAGAAAAGACTTACCTCTGACGGAGGCAGAACCAAATCCGAACAGAGAACATACTTCCCATTGAAAACTGGCAGAGGCGGAACCAAATATGAACTGGGAACATACTTCCCATTTAAAACTGGCGGAGGCGGAACCAAATCGGGACTAGGACCAGAGTCAGGAGGCAAAATTAGACGAGTCCCGGCAGAACCGGGATCAGGACAAAATACGACCTAGAAACGACACCCCTCCTTCAAAACTGGCGGGGGGCGGGGCCAAAAATAAATCAGAACCGGGACCGGAGTCGGGATGGGAACAAGCCATGGGAACAACCATCATTTCCCAGTTCAGACCCCATCCTAGCTCCGCATCCGCAAAAGAAAACGCAAAGGCAAAACCCGACCAATCGACCAAGTGATCAGAACTGGGGCAAAACAAAATGAACATAGTGAAACCAGGACCAAAACCAAACCTGAACCAGAAACTTTTTCAAGTTTCAAGTTCGGATTCTGTTCCGAACCCGCCTCCGACGTCACCCGAAAAAGACGACGAAGATAGACGAAGGAAGAAAAAGGAAAGGGGGAAAACATCCCCGACAAAACAAAAAGGAATAAAAACAAAAGAAAGGGACACGTGGAACCGGGATTGGAACGAAAACCGAACCTAAAACTTATGAAAGTTTCAGAGTTCGGTTCCAGTTCCGGTTCTGGGTCCGCCAGAACGAAACGAAAAGACGCGCGAGATAGAAAGACAAAAGAGGCAGAACCAGGACCGGGGAAGGAATAGAAAACATAACTTAGAAGGAACTCCAAGTTCGGTTTTTGTTCCAGTTCCGGGTCCGCCAAAACAAAAGAAAAATGCCTAAGGCCAAAAAGAAAACACCTAAGGCACAGGACACAAAACCAAAAAGGAAAACGACCAACCACAAGAAATAAAGGGAAAGGCGAAGTCGGGGTCGGGATGGAACATGGATCGGGAACCTTGAAGAGTTCAATGTTTTGATTCAGATCTAGACCTGACTCCGACAGAAAAAAGACACTATAAAAGAGGAATTTGTCGGAACCGGAGCTGGGAACGACACAAAACCAGGAATTTTTTCATGAATTCCAAGCTCAGTATTTGTCCCGGTTCCACATCCGACAGAACAAAAAAAATGCCTAAGGCAGAAAACCAAAGGCCAAAGGGAAAAGAAAAGGGGGACCCATTTTGTTCCAAACCAAAATGGGGTGGTTATGCAAGGCATAACAAGTACCAAAAATGTGATCATATCCTCAATATGGTGGCATGTCTCAAATGGTAAAATCATTTTATGCCTATCAAGTTAAAATTATCACATCAGTTGCCCAATCATCACAAGGAGTTGTCAAAGATATTCCACCTCAACAACATTTTTTTATTTTATTTAAATATACTTAATGAACCTTTATGTCTTATTGAAGTCACAAAGACTTTATTTTTTAGTTACTTCAAGAATCAGATACACTTGCTCTTATATGTAATATGATGCTCTTGAAAAACTCTCTTAGCAATTTTGGGGAAATATACTTGAAATAGATAATTTTACATATGTGAGTGTATTACTTAGATCATTGAATAGAAGGAATTTGTCATAATCTATGTTTTTATTGAATTCTAAGATTCTTACATTTTTGTACGAGTGTGCTGGTCTCTTTTATTAGAAAGATCTAGTCCAATTTTGATATTGTCTCCAATTTTAAATTTTAAAGTTTATATTTTGTGAAATGCAAATTACTCTTATGATTTGTATGATTTTCATGATTAAGATTCATCTATTTGAGTTTAGTTTTCTTAAATTATAAATATTGGAATTTGATTTCTTACCTTTACTTATTTCAAGTTAAAAGCACACCCCATTTTAAATTTTCTCAAAAAAGAAAATTATTTATCAAAAGAGGAAGCTATACCTCATAAAATTCAAAGAGATTGTTTCCGATATAAATAGTTTACTCAATTTTTGGTGATTGATGTGCATGTAACTTGGGCATTATTTTTTCCTTCAAAAGTATTAGATTTGAATTGATAAAATAACCTTATATTTATAGGTGTTTATCTAATTTCCCAAAAATTAGATTCCATAAACCGACAATTGAAACTTGAATTTGAATAATTAAAATGCCACCAAAAACATATTAAGAATTAGGTCTTGGAACTTAAGGAGGACCCATTTTACCTTGGGTGAATGGGTCCTCAGATCTAAATCCAGGACACATAATTTCCAAGGTGTTTAAAATAATATTAGTGTTTGTTTAATTTCAGCTTCCCTTTCAGAAAATAGGAATACTAAGGCTTAAGAATGCATAATTTATGAAATTATAAGCTTAATTAAGTCCAATTAATTAAGGGGATGAAAAAATAGTGTGAAAATGTAAAGGATTGCATTTTCCTACACTACATTTAGCCCCACTTTAGTGAGAGTATGAGCCCTACACTCAAACTCACACTAAAGTAGACAAATAAGTAAATAGAGGTCTAATTGTACCATTGTTATAAAGATGGGATGACAAGGATCAAGGAGGATGATCAAGCCCATGGGATCAAAGATCCCATGGATAAACAATAATGGCATAAAGAGGCATAGAAATGCAATAGTGACACAAGATACAACATCATACAATGCCAAAATTAATGCAAGAAAAAGATGAACTAGCAAGTTGTGTTATGCCAATTCCATCAAACACGCTCTCATGACACCACAAGAAAAAAATTTGTGATATACAAGGTGGCCATAAGAAACATGCTCACAAGTGTAGTATACGATATACACTCAATTATCCCAAACAAGTGAGAAACACACAAGGTCTAGTGTAGTCTGATATACACTAGGTGTGCACCCACAAAATAAGTGGCAATGGGAAAGTCATGCCAAGTCTACAAGATCCCATATGTGAACCATACCAAAATTTATACTCCTTGATAACTTTGATAAGGTGCCACATATGACAATCACAATTCTAGCAAGCTACGTTATGCTAAACACTCAGGAAATAAAAGGCACCGCCAAGCAAGTTGTGTTATGCTTAGTGGCCAAAAGTTTTGGTTTAAGATAGTCAAAGGGGTTTTTCTTAGTTCATGAAAGCTATCACTTTAGGGAACATCACACTTGATATCACCATCAAGAGAGGACTAGTCGAGAGATAAAATATTCTCACCTTAGGGAATGCAAGCCATAGCATTACCACTAAGAGGAATATCATATGCCAAGAAGGTCACACTCTTGAAGGATATCAATCCCAATGTCACCAAAAAGAAGACACATCGTGTGAAATAAGAAGACCACACTTTGAACAAGAGGTCACGACATTAAGCAAGCAACAAGCGAGAGGCATAACACCCCCCACTTTAAATAAATTGCTAAACACCATATTTTGAGCAATTAATTTAAAGTAGAATACGATAAAATCCAATAGATGAAAGAGACATGAGAGATTATTTGGAAAGACCTATGCCAAACATATGTTTCCAAATAAAGCTACATCATGGAAAGTAACTTCCCCCCCATATGCAATCCTAAGATAACACATAAGAGATCCATGGATTTGGGTTCAACGTATGACTTTGCTACAGTGATATAATCAAGCTTGGAATCATCATCATTCCCCAAATAACTCATGGGACAACAAGCACAAAGGAAGAATGACACATAGAGAGAAAAGACAAAGGAGAATCCTTTTGGGTCAACATGGAAGAGACCTAAATGTCTCAATGCTTTGCATCATCCCTAAAAGGAAAACTCAAGAAAAAGGAAAAAGAAAAAAACTACAACAGATGGAAGAATGAAGATACAAATAGAATAATGTCACAAAAGATTCACTTCCTTTGTATCCTTGCACCAAAGAAGTGACAAGGGTCATCCAAAGTAGGCTCACAAGCATAAAGACACACCAAGCAACATAGTATGGGGATCACATTATGCACATAAAATCATACAAAGAACATGAAAAGAATACATAAAGCTAGTATGAAACATGTGATCTAACCTAAATCAAGTCATCTGCATCCCAATCTTGTTCATCATATATGAAAGGTGGATGACTAGCCAAAGGGGCAACAACAAGTACCATGCTAGGACAATCACCAGGTTCGAAAAATGGTGATGCACTCTTGTTAGGAGGATCATCATGGTTGTTCTTGTCTAAGCTCATGGAAGAGGAAAATAAAAAATTAAGCTCATTATGCACTTCCTCATCAATCTTAACAATATCATCAACATCATCCAAGTTAATCACAACAGGAGGTCTAAGGATAATATCCATAGGAGTTTCATGCATTTGTTGTTATGGCGAAGGCGGAGAATCATCATGCTTTGCTTTAGTTAGATTTTGATCTTGATTTGTTTATTTTTTCTCTTCTTTTAATTTTTTAGAAATAGTACGACATCTACACCAATGCTCTTTCGCATTTTTATTTCTTTTTGCATGGTTTTCAAGTTGTGATTGTGTAGGAGTGGGTTTATCAACCATAGGTTTCTTTTCTTCCCACGAGGGAGGAATGAAAGGAACCATTAGAGTTGATCAACCACTTTCTCTTTAGGTTTATAAACTATTTTGATCTTAGAAGGCACAACGACAATTGTATGGTTATCTCTTGGTCTCTTATAGGAAATAGGTGGAGGATCTATCATGGATTTATCTTGGTTACTTGGAAGGGGTTTTGGTTCAATCATGGTTTCATCAATGATAGGAGAATTAAGCATGGGTTGAGGGATATTGCTAAGAGATAATTCTACTATGTGCTTTGCTTTGAACTTTTGATAAGATATGAAAAATAAGTCCTCACGAGGCTTTTATAGGTTCCATAGGTTTAGGCCAAAATAAATCCAATCAGAAATTCCCACGAGAAAACCAATGATTAAAACCATTATGATGCACAGTGAAAATTTCATCACCAAATGAAAATTTGAAGCATTTATGTACTACCGATGGGACAACATCCATGGAGTGTAGCCATGGATAACCTAGCTTCACACAAAATTGGTCAGACGATGAGATGATGGAGAATGAGACATTTAATTGCTTCAGTCCAACTTTTAAGGGGAGAGTGATTGAACCTATCGTAGGGCAAGCAAAACCATTGTGTTTTGATCCATGCTTTTTATTCTTCATAAGAATATTGATAAAGTTCATGAACAAACAAGAATTCCTCGGTGATCACATTCTCTACACATACAAGATTAATTAATATCCCATTAGTAGGATTGTCATTGATTCATTTGGTTATGTAAAGAGAACCATCGAGTGCATGTTTAATTATGTCATTTTGTGAGAAATTAATGTTAAGAGAAATTTTGGTTTGGCCCTTACAAGGTTGAACATCAATGAGGTTGATTATAGTGTGTATATCATCCCCATTATCAATCATGTCTTGTGTATTGTCAACATTCATCACGTTATTCTTGGTGTCACTAGCTTTAACAAATGAGATGTTATGATTTGGAATTGGATTGGTAAAGATTTGAAAAAAATTGTTGGGTGGGGCAACAGACTTATTTCCTTGATCATTAACACTACCAATCTGGATGTGATTAGAATTAATGAGGTCTTTTACAATGTTTTTAAGATGCATAGATCATTATGTATCGTGTCCATTTTGTCGGTGATAATGGAAAAATGGATTTGGATTATAGTTTGTGGGTAAAGTCTTAGTAGGATCAAGTGTTCTAATAGGAGGTAAGGTAATTAAGTTCTTTCCCATGAGTTGCAACATGATGGAATGAAGGGTATCAGGTAACGGGGTAAATTGTCTATTCCTATCCCTGAATTGATATGGATTTGTTATTTTTATAGTAGCCACTTGAGTTTCAACATGTTGATTTGTTTGAGGTGGATTTATTTGTATAAAGCCCTTATTTTGTTTCTTGAATGGCTGGAAATTTTTATGAGGCAATTATTCAATTTTTTTAAGATGGTTGGAGGAAGCTTTTGCTTCATGATGACTAATCAAATTTTGATAGTCACAAAGAGTCGTGCACAAGTGAGTGTAGGAAGGGAATCTCATCATCCCAAGCTTATCTAGAATATTGGTTTGTAATTTTTCAATGAAAATTCTTTGAAGATTGACATCAAGAATCTTAATGTTGATTTGTGAGTAAAGCAATTGGTATCGTGCTATGAAATCAGTGACCTTTTCATCTTTGTTTTGTTTACATTGCATTAAATCTGATAAGGCCATCTTGGGACCAATGTGTACTTGGAAATGGTTGAGAAAGGAATCACCAAGCTCATTGAATGAACTAATTGAATTGTTTGGTAAAGAGAAAAACCATTCCAAGGTTGTGTCTTACAAAGATCTAGTGAAAAGCTTAGCCAAGATCTTGTCTTCAAAAATGAAGTCACTATATAAGGCTGTGTATGCTAAGACATGGTTGCTAGGATCTCCTTTACCACCATATTTCTCAAATCTATAAATCTCTATGCCTTGTGGCATTTGTGCTTTCAATATCTCCAATGATAATGGGTTTCATTTGACATATTGTGAAAGTTGGCCATTTTTATTTTGGTTCAATGTGGAAATTTTTTATTTGAGGGATGGCACATTTTGCAAAAGTTGGTTAAGGACATAATCATTGGTTGTGTTTCGAGATGGAAGTGAATAAGGTTGAGGTGTATATGTGTTAGGAGGACAAGTGAATTACAAGTTTGTGAGAGGTGATGGGTTAGGAGATATGATGTTTGAGTTCACAAATCTAAAAGGATTCCCGATGGACATAGCTAAGGTTGGATTGATGTTACTATTTGGTTGTCTTGTTGTAGTAATAGTTGAATGAGTGTAGGTAGGAATAGAGGCCACAGTTGTAGGGGAAGAAATTTGATTTCCACCTTGGCTTTGACTGTATCCCAAAGTTTGAGCATAACTAGCCATTATAGGAACATGATTGTCAATGATATGAGCTAATATTTGCACAATTTCTATTCCCAATTCATTGTCAAGCATTCTTCTCATGTTATCTATGATAGGAATTGTAGTACTTGCAATATTTTTAACACTCACAAGGTTTTGAAGATTTTCTAAGGCTTTATCCATTTTTTGTAAGTTTTTTTTAGGAACATGAACAACAATAGTTTCAACATCAATGATATTGGAGGACATGGGACATTTTATTTTAGGCATGGATTCCAACATAGGTTGACTGGTGTCAACGCCATGAGTGAAAGAGGTAGAAAACCCGAGATCCACGATAGATGTACCAGCATAGGATGCCATGAGTCTTGAACTATGTATCACTGAAATATTAGCAATAGGACATTAGGTTGTGATACTCATACAAGTTTCACCAAACCAAAAGGGTACCCAAAAAGCACTAAGCAAATGTAGAAAGCACCCAAAAATAGGAAGCACAATGCAAGGATGTAAATAGAAATTGTAAGTTTTAGATATGACATGCAAGAATTTTTTTATTTTTGAATGCGGGAAACTGAAAAATGATATCTTTTGAATGCAAATTTTATTTTTGAATAATGCACTTGCTTTGAACAATTAACTTGAATGCAAATTTTTTTTAAAAACTGTAATTCCATAATTGAAACTGAGATATGAAAGCAACCAGAAACAAAGCAAACAAAGATAGATTTATGCCCAAAAATTCAAAAAATGACTTGTATAAGGACAAATT
This sequence comes from Sequoia sempervirens, assembly GCA_007258455.2. Lineage (NCBI taxonomy): Eukaryota > Viridiplantae > Streptophyta > Pinopsida > Cupressales > Cupressaceae > Sequoia > Sequoia sempervirens. The sequence continues at coordinate 272,898,238 of VDFB02000017.1, forward strand.
CTCCCTAGGGCGAATAGGTCCTTGCATAGGGGTTTGAAAAAATATTTTTTGAGTTTCTGAGTTGATATTTAAGGTCTTTGATTCAAGTTGCGGACAAATAATTTCAGTTACAAATTTCCAAAAACTTATGATGAAATGCAGGTGCAATTCTAATGACAAACAACAAGCAAAATTACAACTTTCTAAATGTAATTTTGTTTGAATTTTTCTTGGTATAAATGAATGAAATACACTAATATGCAAACTACTAAGGAGGATTTGAATTTCCACCTTGAATTTGAGTATATCCCAAAGCTTGAGCACAAATAGTCATTGTAGCGACATGGTTGGTAATGATGTGATTTAATCTACACACAACTTCTATTCCTAGTACATTATCAATTATTCTCCTCATGTTATCTATGATGGGAATTAAACACCAACAATGCATTCAGAACTCGCAAAGTTTTGCAATTTCTCTAACTCTGCATCCATTCTTCTTAGGTTCTCCTAAGGGACATTAACAACCATTGGTTCAACATTAGTAACATTAGTCATCTATAAGGGGGTCATAGGAAATGAAGTATCAAGGCTATGGTCCATAGTGGGTTGACTAGTGTCAACACTATAAGTGAAAGTGTTAGAAAACCCAAGATCCACGATAAGTGATGTATCGTGGGATGACATGAGTCTCAAACTATGTCTCACGAAAGTAATAGCAATAGGGCACCAAGTTGTGAAGCTCATACAAGTTTGAAAAACCCAAGACACACCCAAAATGGATAATAGGAAAAATGCAATCAAACACCCTAGAATATAAAGTGCAATGCAAGTATGCAAAAAACAATTTCCAAATTTAAACAAGATAATTTTCTGATTATACTATGCAAAAACCTGAAAAATGATATTTTTTTGAAATGCAATTTTGAATTCAAACAATGCACTAAATTTGACAAATTAACCTTAATGTAAATGATTTCAGAAAAAAATTAAAATTAAAAAAAAATCTGGAAACTGAAACAACAAAGTGAATACAGGAATACAAAATGCATAAACAATATTTTTGATACTCAAAAATGTAGAAAAATCCCTAATCAAGGACTCATTTTCCCATGGGCGAGTGGGTCTTGCTTCAGGGTTTTTAAAATTTAAGTTACATATTTTTTAGTTGATTTTTATGCTTTCAGGTATTTGTTTCAAATAGGTGATTGCAGTTTTAGATTTATGGAAAATCATATCTAAATGCAAGCGCAAAATAATGCTAAATGACAAGCAAAAAGACCTAATTTGAGATGCAATTTTGATTCAATTTTTTGATGTAAATGACTGATCATGCAATGTTATGTAAGCACTATACAAAATTATTGATATTTTTGAATTTTTGAGATTTTAAAGAATGTAAAAATGCAAACCTAAAACCCTAAATGAGATGCAAATAAATGTAAGTAAACAACCCTAAACAAGATGCAAATCAATGCAATGCAATGTAAAGTAATGCAAATCCTATATCTAGGACTGAAATGGATTCCAAAAGCATAAATTTATGATGCTCAAAAGTCATGTTCACGGGAATGAAACAACATAAAATAGGTTTAGGGGAAAAGGAAGGGGGGTTCACCAAAATGATATAGATAGACCAATTTTCCTTTATTTTATTAGGAAATGAGATCCCCACAAAGAATTTACTAACAACCTTTAGGTGAATCAACTCAATGTGAGAATCTATTGATTTCCTTATGCTTGAGGATGGGGGTACAAGGCTGAACAACACTTTTGGGAGAAAAACAAAAAATAGAAAATCAACCTAATTATGCCAATTCAAACTTACAATAGTAATATAAAACTCAATATTGATGAAACACAAAACTTATTGTAGATATGAGAAGGGCAGATTGATGTTTACCAATCACCAAAAGGCACTTTCTGAAGGTTGTCTGAGACTTATTCACCCATGGGAGAATGGGTCATTTGTTATGGTTTTAAGCAATCTTTCAAGATCCTTTGATACAAATTTGTAGCTTTTGATTTGTCTAGGTTTTAGTATCAGAAATTCATAAATAATTTTTGTAGGTGACTTTATGTGAGATAAGAACTTTGACAAATTTTCCAATATTTCCCTTCAAGAGGTCTTCAATCTTTTTTCAGCCTAAAATATGCAACACAAATACAAGAGACAAAAAATGTTTGTTTTTGGTGAATGGGGGTTTTCCTTGGTCAAACCCCGTTTGGGTGATTAAACCTTGAATTGAAATAATGAAAGCATGAAAGGAATGAAGAATGAACAATGCTATGTTGCAATTCAACAAACCATTGAATAAACCTTGGCAATGGAGATCTTGGAAGAATTACAACTTGCATGAAATGGATTCAATGGATGTGGATCTTGATGCTTGAAATAATGCTTTGAATGCTTGAACTTGATGTTGAAACGTACATCACAATGTTAGCTCCAAAAACATGCATGATGCAAGAATACTTTGACATGATGATTGGATATTGATTGTTGCAACAAATCGCTAATATATCTGCTCTTGAATTCTCTTGATTATCAACTTTTCTATACTTTCTCACTTGAAAATGCTCTTGAAACTCTAGGTGAAACTTAGAAAATAACCTTGTATTTAGTATCCTTAATTTCTCAAAATTCAAATATTATAAGACGACATTGAAATATGGATTCAGGGACTTTAAAATACCACCAAAAACATATTTTAAATTTAGGTTCAAAGGCCTAGAGAGGACCCATTCACCCATGGGTGAATGGGTCCCAAGTCTCTATTCCTATAGCACCCATTTCTCAAGGTGAAGTGTTATGTATTAGCATTAATTATTGTCAAGTTTCCCCTTTGAAAAATGTAATTTATTAGGCTTGTAAATGAATAATAGGGCTTATTAATTCCTAATTAAGTCCAATTTAATTAGGAGGGCCCAAACAAAGTGTGAAAATGTAAAGAGATACATTTTTCTATGCTACAATTTGTATGGAGCAAAATGATTTTATTACTTTGCATTTTTTGCTAATATATTATTTAATTAAGTGTTAGCATACACATGAATTTCCTTCAACAATTTCTTACCACCATATATTTATCATGATCTTTGAGTTTGGATTGGCTAATTTATTAATCAAATTTTAGCAATGGCTTGGTGGCTATGCCCATCTATATTATTTTTCTATTCAATATATATGGTAATAAGTCATTGTCAAGTGTGACAAATATCCTTGTGATTAGACACGATTAAGGTGTGAACTTGGTGTTTGGAAATCCTATTAAGGATTTAGGCCTTAAACCATACTAAGACTCCTACCAAAAAACATATGAACTAGAATTTTCATTATAAAGTACCAAACATATATATACATGAAGCTCATTGATACTACTTTTAATTAATATTGTACTAGTAAATATCTAACATCCTTTGGGCTATGCCTTGAATAATGATTATATAGAAAAAATTTAAGGATATTACATTCCTTGAACATTTGAATGTAAAAAAATTCGCCACTGCTAATTTGCTAGTTATCTATTCACAAGTATTGTGAATGCCTTTAAACAAAGAATAATTATTATTTATTTGTGATTCATGCATAACATGATTGTAAAATATTAATGAGCTTTTATTATCCTTAAGATTATCGAGGATTTTAATGCAATCTATCCCTAACTCAATGTTTTACTTTAGCTCTGCAATGAGTAAACGATGAGTTAAGAGGTAAAATATACTAAATTGAGTTGTTTTTTGAGTTTTAGTTTTAGTGCAAGAAGTAATCATAGTGAATCCATCCCACATGTGCAACTACCTCAACCATTATTTTTGCTCTATTGTTAATTTAAAAATTGTTGCATGTAATGATGCAATTAGCTTTGAGAAACCTTTGAGAGTATTGTATGTTATTTTGGTGCATAAAAGGGGAAGGTGGGGGGAAAGTTGAATGCAGAGTTGTGGGAAGAGATATTGTTTAATTTTGTGGGTGTTGTTAGAATATAGAGATCAATGGGGACTTATTGTAATCAAATATCTTAATTTAATAAGAAACATATTTTGAGGTTGTTGTCACCTTATATACATATTTGAAGCTTATCTCAAGAACTCTTAACCCTATCAAGAATTCACTTTAACCTTTCCTTGGATTGGATAAATGTATAATTATTATTTTACATAATGTTTTTTGATGAGATTTAGATAGCTAGAGATGATATAACTTGATAAATATGTAAATATGAACATAGTATTTTAAATGTTCAATGAATGAGTGTTATATATGAAGTCCTTGTTATGTTTGGTTTAACCCTTAATAAATCATCAGTCATTGTTATTTATGGGAGGGTTTGGAGTTTGAGTATACTGATAAAATACTAACTAAGCAACTCCAAAAGTCAATAATTATATCTATTTTTCAATTCCTATGAATATATTCCCCTAGCATAAATTAATTAAATACAATTAACGGATGCTCCATTATTAGGAAATAGCTTGTTTGACTATTAGTTAAGATATTTTCTATAATTTTGGTAATATCTTGTTTGGCTATTGATAAAGGTATCTCACATTGATATAAACCTACTTAGTCCCTATGATAATACATGTTATACCTATTGATGAATTGGAAGTGTTTGAATTAAATTTTTTTTAGTTTGTTGGCAAGAAGGCTTTGTAGTTATTCCTCTTTGATACTTTCTTGGTATAGTGAGTTTGCATTTGCATTCTTGATCCCATGTCAGCCATATTTTTAAATATATTTTTTGAAATCTTTATAGAATCCATGTGATAGAATTGACGAGATAATAAGGAAATTTTTAGTTGATGATTGAGTTTTTTATCATATATAAACCTCGCAATGGTTCTAAGAGATCGCCACTAAGTCAATTTTTTGACTTAATGTTATTATTAAGAAGTTTTAAGTTTCTAATATCATAATCTATTTTTAAACAATATTAAACAATTATTCTAAGAGTTAAAACTTTGGAAGTACTTACTTTATAAACAACTTTTCATTACAAAATTTCAATGTTAATATATGAATAAAGTAAAGATGACGTCCAAGTGTCTTGTCAGTTGAGACATAGTGTGAATTTTTATCTAGATGCATGGCATATCTTTTGTATTCTAACAATACTAATTCAAGTTAATATTAAATATTCAATATAAATTGAATGATTCCCTAATCAAATCAACGATCCTTGTTTTGTAGATTCTACTTAAAATATTACAAAAATCCTTTTTTTTTATATTATTTGTAAAAGTGATGTTTTGAAATGTCCTGAACCCTTCTACAAAAGTCACTATGAATCTACAAATCCCTGAGATAATCAAAAGAGATTGAACTTCATGAAAAAAGAACAAATAGTAGCAAAAAAATACACTAGCAACAAACACACAAAAATAAAAACTTAATTATTAGACAAGTCTTTTAGTTCGATGATAGCATCATATTCTTCCTTTAGGAAATCTAAATGTTCTTTCACAACATACTCATCCAATTAAAGCATCACAACATCTTCTACATTTGTTGAAGTTGGGTCATTTTACTTCAACTATTCATAAGAGAAGCCTAACCTTTCCTCTCAAGGAAGTTATGTAGAATAGTAATGTTGGTCAAAATTTATAAATAGTGGTACTATAGAGAGAGAGAGATAAACTTGTCAAGGAATGCCATTAGAGAATTTCATTTACCTTCGAACCTTTACATTCTCTTTTTGAGATAGTTAATATTTGAGGATAAAATGTTAAAATTATAGGTCTTGGTCCACTCCATTTTAGAGAATTTAACTCTAACCTTAGCTCCAATAACATCCCCATTCACCTTTTCAAAAAGAGCCTCCATCCTAATTTTCATTCTTTAATTTTCATTTTTAAACCACTTGAGGATACAAATTCAAGTCATCCTCAAGGGCTTTTATTTTAGTGTCTAGGGAAAGTGTAAAGATACATGAACCTTACTTACTAAACATGGAAATCTCAAAGAATATTCACATTTCCAATTAAGGATATTGATACAAGATTCATTTCCACATAAGAATAATGAAACAATATATATATATGTAAATAAGATTTCTCCAAGGAAATTACAATGTCAAATGTAAGAGTTTGTACCAAGTGGTGTTATAACATCTATTTCAATGTTACAAATATAAGTACATATCAATGATTACTTAAAGTTCACAAGTTAAGTTTACAATTGGCTATGTAAGCCATACAAAGGAATACAAGAAATGTGTATAAGTATCCATATGATGAGGAATCCTCGGTGCTCGAACGCCATGACATTGCTTTGTCTTCCACAAAGCCGAGACCAAGAGTGGGTCCATGCGCCTTTTTCGCCCATCCATGAAGCATAATACTTCCCCGAATTTCTTCCTAGCTGGAAGAAAACTCCAACCCTACACGAGGAGCCTAGTAACTTGGAACAAAGAAGCAAGAGGGAACTCTCAATCCAAGTTTGTAGCCTATATGCAATTCCTAACACTAGAATGACATATTACTCGCTAGCAGGATGTAGCAGAGACATATATATATATATATATATTCTAGGCTTTTTAATCCATCGGTTTCAATGGTGCATCTAGCTTGGCCAAGAAAATAAAAGAATAAAAATGATATTTTTGAAAAGGAAAACTATCGTCTCTGGAAGCCCACATTTGGTATCCTGTCCCGGAAGTGGTTTCATAAAAGAAATACATGTAGCATAATTTTCTCAAGTTTATAATATTTCAAGCATTTTCTAATCATTCAACTTTTTCTAGTACAATTTCATCATCATGTTCTCTAAATGTTATACAAGCTTTTGATTTCATTGACAAGGAAATATCCAATAAATAATTGTCCAAAGCAATTAACAATCCAACTATTTAATTCTTATGTTTCTCATAAAAAGATGGTGATTCAATGTGTTTCAATGGTTTTTTCTATTGTTTGACTAAAATTTAATATGAAATCATAAGTCATCATGTAAGTTAAATTCATTCATAACAGATTTAAATCATTCCTTTAGAATATATATACATGATCATAAGAGTATATGTTTATATATATATATACGCATTATTCAAAAAAAGTATCTATAAGGTAGAAAATTAACTTAGATTATACATGTCATTAACAATCAGATTTATATGTCAAAAATATCATTTAAAGTCAAAAATTGTATGTAACATATTCAGATTTCGTATATATTAAATTAGTTTATGTATATATATACACACACATATAAACATAAAATATATATTTCATTTATATAAAACTACATACTGTGCATATACACATAAATATATAGGCTCAAATTCTGCAGACGGTGGCCATGGAAAATATGTTTTTGGAATAAAAATTTCAAAGTTTAAATTTTGAAACCATGGTATGGAATGAGGGGCAACTGCTCCCTCATGGGTGCAACCCCTGTGGAGAGGTCGTTGTCCTCTCCACAACCTCCTACATATGCAACAAGGCTGCTTTTAATTTGTTTAATATTTATTTTGAAAATCAAACTAATAAATGCATAAATAAAAACAACGATTCTACCTTCATATACTGGTTTCGAATTTACTGTGCAACGACATATTTATACTTATATATTTATATATATGTATGTATATATATTTGAAAAGATATATACATATGTATATATGAATATATATGTATATATGAATATATATGTATATATATACACTTAGAAAGAAATATTTATATGTATGTATATATATATATACATATAACAAAAATAACAAAGTTTGATTGGGTTTTCTATAGAAAAATAATACATATTTTCAAGGAAATATTTTTCTGAATGCAAATTTAAATCCTTTCTCATGGAAAACAAAGATGATTCATTTACACACACATCTGAAGTAAAGTTTCATGGAAATAGTGATTAAAAACTTGGAATCCAATGCTATCTTGATGAAATTGCTCTGATTTTGTTGTCCTTTCCCAATCAGTTCCTCTTCTTTTCCCAATTTCTATCCAATTCTATTGTTCTTGTTTTGCATCCATTTTTGTTATCAAAGAGAAAGAAGAAAGATAACAGGAGAAGTAATAATTTTCAGAATGAATCCTCTTGTAGAGAAATAAGAGTTTTATAAAAAAAATTATTACTTTCTTCCTCCTTTTTCCAACTTTATTTTGCTTTGTTTTCTTTTCTTTTTTTTCTAATTTTAATCATCTTTTCTCATATTTTTCTATTTTTTTTATTGTTTTTCTATCTATCAACTTGTTTTCAAAAATCTTCCCCTTTTCCATTTTATTCTAAGTTTTCCAATAAATCTAATTTAAAAAAAGAAGCAAGATTTGTTTTCTATGCAAGACATTATCCTCAATTTAATAAAATAAATAACATCTTAATTCTCAAATAAAGCATCAACTAAAAATATACTAAACTAATTCTTTTATTTCTATGCATTTTAATTTACGACTAATTAATTTAAATAAACATTGCAAAGTAAAACAATATAAATAATTAATCAAATAACATCCTAAATGCAATTTATATGTTACTAAGTGGTGTGTGCATGCGAGAGGATCCATTCCAACTTAACCCTGCCAAGTGGCTAACCTCCTCTACCTCAACCACACTCTTGGTCTTCGATAAACCTGCATCTCATATATACTCAGGCACCCATTAATAGATTAGTGTCCAAGAAAAAATAATCAAAGAAATACAATTCATCATTCTCTATGTTATGTCATTTAAATTTAAATAATAATCATCACATTTCATTTTTCTAAAATAAAATATCATTCATTTATTCTTTCATTCAAATATCACACACTTATTCTACCACACATTCATATTTCAGTTCTATATAAAGTAAAATCAAGCAGTATCAAAGTTTGAGACGTGACAGAAAGGAAAGTATAGCATAAGCTAGGATTGGTTATATTTGCCTCAATATTATTCATAGTAGTGTTGGAATTCTTGAGAATAATAGCATTGAGATCCTCATAAGTAGGTTCACCAAGAATCACCCTTGAATAACCTTCAATCTTTGAGGATTTTCCTTTCTTATTAGCTCTTAGGGGGTAGGATTAGGAATAGAGGAGACACCAATGGAATAATGAACCAAAGGAAGAGGAATGGGGATAATAATTCCACCAATGTTGGCCCTCATAGTAGGTATTTTGAGATTTTGGAAGAGAAAAATAAGTGTAGTATAATATTTGGTGGGGATAGATGTCTCACTTTCACCAAGAATCATGAAGTACTTACTAACGTCAGGGGTTGGAGACTATAGTTTATATAGTCACCATATTTAGAGTAGATTAACTTTGGGAATTGTGAGGATTTCAGACTATGAACCTTTCCCTAGGGTTAGTTTTAGGCAAGGTAGACTTATCTTTCTCAAACATGTACACATTGAAGAAAAGACATTTAAGTAAGTGCAATTCCATCTTGTCTAAAACCACATCAATTATCGACAATTCTAAAGATAGATAAAGGGAAAATGGGAAGCTTATAACCGAGTAATGTTGTCTACAAAGTGGTAGGATAACACATTTGTATTTACCTGCTAAGGTAAAGTATTCAATGATATAAAGAACATATCATTCTATGGAGGTGGAATAGCCTCTTAAAGATACCTAGACTAACATCCAACCAAATTCTCAAAACCTTTTGGGAAATTATTGATATGATATTTGTTTCTAGAATTATTGGCTCTACAATTCTTATAACCTTTGAAGGATAAACCAATTATAGCCATAATAGAATATTTAGAGACTTTGAATCTTAGTCCCCTCATAGTAACTCTCTTACTCCTTCGAGACACAACAAACTCTCTAGAGATGAGGAGATCATATCCATTAGTGAATTACAATAATTTAGGAAAAACCGCTTTGTGCAAGGTGAGACAAACAACCCCTTTATTTTTATCTTACTTGCAAAGGGAAGCCCTGATATATAACCTCTCACCACACATAATAAATTTTGAATTGCCTAATTTCAAGAACAAGTAAAGAATGTAGAATTTTGAAAGCTTCTTCAAAAAATGATGAGATAACACTATAAATATTAAATGTGTAACGCCCCGCCAAGGAACCCAGAGTACAATAAAAAAAGTAACAAAATAATCGAACAATTTTTATTTTTTTTAAAGTCATTCGATTACAACTTAAGTACTTAAGAAACATCTACACATATGTTCTTAGGATTCCATGACAACACTACTAAACAATTACAAGTACGATCATCACATCACTAAACCATTAATATAAAACACAAAGATAAACTATATTCCAAGTGAATGATACAATTACAAATCATGATGGATTCAAGTTACATTCAAAATACATCAAGTGATATTATGATAAATCTCATAACATCAAAATCATAATACAATAAAGCCTCATATAACTATCACGAAAATATACAATATGAATGATGATCATATACAACCGTCAATCTCGTTCACAAGCACACTCAGCGTCCAACTCCATGAACAAAGTGAATCCAGGAACGTGTCAAGAACAATCTCGTCTTGAGCTGCATAACCTGCAAGGGAACCCAACAGAGGATAGTGCACGTTCCTCCCAACCATGTGGTACTCAAAAGTCCACCCTCGTGCTAGGAGATAATATTAGGTCCACAAGTCAATCAAACATACAAGAGAATAGGACATAACATCACATGGCTGACAATCACACAACTACATGTCAATATCTAAATCACATGATCACTAACAAGCTCCTAGAGGTAACAAAAAAACCAAAGGTGACTCTACACAAGAGACCACAAAGCATGTATAAGGATAAGAGTGTCATCACACAGTTGTTCTAGGTTACCCTGGTGAATCTTCCTAGATTACGACCCTCGTCCTGAGTTACCTTGGAAATCTCTACCGATTCCCAGCCCCTAAACGAACTCATGTGGAACCGAAACACTTTTTGAGAGGACAAAGTGAACAACTATGCCATTCCAGGCCATCTCAACCTACCCTTAATCTATGCAAGCACTAAGGTGTTAGGCGAGGCAAAATAATAATCTGAGTTATTAAGTGAACACTACCCAACCCCTAGCACTTTAAGTTTAAGGTTTTCACTGGATTAACTACTTTCAATAGGTTACCTTGGTAACCTCTTAGGGTTCCGACCCCTATCAAAATCCACTCTTTCTATATACAAAACTTCACTAACTAACAACAAAAAGGATAGCCATCATGCACGAAAAATAAACCACAAATATACACAAAATAATCATATCAAAGACCATATAACTTCCAAAAGACCTCAAAGGTAATAAAAAATCGTGCAAGGCTAAGTCCCAAATTAAAATCTTTGTAATTAAACATCAATGTACAAGCAATAAAAGCTTAACAAAACAAGTTTCCTTCCTAGCCTCTGGAAAACTACGAATTCCATAAAACAAATCAATTAAACTTTTACTTTGATAATTTCTAACAATCAATTTCCACAAAAGCTTTCTCGACTCCGAAACAATAATAAAAGAATAGTTTAGAGTAATAACCAATTAATTTATAAACTATAACCATATTCTTTTAAAATGAAATCTTATGAATTATCTATTCATATAAAAGAATAACATGACCACTTTTTATTAAATCAATAAACTAAATTTAAATAGTGACATTCAAATTTCTTTATAGCATATATATATATATATACTTGTTCTTAAAGTAACCAAATCTAAATTTATCATTCTTTTAAAATTAAATATACTAAAATTATTTCAAAATGTTTTTAAGAATATACCGATACAAATAAGATCTTTCTTTGAACTTAAAGAATACCATATAAAATTAAATGTATTCTAAAGTATATATTCAAATAGAAATACTCATGCTCTATTTTATTTCTACAGTAATCTTAGATTAACTTCTACGCATGTAATTCAAATGTAAAGTGAACTTTCAGTTGTTTGCTAAGAGATAATGATCCTATTATAAAAATCTTCGCGCAAGAAGTACAAAACATTCAGTAAGCGACTGATAATTTTTTAAATCATATGCATGAAGAAATATTCATACGTTGGGAGGTAGCATTATTCATCTTTCACCAAACTAATCTAAATCTTCTAAAACTCCTATCGCTGTCAATGAAGGGATAGACTTGCAACAATGAATATCAAATAACAAGAAAAGTGGAACTCATACAAATCTGTATTTAGTTTATTGACTTATCTCATATATATACCTATATGTTTTTCCAGATAATCTATGGGCGACTAAAGAGAATAATGCCGACCATGCTAAAATGAATTTACAAGGCTTCCAAACCCTCAATACCATTGACGCAAGCTACTTACAGGAGGTAAAATATGCCCAAGGCATTGGTAACTAAAAATATTCAAACATCTAAGGCAATACAACGATCTGTAAATATGAAGAAGTCTAATAAATCAGCGACGACATTACCAAGAAGGATTAATAAGGCAAAGAATGAAGGATTTGTGAGGATATTTAGCCACGCACAATACTTGAATGAGGGAAGAAAGTGGTAACAATAAGAATACAATTAATATTAAATTTAAACAACTAAAAATAGGGAGGCACCATAAACTAAAAGGTTCTCTACAAAACAGGAATATTAAGACACCTCCAGGAAATTCCACAGTTGGATAAATTGGGATTGACTATGGAGATCAACGCTGGCTAACCCAAGAATAATTTGCAAGGAAAGAATTAGGAAACTAGGAGAATATTGTTTTAAGAAATCTAATCCATTTCCATTGTATAGAAATAGCGGTGCTGGTATAGAGAAAAACTAAAGATCCAAAGAAAAATCAGGTTTTAATGCTATGACAAGAAACACTTCGAACCCCATTAAGATATCTAACAAAATAATGACGAGAAATCTAATTCAAGAAAGAGAAAAAATCAATTGTAAAGCAATATTATTATCGCTAGGTTTTAATTGTTTTCGTCTCTCTAAAATTTCTTAAATTGTTTCAATTCTAACTAATAACAATTTTCTTTTCTGATGTTTTGTGCAGAATAACCAACAACAAATTCTACCACAAGGAAGAACAAACAACATAAACAACATTCAAAATGTTACTATTCAGAAAAGTGCAAATCAAGAAGAAAACTTGGATAAATTCTTTATTTTGATAAAGATTGAAGCAAAAATCATAGATTACAATAGCTCTTTGTTCTCCCAACATCAAAAATCCTTTTAAATTCACTATCTTCCAAGCTTTTCAACTTGAACACAGAGAGGAGAAGCTTTTTCCCCAAAACCCAAAATTGTTGTGAAATTTTTCTTCTCTAACGCCCTGCCATGTGAACTCAAAAAGGACAAAAACCAACCCAATTTTTTTTTTTGAAAGCGAAACATTACATGAAAAACAATTATGCATTTACAAAGTCATCTATGTCCTCTAGGGTACACAAAACGATCATTACAAACCCTAAAATTTTATCAAAATGAAAGTGAATAAAAAAAAACCAAGATTACATAATGATGACATACAACCATTAATGATCAAAAGAGGGGAAAAGATATTCATCATTTTATTATAATTCAATTCATAGTTCCATAATACAATTGTGGAGCATATTTCCATAGATACAACACATCATGATTACATTAATACATTACATAATGCTTCCCTTATAACAACGAGAAGATTACATCAAGTGCAAAAATAATTACATCAATGAAGAATAAGGTACAAGGCGAATAACCATCTTCAACAAAGTGAAGCTCTGGAAACTCTGTGTCCGCTTCTGCAACACGAACTAAATTGGGAACCCAAAGGGGTGCATAGCACATTCCACCTGACCATGTGGACCCGAAGGCCCACCCCCCGTACTAAGAGTTGACAAGAAAGACCCACGACCAAGACAAACAAGCAGAAAGATCACAAGACCAAACCACAAAGTCAACCAAAACATAACATACAACCATCTCAACGACCACTTTCAAGGTGATTGCTACCAGAGGCATACAAAGGAAAAGCAAGGGATACTATGGAAGGGTGTCATCGCACTATCCTAATACAAAACTTTACAACACTCAGGGGTGTTCCAAACATTTCCAATCCAAATACAAATGTGAGGCGTGGACCATCTCGCCAAACAACCATAACAAGATGCAAACTATGAAATAAGGTAACACCCACAAGAGTTCAAAAACTAATAATTAAATCAAACATTTCAAAATCAAATCAAATAAATCCAACATAAACTCGTTACCCAATGCCTCAGGAAGTCTATAACACCAAATTTCATATTCTCCCAACTAAAGGGTACACAATTACTAGGGTTCCCAAAGAAATCACATCAAGGCTTGGCTAAAAAACTCGTCAAACAAAAAATAAATCAATGTAGAATTCAATCAATCAGGAGAGCATAAGAAATCAAACTTTAACCTCTCAACACCATTCCATGTAATGAAACTTAAAAGCATATTCATACTCCACTTGTTTAAACATTCCTATTCAATTTGATAAATAAACTAACTTAATAAGAACATGAAAGGATTATCCATTTGTTTATAATCTAACTTCAATGTTCACTTCTTTAATTATAACACACAAATAAATCGAATCTCTCATGGTAACTTCAAATTATTAGATATTCAAAAATCACATATTTTATTTTATTTACACTACTATATTGAAATTAGTTAATTAATTAAAGAACTTGAGAAAACCTACAGTAAGTATACCATCAGATTAAAAATTCCTAGTCTATACATTTGTTACATAAAAATAATCGATTTAATTAAAATGCAATATATACCTTTGATTATTATAAGCTAAATAAGTTTAATTAAAATTTAACATAAACGATTTATCTGCAAATCACAATTCTTTTATTTTTTTATTTTTTTATATATGAGTGTTACCAAGGTATAGGGGGTAACTCTCGATTACAATTCAACAAAAAAAATTCAGCCCGCAGGCTTATCATGTTGTAACACAAGAGCAATGTGACCACCATCAGTAAGAAAGGCACCCAAGATGCCAGAAAGAACCCCAACTTTACATCATGTAGACATGAGACAGTTACCAAAACAGACATTGAATACGTAGGGAATGCTACGCCATGAAACAACCACCTAGATTTCCAAACTATGATTTAGGATTGCCAAAAGACCCCCCAGATCTGTCAAGCGCCTTAGGCTATTAGGACCGATCCATGCACGATCCGAATTCATGAACCGGGAGAAGGCGTTCAAGTTGTTTTTGACACCAGCGCGGAAGACTTCCCAGGCGTCCGCCATGAAGTTTTTTGTTGCCTCGGCCTCGGCCTCCTCCATCCCCTCGTCCAGGGCCAGTTCAGGGTCAAAAAAAGGTCTCAGGAAACTCACCCATCCTCGAGTGGACAACTCCATTGTTGCGTTAGCAATAGCAGAAACATTGATGCCAACAACGATCCTGTTCAGCCACACCGCAACCCACTCCTTTGATTCATGAACATTGACTAGAGCCCCGCAAACAGTTTCATATATTCTGTCGTCGCACTAGTGTTGATGCACACCTAGTACCTTCGTAGCAATTGCTACAGTTGCGTCGAGGGCCTCTCTACTCTGGCGAATGAAGAGGCGAGCGCATTGGTTTGCTATATTCTCCTTAGCACACACACAGGAAACTCTGAATTGGAAAACCATGGTTTAATGGTTTCACTTTGCCGCCGAAGAACCCCAGACCTTGGGCCAAATATAGCTGAGCAGGATCTTGTACCCCATAGAAAATGGAGAGGTTCGCTGGTCCGTTCTGCCAAGACCGAAAAACACACAGCCGAATCCTTCAATCCAAGACAACTCGTGACAAGAAAGAGACAGAGGGCCACCGACTCTAGTTTGACCCGTACGGGGTAACAAGTGTGAAGATCCAACGTGAGATATGGGTAGATTTGCAATCGTACCAAGATACCCTACCCACAGCCATAACCAGTCCAGCACAACACTATTTGTATTCCGTAACCCTAGGCCGGTGGCCTTTGGTACCACTCCTGATCACTTGTCACCAACTCCATGAGTCTGTTCCGACGTTCAACTTTGGAGTCGATAATTACCTCATCCACTTGCCCAAGCCCAACATTCGCTAGACAATCGGCTGCTTTGTTTGCCTCCCTATAGGCGTGCCCGATTTTAAAATTTTCCAATTTTCCCATTAGTTCCTTGATTTGGCCAACCCAGGTGTCAAGATACCAGTTTGGTGATCTGCCATTCATAATAGCTTGAATGCAAATCATTGAATCTCCCTTGATTTCAATAGACTTTATTCCCTTACTGATACACAGTTGAACACCCATTAGCAGTGCTTCAAATTCGGCAACATTATTGGTTCTTTCCCCCAAGTTTTTGGAGGCGGCCCAGACACAATCACCCAGGTGATTACGAATTATGCACCCAGCCCCCGCAGCCCTAGGATTCCCTTTTGCAGCCCCATCGAAATTCAATTTCCAAGGGAGATCCACTGGCCCTTGCCAGTGTACTGATTTTCTATCTACCTTTTCTGTTGCTGACGTGTGTGCCTTAGGTCATTTTAAGCTTTCCCACATTTTCTGAATATCTTCATCCCATTTTGTGAACTTCGAGCAGGATTTCACTCTTGTCCTGCAATTTGCTACTTCGATGATTGCTGCCTTCAGGTTTTCAATTAATCTGGAATTATGGAGTGCTTTGCCTCTGAAGATTCTCCTGTTTCTTTCTTTCCAAATGTGCCATACTACCAATGATAGAGCCAAAACCCAAAGGCTTTACCAATATCCATTTTTGTTACCCAACTTCTAGGAGTTGAGGAATTCGCGCAAGTGCTTCTGTCTCGGACCAGGTATAGAAAAAGAGTTCTGAAGCCAATCCCAACAAAACCTTGCAGTCGGGCATGAGAGGAATAAATGATCAACGTCCTCTTCATTGTGTTCACACATGATGCAACGAGATGGGCCTACAAATCCCATTCTTTTTAAATGTTCCATTATTAAGCACCTCTTGTGGAATGCCACCCAAAGAAATGCCCCTGCTTTGGGTAGCACGACTTGATCCCAACATAATCTTGCCAGCCAATCTATTCTTGCGCCAATCTCAACTTGAATTTGATATCCCAATTTGGTAGAATATTCGCCTGATTTTTCCCCACACCACACAATGGAATCATTTGCACTGGATAACAAAACTACCCGATTGTTTAGTTCTTTTGTGATTGCCTTCAATTTAACTTGGTCTAGATGCAAATGTTGCAGATTAATCCAACTTGCTTTTCCGCCTTCTGAGGACGTTGTAGGGTTGAGATACCTGGAAAACTCAATACCTCCCACACATTCCAGTTGTCCTACCTCCACTTCTAAATCAAATTGTTCAACCAAGCTCCTATAGCCATTCCAAGAGTCAGTCCAGAACCTTGCCAGTTTGCCATTTCTGATTCTCCAAGTTATATGACTTGTGATAACTGGATGACATTTGTTAATGAATTCCCAGATTGCGGAGCCACCCCTTATTATATCTGTTGTTAAGATCCTTGAGGGAGAGTCGTTGTCTAGATATTTACTTTGCATTATGCGGTACCACAGTTTCTCCGAATGTTTATACATTTTCCAAACTAGTTTTGCACCCAAAGCAAGGTTTTGTCTTTTGATACTCCTTAGTCCCGCACCCCCTTCGACTTTTGACTTACAGGTAGTGTCCCATCCAATGAGTGATATCCATTTTTCTTCATTTGACCCTTCCCATAAGAACCTTTTTAGAACCTTCTCTATACATGCTTCTATCTTCTTTGGGGCTTCATAACAGGCGAGAGTGAAGATTGGGACTACCGAGAGCACTGATTTAATCATAGTTAATCTGCCATCCAGGGTTAACCATTTTTTTTTCCATGATAACGCCTTTGTTTTGCATTTGTTCAAAACCTTGTTCCAGTGTTTCGATTTACAAGCCCCTTCAAAAATTTGAACTCCAAGGAACCTGGCGGGGAGCTTGTCAACTTTGGAACCCAGACATGCCGCAATATCCTTCTGAAGAAAGATCTTTGTGTTGAAGAAATAGATTCTCGACTTTTCTTTGTTCATTTTTTTCCCTAATTGTGATTCATATTCCTCCAATGTTTCTTTGATACATTTTGCCTCCCGCAGGTTAGCCTCGCCAAACAAGGTTGTATCGTCAGCAAATTATGTGTGGGTGATTTGCTCGACGTTTGGAGCAACAATAATCCCCCTCCAGTCCTGCCGAAGGTGGCGCTTTTTGATTGCACAACTTAATGCTTCGACCATTATCACAAATAAGGACGGAGAAATAGGGTCCCCTTGCCGTAGACCATTAGTAGCACTGAAGAAGCCATGCCATGAACCGTTGATCAAAACATAAAATCTCACCGAGGAGATGCAATATCTGATGAGAGAACACCAATGGCTGTTGAAGCCCATACGTTGCATAATTTTGATCAGAAAGTCCCATGATACTTTGTCATAAGCTTTGCAGACATCCAACTTTATTACCATACCCGCAGATTTTTCCACTTTTAGCGAATGCACGGCCTCACTGATGAGGAGTATGTTGTCTGATATCTCCCTCCCTGGAACAAAACCAGTCTGCTCGGGAGCAATGATCTTGCCTAAAATATTTTTGAGTTTGTTTGCTAATACTTTTGCTAGTACCTTATAGACGGTGTTGCAGAGAGAGATTGGCCTGTAATCGCCAAATGTCATGCATTCAGCTTTCTTGGGAATGAGGGAAATGACTGAATTATTGATGTCCTTAACAAATCTCCCTGATTTCCTGAAGTCTTCTATCATTTTCCACAAGTCCGCCCCTAAGAAGTCCCAACAATTCTAGAAAAAACGAGCGGGGAAACCATCCGGCCCAGGTGCCTTGTCAAGGTGTAGTTGAAATAAGGTCACCTTTACTTCCTCCAATGATATTGGCTCTGTTAACATGGAATTATCGACATCATCCACCCTTCTATCTATTGCATCCAAGATATTTCCCTCCCTGTTAGGACCGAATTCTTCCCCTAGTAAGTTTTTAAAGAAAGCCTCAGCTTCCAACCCCACTTCCTAGTTGTCGCTTTTCAAGGAGCCGTCCCTTGAATAAATAGACTCGATTTTGTTTGCCGCACGCCTCGCCAATACTGAAGCATGAAATTTTTTTGAATTTGAGTCTCTGTCAGAGAGCTAGACTTCTCTAGATTTGTCCCGCCAAAATACTTCTTCCCTCTTAAGTAATTCCGCTAATTTGTTCTTCAATGCCTTCTCTATATTGAATTCCTCATTTCTCATACCATCTCTGATTACTTTTTCATTTAGGGTTTGCAATTCTAACTCTACTCTTGCCTTTTTAGCGAAAATATTCTAAAAATTGACCTTGTTCGAGGTTTTGAGTTTGGATTTCATATGTTGCAATTTTTTAACGATTTTAAAACTGGCCGAACCACCCACACGAAGCTCCTTCCACCATATTTCCATCAACTTCAGAAGTTGGTCATCACGCCACCACATGTTCATGAATTTGAAAGTTGACATAGGGCGATCCAAGCCTGTGGAGAGATTTAGTTCAACAGGGAAATGATCTGAAATGGAGATTGGTAAAATGCGAGCCTCGATGGTAGAACAAAGATTGCCCCAACTAGCAGATAACATGAATCTATCCAAACACTCTGATATTTCCGTAAAGTCCTTTCTCCTGTTGGTCCAGGTGAATACACCGTTCGATGTTTGACAATCTTCCAGTTGTGAGCAAGCAACAAACTTCCTAAAATCTAACATTACTTGTGTTTCAGACCTTAGCCCACCGCTTTTTTCTGACAATTCAAGAACCGCATTAAAATCACCACCAACAATCATGTTGGCGCATGAGTGATCCTTGATGAAGCTCGAAACCTCCATCCAAACATGGGATTTTTCCTTCATTCCAGTAGGGCCATAGATGTTGATGAGGATGAATGGGATGTTGAGACTCAAGCTAAAAACTTCCGCTGCTAACTAGTTTGCTTGTGAACACAATATTTTTAACGAAACCACAGATTCTTTCCAAATTAACCCAAGACCACCAGAGGCACCGACCGATTCTTGGAAGAAGTCGTTCCAAGATCTGATGAATTTTAAAAATGAACCAGCTTCTGATTATGATAATTTTGTTTCTTGTATGAGGATTATATCACTTGCGCTATTCTGCAGTTGATGCCTAATCATGCGTCTTTTGTTAGGGGCCATTAGGCCCCTGACATTCCAGGTAGAGAGAGCTTCATTGTTTCCCAAGGGAGGCCAATCCTCCCTTGGTACTCAAAAATTCTTTGATGCTGGGATAGTTTTTGACTGTTGCCTCTTCTTCCCTTAGTTGTTTGAACGATTTTCTGCCCCGTGGTTTTCTTTGTTTGCCGAGTTTACCCATACCAAAATGCGAAATTGTAGTTTGAGAAATGCATCTTTCGTCAATTATGTCTAACTCATCTTCAGGTTCTAATTTGGCTTAGGAATCTGTGGGAGGATTGTAGATTTCTAGCCAATCATTTTTTGATTTATCTAAATTTTCCATTTCATCTGATGGCTGGAGAGGAATGATCCCAATAGTGCCAACTTGAGCCATGCCAGCTTGAGCCATGCCTACTCCCTCCACTTTATTTTCCTTGGATTCCACTGGCCTTGGTTTTAGCTCCCTTGACTCATAAGGAACTAGTTGCCAACTATTATTCTCTCTTACCGCTTGCCTAGGATCGCTATCTTCTTTACCCAGATTGCAAGACTCCTCTTTGTGCCTTCTTGAACTGCATTTAAGGCAAAATATTTTATCCTCTTCTATTTCAACGGCCTGGGACCATATTTCCCCATCCACCTGAAGTTTTAAAGCTCGAGGAATGGTGTTTATCGCCGCAATTTGCAACCTTGCATATTTGTATAAATCGTTATCAATGATATCCATGTCAATGTCCAACAGGGTTCCCAGCGATCTTCCTATTTTTTCCAAACAACCGCCATTCCAATATTCGAAAGGAAGGTTGTAAAGGAGAATCTAGACCGGATGATCATACGGCTTGAACCGGGTAGGATCGAAATTTTTTTCCCAGGGTTGCATGTATAACGAAAGTGTGCCCAGATGCCAAACCCCCACCTCAGTTACTTTTTTCATTGATTCTACATTTGCAAAAACCACCACAAAATTTTTTTTTGGCAGAAACCTAAGTAATACCTCAGTCCTCCATTCCTTTTTTATCCAATCTTTGATTTCTTCCCTACTGGGACAGCCTCCAATGAATCGACAAATTATTGAGAAATCATTTAGGATTTCCGCATCATTCTTTATCTCCTGCGAAACATCAATCAACGGTGATGTTTGCACTTCTGTTGGGTTAGGGTTTTGTTCCTGCTTTATATTCAGGTTCTTAGTATTTGCATTGCCAACTTCGTTGCAGATTCGAACTTTTCTCCTCCATGCTGTTCTATTCTGAGATTTATAATTATGAAAACCAGGTTGCTTGATCCTTTTTCCTGCATCGCCCCGCCAATCATCTCTCATGTCAATTGAAGGGGTATCATGCTGCATTCAGACAGGACCCTGGGCCTCCTGGCCTTCGTAGGTCAATTTACGGTGTGCCGAATGGCAATGGTCAATCCATTCACCATTGGCGAACACCCATTGTGGAGTGTGGTTTCCATTCTGCAATTTTGCTTTCTTAGGCTTTTCCCGAAGCACTTCGTCCACCTAGCTTTCTCTTCCTTCGCTCTTCGAGCCTATAGATGCCTCACACCTCACCTCGCAGCTCGCTTCGCTCCTCGCCATTAATACATACAATATGTACATCTTGCAAATCACAATTTTAGTATTAAAAGAATTTGTAAATAAATTTAACTTTAAATAAACTTGTAATTAAACCCAATTTTTGATGCACTTGAGAATAAAATTAATTTTAAATAAATCTAATTTTAAATATACTTGAAAATAAATCTTAACTTTAAAATATATACTTGAAAATAAATCTAGTTTTAAATACATTTGAAAATAAGTCTTATATAAAATAAATCTAATTTTAAATATACTTAAGAATAAATTGTTGATTACATAAAAATCCTTATCTTATAATGGAACTGTTAGACAGTAGAAGTATACATAGGAGAACACATTACAACACCTCAACAATATGGCTAAAATAGGATGTAATACCTTGGGCACATAGGAGTTTGCAAATTAAAACATAGCCTTGGACAAATGTAAATATTAAATATTTCAATTTAGATAAGAAAAATAAGCATGAAATAACCTTGTGAAAACATGATTAAAATAGTCTTATGAAAATAGGAGTATAACTTTATCATTACCTGATAGGGATTGATAATAAACTATCTAGGGTTTATTTTATTTCTTATTGATCTATAAAAATTTAAATGTAAATTTTAATCTACAGTCATAGAATAGAATGATGTCTAAATTATCTAATCATGTTCATCATCAAAGGAAATCTTGTATGTAGTAAAAAAAAGAATAACCTATCGCCATGTTTATAAAACAATCCTATCTTAGATAATTTACCCTAATTACCTTGAATACTACACTTATTATATTCTATATCACAAAGCGCTTTGTTACTCGACATATTAACATAGCTAAATATTAACTTATTATCTATAACAAATCTATATTTTATTTTGTCAAAGAAGGATGGAGAATTTTGATTCAAACTAAAAACAAAAATCTATAATTATCTTATTATCAATAAAAATATATTTATAGATTAACTTTAAAGTTCTTCATTTAGATAAATCTAATACCACTAATGATACTTGGATACACATGATTATGGTAATTCTCAATAATATAAATTTTCAACTTCTCTTAAGTAATTATTTACATAGGTGGATATAAATTATTTATGGGGTATAGACTTCACCTAAGCATGGAGGGTAGGTGAATTTGTTGAGTCAACAAGGGATGGAAACTTTGAACTATACTCCTAATGCCAAAGACAACTAGGGGAGAGGACCCAATAGTTGAGCATGTTCCAATAGTTGTGATAGTAGTTGTTAATATAATGCCCAATAGTTGTGATAGTAGTTGTTTATATAATGCCAATAGTTGTGACTTGACTACCCATAATTAAACAAAATGTATTCTTTTGATCTAAAAAGTAGCCAATCATATGATGCCACATCAGCGTTCAACTATCCATCATGTGAATGCACAAGTATTGGTAGCACTTTTTTTTTGGGCCTTTTTAGACACCTTGACAAAAAGCATGCTGATGTGGCATCATATTTGATGATGTGACCCTAAAACGAAAGTTATAAGCAGGGGACTTGCCAAGTAAGCTGCTGTAAAAAACTGGGAGTGATTTGAAATTTCCACGTACGATAATTAGAAGCGCAAAGTTAGGGTGCACAACTACTGGGTCCTCTCCCCTATGACTTGACTCAGTGAATAACTCATTAAGGAGAAGCAAATGATATTTTTCAAACTGCAACATAATTATTAACTTGCGTGTAATGTCCATTTTCTAAACGTTAGAGACACCATGTTAGGTACACAATCTGCCTTAGTGTTTGCATAGGCAACATGCGGGAGCAAAGACAAGACATAGGAAATGTTTGGTAGAATGCCTCAAAGAAATATGATCTCAAAGAATGCAATGATTGCAGGGTACACGCAAGGTGGATTTGCTGAGAAGGCTTCAGAAAATTTCAAGAAAATGCAATTAGTAGGTGTAAGGCACGAGTCAAGTAGGTTATTTAAACCTTTAAACTTCCTATTATGTTCAGGTGTTGTGGATGAGACAGGTGAACAATGGAATCCACGAGATTATTTAAACCTCTACAACATTATATTTTCAAGCACTGCAAATGTGACAGGTTGCCAACAGAATCAGAGAGGCTATTTACACCTCTACCGTCTTTTAAGTTCAAGTGTTGTGATTGTGACATAAAGATGGTGTCTATATGATTTGACCCGTCAAGAGCACCCTACACCTACAAATTCTAACCTTGAGTGAAGCCCTAACTTTGAAAAAGCTTAATTTGAAAGTTACAACACCCAATGAATGTGTGTTGTATATCGGCATCAATGAACCAAACATCATAAATCATTTGAATTATCCAATTTAACATAGTTAGCAATTGGAAGTGGTAGGAACGAAACCAAGTAGTCATGCTGCTTGCAGACAAAATATATCTACAACCCAATTTAGATATATATCACCAGTTGAAATCTACAGGATAAAAGCCAACCTATTGATTACAATCCCAAACTGATAGCATGTGTCCATTTTTTATAATATATAAAAAATCACCGAATGTTGAGAAGATTAAGATAAAGAACAGATCTATGAAATAAGAACAAAAACATGCACTACCATTTGGCATAAATGGACGTCATAACAGCATAAAAGAATTCAATGGTTTGGCTTACCTTATGGAAAGGCTTCGATTTTAAACAACCCAATGCTAGAATTTAGCAACTGAAGGTGGAGATGATATGCCGCAATCCCAAAAATTCTCTTTGCTGAAAAACTCTTTTTACTTTTACCTCCACACAATATACAGTGAAATTTCCTTTTTCTTGTTTTCAATTCCCGTATGTTTTGTTTTTGCAAAAAATCCTAAATGAATGATTTCACCCAAATTCACCAAAATAAAAATAAGGAAGAGTTCTTTCATTTTTTGATAACAAAGGAACATGTGGCAATTTTCACAAATTTTAATTTACACCCGACAATCATCTTTTACCCTGCTTAACCACCTAGAGAAATTTAGAGAATTTAGAAATCTACCCTCCACTAAGGTTTAATTTCATCTACGGGTAGAAATTTTATCCTTAAATTAAAATTTTACCTGCTAACTGAATAAATTAATATATTAAATTAAATTAAATTAAACTTAAACCTACCCCATTTAACATTTTATCTGGTAACATTAAATCAACCATTTCATCCTGAGTTTTCTAAAAATATATTTATATTTTTGAATAATATTTTTATTTATTTTTAGACTGCAGGAATACCATAGGGGTGGGGGAGACTAGACCTCGTGACCAATCTCCTGCAATAGGAAAGGTTTAACCAACCAAGCTAGGGCCCCAACCCCCTTTTTTTTTAATAATATTCTTAACAACAATTAAATAAATAATATTATTTAATTAACTAAACAATATTATTTAATAGCTAATTGGGAATTTACATAGTGGGAATTAAAATATTATTCTATTTATAATTAAGACAATTAAATATCGACAATTAGAATAATACTCTTTTAAATTTTCAAACTAATTTAATACTCTGTTAAATCCTTGATAACTTCCCCAAATCACATTACTAATTAAGTTTGATGCTTAATTATATTAATTTCAACAATAATAATAATAATAACCATCACTAAAGGGGGTTGGTCACGAGGTCTATCTACCCCACCCCATGGTACCGAAGGGCATGTTGCGCTAGCGCCACCGGTCACGTTAAAAAGTTTACTAGGCGCACTGCAGGTTATAGGGGGTCGTGCTACCTGATTCCTACAGTCTAAAAAAATTAAAATAACCATCACTAATAATGTCGGTATTGGCATGGTGTGATGGTTTATTGGTGGCATTGTTGTTCTTGCCACCAAGGTTCAAACCTCGTTGGAGTTGTATTGTTGAATGGTTGTATCCGGTTCATAGCTACGGTCAAAAGCGTTTACCCCTTGAATAAAAAAAAACCATCACTAATAATGATAACGCAATAGAATCAAACAATTAACATATTATAATTAACGCTTAAAATGAATGACATAAGACGAAACGATACCAAACAAGATGGGGTATTGATGGACGACATCGATAAACAATGATGAGAAGACAGACGTGGACACATATGCTTTCTTGTCAAATCCATTTTCAACTTCATACCCATTGGGATTTATAAGGCTCACCTTGTCTTGACAATGCAGGTGGAATCGAGGCTTGGGTACTTGCAATCCTGCATAAAAACAAGTGTTGAAACAACATATATATCCAATGACATACACACCATGAGAGAGAATTGTAGTGTGGAAGGCAACTCATGGATGAGTGATACAACACTGTCCCTCTCACCCGAACCTCAATCAATAACCATATTCTAAACAACATCATCATTAAACGATAAGTAAACAACTCCATAAGCATAACATCAAACACATGTGTCCACATATCAAAATAACAGTGTCATAAACAACCAAGTCCAGTAAGCAGAACTGCCAACCAACCAAACAATGTGATAAAACAGTCACCAATATAGTCTCGAGTTTGCATCAAACATAAGCAATATCTAAACGACATCAATCACACAAAAAAAACGTATCATAGGAGTAACAGGAACACGAGAGGCACTACATCTTCCCAACAATCTTAAATCAATTGTCGTGAATGATATTGCTCAACCAAAGCTTTTAATGCATTTTCAATTAACTCAAAGTCACAAGACTTAACTGACAATCAACATGCAATCAAGATTTATTAGACAGTTCTAACTTAAACAATTTACTCAAGATCACAATTTCAGATACTTTGCATAATCTATTGGAAACAACTCTTTTAAAAATATCTTTTTAATAACATTCAAGTTGCACAATCAATAAAAAAAATTTACATTTAATTAGCATTCTATTTAATAATTTTAATTTAATCAAATATTTTAAACATTAAATCAAACCTTTATAGAACAATAATTTAATTATAAAGTAATCTTAACATAATCATTTTAATCTACCAAAGCAATTAAATCCAAATACTCATAAATCCAACCATTTAACTAATTAATCAATTAATTTCCAAACAAGACAAAAACATGAATGACACGACGAAACCAAATGATAAACAATGATAGGTGACAACATAGATAATCATCCCATAAGGGAATGATGGCCAAGGAAGGACCTTACATTATCTCAGAAACATGTTTCCATTGGGCCATGGCACGCTCAAACCTGACAAGCAGGTGGAGTTGATGCCCAATACCTTTAAACTACATAAAACAACACTGTCAAACATATCTACATAAATCAACAAACACACCGTGAAAGAGAATTGTAGTGTAGTAGGGTACTCATGAGTGAGTAATGCTACACTATCTCTTTCACCAAGACTAACATACAATACTACATCAGATACATCATCATAAATAAACTGATGTTGGAAAACATCATATTGTCGTCACACAATCTTAGTCAGATGATCAACAATGTATCATCAAGACAATTTAAAAACCAACACAATATAAGTGACGTAACTGAAATAAGGTAAGATAGTATCAAAAGCAACTAAAGCATCTATCAACCAAACTGAAACAACAAAAACAAAGTGTAGCAACTGGAGGAACACTACAAAATGACTTGGTGTTTGTTAATTTGTTGAGGAATTGTAATGTCCATATGGTATATAGTTATTAATGAAGACAATCTATCGAATTAATGAAGTTGTATCATATGTCTCAAATTAATAAATATGTATTGTATGACTATTTCAATACCATGACGATTTTTTTACTCCACGATAATATATATTATTTTTTAATACATAATAAAGTCTATTAAACATGCATATATTTTGTCTTACTAGCTCATCTAGGATGAATAAATGACTATTTAAAAAAATGTTCTAATGATCGGTGGTATAGGACACCAACAAGTTCATGGCAATCTTCCTACCTAAAATAATTGTATGGTCCATTCCAAATGATTCATTATGTTTGTATGATTGTTTTGGGTGATTAAGTTTTTCTTGTAATCATAAATAATGTTGGTTGGTTGTGGAATTAGGAATTTAATCTAGTTCTTGAT
Source organism: Sequoia sempervirens (assembly GCA_007258455.2). Taxonomy (NCBI): domain Eukaryota; kingdom Viridiplantae; phylum Streptophyta; class Pinopsida; order Cupressales; family Cupressaceae; genus Sequoia; species Sequoia sempervirens. Next base: position 272,925,879 of record VDFB02000017.1, read on the forward strand.
TTGGAGACCAAGCTATTGGTTTATATCGAAAGATTTGAATGAGATATAATTAAGGTCAATTCAATAAAGTTAAGAAACCCAATTTATTAATCAAAGAGTTTGGTGAGAGAAAGTATGAAAAAGGTTGATTATATGATGTCCATGAACCTACAATCCAAACTAGTTAAAGATTCTTGTCCATTGTTAACCTCCACATTGTTAAATAGGTGCAGGACAACTGAGGGGGGGGTGAATCAGTTGTCACACAAATTAAAAATTTATCACTTATCAGATCTTCAATCACACAATTATGTTATTTAATATGAGCATGAAATACAGTAAATCAATAGAATGAATACCATATTTTTACGTAAAAAACCCAATAAGGGAAAAACCACGGTGAGGGTTAACTCACACTAAATAGTATTTTAAAAGAGGCTCACTAGCAAAAGAAGGACTCACTATCCAAGTACAAAGGCTCACTGCCTACAAAGGACTCACTATCCAACAGAGAGGCTCACTGCCTACACAAAATTATAAAAAAATAGTATAAGGCTTTACAACCAAAAATGAACTAGAAAGATGCACGTATTATGTGCTGATACAGTTCCAGATATGCTCAAAAGTGCTGCCTTTCTGATCACACCATCACATTCTTTACTTCTTCATTATTTCTTATGTCACTTTCCTACAGACTCACTGCACTTCCACACATACACTAGCGCACACATAGATTCACACACATTTCTCTATCAAATTGTTCACCATATACTTATATATATACCTGATCTCCATTGCAAGCACTAATTAGGTCAGCCTAATTAGATACAATTTATTTATAAAAGATATCAATTGTCGGCTCCAAAAAATATTTTCAAAATGCTTTAACCATTAGCACATTACATTATGTCGGCTCAGATCAAGAAATAGATTGCACATAAGTTTTCATATCATATCAAAATTATCTTAACAAGTCGGCAAGGAATAGTCTTCAACGCAAACCAATAGAATAATGTCACTTCATTGTATGAGCACGAGAACATGAAATAACCTGATCATGCATGCCTTTACCATCCATGAGTAGTCTCCCAAAACTGCTAGCAGAAACTGTCAATGAGAAGTGCGAACTAGAATACTGGATGGGCAACCAGAAAAACCGGACCAACCACTAGAGAATATAAGCACCGGTATAAGAGTACTGGACCCAACTACCAAAATACTACCAACATGGTGACATCAATGACAACAAATAGATAACTTTACTTATTTTTCCAACAATATCCCCCTTTGTCATTGATGGCAACATGTAAACAAAAATTCTCCTTTCCTCAAAAACTCTTTACTCTCTCCATCCCAACACTCTCCCCCTTTGACATCAATGGAAAAGGGTGCCAAAAATGACTATAAACATGGTGACAACAGATACTTCAATACCTTTTTGAAGTAGATAATCTACCAGCGCATCATCAATTTTCAGTCTGTCAATAGGCAAGGCAACATTCCATAGTTGACCAATCTTCTTCATTTTTCCTTCAATTATCATAGACTGGATATCATTAGGATCAAGGGATTCAGTGCCAGTCAAAGATTCTTTCTCCTTCTCATCTGAAATATCAATGATGTCTTCAATCATTTTCTTTCTCTTTTTTGATTTCAGAGGAGAATCACTGATAACAACCTCCATTTTTCTTTTTCTAGAGGAAGATCCCACTTCGAATCAACTTGATGCAGATATACCAGAGCAAGGGTTTTCTCGCAAGGATGAGAAATATGATCTGCACATATTTTCATTATCTTCCAAAGACTCTAGATGTCTGTAAATAACTTTTCCAATAGGAATACCAGATTCCCACATCACGTTATCTTTTCCCGGTAGAGAATTCAAAAAGTAAAACACCAGACATACTAGCAAGGATCCAAAATGAAAGGGATAATTCTCAACCAATGACATTTGAACATTTTCACGCAAATTCTCAAGCAACAGGCTACATAAATCAAATTGTATGTTCCCCTTAACCATCATGTGAGCAATATGTACGACAACAGCTGAAGTTGAGCTTTCACAATTTCTAAAATAAATTTTGTATGAGATACCATATGCAACATACCTGATGGTCGAGTCAGCAAGTGTATCAATCAACAATGCTCTCTGATCTCTACCAATCCCAATCAACTCCTCCACATCTTTATATTTCACAATCTTCTTTCCAGGAAGTTCTCCAATGCTGCATAATCCAGTGATTGCCTCAATTGCTTCCTTCAAAATCAAATAGGGTTTTTCCAAAATAATGCTTCCATCCTTAAAAAAATTCAACAAGAACATGATAACTTCCTTATCTATAACCCACGAAAATTCACTCCATAAATCCATCCTTAGGGTTTTTATATTCTGTAATTCAACTTCGCTCAACCCTAGCTCAATTTCCTTCATTTTCCTACGATTGTATTCTTCTAATTCGACCCTTTTCAACTTCAGAGAGGTGGCGCCCTATGAATCACTATCCATTGCTTAGCTTTCTTGAAATTCAACGATACTTTTTCAATTTTCTTCTTTCCTTTTGTAAACAGAGTAAAAGTTTTTCAGATTACCAGAAATAATTTCTTTGAGTTCCCTTCAGAAAGACTTCGAGCACACCTCAATATTTCTTCAAAGCACCTTCCAAAGACTTCAGATGCACAATTAATCAGAAAACATCACAAAGTTTTACTTATCCACCGTTGAGTTATCACTAAGTGCATTAAATGCGGAAAACAAAAAAAGCTATTAAATAGACACTTCACTTAGCATAGAAAAACCTAATTCGGTCCGAAAATCCCTATACCAACATATTTTTCTCTGGTTCCTTTTCCAACACCTTTGAATAAACATCCTTCACATTACAACCGCATTCGAGCCTCTGACACGCCATTCTTCTAGGGGGTTTTTATGATCTTTTAAAATTGCTCCCCCTAAGACCATGCTAGGTCTACATTTCAAACAAGTCATTTGTACCGGATGAGGGTACATACACATCAGGAGTCTCAAGTTTCTCTTCTTCTTCTTTCTTCCACCATACCTTATCCATTTCTTGCTTCATCTCTTCTTTGCCAGTCTTCTTTACTGATTCACTCTTTTCTTCCGGAGTAGGCTTCTTTCCTTTCTTATTCTTGCAAACTTTAGATATATGTCCAGGTTTGTTGCAGTTATAACATATCCAACCTTTTTTATTAGATTGTCCTCCATTATTCCTTGATCTACACTGATTTGCTCTGTGTCCAAATTTATTGCAGGTATAACAATAGCCATTAAATAATTGATTCATCTTGCCTTCATTAAACCTATTCCTCATTATCTGACTAATCAAACTCACATGAGATTTTCATTCTATAGCCTTATGTCCAAACTTCCCACATTCAAAACATTTTCCGCAAAGAGAGCCAGAAAACAGGTTGATTCTACTCTTGCATTCAATTGCTCTATGACCATATTTGTTAAAAGTTTATCAAACACCATCAAAAGAGGGGCGCCTCTGTGCATTCGGCTATCTCACAGGCAGTCTTCTTGCAAAAATCCTTTTCTACTTCCTCTTGCCTTGATTCTTCTTCACATCTTTAGAACTTTCACTTGTATCAACTCCTAAGCCACCTTTGTCTTTACATGGTTTTTTTCTTGCAAGCAGTTCTTCAAGTTTACTGGAGCTAGACCTAAAATTATTTTCATAGAGTTTAGCCTTCTCTAGATCAACTCTTAAGTTTACTATTTCCTGCTCGAGTCCGGTACATTCATCAGACTTGTTCTGCACCATTGTATTCAAAAATTCTTCAATCCTCTTCTTTTCTTCTACTGTCACTTTCAGTCCAATTATCTGTTGTTTCAGCTATTCACCTACTTCTTTGTGTCTTTCCTTAAATTTCTTCAACTGTTCCTTCAGTTTCCAAACATATTCATTTGCTTCATCAAGATTCTCTTTTAAATCTTTGTTTTCTCTTTCCACTTTATCAAGATCTTCAAGAGCATTCTGGAGTTCTCCTTTATCATCCATTCAACCAGTCTTCAGGATCCTCCTCAAGCAGTTAAGCTTTACACAAGGAACCACAAGCTCTGATACCAATTGTTAAACAAGTGCAAGACAACTAAGAGGGGGGTGAATCAGTTGTCACACAAATTCAAACTTAAAACTTTATCACTTATCAGATCTTCAACCATGCAATTTTATTATTTAATATGAGCATGAAACACATAAAATCAACACAATGAACACCATATTTTTATGTGGAAAACCCAATAAGGGAAAAACCACAGTGAGGGTTAACTCACACTAAATAGTATTTTAAAAGAGGCTCACTGCCAAAAGAAGGACTCACTATCCAAGTACAAAGGCTCACTACCTACAAAGGACTCATTGTCCAACAAGAGGCTCAATGCCTACATAGAATTATACAAAAATAGTATAATGATTTATAACCAAAAATTAACTAGAAAGATGCACCTATTATGTGTTGATACAGTTCCAGATATGCTCACAATTGCTACATTTTTTTATCATACCATCACATTCTTTACTTCACTATTTCTCATGTCACTTTCCTACAGACTCATTGCACTTCCACACATACACTTGTGCACACACAAATTCGCACACACTTCTCTATCAAATTGTTCACCATATCCTTATATATATACCCGATCTCTATCGCGAGCACTAATTAGGTGCAATTTATTTATAAAAGATATCAACTGTCGGCTCCACAAAATATTTTTTAAATGATTTAACCATTAGCACATTACATTATGTCGACTCAGACCAAGAAATAGATCGCACATAAGTTTTCATATCATATCAAAATTATCTTAACAAGTTAGCTAGGAATAGTCTTCAACGCAACCAACATAATAATGCCACTTCATCGTATGAGCACGAGAACATGAAATAACTTGATCATGCATGCCTTTAACATCCATCAGTAGTTTCCCAAAACCGCTACTAGAAACTGTCAACTGCAGAGAAGTGCGAACTAGAATACCGGATGGGCAACCAAAAAATATTGGATCAACCATCGGAGAAGATAAGAACCGATATAAGAGTACCAGACCCAACTACCAACATGGTGACATCAATGACAACAAATAGATAACTTTACTCATTTTTCCAACAATATGTCATTAGTATTAAGTTGGTAAGTTTGTGGCCAAAGATTGTAGCCTCGGTTAAAGTCAAGTTTGCTTTAGGTAGGGTTCCTTATATATATGTAATTATGTTGTAATATGAATTGGTAATTGTTAGAGAAAAAACATCTTCATGTTACTCCTTTTTTCCTTTATTTTGTAGAAATCTTATGAGTAGTTGAGACTTTGTGATGCATCAATATGATGCAACATCTCATACTTCATTTAAAAATTACAATTCAAATATTAAATTTATATGATATTCAATTAGCAAATTGATGTAAACATAATGTATTAATCTTGACAAAATATCACATGTAATTAAAGGCTCGTGACAACTAATTTATTCTACTAGATCGACTTGTAGCTTTTCATATTCAATTATGTCAAAAGAAACTCTTATATTTATATCAAAATATTATTGTCTAAAATTTGGAAAGGTAGTTATGGATTATGCACTAAGTTAAAATAACTATTCGATATTGTATGTATAAAAGGAATGATTCTATGATATGTTCATAATAGAAATAAATTCTAGTGATTGATAACTATGATATGTTCATAATATAAATAAATTCTAGTGATTGATATTTATGTGTAAATTTTGTGTTCACTATATTATACTTTCAGTGAAATTAAATATTAACATCTTCAAATTTATAAGCTAAATTTATGTTGTTTAATGAATTTTTTAAATTAGTTTTTTACTCACCAAGTGAATTTGAATAGACCATAAAATAATAATCTTCGTGTACCTATTAGTATACATTAACATTCTAATGTTGGTATGGTATTACATCATTATTTCAATCAATTACAATAATTCAAATCAAAATTTATTCTAAAGACCACATCATCATCTAGAACCAAGATTGAGATCTTTAATAGTGCATAATAATCAATCCATCATAATATAATCAAGCAACATTTAGTGTTTACCAACAATCATGGATCTCAAAGAAGTGTAATATTAATCTAATGATGACTAGTCATTTACAACGATAAACTTAATCCATATTAAAGAAGCGTAATTATAATATTTGAACTATTGATAACAACTAATATGACCACGAGATTTAGGTGGCTTTGATTTTTGTTTTTATTTTACATGCAATATTTATGATGGATAAAACTCATATCGTAAGTGTATCAAATACTTAACGAAATAAATCTCTAATCTATCATTACAAAACTAAATTAAATTTTGGCTAATTAAAGCATTTGTGAGAAAAATGCAAGGAAATATAAACGTACACATACTAAAACATACCCTACAATTCATAGAGTCACAATCATAATCATAATGTGGAACCATTAGCATAAAATACATATACAAGATCCAAGCATAACTCATAGTCAATTAATGAAGAAAAAATGGTAGGAATCATGAACTAAATGGGTAATTATTCATATGATGTGTTAGTACACTAATAACACAACAAACATGATATAAGAATAGTGTATGCTTATGTTGAATGCACACAAGACAATTGAGAGGGGGGGTGAATTAGTTGTACATTAAAACATCCAAAATCCCTCATAAACATTCAGATCCATATCAACTTAATTAACCCTTAATCTATTAGAATTATTGAGCATGAAAGCAAATAAAAAAAATTGAAACACATCAACACCATGCACAATGGAACACCAAATTTACATGGAAAACCCAAGAAGGGAAAAACCATGGTGAGGATTAGCTCACAATATAAAGTAATTGCAACACCAAATACAATAGGCTCATTTCCCAAAATAAAGAAGGGCTCACCGCTAGATTACAAAAAAGAATAAAGAAAAATGTTACAATGAGAAATCCATCTCAATGCAACAAAAAAGATCCACTGGAGCATCACCAATACATTTGCAGCCTCTCTAAAGATTGTAGACACCTTTTTCTTGTTGCTTCTAGTGGTATAACTCATTAAGCGTGCATTGCACTTCAAAAATTCACACTTCACAACTCTGAAATTCGCATCACACACTTCACTTCATAATTCTCCATCAACTCAACACTTATTTATATCATCTTTAACCTTGAAAACATTCTCCAAGTTCGGCTATGCACCTCAACCATGCAAGTTCAAATTAGGTCAGTACTAAGCATTCCCATGGTGGAAAGTAATGAAAGTAGACCACACCACATCTTAATTCAGACCCAAATCATACATATACACCACACCACACTTCCACAATCATCAAAGCATATTCATAATTAGTGTAAACACCCAAGGTCAGTCAAACCAATGTAAACACCATTAACATTTAAGTACACGCTTCTTCAAATCCAAAGATGAATTGCAAACACCAAACATCACTTAAAAACACAATTTGGAATATTCCAAAGATACCCTGAAAACCAACAAATTCTTCACAACTTTCACTTGAAGAATGTACACACCTAGTACACTCAGACAAACTTCAATACACTGTAACTCAAGAAATCAACTTTCAAAGCACCAAACCATGAACAATTTTGACTGAAGGTAGATATGAACCTTATTAGCACACTTCCAAAACCATAAGATTAGAAACCAAAGTGCAGAGAAATGTGGAGCAAAACCATTTCTCCCAGACACGGTCACAACACAGTTCACACACTAGTCAACACAACTTCTTCTGCAAAATGATACAGGCGAAGAAATTGTGGATATAACACCTGTGACCGACATATATAAACCAAAAAAGAAAATCTTCAACATAGAAGAAATGTGGAGTAAAACCAAAACACCACACTGTACACCAAAACACCTCTGCAACACACTGTTTTCTTCTTTTATTCAAAATTTCTCAAAAGCACTTGGAAACAAAGCACCATAGACATATACTCATCATCTTCAACACTTCCTCATCATCACTAAACCAACATCATCCACCAATAGAAGCTTATCAAAGCAACACTAGAGGTTGAAACCAGTAGCACTTACTAATGACAACATGATGAAACTAATCAAAGCATGAGCACAACTTGACATCAATGAAAACAAAAACATAAGTTTGCAACAATCTCCCCCTTTGTCATTGGTGGCAACACATGATGTGAAAAAACATCAACAACAAGCATAACAACTCTGATCATTAAAATACTACTCTATACCAACTTTCTCTTTCTTTCTCCCCCTTACATCATACTCTCCTTTTTCACATTACTTTTCTCTCCCACTTTGACGTAAATGGAAAAGGGAAACACATATGCATCTCTTTCTCCCTTTGCCATAAAACATGCATACTTTCTTTCTTTACTGCTCTACATACTCCCCTTCAGGAGCACACAACAAACTATACTAAACAACAATAAATGACAACACCAACCTGTACCAACACTAACTCCCCTTGATTGCAACAACCAACAAATAACTACCTACTCCCCTTGAGAGGTAGCCTCCAACATCAGTCTAGAACAAGGAATGAATCTTGAAATCCACTAGACCGATGCATATCCTTATGCATCTAGTTTAAATAAGGAGGGGAAATAACCCCGAAATTCTCTCAGAGATACTCAAAAGTATCCTTAGGAAGAGCCTTAGTGAATAGATCAACAACCAGATCCTTTGTAGGCACATACTCAAGCTTTACTTCATTCTCTACAACCTTCTCTCTCAAAAAATGATACCAGATTGAGATATTTTTGTCCTTGAGTGCATCATTAGATTATTTGAAATGTTAATAACACTTGTGATGTCACAAAAGATAGAGATTGGTTCATCATTTACAACTCTGATATCCTTCAAATTTTGCTTCATCCACAACACCTATATGCAACAAGATGTTGCTGCAATAAATTTTGCCTCTATAGTAGATAAAGATACAGAATCCCGCTTCTTGCTCAACTAAGACACCAATTTGTATCCAAGAAAGAATGTACCATCGCTTGTACTTTTCCTATCATCAACACACCTTGTCCAATCTGCATCCGTCTAAGCACTCAAATAAAAATTAGTATCCTTTAGATACCACAAGCCATGATCCAGAGTGCCTTTCAATTATCTAAATATCCTCTTCACTATGACAAAATTTGAATCTTTAGGATCTTCTTGAAATCTAGCCACAAGATAAACTACATGCATGATATCTGGTCTAGTAATAGTTAGATATAGCAATCATCCAATCATTGATCTATACTTGTTTTGATCAGCCTTAGAAGATTCATCATTCTTACTTATCTTGCAACTATTAACCATAGGAGTACATACCAGTTTAGAATCTTCCATTCCAAACTTCTTCAACATTTCCTTGACATACTTTAATTATGAAATGAATATACCTTTCTTTGTTCGATTGATTTGTAGCCCAAGGAAGAAATTCATCTCCCAAAACATAGACATCTCAAACTCTTTATGCATCTCTTTTGCAAATCTCTTGCACATAGCTTCATTCCCTCCCAAAATTATATCATCAATATACACAACCACATTCAATATTTGATCTTTTTCAACTTTGACAAAGAGGTTACTATCTATGGTAACTTTATTGAATCGTTGTTGTATCGCGTACTTATCCAACCTTGCACACCAAGCTTTGGGAGCTTGCTTCAATCCATATAATTCCTTTTTCAATCTACAGACCATATCAAGTTATTTGATAACTAAAATCCTTCTGGTTGTTCAATTTATACTTCTTCTAATTCACCATGCAAGAAATAATACTTCACATCCATCTAATAAACTTTGAAATCTTTTTGTGGTGAAAAATCCAAAAACATCTTAATAGCTTACATTCTTTCACTAGATAAAATGTCTCCTCAAAATCCATTCCTTCTACTTGTTATTATCCCTTACACACAAGCCTTGCCTTATTTCTCACTACTTTTGCATTCTCGTTCAATTTTTTATGGAATACCCACTTAGTTCCAATTATATTCTTGTTTGTTGGTCTTGGGACAAGTTCACAAGTCTGATTTTTCTCAATCTGCATGAGTTCTTCTTCCATAGCCTTGATCCAATATTCATCCTTGCATGCTTCAATCACTATTTTAGTTCAAATTTAGAGAGTAAACATAGGTTTACCTATTCTTTAGTTATAATAGTTTTTCTTCTTGTTAACACACCCTTGATTTTGTCACAAATGATCTGATCCTTATAATGATTCTTTTGTACATACTTAGGAGTCCCAGGGATCATTTTTGGAGCTTCTTCCTCTTCAATTTGAACTTATTTTTCCTTAAATCTTCATCTCTTCCATTTTCTCTATAAGAGGACTCATTTGATTCATATCTATATATCACCACAAAATTTTGCTCTAAGTCTTCATCCACTTTGACATTTGCACTTTCAATAATATTCTCCAATCTCTTGTTATAGTTGGAAAGCTTTGCTTCTTGTAGAATATCCAAGGAAGATACCTTCATCAGATCTTGTATCAAAATCTCCTAAGTTCTCTTCATCTCTTTTGGTATAACACTTACTTCCAAAAACTTTTGTAACGAGCCAACCCTTCAGTAAAGTAAAAATTTCCTAAATTTACATCATATGAGTAAATAAACGTGCTATCATGACATTGCAATAAAAAAAATCATTTTATTTATTTATAATACATGAACAAGTTGCCATATCCATTTACAATAAAGATTAGATTTCTTTAAAATAACTTCACAAGTACATGAAATAAGAATACAAACCTTAACTAACATAGCTCCAATGAGATTTAGAACAAATAGTAATAAGAAGGTCTAGGAATTTCACCTTTCAAATCTTGGTACTTCAATAGCCTTCAGTGGAGGAGAAACATCACTCGGGCGCTTTTCTGCCAACCACGAACTTATAATGCAGTCCCCCGCACATCTATCATTTGAGAGATGGCCCTCCCTTTGACGAAGAGATTGGTAGAGTAACCGATACTGTTAACCAACTGAGCATAGTGGTGTATCCTACATAACTAGATCCTGTGCAATATGATATCCCTTGATCTACATAATTTATATCATGAGCCAGTTAGCATACTTCCAATATATATATTTATACATATATTTATATAAATTTTGAAGGAAATAATAAAATTATTAATATCCACATAATAAAGGACATGTGTGTATCTACATTGTCTATAGTAGTATATTCCTCTATGTACACGTATGTGTGAGTATACCATATCGATGCAACCGTATGAGCATATCCATCTGCCAACGTACACTTGTATCGATATGTATATACTTATGGATATGTGTATATACTATACATATGTATATATGTCCACTTTCGTTTACTTACATCATTCATGTTACCATCATATCCACATGATCGTAATACCACAAACAGATCTCAAGACTCGCATAGATAAACATGCATACAAGACTCTAAATGCAACCATACAAGCTACAAATGACTTACCTATAATCCAAACAGACTGAATTAGTTCACTCAATCCAAGGTGACGCATGTGTATGCTCAAATAGTTTATTTTATCAGTTACCCAACCAAGCTCCTCCCGAGTGATATTTCCCTCTTCCTAGAGGAATGATTCACATACCTGTATCCACTGACATAAACTCACGATAGTCACATGTCCATAACATTGGCAATATACATAAACATCTCAAGTTAGAATAACATGATTCATTAACCTCCTTATGCAATATTTCACCATGAATAACATCAACTAAGATAACAATCATATTGAAAACAAGGTACAGGCATCATTAATTCATCTCCAAAATTCTCATTGCATTCACATTTACCCTATCCAGTAATGGAAAACAATAACTCACAATTTGGGATGTAACATACTTTCCCCCTCATGAATCATCATCCATGATGATCTTATAGATTTATAACATACAGTTAAAATCAAGTAAAGTTTTACTTACAATTCAAAATACGTAAGCTTTATAAACGTTCATCCTATGTAGCAATCTTGTCCTTCTTGGACATTGCTTCGAGTGTTCCCACTATCACATAGGGAAATTATGTATGCCTTACCCATACTTACTCTTTCAAAGAGTTTTATTACATATACACATCCAATATATAATAGTGACTATACATAACACCCAACACACAGTGATCAAAAATCATTGGTCCATGAATTTATCTTTAGTAAAATCCAAATAGAAAAGAAAATGTTGATGCATTTTACACTACATCATGGGTCCCATCCTTTCCCTTTGGTATTTACACTTTTAGACCACTCATAAACTGAGTTTGCATGTCACTTACACATCCATTATCCTTACCATAAAGTACTTGTTCTTGAATACTTGTTTGTCTCAAGCATAACACTGCTCCTGGACAGCTACCAAATTCTAATATTGCTTCATACTCAAGCTTGTATCGACAAAGTTTCATTGATCGCTTCAATCTACTACTCCTTTTTGACATTTTATCAAGTCTATTGTTCACTCAACTTCTAATCCTATTTCAGCTTACTTGAGTTTCCAACCTTCTTTTCCAAATAATGGTCCAAACTTCAATGTTAGAAGTTTATAAATCCTTTAATATTTAGTCTACCATTTTCACTTATTTTACTTTATATAATAATATATTGCACATTCGGTCAAATGAATGTTTCGTAGTATGATCATGGTTTACAAAACCCTATCATTATTTGCTAAACTGAAATAACCTCTCAGGATTACTAAGCAACTACTTGCCCACAATATATTATTTAGGACCAAAAATCCTATAAGTCAAGTTTCCAAAATGTTGTGGTTTCACTGATGAGTTTTTCTACTAGAACATAATGTCATTTCTACTAACATAGACAGATTGATCTATCTCATGTTCTACCATTTTTCCTCTGGAATCTCAAGAAATTCTATATGTCCTATTGATGATGACATTCGGTCTTCATTTCCTAGTATACTAAACATTACCTTGCCACATTTTGTGCAACCTCTTACTCTATCTTTTCCTAAGTTATAGTGGTTTCTCATTTAACAATTCTCGTTGTCGTTCTAATGTCCTAACTCTGACATTAATTTCCCTGTTTCATTCTCAACTCTCTCATAGGTTCTTTTATATTCAATAATAGTCTAGTCTTTGACTAAATGAAGACCTATTGTATGATCTCACACTACCTTTTTAATTCCCATGTAATAGTGGTTATAAGTTTTGCGAAGATAAATCCCATTTATCTTAGGACATCCATATCTTGGATCTCTTCTTTCCTTGGATTATTTTCAAAGATGTAATCCATATTTTAACTCAATCTAATTTTCCCGATAAATTTCGTACTAATTTTTAGTTTTAATCCTTGTTCAATCATGTTGGTTCCTAGAAAATAGCAAATTTAATTACATACTTAGTTACCTTGCATGAACATTTCTTGTTGATCCCATTGATTCTCTTAATCATATAGGAGAGTCCCAACTTCAATACATCCATTTTGAGCACAAGTAACAAACTTGGTGTTATACTCAATAAAAATTTCCAATATTTCCTATTAAATGAAAATATCATGTTGTTCTAACATTGCAATAGATGCCTCACTTTGAGAGTATATCCTCTTTTGATATAAAAGTTAAGTCTTTTCAATACTATGTCTTTCCTTTCTAGAGTATAATAAAGCTTCTTTAACTCACTAGGTATCCCGCCTATGTTTCCACTCATAGAATTTCATAGTTTAAGTGATTAAACATTCACATGAGCAAATCTCAATCTCAATATTTCCTTCCAATTCTTAGGAAAGAGTTCTAAATTTTTTACTAGTCTGATGTTATAGGTTTTTTCTTCCTCTATATATCCCATTCAAAATCGAATGTACAACTCAACCAAGTAAATTATTCCAACTACAAGGTGTTAAAGTGTAGACAATTACATAACCCAACTCAATAGGTTAAATCTTATCCTAAGATCTCTCTCTTCATTTGAATGAACTTCTTGTCCCAGTTAGGTTTTTACAAACCTAGAGTTCCATTCAAGAGCAAGGTAGTGATCAAATAATTATTCCCATAATTTTTTTTTGATGTGGTTATCATGTGTCACATCCTACCTTATCTCCCATTCCATCTCTATGGCTTATGGCTAAACCTTTTCCATCCTTAGGTCTCTTAGCACAGTAAGCTACCGTGTCAAGTCGCTTTACGACATGGATATATTTCATAATATGTAGTATTACTACTTGGGTATAAAAATAACATTGTTATCAACTTCCCCTATATAAGGTATATAGGAGTGTAGAGACACTTTCTTCCAATCACGAATAACTAGATCTTCCTTTTCCAATCTTATAGGTAATGTCTTCCTTATCATGATTAAATTATTTGCCTCTTTTTTTTTAAGACAACAATAACAATATTATTTTATTCCTCCAATCAAATAAATATAAGGTATGGAATGATAATAGGTCATAATCCTTGACCTTTCCATTGATATTTTACCAAAATCCCAATACCTTTTTCCTTGTGGTCATAAAATGTATGACTTAATTGTCATTAGGACTTACGAATAAGTCATTAATTCCTCCAAAATTGAGAACATACCTCCATTTTTCGTTGGGTGTGGTACTCAACTTGAGTCAATCCACTCTTTCTCCTTCCCCCCTTAGAGTTTCCATAAATTTTGAACTACTTCCAAGTTGAACTCTTAGTATACACTTGCTTCTTTGAAAGAATTTGTGATTCTTTGTTGGCTTTCCATTGGCTTTCCTTGCCTTAATGGCATACTTTTAAATATACTCTTTCTCAAAATTAGATTCATCGATGTTTTCAATATCATAGATTTCAACATTTCGGGATCATCCAGTAGGAGATCTAATGAATAAGCAGCAACTTTAGAAGTTAAGAGGCACTCCATTAATCCAATTCTCTTTTCAACATCCTTTTTGTGGAGGATAATCAATGTTCACAAGCCTCTTTGTTGATGTATTTTCCATCTTAGAACATTTTTTTCCATTGTAACTTCTATTGTTTTGACACATAGTACTTATTGCATTCCATTTCCTTTTGGAACCTTTAAACAAATGTTAGTGTTTGTTGACATGTTTGGTGAGTTCATCTTAAACTCCTAATTTATCTATGTTCTATCTAAATCGCAAGTCAGACCTGACCTAATTTACTAATTTAGGTTTCTTTCTCATATTCACCCTTTTCAAGTGACTTAATTCCATTGCTTGGAATCCTATTCTCTTTTAACCTCTAGAGATACCAAAGTTGTTTGGTCTATTTTTCACATCTTAATCAAACTTCAATGTTTCTGACCATTCTAGTCTTTTCTTTTTCAAGGTACTTAACTCTTTTCTTGCAAGATACCATCTTTACACAAGAGTTGGGTTTATATCAAGAGTTCTCCAACCCCTATGGATACCTTCTTCGTTGACTTCATACTTCAATCTAATTTATGTTGACTTTGCATACACATAGATTCGTAGTGTTTTCACCAAACCCAAGAATTTCATGACTCTTTTCATTTGTAGGTTGCTACAATTAAGGGATTATCTTAACATCCCCTAAAATTCATATAACTATTTCATTGGATAATGGTTTACATTGGTTTTCTTTCTACATAACCTAATTGCATAATCTTTCACAATTCTAGGTAATATCCTCAGTTGCTAGTTTAGGAGTTCTTAACTCTAGGGACAAATCTTAATTTGTCTTGATTTACATAAGTTACTAGGGATCTCATTTTCCTTTTCACTTCACTAAGTTCTTTTCTCTTGCCGTTATGACACAAGAAATTTTCAACCATTATCTTCTGATAAGGTTTACACATTGTTGTGTAATGAGCTCATAAGTTTCAATGTAGAACCCGGTAGCTCTGATACCACATGTAACAAGCCAACCCTTCGGTAAAGTAAAAATTTCCTAAATTTACATCATACGAGTAAATAAACGTGCTATCGTGACATTGCAATAAAAAATTTCCTTTCCTTTATTGATAATACATGAATAAGTTGCCATATCCATTTACAATAAAGATTAGATTTATTTATAATAACTTCACAAGTACATGAAACAAGAATACATACCTTAACTAACATAGCTCCAATGAACTTTAGAAAAAATAGTAATAAGATCTAGGAATTTCGCCTTTCAAATCTTGGTTCTTCAGTAGCCTTCGGTGGAGGAGAAACATCACTCAGGCGCTTTTCTGCTAGCCACAGACTTATAATGCGGTCCCCCGCGGGTGATCCCACAACGCTGGTTTACAATTTATGGGAGGAACTAATTTTTGCTAAAATCACATATTTTCAGAAAATATAATGATTTAAGCCTTAAAAGGTTCCATTTAAAGAATTCCAATTGAAGAGGGTGTGATCAAACTACCTTAAATCAAACCCCCTTGGATAGAACCCCGCTAGTTTTAAACCATACCTGTAACAGAGTCTCCTTTACACCTATCAAAATGCTGATAAAAAACCACTTTTGATTTACCTTTTGGCGGATCAAATGAATTAATTTAAAATTTATCTTTTTGCAAGTATGTAGTCCTTATTATAAGCTTCCCAAAAAGTATAATTTTAAATAAATTTAATTTTATTATTATATTTATTTTTTGTTTCTCGTGAATGTAGGTTTTTCACCAAAAATCAATCTCTTTGTTCTGCACATGTGGAAAAATAGCATATTATTAAAAAAAAATTTAAAAATATTAGTGCACCAGATATTGAAGTCCTTCATCCAAGAAAGCAAAAAAATTGAATTTTGATACACACAAAAAAAGTTACGCGTTATACGGTCACGCTATGTCTGAATTATAATTGGTTTGAATTTGAAACTTGATTAAAGAAAAAATATTCAATAAAAAACTATCTAACCAAGTGGAAGCACTAGATATCAAATTTACGAATATAAATTTGGAAGAATTAGAATTTTATCCTTCATGGAAAAAAGGTTATGCGTTATACGGTGAGCGTCACTTTTAAAAATGTTGTTTTCTGAAAAAAAAACTAGTTTTTGAGGGAGATGGAAAAAGAAGTGAAATTTGATTCCAAAAATGTTGAAAAAAATATATTTAGAATCTATAGACAAAATTTCATGAAACTCTAGTTTGCATCATCTTCAAATTCCTCACGGTTTAGCCGCTATAGGTGCCCGAAAGTGAAGATTTAGTTAAAAAAAATTATTTCAGTGTCCAGTTTGGCCAAAAATTGTAAACCACTATTGTGGGATCACCCCCCGGGCACATCTATCATTCGATAGATGGCCCTCCCTTCGACGAAGAGATTGGTAGAGTAACCAATACTGTTAACCAACACAGCATAGTGGTGTGTCCTACATAACTAGATCTTGTGCAATATGACATCCCTCGATCTAGAATGTAATATGGGATCATAGTGAACTGACAGTGTAATCATTGCCCAATCTAAGAGGATGTAGGTACATTACACTATGTCGTACCCCAAAATTAAAATTTTTGTAGATATTTTGAAGAAATCAGTAGAAGTCTTGTTAAATAAGTCAAAAAGGTCAAAATTTGGGTGTGCATGTCTTGCATGAGGGGTTAAAATGCAAAATTGTCAAAATCTGACGATTTGGGTCTGCTAAGAGTAGCTTAATCTACAAAACCCAAATCTCAGTTTTTCATCCCTAAATTTTAGGAAAACTGCTATTTTTAGAAATTTTCTAAAATTAGTAACGTTTTTTGGGTTTTTCTGGGTTTCTTTCGAAACAGATACTGGCAAAATTTTCTAAAAATAGAAAGTTGGTCCGACAGGGTCCGAACTGATTTTGATTGGCTCAAAATGCGTCCATATTAGGCTGGTGCAGTCAGAATCTAAAAATAATCAGTTTTGCCCTACTGGGTCTATTCTGCTTTTCAAAAGCATATCTGGAGCTCCGAGGTCATCAATGGAGGTCAGCTGGCTGTCAGGCGTCAGATCCAACGTTTGAAGCATTTGACAGAAGATGAAATGTGAACATGCATGAAGAACGAGAAAGAAAATTGAAAATTCATGAAAATTTTCTAACACTGGCAAGTTTGGGCACCCCTATTGAAGAAGGGCGCCCACCTTTTTAGGGCATCAAATGTCAGAATTAGGGTTTTCACCTCCAGTCAAACTTCCTCACTTTTATGTCAGCTTCACAGTGAATCCAACAATGCAGTCAATAGATCATTCAGTCATCCGGGATTCGACGACGAACAGGGGAGATCCGCATTGAAGTCAGAACGAGGAAAGTTGATAATGTTGAAAATTTGACTAAGTGTTGAGAAAATGGGCGCCCCTAGTGAAGAAGGGCGCCCAAGCTTTCAAGGGGTCAAACGAATGAATTTGTAGATAAGGTTCTAACGTGATTTCATCTCAGTTGATTCAACTTTCCAGTGAGACACTCAGCACGTCAATCGAAGTTCGTAGTCACCAGATACGAGGAGCTGAATGTAGAGTCCGACGAAGGCTGAGAACGAAGTTTCAAAAGCAAGCAACAGGAAATGAAAAATAAACTAACTCTAGTGAACAGGGGCGCCCCCAGCCAAGATGGGTGCCCAAACTTTTGGAGGCCTTAAACCCACTTTTTGGCGAAGATCCTTCCAGAAGACCCCTCTTCATATTTCGTTAGCTTCGCGATGAGCATAGTCTTCAATCAATCCAACGCCCGGAGCTCCAGATCCGACTAGATCGTCTGAAGAAGAGGATTTAATGAAGAAATCTGAAGATCATGAAAATGGCTATCTCTGGGTGAAATGGGCGCCCCTAGAAGGAAAAGGCTCCCATGAATTCGGAGGTCAAGATGAAGTCTTTCACCAGAGATGCCTCCAGAACATCTTTCTTAGAATCAGTCAAGCTCCGCCGTGAAACCTTCAGCTCGCCTGTCAGATCAATCTGCCAACGGGAAATCGGAGGTGAAGTAGCATGTCAAAATGAAGGAAAGTTGAAAATGTTAAAAATTTGGCTAACACTGGAAGAAATCCATTGGATTCGCCAATCTTCCATTATTGCAGCACAGCTATCACATTTGCATTTGCTTTCTATTGGTTGACATCAAAGCGGCTACTTTTTTGTACATGGCACGAGTCTTCATCTTTATGGTGGTACTGTAGGATCTCCGTATGGTTTCATCCTCTTTGGCTGCCTTATCCATACTTCCTGTACATCAATCTCTCAAGACAAGTTGGTTGTTTGTATCTTGTCCCATCTATTAAATGAGACACCGGTTTCTACATTGCCACGCTTTATATGATTGCACCACTCTTGTCTATCGTGCGGGCCCCTTCCTCCACAAAAAAATGCAAGCTTCTTTATTCCTTGATGTGCAACCTGTTTAAACATTGTGCCATTCTTTTATGGAGGCCTCTATACCTCTTCAAATGAGTGTAATGGGCTGCTATGCTCCTTAATTCCCTTTGCCATGGTGAACTTACATTTTGAATTGTTGTGCAAAACTTGTACAATAATTGTAAGGGTTTTAAATGGGATATCATCAACAACCCAAATATATATATATATGTTTTGAAATTAGTTCAGAGTGTATAACATTATGTTTAATCAAGGACACCTTTTATAATAGTCAAAATATTGGCAGAAGTTTGTTATTGTGTTTTGACTTCACAACCTTATTTTTATAATCCAATAATTTTACTGACTACTTTGCATAAACACATGCATTTGATGCCCTAGGTGAAGAAGGACGCCTAAATGTTCATGCCTTAGAATATTTTTCAAAGTTTTAAAAAAGTTTCAAAATTGCAAGAGGAGAATGGCGTCCAAGTTCAAGGAAGTTGAGTTTTAGGGTTTTGGAAATAAAAGCAAAGAAATCAAAACCTAATCCAAAGCCCTAAAGTCTATTTAACATCATTCTTTCATGTATTTTTCATTATTTTTGCAGGTAGCATCTAGAGGAGAAAGTTGGATCAGCTAGTTTGAAGAATTTTTGTGATTCAAGAATCCATCTTTGCTGGTTTTACATCAGATTTTTTCATATCAGCAAGCATAAACCCTTGCTTTTTCAAGCTTTTTGTTCCAGAAGATCAAATTTTTCAAGCTGAAGGCCGAGGCTTTCCATTTTTCAATCATCTGGGTCTTTTTGCCTCAATCTTCTGAAGAATTTTTCAAGAACTTCATCAAGTTGCAACAAGTGCTTTTATTTTGCATGTCAGTGAAAACCTCAGTGCATTCAAATTTCAACCATCTGGGTCCTTTCCAATCAGTCTTCTGAAGAAAACCCATATCGCAGCTTTTTTCAAGAAAGTTCAAAATCTAGGGTTGGCTGCTTTCGATCAAACATCGATCCAAATCTTGTTCTGAATTTTCAGGAAAAATTGAAGAAATTAGGGTTTGCTACTTTTTTTCAGGCAAAATTCAAAATTTTCAAAAATGGACGATCTGGGTTGTCTTGCATCGAAGTTCTAAACAAAACCCATATCTCAGAAAAATTTCTCAAAAATTTGTTTGTTGGAGCACAAAAATCAGCATTCTAAAAATAGAAATTGCTCAAAACTTGTCATAACTAGGGCGAGTTTACAGTCATTCTTCAAGTTTTCTGAAATGGAGTACACTCCCAATGTTTTCAAGACTGAATCAGCTCTCTTCAACAATTACATCAAAACAGCTGAGACAAACTTGCATCATATCAAGCCAGTGTTCGATCTACATGCCATGGAGAGAGCAGGCAACACTTCAATCAAGAACCTAGGACATTCTGGACTCCTTGCAGCAGCGTCAATTCCTATATCAGTTCAGAGCCTTGAGTTCATAATCGCTTGCATTAAGCATTACAACCCAGCTACAAGGGAGATCCAGTCAGCAGATGGTAGATTGATTTGTAGCCTAAAGCCTGATATGATCGAAAAGTGTTTTTCCATTCCCCCGTGGCCCAAAAGCGTTACTCTCTCAAAGGGTGAATGCGAAAGGATATGGAATATGCATAAAGATAAATATAGCAAGAAGATTGCACAGAGATGGATGAAAGAAAAACATAAGACATTGCCCAAGAATGTCAGGCGAGGAGAGTTCAAGGATGAGATTGCCATCATCATCACTTTGCTCAACAGGGTCACTAGCTCAGAAGATGCCACCAAGTTTCAACCTTGGATGTTTTACGCCATACCCCACATCATGAAGAAAACCGAGTTCTATGATTGGCCTACTTTGATTAGTGACTGCCTACATCAGGAAATAACAAAATACTTCCAGTTTCATGTATTCCACATGGTGTCGTACCTAGTCTACCTGGTGGCCTATCAAGGTCAATTCAGAGGGTTGAACACCGAGGGATCATTGAGCGTACAACACATATATAACTACTATTCCCAGTTGGAGTTCACAAAGTCGTTGCACCACTACAAAAGGGTGAACGAGGCATTCTTGATGTACATAGTGCGGGACCTAGACAACGAATTGCACGTCCGCATCTCTTCAGTTGCCAGGGCAGCAATGGCGGAGTGGGCGGATTGGTTTATACAGTTTCCTACCTTTACCTATCTCAAGGTCTATGGTTATTCAGGTGCCCCGCTCATGTTGCCAAGGTACCCGTCAAATGAGGTCATCTTCATGGAGTTCTTGAGGTAGGCTCACGGTGTCCACACAGTCTTGAGGAACAGAAGGAAACCCTCCCTCCACTTTCCATTAGGGTTGGGAGTTTATACATGCAGGACTGTTGCAGATGCCAAGACAATAGGAGAAGAGTTAGATAAATTTAGCCTCAAATCTTACAGCGAGAGATGATCATTTGACCCTCATGGTGTCTACGCTGGCCGATTGGAGAAGAACTATGATCATATAGCCGCACTCAAAGATTTTTGGGCTAATTGTGCTGATGAGTTCGAGGTGCAGAGTCGTAGTTACAATAGACTCACTCTCCATCAGATGAAAGACTGCTTAAATGAAGATATAGAAGGGCTATCAGATGATGATGAAGATGTGCTTCTCCCGATGTACACTCAGAAACGAATTGAAGATCGACCCTTACCACAAGTTAACTGGGCAAACAAGGAATCTCTTTCAGTTGAAGATAGAACAAGACAAGTCCTTGAGCATAGTAAGGTTTTCCTGGTCCTGAAAAGGAAAAACTCCATTCTAGTAGCAGAGCCGCCAAGGGATATTCCCTCTTCTTCCAGAGCATAGTCGAAAGGGAAGGGTAAAAGTAAGTCTCAAGAAGGCGTCAAAGGTAGCAGATCAAATAAAAATGTAAAAAGAAGCTTGGATTTCTCAGGCATAGTCATACAGGAGCAACCTATAGTTGATTCAGAAACTCCTCTTGACGAGCCCGTACCTCAGAATGAAGTAGAGGAGCTACCTTCAACACATGTTTCTGTACCTTTGACAGGTTCTTCGCCAATTCACATTGATCTTGATATCAAAGATGATGAAGAGATTGCAGCAGCACCTCCTGAGGAAGTTAGTAAAGATACTACCGTGTCTTGGCTTGAGAACTCCTTAGGAAGGGTTAGAAGAAGGCCTTCATATCAAGTGAGTGTTGACGATCTCGATAACATCTATCAGAAACCTCCTAAGAAGAAGGCAAAGAAGCAAGTTCACTTTGATAGGAATCCTGATAACGAGATAGTCATGGAGATTGCAGTGCCCCCAGAAGACAAGAACAGGGATGAGGTGAATATGGATGATTTTGTCATGGTTAAGGCTAATCTCGGTAGAAATACCAAACATGCAAATTTGAGTCTCTTCAAAGTTGTATCTGAAAACCTTCAAGAAAGAGTGCTTAAAGATGGAGAAGACAAGGCAGCCCTCAAGGCTAAAAATCAATAGCTCAGGCTTTTCATTTCGAACCTTGTCTATGGTTCTTCATAAGCAACCCAGTTGCTGCCCCAGGTCTTGGAGACACCAGTTGATCATCATTAGTTAAGACATCTGGTCATATGTGGGAAAGAGACCCAGGAGTGGATCGAGAGTTTCATTGTCAGAGGAAGGGAGATCTTGGCACGAATGTTCCAGTTAAGGGAAGACGCTCATAAGCTACGTCAAGGTATCCAAGGATTTGAACAAACACTGGCTGAAGTAAAACCTAGGCATGAGATTATCATTGTTGATTTAGAAACAGCCTACGGTTCAGCAGTTTCAAAGGAGCACAAAAGACAAATCCTTGCTTGGAGAGAGCGTCATGTTTTCAAAGTTAAAACTTATGAAAGAATATTTGAAGAATTCATCGCCTACAGACAAAGGGTGGTTGAAGCTCTTCTTTTCATCAGCGAATTCATCATAGAAATCCCTTCTTAGTACAGTCTTGAAGATGGTTCCTACGTCG
The DNA here is from genome assembly GCA_007258455.2 of Sequoia sempervirens. Taxonomy (NCBI): domain Eukaryota; kingdom Viridiplantae; phylum Streptophyta; class Pinopsida; order Cupressales; family Cupressaceae; genus Sequoia; species Sequoia sempervirens. The sequence goes on from VDFB02000017.1 coordinate 272,949,074, forward strand.
GGGTTGAGGAAGTGCAAGTTCAGTTTCAGAGTGTTGTTCACAGTTGCAGTCCAGTTAGCAGAACGATAGGCCATATTTCAGTGATGTCAGCAAAGTTCGATAAAGCGGCCAATGAGGTCGAAGATTTCCTGAGATCTACTGCAGATGCTGAAGATATTCTTGAAAAGCGGTGCTTTGCTATTGATGGCATAGATGCACTGAACCAGGACACAATCTCTAACTTCCTAGTGGATGTGATCGAGCTTTAAAGCAACTTTCTTCTAGAAGCTTTCTTTCTATTCTTGGAATGATCCTTATCCATTCTTTGAGAAGAGAAAGAAGATAAGATGTAATAGTTGGCGTTTCCCACTTTTTCTGCTTTCTAGGGTTTTAGATGTTATCTTCTTTCTAGATTTAGTAATAAAGTTTGCTTGTTGAGCAAGCTCTAGATTGTGAAAGCAAGGAGATTTTAGGGTTCCTTACTCCTCTGCTTCTCTATAAATAAGAGCGTTTGCTCATTAGTTTCTTTAACGGTTATTGTCATAGCAAATTGCGAGCCTGAATTGCAACAAATTGTTATTCAGTTTCAGTTCACTTAGTTGAACTGTGCTAGTGAGAACTAAACGTTGAGCCTATTGTGCCTTCTATTTTTTGCTCAAGTATTGTTCAATTGTGTTGTGACAAGCAAATTGTTGAGCCTCTTTAGCCAACAAGGAGTTAGTGTGATTGATGTTTTCTATTGTGTTAAGAATAAGTTTGCAAGCCTTTTTAGCTGCAATTTCTTGTTCAAGGCATGTTAGAAGTGAGCTTTGTTCCAGAGATTTGAGTAATAAAATCATGAGCCTCCTTTGCCTTGGTCCAAAATCTCAGATTTCCGTTATTTATGTTCCGCTTTTATGATCTTGATTTCAACTTACAGTGAAGTGTGTAGGTGTTTGTTGAGAGAGGGGTTATTGAAGTATTTTTTCAGAAGATCTACCTTGTTAATTTCTAACTTCTCTTGCTCTGCTATTACTTGAGAGGTTAGGAACGTCTTTAGTTTAAGTTAGTCGTAGTTGAACTTCTTATATCAGAAAATCTCAGCTGCGACGTTTGTGTTTAATAAACCTTGTGCTCTAAGCTGATCAAAAAGATAGGCAACTTAGTTTTAGTTTAATTTCTTTCAAACACCATCAGCAAGAGGGAGCTTCCCCTCCTAATTTGAAGAGCAGTTTATCTGTGCATAGCTGTCCATTTTCAAATCCGCATTCCAGAGGTGCGAATTTAAACGCCAACACACTACTTTTATCAAAGATTTTTAGTTTAGTAAACTACTAAGAGAGTCATCTATCACATATACTACTTAGGGCCGATTTGACTTAAGGCTATCTTATACTACGCATAGGTTATGTCCTTCAATGGATAATCAGTCACTCTAGACTAACCTACAACATACTAACTACTAGAAATGAATCAGCATAACAAGTAATTCACATAATCCCTCCAATACTGGAAATCTTTATCCTAGGAGTATCTCGAGCTTACCTCAGTTAGCCTAATAACTTAAGCCGATGGAATTTACTTCACTCCTGTCCTCATTTTAGTCCTAGTATATAATAATTAATACAACCATACTCCTTATATGGAGACCATAAAATTAATGCAATCACTCAAGTATGCATCTTTTATCCTTTATACGATTAACTCACTAGATGTAAATAGATTTGCAATTCACAAACATCTTACTTTCTATACACAACAAAAATAAAGATTATGAAGCAACTCCCTATCTATGCACAAGCAGTAACTTCAAATCTCATATTGTAATCACAAATTCTAGAAATATTATAGGAATTACTATTGAAATTGATAGTAGATGAATATCTCATGCCTGTAGTTAGCTTTTCCTCAGATGATGGTGATTTAGCCTACACTCATAGCAGTTCCAGCACCTCCAAACAATAGACAATTCCTTCTAAAAGCTCTACTTTCCTCACACAAAAATAAACACTCAAAATGCATAATTTGGCTGATAATGGTTGCAATTGATGAAATATATGAAACTCAGATAGTTCAATAATGAAGAGTGGTAATCATGAAATGTACTCAATTCTCATAAAATGCGTTTGTAGAAAGTATGATGATTTCTTAGTGGTCGAATGATTGCTCTTCCAAAGATATGGAATGCTTCTCCATAAAAGAATGAGTGAAAACAATGAAGAGGGGCGACTATTTATACAACCCCAACCCCTAACGTATTCCTCTTTAAAAGACATGTTAATTGCTAGCACTACAATTTTGAATATTTCAACTCAGTATGTGGCGCGAGCTCCCATCCATACTCAACATTCAGAAAAAGGTGAATCATCCTCCATATTCTGACCTAGTGAAAGCCCACACAGATTCAAGACGCGTTTCCAAGTTTCCCCGCCTGTTCCAGGTATGCACGACTTCTCCAATGCCATTAATTTTATTTGTTCAAATTTTAAAAGGTAATATGTGCAATATTTTGATTTTAACCATATTGGAGATTTACGTATATTTCCCAAAGTTTTAAAGACAATGTTTGATTCATTTAATTTCCTTATTGATGTTCAATAATCGACTGGGCAATATTTAACCCGATTCCCATATTGGAGTTTAATATTAATTCAATGTAGAAAATGTTTTGATTTCCCTTATGAAATTAAATATTAAATATGATATAACCTGATTCCCATAGTAAAAAGATTAATATTAAATGAATATGAAAAATAATTCGATTTCCCGAAGTGGAGAGATTAATATTAAATTAATTAGGAAATAATTATATATTTTATTATATAAATATAATTATAGTTTTTAAATATATTTAAAAACACACACACATAAATATATCTAACTATAATATATTTATATAATTTTTAATATATAATTATGTATATATTTATTTAAAAATATATATATTTATATCATGAGCCAGTTAGCATACTTCTGATATATATATATATATACAAATTTCGGAGGCAATAATAATAATAATAACATTAATATCCACATAATAAAGGACGTATGCATATATACATATATATTCTAGTATATTCCTCTATGCACATGTATGTGTGAGTATACCATATGTGTGAGTATACGCTTGTATCGATATGTATATACTTATGGATACGTGTATATACTATACATATGTATATATGTCCACTTCCGTTTACTTACATCATTCATGTTACCATCATATCCACATGATCGTAATACCACAAACAGATCTCAAGACTCACATAGATAAACATGCATACAAGACTCTAAATACAATCATACAACCTACGGATGACTTACATATAATCCACACAGACTGACTTAGTTCACTCAATCCAAGGTGATGTGTGTGTATGCTCAAATAGTTTATTTTATTGGTTACCTGACCAAGCTCCTCTCCCGAGTGATATTTTCCCTCTGCCTAGAGGAATGGTTCACATACTTGGATCCACTAACATAAACTCATGATTGTCACATGTTCATAACATTAGCAGTATACATAAACATCTCAAGTTAGAATAACATGATTCATTAACCTCCTTATGCAATATTTCACCATGAATAACATCAATTGAGATAACATCAAATGAAACAACATCAAATGAGATAACATTCATATTGAAAACAAGGTATAAGCATCATTAATTCATCTCCATAATTCTCATTACATTCACATTTACCCTATCCAGTAATGGCAAACAATAACTCACAATTTGGGATGTAACAACTTTAAAGTATTTGATAGTAGGAATTCTTCCACACCACAACTCATAGGGAGTCTTTGCACTGTTCACTCTTGCTTGAACTCTGTTAATAATGTAAACAATAGTATGAATTGCTTCTCTCTAGTAGACTTTCAGTAGGTTTTCCTCCATCATTGTTCTTGCAACTTCCTGAACAGTTATATTCTTTCTTTCAACCCCTCCATTCTACTGAGGAGTCCTAAGGGAAGATAAATGCATATTTATCCCATGATTGTCACAAAAACTATTAAACTCATTGGAGGTGAACTCTCCACCCTTGTCAAACCTCAAATACTTTATTTCATATTCATTTGATTCTCAACCATAACTTTGAATGCTTTAAAATTATCTATGGCTTCTTATTTTTGTTGAATATTGAGGTGTTTATGTAGCTTAATACTTTGTAAAACTTTATGATTGCTGATCTAAATATGTATTCTTTTTTACAGATTCTTTGTGGGTGATTATTTGATTAATAAATTTTATCTTTGTAGAATGAAGACAAAATTTGTAGAAGAATTAGAAAGGATATTAGAAGATACACAATATATACTGTGGAGAAACCCTTTCGGGAATAAACTCCAACAAAAATCAATGTATTATTTAATCTATAAAGTAGATTACAATAACTCCAATTCTTTCTTGAGAATGCTTCTTTTTCCTTCACCAAATCTTCTTCACAACCTACAATAAAACTAATTCAAACTCTCTTAAACTTGCTTAAAATATATAGGCAATAATCAGCTTTGTAAACTCCAAAGAGTTACAATTACAAAGCTCAATCCCTATCTCACAAAAGGTATGCCTATCTCTTGCAAGTAGAGTTCTACCATGAAGAACAATGCCAAAACATGTGCTTCATCCATTTGGGCATCCCAAACTGAAGTCACGACTGAGCCTTGATTCTGTAGATATCTTCAAGGCTTATCCTCAAAGTAGGTGCCCAAGAGTGGGCCCACTTAACTCAGCCTTCTGAAATATCTTAGCATGCAAAGGAATTAATTCCAAGAATCCAACTTGGGTGTCCAAGGTGGGTCCAAGTCATTCTCTGTTAACTGAAACATTTCTCTCCACCATTCATGCAAGAATGGTCATCCCCTATTAACTGAAGGAAGTCACTTGTTATATGTCATGTAACTCAAGTCATTAGTCATGCATTCCAAGTTAACTGAATTCAACTAGAATTCAACTAAAACCAACTAAAGATAATTAAATCATAACTGAATTGAATTGAACTGAATTGAACTGAACTGAATTGAACTGATTTGAACTGAACTAAATTGAACTAAACTAAACTAAATTGATTATGAACTAAACTAAACTAAACTAAACTAAACTAAACTTCATGCATGTAAACATCAAACCCTAACTCCTAGGATCTTTACATGCATTACAAAAGTGTTATCTCTTACTCCAAATAGTTAACTTAACTCAAGGTGAGTGTCACCTTCCATGTGGGCACCCCATGTGCCCCAATTATTTAGGAACTCGTATTGGACGCCCTCACATGCTCCTAAAATTTAGAATTAATTACAAATGCCAATTAACATGATTATTTCATTCAATATTAATCTCTTTCTAATCCTAGTGTTTGAGAACACTTTCCAAGGACTTAGGAGATACATGTAATAAATAATGTTTAGGATTGCAATTAAATGGCATCCTATTTCCAACAATTTTTCTTTGAGAAAAGTAACCCATGTCATTCTAGAATAATCATCAATAAATATTATGAAATAACTATCACCTTGAAGACTTCTTACTCTAGTATGACCACAAAGGTTTGTATGCACTAGTTCGAACAGTTTGGTAATAGATTGTTTTTTTATTTTGAAACTTCCTCTTGCTTGCTTCCCAATTTGACATTCTTTGTAGACAACATTGATGGGCTTTGTAATCCCTGGAAGATCTCTCACAACTTGAACTGAACTAATCCTCACTAGGATATCAAAATTGTAGCAATGACCATCAACACCTTTAAGATTATAAACATTTTCATTTGTCCTTCCAGCAGCAACCACAGTTTCAAATCTCTTTTTGATCTCACATCCATCGTCCTAAAACATAAGATTATATCCTTTGCTACACATTTTTCCAACACTCAAGAGGTTATGTCTCAAACTCTTGACATAAAGAACATCATTTGTATTATGTTTTCCATCAAAACTGATAGAACGTTTTCCACATATCTTAGTAGATGTATCATCACCAAACTTATCTAGACCCCTTCATATTGCTCAATTTTAACAAACTTAATTTTGTCACCAGTCATATGATTTGAGAATCCATTATCAATAATCTAGTATTTCTTATCATTTCTAGCATGAAGAGCAGTCACCATAACATTGTGACCTATTTTTCAGAGCACTTTCCTTCACACATCTCTCAAAGTTAGCAGAATTAGTTTCATTTTTAATAGCCATGAACAATCATTCACTATCTTCATCATCCCCATAGTCAAATTCATCATCAGATATATTGGTATCTTCTCTAACATAAAAACTTTTCGTAAATGCTTTACCTTTGTTTTCTTTGTTCTTGTCATTAAAAGCTCTATTTGGACATCTTGAAGCATAATGAACTATCTTACCACAACTGAAACATTTGAAATGCAACTTACCTCTATACTTATCAATACTCTTTTTCATTTTCCTCACAAAATTTTCTTCCACATTATCGAGATCCTCTTGATCCAATTCCTTTGTCTTTTCTAATTTTCCAACCTTAAAAGAAGTCTCAACTTTTGCATTGCTTGTACCAAATTCTCTCATTTCAAAAGCAAAAAAAGCACCATACAACTAATCTCTAGAATATTTGCTTAAGTCTCAAACTTCCTCAATAGCAGAAACATTTTGACTATGAGATTTAGGAAGAATTATCAATACCTTCTTTACCACCTCATCTTCTTCTTGAGATTTCCACCAAGACCTTTGATGGAATTGACAATTTCATCCACCTTCTGCATGTAGCTTGTAATTTTTTCATCTTCAGACATCCCCAGGTTCTCAAATGTGATATTTAGATTGTGCATCTGAGCTTGATTGACCTTATCATCTTCTTCATAAATACTTTCCAACTTTGTCCAGATCTCTCTAGCAGATTTCAAACTCATAACTTTCACAAGTTCAGTGTTAGAAAACCACTTAAAAGATCATACATTGCTTTACCATTGTTCTCATAGGTCTTGATCTCATCATTAGTCTTCAAACCACTAGTAGGCATAGTATATCCAATCTCAATGGACTTCCAAACTCCAAATCCAAGAGATACCAGGAAACATTCCATCCTTATCTTCCATAAACCATAGTCTGATCCATCAAACAAAGGAGCATCCCTCTTGTGTGTCATCCCATATCTACCTGAAGTGGTTAAGCTTTCTTCCAAGGAACCTTGCTCTAATACCAATTGTTGAATGCACACAAGAAAAATGAGAGGGAGGGGTGAATCAGTCATATATTAAAGCATCCAAAAACCCTCATAAACATTTAGATCCACATCAACTTAATTAATCCTTAAAGAAAATAATAAAAATTGAAACACGTCAACACCATGCACAATAAAACACCAGATTTGCACAGAAAACCCAAGAAGGGAAAAACTTTGGTGAGGATTAGCTCACAATATAAAGTAATTGCAACACCAAATACAATACATTCACTATCAGAGGGCTCACTGCCAGATTATAAAAAATAAGAAAGAAGAATGTTACAATGAGAAATCTATCTCAATGTAATAGAAAAGATCCACCATAGCATCACCAATGCATTCCCAACCTCTTTGAATATTGTAGACACCTTCTGCTCATTGCTTCTAGTGGTCTAACTCATTAAGCTCACATTGCACTTCACAAATTCAACTTCAAAATTGTGTAATTTTCATCACACACTTCGCTTGATAATTATCCATCAAAACTTATTTAGATCATCTTCAACCTTGAAAACATTCTCCGAGGTCAATTATGCACCTCAACCATGCAAGTTAAATTAGGTCAACACTAAGCATTCCCGTGGCAGAAAGGAATGAAAGCAGACCACACCACATATTAAATCATACCCAAATCATACATATACACCATGCCACGCTTCCACAATCACTGAAGCAAATCCATAATTAGTGTAAACACCCAAGGTCAGCTGAACCAATGTAAACACAATTAATATTTAAGTACACTCTTCCTTAAATCCAAAGACAACTTGTAGACACCAAACATCACTTGAACACAATCTGAAATATTTCACAAACACCTTGAAAACCAACAAATTTCTTCGCAACAACTTTCACTTGAAGAATGCACACACCCAGTACACTCAAACAACCTTCCATACACTGAAACTCAATAAATCAACTTCCAAAGCACCAAACCATGAAAAAATTTCAACTGAAGGTAGATATGAACCTTATCAACACACTTCCATAATCGCACGACCAAAAAGCAAATTGTAGAGAAATGCAGAGCAAATCCATTTCTCCCAGACACCACTACAACACAATTCATGCACTAGTGAAAACAACTTCTTTTGCACAATGATCTAGACGAAGAAATTATGGGTATAACACCTATGAACACTTGTGACCAACATATCCAAACTGCACGAGCAAATATTCAACATAAAAGAAATGCATAGAAAAACCAAAACACCACATTGTACACCAAAACACCTCTACAACACATTGTTTTCCTCCTTTATTTAAATTTTATCAAAAGCACTTGGAAAACAAGAATCAAATACATATACTCATCATCTTCAACACTTTCTCATCATCACTAAACCAACATCGTCCACAAAAAAAATCTTATTAAAGCAACACTAGAGGTTGAAACCAGTAGCACTTACTAATAATGACAACATAATGAAACTAATCAAAGCATCAACACAACTTGACATCAATGACAACACAAACATAAGCCTACAACAATCTCCCCAAAGCTTTTTGACATCAATGACAACACCAAATACTCGTACTTGCAACAACTTATGGATTAAATTGTGTATTTTTTCCTCAACATTTTGAATCACACTCAGTGATCCATCATCAAGAAGAGAAGAATATACATAGTTTAATCCAAAAGAATACATGTATTCTTATTGATGGATTGTGGAAAACTAATACCAAACATAGTATAACTCAAGTGCTCCACATGATATTGTGTCCAAGTTGTGTCTAAGTTATGTAATGTAAGATATGGTAAGAAAAATACAGTTAGGGTCACAATAATATTAGGCCTTACAACCATCACATAAAATATCGAGGGACAAATGTAATAAACTACTAATGATAAGAAAACAACCCTATACACATGACTCAAGGCAATAAAAAAATAAAACATGCTTTTGAAATGATAGAAAGGAATAAAGACATTTTTGAAAGTGACTATATAGTACTTTGCTAAAAGGTATTCTTCAAAATCCAATCTACTGCTCTATGACTAGATTTGGAATAATAGGACTTTGATAGATTGTAAGCTAGCTTGTTATCAACTTTGGTTTAATATAGCAGTTGTGGAAATAATCCCTACAATTGCATCTTTAACCCAAAATATGTGGAAATGAACTTTTTTCTATGAAAATGTCTCATTTTCTTGTGACCTATAACAACATACTTGTGTATATTATTGGAAATTTATCATATCTATATAGTGTGAGAGTCTGTTATGTGGGTTTCATTTTCCTTATTCAAACCCTTTCTTTGATTTAAAAGTTTGGAACAATGATCAAATACACTAAGCAATTGCCTAATATCCCTAGTCTACCCTCATTAAATAGGTGATGATGTAAATTAGCAATTCAACACTAATGTATCGTTGATGTGACAAATGTTGAAATATCAAATGGATTGATTGATTCTCTACCTAGAAGTAAATTATGGTTTATTATTTTACACAACACCCTAGTGTGTAAATTACATATCTCGAGTTGACAAGTAACAAATAATAAGAAGGGGTTCAAAATGGGCCCAGGATTAAATTTGATCCAAGTTATTAAGATGAACATAGTAAAGGTATATTGCCAAATGTTATACATAAACAGATCATTTATTTATGTTATAAAGAAAATAATCACAATCTTTTCATTATAGGGGAAAAGTAAACAAATTAATTTACCATTTTAAGGAAACTCATTAGTGTTAAAAGTTGGCTATGGAGATAGCCACCCAAGATCTAGAGGCCTAATGGAAAGCACAATAAAAAATAAGATCATTATGACAAGAATAAACTATATTCATATCAATCAATGCAGATATACAATAATGATAGATTGAATATTACAAAGGAGACCCCTTGGTTATATAGGCCAAGGCGAGACATAAAATAACATAAGATTATGACAAGTGTCTTAATATTGTGATATGAGACAACAAACATTAAACTACCTATGAAACAAAAGGTAAATAACATAAGTTAAGATAAGATCTAATGCCAACTAAGATTTATATAAATATTCCCACGACCTAAGTAACCTTAACATGTCAATAAGACCTACTAGGTGAACTAGTTAGGAAAAATACCTTATTCACACATACAAACCCCCTAAGTGAAACTTAGGGAGGAAAAAACCAATGCAAATGATGCAAATATGGGTCTCAAATACTAACCCATGTTAGGTACCCATGTATAAATACAATATCTAATAAACAAGAAAATGAGAAAACCCAATGGGATAAAACTCCTCTCCAAAAGAGAGTAAATACAAAAAAGGTTCTCAAAGAATATTGAGAAGGACAAAACCCCATTTGAGGAAAAAATCACCCCATAAGAAAGAAGAAGAAGAGAGACTATGCAACCCCCCTCAGAGTAGAGTCTCTTGCAATGATGGTAGATTTCTAACAATTAATGTTGAAGATGATCCAATACCATCAAACAATATTCCTTCCCTTAGGAAGAAATAAATTGAAGAATGTATGTGGGATTTCTTCCCATTATTGAAGGAAGATGAGGGAAGAAGGATGATGAGTGATGTCTCAAAATTTTACTCAAGTGTCTCTATGTCAATGTCAGAGTTGTCACAATCCAATTGTTATTCTAGGCCACATTGTTGAAGATGAAAAACCAAAATATAGTAGAGATGATTGTATAACACAGTCCAAAGACAAATACATCTCCTTTAAAGATAAAAAATCTTCCTCTAAATATTTCTCAAAAGTATCCACACTCATGTCAACTTGTGAAGAATGATCATGTAGAGGATGAACAAGAGGTTCAAAGTGTTCCCTCACAACAAATGAAGAAGAATCATCTCCATCAAAGAGAAGATGAATACAATCAATGGTGTCTCCTAAATTTGAAATTAGGGAATTTGCAAACAAACATGCAATGTCCACCAAGTACTCATCTCAAGTAGCCATATCTGGAAGATAATGGATATCTTGCTACACTAAATCACAAGTAGCCATATCTATAGTGACACAAACATCATCAAATGCAATAGTAGATGAAGATGCAATCTCAATAGGAGGAAAATCAAGAAGAGAGGTTTGTTTGTCAACTGGACATTCAAGATATTCACTATATTCAAGTTCCTCTAAAATATCATCATCAAAAGGTATATTATCGACATCATCAAGGGGAATGAGGTAATCAACAACATGATCGTCTACAAATGAAGAGATATGTGGGTTTCCAAAGATCTCCCAAATCTTGGTCCAAAGTGTGTGTGGGCACTCAATCTTTGAGATCTTTGTAGGGATATCAACACCCATAGTTGTACCAATCAATCCTATAATATGATCATTATTACTAACCCAAATTGATTTCTTCTGAGGTGTGTTTGGTTTAGGTAAGAGTCCATAAAGATAAGAAATTTTTTAAGCCACCAGAGATGTGTCGGGATACATTTTTTCTAAGACTCGTAATTAACCTTTTTCATAAATACCACAGAAGGATGAATAGAAAAACCCATGATACCTCCTCAAGTAATGGAATTTGAGATTAATGCATATGAATCAACCAAAAGAAGGTTCCCCCTAAAATTCACTCAATCAAAGAACCCCCCAATAATATATGATCTTGACACTTTATGATTAGTGTGATTACAAAATCTATTTTCCAAAAACAATGAAGTGGTCTTGATTTGGGTACATGCAAGTGCTAAATTTGGCCACAAAATCAAAGTATATTTTTTTTGAAAAAGTTAGATATATCTTATCCAACCAGTTTAAAGTATACAAAAAATTATGCACTTTTAAAAAATGCATAAAAAATGTTACTGTAGGAGAAGGAACGAATCCCCAAAAGTTCCTAAAATGAGAACTGCTCATCAACACATACGAGAATATGGAAATTTTGAAAAATATAGACACCAAAATAAAAAATTGTCTACATTATCATGAAGAGCATGAAAGTCTTCCCAAATAAATAAAAAATCTTAAAAATCAAAGGTTATGATCCTTAGTTATGAGCATTTAAAATTTGACTTCAAAAACTAGATCGCAATCATGAGGGGGGTAGGTTGGAAGGTAAGGCTAATGACGTCAACATATATAGTTATCGGTAGATGCCTATTTTTTCTAAAATATTCATTTGATCTGCAAACCACTATCTAAATTTTTAAAATTGTTGTCAAAAATTTAATATCGCCTTTATGTCTAGGGAAACTGTCGATTCATGGTGGAAAACTATTTGGTAAGAAAGAATTTGTTTCATGATTTTAAGGGGAATATTTCTTGGTTTATTTCTTTCAAATTGTGAAGTTGACACTTGGCTTATTGGCTAGTTGAGGGGGTCATCGATTAGTATTGTGACGAGGCTTTGTGGTGGGGTAGGGTTGGCCATGTGGCACTGTTGGTACCATAGACCTTCACAAGTCATGGAATTGTTATATATATATAAATTCTAAACAAAATAAAAAATAATAATTAAAAAGTTCAAAGTATTGTGACCTAGTTTTTTGATGAATATTGCGTAGTAAATTGTATGACCGTATGATGGCATGAATGGCGACGAAGGGAAAAATTCCTCTAAGCGATTAGAGAAAAAAATGTTCTATTTTGATGAATTAACAATACATATTATTAGTATGGTATCAAGAATATCTATGGAGAGCGGGAAGAGAGGTAGGAGTGGGTGTTTGAAATCTTTGGAGGGAGAGGTAGATGGAGAGTCTGATCCAGATGATGATGTAGTTTTTTTGGGCATTCTTGGTTCACTTCTCATTTTTTACTCCTTCGCATATGCTATGTGGATTTTTGGTTGCTTTATGGATGTTGTGCTAGGTTTTAGTGGCTCCCCCATTGTTGTGCTCAGTTTTGGCTATTTTACAAATGGTTTGCTATGTGCAAGCTTGGTTGGAATGGTGTTGGTGAGGATGGGGTTTCTATTGCTGGTGTTAATGGTTTTGCTTCCATTGCTCATTTTCTGGAGGTGGAAGTTAATGTGGGTTGCGGCGTGGTGTTTTCTCTATTGTATTTTGGCAACCCTTTTTGATGTTTTACTTTCCTTTCCTCCTTGATGAGCCTAGTTTTTGGTCTAATTTTTTGTAGAATCTATAGTCTATTTGTTAATAGATGTCATGGACTTTAATGACTAGATGTTGGTATTGGCATAATGTTTCCCTCAAACCATTGACATTTGATATTATCCTATCTCTGCAAGCTTTAATGACATTTGGCATAACATGTGGGTTATCTATATTGATTTTGCATGTGATTAATGAATGTTTCTTAGAGTGGTTATAGATGTGGAATTATTATGCATATTGACTTTTCCATGCAAATTTATTAAACCAAGTTGAGGAAGACATCGCCAGTTGAGCATGCACCATAACATCTAGCTGAGGAATCGCTCCAAGTCAAAGGCAGCTGACGACAAAAGATTTTTCATGCAACTGAACATAACTGCCTTGTAGTGGACCTTAATGATTGAGCATGCACGGGCGTTACTGTTGTGCTGGATCTGCGTTTGGACTTGCATGTCTGACTATATTCCATGCATGCGAAATTGCCATTGCTCCACTTTCCCCTATTTTCCCTAAATGGCATCCTCCCAGTCATGGAGTTGACTGCCTTGTTTAGCTGTAGTATAAATAATGATTTGATGCTCCTTCTTTAGGAGGTTGCATGATTTGATATTGTACTCTCATTCTCTAGTTTCAATAATACAAATACATTACTCTTTTGTATGCATGATTTACAGTGAATGAAATAAAGTTATGAGTTCAAGCATTTGAGTTCTTATTAGTTTAGAGGATACTTATCCAAGGGGGCCCACTTGGTGAATAACCCATCTTCTTAGTTTAGCATTAGTTTAGTATTACTTGTTGTTTAGTACTTAGTTAGAAATATGCATCAACTGTTACTGCAGCCACTAGAATTCCATTCCATGACTGTTCCTGTAGCCAAAGTAGACATATTAGTTTCTTGTTTGTTGTGCATATTTTCATTCTTGTTATGCATTTTAGCTTAGCATAGTTGTTGGTTGATGTTCAACACTTGCTTCATTTCTTTCCAGCAATTTACTTTCAGCATTGTGTTTCTTAGATGTAGAATGCAATGGTTGCTTTGAGTTCCTAGTGCACATACCGTGCTGACCCATTTCAAGTTCGTGTCCCTGGGTTGACAAGTTAAATGCACCTTCATGATGATTGAAATAGATATTCATGTCAGATGTCCAATCACTGAATCATGGTTGTAAAGGCTTAGTTATTAAATCATTGTAGGAGGCAAACACTTCTCTCGAAGGGTCATGCTTGTGATTAGTTCACTGCTTGTGGTTGGTGCTTTGGTGGATGGCTTCTTCTAGGTGGAAGGAGAGCTATTGGCTGGGAAATCTCTTCGTGCTTCCATCTATGGTGCCTTATCTTACCTGGTACTTATTTTTGGGTTTATTTCTACAATCCGGTTTGATCCCTGGTGGTTTCTTTGGTGCAGTTGTTTGGGAACTCTTCAGTTAGAGGGGTTGGTTGGTGGTCTTTGTTAGGCCTGGTGCAACCTATTGGTTGTATTTTCTTTTACCTTTTAATGTTTCTTGTCTTGTGGACTTTGATTGCTTGTTCTATGTGGTAGCTTTTGAAGGATATTAGTTATGTGGTATCCTTGATTAAGGTAACTATGGGAGAGGTGTTTGCTTATGTTGTTATTTGGGGGATAGCTGGGATAAGTTTAATGTCTATTAAAAAATCCTAGTGTTTCAGGATGCTAATGGATGCTCTCCCCTTTCTAAATATAAAGCTTTTAAGGTTTAGAGGAGATGGTTCTTTTTACAGACGAAAGGTTTCTTGCCTTTGGCTCTTGATGATGGAGTTTGTGATGTTCTTGGGAGTTTTGGAAGCCCCTATTTTTGTTATTGAGTTGTTGTTTGTTGGGGTTGTCTACTTTTTGTTTGTTGATGTTACACCCCGTTTCATAGATACTGAGTTACTTTTACCTTCATCAGTGCAAATGTTGATAAAAGCAAATTATGACTTTAATATGTTTACCAGATGAATGAAATATGTAAACATGCATTAGGATGTATTGCTATTAAAGTGAACATTATGTTTTATATTGATGAAATTCAATGAAAGAATATGTATTGCAATATGAATAATTTAATGCTTTGTTGATGCAAATGGCCTATGATGTAAATATATTTAATGTGAACAACTAACTACCTATGTAATGTATTAAGTTGGATGTAGAAACATATTCAAGCCCTCACGTATGCGAAGGGGAGTATCACTCAGAAGAGGAGCTTGGTTTGGTAACGCTTGATAAGTCTAGTCGAGCTTTCACACACACACACACACACTTCTAATTTGGTCAAGTCAGGATAATAGCTTGGGATATATTAAGTTACCTCTAGTCTTGTTTGAGTATGATTAGAAGTAGTTAGGGTTAAATTATTTATGAATGTTCTTATCTTGGGGTTAAAAGTGTTGAGTCTCTTTGTGATATGTGAGTTCTTCTTTATGTGTTTAAATATCAAGGTATGATATATATGTGTGTGTGTGTGTCACACACACACACACACATATATGTTCATATACTATATATATATTAACATACATATATGTATTAACAAAAAGGAAATGTCCATACTAGTATATTAATATATATGTATATATACATACATATATATGTATATATATGCATACATCAATATACGAAATATGAGAATATGTGTGTGTGTATTCATATATTGAATAATGCATTCTATAAACTTGTAAGTATATATATATGTTAATGATATCAAATAACGTAGAAATATTATACAGTGCATACCTTATATTGAACAACATATACTATAATGTGCAGCATATACATATAGTATATGGTGCTAATATTAAAGGGAATTGTTCACCAATATGAGTAGCCCATAAACATTAAATATTATGGAAATTATTTAAATGCTAAGTGATATGAAATATTGGCAGTGCATGGTATTCAATGCAAAACCAACGTGTAAGTTAATCTGCCCAAGACTAAGTCAAGATGCAAGAGCAAAGTGAATACTCACGTACAAGAAAATTTGACCTGATATTTATCAATAGCAACCTAAAAGAATAGGGGCACATGATTTTTGGTGACACTAATTTATATGAAAAGTATGAACTAGATAGAAGACTAATTTGAAAACAAATTCTAACATGTGAAGCAAATTGAAATATGAGAAATGGTTAAATGTGAAGCCAACGGATTTTCATTGCATCGCATGCATCTTGTGCATCATGGATTGCTACCTTATACTCTTAAGAAGAATTGGCGATGATTGAAGGTACATGATAGTCGTTGATCTTAATTCTTCTGTGATCAATGACCACATTTTAAAGTTTCATTAGGGATCTAATCTCAGCCATCCATCCCCAATCCAATGGCCAATATTCAAACTTCAACGACTACTTCATCATGTTCATGAAAGATTTTTAGAAGTTATGACTTGATGACAATTCTCAGCTACCTGATCAAATCTAATCGACTTGGATTGATTTTCCATGCCTTTTCAACACTATATTGATTGCAAGATGTCGCCATTACTCCTTGATGTCCTATAGAGGTCATATTCTTCTGTCAGGGTATGTTGGCCTAGATTTTGTTGCAAATTTTGTGGGAACTCATCCCTACATTCATGAGAGTCATCATCTTGGGATGTGCTTGAGATGTTAGAGCCTTTATGGCTAATTATGTTGCTTTGTGATGGGAGCAATTCAGATCATTTTTCATGATCGAATTCATCTTCCGTAACCCTAGTTAGTTTAGGGTTAGGGTTTTGAATTTAACTCTTGGTTATGCTTAAACCATAAAGGAAAATATTGTATCATTATTATGTATTCTTCCTCTCGCCTCTTTGGGATTTTTCTTTTGCAGACCTGTAACTGTTGCATTATGCCATTGTAAAGGCTACTTCAAGCTTCATGTCAATAAAATTCAATTGTTATCACCATTACCTCTTGCATGTTTGAGTAAAATTCATTTACCTTCATATATGAGCGGGTGTTTTAGTTGTTTCTTTGACATATTATGTTGTTCTAAAGTAGGAAGGAACAAACTCTAAATTCGGTGCATCACCTTCTTTCACATTTCATGTTTGCTATCCCCTTTTCCCTTGTGATTTGTTAGAGTAGGTTAACATTAGGGTTTTCATTGTGCTAGGTTAGACCAACATAATTGCACTTATTTTAGAAGAGGAAGTCAGCCTTCTCCGGAAACTTGACCTCAATTTGCAAGGTCCCACACCTTGAGGTCACTTCCATTGTGTCATTAGAACATTGAACTCTTGTTCAGTAGGGTGCAATTTTATGTGACAACAATTACTCCATAGCGCAAGGGGATAACATATGCATAGGATATGAATGGCCAATAAAAAATGAGCTAGGAATGTGGGTGAATTATATGGCATCCACTCGAAGTACTGGGTGATGAATACTTTGGCTGAAGTAGTGTAAGTCAAGCCACTGTTTACACTGTCAGTCACCGTGATCCAGATTTACATATTAGGCAGGGAATGTCATATGTGTGGGTTGTAGCAACTATGTAACAGATCTAGATATGTAGGAAACAACACCAAGCTTAGGGAAGTTCAATTTTAATATGAGCTTACCAAACCAATCTCTTCATTGAAGGGAGGGCCATCTTACTAGTTAGGTAGATGTGTAGGGGACTGCAATAAGTCCGTGGTTGGAAGATAAGCGCTTGAGTGATGCTTCTCCTCATAAGTAGGTGACAAATATTTGATGGAGGGCACCTAGACCATTCGTATACCTAGTGCTAGTGAGCTCATGGAAGCTATGTACGTGCTTATGTATCCTTTACATGGAATATTGTAAAAGATAAAATGTTATCATGAAATTATGTACTATGAAATCATTACATTGGAAAGTTTTAATAATTTTTTGTAACGCAAAGGGAAAGTTTGGAATAATATTTATTTCAAATGTGCATATTAAACTTATTTATGAAAAGAAAAAAATTATTGCTAAGTGTTGGTGTAATATCCCTCGTCTTAATACTCAAGTAAACTCTAGAATTTACTAGAAGGTAAATAAACTTAGTAAACATGAGAGAGATTTTTTTTATTGTAACATTTGCATAAGCACAAGAAATAAAGTACAATTTTTTGAGATAATTTCAAACTTGAAATCATATGTAATCGCAGTGAGAATCAAAGAGAAGTCCTTACACTTTTCATTTATATCACATAAAATACACTTGACATAAAGAAGAGTTTACCTCATAGGTTTGAATGTCATAAGTCGTAACATGGAGTTCACTGCATCTGGAATGTTGATATCTATCTTCACGAGACTCGGTAAGTCTTCTGCTATAGAGGGTGATCATCATCCAAGTACTTTTCCTCCAACCACAGACTCAAGCAGTCCCCCACACACTCCCTAACTGGAAGTGGCCTGCCCTTCACGAAGGGTATAGATATAAGGAATTATCAAGTTTCTACATCTGAGTCCTAGTGATGTGTCCTACAAAACCCAATTGACCATACAACTCTAGATCCCTTCTAGCTAAGTATGATAATTTTGATTGATCATGCCAACTAGACACACACCTCTGTCATCTTAGAAACTATCTCATCCTATAATTTTACTTACTTTATTTGGTTCTCTAGACACGAACTTGTTTGAATTGAAAATCCATTCTAGCCAATCGGACTTAGAACTAATCCTTAATCTAGGATATACATGTAATATAAATATCTAGGTATTTCTAACCTTTTTAAGAGTTCCTTATTACATTCTTGCAATTTCTAGGTTTTATAACTTTCTATCATTTTACTCTCTAGATTCAAATACCAACATCTTTGATGCATTGAAACGAGTTTCAACATTATCATAGAATCTCTTAAAGTAATACAAAGACTCTTCATGTCTTGTTCTATAGCTTTCTCAACCTTTCACTATCAATCAATATATATATATAACACAATGTCACATCTGACATAAGAGTTGTAGGTTTCCCCATAACCTTCTGGTCTTAATACTAGGGTTTAACTTCCCTAATCCAACATGTGGAAAAATTATACATCCTTGTTTTCAATTGATATAACAAAACAAAAGAACAAATACCTCTAGTCTTCCTAGACCTCTTGGCATTGTTCGACCACACATCTCACCTAACACAAGTAAACATAATATACGAGGTATACCCCCATCCATATAATACCTTAATGGATACTTTCATTTTGAAACTAGTTCTTTGAATAAGTTCATTCGATCAACCCTAATAGGTTTTGAATAAGAAAAAGACAATAAAATACATCTGATCACCTGGTATCCTTAAGTCTCTTGAATTTCAATTAGGATCGGTTAAGAAGTCAAATGACTTCCTTTGAATAAAAATTCCTTATAAGCCTTATCAAAAATCACAAGTACATCAATCATGAGTGTTGGAGTTTCAACTTCCAAACAAACCATACTCGAAGATGATTATAATAATGATGCTGAGTAATTGGGATAATTATGTCTTCTATGCACCTAGCACTAAACAAGTTCTAATACACATATGATATGAGTACAATAAATTTCCAATCTTCTTGTACACATATACTTCAGAGCTAGTTAAATAGAATTATCTTGAAGCATAGGAGGAGACAAATATATTTCTTAAAATACTCTTTCTCAAGATAAATCAACATAAACAATAGTTTCTATCCAAAAGGATAATTGGTGTAGACATCAAAAATATACAAGTTGATATCACACACTCTATCCTGATCTACTAACATCGCTTCATCCTAGATCATCCCTCAGTCTAACCATTTAATCAAATTTCCCTGTCTGATTAAATTCATCAATATTCCTCTCTTAATTAAATAAATCATTTTATCTAATCAAGTCAATCTCTTTTGTTAATTAAATCAATCCATCTAATCTAATTATCCATATTTAATTAAATAATCAACTTATTTGATTAAATCTCTAAAGTCTGTCCATTAAATTAAATAAATAAAAACCTTATTTGATTTAATCTAACACCATCTCTTTTAATTAAATAAATCAAAATCCTTATTTAATTAATCTCTTGTCATATTCCTCTCTTATTTGATTTAAATAAACCCATTAATTTGAGGCAAATAGGTCACATCATCTAACCTCTCTCATTAAATTAATTAACCTTGAATTAATTTAATCTCATCTCATATCCCATCCTCTAGATAATGCAAGTTGCACATGAAAATAGATTTAATTCATTTATTAAATCTCTATTTTCCTCACAAGGAATCTTTTGGAATATTCTCTCAATTTAAATTCAAAAATTCCAAGTCAACATGTACATCCAACAAGGAAATAAATTCATCTTACATGTCCTTTGCCTTGAGCCAAGTGGAATTTATTGCATTTTCCCTTCCCTCTTGCAAGTCATTTCAACAAATTTAAATTTCAAATATTTGCATTTATTGGCACAAACCCCAAATCTTGCACATCCTCCATCCATTCATAGCTTGACAAGTGGCATCATATCATTGGATGAATGTTAGTCCCACATTGCTCAAATTTGGACATTCATCCATCTTGGAATTCTATAAATGAAGAGCTCCTCTCCTCATTAGATCATCCACAATTTGAGTAAACTTACTATGCTCAAATTATTAGCAAATTCTATCCATCACCATTGAGTTCTTAGCTAGGTTATGTAGATTTTTGGCTTGGAGCTTTCATCAATCTTCATCAAAGTGGATCACTCTTCATCATCAATCAACAAAGCTTGCATAGGAGTTGGGAAAGGGCCAATTTCCGCATCAAATTGGCACCAACTCCCCCATAAGATCAAGAGTTTGCATGTTCTTAATAGGATTTAGTTTGTTTTTCATCTTCTTTCATTTTGTTCTTGTTTTATTCCTATTTTGAGCATAGTTAAATAGATTTTATGGGGAATCTTGGTCTTAAGTTGTATTTCAATCTTCTAATATGTTTGTTTGTTGCATTTTGCAGGTATTAAGATCTTGGTTCACACAATTGGTTATTCACATTCTTGGCACACCCTTCCCCCATATTTGTTTTATAAAATGACATGTAGAACTCGAGTGCACATAAAGAAACACTATAATCATGACACAACATTGTCACTTTAGTAACATAATGTTATTACCTCACTAAAATCTCCTTTAAGGAAATATATATATATGCTTCCAAGGGCTAGTATACATCTATGGATCTATCCTTGTTTTCGAATAGATAATTCACTTAAGACTTATAATGTCTTCCATTTTGAGTCCATACTCTGGATTTATCTTGTCTTCTTCCTAGATGGGTATGAGTCTATTCAATTCATCTGATTCAACAAATTTGTCAAAGGAAAGAACTAATGTGAAATGCACTGATTGCAGGATACACGCAAAATGGATATGTTGAAAAGATTTTTAAAAAATTCAAGCAAGAGAAGTTGGCGGGTGCAAACAGGCTCTTTAACAATTGCCATAGTCCTCCTTATTTATATTGAAGCCTATTGTTAACATTCTAGGAGGTAAATCTAGAATGTGAAATAAGATAAGCTTAAAATAAAGGATAAACCTTAATAATGCATGAATCGACCAAGCACGAAGCGAGCTGGTTAAATATGTTTTGATCCTATCAACCTCTGTATATGGGTTAAATTGAGAAAATCATACAAATCCGGTTCTTGTGAGTCCCTAATTCCTTCATGAAAAAGGACACGGTACTTTCATGAAAATATGGCAAATAGTGTGGTATTAAAAGGGAAATAAAGTATATGCACACAATACTAGGGTGGAGTGGGTTTATCTGATAATATTTTATATAAGTACAACTACATTACTCATTTTCATTTGTAGAGTAACCTGTTTTCTAACTGCCACTTCCCATCCAAGATTATTCATAAAGTTGGCTTGATATTATAATTTATAAATTCAAGCCTAAAGAAACAACGAAGCACCACAAAGACACAAAATTTAAATAAAAGTGAAACTTACAGATAGTCTCGATTGCCAAAAAAAGATGGCTCTTCAGAGTCTGATGAGGTAAAAATAACCTCATCAACATAATGGGCTCAATATGTAAATCTAAACCTTTCAATCCAAATTACCCTGCCAATTGGTTACCTTTAGGAAAAATAATTGCTCTCTTTCTATGAATAAGCGTAGAAACTTTATTTCTTGAAGTTACACAAATTAAGCTTACTTATGTTGATTTAATGGTTTAGTCTTTGAGTATTTCACAGGTCAACTCCACTTCCAATCACCATTTTAGTCAAAAGGGAAATGAACGTGGATCTTCATACTTTTGAAAACAAGTGAGCATGAGCTGAAATTCCAGGAGCACACGTTTTGGGTTGAGTCTTTATAATTCTGTTATTTTTCGGTTTCAAAAAATTTATGGCTCATGCGAGCCTCTTTAATATTGTATATCATGGGCTTTAACGTCCCTCTATTATTGGCAATCTGTTAAAAAGACTCTATTGACTGGAAAATAGGATTTTTGTTAATCATTTTTTCATATAAATATGTAAATGTTACAAATGATGAATAGAGAAGAATATTATCATTATGCTGCCAATTTTTCTTTTGAGTAAAAACTACCATATGAATATAAGTCTTCTCGCCACT
Source organism: Sequoia sempervirens (assembly GCA_007258455.2). Taxonomy (NCBI): domain Eukaryota; kingdom Viridiplantae; phylum Streptophyta; class Pinopsida; order Cupressales; family Cupressaceae; genus Sequoia; species Sequoia sempervirens. The sequence continues at coordinate 272,971,787 of VDFB02000017.1, forward strand.
CTTTGAATTACTGTGTAATATAGATGAAGTCCTTGGAATGAAGTAACTTAGAGAATTTCCAGTGCATGTGATCTGAAGTAGTTGTAGACACACCCGAGAGCTGACCACTCGAGGGTTCTAGATAGATAGATAAGTATTCTATTTCTTAATCTATATTTTCTTTTAGTAGATAACAGTTAAAGTTGTAATCCATTTTCATGAGTATATTTTATACTGTCAGTGTTAAGCCTACAGGTTATAGCTAAGTCCATAGTTTTTGAACTTAACATTTGAATGTTCGGAGCACCTTTCTTCAATTGATTCTAAAAATTGTTTTATGTTAGCAGTTAGATTGTTATCTTTTGCATTAGATAAATGTTTCCTAATTTCTTTACATGTTTTACTTCTTCAACAATTTATGCATTTTTTAGGTTAATCATTTCCATGCTTTCTAGTTTAGTGGTGATGCTTTTTCAGATTTATAGTTTTCTATTTTATGGTTTAAATCATTTTCTACTTTCTAGGTATATGGTTTATTTCTTTTAGGATTAGAGGCCCTTTTAGATTATAACTTTTTATTTAGTTGATTAGTATTGAGGGAACTTGAGAGTGAGAAGCGAGATGTCTTCTATTGCATATAGTCATTGGACACTGCTCGGTCGATATGTTGATGAGTTTATTCACTAAAGTGCTAGGACCTAATGATAGCCTATCAGAGCCATGAGGGTGGTTGGAAGATTAGCGGTACAACCATCTGTGGAGATGATAAACCTCCTCATGTCTTTCAAACACGAGATTACTAGCTTCGAAGGTTTTGAATGTTGTTCCCTCTAGCATGGCCCTCTGTCATTCGCTTTAGCTTCCCCCTCTTTGCCTCTTGATAGCGGGAGACCATTATCTTCTTCCAAAATCCCCCCACCCCACTTTTTCTTGGCAAGAATCAGTTATAAAAAATGATATAGAGGCAGTTAGAGAAAGACCGTTTTCTCATTAACATGATGTGGGTTTAGCCACCATTTAGATCATGGTATCCTTCCATTCCTCGATGCCACTCATACTCGTGGCTTATAAATGGAAATCTTTGACATTTTTACATAGTATGAATTCTACCTTTGGTATTACCCACGACCAAATAAGGTTTACACAACATTGAAAAGTTATTTAATTCTCCCCTAAGGAGGACTATCTCCCCCCTTTTCCCATAATGGTTTCTTTTTTTTAAGTCCAATAAGGTTCCACTTTAAGAGTTGTTAAGCAACTACCCACTCAGCTACAGGTAACTAAACTCAAGGTTGTTAAGAGATTTCACTATTAAGTCATGGTATCATTGGCATAAACTTTGCCTAAACTCTAGCTACATTAGCATGCACTAGAAGTGAGCAATGAGTCTTTAAAGATCACTTCTTTTTTTAATAAAAAGCTCCTCCACTACACTAGACACCCCAAACAAAATGGGCCACTCCTTTAACCATCTTAACATGAAATTTCATGTAGACCCAAGGGTTATCTTCACAATCATTCCCATCTTAACCTTCGTTAATGAGCCTAAAAAAGCTCTTACTCAACGGCTTGAAAACATAAATGGAGTTACTGGTCATTAAGAACCACTCTTGATGGATAAAGCTTCTCTTAGCTCAAGAATATTTACATAATAATAATCTAAAAACATATGTATTAATACCAATAGGGTTTACAATGATGTGACATAAATTTATGCACAAAAAGTGATTGTGTTGAGATATTCTCCCCTTCATGAATAGAAGAAAATCACTTCAATTTCGATTAGACGAAATTTGGGATTCGACATCAAAACTACTAACAAGAAACATATTATCAATTATACCCATTACACAATTGAGGTCACAACAAAAACTCTTTTATGACATAAGAAGTGACGTGTTCAACAAAAAGTTGTCTCGGTTGCAAAACAACTAATGTTCAACCTTGACGACATCACTTTCCCCAAAATGACTAGGTTGATGTTAAACAACTTGAAAAAGACTTTAAACGACATCAACAAATTGTCAAGTCGAGAAATAAACTTAGACCAAAAGGGTCGAGTATCACTTACCCGACTCAACTAGGTTCACCATTTTGCACCAACACTAGACCTAAGATGGAGATAACCTGCTCTTTTCCTTGTATTTATACCCTTCTCTTTGATGATGCTCTCCCTCCCTTTCTTAGAGGAGCGAAAACTTGTTCCCTTAATGCAACTTGCAATCAACAACACGAGATTAGTGTATCATTAATCATTTCATAATCCTTATGAAATCAACACATCTTAGAAACTTTTAAACACATGTCAATTATAGTCAAATAAACATAACTCGTGAAAACATGATTTTTCCAAACATTTTTACTAAACGTCATATCATTGAATCGTGCGCAATCATCTACTAATTACTTAAAAAGTAAAAAGTAAAACATAGTAAAGGTTAGGGGTGCAACGGTTGGCATCTTAGTTTATTTACTTGAGGTTAAAAACTTAGTAAACTTATTGGGTGGAACAATGGGCATGTTACACGTGGTATCAGAGCTACTGGGTTCAGCTTTGGAACCTATGAGCCCATTACGTAAGTATCACGTAAACCTTATTGGAAGTTAAAGGTTGAACAGTTCTTACACCAAGATGGCAAGAGGAAAGGAACAAAGGTGAAACATAAAGGAAGATAAGTTTCTTGAAAAACTTGTTTAAGTTTCAAACTAGGAAAGAGTTGTCCTTGGAGTTGGAAATGCCTAAATCAAAAACTCATTGAGAGACCCTTGGATTGCAAAAGATTATGCAACCAGATTATGTGGGAAGGATATGGGAATTACCAATGGGTACATTCCTCCTATGAAATTGTTAAAATAACTTTGAGGATAGAAAGAATTTAAGTAATTCCCCTTATAGATAGCAACCTGTAGATGTGCAGAGTCAAGGATTTTGGATTTAGTAAGGATACTATGAATCTATGAGTATGCTTTATTGGAATAGAACTAATGGATAACATAAAGGAAAATTTTGTTGAAGTACGAAGTCAATGTTTTGTGAATCTAAATCAATAGAAAGGTATCCAAAAGGTTGGATAAACTCTTGACATACCTAATTTGGTACAAGGTTAAAATCTTGCAATGATAATTGGAGTCAAGAGAGAAAGTTGATACCTTTGAATGAAGGTTAGGGACTAGATTGGTTAGAAAATGAAGCAACTTACGAAGAATAAAAGACAACATGATTCCACAAACCAGAATAGGCAAGGTCAATTTGGAGATTCCAATTAAAAAAGGGGGAAAGAAGAAAAACAACCTTAGAGTGTCCAAAGTTATGAGGAAGTAGAATTACCAAAAACTTGGACGAAATTACTTAGAAAGATGATTGCAAGGTAAAAGCCTAGAAAGTAAAATGGACAATTTGGACAAAGGTTTGGTTGGAACATATTTTGGATGAAGTGAAAATTGGACTTACCAACTTGTCAACAAAAGTAAACATATGTTAGACGTTCCAAAAGGAAATTGGCTATGGAGGGAGACTAAGTGTCAAATTAAAAGAATAATTTTGAAACAACTCACAAAGGTGAGGACATCATTGACATAGGGATTCTTGGAAAAGCTCGTTAACACATCAATAAAAGGGGCTTTACAGATGTGGGATATTATTCTACAATGGTTAAAAAGGATATTAGTATACATGAAAAAGAGAATTGGAATGAAATACCGGAGTATCTCTTAGCTTGTAAGTTGTTGATTATTCATTAGATCTCGTTACTATGGAACCAACATATGTTTTTGAGAGATTAGAAGGTAATGATGAATCCAATAATGGAAACGAAAAAGTATATTCAAGGCATACCATAGAGGGTAAGAAAGGAAAGTAATAGTCAATCAACTATCAAAAGCCAACAACAATGAATGATAAATCAATTCAAATCAAAGAAAGCTGATGTATGTTATGAATTCAACTTAAAGTTGATCTAATATCATGGAAACATGAAGGGGGGAAGTGGGAGAGTAGATCTACTCAGATAAGTACCCTTTTTCAATAATGTTTAATGTTATATCTCTAGAAGGAGATAAATTTTACCAAAGTTTTGAACTCAATGACCACCACAAGGTTGGTAAAGTTAAAGGTTAGGGAATTGGAATTATTGGAGAAAGGTAGTGGAAAGGTCAAGGCTTATGACCAATGAGAAATAAATATTTACAACACAATAATATATGGAATTGTTTCGAAAGAATAATTTTTTATTATCTTTGATACCTTGGAGAAAGATAGGCAATATATTTTATCATGAAAGGAAAATAAGGGAAGATTCATGTACTTGTGATTTTGAGTTATTATGAAACATTCATGCTTGGGAACTAGGTATGCAATAATTGTTAACATCTTTTGGAAGTTAACATCGAACCAACATGATGTAATGAGGATTGTAACTCAACCAATATGAAATGCCCATTGGAAGAAATAGATTGAGCTGAAAATCAAATAGCTTTAGAAATGATTAAAGGATGAAAGAAATCCAAGATATGGATGATCTAGGATGAAGGAATTTTATCTTCACAAAAAAAATATTATATTTCAAGAATCGAATATGGCATGAGTCCATGAAAGAAGTTTCACTTAGTTGGGAAGGACTATTATGAATCAAAGAAGGAACCTATGTACCAAGTTATGGGAGATTAAAAGAATGAATGAGGTAAATTGATGTTGTACTTAGGACACATAGTGATGACAAAATTATTTGACAAATGGGAAACCGCTATAATCTAGAAAGGGATAGAGTAAGATAATGCAAGGTATTTAGTAAGTTGTTGTCCAATATGCTAGGGGATGAAGACATGATGTCATCATCGACAAGGATTCTATACTCATGAAATTTTAGTGAGAAAGTGGTAGATCATTAGAACAGTTTGATCTTTCTATGTCAATGGAATTAACATAATGTTATGGTGGATAGACTCACCAAGGTAACCAACATAAATTGGGAAATTTGATTTATAGGATATCATACCTAAATAACATATTGTGTGAATTAGTTGCTTAATGTTCCTGAGAATGTTATCTCAGATGGGAATAAGCAAGTAATGATAAGGTTTTGTGTAAACCATTAACATCTTATGAAAAATTCAATTGAATGAATGCTCAATTTATTACTTTAAGTTAGCCAATTGAGCAAAAGGGATAAATCCAATCTTGGAGGATTTGAAGAATTTTTTTTAGAAAATAATAATTTTTTTATCATTATAACTTGATCCATTTACGGAAGAGGGGTTGAAATTCCTAAAAGCTGGAAGAAGCTAGGGAATAGAATTAACCTTAGACCTGAAATGCTATCATAAATGGAATAATGGATCGAAGCATCAAGGAAAACTTGTTGATACAAAGCATAAATTTATGAAGCAGTATAATTATGCTTAAGGTGGTTGGCTGTGTCAGTGATGGATGGTCTAGGCTTCTGAGTTGTCTAATGGCGTAAACACCAAAAGAAAGGATGTGACCCACAGTGTAGTGTACAATACACAAACATTCCTTCTCTATTTGGGTTACACTAAGGATAATTGCATTAGCCAATGAGAATGTGTTTTCTAGTCACTAAGGTATAGGTGTCATATAGGATACGGTCACTATTGTACTTATGAAGTACAAAGGAGTTAATGTAATTATGATGTATAGTTCTTTAAAGGGAAGGTATGCATGAAGCACACAATTTCTTCTTGTATGTTAGCACAATCACTCAGTGCAAGTCCATGAAGGACGAGAATGCAAGGGGTCATGCTATGAGAGAAGATTAGTTGGAAATATACTTATTTCTTACATGATGAGAAAATTGAAGGTAAAACCTTGATTTGTCCTTATATATATGTTTAGCACTTAAAATGATCAGGGACAATGATTCACAAGGGGGGAAGTATGTCACACCCTGTTTCATAGATACTAAGTTATTTTTACCTTCACGAGTGAAAATGTTGATAAATACAAATTATGAATTTAATATGTTTACCAGATGAATGAAATATGTAAATATGCATTAGGATGTAATTGCTATTAAAGGAAAGATTGTGTTTTATATTGATAAAATGCGATGAAAGAATATGGATTACAATATGAATATTTTAATGCTTTTTCGATTCAAATGTTTTATGATGCAAATAGATTTAATGTGAATAGATAACTACCTATGCAATGTATTAAGTTGGATGCAAGAACATATTCAATCCCTCAGGTATGCGAGGGAGAGTATCACTCATGAGAGGAGCTTGGTTTGGTAACCCTTAATAAGCCTAATCGAGCTTACACACACACATACACACACTTCTAGTTTTGTCAAGTCGGGGTAATTGCTTGGGATATAGTAAGTTACCTCTAGTCTTGTTTGAGTATGATTAGAAGTAGTTAGGGTTTTTATTTGTGAACATTTTTGTCTTGGGGGTTAAAAGTGTTGAGTCTCTTTGTGATATGTGAGTTCTTCTTTATGTGTTTAAATATCAAGGTATATATATATGTATGTATGTATGTATGTATGTATATGAATATATATATTAACATATGCGTATGTATTGACGAAAAGGAAATGTCCATACTAGTATATTAATATACATGTGTATATACATACATATATATTTATATATGTATATATATGCATACATCAATATACGAAATATGAGAATATGTGTATGCATATTTGTATATTGAATAATACATTCTATAAACTTGTAACTTGATATATATACATATACATATCAACTTAATGTGTGTATATATAATATATATACTCAACTTAATGTGTGTATATATATACATATGTATATATATACATATGTATATATATACATATGTATATATATACATATGTATATATATATATATATATATACACATACATACATATATTCTAATTGATATTCTTGATGTCCATTTGAATAAGCGACTCATTCACTATGATGAAATCTGGTTGAGCATGTGTTTATTGTGCAATGTTTATAGCTGCCACCTTTTCTTCTTGTTGTTGAGTGAAACCTTTTGGATTGAGAAGTGTCATCTTTGATATCTTATTTCTAGCCTACAGTTGCTCACATTTGTGTATAAATAGAGATGCTTTCTCCCTCAAATGGGATGCATTGTGTACACTTGATGCTTATTTTTTGAGTTGTTATTCTAATTTTCCGAGTTTGAGAGTTTGTGAGAGGTTCTTGAGAGTTTGTGAGAGGTTTTGGGAGTAATATTTTGGTGAGTGGAAGAGAGATTGTTGAGAATTGCTTGCTGATTTTGGGAAGGCTGAGCTAGAATCCAGTTTGATCGATTGGAGCTTTGCACAAATAGGTATGTTGTTTTCTACTCTACTATGCATTTTATGATATGAAAAGATTATATGTCTTTGGTTGCCTTGTTTAAAAAATATGTTTAGTTGTTTATTATGGAATGGTTATTATCTTCTTTGCGTGAAAGTGAAAGATTCTTGATGAGTCTAGTTGTTAACAAACCTCATTATAGGATATATGCATATACTCTATATAATAGATTGCGAGTGTTTAAGTTGTTAGCTTATAAGGCTAAGTAAACCTTGGTGGACGATGAGGTTAGAAATACAATGGGAAAGGTGGCATGATTGAAATAACATTATAGCCAGGTTGCAAGGTCAAGCAAACCTTGATTGATAATCTTACTTGATTGATTACTTATTCCTCCTAGAAAGTAGGAAGATAATCTTAACTCTTGGGTTAGGGTACAAACTTAGTGGTTATATCTTTATTCAACAATATGGTTGATAAAATGAATTTATGGTTATGTTATTTTCTTATTTTGATTGAGAGTCTTTTTCTATTTGTGAAACTCTATAAGAGGACTAACGTTTCAGTAACCCAAAACCGTATTGTGAGAGGAAATGTGGGTGAAGATGCACCAAATCCTTGCAAGTTGATAAAGTCCCCTAGATGATATACAAATGTAGTAAACATGTGAATGTTTAAGATATTTTGAAATTGAAGTTATAGGATTGGTTCATGTTCACTTGAATGCTACTTTACTTTGATTGAAACCCCAGGTTGATAATAACCTATTTGGTTGGGTTATATACTTGGTTGCTTTTGAAAGCAATAGGTTTGGATTATCCTATAGGTGCTCGTTGATTGATCATTTGATTATTGATTCTATCTTTGATTGAAGTCATTTATTGTCGAAGGTTGTAATTTTGATAGAAGTTATTTATTGTTTAAGAATATACTTTTGATTAAGGTCACTTATTTATGTGATTATACTTTCAATGGGAGTCATTTATTGTCGATACTACACTCTTGAGTGGAATTTTATTGTTGTGAATGTAATTTTGAATTAGAGTTATTTAATTATGTGACTCTATTTGGTTAATTGGTAAGTTAGAGTTACTTTGAATTACTTAAGTAGAAGTATCATAATAAACATACAAAGTTAATAGGCTATTCCTAGGGTTAAGGTTACTCCATGGTGTAAGGGGATAGCCTATGCATAGGATATGAATGGTCAATACAAATCAAGATAGGAACCTACAGGTGACTTAAATGACGTCCAATCGAAGTATTGGGTGATGAATACTTTATCCAAGGTAGTGTAAGTTGCCACTATTTACACTGTCAGTCACTGTGATCCTAGTTTACATACTAGGCAGGGAATGTCATATGTGTAGGTTGTAGCCATTGTGTGACATATCTAGATATGTAGGACACAACACCAAGCTCAATGAAGGTCAATATTAATATGAGCTTACCAAACCAATCTCTTTGTCGAAGGGAGGGCCATCTTACCAGTTAGGTAGATGTGCGAGGGACTGTAATAAGTCTGTGGTTGGCAGAAAAGCACTCGAGTGATACTTCTCGTCAATAGACAACCAAGATTTGATGGAGGGTACCTAGACCATTTGTATACCTAGTGCCAATGAAGCTATGCAAGTACTTATGTATCCATTTATATGGAAGATTGTAAAATGGAAAATGTTATCATGAAATTATGTAATATGAAATCATTACATTGGAAAGTTGTAATACTTTGTTGTAATGCAAAGGGAAAGTTTGGAATGATGTTTATTTCAAATGTGCATATTAAAATTATTTATGAAAATAATATTTTTATTGCTAAGTGTTGGCATCTAGGTTTTTTTACTTGAGGTTAAAAACTTAATAAATTTATTGGGTAAAACAATAGGCATGTTACAACTGAGCTATTCTTAATGCTTCTTCTAAAGGCTCAGGGGTTTATGTTTTTGTGGTTGATTGTTAGGTTACTCTTTCAATCTTGCTTCACGTGCCAAGAGCTTGTGATGCCTAAGGATACTATTTCTCCCGTTTCTTCTTAAGCTATTTTCTGCTTGACTCTATAGTTTGAGTCTTATCTAGAGGTGGAGATTGCTCCTATTGATGGGGAGCCCTCTCCTATTGAGGTGCAATTGGATGTTGTAGGTGTGGTGGAAAGTTCTCTTCTCTCTTACTAGTTTCTATTAAGGTGGAGCTTGTGGGGGCTGGAGAGTGATGGCTTTGGTAGCAAGGGTTCTCATACTATCCTCTCCTTTAGAGGGGATCTCTCTCCTATCGAGGTGGAGCTTGATATGGCTATCTAAGTGGATTGGTGCTGCAAGGTTGTTGTTGTCTCTTTGTGTTCAGTCATGTTCTCTTACGCCTTCTTTAATGAGAGTGGCGTGTTGGTGATGGAAGTTTTGGTTAACAGGAATGTGTGGGTTTTCTACACCAATCAGTTGGTTGTTTTCCTTGGCTTAGTATTGGGTTTTCTGAGCATATGGTTAGCTGTTGCCTAACTGATTCAAAATTTTGTTTTGATTAGTTAAGATTTGAGGTCCCTCTTCTTTCTTGGTTGTAAGGGTTAACGGCCCCTTCAAAACCTTCTTGTGTGTTGCAACTCGTGTTGTATTGTTTATTTTAGATGGCTGTTGCTATTTAAGCTGCTAATTTTTTTGCTACAACTTTCTTGGTCTAGATAGGGTTTCGGATCCCATCAAAACGTGCTTTTCCCCATTATAAAAAAATAGATATTAGGTTTTTCGTGTCTTCTAGATGTGATGTCAAAGTCATATTTGACCAAAAATGCTCCAAAATTGCAACTACTTTCTAGGTCTAACAACCATCCTTAACTTCAAACCTTTATACATGTGGCCTCAAATGTTTGATTTGGATGAAACAAAAGGTTGAATGACTATCTTAGACCATTTGAACTCAATGGTGAGCTCAAATTTGCACGAACAAGCTCCAAAATGAACTTGCAATATAAAACCACAAAGAGGATTCCTCTAAAATCTAATATTTTTATCAAGTTTTTTTGATTCTCTAGGCCATCATTCAATGAAAGAGAAGAACATACTCAACTTTTTAACATATAACAAAAATTTCACTCAAGATCTCTCAAAAAGACTAACCAAATGCACCCAACTTGCTTTGATACCATGCAAGAGTTGGCTATGGAGATAGCTACCTAAGATGTAGAGGCCTAATGAAAAGCACAATAAAAAACGAAGGTCAATATGACAATATTAAATTGTATTCCATCAATGAATGCAAATATACATCGATGATAGATTGAATATTAAAAAGGAGGCCCCTTGTTTATATAGGCTAGTGTGAGACATTGAATCTTATAGAATTATGGCAATTGTCTCAATGTTATGATATGAGACAACCAATATTAAATTATCTACGACACAAGAAGTAAATGAAATAAGTTAAGATAATATTTAATGACAACTAATACTTTTAGAAAGATTCCTAAGACCCAAGTAAACATGTGAATATGACCTACTAGGAGAACTAGTTAGATAAAATACCTTATTCACACCAAATAAAAATAATGGAATAATACAAGTAGCTGAGGCTCAATTTTTACAACAAACTTAGTTCATAAACATATAGAGCAAAGATAATGTAAGGGGGTGGAAAGCTTAGTATTCTCTACAAAATAGATATAAGAATGTAGAGTTTTGGGATTGGAAAACCAAAGGAATCATATTAACTTTTGCTTGCCACTGTTGTGATCCTTTACAGGCATGAACTTTTGGGCAACACTATATCATATCAAAAGTGGAGGTAGGTAGAAAGAATTAAAAAACACTTAATTATAAGCATTTTGAAAATTAAAACTTTCTATATGATATTCTTTTAGTTGAAATGCGTACTTTCACATTGTAATAATTGATAATGGCTTAGTTGTTAAGCTACCTAAAAAAGGCTCAATTTTTAGAGAACCATTATTGGTCTAGATTGATTACAAAGGAAGATCTAAACTTATAAGGAAGAACATGGATGACACAAAATGTCAAGATGATGAAAAAATGGGACATTAATATACAAGAGTGCGCAAACACTAATAATGATTTAAAAATGTATGCAAGTGAAAACTTTAGCGTTTCTACATGGACAAAGCAAATTGGTAGGAACACAACTTACTATATCAAATAATTAAACCCCATGTGGGATGATAGGGAAAGAGCTTACATAGGAGCAATAATTAAGTAGAAAACACAAATGTTGATGACCTAATTATGGACTAGTTTGCATATCTTAGATGTGAGATTGATAGGTAGATAATAACTAAGGAGTGAGAAATGGGAACTTGTCTATTTTGCAACAAGAGAAGGGTGGAGACAGAGTGACACTACATCATGAAATGTTCGACTTATAATATATAAAGTACGACAATCTAAACCCCTTATTTGAAAAGACAATAAATATAATGACAAATTTTTTAATTAAGATCCATAATAAAAAAATTGAAAAATAAAAATAAAAATTTAAACCACTTATTTAGAAATTTTTTATTTTAGATTTATTTACTCTTCCTTTTACTATTCATAATCCCTTAAATTACTTAATCTTATAATCAGTATTAAAATCTTCCTTTGAACAAATGACTCGAAACGAGTAAAAATTGAATAAGAAAAGTGTACATTTGCGCTCTTCACCATTGCAAGCACATTTTTTTGAACAAATTTTCTTTTCCGTTGCAAGATGAGTATTTAAAAATATTAATAATTTTAAGAAATGAATAATTTTTTCAAACGAAACCCAAAGTCTGTACTCGAATTTTTTTGGCGGGCTAATCGCGTCGGGCATAGGAGGCAGGCATTCAATCTACTCCATTATCATTCTCTGGTGCTGGTTAGAGGAAGTAAAACGAAAGTGAGGGAATGAAGCGTCTATTTAGGTCAAAAAAGGAGAAGCCGTCTCCTGCATCTGTGGAGAAAGCTTCGGAGGAGGTAAGCACCTTCAAGCATTTAATGTTTGTAGCATGAAATCGAGCGTTATAACATTGATTATTGATGTCTTGTAGTTGAACAAAAGGGGAGATGTGGTGAACGAAAAAGTAAAGAAATTGGAGGCAGAGCTGGCCATGTTCAAAGAGCAGCTAAAGAAGACCAGACCCGGCCCTTCTCACAACGCTCTCAAAGCACGAGCTTTGCGCCTCCTCAAGCAAAAGAAAATGTATGTATCCTTTTGTTTGAATTCTCAAAAAAATCTTTTCTCTCTAAAGCGCCAAGTTGATATGCTTTAGTTTTTTCAAGGATATAATGTGCTACAAGCACATTCTATTTAGCTGGTCCATTTATTAGGAAAGAACTTGTATTCACGTCCACAAACAACCAAGGCCGATCTCTTTACATTTTATGTAAAAAAAATGCAATGCCTGCTTAGATTGTTTGGTCTAGCAGCAGGTTCGGAGGTAATCGAACTTGTTTAACCTGGCGATTTAGTTTTAAACACCCAAGCGTGCATAGATGAAGCCAAATGCAAGCTTTTGGTGTATTTGATGACATAGAAACACCCATCATTGCATAGCTGCTTAGAACAGAAGACAACTGAAATGGTAGCAGCATTTATTAAAAAACCCAACATAGATGCTAAAGGCAGTATACTCGACATGACAATGATACTAAATTAACTAGAGTTTACTATAATTGCAAGGTATTAGATGATATCAAACTTTGCCATCACAAATTATGAACTAGATACAGCAACGGTTTTAGAAAGAAGGTAAAGCCAATAATCCACCATCGTCTCCAAAATCTACACGCTATAGGAAATTAAGAAAACAGGGAGTGGTGGTAGACAACTAATTCTGTACATCCAACTACAAACCTAATTACACATTAATAGAAAGGAATATATAATATTGTCAAGAGAAGGTTAGTGACCGTGTATCGTTTGTAGTGTGGTTAGATGTCATTATAGTCCTTGTGCTTCTTGAGAACTTGCTAAACACAAAGAAAGAGAGGACTGGCCTTGATGTGTCAATCTCTATCTAGATAGCCACATAGACCAGGATCTCGGGAGTTTGCAGAGATGAGGCAGGGAGGGCTTACAAGAAAACTTGTCCTTCAGAAGCCAGTACCATAAGTATAAGAGAAGGGTAGAGATAATACGAGATATGCTAGAGCGAGATTGTTTGTGGACATAGGCTTAATTATAGCATGGGAGGGACTGGATATTGTTTGTAGTGTGGCATGAGATCAAAATAGTCCTCGTGCTTCTTGAGAACTTGCCAAATCAAAAAGAAAGGAAGGACTGGCCTTGATGTGTCGATCTCTAGCTATGCTAGAATGAGATTGTTTGGGTTTGGATAGACTGAAAGGTTGCCAATTTATATCAAACTAATCAATAAGGATGGTGAGGTCAGCTGTGAACATAAGCATAAGTATACAACGAAAGGGACTGTGTCTTATTTGTAGTGTGGTTTGATGTTAATATAGTCCTTGCGGAGATTGAGGTATTGTAAGTGTAAGAGAAGAGTTGGAAATTTGTCCTTCATAAGTCAGGACCATATGTACAAGTAATATGGGATATTCTAGAGTGGGATTGCTTAGGTTTGGATAAACTGAATGGTTTCCAATTTATATCAAACTAATCAATAAGGATGACAAGATCAGCTGAGGACAAAAGTGTAATTATAGCATGAAAGGGTAGTGTATGATTTTGACAAAAGATGAAATCATTGGGCTTAAGAAGGACGCAGTGCGGAATGATAGAAAGGAGGATAATATGGTTTGCAAAGGGGAATGGAGCATGGAGATGGCTTAAAAAGGACCTAATGGATTGTGGAATAGAGTTGGCAATCGCTGACCCCTTTATTGTGTTGTCATGCCAATTGATGTGTTCAAGAGATGACACACCAAGGGTTATAAGTTATTAATGGTTAATAAGTACCCCATTTTTTTTTTGAAATTTCAACTGAAATCAAGCTACAATGCAACGTCCTTGTCACTTTCTAATCACCAAGTTCTTGTGATGGGTGAGGTGAGAGTGTATTGTGTATAGGACTATACCCAGTTATCTAAAATACAGCATATGAAGTAATCTAATCAACTAAAGCACACTGGCATTACCAACCAAACTTCACTTCTTTAGTGGAGTGTGCTTGATGCAAGAACTGAAAAGGAACACTTCTACGTTTATTCAGTGGAGTGTGAAATTACAATGAGCACAATCACTTCTCGCTTATTTAGTGGATTGCAAATACAACAAGCACAGTCACTTCTCGCTTATTCAGCAGAGTGCAATTATACAAGCACAATCACTTCATGCTTATTCAGTGGAGTGCAATTACACAAGCACAATCACTTCATGCTTTTTCAACGGAGTGCAATTACAACAGATACAACTACTTCCACTTATTCAGTGGGGTGTGCAAATACATTTAAGTGAAAGATGAAGCCATTGGCGGTACTACCATCCAGGATATACAAGATAATATAAAATGCATTGCAAATCATCCTTAGAGAATATTAACTTGCTGATTTATGTCGATATAAAGTCTGACCTCAAAACTTGACTGCTGCAACATTCAAACTGAAGCCATATAATCATAGGGAAACATTTATTCAAGAACCAACATAAAGATATACCTCTAGTAGATGAAACAAAAGCTGATTGAGAATCTGATAGCACTTTATTTTGCTGGTAAACTGTCAAATCAGAACTCAACACACAGGGAACACACTGTAAACTGCTGATTAGAAGCATCCAGAAGCATCTAACACAAACTAGAACTGAAACACCACTCCAAAACTTCACTACACACACCCAAAATTACTGAAAGAGATAACCTATCAACTGTTAATAAAAATTAGACATTAACAGGTCTGTAACAGCAGACTATGTTGCTGGTGCAACAGGTACAGTAAGTACGTTTTACCTCAAAACTCACCAAACATTAATTTGTCCACCTTAAGAGGTCTTGGGAGCAGTAAACATGACTAAGGGGCCTCCACGTAGTACGCAATAGGCTCCAAAAAGCAGGCGCCCAAACCACAAATTCCCATGCCCTATGCACAGTTGTAGGCCGACAATAATGGTGGTCCTATCGGACTCACAAAAACCTCCCCAAACACTTGTATAATTGGCAGCTGCTACCAAATGAGGTCCGTACATCAGGGAAACAAGAACATTATCATTCTCAAATTCATCAATCATCAAATGGTTTGTCCTAGGCAAGATGAAAGGCCAACATAAGGATGTACGGCTAGCACCAAGATACTTAAAAAACTCCTCAAAACTGAACACTCACAGACACAATACTAACAAGCAAAAATGTAAATTGAAATACATCAATGGTTCCATTTTTGCAACAATTGGTACTTCACTTGTAGGCATAGCTATGGATCTTGTATGAAACCACCAAGATCAGCAAGGGGGGGTTTCGTCTTCGAAACTAATATTTTCAAGGGAGTTTTTGTTCTCAAGAAAATCAGAGATGAACACAGGTTCTCCCAATTGCAGAAGCAGATATCATAATCATGTCTAACCTCAACAATGAGCCTTTAACCTCATTTTATAACATTTTGGAGGAAATAAAAAAATAATTTCCCTTTTTCTTCCAAAAAACTCTCTTTTCAAATTAAATAATAATTCATTATGTGCAAAAGCCCCCTTCTTCCTAGGTGTCCGCCTAAAGACACAATTTAAAACACTTTTTAATAAATAATTATACCTTGTTGCCTTTTTAATATTTCCTCTTTAGGACAACTTAAGTTATAATTCTTTAATAATTTAATAAATCGCCCAAGTTGCGGAAAGCATCAAAATGAGACAAATGTGAACCATACCATAATATTATTGAGGACTTAGGGTGATGAATTGAAGTAACTTGGTGACTCTAAAAAGCATGCTTCTCCAAGAAGTGTGGAGAACTCCCAAAAGGAAAAAATTGTATTTTGAAAGCATCATGAGGCTCACCAAGATCACCTGAACTCACTTTTACGAACAAAACATTGCTTGATCAATCTTGTGCTCTTCAAGAAAGTTGGAGTTCTCCCTTACCCACCAATTAGCCTAAGGGAAAACTCGAAAAATAGGCTAATTATTTACAAACTAATCATGCTTGAGAAGGGGACATTACGGGAAAACTTGGAAAATAGGTTAATTGTTCACAAACTAATTGTGCTTGAGAAGGGGACATTATGGGAAAACTTGGAACATATGCTAATTTCTCACAAACTAAGTATGCTTGAGAAGGGGACATTGCATCGAAGAAAATATCTGAAAAACAAATGAAAATGTTGGAAGGTTTAACGTTTAATTTTCATAATAAATTTATTAATTAATATAAGATTTATAGTAAAAACAAATGGTCCGTGCACAAGTAGATGATGCGCTTATGATTCCTTTGTTGAGAGGAAGAGTGGATTGGGGAGTGAAGCCTTGGTTCTAGTTGAAAGGAAAATAGAATTGTGATATTGCTATTAGGATTCAACTGTGAATCTTGATAGCAATATCACAATTTGACATGCTGTGGAAAATACCTCCTACTTATCAATTGATGAGTTAAAGGGGCTCTATGATGAATGGTTCATAAGGCACAACACTTGCTGAAGGTTTTGGAAATGGGGTTGCAAGCTAAGTGGGCTTAACCTTGGGGAAAACTTTGTGGTTAAGTGCGCTTGAGCTGGAGTAGTACTGGGATGGGTGAACTTCCAGGAAGACCTAATGCTTCACCTCTGTGAGCATCACCTAAATGCAATGAGTGCTAAGTGGACCATTCATTATCATGTGAGATGGGTTCTTGTGAAGCACTACTAATGAAACATGGGTCAATGAGTTTGACTCGTAAAACTACATAGTTGAATCTAGATAGCAATATCACAATTTGACACGTTGTGGAAAATACCTCCTACTTATTAGGAAATATAATGTTTTACTAATGGTGTTTAGAGTCTAGACAATGTTTATTTCACTTTCAAATGTTTTTATGTACTTATGCTAATTTGAGTTCTTTCCTTTACAAAAGAATATAAAATGCTAATAAGACAGATTCAACAATAAGTAAAGCAAATGCTAGAGTTGGTAAAGAAACTAAAACTAGAATTATGGTACAAAAGGACAAAGAATAGACTTTAGAGAAAGTTTGTCTACAAATTTGGGGGTTGTATATGATTGGAGGAGGGATGGGGAGTGTTCAAATCAAAATTTTATTTTGGACTAGAAGAAGTGATTTTGGAAGTGTATTTGGTGGTTCCAACCTAATAGTCATGGAGGAGATGCAACAGGGGTGCTAGTGTCCGAAAGTTGCTCTTGTGACCCTTATGGTTGCACTAGTGACCTTTCCCTGAAAAAGTGTTAAGATTGCCAGTTGTCTGCCTTTACAAATAGCACCTTCAACCCTTAAGTATGCTTTTGACCCCAAGGGTGTGCTCTAGACCTCTAACAGACAGTAGTAAACCTATGTCATATGGCTTCAAAATTTTTTGTGAATCTTTGCCAAAATTCTTGATTCATGTGGTGCTTGCAGATATCAAAGTCAAACAACTTGTTATGAGAAATTATCTAGAGAATTTCCGAGAGGAGGAAAAATGGTGAAGTTTATAAAGGAGACTGCCTTAGTTAGAAGCTTGGTTGGCATGTTTCAGCCTCAACAAGTAGCATAGAATTTTGGGGTGTATCTAGTCGTAGAGTGTTGGCTGTGATAAGTGATGGACACAAAAGGAGTGCAAGAAAACCTTATGGAGCATTTGCTAGTGTCTGTGCTTGTGTGATGGAGGAAGTTGGGAGATGAACTCAGCAATGTCCCATGGTTCTGGAGAGAGTAACTTGTAGGCTTTTTAACAAGGTGCAACTATGGGGGAAGTAGAAGACTTAGATTTTGGTACAGGAAAGCAAAATAGTGTAGGAATATCCAAGAGAATGTGAGAGATAGTGAGAGAGTACAAGAGAAAGCAAGAGAGATTCAAATGGATGCCCTAATGCATTTTTGTAAGTTTTGACTAGCTTCATAATGATCATTTTCTTTTTCTATTAATATTATAGTGTTGTAGCTTTGATTTTATGCATCTGCCTTGTGAGGCTCTAAGAGTATAGTACATTTATTATATGTTTTATATTATGGTGTGGCATTATGGGCTGTAAACATTGTTAAATTCTGATGTCCAGTTGGTAATATACTTTGTAAATTTTTTACATCAATATAACAATAATTTGGTACATTGTTCTATGCACATTCAGAAGGTCATATGTTTTAAACTGCCTTCATTTTATCAAAGTCTATGAAATACTACTCAAAAAAGATAAATAGCGCACCATATATGTGGTTTTGTTTGGTTTCTTTTTTTAGTGTATCCAGAGCAAGTCAAGGAAGATAAGCAAATGAACCTTAGTAACATTATATTCTTGATCTCTAACTACGTTAATTAATTCTCCATTAACCATGATTTGAAAAAAGAAAACAAAGGCTGTAAGTGCTAGAATATCACACTGAAAATATTCAAATTTTGAGGACTACAAGGCATGCATCATTCTGCCCTACACCCTTTAAGAGACTTGTCAGAAATTGTTCTGATTAAGATGATGATTCTGTCAACTGAAGCACTACCCCTGCAAATGGAAAGACTCTAATAATATAAGCATATCTGACATTCACTTTTCTTAACGATACTTCTCTTTAGCAAAAGGAAGAGACTACACCACCGATAGTAAATCAATATCTAGCTATGCTTAATCATATATATTCTGGAAATCAGCTGCAGTTTGTAGCCAGTATTAAAGGAGCACTTGACATCCTCTTTGAGATGAGATTAAACAAATATTGCAATTGTGGTATTCAATCTTGAAGGAGAGGAAGTAACTAACCATGGAAGCATGTTCACATGGAGCATAACTAAAAGTCAAAAGAAGGGAAGAGAAAGTAATCAAATCATGGGATCACACAAATTTCCCCTGAAACTTATAGGCCATAGATGAGAAAAAGATTGTAATTCGGTTGTCCTTGAAAAAAAATCACCAAGCATGATATAATGTGAAACCCTGAAACATTTGTGCTCTCAGAACTCAACCAAACTTATATTTAAATCTAACACTGCTGCAAAACTGTTGATTCCAAACACTCCACAAAGTCAAGTTTTGACTATTTCCAGTACAGATGATGATATCAGGAGCACTACTGGCAACGAATCTCTTAAATAGCTTCTATCCCTTCAAATCAATGTGATACTTTCAACCAGTAGGAGTTTACTGCAAGCCAGAATTAAAAGGAGTCATAGTCTGACTTCTAAATGAAGAGTAGTAATGAAGCAAAATCTTAGGAGTATTGGCTATATGTTGTATGCTTTGCATGCTTTATAGCCCACCATACATAGTGGGGCTTGAGGCTGCACCCCGGCTAGGGTGAAGGGTCATGTGCCCCTGCCCAAAAATTTGGACAATTACAGACGGATTTTTGGCCCATGGTTTATGTCCATTGATTTGTAATGTCACTTACTGGTTTCCTATAGCAATGTGCCCACAAGTACTTGCACATGGATTAAGGTTAAGGAAAAATGAGAAATGTCTTTTTGCATTGTGAATGGTTGAGTTAATACATCGAGTGCTGTTTTTTTTCTCGAAAAGGTTTCCCAAGATAAATAATTATGTTATATTGTGAGTGTTCCAATATTTTCTTTCTATTGCATTTAAGGTTTTTTTAGCATTGCTTCACTTGCATATGTTTATCTGTATCATTTCTATTCAAAGAAAGAATGAAAGAAAGAAAGAAATAAATTATATCAATGTCCACAAATGTCCAAGAGTAGGCCAAAGGGATTGGAATGTACATTAGGTACAATAGCAAAGAACTCTGGCAAAAGGGGCCTAGACTTGAAGCAAATGCAATAAAACAAGAAAAATAGAAAAATAGATACATGAGGGTTAATCTAAGAAATGGTAACTCAAAATTAGTACAAGTATCAATAGAAGTGTGGAGGAAAGACCCCACAAAGCAGTGGAAGTAGATGAAGTCACCTAGGCTGAGAACTGCAATCCCTAGGTGTTAGTATTTTGGGATGAGTTGGAGAAGCCAATATTATTATTATCAGTCATTGTAGGAATACCGATGTAGAGTCAAAGAATACTTGTCAGGGAAAGTCTAGCGCTAAGGGGGTTGGGATGGACAATTCTAGGAGGAAGTCAATTCCATATAGAACCTCTCTTAACACTCAAAGCAGAAGAACTGTTGGTGGTAGTGAGGAGATTTGTAATGCGAGGATTTGTGCCATGAAAAAAGGGTGTTGGAGGGTCCTCGACATTGAGAAGAGGTAGAGTGATGATCATTATGCTGAGAGCTGGGGTGCCGAGGGGTCTTACCTGTATTAGATCACAAGGATGAGAACCATATAAAGAGGATGAGAACCATAGAAAGTCAATTATTATTTTTATTAGAATCAACTCGCAATAAGTCTTCTCAGCTGTAAAGTTTGCTAGCATAAAATAGCATAGAACCTAGAATTACAATTACATTTTTTCCATCTGCTTTACTAACTGAGGGACTTCCACCTTCACCTACAGATTGAACATGGCATTACAAAAATAATCCAACTGGGATGTTATACAGCATAACCTCTTATTTTAATCCTTAAACAAAGATAATTGGAGAAAATATATAGTCAT
This sequence comes from Sequoia sempervirens, assembly GCA_007258455.2. NCBI lineage: Eukaryota > Viridiplantae > Streptophyta > Pinopsida > Cupressales > Cupressaceae > Sequoia > Sequoia sempervirens. The sequence continues at coordinate 272,992,628 of VDFB02000017.1, forward strand.
GTTCATGCTAGCTACAATAATCCCAAAAAGCATAAGATTCAGAGATGATGATCCGCGCTGTAACCTCAGTACCAACAGTAAGTTCCTTAATTTGAATTTCCAATTTAGCACGGTACTGCCTGCTCAGTGGGGTTCAGAGATCTGTATACCCACCTTTTCTTGGGGATATTGTCTGAAGGCCATTGAAACATAAGTATATCCCAAAACCCCAGGATGTCTGTTGCTTGGAAACATGACTAGTGTGGCCCAATGTCCAACTCCCATAATAATTGAAAATTTAAGAGGATGTTATACCTGATTTTTTTTGAAAATTGATTTGCTCTCTGAAATTAATATTAATTTCATGTTTCAAGGTTTTATTTCCTCATGGATGCTTATATGTTTAGCTGAATATGTTTGTGTAACAGTTATGAAGGTCAAAGGGATATGCTTTACAATCAAGCTTTTAGCCTTGATCAAGTTTCATTTGCAACAGAGGGTATAAAAGATGCTCAACAAACTGTAAGAATTCCCCTAGCATGTTTTTGTATTGTAGGCAGGTTTTGTTTGGTCTACATTTTATCCTTTCTGTAGCCTTGGGCTTCTTTTCACACTTTCTGTATTTGAAAATGCTAGATCAAAAAATGCCTTGCCAAAAGGAAGCATTTTAATCTTTCATGCAGAACATGAGAAAGAATATTGCTTGAAATGATACAAGAAATAGTAACCATGCATCTACTTAATAATTAAATTGTATATGGTAAACATTCATATTCTGTTACAATGATGTATTAGGCGAGTGAAATCTTTTGTTTTAGAGATAAATGCTAGTCATTTTTAGCTTAGCTTAGAATATTGTAATTGCTGGGTTTTATGATTGTTTCGTGTTGTAGTTGTCCATTTGAGATTCATTTTCCTTTTCAAAATTTATGTGGCTCTATCACATTTGTATTTTATGTGAATTTGATAGTCACTTTAAACACTTTTAGTAATATTCATTTGATGATGTGGTTGACATTTTGTTGGTTTAAGACTTCGTGATTGCATATTTGTAAAATTTAAAGTGGAGGCTTTTTTAAAGAACAAAAGTTTGTATATTAGAATTTTGCTATATTTCAATTTATTGTACAGATACACCCTTATAGCGAAAATGAACTACCTCAAAATCATTTCTTGTAATCTCTTTAGCTGGTGTCTTTTTAAATAAAGTTATTTTATATGAATATATTTATAAATTAGACATACAATAATGGGGTTTGTGTTGTTAAGCAACGTAAGATTGAGTATCATTTGTGATGAAAAGATGCAAGCAAAGTAAACTAAGAATGCAAGTACAGTGAGGGAAGGACCAACTCAAATCAGAAGTTTATTGACTAGTGCAACATAGGTTTGATTGCTACTCAATCGTGTTGAAGCAATATGGAAAGGGTTGATTCAAACTATCAAACACTCCTAACAAAACAAAATAGAAAAAGCAGGAGAGACATTTCAAACTATCAAACACTCCTAACAAAACAAAATAGAAAATGCAGGAGAGACATACCATAGCAAATGCAATATTTTCATTATGAATAGAATGGGAGCATCACTACGGTTAATAGCCCGAGAAATGTAGAATTGGCAAACATGTAGGGAAGCATATGGTGCAATAGGGGACCGTAAAGGATGGTGGTGGCTACATGGGGGTCCAATAATGCAATGAATGTTTGCCTTTTTCCTCGTTTCCTAGGGTGCTAATTCATTTGTTGTTGAGAGAATTTGTTCCACTCTATCAAGTGGAGCAAGCAAACCTCTTATAGAGTGGAGAAGCTAGTTATTTTTTGAAGTGACCTATGCATCTAGGATCCCAGGACGAATGAGAGCAAAGAGATTCTAACAACACAAAGGGTTGTGAATTCTTGAAAAAACTTCGGAAGGTAGATGAGGATCAAGATGCGTGACTGAGATGGGTTGGGGTCTTGTTGAAAGAGCCACGTGATTCAAATTCGGAGAGCAGTGATGAAGAATTGCTGGGGCATGTGGGAGTTGGGTCTCATTATGATAATGATTATTGAGTTTGCTGCTCCATTCTTGCAGCTTAACATTTTGTTATGGTAAAGATATGATTTATTCTATTTTTTTAGTTGAGGATCTTGTTAGAATTACTTTTATGATAAGGCTGAATTTATATTTGAATTTTGAATTTTTATTGTCATTTTACTATTTTTAAGTTTTGTAGTGCATTTATTTACAATGTTTAATGAAAAGCTATATACATTTTCACATCACTTCAAATCATCTGAAGGATGTTTTCGATTTAAATATGTTCATTCATCATTTCATGTTTATAGTGAATCTCTTAATTTTTTTTTAATTGCCTTTCCAAGATGTTGGCCCAATAGCCAAGTGACGATTCAATAGGCAAAACTTTTTGCATTAGTTTGTGATAAAATTGACAAGAAAGGCCTACAATTAAGGGAGTAATCAACATTGGAAATGCAACATTTGAAGTCTTGGATGGAAGGCAGCCTTAGGATTGCTAATGTAGATCTCCCTCATTTATTGGGTAAAGGAATTGAGTTATGTAATAAGATCATACTTGAGGAGTGGGAAGACATTATTAGATTGTGCAATGGGGACCCCTCTATACCATTTGCTACTTCCTCTTGGACTTCTAGACAGATTTTCTGCCCCATTTGTAATAAGGTGAGTGTAGTAGAATGCAGGGGGAAACAAAAGTGCAAAGGTTTAGCTACAACTTCAAAGCTAGTTTATAATAACCCACCCTTAATTTTTTTTTTCAAAACTTCACAACTCGTTTGCATTAGCTAATAATCAAAGGTAATCAACTGTAGTAAACTCCTTCCCACTTTCTGATCACCCAAATCTTGATGTGGGCAAGCTGAGAGCATATGGTGGTAAGTTTACAATTCTACGCTGCTAAGTGAACCACTTGTTTAGTGGGGTGAGTATGAAAGCCTTCAACATAAACAAAACATCCACTTCTTTAGTGGAAATTACAACATGTAGGAAATGAAAGCATCAGGCGGCAAGCCGGCCAAGACCACTTATGCAGTGGGATGCATAGCCAACAAGAAAGTAAATCATCTGCTTATTCAGCGGGCATTACAAGAAACAAGAAAGATGTTCATCCACTTATTCAGCAGGCAGTAAGAGACCACTTATTCAGTGGGGTTAGTATCAAACCAATTACAATGAGTTTACTGAATGGTACTACCAAATCAGTATTACAGTTAAGCTCAAACAATGATACTAACAATTACAATCCAACTGCTCATGCGATAGAAATGTGTAGTAACATCCCAAATACAAATCACCCAATTGAAATGAGATGCCAAAGTGAAATCTAGCAACATAAATGAGGTCCCTTGCAAGGAATGAACAAGTGTACCTCAAAGTTGGCACCCCAAAGTCTGGAAAGGACTGATCAGTGTTGGCGTAACAACTAACACCTCTGGAGTAGAAGTTGTTATGAACAGCCTATGTACACTACGCAATGAGTGCTCTTCAAATTATGGAGGGGAAGCTCCCTCGTTGTGCTTTGACAAATATACTTGCAAAGGAAAATAAGCTAAAACTATGTCCTGTCTTTTTGTTTCAGCTGTAGAGGCACAAGGCTTTCTTGAAAGAACCTATACGTTGCAGCTGAGTTTTCTCTGGTTTTGCAGATCTACTAACTACAACTTAAATTTAATCTATCCAATCTCCTCAGGAAAACAGAGCGAGAGGAAACGGAGCAAGGTTTGACTAACTGACGATAAACGGGTTTAAATTCTCTACTTGAGGGCAAGGTGGCGCAACTATCATCTCAATTTAAACCAGCTTATTGGGCACAAAACAGATTTAAGAATTTACCAAGACAATCTTATGGAACCCTGTGTGGCATAACACTTGATTGAAAAAGCAAAGTCTTCACAAAACAGCCTTTATCACCACAATCTCACGAAACCCTATGTGGCATAACCTTCAATTATAATGATAAAGATTCACAGAACAGATTTATCACTGCAATTTCTCGAAACCCTATGTGGCATAACGATTGATCACAATGGTAAATTAACACAAAACAGATTTATCATCTCAATTTCTTGGAACCCTATGTGGCATAACAATTGACTTCAATGATAAAGATGTTCAAACAGATATATCTAAACTATGGAAAGAATTCAGCATTACAATCTTTCGAAACCCTATGTGGCATAACAATCAATTGCAATAGTGAAGACACATGAACAATAGTGAAGACACATGAACAAGTACCAAAAGAGATTGAGGGCAAGGTAGGCGCAGCATATATTTCTCTCTCAAGCAAAAGTTATTTACAAATGAGCATAAGCTCTTATTTATATACATCAAGGTGTAGGGAACCCTAAAATCACCTTGTGTCATCTACAGTTCTCGCAATGCATGCAAGCTATGCGCCAAACCCTAATTAAGTAAACTATACAGTCAACTGGGAAACTACCCTCAGTTTAACTGAAACATCTAATCTAAAAATGGACAACTGTGCGAGCATGCACGTCCTTATTGAAAGCATGTTAACTGGAAGATTACCATCAGTTAACGAAAAACCCTAAAAGAAACTCCAAGTGTGAAAGGCGAGTCTCAGAATAGATATGCATGTGATGACAACCTCGAGTTAACTGGAAAGGGTAACACTCAGTTCAACTCGTGTGTGTAATGTCTATCCTGAGAGGTGGGAACTGAAGTTTACTGGTCGTGATCTCAAGCAATCAATCCCTCAATGAGATTGTTGACTGTATCACTATCTGGAGCTATGAGACTCTGTCGAAGAATGCTATGTCGATGCAGCATATCCTCACCAGCTGTGATTTGAGAC